>BSBN01000937.1:0-2400000 GCA_027924645.1 Cunninghamia lanceolata | reverse complement strand
AAGAATTTTGTACCTTTGACAAAAAGTAATTTTGAAGTTTCGGTAATGACTTAATTCGTGGGTGGTAAGATTGATGTTCATAATTTGTTTACTTGCCAGATCCTCCCCTCAAACCGAATTTCTCTCCACATTTATAGGCGTTTGATGTCATTTTTTTTAAACCAATCACAATAGAGATAAATCATTTTTTCAATGATTTTTTTGTTAAAATTGTATCATCTTAACATAGAAAAAGTTCAAATTTATATCAAATTTGCTCGACAAGAAAAAAAAAATCATATGTTTTGATTGGTTTAGTGTTAATAGATTGATAACTAGAA
Source organism: Cunninghamia lanceolata (assembly GCA_027924645.1). Taxonomy (NCBI): domain Eukaryota; kingdom Viridiplantae; phylum Streptophyta; class Pinopsida; order Cupressales; family Cupressaceae; genus Cunninghamia; species Cunninghamia lanceolata. The sequence continues at coordinate 2,399,680 of BSBN01000937.1, read as the reverse complement.
AAACCTCAGCAGATGCAATAGTACTGCCCAAAGATTAATTACAAGTTAAAAAGTTCTGAATACAATAATATAAGTACTAATAATAGTACTAATAATGCAATTTTATCTTCAGAATAAATTAATTAAACCAATTAAAATTAGTATAGTGTAATAAATTTTATTAATAGAAATTTAAATAAATTGACTGAGATTAATGCTCAACATATAAAACTGAAAAGCCTTTAACCAATAGTCGTCATTTAAATGATACTTTCACAACGACCTTTCTGCCTCCAAGGACCTTGGTTAGGGTCATATCCCAGCCATTAAACACCATTTTGCTCTGCAAACGGTGGCGTCCCAATTATGACAGGCATGACTGGGGATCCCTGCCATGACAGTGATGGAAAAGCACAGAGAACAATTAGACAACGGTTACATTGATGACCGGGAAAATATACCAAGGGATCCCTGCCATGACAGTGATGGAAAAGCACAGAGAATACCAATCTAGTGTTTGCCTATCATGTGAATGCACAGTTAGTGTTCGCCTATCATGTGAGAGCGCAGTTTGCAAGTTATCACCCGTGCTTGGTCCCTTGTCCGATTTTTCTCCACTTCACGTGCCGACCATTAATTTTCACTTTTCTTCTGTACTCAAACTGTATCACTGCTGTAGTGTAATTATGTATCTCTATTCTCTGTACCTTATTACGCCCTGTAACTTGAGGGCTCAAGAACACCTAGCTAGGAAATAGGAATCCAGATCTGTCACGATGGCAGTTGCCAGTTGACACACCAAAGTTGAAAGCTGTAAAGCGTTCAGTGGGTACATTCCTACGAGGTGGACAAGACAGTTTGTAAATCAGACTAGCCATATTTAGCCATACCTATTGGGTGGACAGGTTAGAAGAAAATATTATCTTTGTTATTTCATTGAGATTTGCCCAACCCAATGTAAATATCGAAAGTACAAATGAGAGTACATGTGAAGTGCAGATATAACACATTTTGCGCCATCCTAGACAATTCTAAGACGACAAGGAGGATCACAGAAAATCCTGTCCAACATCAGCTCCAGTTAACAGTACAACTTGATGCGAATTAGGCTTTGAAAAAAGAAGAAAGAAGAAAGAACATGGACATGTGAGACGTGGGTTCCTCGATGTCTCCTCTTCACACTTTTTCCGTATCCAATTTGACGGGTCAGATAAAAAACAAAACTATTCATTGTGAAGCATTGAACGGAACGATTCAGCGCAATGCTTTTTAATGGAGAGATTCTAAAGAGATATGGTCGCACCGGACGATTGCACGCAAGAAATTTTCGATCTTTATTTCTAGCCATTCCTTGTGAGAACCACCAAGTTGTTCGTCACTTTCGTGTACATTATTGGCAGACGGTGGAGGGATTCTGAAGAGATATGGTCACAGAGGACGACTCCACTCAAGAAATCTTCGGATCTTTATTTCTAGCCATTTCTTGTGAGGACCATCAAGTTGTTCGTCGTTTTCGTGTACATTATTGGTGGAGGGATTCCTAGGGTTAATCCTAAATATTTCAGAAAAAAATTGACGGGTCAGAAAAAAAACAGACAGGCACATGCACTTCTTAAAGGATATGATAGTGAGGCATTGCTAGAACGATTCAACGCAACGACTTTTTTAAAAAAAAAAATTTACTTACTTCTTTTTTTTGTATTGAAGAAATGCTAATTACAGAAAAAGAGCATAAAAAATCAGAAACTAGAAGCTGAACAGAGCCAACTGAACAAACTGTACAAGGCATGCTGACCACTGGCTTCAGCAACAGATAGTGAACTGAACTGATAATCTGAAGATCAGAGTGCAGCCAAGAAACCCCCACGAAGCCTCTTAACCACAAAACAAAGACCACCTCTTTCATGCACGGTATCAATACAGCGAATGCTCGTATTGATCAGATGAATGCCATCATAGAAAGCCATGAACATACTGCAGGCCAACAACTCTCTGCTCTTGTCAGAGACGGTGGAGGGATTCTGAAAAGATATGATCTCATCGGACGATTATTTCTAGCTATTCCTTGTGAGGACAACCAAGTTGTTCGTCGCTTGCGTGTACGTTAACTTCAGTGAAATGAATGATTTTGTAATGTAAAATTTAAATAAATTACTTTTACATGGGATTATCTTGGCTTTATTTAAACACAAATTTACTTTATGGGAATTGATGCAATAATTGTACAAAAATTAAATGAGAAGATTAGTGGTATTTAATTTTAAAATTAATGATGGAAAAATGATTTGGAGTTATGTAAATTTAACTTGTTACTATTTAAAAATTAAATTAATGTTTTTGACTTGGTATATTCTTAAAAATTTATGTAGTTCACTCTTAAGACCTATGGGTTCGATTCCAAGTGGTGTGGAATTGATTTGAAGCACATAATTAATTTGTGTTATGCAAACATTCTAACAAAATGTATACTTGGAAAGTTGTTCACCTTTGCTTTCTTCAGAGTTGAATCTATCTATGTGGTGTCTAAGAATACCGTTTAGGAGTTTGTCAACTCAATAGGTAAACAAGTACTCCTAGGTCAAACCACTTTGGCCAGTCGAGTTAACCATGGTGATAAATATGGAAGCTAACATACCTTGACATGCAAATGACCTAGATGACAATGATTGCAAATTTGATTCTTTTGATTTCCTTAAAAATTCAAGTGTGCTCTAATTATTCTCCCTTTATTCACATGTTCTTTCCTTGATTTTCTAGAATTCAAATAATTACATATTGAATGTCTTTAAATACCATGACATAACAATGTGATGCACAAACATGTGCCAAGTCGGCTCATAATGTCTAATGGGAGGGGATGGGAAACTTAGAATTTGAATTTGAGGTTCATTTTTGCATGTCTTAAGATTGAAGCAAATTAATCCAAAGCCCCTAAAAATGAACCTTAGAGATAAAAATGATGTTTTTAAGATAAGGAGGGAATGTATGAAAGTAGGTGCAAATGATGGTTCAATGGTGATAAGTAAATGGTGAATGTATGGGAATTAATATAAATGGGGTTAAATAAAGATGGATAGGATAAGGCATGGTCAAACTAGACACAAGAATATGTCCCTTGTTGATATATTATTGTATTAAGACATTCCACCATTATAATCACAAAACTAAATAAGAAATGACATAACTATACACAAAAGTTCAAAATTCATTCCTGTTTACTGAAGAGGACTCAGTGTTGTATCAGGCTTTGTCTAGATTTGGTTATTATAGGTACTGCTGTTTCAGTGTTTCATTTCTGTCATCTCTACTGTATGGTGGATCCCATGTTATGTAGTTTTAATTTGTTGTTCATTTTAGAGTTCGATAGCTGGCCGTAATCTTTGCTCCAGCTAGATCTCTGCTATTTATGTATGTGGCAGAGCTGTGTTTTTTAGTCTTTTGCTGTGTCTTTTTAGTCTATCGTCCAGACTTTATTGGCAGCCTTTTGCTGCTCTCTCTTATCTGTAATTCTTTATATTACTAAGTGCTTTTTTTAATATTAAAAAAAAGTCTCCATAAAAGACTAAAAGGACCTACTCCAAGGATTTTTTTTGTGTTTTTTTTACGATTTCGTACCGTATATCACTTTCAGAGTAGAATTGGAATTTGGAGTGCGTCGAAGAATGGGCTTTGGGCATGCCTCGCAACATCATGGATCCATTATTTCCTATTTCATTATGGCAAATCGGAGTTGTCTCTACAGTTGTAGGTGGGTTTAGGCACTTTGGTTCATTTTAAGATGTTATTAGAATTTGTTCAACTCATGTCGTCTATATGAATTTGTTCAAGTAATGGCAAGGCACACACCCTTTCTTTGAGAAGTGCATTTGTTTGAGATTTCGTTGCAACATATTTCCAAAACTGTTCCCATGGAATTCATGAAGTTCGAAAGAAAAGCGGCGATACTTTTATTAGAATCAAAATGAGGCAAAAAGGATGGCTGAGATAATGCTCAATGCCTGCAGGTCGGATGAGGAGAAATTGCTTCGGATGGGTACAGCAGAACAAAGTGTAGAATCCAAATCAGAAATCCAGAAATATCTGGTGGAGACGCGAAGAGAACTTGCCGATAAATGCCCGACTAACTTGTTAGTTAGCGCGATTAACCTGGGGTATGAGGCATTGGCATGGGAACATATCCATAGAGGTGCGGATACTAGTCAAATAGACAGTGATTTGCCACAAGGTCAACGAGAGCGCGTCCAGCAGTGTATGCTTTCTTCACATCCCTTTCTTTTTGATCCGCCTATTGATTCCTTTTTCGTAGCTTTACTCATTCCCGTAATTTACTTGTTTCAACTTCTTGCCCCAAAATATGAATGACAAATATTTTTTTATTGAGAAACAATTAATTTATTAGTCTATGTAGCAGGAACTATAGCGATCAGGCTTAGATCTGATGGTTGTATTTAGTCATTTTACTAGTAAAATACAATTTAAAGTTTGGGAAGATTGTATCTTTTAAAAGGAAAGAGTTATGGGATTGTGTAATTATTTTTACATATATTCTTAGTTTTTATATATTTTTTCTAAAATAAGGTAGGCTTTAATATTTGAAGGATAACTTCAAATAAATGATTATTACGAAAAAAATAAATATCACACAAAAGGTAGGTTGACAAATTTAAGTCCAATTACTAATTGTAATGTATTCTCTATTAACTTTATTTGAAATATTTATAAAAAAAAAATTATTGTATCTAAATTAATAGATTTTGTATTGACTAGTATAAAAATTGAAAACATTCATTACTGTATTAAAAATTGATTATAAAAATAATAATATCCTATCCACTACTCTTAAAATTGAAAACATTTTAGATGTGTACCAAGAATAAATCTGTAACAACTATCATACCCATCAAATTTATTAGCCAATAGGCTATATTTGTAGCAACTTTAGTCGCGAAATTGTCTCGCGCTTGTAAACCATGTCCCAAAAATGGTCAGAAACCAATAATATCTTACACTAGTTTTTTAGTCACTTAGTTTTTTCCACTATTTATTAAATTAGATCTTATCTTCCTTTATCAACTACCCACATTCCACCACAATTGCACTGCATATAAAGGAAGATTTAAGGACCATCGAAGCCCATGTGTATATAAACCATAATATGGGATGGCTCAAAATGGACCACTGGAGGGGTGTGGTGCAAAGTCAATTAGAAGTACAAAATGCATCCTCGCAAAGGAACTAGGAACTTTGATGAGGTTATTGGGTCAAAACCCACAGAAGTGGAGCTTCACGACATGATTAATAAAGTGAACACTAATGGCAATGGCCCAACTTTATTTTCTAGAGTTTTTGAATTTGATAGCCCACAAGATGGACATGGATATGGAAGAGGAGATGAAGGAGGCATTTTGGGTATTCAACAAGGACTACAACAACGTGATCTTTGTCGCCATGTGATGACTAGGTGAGGCAAGAAGCTCTTGGACAAGGAAGTCAACAAGATGATTTGCAAGGCTGATGTCAATGATGATGGCCAAATCAACTATGAGGAGTTTGTCATTGTCATGATGGCCAAGTGACTTCCCTTCTTTTCCCTCTTTTCTTCATTGGATTTATATCATATCTATGTGTTACTTGGGCATCTTTGTACTACCTATTTTCTATTGATTGTGTTTCTAGATGACCAGGTAGTGCTAGGTTTTGCCTCTTTTATTAGGGTTTTTCCTTATTTGTTTGGCCATTTGGTTGTTCTAATATTCTTATCTCTATTATCATGACAAGGTATCAAATCTCTCCTTTATATACAGGTAGGGCCCTACCCATGCCAATAAATCAAAAAGTATATTTAAAATATTAGTAAATTTTTTTGTGGGCTAAGTTTATTACTACAGACCTCAATGTATTTTGTCAAACATATTTCATGCAACTATTTATGATTTGTTATAGAAATTTGAAAACTCACCTTTAAACTATCACATATTCACCTCATCTTTCTTTAAGCATTGATTGACAAAAGTAATGACTATGTAAATATTATGAGTTCAAAATCCCTAAAATGTTGTTGCAGTTGAATGGCAATGATCTATAAGGTTGATTATAAAAATGAAATTCATATGTTTGAAACCCTTGCACATGTAAGTTGCTTCCCAAGCTTTATGTACATAAACTTTGAGGATTTAGTTGAAACAGAGTGAGTTTGTTTGTTGTGAATTTAAGCTATGGGTTTAGACTAAGTGGGATTTGAAGTTAGGTTATATAGTCATCAAAGTTAATAGAAATTATTGCTTGGTTATAATTGGCTTGTCTGTGTTGTGGTTTATGGTCAATATCCATGAGTAAGGATTTACTTGCATATATATTTATTTCCAAAATAAGTACACTCTTAAGTTAAATTTTAAAAATACATATGTTGAATCTATGATAATGATTATGAATAAAAAATAGAAATACACTTCAATTTAAAAAATGTAAAGTAATGAAGTGAAAAAGTGCTTTTAAAACAACAAATGTATATTATATGTAGATAGGTCAAATTAGCTCATCGTCATTTCAGCTCAAATTAGTTCATCGCCCATTATTTATTCTAAAGTTAATCAAATAAATCATATTTGGATGATTAATCATCCAATTTCCCTTCTAAAATTAATTAAATATCTTTTTGTTATTTAATTAATAAAATCACTATTCATCACTATTCACTTGCAATTAATTGAATAAGTTCAGACTATTTATTCAATTTATTAATCTTCTTCAATAATCCAACCATAGATGAATAAATTCAAAATTTTATTTATCCAAGTTCATCCCATCTCACTTAAAACATTAAATAAATTTAAATATTTATTTAATTTTCTATTTTGTGCACTTTTCATTAGTTGATCAAATCACATCATTAATCATTTGTACATGCCTCAATATGATTAGTCAAGGCGTTATATGTACAAGTCCCTCAAGGTGTACATGTCATTCAACATGTACACAAGGGGTACTTGGAAGCATGGGCAAGATTTACAAAACACTCCAAAAATCTACTTTTTCATCCTCAGCATCCACTTACTCCAAGGTAAATCTCTACCCTTGATTTCCCTTCAATCTTGGGAGCACCTTTGACCACCATCCAAATCATGCCACTTGGAGGCTTCTCATGCCTCCAATCCTTTCAAGCAACGAGAGCCTTTGATTCTCCAAATCAATCCTAGCCCTCCATCCATCCTCCTAAAAACATATGAATTGGACCTCTCATAGGCCTTTTACACACAACACTTGAATGCAAAGTAACTCTATTGGTGTGAGCACTTGACATCCCAACTCTCCCCACAAATCATCCTTGGACACATCCACCACATGCTTGGTGCAACAAGGAGGCTTTGGTGAGAATATTCGTTTACATTTTCATTTTTTGAAAAAATATTCTTAGTCTAGTCTTGAGGTTGAGCTTATAATTGCGAATAGGGTACATTCATTTAGTTTAATTTTCTCTTCTATGGTTCAATTATATATATATATATATATATATATATATATATATATATATATATATATATATATATATATATATATATATATATTGGCACATCCGATGGAACAAGCTTGCTTAGATATTCTTTTTGTTGAAGCAATCAACTACCAGGATCAAATCTATAACACCAAATAACCTTCTACATAAGAAATACAAGCAAAAATAATGTTATACTACCAAAATAATGATATAAGATTACAAGATACTATAGTGTACAATAGAGGCCTTGGTTATAAAAACCAAGGTGAGACACAAGACAACATAGGATTATAACAAGTGCCATTATCCTATGACATGTGACAACTAGAGGATAAGGTGACAACTAGAGGATAAGGTAACAACTAGAGGATAAGATGCCAACTATAGGATAAGATCACATGACAACTAGAAAAATCTAGAAGGCTTATCTTAAGCCCCCTAAGTCAACATGTGAATGTGTGTGAATAGGTTCTAACTAAGAACTAGTTAGATAATGTACCATGTTCACACTATATAGGTAAACCAAATAAGTAATACCCATGTTCACACCAACTACCCCCCTTAAGTGCAACTTAGGGAGGAACAAAGAAATGCAAAGATGCAAAGATGGGTCCCGACAACAAGACCTGATGAGGTACCCATGTACAAACAAATCTCTCACAAGCGGAGAAAAGGAGAAAGCCTCATGGGAAAAAAATCCTCTCCAAAAGAGAGAAAACATGCAAAGAAAAAAGCATAAAAAGGTGAAGGAGGACTCAAGAAGACCCCCCAACGACAACTTCCTTCACCCCAAGCATCGATTGCAAATGAATATAATGAGGCAATGCCAAAAGTTTCGTGAAGATGTCTGCAACCTACTCCTTAGTAGGAAAGTACTCCAATATGAGAACACCATCCTGAATAAGTTGCCCGATGAAGTGCATGTGGATCTCAATGTGCTTAGTATGTTGATGCTCCACCAGGTTGTGAGAATTGTGAATAGAACTATGATTATCACACCAAAGAGTAGTGGGATGATCAAGAGGAAATCCAAAATTAGTCATCAACTAACAAAGCCAAAGAACATCCTGTCTAGCCAAAACTACACCTCGATATGTTCTTGAAGTGGAAGTTGTGTACAGCTATGGTAAATTTTGTTGAAGTGCAAGGAGTTATTGTGGATGATGTGTGGATGATGATCTCTAAAGGATTTGTGTCCGGCTAGTGTATTTTGTGTTGGTTATTTTGATGCACTTGGAGATCACAAAAGGTTGTTAGATTAAATGACATTGTAGAACTCATCTAGAATTTCATTAAAGTAATTTATATGTATTTCACTACCCTCCCTATCTATGAAATCAAAGCCAAAAACTTTCCCCTTGCCTCTAGCATTTTAGAATTCATGAAATACATTTTTTGTTATGGCTTGGCCTTCTATGTACCATTGTTTATGATACATGGTTAATGATTTAATTATGATGATTTCACTTGGAAGTGTTGATTTCTAAACAACAGATTCTAAATCTTGTTGGCTCGACGATGGTTGGGATGGAAATAATCTCATTGGGCCTTGGGATTATTTCGATAGAAGGCATCTTGAGCTATGGAGTAGGGGAAGTGGAGCTCCAATAATGGTAGCATTATTTGAAAGTACCTCCAAGAAATTAATTATAATTTACGTACAATTAAAAAAAACATTATAATTCAAAAAGAAAAATTTATGGTAATAATGGGAAAGACAAATATTTAGTACGTAAGTAAATGTATATGTGAATTTGTGGAACATTTTGCAAGTATAGTCTTCTAGATACACAATATAACCTTTTACTATAGCACCTTCCAAAACAAGTTTATTTTACAATTTAGAAAGGAGAGCATGTTGTGTGCATACCATATAAAATTTGCAAGTAGTATTTCAAGTTTGTAGAGTGAGTGATATTTACTCTCTAAGTCATGCAACAACAATCAAATTAGATCATATCCTCATATGTAGGTCAAAGTGATCTTCATTGGATTGGATCTCTAATACAAACACAAACAAATTCACCTCATTCAACATGCAAACATTTGCATTCAACTAACTCTTGTATCAAGATTCGACCTCCATTTATTTATGGAATGTTGTCCATGTCTTAAGATTAGATTTATCAGTAGTTTTATGGAACATGGCATGGGCTCAAGTTGCTTACAAGCTTGTTACATGATTGAAAACACCACCAATAGTATCTAATTTCTTGTTAGGTCGTATGGTGTCATTAAAATTATTCGGCTACCTACAATCAACAAATCTATGCACATTCAATTCTATCATGGTATCTAGCATATTAAAGTCTATGGGTAGTTTTCTCTTTAAACATTACACAACAACACACGTCACATGAACAAGCACCCTTTAGATATGCATATTGATCCCACTAAACTACTGCCACTTAGACACATAAGGCATCTCCTCATAAATCACATTAATAGACACAAACACTAAAGTCCTTTTTAGATTGGTCTAAAGGACCAATAAAAAATGTCATAATTGACCATGTGTCTATTGCAAACCTTCCTTGAACTTTAAGACTCATGCTCTTCAGACTTCAAGCCACTGGTAAATGTAGTTACATGGAAAACATAGGTCCATTGGGAGTCATCATACATAAATAAACTCAATATCTAGACTTGATATTACCCATAAATTCTACCCTAAAAATCTCAAGTTTGTAATGAAATGAAACACTTGACATCCGAGCCTAAAAATGTCACTTAACACTAGTGCATAAGACTTTTGGGGTCGGTCGAATGTGAGAAAGACTAAGCATTGAACACAAAACCCTCCTTTGAACTCAATTGCATGAAGCATTTCATATCCCATCATGTGACAAATCATTAACCAATTCAGGCCTAAAGTCCCCTAGTGTGCTCTAAAATATAAGGAAGATCAGGTCCACTAGTTAGATATCAACCAACTCCCTTAACAGATGCAAAAACTGCTAGTAAAACATGCCACATAAATAATTTGGGTTTGTTGCCCATGGGCCCCACAAGATTGAAACTTGACTTTAGATTTAAAACACCACCTAAACTCAGATTTATCAGAGAAGACGAGTCTGAAAAACATCAAGAAACTAAGTATTTTGTATGAGAGGGAATGGATACACTTTGTACACAAGGAATACAAACTTCAAAACTTGTCACCCAGACCTACAACTAGCAATTGCACCTTAGTGCACAATGGATACATCAAAATTGAAAGAACAAATTGGAATGATTGACTGTAACCTCAAGTCTATCAGACAATGAAACATTTTGTCACTATGTTTATGTAGTTAATCTTAGTTTTGTAATCTGATTATGGGTAATGATTTTGTGTTTTAGGAAATGTCTCTTCAATTGTGATGGGTGGTAAAGGTAAATTTGAAAATAATTATTAATCTCCCCCCTCTCTCTATGTTCCCTTTTCTCTATATATATGTTCCTCTATATCTATTTCTCTATCTCTTCCCGTCTATCTCCCCCTCTCTCATTCTCTCTTTCTCTCTCTATGTTCCTTTATTTCTATCTCTATCTCTTTCTCTCTCTATCTCCCCCTCTATCTCCTAGTATTTCTCTCTTTCTCTATCTCTATGTTCCTCTATCTCTATCTCTCTCTATCTTCTCCACTCTCTATCTATTTTTATGTCTATCTTCCTCTATCTCTATTTTGACAATTTTTTTTCTCTATCTCTATACATGTATCTCTCCCTCTCTCTCTCTCCCCCTCTATCACTCTATCTCTCTTTTTTCCAAACTCTCTCTCTCTCTCTCTCTCTCTCTCTCTCTCTCTCTCTCTCTCTCTCTCTCTCTCTATATATATATATATATATATATATATATATATATATATATATATATATATATATATATATATATATATTCCTTTCTCTCTATATATTTATAAATTTTTTCCATCACTATACCTTTCCCTATATCTTTGTCTCCTCTCTCTATCTCTTTCTCTATTTCTCTATCTTTGTCTCTATCTCTATCTCTCTTCCTCTCTTCCCCTCTCTATATCAATCTCCCTCTCTATTATTCTCTCTTCCTCTATCAATCTATCTCTTCTTTAGGTTTTTCTCCCTCCCTCTCTTTATCCTTCTCTTTCTCTCTCACCATCTCTCTATCCCTCTCTATCCCTATATCTCTATCTCCTATATCCCTATACCCATCTCTCTCTCCCTCTTTCATTTTATCTATCTATCTTTCCCTCTATATATCTTAGCTCTCTCTCTCTCTCTCTCTCTCTCTCTCTCTCTCTCTCTCTCTCTCTCTCTCTCTCTCTCTCTCTCTCTCTCTCTCTCTATCTCTTTCTTTCTTTTCTTTATCTCTATTTCCCTCTACATCACTTATCTCTATTCTTCTCTCCATCAATCTCTCTCTCTATCTCTGTCCATGTCTATCCCTCTCCCCTCTCTCCCTCTATATCTCTATATCACTCCTTCCCTCTATATCACTTATCTCTATTCCTCTGGACATCAATCATTGGACTATAAAGGAATAGAGAAAGAGAGATAGGGATAAGAGATGGAGGAGAGATCTATAGATTCTCTCTCTCTATGAGTGTGTGACTTCTTCTATCTCTCTCTTTCTCTCTTCTTCTATTTTAAATTAGTCTCTCTCTCTCTCTCTCTCTCTCTCTCTCTCTCTCTCTCTCTCTCTCTCTCACACACACACACACACACACACACACACACACTATTGATCTCTCCTGCTCTATCTCTCTTTCTCTATTCCTCTCTATCAATCTCGCTCTTTCTTTGTATGAGTCTATCTCTCCCTCTCTCTCAGACCTCTTTATCCCTCTATCTCTCTAACTTTCTCTCTATATCTCTTTGTCTCCTTTTCTATCTCTTTATTTTTCTTTATATGTCTCCCTATTTCTACCCCTCTGTCTCTCTACCTCTCTCTCCATACCTCTGTGTGTGTGTGTGTGTGTGTGTGTGTGTGTGTGTGTGTGTGTGTGTGTGTGTGATTTTCTATCTTTGTGTCCCTCTCTATCTAATTCTCTATTTATTAAAGCCCCCTCCCTCTCTCTTTTCCTCCCTCCCTCTAGCTCTCTCTTTGTCTCTTTGTCTCTATCTCTCACCTCTCTATATAATTTTGTGTTTATTTTAAATTACTCTCTCTAGCTCTTTCTTCCTACATCTCTTTCTCTAATACACCCTCAAAGAAAATTAGATAAAATCCACATAACACTACTAAAAAAATAACTCCTCCAATATATTCTACACCCAAAATCTGATTTAGAAGCCTTTATCTAATCTGCAACTATCTTGCTTATAATTTACCAGCTATCTCTAGATAAAATTTTATTACGATGGCATGATTAAAAAAGTTTACACTTATGCATTCAAAATCTTTGCTTTAATTTTTAATGGCTCCCCTCTTCTCTTATAAGAATAGCCACATAACTTTAAGCAAAGATTATACATTGCAATATATTACACACAACCTCTTCTTATGGCACCTTCCTCCAAAACAAAACAAAATAATAAAAAACTTCCTCCATTCTAAATCCCATGCCTCCCTTTTAAAGCTTATAAAAAGGGCATTAAAAAATAATTTCCACGCAACATTCCACATAAATAAAATAAAAAGATAACATTAAAACCTGGTCTATTATGTCTTCCATGGTGGTGTGTAGCATTTGGGTTTATAAGAACAAATGTGGTGCCCTAATGTCCTACTTTAGATAAAACGAGACTTATATCTCCATCTTTGCCGGATCATGCAAAGGAAATGGTCTGTGAGTCAGGATAGGTCTGGCTATGAGCTAAGCAGGTGGTCATATTAGTGTGCCTTCTTCTCCTTCTCACAACATTTGCATTGAGGCACTATGCTGTGAAAAAGAGAGGCATTTAATGTCAGATGGACAATGAATATTCGTGGCCGGATTTCCAGCGAATAAATAAAAAACTTTGAGCAACTTCTTTGTGCGGGCATGGGATTTTTAGAGGGTACACAAAAATGAAAATGACAAAATAAAATGACGATCATAAAATCAAAATGTGTGTGGCTATGATCAAGCTGATCATCTTACACCCTTATTGTTAAGTAAGGTCCGTAGATTTTAATTTAGCTTGCCTCTTTTCACATAATTGCCTACTTTATCCATACCAATATTAGCCTCATTCTGGTTTTTTTTTTTTTTTTGGCTTATAATTACCTGTATATACATTCACTACCCCATTGTTATATGATTTTCATGATCAAGTTCATGTAGGCTTGTTTCCCTCTCTCTAACTTGACATTTTTATTTTCAATCTAAAAATTCATATAAATATAGAAGGTACCTAAATTGAAAAGAATAAAAAAAATCTCCTATTATTTTAATTAAATTCTCAAAATCAACTTAATTTAAAAGATATTAAAAATAATTATTACTATCAAATTATGAAACTCTAAAAATATCTAATCAAAACATCAATTTTTTTGGGGGGGTTAGTAAATTAATATAATTTGAAATATTTGATCAAAAACTATTTTAAATAAAATAAACATATAAATAAATAACAAATAAACATAAATATTAAATATATTTTTTATATAAATATAATTTTATAATATAATATTGTATTAGAAATATAGTAATTTATATTATATAAAATATTGTATAGAATAATAAATACAATACAATCATATATTCTATATATAAAATAAATAATATTTACGCTACAAAACTACGCAAAAATTACTACGCTTTATTGAGGCAATGATGAGTCTCCTTGTGACAAATAATATGCAATCCACCAAAATAATCTTGAAGAATGGTAGGTCCTATAAGGATTATACATAGGTTTACCTATTCAACTAACTGAGCTTGACATGCTTGGCTAACATGAGATTGATTGTAACCAAAATTGCAGTCCACCAACCATCAACCTATTCTTGTAGGTATTAGCAATTGATTTCATAGATCCCAATTATTCAACATACTAGCTCTCACATGTTGGAACAACTCACCCTGCACTAAGCAATTTATCTATTGGACAACATTAAACCTTTGATATAATTTTAGCGCACTCTTCTACCATGGAAATGCAACCACCACTTAGGATGATTATACAAGGAAATGGAGGTACAAGGAAATCATACATGATAACCAACATAAGATCATCCCTTTTAGGAACAACACCACATGACATATCACCATTATTAATTCACACCAAATATTATGACAACTTTCAACATACATGCAACCATCATACATTTTGGTCTTCGCATTTCAATAAAAAAAGACGGATCCACTATAGGGGCACATGCTACCAACATTCCAAGAGAGCATGTTTTTTATTTAGTATGTCCTAATTGATGAAATGAGTTTCATCAAGCCAAGGTTGTTAGAACACATTGACGACACTATGAAAACATGAATTGTCTCTACCCATCTCTCTCCCTTTCTCTACCTCTCTATATCTTTATGTCTCCCTCTCTCCCCATCTTTCTCTCTCTAATTCTATCAAACTTGTTTTATTCATCTTGATCCATTGCTCATGTCTCTCTCCCTATGTTGCTCTCTTCTTTCTCTCTCCACTTCTCCTTTCCTATCTCTCTCTATCATTCTCTCTACCTATATATATCTCTATCTCTCCCTCTCCCTCTCCCTATGTTTATCTCTCTTCTCTCTCTCCACCTCTCTCTCTCTCTCTGTGTATATACATATATCCCTCCCTCTCTCTCTATATATATATATATCCCTCATTCTCTATTTTCCCTCTCTTTGTTACTTGTCAGTTCTCTCTCTCTAGCTCTTTCTTCATACTTCTCTTCTCCCTCTCTCTCATTGCCTCTTTGAACCTCTCTCTCTCTCTCTCTATATATATATATATATATATATATATAAGTGCAAGAAGATGGGGGGCAAAAAGGGGTCTTAAGTGGCCACTTTTTTTCTAAAATCAGGAAATGTTGGCCTTGGATGAGAAATTGAGCATAATTACACTCAAAATTTAGAGATGCAACTAAAACAATTTTCACAGTGCTCTAAGTCTATTTTCTAAACTACTGATTTTTTTTGAAAATGGTATAGATTAAGGGGTTCAAAAGAGGGAGCCACAGAAATTGGTGTTGTTTCTGTCAAAAAAATTAACATAGCATATTTTGTGGCTCCCTCTTTTGAACCCCTTAACTTTTTTTTGGTATTTTTAAAATTACTTCAGTGAGAAATTAGCTAATAGTATGTAGTTTATGCCCGATTTTTCTGATAATTTTTTGATGAATATTTGATTTTTAACTAATTTTCAAAGTGGACACATCCTAAAAAATAGAATTTTGGCCGTGCTACCTCTATAAATTTTGAAAACTAATTGAAAATCATTTTTTTTAATATGTGTAGAATGGAGTCTAGTTTCTAAATTTGTAAATTTTTTGAAATTTCAATGAATGGTTAATTTAGAATGAAAAAAAGACCAAACAATGGTTTTTGCCCAAAACCAGACACACAAACAAAAGAAATTAAAGATGAAAGGCTTGACATTGTCAAAATGTGAAAAAAATTACATTGTTAAATAGCTAAGAGAAAGCCTAACATTACATAGGTGTTTGATTTGTTTGACCTTGAAACACGTGCAAATTTGAGGGTTAGCACGAACAAAATTATGTGAAATCTTGTAGAATTTGTAAAAACACGTCTGTGGATGTTGAAAAGGCACTCCAAGCCTTTGGGTTGGAAATCTAAAGCAAATCCCAAGCCCAAGGCTTGGGATTCCCAAAGCACAATATAACGCGAGCGCGTTATAATGCAAGCACGTTATGTTGTGCTTTTTTGCATGTTTGCTAGTGTTTTCCTAGTTCGACATAACACGAGCACATTATAACACGCTCACGTTATGTCTTCCTTTGAATGAGATGTTTAGATTTCATAAGTATGTTTCATGGATGTTTATATCTATTCTTGTAGGTATGTATGCATGCTTGTATGTATGTACATGTATGCATGCTTGTATGTATGCATCTTTGTATGTATGTATGTATGTATGTATGTATGTATGTATGTATGTATGTATGTATGTAAGTGTTTTGGGTTTAGTGTATATAAGGACCTGAGCCTATATAGTTTTGAGGGTTGAGGGATTAGGGCTTAAGTAATAGGTAGAGGGTTGAGGGTTATAGTTGAGCATTAATATTCAGGTTGATGAGTGTATAAGATTAAGTGTGTAAGGTGCGAGGATTAGGGTTTAGGGTTTACAATATGGATTGAGGGTATATAAGGCATAGGGTGACTTGGGTTGAGAGAACGTATGGTTTAGGTTTAATTTAAGTATAGGGTTGAGGTACAATATTCAAGGTTTAGGATATAAGGGTGAGGTTATATGGTCTAGGGATGAGGGTTTCAGGGTGTAGGCTTTAGGTTTAAGGTATAGGGTTGATGATTGAGGGATTAGGGCTTAAGTATATTGTTGAGGGTATAGGGTTTAAGGTTTAGGGGTAAGGGATTAGGGTTTAAGGTATAGTGTCTTGGGTTGAGGGTTTAGGAATAGGGATAGCATTTAGGGTTTAGGGATGAGGGATTAGGGTTGAGGGTTGAGGGATTATTGTTTAAGGTATAACTTGCTGAGGGTTGAGGGATTAGGGTTTAGAGTTGAGGGATTAGGGTTTAAGGAATAGTGTTGAGGGCTGAGGGTTTAGGGTTGAGGGATTATGATTTAGGGTTGATGGATTAGAGTTTAAGGAATATTGTTGAGGGTTGAGGGTTTAGGAATAGGGTTTAGGGTTGACAGATTAGGGTTTAATGTTGAGGGTTGAGGGTTGAGGGTTGATGGATAGGGTTGAGGGTCAAGGGATTAGGGTTAAAGTAGAGTGTTGAGAGTAGAGGGATTAGGGATAGGGTTTAGGGTTGAAGGTTTAACGATTGAAGGTTGAGGCTTTAGGGATGATGGTTAAGGGATTGGGGTTTAAGATATAGTGTTGAGCGTCATGGGTTTTGCTACGCCCTTAATCCTATAGTGTGTATAGGGTTATGAATAGTCAGCTTGTGGCTATCTTAACTCTTAATTAAGTCATATTATTATTAGTTTATTGTTATTTAGTTATTTAGGTCAGCCTAAGGCTTATATAGGCCCTTCTAAGTCAGCCTAGGTGATATCCTAGGTATATATAGGAGGTAGTGAGTCTTATTTCATCATATTGAGTATTGTGTTCTCATTGAAGACTATTGGAGGTATCCCCCTCGAAGTGGTTTTGGAGGTTGCCCCCTTGAAGTGGCATATTATTATCAAGTGTTTGCAGCATATTTACTATTATATTTAGATATTGTGCAAGTTGTTTCATTACAAATGGTATCAGAGCATGATCTTGGCACCGAGAAGACAAAAACTAGGCAATTTTTTTTCTGATTTGGAGGTCATTTTGGAAAGCGCATAACTTTCAAATTTTGGTGAATTTTTTTCTAATTTTAAAAGGGTTTTTGGAGAACATATTGAAGCTATAACAGCCCAGAATTCAAAGCATTTAGAGCAAAATTAAGTGAGTTATAGCAGGATTAGGGTTTCTGCCCTTATTTTTTGAGAAGCATATATCTCTCTTATTTTGTTGAATATCTAAAAGATTTTTTGTGGGTTTTTCAATATAATAGTGAAGCTACTACAGTCCAGATTTCAAAACAATTGGAGTAGAATAAAGGGGGTTATTTATAAATTAGGGTTTCCACTAATTTCTCTCTCCAAGCTACACAATTTTGAATTTCTTCACAATTTTTTTAGGGAAGTGAGATCTTGGCCCTGGTAAGTTACAGTAAAAATTTCAGATTGATTTGATTTTTTTTGTGTGATTTATTACAAAATTATTTTTTCCAATCATGACGGGTCCTTCAACAAGGGGCAAAAAGAATGTTACCACACCGGGAAAAACTCCAGGCAAGGAGGAGGTGGAAAATGAGGATGTTGATAAAAAAGAATATGAAAATATACTTGAACTTATTCATAAAGAAAATAGCAAGATGAAAGGTGAAATCTTGTCCATTATGGGTGAACAAACGAAAGGGTTGGCGAAGTCATGTGATATTGAGAAAATTCTGGAGATACTTTCCAAACATAAGTAGTCACAACACCAAGATGTGGAGGAAGATGATTCTACAAAAGGGAAGGGTGTTTTTGGGTTTGAATCAAATCTCAAGATGGATCATCACACCACTCATTTTATGGCAAGGAATTTCACACCAAAGTTGGATATGCGAAAGTTTGATGGTCAAGATCCTACCAATTGGCTCTGTCAAATGGAGCAATTCTTTGATATCCACCATGTTCCATGTCAACAAAGGGTGGCCATGGCTTCCTTATACTTGGAACCTGATCAATTCATTTGGTACCGTTGGCTATGTGAAGAAAAGAAAGCAAAAGGATGCATTGTCACTTGGTCGGTTTTCCAAGAAGAACTCATTACTCATTATGGTGAAAATCTTATGGATAGCTACTTCAACCAAATTACCAAATTAAGGCAAATAGGTATGGTCAAAGATTACATTCATCAATTTCATACTTTGTCTTTAAGAGTGGAAAATATGTCTACAAAAAAATTGTTGGAGCTATTCATTGGTGGCTTAAAGGATCACATTAAATATGAGGTACGCATGTTCCGTCCAAATTCCATCTTAGATGCAATGATTATGGCAAGGCAAGTAGAGGAAAAATTTATGGTTAATAAAAGGCAAGGTTTTATAAACATAAGAGATAAAAGCACTCCTACACAGTCACTTCCACAACCGACTAGGCTAACACCACAACAAATTGAAGAGAAGAGAGCAAAAGGATTATGTTTTAATTGTGATAGCAAATATAGTAGAGGACACAAATGCACTGAAAAGAAATTGTTCTATATTGAAGGGCCAAGTGAGGAAGAAGAAGAGGTACCAATAGTAGAGAGTGACAATGAGATAGAGGAGTCAAGAGATACTCAACCAATCATTTCTTGCCATGCACTTTCAGGTTTTAGTACCCCACAAACTCTCAAGGTAGTGGGTTTCTTAAAGAAAGAAAAGTAACAGTTTTGATAGACTCAGGTAGCACTCATAAAGTGTTCTAGCTCCAGAATTTCAAGTCTTGATTGCAGATGGCAGTACTGTTAGTTGTTCAAGAAAATGCCATAGCATTAAATTATCCATGGGAGATTATCATCTTAATTGTCTAATGTATGCTATCTCAATGGGTGCAGCAGATATTGTTTTGGGAGTACAGTGGCTCACCACTTTGGGAACAATTGAATTGAACTTCCAAGAACTATTCATGCGCTTTCAATCAGAGGGAAGAACAATAGAATTACGAGGGATGCGTGCAAAGTCACCACATATAGTAAGTTCATACCAAATGCAAAAGATGTTGAAGAAGGGGGTAGATGGGATGGTAGGCCAATTATTTTCATTAGAAGCATATCACTCAAAGGCTTCTACACCATTGGATCTACAAGTAATTATAGATAAGCACTCTATAGTTTTTGGGGAGATTCCAAAAGGATTGCCTCCTAGGAGAGATCATGATCATGCCATTCAACTAGTACTAGGGAGCCAACCACCCAACATCAGGCCCTACAGATATCCATATGCTCAAAAAAGTGAGATTGAGAAGATAGTTCAAGAGATGCTAGAAGCAGGCATTATCAGGCATAGTCAAAGTGCTTACTCATCTCCTGTGGTAATGGTGCGTAAGAAGGATGAAACTCGGAGGATGTGTCCAGATTACAGGGAGCTTAACAAGTTCACCATAAAAGATAAGTTTCCTATTCCAGTAATTGATGATTTGTTAGATGAGCTTAATGGTGCTATTTATTTTACAAAACTTGATCTCCGTTCTAGTTATCATCAAATTAGAATTAGAGATGAGGATGTACATAAGATAGCTTTTAGAACCCATGAGGGCCACTATGAATTTTTGGTAATGCCTTTTGGTCTCACTTATGCACCGTTGACATTTCAAAGTTTGATGAACTCTATCTTCAGGCCATTTTTGAGGAAATTTGTTTTGGTATTTTTTTATGACATCTTAATATATAGTAAAACATGGGAGGAACACTTGCAACATGTAAATCAAGTGTTGGACATTTTAAAGCAGAATCAGTTGTATGCTAAACCATCCAAGTGTATCTTTGGTGTCAAAGAAGTGGAGTACCTTGGTCACATTGTGTCACATGAGGGAGTCAAGGTGGACCCTCATAAGATCCAAGCAATTGTAGAGTGGAAAATTCCTAAGACCCTTAATAACTTACGAGGTTTTTTAGGGCTTACAGGATATTATTGTCGATTTATAAATAATTATGGTAGCATAGCATCTCCTTTCACATCCTTGTTAAAGAAGGATGCTTTCCAATGGAATGAAGTGGCGACAAGGCCATTTGAGAAACTAAAGGAAGCCATGTGCACAACTCCAGTCCTAGCTACCCCAGATTTTTCTAAAACATTTGTTGTTGAATGTGATGCTTCAGGACATGGAAAAGGAGCAGTACTTATGCAAGAAGGAAAACCCATAGCATTTGAAAGTCTCCAACTCAAAGGTAAGAATTTGTTGAAGCCAGTTTATGAGAAGGAAATGTTGGCTATCTTGCATGCAGTCAAACAATGGAGACCTTATCTAATGGGACAACACTTTAAGGTCAAGACAGATCATGAAAGTCTCAAATATTTCTTGGAACAGAGGTTATCATCTGAAGAACAACAAAAAAGGGTCACAAAGATCTTGGGATATGACTTTGAGATCATATATAAGAAAGGCAAGGAGAATGTTGTGGATGATGCTCTATCAAGGCGTGATGAACCCACAAAGTCATTTTTATTTGCCATTTCCATGTTACAAGCAGACTGGGTAAATGAGGCAAGAGAAGAGTGGGAGAAGGACATAGATACTCTAAGGCTCATTGAGAAACTCCAACAGGAATCAAGTGTGTCTGACAAATTTTCATGGAAAGGAAATATTTTATGGTACAAGCAGAGGTTATACCTTTGCAAGAATTCAACTCTTAAGCTTAAGGTGTTGGAAGAACTACATGCTTCTCCAATAGGTGGGCACTCAGGATTCCTCAAAACTTATCATAGAATCAAGCAAGATTTCTTTTGGGAAGGGTTGAACGGGGATGTTCAAAAATTTGTAGTTGAATGCATGGTATGTCAACAACATAAAGGGGAGACAGTTAAGACTCCGGGTCTTCTACAACCCTTATGTATACCAAGTCAAAGGTGGGAGGAGGTATCTATAGATTTCATCATAGGTTTGCCTAGATCTGAAGGAAAAAATGTCATCATGGTTGTTGTGGATCGTCTCACCAAATATGGTCACTTTTGTGCAACCATTGGCAGCAAGCACTGTAGCAATAGCTTTTATGAATACTATTCAGAAACTGCATGGGACTTTGAAAGTTATAGTCAGTGATCGTGACCCTATATTTACAAGTAATTTTTGGACTGACTTGTTTTCATGCTTGGGCACTCAGCTTGCTCATAGTTCATCATATCACCCCCAGTCAGATGGACAGACAGAAGTGGTCAACAAATGCTTGGAAGGCTATCTCCATTGTTTTGCTTTAGATAAACAAGAGAGATGGGTGCAATGGCTACCACTAGCAGAATGGTGGTACAACACTTCTTTCCATACTTCTTCCAAGATGTCTCCATTTTTAGCACTATAAGGTTACCACCCACCATCAATCATCTCTTCATTGCGGGCACAACTAAAGGTTCACACAGTCGAAGAGCACATCCATCATCAGCAAGAGGTATTGGCTAGTCTTCGAGAGAACTTGGCAATGGCACAAAACAGAATGAAACAACAAGCTGATCAACACCGTAGTGAAAGAACTTTTGAAGTGGGAGATTGGGTCTTTGTGCGACTACAACCATACAAGCAAATGTCTCTAAAACAACAACATAAAGCTAACAAGCTGGCACCCAAGTACTATGGTCCTTATAAGGTGTTGCAGAAGATTGGCAATGTAGCATATAAATTGGAGCTTCCCATATCAACAAAAATTCATCCAGTTTTTCATGTTTCCTGCTTGAAGAAGGTTATTGGGAATAAAGTGGTAGCACAGACTAAGTTACCTAAGCTTGATGAGGAGGAAAGAATAGTTGTGGATCCTGAGAGAATTATTCAAACATGCACCAAGAAGCTGAGGACAAGGGAAATCATAGAATATCTCATTAAATGGAAGAACTCTCCAGTTGAGGAAGCTACATGGGAGAATGAGGAATTCATGCAAAAGCATCCACATTTGGTCAGCATTGAGGACAATACTTCTTTGAAAAGGGGGGGCATGCTACGCCCTTAATCCTATAGTGTGTATAGGGTTATGAATAGTCAGCTTGTGGCTATCTTAACTCTTAATTAAGTCATATTATTATTAGTTTATTGTTATTTAGTTGTTTAGGTCAGCCTAAGGCTAATATAGGCCCATCTAAGTCAGCCTAGGTGATATCCTAGGCATAAATAGGTATATATTGGAGGTAGTGAGTCTCATTTCATCATATTGAGTATTGTGTTCTCATTGAAGACTATTGGAGGTATCCCCCTCGAAGTGGTTTTGGAGGTTGCCCCCTCGAAGTGGCATATTATTATCAAGTGTTTGCAGAATATTTACTATTATATTCAGATATTGTGCAAGTTGTTTCATTACAGGCTTATGGATAGGCTTTAGGGTTTAAGTTTTAAGGGTTAAGGGTTGAGGGATAGGGTTTAGGGTTTAGGGGTAAGGGATTAGGGTTTAGGGTATAGTGTCGAGGGTTGAGGGTTTAGGAATAGGGATAGCATTTAGGGTTTAGGGATGAGGGATTAGGGTTGAGGGTTGAGGGATTAGGTTTTAAGGTATAGTGTCAAGGGTTGAGGGTTTAGTGATAGGATTTAGGGTTGAGGGTTGATGGATTAGGTTTTAGGGTTGATGGATTAGGGTTTAAGGTATAGTGTTGAGGGTTGAGGGTTTAGGGATAGGGTTTAGGGTTGATGGGTTAGGGTTTAGGGTTGATGGATTAGCATTTAATGTCGAGGTTAGGGTTAGAGTGTCAAGGGTAGAGGGATTAGGGATAGGGTTTAGGGTTGAAGGTTTAAGGATTGAGGGTTGAGGCTTTAGGGATGAGGGTTTAAGGCTTAAGATATAGTGTCAAGTGTTGAGGGTGTAGGGATAGGGTTTAAGTTTTAAGGGTTAAGGGTTGAGGGATAGGGATTAGGGTTTAAGTTATAGTGTTGAGGGTTGATGGTTTAGGGATAGGATTTAGGTTTGAGGGATTAGGGTTTAGGGTTGATGAATTAGGGTTTAATGTTGAGAGTTGAGGGTTGAGGGTTGAGGGTTGAGGGTTGAGGATTGAGGGTTTAGGGATATGGTTTATGGTCAAGGGATTAGGGTTAAAGTAGAGTGTCAAGGGTAGAGGGATTAGGGATAGGGTTTAGGGTTGAAGTTTTAAGGATTTAGGGTTGAGGCTTTAGGGATGAGGGTTAAGGGATTAGGGTTTAAGATATAGTGTCGAGTGTTGAGGGTGTAGGGATAGGTTTTAGGGTTCAAGTTTTAAGGGTTAAGGGTTGAGGGATAGTATCAAGCCCGTTGAGGGTTTAGGAATAGGGATAGTGTTTAGGGTTTAGGGATGAGGGATTAGGGTTGAGGGTTAATGGATTAGGGTTGAGGGTTGACAAATTAGGGCTTAGGGATAGGGTTTAGGGTTTAGGGTTGAGGGATTAGGGTTTAAGGTATAGTGTTGAGGGTTTAGGGATAGGGTTTAGGGTTGAGGGATTAGAGTTAAGGGTTGAGGGATTAGGGTTTGACGTTGAGGGTTAAGGGTTGAGGTTTTAGGGTTGAGGGTTTAGGGATAGGGTTGAGGGTCAAGGGATTAGAGTTAAGGGTTGAGGTATTAGGGTTTGACGTTGAGGGTTGAGTTTTGAGGTTCAAGGGTTGAGGGTTTAGGGATAGGGTTGAGGGTCGAGGGATTAAGGTTAAAGTAGAGTGTCGAGGGATTAAGGTTAAAGTAGCTCGTGTCGAGGGTATAAGGATTAGGGATAGGGTTTGATGGTTTAGGGATAAGGGGTTAGGGTTTAAGGTATAGTATTGAGCCTGTTGAGGGTTTAGGAATAGGGATAGGATTTAGGGTTTACGGATGAGGGATTAGAGTTAAGGGTTGAGGGATTAGGGTTTAGGGTTGATGGATTAGGGTTTAAGGTATAGTGTTGAGGGTTTAGGGATAGGGTTAAGGGTTGAGGGTTGAGGTTTTAGGGTTTAGGGTTTAGGGATAGGGTTGAGGGTCGAGGGATTAGAGTTAAGGGTTGAGGGATTAGGGTTTGACGTTGAGGGTTAAGGGTTGAGGTTTGAGGGTTGAGGGTTTAGGGATAGGGTTGAGGGTCAAGGGATTAGGGTTAAAGTAGAGTGTTGAGGGTATAAAGATTAGGGATAGTGTTGGAGGGTTTAGGGATAAGGGATTAGGGTTTTAATGTATAGTATTGAGACCATTGAGGGTTTAGGAATAGGGATAGTGTTTAGGGTTTATGGATGAGGGATTAGGGTTGAGGGTTGATGGGTTAGGGTTGAGGGTTGATGGATTAGGGCTTAGGGATGGGGTTTAGGGTTTAGGGTTTAGGGTTGAGGGATTAGGGTTTAAGGTATAGTGTTGAGGGTTTAGGGATAGGGTTTAGGGTTAAGGGATTGGAGTTAAGGGTTAAGGGATTAGGGTTTGATGTTGAGGGTTAAGGGTTGAGGTTTTACGGTTGAGGGTTTAGGGATAGGGTTGAGTATCAAGGGATTAGAGTTAAGGGTTGAGGGATTAGGGTTTGACATTGAGGGTTGAGTGTTGAGGTTCGAGGGTTGAGGGTTTAGGGATAGGGTTGAGGGTCGAGAGATTAGGGTTAAAGTAGAGTGTCAAGGGTATAAGGATTAGGGATAGGGTTGGAGGGTTTAGGGATAAGCAATTCATGTTTAAGGTATAGTATCGAGCCTGTTAAAGGTTTAGGAATAGGGATAGTGTTTAGGGTTTAGGGATGAGGGATTAGAGTTGAGGGTTGAGAGATTAGGGTTGAGGGTTGAGGGATCAGGGTTTAAGGTATAGTGTTGAGGGTTTAGGGATAGGTTTTAGGGTTGAGGGATTAGAGTGAAGGGTTGAGGGTCGAGGTATTAGAGTTAAGGGTTGAGGTATTAGGGTTTGACATTGAGGGTTGAGGGTTGAGGTTTGAGGGTTGAGGGTTTAGGGATAGGGTTGAGGGTTGAGGGATTAGGGTTAAAATAGTGTCGAGGGTATAAGGATTAGGGATAGGGTTGGAGGGTTTAGGGATAAGCGATTAGGGTTTAAGGTATAGTATTGAGCCCATTGAGGGTTTAGGAATAGGGATAGTGTTTAGGGTTTTGGGATGAGGGATTAGGGTTGAGGGTTGATGGATTAGGGTTGAGGGTTGACGAATTAGGGCTTAGGGATGGGGTTTAGGGTTTAGGGTTGAGGGATTAGGGTTTAAGGTATAATGTTGAGGGTTTAGGGATATGGTTTAGGGTTAAGGGATTAGAGTTAATGGTTGAGGGATTAGGGTTTGATGTTGAGGGTTGAGGGTTGAGGTTTTAGGGTTGAGGGTTGAGGGTTGAGGTTTTAGGGTTGAGGGTTTAGGGATAGGGTTGAGGGTCGAGGTATTAGAGTTAAGGGTTGAGGGATTAGGGTTTGACATTGAGGGTTGAGTGTTAAGGTTTGAGGGTTGAGGGTTTAGGGATAGGGTTGAGGGTTGATGGATTAGGGTTAAAGTAGAATGTCGAGGGTATAAGGATTAGGGATAGGGTTGGAGGGTTTAGGTATAAGGGATTAGGGTTTAAGGTATAATATCGAGCCCATTGAGGGTTTAGGAATATGGATAGTGTTTACGATTTAGGGATGAGGGATTAGGGTTTAGGGTTGATGGATTCAGGTTGAGGGTTGACAAATTAGGGCTTAAGGATAGGGTTTAGGGTTTAGGGTTGAGGGATTAGGGTTTAAGGTATAGTGTTGAGGGTTTAGGGATAGGGTTTAGGGTTGAGGGATTAGAGTGAAGGGTTGAGGGATTAGGATTTGACGTTGAGGGTTGAGGGTTGAGGTTTTAGGGTTTAGGAATAGGGTTGAGGGTTGAGGGATTAGAGTTAAGGGTTGAGGGATTAGGGTTTGACGTTGAGGGTTGAGGGTTGAGGTTCAATGGTTTAGGGTTTAGGGATAGGGTTGAGGGTCAAGGGATTAGGGTTAAAGTAGAGTGTCAAGGCTATAAGGATTAGGGATAGGGTTGGAGGGTTTAGGGATAATGTATTAGGGTTTAAGGTATAATATCAAGCCCGTTGAGGGTTTAGGAATAGGGATAGCTGGCTTTAGGGTTTAGGATTAAGTGATACCTAGATGGCTAAGGATGGATGGAGAGGTAGACAAGGAGTGACTGAGAGACATAGAGAGGGGAGAGATAGAGAGGTGAGGGGGAGAGATAAGTGAGATATAGAACATGAGCTAATGGAACTAGAGGTGAGATATTGTAAAGATGCTATCGAAGGTGAGATAGGAACAAATATTTATGGATCAATCTATATCAGGACAAAATGCAAGCGTGTTATAATGCACTCACATTTTGTCCTGCTATAGAAATGGTAAAAAAGTGTTGACCCTCGTGATCCAGGCCCACATGATATGTTTTCATGCTGATTATGCACATGTTCTGACAAAAAAGAAGTGCTTTCATGCTGTTGGGAAGTTCACATGCACATTTTACACATTCTACCACCTTTTTTTCTTTGCCAACTTGATGAGGAAATAACATAGTTTTCACACCGAATTTGATGTATATCTATTCAAGTTTCAATTTTTGTAGTGTTGCAATGTTAATTATGATTGAATTTTAGTAATTTAACATTATAAATTGGTTAATAGTATTGTTGTTACTAATTATATTTGAGTGTTATTCAATTTAACATTGGAAAGGAAACAAGTGGTGAAAAACTCAAATCGTTGAGAAGTTTGATGCAAGAAGAAAAAAACACTACATAATTGGGTACTCTCTCCATTCAAATCTCCATTTTTTAGGTATGTCAATTCTTTACATGCATGTTCTTTAAATTTTCCTTAATTCTATTTGAATTATTTTATCATGCTTTATCATACATGTTTGAAATAGACACATTCCCAATCAAGAAAGCAGCCTACAATCTCACATGATGCCATGTATATTTTCTAGACTTGGGCTCTTTAATAATTATGTGTAATAAATAGACCTTAACATACCATGATGTCAAACTATACAAGAATAAATCCTTACAACATAATAAAAATACAATCCCACTATTATCTTATCATATTAACAAGTTAAAATACAAATGGATAGGTGCCAAGATCATACAAGTATGCACATGACATGATGATTTGTATGCACATATCTTGGGCTAGGACATTCCTTATGCATCTATTCATGATGATTTGTACATGCACATGACACAACAATATTTCAAAATTTCGTAATTGTCATTTGTTAGCACATGATGGTGGTTACCTTGATTGACTATATACTATTCAATACCCTAAATTATAGAGATTAGTCTAATGATTTCTATGACAATCCTAGGTATGTGATGCAGAGGTAGGGTTCAACTCAATCCAAAGGGATCATACCAATAGTTTCTTCAAATTTCATAAGCTTTCCTCTCAAGCAATCTCCCTATACAAAGGCACAAAGAGGGTCTTCAATACTTCAAAACCTAACAAGGCTACTAGAGGTCTTCTTACCCCTTAGGAACTTAGACACAACCATTCTAAACCCTTACTGAAGTCTATACTCTTCAATTGTTGTCTATTCCTTCACAAGCCACCCAAATCCTAGTATCCCTAGTACGAACAAAACACCTTCTCAATTCCAAATCCTAGTAGCCCTAGTAACAAAAAACATGTCAAATTGGGTCTGTCTCAACCTTTTCAAGCATGAAGTCCCATGTACTATTCACTTGTAGCCTCAATAGGTGACTCTCCTTTGACCTTATCCTCATCTAGGACTGAAGTGAACTTTGTACCATAATGCTTTGTATGGCTGCAATAACATTGTGCAATAATGGTTTATATGATTGTAATAATTTGCTTTGTATGCTTTGTACCTATTTTAGTTGAGTGACATTTACTCTTTTACATGATGATTGTATGTACATTTACTATGAATGGTTGAATGACATATATTTTAGTTATTTGTATGGATTCATTTCTTAGGAACTAATATTGGTCTCTTTATCATGCTACAGATAAATTCTTTGTCATGCTGAGGAAATGATCAAGAATTAAACCAACATAGGAAGAGATAGAAGCTAAGAATGCAAAGAAAGCAACGGCTATGAGGGAACTTCATGAGAAGAGGAAATTGGACACGATAAATGAAGACATGTCAATTGAAGAGGAACCACAACCATCACAAAGAGATATGGTATTGGCGGCACAAAGAGAATGAATGGAAAAACTTCGTGCTATAAGAGATTTGAATACCATAGTTGGAGACATGTCCTCTACTGCAAGTCAACATGTAGGGACACCATCTACCACATCTCAAGTTGAGAGTACATCATCACTCACATGTGATGAAGGAGGTACACCATCATTCCCACCTCAACCTTAAGGTATGTCATCTATTCCATCTTTGATCGAAGGTATGCCATCTAGCCCATCTCATTTAAATATTGATGAAATTCCTAATGTTGAGATGAATTTACCTAATTTAGTACCACCTAGAATTTTACATAGAAAGCCAAAGTTTTTGATTGATATTGATGAGAATATTTTATAGCCAATGGAAGGTAAGATTCCAAAATGCACTTGTAGAAGATATGCTCATAAGATTTGGAGATTGTTCTTTGAAAAGTTATATGAGACTGCAAGATGTCAACTATTCATTGAAATGATGTGAAGTATAAAGTATAGGTCTATCATGAAGATTCTTGGGTTGAGAACTTCAGAGGCTTCAAGTGAAAAATCTATTGTCAAGAATCTAATGAGTGCATATGAGAGTGTGGGTAACACCTCACGCACAAAAGATAGTAATGCAACACGGCGTGTGATTACATCGACTATAGTAAGTAGTCAAATGAGGAAATCTCATCTCATTAGAAAGACAAGTCAAGAATTAAGAATTAATAGGAAAACTTTATCAAGAGCCATTGGAAGACACCAAAGAATTGAGGACACTAATGCCAATGAATTATGGGCATTCTCAGAGAGACTACCACGAAAAGATAAACCAATTGTTGAAGCATTGAGATCACTAATTGAAGACTTTTGGAAGAATTACACAAAGGTATCTCTGAATCAAAGGAATGTGGTAAGAAGGAGAATCAGTAGTCAAAACCGTGAGACACATCTAAAGCATTTTTTGGATGAGATTCAAACAAAATTTTATGGTAAATTTCTAGAGAAGTATTCTCAAATTACAATTTGTCAAAGATATTTTGAAATGCTAAAACCTTTCTATGTCAAGATAAATCAAACACACACTACTTGTTGTTGTAGATTACATATTAAATTTTCTAACCATTTTGATGTTTATAGGTCTATATGTTTAGATTTGCATACTAACAATGTTTTGTAGGGTTGTACTATACGTGCCCCACCAACATCTTCAAGAGACTTTATCTCAAGAATTTTATGTGAAAGAGAGGAAGGTCAAATATTCTACAAGAAATTATGCTTGGATGGCACATGTCATCATTGCAGTGGCTTGCAATGTTTGCCAATATGTGAACATATGGAAAGAACACATGTGGTTGGAAATGAACTAGTAGAGTTTGGCAAGTATAAAATAGTGGCATACAATACAAAAGATGGTAAAGAAGGAAAGAGGTGTGAATTGGTTATTGAAAAGATTCTAGTGTATCAGTTTATGCTTATATTTTGTGACATGATAGTGTATGAGTATGCAAGACATGCCCATAGAGCTCGATGGTTGGACTTATAATTCAAGTTATGCAAGGACACATTTCCGGTTGGTAGCATTGTTTCAGTTGTCAACTTTGCAGAGAACTACAATCTACAGCCACAATGTGAGGTGTAATCACAATATTACAACTCCACATAGGTTTCTATATTTGTTCACATCGCATTAATTCATGTGAATGATAGTATAGAGGATGACAGAAAGATCATAAGGGAGTATAATTTCTATATCAGTGATGATCATATGCATTCTACAGAGTTCATGTAAGGTTGCTTTCAAGTGTTCTATAATGATTTGGCTAGAAGGGGCATATCGTTCAGTTAGCATATCATATGGTCAGATAATTGTATGTCACAATTCAAGAACTCGTGAAATTTCTATTAGCTGAGTAGGAGGCATAATTTTACAGATATTCAGCATATGTGGAACTTTTGTGAGGTCGGGCATGGAAAGGGGGAGCATGATGGTGTAGGAGCATGTATCAAAAGAGTCATAGCACAAGAAGAGTTAATGTATAAAGACAATGCAAAGTTGACAGATGCAAAATCAATTGTCGAGTGGTGTAATGCTTCCATGGGTTCAGGTAATCAAGGTAAGTCTTTAGTTCATAGATTTTTTTGGTTGATAGATGATACTAACATTGCACCATATGAGGATTGTTCTACACTGACAGGATCAAGTGAGATGCACTCTTTCAGAAGCTCAATTGTAGGTTCATGGAGTATCCATACGTGAAAGATGTCATGCTTTTGTTCTTCCTGTACAATTCAAGCCTGGGATGAGTGTGAGTCAAAGGAGTGGGTTGATGAATGGCAATTAAGTTATCTTAGTCCACTTGACACGTATAGACCCTTGACGACACTGGAACTAACACATATGGAATCATCAGTTGACTTTGACCACATATCAGATCTAGTTCAACCAGGTAATATATCTATTTGCATAGTTTTTGAAATTCCTAATGTCATCTTACTTTGTAGTGTTTTTGTAATGTTGACTAATTTCATCTAATTTGCTACACATATCAATATAGGGCACATATATGGAGTTATTGCAGATGAAGATAATGAAGAGGGAACAGACTATTACTTATGCCATTGTGTTGAGGCCAAAAAGAAATTGGAGGCCCTAGTTACAGATGGAGAAAACATCGAATACCCTACAGGCTCAGTGGTTATTACTAGAACATGGCTTAGAAGGTACCCACATAAGAGTGTTAATGTTTGGCTATTTCAGAACTTTGACATGCATCGAAATATTCTTCATTATTCGAACCTTGTCATGGCATCCAATGTTCATTTGATATAGTATCGAGGTAGACCTTTGAACAAGACCTTGTGGAAGGTGCGTGAGTCTGACCATGAAGTAATACTTGATACAATAAAGAGTAGAGCAGACCCGGATGGTTCATTGGATTAATTTGTAAGTATTCACATTGATTTTGTAAAGTCATGTTACATTGAGTTGTAAGTATGCACATTAATTTGTAAGGTTTGTCTTTTTTTATTTGTTGCTACATTTTTACACATATACATATTTTTACATCATCATGTTATGCTTCATGGGGTTAGACCTAAGTGATGGATGAAGTTGATCTTGTGAATAATGTATAAAGTCTAGGTAATGTATAAAATATAGGTGTCTCTAGGTGTCTTGGTTTCTAACTAGATAATAGGTGTCTCTAATTGTGTCTTAAGTATATACGATATGTCAACTAGGTATGTAGAGACTAGAAAATAGGTGTCTTAAGTGTCCTACATCTACTAGACTACATGTGTCTTAGGTCTTAGGTGAGGCCACATGAGCTTCCACCTTCACGTGGTTGGCCTTGTCAGTATAGAATATTTATATTTCTTGAAGCTAAGGGAAGCTCTTTTTCTTAATAGAAAAACTTTATCGACTTCAGTTGCACTAATGGTGCAGAGGCACCCAGGTTGTCATGCCTCCGAGAGGGGTCAAAATATGAAATTTTGTTTTGATTAAGTCAATTTTATGTAATAAGGTCTTCTAAGACCATTTCATTTATTTTTAAGTCACTTTGAGTCTTTGAGTCCTGTTGCAAAAAAGTGTCAATGTTGTTAAGTTGCACAAAGTAACTTTTACATTTTTGGTGTCCTGCTCTTGATGCGACCAAAATGACAGCTCCAACGCATCTGGATGGGTATGTTTAGGCTAGGCATGGTTATGTTTTTCACCCAAACATGTCGAAATAGTCTGAGCTACATTGTACCGACGATATCCTTGAAGAGTCCAAAGTGTAAAAAGGCAACAATCTTTGATGAGATGTTACTCAAAAATCATGTCACTTAGAAACATTTTGTCTAAGGCAACCTAATCAAGTAGAGTTCCTCTACAATAACCTCTCTTAGTTTTTTATATCTCTAAGGCGTTTACCCATGGTTAAAGGTTTTCTGCTGGCCCAAAAATCGTCAAGAGGTAGTGTAAAGTTGCAAAGGGGTGTAACTTTCGTCCTGCTCCTGATGCAACCAAACTGACAATTCCAATACATCGATATGGATATGTTTAGGCTAGGTATGGTCTTGTTTTGCACCCAAAAATGCCAAAACAGTCCGAGCTACATTGTACCGGTGATATCCCTTAAGAGTCTAAAGTACAAAAGGCAGCAATCTTTGACAAGTTGTTACTCAAAACCTATGTCACTTAGATACATTTCATCTGAGGAAACACAATCACATAGGATCCCTCTATAATAACCTCTCTCAATTTTTTATATCTCTAAGGCATTTGCCCGTGGTGAAATATTTTTTGCTACCCCAAAAATCATCAGAAGGAGGCAGTGTAAAGTTACAAAGGGGTGTAACTTTTGTTCTTCTCCTCGTGTGGCCAAAATGATAGTTTCAACACATCTTGATGGGTACATTTAGGCTAGGCATGGTCCTGTTTTGCACCCAAACATGCTAAAATAGTCTGAGCTACATTGTATCGACGATATCCCTAAAGAGTCCAAAGTGAAAAAAGGCAGCAATCTTTGACGAGTTGTTATTCAGAAATCATGTCATTTAGATACATTTCATCAAAGGAAAAGAGATCATGTAGGGTCCATATACAATAACCTCTCTCAATTTTTTATATCTCTAAGGCGTTTGCCCATGGTGAAAGGTTTTCTGATGCCCCAAAAATTGTCAGAAGGAGGCAGTGTAAAGTTGCAAAGGGGTGTAACTTTTGTTCTTCTCCTCATGTAGCCAAAATGACAGTTCCAACGCATCTAGATGGGTACGTTTAGGCTAGGCATGGTCCTGTTTTGCACCCAAACATGCTAAAATAGTTCGAGCTACATTGTACCAGCGATATCCCTGAAGAGTCCAAATTGCAAAAAGGCAACAATCTTTGATGAGTTGTTATTCAAAAATCATGTCACTTAGATACATTTCATTTGAGGAAAAGCAATCACGTAGGGTCCCTCTACAATAACCTCTCTCAGTTTTTTATATCTCTAAGGCGTTTGCCCGTGGTGAAAGGTTTTCTGCTACCCCAAAAATCGTCAGGAGGCAGTGAAAAGTTGCAAAGAGGTGTAACTTTTGTTCTTCTCCTTATGTGGCCAAAATGATAGTTCCAACATGTCTGGATAGGTACGTTTAGGCTAGGCATGGTCCTATTTTGTACCCAAACATGCCAAAACAATTCGAGCTACATTGTACCAGTGATATCCCTGAAGAGTCTAAAGTGTAAAAACGTAGCAATCTTTGATGAGCTATTATTCAGAAGCCATGTCACTTAGATACATTCCATATAGGCAAAGCGATCACATAGGGTCCCTCTACAATAACCTCTCTTAGTTTTTTATATCTCTAAGGTGTTTGCCCATGGTGAGTGTAGGAGTCAAGGACAACACTGAGAGGGGGGGTGAATCAGTGTTGTGTGAAATTTCTGATCTTTTTACAAACTTTAACTTGCAGAGTACAAGGAGGGAGAGCTATCATTGATTTCTCACATACATGTGCACATAACTGAGAATGAAAAACAAAAACTCATGAGTAAAACATACAACCACAGAAAGAAGATCAAGACACAAGAATTGCACGAGTGGAAAACCCTCCAGGGGTAGAAAAACCACTCCAGAATTGCCTCACTGGATTAACTAAAAAAACATGCCTCACTGGCAATACAAATTGTCTCACTAACAATTGTTAAGGTCTCACTGACCATAAGCATACTGTGCCTCACTGGCTTTTCTCAATCAATCAAAACAAAATCTCATGTGCAAGAATTGATTGCTTATTCAATCTGATTTGCACCATTCAAATCAACTCATCTGCAACATATATTTCATCATTTCAATCCTCTGACATTTTATCCTTGAATCATCTAATTCATCTGATTATCACTGCATACCAATTCACCTGATAATCTTTTCAATCTCTATATGTGTATTTGATCTCATCAGATAATCATTGATCTATATAACTCATCTATTTATTCAAAACACTTGTAGAGTCATTATATATCCTTTCACATTCAATTCTTCTTCTGCTTTTTCAATCTACCTGTTCAAATTCATCTTCTGCAAATCTTCATCAGTATTGTCTTTAACAACAATATTTTTAATCTTCCCTTGTAGAAGAAAATAAAATCTCTTTGATCATTTAGTCTTTTCATTTTCATCTCCTTCTCTGCAAATTCCTGCATTCAAACCCTTTATCCAAAAAATAATATCTTCAAAAACATTTTCCAAATTATTCAAAAACATCTTCAAGCTATAAAATGGCTTAAAAAAAAATCCTCTCAAAATAAATCTGCAAGAATATCTTCAATCTCACTTTTGATTTAAAAATATTCAACAATATTTTTAATCTGTAAAAAAACTTTTCATCTTCTCAATCAAAATCTTCATCTTCCTTTCAACAAAAATTTCATCTTCTCTCTGAAAAATAATAATATATGTTTGCATCAATTAAGTCTCCAAAAGCATCCTTTTCTTTGCATTCTTTCTAACACTTCTTAAAGAGAAAAAAAACTCTTAGTCTTCTAATCACAAAAAGTCTTCTTCTTAATATAGAAAAAAAAACTCTCCTTAATAATATCTTGAGTTGTACGAGAGATAGAAAGAGAGGTCTACTAGTTTCAAAAATAGAAAGACTCTTCATACAAAAAAAAACTCCCAAAATAAATCCCTTTCCATTCGGGCTTTAAGATAGCATTTAAACTGCAGTTTCAAAAACCTTTATCTGCAGTGACGTCTCAAAGACCGTCAAATGTTATCTGCAGGGTCAAGGTTTATATTTAAATGCTCGCCATAGATCTTCAAGTTCGCGCCCACCGAAGATTTAAACGTAGCCACTGATCATGTTTTGGCACCCCGATCACTTGTGAGAGACCGATGAAGTTGGTTAGGAATATGAAGTGGCCGGTCACCGCCATGTCTAAGAACCCCTTCAAGCGGTGAAACTTAAGTTGTAAACCTTCCATTGTAAGTCACTTTTCAAACATAAGAAAAGTGTAATATGCATTAGACATTTAAGACTAGCTTAACAAAGATGTTAGATGTTGTTTGACTTTGACAAGTTTGTGAAGAACACATCACCCTTATGCAATAAAAACTTCTCCAAACATTAATCATATATCTTTGACATGTGAACTTGATTAAAGCTTTGTCAAGACCAACTATAATATGTGAATTGAACCCAAGCAGACAATATGACTTTAATATGTTGATCCACCTTGAGACAAACTTGAAGTCATCTAGATTGAGGTTTGAATCAAACTCAAAAACTTATCATGATTATCATCACCAGTGAAGAAATCTTAAATGAAACTTCTAACTACCTTTGATAAGGAGTAACAATACCCATGACATAAAGAATGAGTGAAGCATCAACTTCAACATGTCACATTCTTCAACACAAATATGAAACTCTTGAACAAGAATGATATTTTGAACTCCTGAAAAGAACATCTGACATGAAGACCATACCAACATCCAGAAGACCATTCCGTGCTATTTGTATCAACCACTGTCACTTGTAAACAACATGATATTACTGTATACAAGCAAGATTCCTACTGTAAAAAATTGACTGTGAAGACAATCTTTGTCCAAGTAAACCATGAATCAAGATCACATCTCATATCTTGTTTTGAGCACAACCTGACAACCTTGACTTGAGCATGATAACAAGATAAACACAAACTGTGATATAACAATAGAAAGAACACACAAGATGATGTCTCTTGCTCCTGTCAACAACAATACACAACTTTTGATGAACACACATATCTCTGCATCAACCTTTTGCACTTACCTCCTGAATGGTGACCTTTGAAGATATGAACCAATATACACACTAAACATGAGAATCCATCCTGAGAACTTGTTAAAACCAACTAAAGGATATTATGGAGACCAAACTCCCTGATTTCAACATTTGTTTGTATATTGAGATCAACTCACAACTTCAATTGATCCTGCAACAACACATTTGACATCAATGACAACCTGTTACCATCAGTGAGAGGTTTTCTGCTTCCCCAAAAATTGTCAAAAGGAGGTAGTGTAAAGTTGCAAAGGGGTGTAACTTTTGTTCTTCTCCTTGTGTGGCCAAACTGATAGTTCCAACACGTCTGGATGGGTAAGTTTAGGCTAGGTATGGTCCTACTTTGCACCCAATCATGCTGAAACAGTCTGAGCTACATTGTACCAATGATATCCCTGAAGAGTCCAAAGTGCAAAAAGGTAGCAATCTTTGACGAGTTGTTACTCAGAAACTGTGTCACTTAGATACATTATGTCTGAGGCAATATGATCATGTAGGGTCCCTCTACAATAACCTCTCTCAATTTTTTATATCTCTGAAGCGTTTGCCTGTGGTGAAAGTTTTTCTGTTGCCCCAAAAATCATCAAAAGGAGGTAGTGTAAAGTTACAAAGGGGTGTAACTTTTGTTCTTCTCCTTGTGCAGCCAAACTGACAATTCCAACACTTCTAGATGGGTGCGTTTAGGCTAGGCATGTCCTATTTCACACCCAAACATGCTGAAACAGTCCAAGCTACAAACACTAACTAGTCTTCAATCTTCAAACACTACAAATACCATGATATCTTGCATAAAGCTGTCTTTTAGCCTTTTATAAAGGCATGCCAATCAAATTCAATTGCATAGAGATGATTATTTGTATCTAAATTCATTTTAAATGCTGACCTTCCAATCCCTTTTCCCGCCTCATATCAATTAAATATGACCTTTGATTATGATATGGTGCTCGAGCTTATGAGAGTTTACCAGAGACATCGGTTGAGTTAGGTTGATGGGCCAGTGAACTAATGACTTAAAGACCCTTTAGGACATTGATTTAAGTGATAGTAACTTTTGATTATAAGTCAATATTAAATTAAAACAAAAGTGCACTTTACACATGACAGGCAATTGAGGGTTTTAAAGTCTTAAGAAAAGTAGATTCTTTTTAGGGTTTAATGCCCAATGTGCAAACCCTAACTATCAATAAGATTATGATTATGAAATCTTGTGTCTTCTCTAACTTCTTATTGCATGAACAAAACCACATCCACCATGAATATGAACCTTGCATCATATCAACCTTTCAAGATAGACCTTATCATGAAAATCATATTCACAACAAAACCTTGCATGAATAAAACCACATCCACCATGAACATGAACCTTGCATCATATGAACCATGTTTGTCTTGTGAAACATCAACATGAATTGAGAGACCTTATCATGAAAACCATATTCACAACATCATGCATCTCATGACCATCACCTACCTTGAATCACTGTATCACCTTATCAACATCATGGCATCGACCTTGACATCAATGACAAACAACCTTGACCCTTTGACTTCAATGACAACCTTGAACCTTGATTGTTGATGACTGATGGAAGCCTATAGCTCCAATGTTATGTTGCATACTAAAATTAGGTAAGACTCAATGTAATCTCATAACCTCACCTTATATGCAAGAGGAATTATATTTAATAACCACAATGGTCATTAGGTGCTCATAAGCATATGATTTTGACTATCTTATTGAAAACAACAAACATACTCTTTGCATCCCACTATGGTATAATAACAAGAAATTAACAAATGTTTTCAATTATCCAACTCATAAAGAATATGGATCAGCATACTCATTTGAATATTTTTAATTCAGCAACTCATAAAGAATATGAATATTTTCTGTTCAACATGATGATTCATTTTTATTTTAAATACAACTTTTATATTTTAGTTCCAAAATGAGGTTTAGTTGATACTTGAATAACAATAGCTGGCTTATTGGATCAACAAACATCCTATGTAATACAATTGGACTTTAAATATTTGAAGTGGCCATCTACAAATATCCATTCAAATGTGGATTTATAATGCAAGTATGGACACCATCAATAAAAAAGATTTGTATTAACCAAATATCCATATAGGCATACATCAATATCTGTCAATATAAGTATAACATATATACAAAATAGCTATATAGGCTTACAAGAATGCCATATAGGCATACAATGTCAACTATATACAATACAAAATATATGTCCACAAATGCCATACATGCATACAACAAAGGAACATAATAAAAAGTCATTCCCCTCTGGCTGGTGAAAAGAATAGATCACAGGCAGCCTTTGATCTTCTAGGGGATGGAGACGCGTATGTGGGTGGTCTACTACGAACCTAAGGGTTGTTCCTCCTATTTAGTTCTTCCTGCATCTATAGCTGTTACAATAAAATGTATAGACATTAATATATAGAAATTACATGTTATAAAAAATGAAACATTTAATAAAATAATCACTTACCGCTACCATATAATCTATCTCCTCACTTGCCTTAGTAGTAGGATTAGGCTGTGGTGATGTCATGTCCTATAGAAACCATCCAGATAGAAATTAAACTTCAAATCAATAATCTTTTGATTTTTCAAAAATAAACAACTATAATAATGAATGTAAATTGAAATTTACTAATCTACCTCATACCCCTATCAATGGCATAGAACTATGAATTGTAGAGGTCATGCCATGCTCCATTGCCCTATGGACATCAGGAGGTGTCTCCACAGCCTACATCATCTGGAAATAAAACAATATTATTCAATTACGAAAACTATAATAGTGATGCAAATCATGGCTCCTAACATACACACACATTCACCTAAACATGGAAGTACACACAATAAAGAACACAAGTCACATACAAAAATCTAGCAAGTACAATTCATTTCTTAAACTATTTATTTTATTACCTTCATGAAGCTTTCAAGTCCACCACCGCTAGCAGGTGTTGCCGTGAAATCTCCAATATTAACCTATTCAACATCCAAAATCAGATATTAGAATACCATTCCTATAACGATGCTATTCACATGTAATATTTATAATTGTTTACTAGTTACATACCCCAACAGTAGATGATGTAGTGTAATATGTAGGTGGAGAACCACTGAAAA
The DNA here is from genome assembly GCA_027924645.1 of Cunninghamia lanceolata. Taxonomy (NCBI): domain Eukaryota; kingdom Viridiplantae; phylum Streptophyta; class Pinopsida; order Cupressales; family Cupressaceae; genus Cunninghamia; species Cunninghamia lanceolata. The sequence goes on along the minus strand of BSBN01000937.1, from coordinate 2,359,924 downwards.
TAGCATCAACGCTATGACCCTAAAATTTCATTAAAATCATCAAACTAAATTAGTTAATCTTACATTTCAAAAATAAAATTTCATAAATTAAATTCAATGAACTTGCTAATATTTACCTGGGTATCAAGGCTGAAAGTCTCACTTAGGAGGGTATCTGTCATCACCATCTACTTAGCTACAGATGTAGCCTGTGTACCTGTGTCCTGACTATCCATGGGGTCATAACCACAGGTTGACTCGCAAGTCTGACAAGTATGGGGTGGGACCCTACTCCTCACACTATCTCCCAACCCACGTTGTGCTATAGGACTGGCATGCTCTATGATGCTTTGGGTCAAGGCACTAATGGACTGAAGTGTATTGACCTCAACACTCTCCTTCACAATGGAAGGGATAGACACATGCTCATGGGCTGGTCTACTGATTACTCATCTCACTGGCCACTGTGGGTCAACACGTGCCCCTGGTCTATATTGTGCTGACCCCCCACCTCTACCCTGGAAGTCCCGCATATCAAAATAGTTTGGCACTTTATTGAGGACAAACTCACAGTAGAGTTTCCTCAAAAAGTATTGTGGGACCTCATTATTATTGCATGGAGGATGGTCAAAAACCATCCACCACCTCTGTCCAAAATTGTCCCTTATCACTTGGTTGTTGCACCAATGGATAGGGAACCTCTTACATGTAATGGGTGGAGGTTGATTTGTTTGTGAGTTTGTGAAAATGGAACACAAGTCTAATTTTGTAATTTGTAACTTTTGTAATATGATATGTTGTCTGCATAATACTCTCTAAACTCTCTCCTCTTATCCAATCAACTAGATATTTGCTTGCTAATTGAATCTACATTTGATAACATAGATTCAAGAGATTGAGCAAGCGTGGACCTATGAAAGGTTGAATTTGAAGGATCTTTCAACCTTGCAATTATGTCTTCAATTTCTTTTATTATTTTCAATTTGCCCCATTAGATTTTCTTGTGTTCCAAGGGCATGTTGAGGAATGGATAGAGGAGTTTGTTGTTTGGTAGGTATTTCCTCTTCAGGATTTTGTGGATTTTGAGGAGGAGGAGGAGGAGGTGCATTAACATTTCCTGACAATTAAGGAAATTTACATCAAAAATCAACTCAAACCTACCTATTTAGAAACAAATTCAAACAAAAAAAAATAAAACTCATGCCTTTGGCCTGCTCGACGTCGTGGCGGTATTTTGGCGATGAATCAGTGAGATTTTGGTGTCAAATTGGCTCTTCAAAAACACAAGCACGCTCCTTAGGGTTTACAGGCCGTGGGTGTAGAGAAAAAAAAGAAATCAAATGAGCAGAAATGCTCTTTTTATATATATATAATTAAACATAACGTGCTTGCATTATAACATGAGCGCGTTATGGTTTGGTTTTTCTGAGCCTTAGGCTTGTTATTACCAAACCATAACGCACTCGTGTTATATCTTAATTTTTTTTATTTTTATTTGGCCACTTTTTGGCCCCCCAACTTTTTGCACTTACCCTATATATATATATATATATATATATCTTTGTACATATTTATTTCTCTCATTCTCTATTTTCGCTATGTCTAAACTATTTGTCATTTCATAAGGCCTCCTATGTAGGTTGATAAAACTATGAATAAACTTTGGTGAGGCATTTGGTTGTGTTCATACTCACTTGTCAAACACCTAGGGTTTTGAAGTTAGGGTAGTCAAGAAGATTTGTAACATACAGGGACCCTATGAAGCAAGCCTTTCCATCTTGACTGTCAAGAAGTGACAATCCTAAATGATAACTATGGTTGATGATAACAATGCATGCAAAATATTGTTTTGGCCTTCTAGATCTCATAATGGTACATCAGCATAGTCTTTGTGTCAAAGAATGACAACCAAGTGGCACAAGCACTAGGGTTTTATGACAAATTTATGTAAAATATTGTCAATCCTTGTTATATCCTCCATGTCATTCATCTATGTGACATGAGATTGATCCTATTTAGAATACAGTGAAACCCTTGACATCATAAACTTTGGGATTGAGATGTTAGACTCCACATCACACCATCAACCTATCTTTCTAGCTTTATCCTACAATTGGTCCATGAAAGGAGACATCAGTTCTTAAGGAAAAACCACATCAATCCATTCAAGATTCTCTTAAACAAAAGAATGAAGTCAGTGTAATACCAAACCCTAAGCAAACTCTATTAGATTTACTAAAACTAAGTCTAGATATTATACACATGTAAACAATGAAATTTTAGTGAAATCAAATGTGTGCAAGCAACCTAGATACATTTCATAGCATCTCTGCATAATATCCATGCAAAACCATGAAGTTGCAGAAGACATAGAGGTGTTATGATGAGAATCTCACCCTTTGACAACAAAATGAGTAAATAAGACCACATTTTGGGAATGGAACAACTATTTCTAATAATAGATGGTGTTTAGACAACACATGACATGCAAATAATGGTTTAAGCCACCCAATCTAATCTTAAAGGGAATAAATATTAGAGATTAAACCAATTTTGGCACTTAAGTTGTTATGAGGCCCCTTCCAAAGTTTTCAATAGATCCAAGAGGACATAAAAGCAACTAAAAGGGGCTGCGTGGTCTTATTAAGGCTAGCACCTACCTTACTTAAGGTAACAACTAGATCTTGAACTAGTCTCCTTTTTCACTAGTGTGGCCAATTAAATACAATAATGTTCATTACCAAGAGTTCTGGAGACCATCAAGGAAGCATGATATAAAGTGTCATCCTCTCAAGCCAACACCCACTCGTGCACATCAACTAAATAGTATTGCCAAGAACATTTTAAAGAAGTAAAAATACAACACCATCAATTATAGCCCACATGTAATCTGAAAACCTACTAAAGTAATGACACACCTCCTAAATCAAGATTCTCAAACTCAAACATATCAAGACTACCAACACACCAACAAGAACCTAGAATGACTCCACGATGACATCCAATGCAAGTGCATGAACATCAAAATCAAGAGATCAAGCCAAAGTGGAAGGTATCAGGGATCAGGTTTTGGGCTTAACCTCTACCACCTTTCAAAATGGAAGAGTGAATTGAGAAGGCCAGATGTCATGGCTCTGAAAAATACATAAGTAAGAAATTGACGTGAGTCGGGAGAAACCTGTAATACCTTCCAAAATGAAGGGTGGAATGGGAATGTTTGATTTCATGGCTCTGAAAAATATACAAGTGAGAAATTAGTGGGAGTCGAGAGTCAAGAGAAACCTCTACCACCTTCCAAAATGGAAGGGTGACATGAGAAGGCTGACGCTGTGGCTCCAAAAAATATACAAGTAAGAAACCAATGGCAGTCACGGGTTGGGGATACTGGTTCACCTATGCCTAACTTGTAAGAAAACATGATAGATTACAAAGGTAAAGCGTGGGGGTTTAGGCCCACCCCTTCTAGCATTAAAAAATGACACAGCCCGAAAGCCCAAAAAGCATGAAATCACTAAAAAAGACTAAAGACAAAGCTACCTGAATCAAATGGATTAAGTCAAAAAAATATTTGACTTCAAATAAAACACTTCAAAGAACATGGAGACATAGAATCTAAGAGGTCATCAAACTAATCCAAGGAAGCATAAAGTCTTGGGATACTCAAAGTAAGCAAAGAAGGGGTCCAAATTTTGAGACAAAATGTGGTGTACTATGTAGGACACAACAATACCCTTATCACTCCATAAAGAAATATGGGATTTGAATATACTACTTCTTAAGAGATATTTAATTTCATTATAATAATATATTTAATTTTTTTATACTAAGATCTCTCACCACCTTTTCTATAAATCAAATGTTTAATTAAAAAGGTGTTAGCCACTACTTAGATAGTAGCTTCAAAAATAAAAAGAAACTAAAAACCAACTTTTTTTTCTATGTGCATTGTTGTAGAATAGAGAAACCTTTCTAAGCAAATCATGTCTTAGTGAAATTTGTCACAATGAAGATAAAATTTCAATCCACAAACTCTTGCATGCATTTGCAACCACGCTAGCAATGTCCGTCAATATTTTCTAAATTCTTGTTGGCATATGTAATTTCTCCCACCAATGATATTGGGAAAAGACAAAAAGGCAAAAAGACAATCATAGGAAGAAAGATGAGTCTAGAAAGATAGAGGTTTCTAGAAAGAGGAGAGTTCTAGGTGAGAAAGCTTCTTGTTACTAAATTTTGTTCACACCTAATTTAGTTAGATTGAATTGCAGTTGTCACAAAAGGAATAAAAGAAAAACTTTTAAGTGCAATGATCAATCAGTGAATGTATGACATCTTGGAAAGAGACAAGCAAAGATCATTTGTCAGGATAATCTAATAGTTCAATCAAAACTATCAAGCCATCCTGACAAGTGAAGTTATCTGATGACAAGAGACCACACAGCTAATGAATGACAAAAGGTTTTAACTAGTTTTATCTTTCAAGTATGAGATGATTGAATTATTCAAGTAATCACAATTCAGTGAGAAAGAAAGGTATTTATAAACTGTCATTTCATATCATGTTTTGAACATATGTTTCATATCATATTTAGTTATTCTATCATATCCATTTGTTTCAAAAAAAGTAAACATACATAAATCATTTGCGTAAGGTAAAGTAACTAATCATATTTAAAGAAATGTTTAAATGTCTCCCACACAAGCTGTGGGAGTGAATAAATTGAGCAATGCAAACATTGTGCAAGTTACACATCTGAGGATAAAAGGAGAGAGAAAGAACATATGAGGAAAATGGATATCCATCATTGCCTTTTTGGAGGTTCATCTTCTTGATTGGCAGCTTGATCTTCAAGACTTCATCATTCGCCCCTGATCAGGACAATGTACCTGGAAAATTGGAGAAAAGCCCCATTAGAAGATCCGGATATGCAAATTCTTCATATGCTTTATCAAAAGACATATAAACTTGCAAACATTATGCATCTTATGTGATTGCAACAAAATAGATCATCATGAGAAAGATCAATCAACTTCAAGAGGTGTGTTTGTATGATAAATTGTTGTTCACTGTGCAAGTATAGGAAAAGTAATGTTGTTGATTTGAAGACATTTAAAGCATGTGGAGAAAATGTGGCTCCCACAAGGGTAGAGCCCAACATGATTCCTTCTTATTCATTTGAGAAGGATATCAGATTGCAATAGACAGAATGCACTATTTAAAAAGATACTATGCATTGAAATAGTCAACAATTCAAATGGAGTGAAATCATAAGAGAAGTGAAGTGAGCATTTGCTCCTATAAATTATGCCCACTTCAAGAAACAACTTGTTAAAACCAAATCATGTTCAAAATGCTTCATCATATGCTATAGAATGAACAATGATTCCATTCAGGAGAGATCAAGTGCAAGAGGAGAAGTACAATTACATCAAGTAATGCAGCCATAACATTTAAGAAATAGGTACTTTTCCATCTTTCTAACAAATGAAATGTAAGATTGCTATTTAGACATGGAGAATCCATTATGCTACCAAAGGAGTTAGAAGGACAGTCACCATTAACAAGAGGAAGTAAATTGTATTCTTTTGAAGCTTACATTAGTCACAGATAGAAAGGAATAATAAAAAAGGAAGATACAAGAATGCCAATGCATAGTGCAAAGAATGAATATTCAGCCAAGCTTATTCTTAAGATAGGGGAGAAAAAGAACTATGTCATGCTCAATTATTAGTACTAAAGAGAACCTCAACTTTGTTTCATCTTACAAAAAGCAAAGTCATATGATGCAAAAGCTACAGGAGGTAGCATAGACAAAGGAGCATATTAGAAAATTCATGCTTTATAGAAGGATAGGAATCATTAAGCTATAGGAAGTAGTATATATCAAGGAGCAGTACATCATGTTCATGTTATGTAAAGAAAGAGGAAAAATAAAGCTATAGGAGTTTATTATTGCATCAGAGATTGTTGCAAATATGTGCATATGATGTGTTGTCATTGATGTCAACATATCTCTTTGTCAGAGACAATGAAGATAGTGCAGTTCAACAAAGTAGATTGCTCCATATTTCCATTGAGATGAAGATCAGAGTCTGCAGACCAAAGGGTTTTGTAGAAGACTATCTGAAGTTTCTCTAGCTAAGATTTGAGAGGTCCGCATGGAGGATTTGTGAAATTATGGCCATTTGAGTAGAACTGGGTTTTGCAGTTGTTCAAACATAACAGAGTGACATGAATTTGGTTTGGATTGCTCTGCATTGGAATATTATGGTCTACAGTTCTAGAGGTATGTTTGGGATGTTGGTGTGTATCCTCAACTCAAGTGGTTAGTGGTTTGGAGGTCTGCAAGCAATCTTTCTAGTGTGACAGTCATGACAGTTAGTGTTCTTAAGTTTCTGGATGAAGATGCAAGTGTTTCTGGTGATTTGAGGTGGTATGGTTGTTCTTGTTGATTTCATTGTGCTTGTGGTGGTCTCTGGATCATGTTCCTATTGCGTTGGTGGTCTGCATTGAGGATTGAGCTCGTGGTTGAAGATTTCTCCTTGAGTGTTGTTTTTTCTAGTCTTGGCTGATCGGATGCTTGGTGCATGTTGCAGATGATCTAAGAGAAGTTCTATGGAGCGTGGCATGTTGTTTGAGGAAGATTTGAGTCCCATCTATGCTTGGTCGATAGAGGAGTGGTTTGCATGTAGCATTCTGTATTAAGTCAAGTCTTGTGATTGTAATTGCTTGTAATGTCTATCTTGGAGAATCTTCCAGATAGATGATTGTTTGGCTAACTTTGATGTTCATTCCAAATTCGATGACATGTATAAATAAGTGTTGTGAAGTCATGGAAATGTGAGGTGGTGAGTGAAGATGCATATGTAGAGAGGAAGTGAATGGGGGAAGAGCAAAGGTGTTGTGCACTTCAATGGAAATAAACCTTGCATGAAGAAGATGTTTCTTAGTTCAACCTTTCAGTGTTAACATTGTGAATGTTCTTGTAGGCAGTGAGCCTCCTTTGAGCAGTGAGCTCTGGGTAGTGAGCCTGAAGGCAAGTGCCTTCCCAATTTTCTATTCTTTTAATAGAGAATAAATCTTGTGGGTTAACCCCCACCGTGGTTTTTCCATTAACCAGGTTTTCACGTAAAAATCCTAGTGTTATGTGTGTTGATTATGTATCTGCTCTTATGTTGCTGATTCATGCTTTCATGGTTATATCATTAATCTGTTTATAAGTGATGAAGAAGATTAAATGCAGCAAAAGATAAAGATTTGAGACAATTGATTCACCCCCTCTAAGTTGTCTGCCCTAATTTCAACAATTGGTATCAGATCTAGGTTCCTCTAAAAGAAGCTTGACCATTTGAGGAGATCCAAAATGTCAACTTACAAGAAGGACATTCCAAGATTTGATGGAACAAATTACTCTCTTTGGAAGAATCGCATGAAGTGTCATTTGCAATGCATGGGTGATCCTTATTGGTTGATAACTATGAATGAGTATACTCCTCCGGAGAATGGTCCTTCAACTCCAGATGAAATCAAAGAAGCTAAATACAACATTCAGTCTAAAGAAGCATTGTTGAGTGCCTTGACTGATACAGAAATGACAAATGTCTTGGAATTACAAAATGCTCATGAAATCTGGAAGAAGTTGGAAACTTTGTATGAAGGTGATGCATATGTCAAATGTGCTAAGCTACAGAGCCAAAAGGGTAGATAAGAATGTTTGAGGATGAGTGAAGATAAAAACATCACTTCCTACATGCATAAAGTAAATGAACTTGTGGCCAGTATCAGGTGTGCTAGTGGAATACTGGAAGAATCAGAGATTGTTGCCAAGGTACTCAGATCCTTACCTACTTCATACAAGCATAAAGTTGCTGCTATTGAGGAAATTAGGACTGTGACAAAGGTTACAAGGGATCAGTTGGTTGGCAAGCTTTCAACATTTGAAATGAGTGAGTTTAGTGATTCTCTTCCTAAATTAGAATCTGCATTTAAGGCCAGTGTTTCTGGAAAGCAAAGATTTGATCCAAGTGAAAGCTCTTCAAGAAGACTACCCAGATATGAGAAGGAAAGGAAGGAACTTGAAGAAGATGAATCTAAGCTTGATGAACTTGAATCCCTTATTGCTAAGAGATTGCCAAGAGGAACCAGTAAGTATGAAGGAAAGTTGCCTTTCAAATGTTTTTCTTGCAATAAGATTGGTCATTTTTCTTCAAGATGTCTGGAGAGTGTTTCAAAGCCAAACCCTAACAGACCTCGGTTTCAAAAGAAATGCTACTATGTCCAAGAAGCTATTGAAGAAGGAGTTACAGATGATGAATCTGATAAGGGAAGTACCTCTGGAAATGAATGGGTGTTCATTGCTATCAAAGAAGAAGATCTGGTGCCTATTGAATCTGCTAGCTATGTGAATGTGGAAAATGCCTTGGTTGCTTAGGTTGAAGAAAAGGATGAATGGGTAATTGACAGTGGATTTTCTCATCATATGACAAGTGATAAGAGTACTTTTGTAAGTATGGAAAGGTATGAAGGTGGAATTGTGAAGTTTAGAGACAATTCAGTTGGTAGAATCTATGGTAGAAGATCCATCTCCCTTGATGGTAAGAATAACACTGATGATGTTTTGTATGGAGAAGGGTTGAAGCATAATCTTCTCAGGGTTGGACAGTTGGTTGACAAAGGGTATGATCTCCAATTCAAGGATGGAAAATGCAGAATCTTGAAAAGCTCCAGAACTAAGATTGCATCCGGTACACAGACTAGAGGTAATATCTTTCATTTAAGTGGTACCGGTAAAAGTTGTTTGATTGCTCAAATTGATCAGAGTTGGTTATGGCATAGGAGAATGTGTCATGTAAACTTTGATAATATTGTCAAGATAAGTACTACTCAGGCTGTGAGAGATTTTCCAAAGCTTGTAAAACCTACTAATAGCATGTGTAAGGAATGTCAGTTGGGCAAACAAAGTAGAACTACATTCAAAAGTAAACAACAATTTTCAAGTGGATTGTTGGAACTTGTGCACACTAATTTGTGTGGTCCGGCTAGAGTTAGGAGTTTGCAAGGAGATAGATACTTTATGTTGTTGATTGATGATTACTCTTGGATGATGTGGGTCACTTTCCTGAGAGAGAAATTAGAGGCCCTTGACAGATTCAAGGTGTTCAAGGCTAGGGTGGAGAATGAGATTGGTGTGAAGATAAAGTGTTTGAGATCTGACAGAGGTGGAGAGTTTACCTCTGATGAGTTTAATGCATTTTGTGAAAATCATGGAATAAGAAGACAATTATTTGCTCCTAGGACTCCTTAGCAAAATGGATTTGTGAAAAGGAAGAACGAGACTACTCAAGAGGCTGCTAGAACCATGATGATGGAAGAAAATGTTCCACATATCTATTGGAGAGAGGCTATGAGTACTGTTGTCTACACTCTCAACCAGGTGTAGATCAAAGGTAATGTTGGTAAAACTCCTTATAAAATATAGTTTGGTAATGCTCCTAATATGAAATACTTCAAAGTTTTTGGTAGTAAATGCTATATCAAAAGAGATGAAGATCTAGGAAAGTTTGATGCAAGGTGTGATGAAGGAATATTTCTAGGTTATTCTAACCAAAGCAAGGCATACTGGTGCTTTAACAAGAGATTGAAAAGGATTATTGAAAGTGCTAATGTCAAGGTTGATGAAAGCAAGGAGAGACATTCCAAGTCTTGTGGATATGAATCAGATGATCAAAATGAAAGTCCTCAAACTCAAATTCAGATTGCTTTGGAGAATCCAGTGACTCAAGAAGCTAGTGCAAATACTGAGGAACAAGTTCAAGAAGGGTAAGTGCAAGAAGTTGGGTCCACATAGAGGGGAAGTCACGGGAAAAAAAAAATCCTGACAGAAATGGGTGCCTGAGCCTAAATGAGTACCCACTTAGGAACGGGTACCTATTTCTATATAGATATTTAAATTTCAAAAGAAACCATGCACACTTTTTTTTCCCACACAGAAGGAACGTGTACCCATTCATAATGCATGCCCATTTTAGAACAGGTACCCATTCCTAAAAGATTAGGCTCGGGAAAGGCATGGTAAGCCAACCCCTTGCCTTAGACCTGTAAGCTTTTTTTGAAGTATAGAACAAGAGAAAAGACTGAGTTTACCTATATGGCTGACGACATTTTTTTCTAAATTTTTTTACAAAATTAAAACCCATTACAAATGACAGTGTCTAGTTTTCAAATATGTAATTTTTTTTTTAATTGGACTTATTTTTCTATTTATTATTTAATTTATGAGAAAATTGGTCCAAAAACTTGAAATGACAGGTGTTTGTATTTTTTTTAATAACTTTTAATTTTTAAAGTTTTTTGAAAAAAAAATTATATGTCATCAATCTACACATCATTCTTTACACAATGAAAAAAAAAAATTCATTTTATGATTAGTTTTTCTCAAATTATGTTGGCTATACACGAGGGTTTTCAAAAATAGCAATTAGGGCCAATAAAAAATTAATAAAAAAATATATTTGAAAAAAAATTATAAAAAAATATCCTCATCAAACTTCACTGTACTACACATCTTTCCCCAAAATGATTTAGAAAAATACTTTTATTTAGGTCAAATTATGTTGGTCGTACATGTGCATGGTGTGGTTAAACAAAAGTGACTTTTAAATAGTGGTTTTTAGAAATGCCTATTGAAAATCAAGTTTTATCATCTGGGTATTAAAATAAATTACATATTTGGAAACTAGACTCTGAGTGCTACATTTCATATTACTAAATTTTTTTAAGGTTCAATTTTTAAGTGCTTCAAATGTTTAGGTCAAGTGTGACAAATTCTGAAAATTAGGGAAAACACTTCCACTTTTTGGCCAAAAAGTGGACCCATCTTCTTGCACTAACCCAGTCTAATCAGAAGTTAAAGAAATCCCAAAACTCCTAGGTATGTAAGGTTGAATCATTTTGAAGATCAGACCATAGGAGATAAAAATAAAGGTGTTCAAACTAGAAGAAGAATTGCTGAAGAACAAGAGGAGTATTGTTTGATTTCAAAGATTGAACCAAAATCAGTGAATGAAGCTTGTAATGATGAAAGTTGGGTAAAAGCAATGGAAGAAGAATTAATGCAAATTGAAAAGAATCATACTTGGGATCTTATTCCTAGACCTAAAAACAAAAATGTAATTGGAACTAAATGGGTCTTCTGGGACAAATTGAATGAAGATGGTGAAGTTGTGAGAAACAAAGCAAGATTGATGTGCAAAGGATATTCTCAAGTAGAGGGAATTGATTTTGAAGAAACTTTTTCTCTAGTGGCAAGAATTGAAGTAGTCAGATTATTTCTTGCCTTTGTTGCTTACAAAGATTTCAAAGTTTACCAAATGGATGTCAAGTCAGCATTCCTGAATGGAGAATTGGAAGAAGAAGTCTACATTGAGCAACTGGAAGGATTCCAATTATCTGATCAAGGAGATATGGTCTTCAGATTGAGGAAAGAATTGTATGGACTCAAACAAGCCCCAAGAGCTTGGTATAAAATATTAGATAAGTATCTTCTAAAGTTAGGTTTTAGCAAAGGTAGAGGTGATAGTAATCTTTATCTCAAAATTGATCATGAACACATCTTGATTTTTGAGGTATTTGTTGATGATATCATTTTTGGTGGAAATGAGAGCATGTGTAAATTTTTTTTTGATCAAATGTAAAGTGAATTTGAGATGTCCATGTTTGGTGAAATAAATTTCTTCTTGGGTCTGCAAATCATTCAGTCAGATAAGGGCATCTTCATATCTCAGTCTAAGTATGTAAAAGAGTTGTTGAAAAAATTTGGAATGGAGGAGTCAAAACCAATGAGTACTCTTGTGATAACTGGATGCAAGTTGAGTAAAGGTGATGATTCCCCTAAGGCATATTAGAAAAGGTATAGATCAATGATTGGAGGACTACTTTATTTGACTCATACCAGACTTGATATTATGAATGTAGTTGGCCTTGTCGCTAGATTTCAAGCTGATCCTAGAGAATCTCATGTTTTAGAAGTCAAAAGAATTCTCAGATATCTAAAAGGAACATCTGATTATGGCTTATGGTATCCTAAGGATGATGATTTCACTCTTCATGTATATATAAATGCTGATTGGGCAAGAGATGTGGACGACATGAAGAGTACTAGTGGTGGTGCATTTTTCTTGGGAAAAAGATTGGTTTCTTGGTTGAGAAAAAAGTAGGAGGCAATAACTCTATCCACTACAGAGGTAGAGTATATAGTAGCAGCATGTAATTGTACTCAAGTTTTGTGGATGAAGAAAATGTTGAAGGATATCAGAATTGTGTTTGAAGAGCCTATTACAATCTTCTGTGATAATTCAAGTGCAATAAACATCTCAAAGAATCTAGTGTTGCATTCAAAGACAAAGCACATATCCATCAAGTTTCACTTTTTGAGAGAGAAGGTAAATGAGAATGAAGTCAGACTGGAGTTTGTTTCTTCTAAGGATCAGATTGCGGATATCTTCACTAAGCCTCTTCCTAAGGATACTTTTGAGTATCTCAGAGTGAAGCTAGGGGTTGTTACCCCTACTATCGAGAACTAAGGTGCACTAGTGTGCATCAGTCCGGTGGAACTCACAGTCATATCTTGCGATCCAGATTGGTGTTAAGGGGATGCTAATATGGGGGAGTAGTCAGTATGTTAATTTTGGAGTTTAGTTTGGTTTTGTCTAAGAAACAAAAAGGGGGAGAGATGATTGCAAATATGTGCCCTTTGCCATTGATGTCAAAGGGGGAGAGAAGTCATGTGAAAAACTTGGAAGCAAGTAGTTACTGGTGAAAGGGGGAGCAATGAAGTAAGCGGTTGCAGGTGTGATAAGAGAAAGGGGGAGAAGTCCTTGTCTTGATGGTTGAATCAGGTTTTCACATCATATGTTGCCATCAATGAAAAAGGGGGAGATTGTTGCAAATATGTGCATATGATGTGTTGTCATTGGTGTCAACATATCTCTTTGTCAGAGACAGTGAAGATAGTCTAGTTCAACAAAGTAGATTGCTCCACATTTCTAGTGAGATGAAGATCAGAGTCTATGGACCAAAGGGTTTTGTAGAAGATTGTCTGAAGTTGCTCTAGCTAAGATTTGAGAGGTCCGCATGGAGGATTTGTGAAGTTATGGCCATCTGAGTAGAACCGGGTTTTACAGTTGTTTAGAAGTAACATAGTGACAGGAATTTGGTCTAGATTGCTCTGCATTTGAATATTATGGTATGTGGTTCTAGAGGTATGTTTGGGATGTTGGTGTGTATCCTCAACTCAAGTGGTTAGTGGTTTGGAGGTTCACAAGCAATCTTTCTAGTGTGACAATCATGACAGTTAGTGTTCTTAAGTTCCTGGATGAAGATGCAAGTGTTTCTAGTGATTTGAGGTGGTGCGGTTGTTCTTGTTGATTTCATTGTGCTTGTGGTGGTCTCTGGATCATGTGCCTATTGTGTTGGTGGTCCACATTGAGGATTGAGCTCATGGTTGAAGATTTCTCCTTGAGTGTTGTTGTTCTTTCTAGTTTTGGCTGACTAGATGCTTGGTGCATGTTGCGGATGATATAAGAGAAGTTCTATGGAGCATAGCGTGTTGTTCGAGGAAGATTTAAGTCCCAGCTAGGCTTGGTCGATAGAGGTGTGGTTCAAATGTAGCATTTTGTATTAAGTCAAGTCTTGTGATTGTAATTGTTTGTAATGCCTATCTTGGAGAATGTTCTAGATAGATGATTGTTTGGCCGACTTTGATGTTCATTCCAAAGTCGATGACATGTATAAATAAGTGTTGTCAAGTCATGGAAATGTGAGGTGGTGAGCGAAGATACAGATGTAGCAAGGAAGTGAGTGGGGATAGAGCAGAGGTGTTGTGCACTTCAATGGAAATTAACCTTGCATTAAGAAGATGTTGTTTCTCAGTTCAACCTTTCAATGTTAACATTGTGAGAGTTCTTGGAGGTAGTAAGCCTCCTTTGAGCAGTGAGCTCTAGGAAGTACACCCAAAGGCAAGTGCCTTCCCATTTTTCTATTCTTTTAACAGAGAATAAATCTTGTGGGTTAACCCCTGCCACGATTTTTCCCTTAACCGAGTTTCCACGTAAAAATCCTAGTGTTATGTGTGTTGATTATGTATCTGCTCTTATGTTTTTGATTCATGCTTTCATGGTTATATCATTAATCTATTTATAAGTGATAAAGAAGATTAAATGTAGAAAAAGATAAATATTTGAGACAACTGATTCACTCCCCCCTCTCAGTTGTCTACCCTAATTTCAATAGAGATATTAAATGCCAAGGAAAAAGATATAGTATTCACAAAATACAATTTCTTTCATTTATTTGATATAAAAGAAAGAGATATAATTGCAAAGAAGAATTAAAGGGTTTTGTATATTTTTGTTCTTTCTGCATATTCAAAATGGATAGGCCCAGTTTGTACCAGAATGCTTATCATTTTTGAAACCCTTATCACCATTCTTGCAAGATGAAGTTACATTCAAAGGAAGGGTAAAGAAAAATTTAAACATAGAGTAACCCATATGGAGATTTTACATAAAATGAAGATAGGGAAAGAAAAGAGTATGATGTTACAGGTTGTAAAGAAGAAGTGTAGATTGTAGAGAAAGTGTAGTATATGGTGCATTTTGTTAAAACCGTCATCATTTTTTCAAAACCCTCGATATATTTGTGCCTAAAAGAGAAGAAATGATACAGGAAGAGCTACAGCAAGGCTGTAGCAGAGAGTACGATCTTTTGTTTTAAAATTGGAAACCCATTGCATATATCTTGAAAACCCTTGTAGTTTCATATTTGTAGAAGAATTGAAATCAAAGAGAAGAGATACAGATAGCAAGGCTGAAGCTAGAAGGGTTTGTTTCTAAAACAAATGAAAACCCATGTTACATTTTCAAACCCTTGTATCTTTCCTAAATATAGAAGAATATTAAAGAAGATATAGAAATATATAGTTATGGCTGTGACAGAAAATATTTCTTCTTTCAAAAAATTGAAAACCCACTATATATTCTTGAAACCCTGATATATTCTCTTATCTACAAAAGAAAATTAGAGAGAAAGATGCTCTGTAGGCTGTAGCCAAAGAAGGTAGTATTCTTGAAGAAAGTGAAAACCCATGACATATTTTCTTTTAAACCCTTGTATTTTTTCTTTTAATATCTACAAAGAGAGGTCGAAAGAAAGCAATATACAGGCATGGTCATAGCCAAAAAAGTCTCTCCTTCAAGAAAAAAGAAGACCCACTTCATTTTCTTTAAAACCCATACCAATAATAAAAGACACAGTCAAAGAAATTCAAGTGGTGAAAGCTGAATGGAAGACTCACCATATATTATTGCAGAGAAGCCACAGGCCACGAGCCTTGTCTCTTTTGAAACCTCTTTTTAATGCATGGAGATATTCAACAAATGAAAAATGCAGAGAGACAAAGAAGTCATTGTAAGAAGGTATAATGAAGGACTCATATAATACTCAGAAATGATCATATGGCCATGAGCAGGATGAAAACATAGTCACAAAAAATCAAAGAAATGGCTTGGTTCATTACACAGAGGAACTCACCTTTCTTTTGCCAAAAATACAGGGGAAGTCAACCTAGAAGACTTAGAAATTGTAGAGAGAAATGAAAACCATCAAACCCTAGCCATCAGCATATGAAGTTGCAGAGGGAGAGTTCAAGAAAAATGAAAAGATCAAAATGACAATGTTTAGGGTTCACAAGTTCTTTTGGTTGATGGGTTTCTCTCACCTTTTCCTTGTGACTTCAACAAAATAAAAATTATTTACCTTATCCAAAGCTGTGGTCAAGACTTTTAGTCTTCTATGACCTAATGATTATGCACTTCTTTTTCTTTTCCATTTGATTTTTCTTTTACAAAAGTAAAAAATGTAAATCATAACAAGGTAAGGTTAAATACCTTTGTTCCTTTTTCATGGTCGACCACATGAAGATCAAGTAAGACGCCTTATGATTTTCCAAAGAAGGTGAATGGATAAAGTATATGATGCATGAGAAGTCAAAGGATAGCAAGAGGGTTTGAACAGTGATAATATAATGAAGCATGGTGATTGAGTGATAAGGTGGTATATGTTATACCTTATATTGCATATATGATGCAATTTTTTTGTTCTTTTGCATGGAGGCATCAAAATCATATAATGCAAAGTCATGTAAAGTGTAAATGCATTTATCAATCTTTTGATAATGCATGATGTATTTTCACATGTAATGACCTAAGTTATTGCATGAAAGGCATAAGGAGAGGAATATGTTTTATTTTTTGCATGCATGATGACCTTTTTCTTTTGGCATCATTGATATTGCAATCATACAAAATATATAAGCCAAGATGGAGAGATAAGGTGTTATTTTTCTTTTTCATCCATTCTTGCATGATTTTACAACTATAAATAATGTAAACAAATAATGAAGTAATATCATTATAAATTACTTTATTATTTTGTCACAAAGTTGTAAAATCAAGGAGATTAGACAAATTGAAACTCATAATAGAATAATCATGTAGATAATTACTTTATTCCTTGTCCACATTATTGACACATGCAAAATCATGTAAAAATGGAGAAGTTGAGGTAACTGAAGACTTTGGGGTCTTTTTGCATGGTTTAGAGGACAAATTGGAGAGTTTTGGTCAGCCTTTTGGCCAAACACATAAAGAGGAGCAGTTTGGAGCTATTTTTGCTCATTTTGGGGTAGTTTTGGCCCTTAATTTTAGGGATTTCATTGTTTGCTCATGGATCAAATTAGAGAGCTTATTTTTAGAGGCAGTTGATTTTAGTTGATTTTTCTAGGCCGCTTGGAGAGAGCAAACTATATATTGTAAGAAAAACATAGGTTTTTTCTAGTTCTTGCATTTTTGCTCTTTACACTTTAAGAGAGAAAGAGGTTTTGTAACTCATTTGCATATTTATAGAGATTACAACAGGTTACAGGTTCTATGCTTTATTTTTTTATGCAATTATTTCTTTTATTTTTTAGATTGATCAAGTATTTACCTTTCTATTAATGTAGCTTTTATGAGTGATTTGATGAGATTTTATTGTGTTTAAACATCAGAACCTTTAAAATCATTCTCTCATTTATACTTACATGTGTTAGATAGCATTAAAAATCATAGTTCTTAGGCTATGCAATTGGAGAATCTTTCTTTGATGTTGTGAAAAAACCCCTTTTCCTTCAAACAAAAATATTTTCTAGCCTTCCTTAGAAATATTTTTGTCATCAATTTGCTGAAAGTGGTTTGTGTGGATAGATTTTTTGAGATCTATTGTGAGTTAGATTGCCAAGTTCTCATCATTTTTAGGTGCATCACCATATCTTTTACATTTTTTATTACTTTTAGAAATATCTTTCTTCCCCTTTTCCACATCAAAGTCATAGATCCAATTGAATATTTTAAGAGAACCAAACCATAATCTTGAGGTTCAAGCTCACCATAGGTCACCCACAGCCTGAGTTTGATCCCATATTACACAAGATTGCTAAGCTTCATGGCTCTGCATAACAGGTGTAATCGTGCTTGTCAACAATTTTTTGGCACACCCGGTGGGACCTTTGAATTAATTTTTTAGTTCAAAAAGAACTTATTATTGCTGCTATTTTGGTATGATCAACATATTTTATAGCCTTTTAGAGGTTTATTTTCAAGTACCTAGTGACTCTAATTTTCTGGTTTGATAGATCAGATATTATAGTTTATGAAAAAGTATCAAACAAGGTCAAATAAGGATCCTGAAAAGAACCACATTCATTTATCTCCACCAAAAAGAAGAGTAAAGGCAGATAGAGTGATAAGACCATCAAATACAACAGTACCAAATCTACCAAATACATAGCCAGAATTTGCTTCTCATCAAAATCCTTTGTTTGCAAATTCATCATCAATACCTCATATTTCTCCACCAGCAAACCCAAGAGAACAAGTACTTGTCTTCCGAGAGGAACTTGTTTTTCAAGACCTTGAGGAAGAGGAACCTATTTTTCAAGAGCTTGAGGAAGAGGAACCTATTTTACAAGTTGAAAGAGAAGAGCCTATTCTCTAGGAGGTGCTTATAGTACAAATACCAGTTATTTAGATGGAAGCAGTTAGAGAAAGAGGAGAAGGAAATCCACTACCACCAAGAAATCAACCATATGTTACCTTTAATGGGGGACTGCCTATTAAATTTAAGGCAACATGATGATATACTAGTGGCAACACTAAAAAGTCTGCCTAGTTTCAATGGTGAGGATGGAACTACACTGATAGAACACACAAAGATGTAGCATCATTATGTTCTATTCATCATATTAAAGAGAATGTAGCATTCATCCTATTAGCAGGATCTTTCAAAGGTAAATCTCTTCAATGGTTTGGAAGTCTAAGAGTTAATTCTATTACATCATGGGATGAATTAGGAGCTACTTTGAATAGACAATTTCAAGATAAATTTGATCATTTATCACTTGTTGAGAAAAGAACTACTATTAAGAGGGCTCCACAAGAGCAAATGTTAGATTTCAACTACAGATTTCAAAGGACATGGAATAGAATTCTAGAAATGGTAAAGCCTTCACTTGAGCATGCATTTTTATAATATTTAAGAGCATTGAATAGTGATATTGCTATCATGATTCAGTCAATGAGTGGGGTTACTTTACTGGGTGCATTTGATATTGCTATTAGAGGAGAAAATATTTTAATACAAGTTGGTAAAATTGCACCAAGGCCTCCTATACCAATATTTCCTAACATTCAGCCCTCAATACCAATAGTGGTACCTCCTATTGTATCAATTCCTTCTATACCAACCTTTGGCTATCAAAACACTGTGAAAAATGCTGCTGATCCAATTCTTTCTAATATTCATGAGCTTAAGGGTAATCACCAAAACATAGCAAAGCTATTGTAGACTATAAGCAATGATTCAGTGAGCCTAAAAATTCAAGCAAATTAGAATAATAGACCATACCAAGCCTCATATAAGGCAAATAGGCCTCCTTATCAGGCAGATTACCAAGGACAAAAAAGAAACTATAATAACATACCAAATTAGTAGTATAATCCAAATGTTGTTAGCTCATCAAAAGAGCTTGTGCCTATACAAAATAATATGATTCAGGATTATACATGGTGTTATCCGTGTAATCTACCTCTTAACCAGGCTACTTGCATGAATGGAGTGGTTAGTCAAGCACTCATGGTATAGAATAATTATGCTGTTGCTGAAAATATAGCAAGTGATGTTAATGATTAGCTGGATGCTCAGACTTAACATAGTAATCCTAAAGTTGCTCTAATGAACTGGCAAGCTAATGACTTTTGTGGTGTAAATCAATTACCAGGTCAAAAATAGTCTTTTACTAATATTGCAGCTAATACCAGGTCAAAAAAGAGGGCTATTGACTTACAACATCAAGTTGATATCAATAAACAAGCTGGAAAAATACAACAGCAAGTGGATAAAGGGAAAAGTACAGTTTCTGCAAGTCAACAAAGTCAGAATCAAGCTTCCACTTCTCAAGATATTCATATTTTGCCAAGAGGACATCAAATAGCTGATAAAAGATGGCTAGAGGTTCAAAAATAGCCAAGTAAAGATCAATCACATGCTATTGTTCCCAAACTATAGCAAAAGGTTAGTGGTCCTTCTGTTAATATTTTGGATCATATGAAGAAAGACACTATTAGCATGTCCATATTAGATCCTTTACACATCCCTGGTCAAAAAAGATTTATTACAAGATGCTTTAGGTAAGTTGTCTTTATCAAGTGAAGCTCAAATAGCCCAACCTCAAGTTATGCTTACCAATGAAGCACAAGATAACAATGAGCAACCAAAACAAATGATCAAACCACCACCTTTTTATGTTACTTTTATAGTTGGTGATCATTTAGTGCATAACTGCATGATTGATTTAGGAGCTAGCAACTCAGTTATGCCAAAACAACTAGTTGATAAACTTGGTGTGAAATATGAGCCTATTGTAAGGGGAGTTGTGCTACTGGATGGTATTAAAGTAAACACAGTTGAGATATTCAAGAATCTAGGTCTTACCTTACATGCATGCCCTAATTTTGTAATACATCAGGATATTCATGTTATTAATCTACCACCTAGTTTTGCCATTTGTTTATCTAGAGATTTTACAACAAAGCTAAGATTTTACTTATCTTCTAATTGGACTCATCTGTTCTTTAGAACTAGATATGGAACTAAGGTTACCATAAAATCAAAGCCATTAGCAAATGACCACCTTGAACCATATACACCCAATTCAATAAATGCCAATATTTCAATTTTTGATCAAGAAGATCTACCTACTATCCAAGACCCAAATACAACTTTAGAGGGCATACCTAATCTAGTTTTGGACTAGTGGGTAGTAGAAAATAATGAAATAGATCCCTTTGATCAAATGGATGAAGTAGGTCTTGGTGTGTATATGCTACAAGAGAAAAATGCAGTTATTCTAAATCTGCTAAAAGGAGAAAATTAGCAAGTTGTAGAATATGAAAACGATGTTTGACAACTTTATTTTGATGGTTCTAGAAGTGAAGTTGGTGCTGGTGGAGGAGCTATTCTAGTTTCTCCTATAGATGAGAGGTATTATTCATTTTTCCATTTTCCTTTTAGCTGTTCTAACAATTTAGTTAAGTATGGAGCTTTAGTTCATGGATTGGAATGGGCTAGAAAAAGAAATATTAAATGCCTTAAAGTCTTTGGGGATAGTGAGTTAGTGGTAAAACAAGTCAGAAATATTGCTGCTACAAAAAATGATTTGCTGAAATTGTACATAGAGTTTGGGACATGATAGAAGAATATGATGCATTTAATCTGATATTTGTACCTAGAACTAATAATAAACAGGCTGATAAACTAGCTGCCATTGGAGCTGAGTATGATATTCTAGTAGAAATGAAAAATGTTCATACTCCTCTTTATGTCAAAGTTGCTATGAGACCATCAGTGCCAGACAATAATACAAGTTGGCAGGTCTTTGATAGTGATGAGCAAATTGTTAATTTTCTAATGGAGGAAGCTGAGTTTTCTATAGGAAATCAACAGAAATTACTGCAACAATATGATGATAAGATAATTTAGATAAAATCAAACAAATTGCCTAAGGGTCTAGTAACCTTAGATTCAATTTTTAATACTGATGATTAGGTTAGAAGAGACAAATCCAGCTTGTCGGTGAAACAGGAACATTATGAACCTATTGAGATCTTTAAGGATAAGTTGCTCAAGCTTGGAAAGGTATGTACAAAACAAGAACAACAAGCATTCATTCAGCTTTGTCAAGAATTTAGTGATGTGTTTGCCTGGGAGTATGGAGATCTAAAGGGTTTCAACCTTGAGTTGGCTCAACATACTATTGAGCTTGAACCCAAGGCAAAACTGGTTAGACAAAAGCAAAGACCACTAAATCCAAAGCTGGAAGTGCTTATGAAAACTAAATTGAACAAGCTGATTGAAGGTAATATAATCTTTCCCATCAAGCACACTTCTTGGGTTTCTAACTTAGTTCCTATTAGGAAAAAGAATGGGGAAATTAGATTATGTGTTGATTTCCATGATTTAAACAAAGCATCTTTAAAAGATCATTATCCTTTACCATCCATGGAGCAAATCTTACAAGTTGTTTCAGGATTAGAAAGATTCTCTTTACTGGATGGTTATTCAGGTTATAATCAAATTCTAGTGAAAGAGGAAGATCAGTATAAGATTACTTTCACTACCAAATGGGATACAATGGCCTATAGAAAGATGCCATTTGGACTATCTAATGTAGGTGCAACATTCCAAAGAGCTATGGACATGTCCTTCCAAGGCCTTATAAATAAGTTTGTACTTGTGTACTTAGATGATATAACTATTTTTTCTAAGAAAGTTGAAGATCACTTTCATCATTTAAGACTGATTTTTTAAAGGTATAGAGAGTTAGGGGTTTCACTCAACCCAAAAAAGAGTATTTTTTTAGTTCATGAAGGGAAACTTTTAGGACACATAGTGTCAAAAGATGGAATATCAATTGATCCTGAAAGAATCTCTACAATATTAGCATTACCACTTCCTACCCATAAGAAAGACTTACAAATCTTTTTGGGAAGAATTAACTTTGTAAGAAGGTTTATACCAAATATAGCAGCACTTTTACAACCTCTTATAGCCATGTTGAGAAAGAATAGTTCCTTCAGCTAGACAAAGGAAGGTAAACAGAGTTTTGAAGAGATAAAAGATACACTTGATGTTGCCCCAACACTAATCAATCCAAATTTTAACAAAGATTTTATTTTATATGCATTTGGTAGTGTTGATACCATATCAGCTATGCTCTATTAGCAGAACAATGAAGGACTTGAGCAACCTATGGATTTCTTCAGCCAGATTCTGCATGATTGGCATTTTGTGTGTTAACCAGGTCTACTCTTTAATTCATTTCATTTGAAGACCAAATCTCCTTCTTTATAGAGAGCCATAGGTTGCTCTAGTAGAAGCTCTGGATATGCAGATTCTTCATATGCTTTATCAATAGACATATAAACTTGTAAACATTATGCATCTTATGTGATTGAAGCAAATCAGATCATCATGAGAAAGATCAATCAACTTCAAGAGGTATGTTTTTATGCTAACTTGTTCACTGTGCAGGTATAGGAAAAGTAATGTTGCTGATTTGAAGACATTTAAAACATGTGGAGAAAATGTGGCTCCCACAAGGGTAGAGCCCAGCACGCTTCCTTCTTATTCATTTGAGAAGGATATCAGATTGCAAAAGACATAATGCACTATTTAAAGAGATACTATGCATTGAAACAGTCAACATTGCAAATGGAGTGAAGTCATCATAAGAGAAGTGAAGTGAGCAGTTGCTCCTATAAACTATGCCCACTCCAAGAAACAACTTGTTAAAACCAAATCATGTTCAAAATACTTCATCATATGCTACAGAATGAACAATGATTCTATTCAAGAGAGATCAAGTGCAAGAGGAGAAGTATGGTTACATCAAGTAATGCAGCCATAACATTTAAGAAATAGGTTCTTTTCCACCTTTCTAACAAATGAAATGTAAGATTGCTATTTAGACATATGGAGAATCCATTATGCTACCAAAGGAGCTAGAAGGACAGTCACCATTAACAAGAGGAAGTAAATTGTATTCTTGTGAAGCTTACATCAATCACAGATAGAAAGGAATAATAAAAAAGGAAGATACAAGAATGACAATGCACAGTGCAAAGAATGAATATTCAGCCAAGCTTATTCTTTAGACAAGGGAGGAAAAGAGCTATGTCATGCTCAGTTATAAGTACCAGAGAGAACCTCAACTTTGTTTCATCTTACAAAAAGAAAAGTCATATGATGTAAATGCTACAGGAAGTAGCATTGACAAAGGAGCATATTAGAAAATTCATGCCTTATAGAAGGGTAGGAATCATTAAGCTACAAGAAGCAGTATATATCAAGGAGCAGTACATCATGTTCATGTTATGTAAAGAAAGAGGAAAAATAAAGCTAGAGGAGTTTATTATTGCATCAGAAATATCAAATACCAAGAAAAAAGATATAGTATTCACAAAATACAATTTCTTTCATTTATTTGATATAGAAGAAAGAGATATATTTGTAAAGAAGAATTAAAGGGTTTTGAATATCTTATTCTTTCTGCATATTCAAAATGGACAGGCCCAGTTTGTACTAGAATGCTTATCATGTTTGAAACCCTTATCACCATTCTTGCAAGATGAAGTTATAGTCAAAGGAAGGGTAAAGAAATGTTTAAACACAGAGTAACCCATATGGAGTTTTTATATAAAATGCAAATAAGGAAATAAAAGAGTATGTTGTTACAAGCCATAAAGAAGAAGTGCCTTGATTGTAGAGAAAGTGTAGTATATGGTGTATTTTGTTAAAATCCTCATCATTTTTTCAAAACCCTCGACATATTTGTGCCTGAAAAAGAAGAAATGATACAAGAAGAGCTACAACAAGGCCGTAGCAGAGTATGATCTTTTCTTTTAAAATTGAAAACCCACTACATATATCTTGAAAACCCTTATCGTTTCATATTTGCAGAAGAATTTAAATCAAAGAGAAGAGATACAGATAGCAAGGCTGAAGCCAGAAGGGTTTGTTTCTAAAATAAATGAAAACCCATGTTACATTTTCAAACCCTTGTATCTTTCCTAAATATATAAGAAGATTAAAGAAGATACATAAATACTGATGAAGGGGGTAAATCACAAAACACACAATAACAGATATTGAACACAACAAATAGAGATTTCTTTTATTGAATTGGGCAACTCATTACATTACAGAAGCTCAATTACAATCAGAGGACGAATCCTCCACTGGCTGCAACACATTACAACTTTCCCAACCTCAAGACTCTAGAATCTTCAGCCTTCTGTAACCCCAAATCAGTTAGGGTTTCTATTTTCCCACCTATTCTTGACTCTACACTAGCCCCCTTAACTCTACTACTGCCCAAGGTTCCCAACATAGTCATAAATAGCACTTTTTGGTGGCCTCCAGCTAAATTTTGAATTTTGCAACTCCCTCCAAAAGTAGGTCAACTTCTGGGAAGCATAACTTTTGATCCGGGTGTCCGATTGACGAATCGTTTTAAGCGTCAGAAAGCTCGCAATGTAAACTATCACACTAAAAAATTTGTAAATGGATTTCCATCAACTTTTTGAGATGTTATGAGAAGTTTTAGTGCCTCATATATCGTTCCGTAAATTTTCAGGGGCTTTTCAGAAAATAAAAACTTTAATATTTTTCAGCTCACAAATGATCTTTACTTGATTCCTTCACCAAAGGTCTTATATTTCCATTATGTAACTTTTTGGAAGTTTTTGCTTCATTACGTGCCCAAATGCAAACTTTCTAAAAATAGCAGGTACACTTTCCTAAATAGGCAGGTCACTATTTTTAGCAGTTTTGGAAAAACTGAAAGTCCTACATTATTATTCTGGATATTATGGAACCAAAAACACTAATTATGGGAAGAAATGAGAACAACTACAATGGTTTTGAATTAACTTCTTTTTGGGTGATGCAAGATTGCCCTTACACCTCTAGATGCTCCTGCATCAGACACCTAGGGTAATTTGAGAAGTGACCCTGTCACGTCTCAAGTGTTTGTGTGAGGAAAACCCAAATGGTCAACCTCTGCCTTAGACAACCAAGAAGAATCTTCAATAGGCCTTCCTTTCCATTTCACTAGATATTTTTCGTATTGATTGTTTCTAGTGCTCCTTCCCACACGGCTATCCAAAATCTCTTCTATCTCCTCTGTTAAAGTAGATGCCGGAATACTCCACTGCACTTCTGTTGGTCTATCCTCTATTCCACCTTCATGATATTCTGATAAATCAGCAATGTTGAAAATAGGAGAAATATTGATCCCACTTGCCAGCTCTACCTCATATGCATTTTCTGAATCATGCTTCTTCATGATTTTGCATGGTCCAAATTTCTTCATTTTCAATTTATTGTATGTTCCAACTGGGAACCTTTCTTTTCTCAAGTGAACCATGACTTCATCTCCCACCTGGAGCTCCTTATACCTCCTCTTCTAATCTACCTTAGCCTTGTACTAAATATTCATCTTATTAATGTGCTTTCTCACTTCTTCATGCAATTTCTTCAAATGTTCTGCAAAGTCTTCGGCTTTAGCACTTGTCTTTTCTCCATTGTCTAGCTTCCTTAACTCAGAAGCATTTCTTGGGCTATTACCATATACAATCTAGAATGGTGATTTACCAGTACTCCTATTGACAGAATTGTTGTAGGCAAATTCTGCCTGTGGTAAAATTTAATCCCATCCCTTGGGCTTATCTCCTACTAAGCATCATAGCTGGTTACCCAAACTCTTATTCACCACTTTTGTCTGTCCATCAGTCTATGGATGGTGTGCTGAACTGAACTTCAAGTCTATCTTCAACTTCTTCCACAATGTCCTCCAAAAATAACCAACAAACTTGGTATCTCAGTCTGAAACTATGCTTTTTGGTAGACCATGTAGTCTCACCACTTCCCTAAAAAATAACTCTGCAATATGAACATCATCATTAGTCTTCTTACAAGGAATAAAATGTGCCATTTTTAAGAATCTGTCCACCACCACAAAAATATAATCATGTCCTCTCTATGTCCTTGGTAAACTAAGAATAAAATCCATGCTAATATCATCCCATGGCTTCTCCGGTACAGGTAATGGTTGATACAACCCTATATTCTAACTTGTTCCTTTTGCCATCTAACACACTCTACAACTTTGCACAAATTTCCTCACATCCTGTTGCAACTGCGGCCAATAATAATTTTCATTAACAATGGCAATGGTTTTATCTCGACCAAAGTGTCCAGCTAACCCCCCACTATGTTTCTCCTTAATTAGGTTCTCTCTCATGGAACTCCTTGGAATGCACAATTGGCTTCCTCTAAACAACATGCCATCTTGGATTATGAAATCCAATCATTTTGTTCTATCCAAAGTAACAGGTTCCAAACAAGCTTTCCAAGCCTCTACAAAATCTAGATCTTCAGGATACAAACTTTTGAGTTCATCAAACCCAACAACCTCTATCTTCATTACTGTCAATAAATTTTGCCTTCTGCTCAAGGCATCTACAACCCTGTTGGACTTCCCACTCCTGTGCTTCAAAACAAAAGTATAACTCTGCAAAAACTCAACCCATTTTAAGTGCCTTTGATTTAACTTTCCTTGACTATTAAGATACTGCAAAGCTTGATGATCAGTATATAAAACAAACTCTTTTGGCAACAAATAATGTCTCCATTTCTTCAAAGCCTAGACTATTGCATAAAACTCTTGATCATAAACATAATACTTTTTCTTGGCATCATTAAGCTTCTCACTAAAATAGGCAATGGGCTTACCTTCTTGGCTCAAAACAGCTCCTATACCACTACCACTAGCATCACAATCTACCTGAGATACCTTATTAAAATCTAGAAGTGCCAAAACAGGTTGTTCTATGACTTTCTGCTTCAATGTGTCAAAGCTCTTGTCTACTCCTTTAGTCCATCTAAACTCTTTTCTATCCCCTCTCATTGTCTCAGTTAGGGGTGTACAAATGCTACTAAAATTCCTGATAAACTTTCTATAAAAACTTGCCAAACCATGAAAAGATATTACCTCCGTTGCACTCCTTGGCATAGGCCATTCAATGATAGCCCTTACTTTTTCTAGGTCCATCTTAAGACCTTCCTCTGAGACAACAAATCCTAGGTATACCAACTCCTTCTTTGTAAAACTACATTTCTTCAGATTAATCAGCAACTTCTCTTCCCTCAACTTCTCTAGAACTCTTTTGATATGCATCAGATGCTCATCCCAAGTCTTACTGAAAATTAAAATATCATCCAAATAAACAATAACAAAACTTCCCAAAAATTCTTTCAGTACCTCATTCATGAGCCTCATGAATGTGCTCAGTGCATTGGTTAGCCCAAATGGCATGACTAACCACTCATACAAACCTTCCTTTGTCTTGAAGGCTATCTTCCATTCATCTCCTTCTCTGATATGGATCTGGTGATACCCTCTCTTCAGGTCAATCTTCGTGAAGTACTTAGCTCCACTCAAACAATCCATGATGTCATCCATTCTTGGCAATGGAAATCTATACTTGATCGTTATCTTATTGATGGCTCGAGAGTCTGTACACATCCTCCATTCTCCATCCTTCTTTGGTGCTAGTACTGCAGGTACCGCACATGGACTTAGGCTCTCCCTTATCAGTCCCTTCCTCAACAACTCCTGAACTTGTCTGTTCAGCTCTTCATTCTCTACAGGGGTCATTCTATGGGCTACCTTGTTTGGCAAACTAGCTCCTGGTATCAAATCCATTTGATGACTTATCTTCCTTACTGGTGGTAAACCTTCTGGTACATTATCAGAGATAATATCCTGGAACTCTTCCAACATATCTGAAATTTCTATATGTACATCTTCACATTTCTCTTGACTAATCTTAGGAATCAATGCAAAGCAATGACGCTCATGCTTCATACCCTCCTAAAATTTCCTACCATCTACCAAGCATATTCTAGTAGTACTACATACCTTTTCTTCCACCTCCTTCAAGGGCTTCAACTTATGACAAACTCCATCCTTTGTTAGGGAATATGTGTTTACACGGCCATCATGGACAGCACTCCTATCATACTGCCACGACCTCCCTAACAGCATATGACATGCATCCATCGGTATGATGTCACACAACACCTCATCATGGTAGTCACCAATCTTGAACTTCACTAAACACTGCTCATTGACCAAAGCTCTATGGTCATTCTGCAACCATGCAATCCGATATGGATGTGGATGTTTTCTTCTTGTCAACTTCAACTTGTCAACCATCTCCTCTGAAACAAGATTATCAGTACTTCCACTGTCAATAATAATATCACAACACTTACCTTCACATTTGCACCTTGTGCAGAATAAACTCTTCCTCTGATTGGGTTCTCTCTCCTCATTTAACAAAGTTCTTCTGACAACTAGGGTTTCTCCCCTTTCAGCATCTTCAGAATGCTCACACTGTGCATCTTCATCTACATGTGCAACTCATGCATTACCTTCAGGTCTTCTATTCATCCTTCCTTGATGTTGCGGACATTCATATGCTCAATGCCCTTCTTCTCCACATTGGAAATAGGTTCCTCTGAAACCTCCTCTTCTAGGTCCTTGCCTAGGTCTGCCTCTTCCTCTTCCTCTTTGTTCACCATTGTTCTAGTCACAAGGGCGGTAGGTATTATCACCTCTCTGATTTCGACTGGTGCCAGCTTCTTCACTTTTCTTTGCATCTTCATTTCAGCCCCCATAGGGTCTTCCACCAGTCCTTCTGCCTTGACCTCTTCCCCTTTGCTTGCTGTCAAATCTTTTATTCAACTTCTCTTCCACCTTCAGTGAAAACTAGTACGCATCTTCTATGGTGGTCATTCTGACTAGGGTCAACTCCTCTTGAATACTCGGCCTCAACCCATTAATGTAATGAGCTACCTTCTCCTTGTTGGGCTCTGCATGGCCTGTCCTGATAGTAATTTTATAAAACTCTTATGTATACTCCTTAACAGACTTGTTACCTTGCTTCAGTCCTTGCAGCTTCTTCAGCAACTCCATCTCATAGTCCACAGGAATGAACTGCTTCTTTAGTTTCTCCACCATCTGATCCCATCTGGAGATCTTTCCTTTTCCTCTTCTATTCCTCTCTAATTGGGCCTCCTTCCACCAAATATTGGCGTGGCCCTTCAACTTTGTTTTTGCAAACTTAACCCAATCTGGGTCCTCCACATCTTCATACTCAAAATACTCCTCCATGTCATTGATCCAATCAATAAGCTGTTCTGGATTCAAATCTCCAGAATATGTAGAAACTTCAATCCTGGGCCTCTTTCCAATCTTTGAAATGGCCCTCAATAACCTAACTTCTGTAGGATCTCTGGCAGCTTCTTGTTCTTCCTCAGATAGCTCTTCTTCATCTTCACCTTCACTTTCTTCTCTCCTCCTCGGCTCAAACCCTCTTCATAGCTCCTCTTGCAATGCATCAATTTGCCTTTGTAGGGCTCTAAAACCCTCTTCTATCAAAGCATTCCTCCCAACATGATTTCTTCATGGAGGCATCTTGGTCTCCGCAGTAAACCCACAACCTCAAGTCCTGGTGCAAACTGCCTCACGGTCGGTGATCTGTCTACACACTCAAGAACCCTCACTCTGATACCACTTGATGAAGGGGGTAAATCACAAAACACACAATAACAGATATTGAACACAACAAATAGAGCTTTCTTTTATTGAACTAGGCAACTCATTACATTATAGAAGCTCAATTACAATCAGAGGATGAATCCTCTACTGGATGAATCAAGACTATAGAATCTTCAGCCTTCTATAACCCCAAATCAATTAGGGTTTCTATTTTCCCACCTATTCTTGACTCTACACTGGCCCCCTTAACTCTACTACTGTCCAGGGTTCCCAAAATAGTCATAAATAGCACTTTTTGGCGGCCTCCAGCTAAATTTTGAATTTTGCAACTCCCTCCAAAAATAGGTCAACTTCCGGGAAGCATAACTTTTGATCTGGGTGTCTGATTGACGAATCGTTTTAAGTGCCGGAAATCTCGTGATGTAAACTATCATGCCAAAAATTCATAAATGGATTTCCATTAGCTTTTTGAGATGTTATGAGAAGTTTTAGTGCCTCATATCTCGTTTCATAAATTTTCAGGAGCTTTTCAGAAAACAAAAACTTTAATATTTTTCAGCTCACAAATGATCTTTACCTGATTCCTTCGCCAAAGGTCTTATATTTCCATTATGTAACTTTCTAGAAGTTTTTGCTTCATTACGTGCCCAAATGCAAACTTTCTAAAAATAGCAGGTACACTTTCCTAAATAAGCAGGTCGCTATTTTTAGCAGTTTTGGAAAAACTGAAAGTCCTACATTATTATTCTGGATACTATGGAACCAAAAACACTAATTATGGGAAGAAATGAGAACAACTACAATGGTTTTGAATTAACTTCTTTTTGGGTGATGCAAGATTGCCCCTTACACCTCTGGATGCTCCTGCATCAAATACACAGTCATGGTTGTGATAGGAAAGATTTCTTCTTTCAAAAAATTCAAAACCCACTATATATTCTTGAAACCTTGATATATTCTCATATCTACAGAAGAAAATTATAGAGAAAGATGCTTTGCAGGCCGTAGCTAGAGAAGGTAGTATTCTTGAAGAAAGTGAAAACCCATGACATATTTTCTTTGAAACTCGTGTATTTTTTCTTTTACATATCTGCAAAGAGAGGTCAAAAGAAAGTAATATACATGCATGATCGTAGCCAAAAAAGTCTCTCCTTCAAGAAAAAAGAAGACCCACTTCATTTTCTTTAAAATCCATATTAGTAATAAAAGACAGTCAAAGAAATTCAAGTGGTGAAAGCCAAATGGAAGACTCATCTTATATTCTTACAGAGGAGAAGCCATAGGTTGCGAGTCTTGTCTCTTTTGAAACCTCTTTTTAATGCATGGAGATATTCAACAAATGAAAAAGAGAAAGAGAAAAAGAAGTCATTGTAAGAAGGTATAATGAAGGACTCATATAATACTCAAAAATGATCATATGGCCACGGCCAGGATGAAAACACAGTCACAAAAAATCAAAGAAATGGCTTGGTTCATTACACAAAGGAACTCACCTTCTTTCTTTTTCTAGAAATATAGGAAAAGTCGACCGAGAAGACTCAAAAATTGTAGAGAGAAATGAAAACCATCAAACCCTAGCTATCAGCCCTTGAAGTTATAGAGGGAGAGTTCAAGCAAAATGAAAATATCAAAATGACAAAGTTTAGGGTTCACAAGTTCTTTTGGTCGATGGGTTTCTCTCACCTTTTCCTTTTGACTTCAACAAAATAAAAATCATTTACCTTATCCAAATCTGTGGTCAAGACTTTTAGTCTTGTATGACCTAATTATTATGCATAGGGGGCCCATGGGCTAAACTTCTTTTTCTTTTCCATTTGATTTTTCTTTTACAAAAGTAAAAAATGCAAATCATAACAAGGTAAGGGTAAATACTTTTGTTTCCTTTTCATGGTCGACTACATGAAGATCAAGGAAGATGCCTTCTAATTTTGCAAAGAAGGTGAATGGATAAAGTATATGATGCATGAGAAGTCAAAGGATAGCAAGAGGGTTTGAACAGTGATAATATAATGATACATGGTGATGGAGTGATAAGGTGGTATATGTTATACCTTATATTACATATATGATGCAAATTTTTTGTTCTTTTGCATGGAGGCATCAAAATCATATAATGTAAAGTCATGTAAAGTGTAAATGCATTTATCATTCTTTTGATAATGCATGATGTATTTTTGCATGTAATGAACTAAGTTATTTCATGAAAGGCATAAGGAGAGGAATATGGTTTTTTTGCATGCATGATGACCTTTTTCTTTTGGCATCATTGATATTGCAATCATGCAAAATATTTAAACCAAGATGGAGAGATAAGGTGTTATTTTTCTTTTTCATCCATTCTTGCATGATTTTACAACTATAAATAATGTAAACAAATAATAAAGTAATATCATTATAAATTACTTTATTATTTTGTCACAAAGTTGTAAAATCAAGGAGATTAGACAAATTGAAACTCATAATAGAATAATATTGACACATGCAAAATCATGCAAAAATGGAGAAGTTTAGCTAACTAAAGACTTTTGGGTCTTTTTGCATGGTTTAGAGTACAAATTGGAGAGTTTTGGTCAAACACATAGAGAGGAGAAGTTTGGAGCTATTTTTGCTCATTTTGGGGTTGTTTTGGTCCTTAATTTTAGGGATTTTATTGTTTACTTGTGGATCAAATTAGAGAGCTTATTTTTAGAGGCAGTTGACTATAGTAGATTTTTCTAGGCCTCTTGGAGAGAGCAAACTACATATTGTAAGAAAAACTTAGGTTTTTTCTAGTTCTTACCTTTCTGCTCTTTATGCTTTGAGAGAGAAAGAGGTTTTGTAACTCATTTGCATATTTATAGAGATTACAGTATGTTACAGATTCTATACTTTGTTTTTTATGTAATTATTTCCTTTATTTTTCAGATTGATCAAGTATTTACCGTTCCATTAATGCAACTTTTATGAGTGATTTGATGAGATTTTATTGTGTTTAAACATCTGAACCTTTAAAATCATTGTCTCATTTATACTTGCATGTGTTAGATAGCATTAAAAATAATAGGTCTTAGGTTGTGCAATTAGAGAATCTTTCTTTTATGTTGTGAAAAAACCCCTTTTCCTTCAAACAAAAATATTTTCCAGCCATCCTTAGAAACATTTTTGTGATCAATTTGCTGAAAATAGTTTGTGTGGGTAGATTTTTTGAGATCTATTGTGAGTTAGATTGCCAAGTTCTCATCATTTTTAGGTGCATCACCATACCTTTTATAGTTTTTATTGCTTTTAGAAAGATCCTTCTTCCCCTTTTCCACATCAAAGTCATAGATCCAATTGTATATTTTAAGGGAACCGCCCATAATCTGGAGGTTCAAGTTCACCATAGGTCACCCAAAGTCTGAGTTTGGTCCCATGCTACCTAGGATTGCTGAGCTTCACGGCTCTGCATAACGGGTGCAATCCTACTTATCAACACTTCTAGAGGATAGAGTTTCTAGAGAATGATTGGAAGTGTCTAGATGAGGCAAAGCCATTGAGTAAAGACCTCTATAAAAGAGGCATGATGTAATTGATTTAGACATCAAGAAACTGTGTGTAATTATCAAATGATCATGAGAATGCAACAACACTCATTGTACTAATTTGTAATCATGTTCTAAGTAATGAAATGGTGCAGTAGCATGGATTTAATGATTATATATTTTGTGTTTATATGTGTGATAAATTTTTGAATGTACTTAATAACTTGTGTGTTTCAATATTTGGGTCTAGTGGATTTAACATCCACCACCATCATAGTGGTATCAGAGCTAGGGCATGGGAATATCAGAGACTAGGGTTTACAAATAACAAGCAGTGATCAGACTAGGGTTGAAATTGATGAGGAGAAATCACATCATACATGAAAACTATTGGCAAGGGACACATTGGAGCTTCTTGATTGTTGTCATTGATGGAAACAAAGGTTATCCCACACATCCGCAATGCATGATAAGTCCTCACCGGAAGTCAGATTGAAGAAGTGTCGAGGTCCGGTAAGCAAGAACAGAGCAGTCAGTAAGGTCCGACAGACAGGTCTGGATCTCTTTGTAGAAGTATCTTAGTGAAGTGCAGATTTGGGGAAGTCAAGAGGAGTATCTTGATTGATAGATTCCAAGGTTTGGGCCTCCAGTGTGGAAAGGATAAAGAGATATGAATGCTTGCGTGTCAGGTTCCCAAGTGACAGTGTGAACAGAGGAAGAACTGACTGGCAGAACATCAGACATTATTCCGAATGTGTTACTGATGTTGGTAAAGGTTATGAAGGCATAAATTATGTTTGGCCGACATGATTGATGATTTCCAGAAGTATATCCTTGATCCGCATTACTTGGTAAGCAAGGATTCAATCGACAGATCAGAGTTTAGGTAAAATATTGACTATTCCGGGTGCCAACTAGAAAGGTGATGAAATCACTTGTACAGAGATATATACAAGATAGATTTAGTTATGAGAAGTGTTGTGGTTGAAAGTGATGTGCGAAGAAAATTAGTATAGCTGAATAAAAGCAGAAAGGAAGATCTAAATGTGAAAGAAAAACATCATAAAAGAAGAGGAAAGATGAAGTGCAGCAGATCAGTATACAGAGCCTAACCGGAATTGAACTCTAGCATATGTTGATGCTCCTTATCAGTTCAAGTATTATATTACACTCTTTATAATTTGTAGACAGTGTGTCTCTTGTAGGCAGTGTGCCTCTTGTGAGCAGTGTGCTCGGGCAGTGAGCCCTAATTGGCAAGTATCATTTTGTACTTCCATTCTTCTAACAAAGAATACAATCTTGGGTTAATCACCCCGTGGTTTTCTCCCTTAATAGGGTTTCCACGTCAAAAATATTGTGTCATGTGTATTTCTATTTCATGGTTATGTTTGCTTGTTTGAACTGATTCACCCCCCCTCTCATTTATCAACAATTGGTATCAGAGCTAAGTTCCTCCTAAACAGAGTCTAACAGCTTGAGGAAGATCTGGGAATCTAAATGGATGCATATGGTTTAAGGGAGCAACTCAAGATTGCCCTTGATGATCTTGAGTAGTCAAACTCTGAAGTGAATGAATTAAAGGAAAGACTTTAATAGGCTGATGATTTCATGAGAGAACTAAAAGACAAATTAAGTCTCTCTATGAAAAGGAGAAAGGAGCTACTTCAGCAATTGGCAAGTCAAGGTGAAGCAAATGATGTAAATGAAGATCTGAAGCAGAAAACCAAGTTATGTGAAAAGTTATCAAAAGAAATCATTATGGTAAGACATGAAATAGAATCAGGAGTTATAAAGTTTACCCAAGAAGTTGAAGAGAAAAGAAAAACTAAAGATAATCTAAGACAATCTCTCAAGGAGAAATCAAAAGATTGCCACAAGATGGATAGAATTATCAGACATCTTGAATCTAATCTTGAAGATGCTAAAGATAATGAAGAAAAACTTGAGGATCAAATTGTCTCACTCAAAAGGGATCTTCAAACAACAAATGAATATAAAGAGAAATTCAAGATAAGTTCTACCCAACTTGAAGTTCTTCTTCAAAGCCAAAAGAGGGTAGATGACAAGTGTGGTTTGGGATATGAGAAAGGAGAAAGCTCCAAATCCGGTCAGAAGAATTTTAGATCAGAAAATCCAAGGAACAGGCTTAGAAGTCCTCTGGTAAGGCAGCCTAATGCTCAAAGATATCCATCCTTCAATGGATACTGCCACAACTGCAATAATTTTGGTCATAAAGCTAATCAGTACAGAAGGAGAATGAATCAAACTAATACATCCTTCTTCAGATAGTGCTTCAACTACAAAAGGTATGGTCACAAATCTCATGAATGCAGAAATATGCAAATGAATAATTCATTCAATGGTAGATGCTTTGCATGCAATAGAATGGGTCATATGGCTAATCAATGCAGATCATGAGGATATCAATCAAATATGCAAAGAAATGTTGTTTGCCAAATTTGTAATAGATCTGGTCATATAGTAAAATTCTGTAGAAGCAAGAATCAGGATAAAAGAGGTTCGGTATATTATAATCAGAATCAAGATAAGGGAAAACAGAAAGTAAATGTGGATGAAGTTCAAAGTGAGATGAACAAGATTTGGGTGAAGAAAAGTACAGAGAATGTAGGGGATGGATCTGCACCAGACTCTGGTGTTGATATTCCTTCCAGAAATTAAAAAGTGAGCTCTGGTTCAGGGGGAGACACAAAGAAAACCTTGTTCCCCCAACCAGTCAATTAGTGCCGGAACTGGTACAAGGAGAGCTGTGGATTAAAAGGGGTCATACAAGAAACATCTAAAAGGGGTATGGTAAAGATTTGAGAGATCCACAAGAAGATTTGAAGAATCTAATCCTACCAGAATTAATCTGGTAAAATAGTCTTCCGGTAAAAATAGATTCCTTACAAGTTTGGTCTGGTATGATTCAAACTATGGTGTCTTGATCTGCAAATAGATCAAATGACTAATGAAAGGAAGGTAGATTATCACTACTCTCCTAGAATAACTTCAAAATTTGTCTCAGTGATCTAGAAAGGTTTTGTCTCTGAATAAGACAAACAAGGCAAACCAGAATGAATTAGGTTGCGCATTTATTGCAGAATAAAAATTAGGGCTTCTCAGAAATAAAAGAGTTCATTCACTCATCATTTGTACACTCACATTCAAAGAAAAGAGAAAAGGATCTCTGCAACTACTTCTCCCAAAGATCAAGATGATTCTTCATACAACTCAATCTGGATTTCATCGTGTGTGCCCTAAATAGCGTAAAAGGTATTCTTCGTTCTTGATATCTCTTAGTAAGATTCCTTGATGATGGCTACTCTGAATATAGTAGAGATTTCTGATAGACCTCGCCCCATATTTAAGAAGCATACATACAAATCCTTGGAGGTAGATCCCCTAGGAGCCTTCTCTAGTGCTCCACATGGTGTTTTACACACATAAGATATTAGGGTTTACATACACACAAATGTTGAAGAGTTTGGGGAATTCAAACTAAGAGATATCTATCACAAATAATTGATAGATGATGCTTTTGAGCTTAAACTAGAATATAAGGGCATCCAGGAGAAACATTTTGATCAGTTCATTCATTTCCCCTACTTTGAAGAAGATGAATGGGTCTGGTATGTGTTGAGTAGGGTACATGACAACTTTCTATGGCTTAACAGACCTTGCAAAATCACCAAGGAAGTAATTAGGACAGTAACTGGTTTACACTCCTCCGGAGGAATACCTGTCCTCAAATCTGTCAAAAACAACATTGTAACTGAGGCCACCGGATCAAAATTTGATAAGAGGACAATGACCATTGAAGATATTACTGACCCGGATATCAAGTTTGCATCTATGATAATAGGATACAAGATATATCACTCTAATAGGGAGAATTCAGTATCTGGAACTGCAGTATATACTGCCTATGAGATGCTGAGAAAGAATGCATAATCTAATCTCTATGAACTTCTTTTGAGCCAATTAATGAAAAACATACAGAAGATCAAAAAGGACAAGAAGAACTCCTTTAAATATGGTGGACTAATATTATGCCTATTTTTCTACTTCATGAATGAGCTACCCGGATCAAATGGATGGGTATGGCAAAATGACAAATCAGTAGCAATTCATATCAGAGATTACTTGCATGAACTTGGGGATGCTAAAGAAAGAAATATAGCCCTGTGGGGATATTTCAAGAATTTTCAGAACATGATGCAAGCAAGAGAAAGGATTCCCCAATCTCTTGTTGAGAAATACAAAGACACAGTATGTTTTATGGTAGAGACTGATTAGTGCCTAATAGAGGCAGTAGAACCAAGAATTGTATGGATCATGCCCATGGGGTATGAAGTTGATGAACAAATTATGGAGCTGCATGTTCAACACATGCTAAGTCAACCAAAGGATCCAAAGGTAGAAAGGTTTGGAACCTTTGAGGAGCTAAGTGTAAAGATTCATGTGGAACTCAGACAACCAGAGATCAAGAGGAAGGTAAGAAAAGAAGTTGAAGATGTTGCAAAAGGCTTGGGCATATCAAACGAGGCACTTGATGCCATCAGGGAAAAGATGGAAAGGGCTGAGGAAGAGAAGAAGAAGGCGGAAAAGAAAAATGAGGAAAGGGCTCTGGCAAAACCTTCCACCCAGACCA
Source organism: Cunninghamia lanceolata (assembly GCA_027924645.1). NCBI lineage: Eukaryota > Viridiplantae > Streptophyta > Pinopsida > Cupressales > Cupressaceae > Cunninghamia > Cunninghamia lanceolata. Next base: position 2,322,014 of record BSBN01000937.1, on the reverse strand, counting down.
GATCATCAAAGAGATCTGCACCTACCACTGCCAAAGGCTCAAGGACATCAGAACTAGAAGCACAATCATTCGGCAAAGGAGAGAAAAGAACAAAGACAAAAGCTACAAGAGCTTATGCCAGTCAAAGGGATGAAGAGGAGACTAAATCTGATGAAGAAATCAGGAAAATGAAGAAAAAGAAGAAAACATCTGGTCAACCCTCTACTAGATAGAAGGAAGAAGAAAAGATAGAGGAATATGTTGAAAAACCCACTCTTCACATTGATGACATAATCAAATCAGTCATAGTGGATGGAAATCTTTAGCCAATGGTTGAGTTCTATGATGATTATGGTGAAGCAGATCAGAAGATATTGCAAGATGCCATAGTCAGGTACCTAAATATCTACAACAAAGCATTCATTGAAATTATATCTGTGATCCCCAAAAGCTTGGAGAAGGAACTAGAAATAAGAAAGAACAATGCCCAAGCCAAAGACCTAGAAATCCAGGAACAGATAGCAATTCAGCTATATCCTTCAATCAACCCCAAGACAATGAATATGGTATTCAAAGATTGTAAGGATGAGTTCAGAAGAAAAGCAAGGATGAATCAACTTATGCTTGGTGAGACTGACAAGGTAGCCAAGGACACAGAAGAGATCCTCCAGAAGGCCTTCAAAAGATTTAATCTTCCTATTATAGAGGACTTGGGTACTGACCCCTCAACCACAAGTGTTGCAGAAGAGTCTACTGAGAAAATAATAGAAGAGGTAATGAATACCGGTGCAGAAACAACTAAGGACTTGGAATCCTCTGCTCTGGAAGAGGTGGCCCATGAACAGACCAACATCACTCCTCCAGTTTCCCCTGCTGACTTTGGATCCAAAGGAGAAGAAAGAATAAAGGAAAAAGAAGCAGAGGTGAAGGGAAAAGAAGATATCAGTACAAAGGTTGTGGAAGGGGAGAAAACTCCAAGAGACAGCTCTAAGAATGCAAAAGAAAAGAAAAATCTATCTCTGGCAAGCGACACTGCAAAAACTATCCAAGAATTCTTGAACAAAGAAACAATGGAGATTGATGAACCGGAGCTTCTACAAGGACCATTTAATTTTGATTCTCTTTCTCTGGTACAGACAATGAAGATAGCTTCATTTGCTAATGCAAAGGTTAAAGAAAAACTCCTGAAGTCTCACATGGAAGACTGTGAGTTGATAGAAGCTGCTTCCGAAGTGCTTGAAAAGATTATGCCATCATTTCAAAAAGATCCCACAGCCTCCACATCTGGTAATCTCAAAACTCTAGTCAACAGTGTTAGCACACATTTTGATTCTCTAGAGAAGTCAGCTGAAGAAAAGGTCCGGAAGGAGTTTTTGGACAAGAGATTCTCCAAAGTACAGGGTCTGATAACAAATGATAGGAGAGTTATGGATATTGGGATAAAAAGCTTGGAAAATGCTCTTAAAGATGGCAGAAATATGTACAAATTTTCCTTATCTTGGCCCATAGTGACCAAAGATATTGAGAGGAAAGTAAAAGAACACGAGGATAAACTACTAAGTCTATCTCAAAGTTTTGATCCTTTCTCATCCTCTATAGTAAATCAAGAGTGTCAGACTATTGCAATCACAAATGCAATAAAGAATTTTGAGAAGGAAAGGAAGAACATAATTAGCCGGATGGGTGAACTTAGAAGGATCATTGTCCCCAAGTTAGAGGCCATGCATGAGGCCATAACAGAAGCTCAAATCATAGCCCAGACAAATGATCCAATAGATCTAAAAAGGGCAGATGCGTTTGCATTTCTATTAAGAGGTCATATATCAATTTTGGATAGAATGAAGCAAAGTTGGGCTACATAATTTATTCAATTGAAGACAACTTTTGTAGACATACTTCAGTATATGTAAGTATGCCATATGTATATACTTATGCAGCTAATTATAGTTGAATTTTTGAAAGTTTTGATATGCGGACCCTACCCTTTGCCATTGATGTCAAAGGGGGAGTGAAGAGAAGTGAAAAATGTTGTAGCCAGATAAGGGGGAGCTCCAGAAAATGTACATAAAGACAGAGTATCTACTAAGGGGGATTATAGTATAACACTTAGTCATTTTTCACTAAGTGTTGCCATCAATGCCAAAGGGGGAGATTGTTGGCAAGAGACACATTGGAGCTTCTTGATTGTTATCATTGATGGCAACAAAGGTTATCCCACACATCTGTAATGCATGATAAGTCCTCACCAGAAGTCAGATTGAAGAAGTGTTGAGGTCTGATAAGCAAGAACAGAGCAGTCAGTAAGGTTCGACAGACAGGTCTGGATCTCTCAGTAGAAGTATCTCAGTGAAGTGCAGATTTGGGGAAGTCAAGAGGAGTATCTTGACTGATATATTCCAAGGTTTGGGCCTCCGGTGTGGAAAGGATAAAGAGATATGAATGCTTGAGTGTCGGGTTCCCAAGTGATAGTGTGAATAGAGGAAGAACTGACTGGCAGAACATCAGACATTATTCCGGATGTGTTACTGATGTTGGTAAAGGTTATGAAGGCATAAATTATGTTTGGCTGACATGATTGATGATTTCCACAAGTATATCCTTGATCCGCATTACTTGGTAAGCAAGGATTCAACCGACAGATCAGAGTTTAGGTAAAATATTGACTATTCCGGGTGCCGACTAGAAAGGTGATGAAATCACTTGTACGGATATATATACAAGATAGATTTAGTTATGAGAAGTGTTGTGGTTGAAAGTGATGTACGAAGAAAAGCAGTAGAGCTGAATAAAAGTAGAAAGGAAGATCCAGATGTGAAAGAAAAACAACATAAAAGAAGAGGAAAGATGAAGTGCAGCAGATTAATATACAGAGCCTAACCGGAATTGAACTTTAGCATATGTTGATGATCCTTATTAGTTCAAGTATTGTATTACACTCTCTATAAATTGTAGACAGTGTGTCTCTTATAGGCAGTGTGCCTCTTGTGAGCAGTGTGCTCGGGCAGTGAGCCCTAATTGGCAAGTGCCATTTTGTACTTCCATTCTTCTAACAGAGAATACAATCTTGGGTTAATCACCCCATGGTTTTCTCCCTTAATAGGGTTTCCATGTCAAAAATATTGTGTCATGTGTATTTCTATTTCATGGTTATGTTTGCTTGTTTGAATTGATGTTGCACTAATTATTAAGAAAGTTCAGAAAGCTGAAATAATTAAGATAACTGATTCACCCCCCTTCTCAGTTATCAACAAAAACTACAGCTTATGAGTCGTAAAAGAAATCACAATTTTTGAAGCCAGCAATTTTTGAAGATTGAGATCGTGAAGGTGAAGTTGACAGGACACAACTAGTGTCATCCAAAATCACCAGATTTATGGTCAAATCGTAGGAAGAGGCTGCAAACCTTATTAAATTGCTAAAGTAGTGATCACAGAAGGTTGGAATCGTTTCTCCAACAAGGAAGATTAGAGGTGCAACAAATTAGAAGTTTTCCACTAAAGGAGAAAATCAAAAGTCGTTGCCTGACGAAACAAAGAATTCGTCCAAATAATAGAAGCATCCACTAAAATTTAAAGTGATATTGTAGTAATATTGGAAGATAAATCACCATTTTTTGAATTGTGTTGTGTTTGCAAATTAATTGCTGAAGGAGATTAATTATTAAGCTTGAAGACAAGGTAGATTGCTAAAGGCAAGTTTTTGAAGGAAAGAGATTTCATATATTGTAGAAGCCACTAAAGTAAAAAAAAAGGGATTGCAGATGCTAAAGAAATAGTTGAAGGTTGTTTTAAAGTCACTTGGTTGAAGGCAAAAGGAAGGTACCTCTGAAGGACCCATAGAGAATATTGAAAAAGAAGGTGCAAGAATCATAAAACCACAGTATTTGCAGATCTGGAGGAGATAATATCAATTATCAAAGGATATTGATTCTTGAAAGGAAGCCGCTGAGTAGATAAACAAGAAAAGAGGCCCAAATCTAAAGGCAATATAAGGCTGTGGTCAATGTAAATTTGTGTTGGAAGTAAGCCATCAACAAGCTACTAGAGAGTTGCTTCTGTAATAGGAAAATAGTTATTTTTTGAAGACAGACAATATACATATCGTAGAAATTGCAGCAAGAACGCACATCAAGAAATCTGAAGATAATATTGCAGCAAAAGACAATTTGTAATCAAAGGAGAAGTGAGGCATGCAAAGTTGCCAAACAAATCGCCAAAAAACAATCAACAATTGAAGACAAGGACAATAGTCTGAGGTAAGTAAATAACTAAAAGAGAGAAGATAGAAAAATATTGGCAAAAAGAAAGAAGTAACTGGGAAGAAGAGAGAAAGGAATTGTTAAGGGATTTAAAGTAGATTTCGATAGAGAAAACTGGACTACAGATAAAAATTATGTATGAATTTGATATTGAATTAGGTAAAGTTAAAATAAAGAATGAAGAATTAGAAGAAAACTTGAAACTGTTTAATGATGTTAAAGAGAGGAATGAAGAGTTAGAGGAAAGATTGAAGTTACTTGATGAAATGAAAGAAAAAATAGAGAGGTTAGAAGAAGAAAGTAGTTTACAGAAAGAAGAAATATCTAAATTGAAAGAAGAGAATGCATTTCTAAGGTCAAATCCATTAGTTTGTGATGTTTCGTGTGATACAAGTGACTTATGTGTAGATGACACTAAAGAATGCAAGGTTGAAAATAATATAGAGATTGGATCAACAAAATTTGCAAGTTGTGATGAAATTGATACATGAAATTCTTTGAAGAATGTTGGTCTTAAAATGATGAAGAAGATGGGCTATGAAGGAAAATAATTAGGCAAGTTTGGACAAGGAATCAAAGAACCTATTGAGCCAATAGTAAGGCCAAAGTATGTAGGTTTTGATATGAAAAAATGGATTATGTTACAGGTAATATAGCTACAAACAAGTTTGTTCAAGAAAAGAGGAATGTTCAGTGTTCTTATTGTAATAGGAAAGGACATAACAAGGAAATGTGTTGGGATATTTATCCTTGTAAAATTTGTGGTTTAAGAAATCATTGTGAAAATATGTGTTGGAATAGAGATTCAAAAAATATGATAGGATGTATGCAAATGAATTGTGGATTTGTTTTTGGATCGAATTGGCAAGAAATTATAGATATGTTGAAAAGATTGTTCAAGTATAGATATTCATTCGTGAAAAAGGATAGCAATAAAGAGAAGTTTGTTGGACGTCAAGAAAAGTGGAAAACTATAGATAGTGAGAGGACTTCCAGATTGAAGTTCTAGAGATTTGATTATCAAATTTTGAAGGAATGCCACAGTAGTGGGTGAAAGTTGGAGGAAAAAGATCTGTAGTTCTTGAAGATAGTTTGAAGGTATCATGCAAGAAAATGATTGAGTGAGTCAACAAATTTTGAAGACAAAACATTGAATGATAAACATGAGGTCAAAATTAAAAGGGAGTGTTGGCATATGTAATTTCTCCCATCAATGATGTGGTGAAAAGACAAAAAGGAAAAAAGTCAATCATAGCATGAAAGATGAGTCTAGAAAGATAGAGGTTTCTAGAAAGAGAAGAGTTCTAGGTGAGAAAGCTTCTAGAAGATAGAGTTTCTAGAGAATGATTGGAAGTGTCTAGATGAGGCAAAGCCATTGAGCAAAGACCTCTATAAAAAGGCATGATGTAATTGGTTTAGGAATCAAGAAAATGTGTGTAATGGTCAAATGATCATGAGAATGTAGCAGCACTCATTGCACTGATTTGTAATCATGTTCTGAGTAATGAAATGGTGTAGTAGCATGAAGTTGATGATTATATGTTTTGTGTTTATATGTATTTGATGAATTTGATGAATTTATGAATGTGTTTAATATCTTGTCTATTTCAATATTTGGGTCTTTTGTATTTAACATCCACCACCATCAATTATGTCATCTTACCAAATGCTAAGAATGTGATAAAATTTTTAGATTGAGCAACTCATAGAAACTTAAACTTAAAATATATAATTCTTCTTTGTATTCTGCCACCTATACTGCTCACTAATTACAACAATATAAAAAGTAAAAGTAAAAATGGTGAACTGAAGGAAAGAAAATACCTTCTCATGCTTTCATCACACAACAATGGCTTTTTGAAAGATTGTGTTGCTGCTCATATAGATGGTTAGCATTTTGTTTCATATGCACTTTTCTCTCTGCAACAAACACTCCCTCTTTGCCACTCACTATAATGACAACAAATTGGCACAAGCCCTAGGGTTTTATGACAAATATATGCAAAATATTGCCAATCCTTGTTATATCCTCCATGCCATTCATCTATGTGACATGAGACTGATCCTATTTAGAATACAATGAAACCCTTGACATCATAAGCTTCAGGATTGAGATGTGAGACTCCACATCACATCATCAACCTATCTTTCTATCTTTATCCTACAATTGGTCTGAGAAAGGAAACATCAGTTCTTAAGGAAAAACCACATCAATCCATTGAAGATTCTCTTAAACAAAAGAATGAAATTGGTGTAATACCAAACCCTAAGAAAACTCTATTAGATTTACTAAAATGGAGTCTAGATAATATACACATGTAGACAATGAAATTTTAGTGAAATCAAATGCATGCAAGCAACCTAGACAGTTTTTATAGCATCTCTACATAATATCCATGCAAAACCATGAAGTTGGAGAAGATATAGAGGTGTTATGATGAGAATCTCACCCTTTGACAACAAAATGAGTAAACAAGACCATGTTTTGGGAATGGAACAACTATTTCTAACAATAGATGGTGTTTAGATAGCGCATGACATGTAAATAATGGTTTAAGCCACCCAATCTAATCTAAAGGCAATAAATATCAGAAATTAAACCAATTTTGGTGCTTAAGTTGTTATGAGGCCCCTTCCAAAGTTTTTAATAGATCCAAGAGGACATAAAAACAACTAAAAGGGGTTGCATGGTGTTATGAAGATTAGCACCTACCTTACTTAAGGTAACAACTAGATCTTGAGTTGGTCTCCTTTTTCACTAGTGTGGCCAATTAAATACAATAATGTTCATTACCAAGAGTTTTGGAGACCATCAAGGAAGCATAATATAAAGTGTGATCCTTCCAAGCCAACACCCACTCATGCACATCAACCAAATAGTATTGCCAAGAACATTTTAAATAAGTAATCATACAAGACTATCAATTAGAGCCCACATGTAATCCGAAAATCTAATAAAGCAATGACACACCTCCTAAATCAAGATTCTCAAACTCAAACATATTATGACTACCAACACACCAACAAGCACTTAGAATGACTCCACGATGACATCCAATGAAAGTGCAAGAACATCAAAATCAAGAGATCAAGCCAAAGTGGAGGGTATTAGGGATCGGGTGTTGGGCTTAACCTCTACCACCTTCCGAAATGGAAGAGTGAATTGAGAAGGCTAGACGTTGTGGCTCTAAAAAATACATAAGTATGAAATCGACGGGAGTTGGGAGAAACCTGTAGCACCTTCCAAAATGAAGGGTGGCACAGGAATGTCTAACGTTGTGGCTCCAAAAAATATACAAGTGAGAAATCAGCGGGAGTCAGGAGTCGATAGAAACCTCTACCATCTTCCAAAATGGAAGGGTGACATGAGAAGGCCCGACACCACGGTTCCAAAAAATATACAAGTAAGAAACTAATGGGAGTCAGGGGTCAGCGAGACTAGTTCACCTATGCCTAACTTGTAAGTGAACCTGATAGAATACAAAGGTAAAGTGTGGGGGTTTGGGCCCACCCCTTTTAGCATGAAAAAATGACACAGCTCGAAAACCCAAAAAGTATGAAATCACTGAAAAAGACTAAGGACAAAGCCAGGAATCAAATGGATTAAGTCAAAAACTCTTTGACTTGAAATAAAACACTTCAAAGCACATGGAGACATAGGATCTAGGAGGTCATCAAACTAATCCAAGGAAGCATAAATTCCTTGGATACTCAAAGTAAGCAAAGAAGGGGGTCCACATTTTAAGACAAAATAGGGTGTATTGTGTAGGGCACAACAATACCCTTATCACTCCATAAAGAAATATGAGATTTGAATATACTACTTCCTAAAAGATTTAATTTTTTTATAATAAGATCTCTCACCACCATTTCTATAAATCAAATGTTTAATTAAAAAGGTGTTAGTCACTACTTAGATGATAGTTTCAAAAACAAAAGAAACTAAAAACCAACTTTTTATTCTATGTGCATTTTTGTAGAATATAGAAACCTTTCTAAGAAAATCATGTCTTAGTGAAATTTGTCACAATGAAGATAAAATTAAAATTTCAATCCGCAAACTCTTCCATGCACTTGCAACCACACTAACAATGTTCACCAATGTTTTCTAAATTATTGTTGGCATATGTAATTTCTCCCGCTAATGATATTGGGAAAAGACAAAAAGGCAAAAAGACAATCATAGGAAGAAAGATGAGTCTAGAAAGATAGAGGTTTCTAGAAAGAGGAGAGTTCTAGATGAGACAGCTTCTAGAGGATAGAGTTTCTAGAGAATGATTGGAAGTGTCTAGATGAGGCAAAGCCATTGAGAAAAGACCTCTATAAAAGAGGCATGATGTAATTGATTCAGGCAACAAGCAATTGTGTGTAATGATCAAATGATCATGAGAATGTGACAACATTCATTGTACTAATTTGTAATCATGTTCTAAGTAATGAAATGGTGCGGTAGAATGGAGTTGCTGATTATATGTTTTTTGTTTATATGTGTTTGATGAATTTATGAATGTGTTTGATATCTTGTGTGTTTCAATATTTGGATCTTGTGGATTTAACATCCACCACCATCATAGTGGTATCAAAGCTAGGGCATGGGAATATCAAAGACTAGGGTTTACAAATAACAAGTGGTGATTGGACTAGGGTTGAACTCGATGAGGAGAAATTGTAGCATATAAGAAAACTATAGCTTACGAGTCATAGAAGAAATTGCAATTTTTGAAGCCAACGATCTTTGAAGATTGAGATCATCAAGGTGAAGTTGAGAGGATGTAGCCAATGTCATCCAAAATTGCCAAATTTATGGTCAAATCGATGGAAGAGGCCGTAGACCTTATGAAATTGCTAAAGTAGTCATCACAGAAGGTTGGAATTGTTTTGCTAGCAAGGAAGATCAGAGGTGCAACAAATTAGAAGTTCACCACTAAAGGAGAAAATCAGAAGGCATTACCTAAGGAAACAGAGAAATCGTCCAAATAATAGAAGCAACTGCCAAAATTGAAAGTGAGATTACAGTAATATTGGAAGATAAATCACCAAATTTTGAATTGTGTTGTGTTTACAAATTAATTGTTGAAAGAGATTGATTATTAAGCTTGAAGACAAGCTAGATCACTAAAGAAAAGTTTCTCAAGAAAAGAGATTTCAGATATTGTAGAATCTGCTGAAGTCAAAAAAAGGGATCACAGATGCTAAAGAAATAGCTAAAGGTTGTTTTAAAGTCATGTGGTTGAAGACAAAAGGAAATCACCTCTGAAGGATGCATAGAGAATATTGAAAAAGAAGCTGCAAGAGTCATAAAACCACAGTATTTGCAAATCTGGAGGAGATAATATCAATTGTCAAAGGATATCGATTCTTGAAAGGAAGCCACTAAGCAGATAAACAAGAAAAGAGGCCTAGATTTGAAGGCAATATAAGGTTGTGATCAATGTAAAGTTATGTTGGAAGTAAGCCATCAACAAGCTGCTATAGAGTTACCTCTATAAAAGAAAAAGAGTTATTTTTTGAAGACAGACAATATACATATCGTAGAAATTGTAGCAAGAAGGTACATCAGGAAATTTGAATATAATATTACAATAGAAGACAGTTTACAATCAATGGAGAAGTGAGGCATGCAAAGTTTCGAAATAAATTGCCAAAAACCAATCAACAATTGAAGACAAGGACAGTAGTCTGAGGTAAGCATATAACTAAAAGAGAGAACATAGAAAAATATTGGCAAAAAGAAAGAAATAATTGGGAAGAAGAGAGAAAGGAACTATTAAGGGATTTAAACCAGGTTTCAATAGAGAAAACTAGACTACATATAAAAATTATGTATGAATTTGATATTGAATTGGGTAAACTTACAATAAAGAATAAAGAATTAGAAGAAAACTTGAAACTGTTTGATGATGTTAAAAATAGGAATGAAGAGTTAGAGGAAAGATTGAAGTTATTTGATGAAATGAAAGGAAAAATAGAGAGGCTAGAAGAAGAAAGTAGTTTAGAAAAAGAAGAAATATCTAAATTGAAAGAAGAGAATGAATGTCTAAGGTCAAATCCATTGGTTTGTGATTTTTCATGTGATACAAGTGACTTATGTGTAGCTGAAGCTAAAGAATGCAAGGTTGAAAATAATAAAGAGATTGTATCAACAAAATTTGCAAGTTGTGATGAAATTGATATAGGATATTCTCTTAAGAATGTTGGTCTTAAAACGATATAGAAGATGGGCTATGAAGGAAAAGAATTAGGCAAGTTTGGACAAGGGATCAAATAACCTATTGAGCCAATAGTAAGGCCAAAGTATGCTTTGGATATGAAAAAATGGATTATGTTATAGGTAATACAAGTATAAACAAGTTTGTTCAAGAAAAGAGGAATGTTCAGTGTTCTTGTTGTAATAGGAAAGGACATAACAAGGAAATGTGTTCGGATATTCATTTTTGAAAAAGTTGTGGTTTAAGAAATCATTGTGAAAATATGTGTTGGAATAGAGATTCAAAAAATATGACATGATGCATGCAAATGAATTGTGGATTTGTTTTTGGATTGAATTGGCAATAAATTACAGATATGTTGAAAAGATTGTTCAAGTATAGATGTTCATTCATGAAAAAGGATAGCAATTAAGAGAAGTTTGTTGGATGTCAAGAAAAGTGGAAAGCTACGAATAGCAAGAGGACTTCTAGATTGAAGTTCTAAAGATTTGAAGATCAAAGTTTGAAGGACTGCCACAACAGTGTGCGAAAGTTGGAGGAAAAACATCTATAGTTCTTAAAGATAGTTTGAAGGTATTGTTATGGGAAAATTGGTGTAAATGAATAATTAATAAATATATCAATAATACCCAAAACTTAATAGAATAAGAAATAAAGAAATCAAATCAAACAAAAGAACTTCAAACCTTTGCAAACCTCTTCACTTCATGGCTTCCATTGATTTCCTATCTCAAATGATCTTGTATATGAATATGGCCCTCAGAAGGTGCACTTCCTTGCTAATTTCCAAGATGTCAAGTGGGAATAGCTATGATAGTTTATTGTAATGAAGAAGAGCTTCACAAAAAAGGTAATGATATGGTAACATGTGGATCGCAAGCTATGGAATGGTATGGTACCAAAGGCGCACTGTAATTCTTGCAGAGTAAGAGTACTAAAAGCTTGGATTGATGAAATGAAGGAATTGGGTTCAATTTATAGACTTGAGAGAGAGAAGATCAATGGTATAGAAGGAATGAGAAGATCAATGGTATAGAAAACTTGAGAAGATCAATGGTATAGAAAACTTGAGAGGATGTGCGCGAATAGAAAGAAGACAAGTGTCACACAAAAAACTATTTTGTTCGAGTTAACTGCTTTCTTTTATAAAGATAAGATATGCTTTCATAAATTAGAATGCTTTTTTCTAATTTAAGAATTGTTGATAAAAACAAGATTGAATAAATCAGTTAACTCAACTTGTGATTTCCTTTTGCATTAGTTGAGAGAAATTAAATAATAAATTATTTAATTTTGTGTGCATGAAGAAGAAGATTTATTTTTAGAAGATTTGGAAGATTTTTTGAGGAATTAGAAGATAAGAAAACAAAGTAAATAAATAAATTTATTTAATTGTTTGTGCATGTTTTGGAAGAATAAATAAAATATTTGATTATATTTTATTTTTAGAGATTAAAAGAATTTAAATAAATTTAATTTATTTATTTAAATGTGGAAGAATGATTTGACTTAATTAAATAATTATGAATTATTTAATTGTTTGGAAGAATTTAACTAAATAAAAGATTTTATTTAATTTTTACTTTAAAAGAGGTAATTAAATATTTTGATATTTAGTTAACTTTGAGGAATATGAATCAAATAAATAAATTTGTTTATTTATTTATTGATAGAAGAATTAGAATGAAATAAATATTAAGAATATTTATTTAGACCAAATCGTGTCATTTTTAAGTGTATACATTTTGCCCCTCTTTGATGTGATGTTCAAGATGATGAGATTTATGTCGAGTAACATCATTTCAAAGAAGATAAGGTATAGATAGAAGAAAAACACGGTAATGGAAAGATAGGATGAGGATGCCCCCTCAGGAGATTGGATAAGGAGAGAGTTTCGAGGGCACGAGACGAACAATCTCACGATGAAGAAGGGTGGAAGAATAGGTTGGGGTGAAGAAACAAGAAGCAAAAGTGCCAAAACATAAAGCATATGCGCTAGAATATTAGATGCGTTGTAACAGAAGATGTATGTGTTGGAACAAAGGTCATATGCACTGGAACATAGCTCATATGCATGTCAGAATGGGTCAGATGCGCTAAATCCTCATGTGTATGGAACCTTTGCACAGAAAAATCAGTTTGGGTTAAATAGGGGCAGGGCCCCATGGTGGGTGCCAGAAATGTCAGGGGAAATTATGCGTGAATATCAAAAGACATCAATAATACCCATAACCCAATGAAATATAGAAATAAAGAAGATCTAAAATGATGAACAATACCTCAACAAACCTCTTTACCTCATGGCTTCCATTGGTGGCCTATTGCAAATGATCTTATGTGTGAATATGCCCTCAGAAGGTTCACCTCCTTGCTATTCCAAGATGTCAAGTGGGAATGGCCATGATAGTTGATTGCAATGAAGATGAGCCTCACAACAATGGTAATGATGATATGGTAACAAGTTGATCACAAGCGAATGCAATTCTTGTAGAGTAATGATATTGAAAGCTTAGATGAATGAAATGGAAGAATAAGGTTCAATTTATAGACTTGTGAGTGAGGAGATCAATGGTTGAGAAATAATGAGAGAATGTGCATGAAGAGAAAGAAGACAAGTATCATACAAAATCTATTTTGAGTCATCTGATTTTCTATTTATTGAAGATAAGATATGCTGTCATAAAATAGAATTTTTTTTCTATTTCAGGAGTTTTGGAATCAATTAGTTGACCCATGGTTTGCTTTTGCATGTTTTGAGAGGAATTAAATAATAAATTATTTAATTCTGTGTGTATGAAGAAGAAGGTTTACTTTTAGAAGATTTGGAAGATTCTTGAAAGCAAATTAAATAAATAAATTTATTTAATTATTGTGCATGATGTGGAAGAATAAATAAAAGATTTGATTATATTTTATTTTTAAGAGATTCAGAGGATTTAAATAAATTTGATTGATTTATTTTAATTTAGAAGAGGAATGACTTAATTAAATAATTAAGAAGTATTTAATTATTTGGAAGAATTTTGGAAGAATTAAATTAAATTAAGGATTTTATTTAATTTTGACATTAGAAGAGGTAATTAAATATTTTGATATTTAATTAACTTAGAAGAATATGAATTGAATAAATAAATAAATTTATTTATTGATAGAGGGAATAGTATGGAATAAATATTAAAAAAATTTATTTAGACTGAGTCGTGTCATTTTTAGCCATATACAAGTTCCACTCAAGCTGTAAGAGATTTGCCCTAGCTTGTGAAGCCTGCTGACACATTGTGCAAGGAGTGCCGATTTGGAAAAGAGACAAGAACAAGCCTCAAGAAGGACCAATCTATTGAAGGTCTACTGGAATTAGTACATACAGATCTATGTGGACCTACCAGAGTAAGGAGTCTGCAAGGAGACATGTGGGTAAATGCAAGAAACTTGGTCCACATGTAGGGGAAGTCGCGTGGGCAAAAAAATTCCTGACAGGAACGGGTACTTGTTTTCAAAGAAACGGGTACCCATTTAGGAACCAGTACCCGAAGCTAAATGGGTACCCGAGCCTAAATGAGTACCCATTATATAATAGATATAATAGAAACGGGTACCCGTTCTTAAACATAACAGGTACTCTCTATATAATGGGTACCCGTTTTGTTCCTAAACGAGTACCCATTCTATGAATTTTGAAATCACTGACCACCTTTTCCCTTCCCTTTGCTTGGGTTTTAAGCTCGGGATAGGCATGGTTAGCTGACCTTGAGCCTTGGACCTGCAAGTTTTTTTCTAAATACAGAACAAGAGGAAAGATTGAGTTTACCTATATGGTTGACGACCTTTTTTTCTGATTTTTTTTACAAAATGAAAACCCATTATAGATGATAGTGTCTAGTTTTCAAATATGTAATTTTTTTTGTTATTGGACATGTTTTTGTATTTATTATTTAATTTATGAGCAAACTGGTCCAAAATCTTGAAATGACATGTGTTTGTATTTTTTTAATAACTTTTAATTTTTAAATTTAAAAAAGAAAAAATTTATATGTCATCAATCTACACATCATTCTTTACACAATGAAAAAAAAAATAATTTTATGATTTTTTTTGCCCAAATTATGTTGGCCGTACATGAGGGGTTTTCAAAAGTAGCAATTAGGCCTAATAAAAAAATAATACAAAAAAAAATTATTTGGAAAAAAATTATAAAAAAGAATCCTCATCAAACTTCACTGTACTACACATCTTTTCCCAAAAGTAATTTGAAAAATAATTTTATTTAGGTCAATTTATGTTGGTTGTACATGTGCATGGTATGGTTAAAAAAAGTGACTTTTAAACAGTGGTTTTTAGAAATGCCGATTGAAAATCAATTTGTATCATCTGGGTATTGAAATAAATTACATATTTGGAAACTAGACTTTGAGTACTACATTTTATATTCAGTGACTTTTCTAAAGATTCCATTTCTAAGTGCTTCAAATTTTAAGGTCAAATGTGACAAATTCTGAAAATCAGGGAAAACACTTCCACTTTTTGGCCAAAAAGTGGACCCAACTTCTTGCACTGACCTAGGTATTTCATATTATTGATTGATGTTTATTCTAGAATAACTTGGGTTACTTTCTTAAAAGAAAAAGTAGAAGCCCTAGAAAAGTTCAAAGCATTCAAGGCAATGGTTTATAATGAGATAGATTTAAAAATCAAGTGCTTGAGGTCTGATAGAGGTGGAGAGTTCACATCAAATGAGTTCAACTTCTTCTCTGAGGATCAAGGGATAAAAAGACAATTATCTGCACCTAGGAATCCACAACAAAATGGAGTAGTGGAAAGGAAGAACATGATAGTTCAAGAGGCTACTAGAACAATGATGAAGGAGGCTGACCTACAAGAAGTATATTGGAGAGAGGCAATTCACACTGCTATATACATCCTAAACAAAGTTCAAGTCAAAGGTAATAGTTCAAAGACTCCTTATGAATTGTGGCATGGTAAAGTTCCCACTATGAAATACTTCAAAGTTTTTGGTAGTAAGTGTTATATCAAAAGAGATGAAGATTTAGGAAAGTTTGATGCAAGATGTGATGAAGGTATCTTCCTTGGATACTCCAACAAAAGCAAGGCCTATCGGTGCTACAATAATAGGTTGAAGAAGATCATTGAAAGTCCAAATGTCAAAGTTGATGAATGAAAGGAAAAAGGTATCAAGTGGATATGAATCAGATGAGCCAGATGCTTCAGCAAGCAAAGAAGTGGTACATCATGAAGATAGTTCAGATGAAGAGGAACAAGCTCCAGAAATTGTCACCAAGACACCAAGGTATGTAAAACTAAATCATTCTGAAGATCAAATCATAGGAGATAAGAGCAAAGGAATTCTGACTAGAAGAAGAGTTGTAGAAGAACAAGTAAATTTCTATTTGATTTCCAAGATTGAACCTAAGACAGTAAATGAAGCTTGCAATGTTGAGAATTAGGTAAAGGCTATAAAAGAAGAATTGATGCAAATACAGAAGAATCAGACTTGGGATCTTGTTCCCAGACTAGCAGATAAAAATGTAATTAGCACCAAATGGGTCTTCAGGAATAAGATGAATGAGAATGGTGAAGTGGTAAGAAACAAAGCAAGGTTGGTATGAAAAGGATACTGTCAAGTTGAAGGAATAGATTTTGAGGAAACATTTGCACCTGTGGCAAGGATTGAAGCAATAAGAATGTTCTTAGCATTTGTAGCCTACAAAGATTTCAAGGTATATCAAATGGATGTGAAGTCTGCATTCTTAAATGGAGAATTAGAAGAAGTCTATATTGAACAATCGGAAGGATTCCAGTCATCAGATCAGAGTGACATGGTGTGCAGATTTAAGAAAGCCTTGTATGGACTAAACCAAGCTCCTAGGGCCTAGTATTCAAGATTGGATAAATATCTGTTACAGTTATGGTTCAGTAAGGGTATTGTTGTCAAATTTTGCTTGACCCCAAAATATTCTTGTTCCCCTTCTTCTATCAAAGAAATCTAATCAGAGAAAGTCTGAATAGAAGGAGGGAAGCCTCAGAACCTTCATTTCTTCATGGTATGCCTTGCAAAAAAACCCAAAAATCTTTTACCTTCAGGTGTTGGTCAAAAATGTATCTCATATATATTTTTGTTTGTATTAATATCATGTACAATGTTTTCAATGTATTATTTCTTGTGTCTTTGTATGCATCTTTGTATGTATATCTGTTTGTATCTCAAGTCGCATACAAAGATACAATCCAAACCCAATCAATTTTTATGATGTATTTGATAGTGGTTCAGATTTGCTTTTGTATTTGTATGTCACAAGGATGTATTATACATTCAAATCCAAGATATGCATGTGCAAACCTGACCAGAAAATGCAATTGGTTTAGGGAAGTAGAGGTGAATGTATGTGTCTTTGCATGTATAAATTGCATGCATTTTAATATACAAAAGGTGATACAAGCGGAACATATACAACCTGGACATGACTGGAAAATTAATCTTGGTGAACTATAGGTGAGGTCCATAGTTGTATATTGGGATGCATATGTTTGATATGCAAAAGGCAAGATGTAGTCGCGGATGTGAACTCATAATTAAAAAGAGCAAAGTTTGGTAATTGCATCTCATATACATTTGCGTATGCAAAAGAGGATACAAAGGGCATCATAGGGACACGTGGCAACTTTCTGACTTGCAGAGCTCGAAGGAAGCAAATTTTTAGATGCAGGCCTCAAAATTGTGACATGTGGAAGGATCAAGGAATGAGATGATGGGCCCAACAGTCTTGAAGATCTAACGTTGGTGCAGTGTCGCAGGGGAATCTTGGCTGCATGGAAGATTCACTGCGTGGCCGCAAGGTGATGACACATGTCCAAGGTGGTGTAAAGTTATGGCAAAGGTACATATACAAGATGGACGTGGTTAGAAAGTTAAAAATTGGGGATATTCTTAGTGAGGTTCACTTTATATGTTTGGCAATTGTATCTCATATACATTTGCATATGCACAAACATATACAAAGGATTGAATATGCAAAAGGTGAAAGGTAAAGAAATTGCATAAGTGCATAAAGTGAACTTAACAGTGAGAGGGGCAATTGACTCGAAATGTTGATGATGACATCATCATTTCTTGTCTGCATAACAGTAAAAAGTGCATGTATATTCGATATGCAAAAAAGGTGAGATACAAAGGCTAGATCTAAATTTAGTCCCAATTTTCTTCATAAAAAGGTGAGGTCCGCGTTTGTATGTTTGGCAATTGTATGAGGCATAATACAAAAGCATATACAAAAGGTGTCATACAAAAGCATATGCAAAAAGAAAATCAAAAGGAAATATGGCGGCCATCGATCTCTTAAAGCAAATCTCATCAACAGCCATAATTTAAAGCATGATTACCAGACATCCCAAAGGCGATAAATGCAGAGCCCAACTATTCAAAGGATTCAAGTGATGAAAGATGCAAAAATTCAAAGGGTTTGAGGATTTAAAGTGTTGTAAAAGCTTTGCTCAGGGGTTTTGTCTCATCTGCCATCAATATCAATCCAATCTTCTCAGATGCCCCTTATCAAATATTTGTAGCATTGATTGTTGCAGATCAATGAATCAGCTATTTGCATTGATGGGAGAAATATCTTTCACCTGCCCAGGTCTCTAGATATTTTATGCAATGAATTCTTATAGGCCAAAATTCTCTTTCACAAAGATATTTTCTAACAGAGCCCATGAGGCAATTTATTGTAACCTAATTAGGTCATTTGGAATCAGATGCTATATATGCATGAATGTAAGATGTTAAAAAGGTTGGAAAATAGTTAGTTTGATGCTTCTATATTCCAAACAGAACTTTTCTCTATGGTAACTATGCCTTTTGATCAATACATCTGATTTTTACTTCATGCTTTTAACTCTGTGTACTTTTAGAATTGGCCATTGTTTGTGAATGTTTAATTCTCGGCAATCCATTTTTTACCTCAGTTAAAAGTCTTCACGGTCTATGTAAGTTTATCATCTGTATTTCTTTATCTGTGCATCTCTGCTCTATGAATGTTCTTTATACTAAATCTGGTGTATCACCCCTTTCATTTTAGTTTCCTTCTACCCCTTTTCCCCTGTAGTATTAGTACTAGGTTTAGATAGTTTTCTCTAAGCATTAGGCTTAAAATGAGGAACCAACATTCTCTGGAGGTCTGATCTCAACTTGCAAGGTCCCACACCTTGAGATCATTCCCATTGTGTCATTAGAATGCTTTGACTCTCTCCAAGCAGGGTGTAATTCTATGTGATAACAATTTTTGGCATGCCCAGTGGGACCTACTTGATGATCCTTATCATCCATTGAAGAGTTCTGGTGTGCTCTTTAGTGTATCTTGACATTCAAGGCAATCTCTCAAACACCATGATGACTCTATTGATCAAATCTACTGGTGAAAGCAGTCCAAGCACCTAAAGATATTCAAGAATCAGGATTTTGGTGGTATTCCTAGTTTGGAGGCTTCCAAAAGCATCTTCAAGCACCTGGTGACTCCCTTCTGGTATGTTCCTAGTCTCCAAAGGCGGACTTGTTACCCTTGTTTTCAAAGAATATTTTGATACATCTATGCTTTTCAATGCTCTATTATGTCAGGCTATTATGGAAGTCATGATTTTTTCACTCCACCTAGCATATTATTCACATCACTATCATGGCCCATCCCATATTACATCATGATGCCTATGAGGTAACAATTAGGGCAAAAAATTGTTTGATTTTGGCTAGAAATATTGCTCCCAAGCCTCTAATACCATTATTTCTAGAAGCCCAAGTCATGCAACTAATTATGGCACTAATTCCTCTAATTAATGTGCCATACCAAGCTCCTAATCAACCCTATCCACTTAGCTACCAGCCTTGTTAGGGGCACAATCAAAGATAAAGTCAACTAAACTATGTTAGGCCCCTGAACTCCATGAGTTCCACTACTTCAAATACACCAAGGAAGCTTGTCCCAATTCAGAGAAACTTAGCCCAAGGTAATGAGTAACATCGTTCATGCAATCCATCAGTAGCCCCAAAACAACATATTGGACAAAGCTGGTAGGCTATGGTGGAACAAAGACAGATGTAGGCTGAGTGTGTGTTTTTGAATTGGCAAGTGGATGATGCTGCCCTACTTCATGAGCTACTTGGTTATATTGAAAATTAAGAGGATGGGTAACTGATTGTGGATATGAAACAACATAGGAGCAATGAAAATGATGACAAATTGTTGCAAGTTGAGGCCCAACCTAATAGTGAAACTTCCATCCATAAACAAGAGCATATGAATAGTCATGTACCAAAAAGTACAGAGGACTTGGAGGAGGCTCATTTCTGGGATGAGCTTGATATTTCCTGCTCAAACCTGGATAGTAAATCAATGCCTCTAGATGAGGTAAACCATCAGTAGTTTGAGCAGATGAAGGAGGCAGTAATCCCTCCATTTGAGATACAAAAGCCAGAGTTTTCCAATCAGCAACAAAAGGTTGCAGAGTCAAAGCAGAGACATGAGATCAACCATGATGATTTGTATGTCACTTCAAGGGGATGCCCTATCAAGCATCTGGCCCAGCTAGAGACACATAAAGAAGAGTCACCACTTGTCATGCTTGCCTCTAAGCATGAAGTTGAGTATCAAAATGAGTGGGATCAGCCCAATTATTCACCACAAGCTAGCAGCATCAACAATCAATCTAGGTGGATAGATGAGTTTATCTTCCTTTTGGGGGTGGTGTTTCATTAATTTGTCATATGCCCATCCCTCCCTCACCTCTTTTTAACTACTCACATGCATGAGAAAACTTGCAAATTGTTAAGGAAGGGTAGTTACTTTCAAGAACTAGTTAATAGCTTTGTTTAAGGTCATCCCTGATTGGTTAGTTTAGGATTAGAGTAGGTTTTATTTCAATTTTAGGTTTCCCTTCAATAAGTACCTTGCACAAGCTACATTGCCATTAGGAGAATTTAGGCCTTGTCTTTTTTGTAGTCTTGTTTTGAGGCAGGTTCCAGTTTTCCAACATGTTTTAGATTTGACTCCATGCCCAATGGATGCATAAGGCCACTGATCAATTTGTTTAGCAAGCAAACATCCTTGAGAGGTTGCCAAAATGTTGTCATATTTTTCTTGACCCCAAAATACTCTTCTTCCCCTTCTTCTATCAAAGAAAGTCTGAATAGAAGGAGGGAAGCCTCAGAACCTTCATTTCTTCATGGTATGCCTTGCAAAAAACCCCATAAATCTTTTGCCTTCAGGTGTTGGTAAAAAATGTATCTCATATACATTTTCATTTGTATGTATATCATGTACAATGTTTTCAATGTACATCAGGTTTATTTCTTGCGTCTTTGTATGCAGCTTTGTATGCATCTTTGTATGTATATATGTTTGTATCTTAAGTTGCATACAAAGATACAATTTAGACTCGATCACTTTTTATGATGTATTTGATAGCGGTTTAGATCCACTTTTGTATTTGTATGTCACAAGGATGCTTTATACATACAAATCCAGGATATGCATGGGCGGACCTAACCAGAAAATGCAATTGGTTTAGGGAAGTAGAGGTGAATGTATTCATCTTTGTATGTATAAATTGCATGCATTTTCATATACAATAGAAGATACGAGTGGAACATATACAACCTAGACACGAGTGGAACATATACAACCTAGACACGACTGGAAAAATAATCTTGGTGAACTACAAGTGGGGTCCATAGTTGTATATTGGGATGCATATGTTTGATATTCAAAAGGCAAGATGTAGTCGCAGATGTGAACTCAGAATTAAAAAGTGCAAAGTTTGGCAATTGTATCTCATATACATTTGCATATACAAAAGAGGATACAAAGGGCATCATAGGGACACGTGGCAAATTTTTGGATGAAGGCCCCAGAATTGTGACACGTGGAAGGATCAAGGAATGAGATGGTGGGCCCGTAGTCTTGAAGATCTAACGGTGGCGTAGCATTGTAGGGGAATCTTGGTTGCATGGAAGATTCACTACATAGTCGTGAGGTGACGACATGTGTCCAAGGCAGTGCAAAGTTATGGCAAAGGTGTATATACAAGATGGACGTAGTCAGAAAGTTAAAAATTGTGGATTTTCTTAGTGAGGTCCGCTTTGTATGTTTGGAAATTATATCTCATATACATTTGCATATGCATAGACATATACAAAGGATTGACTATGAAAAAGGTGAAAGGTAAAGAAATTGCATAAGTGCATAAAGTGAACTTAATAGTGAGAGGGGCAATTGAGTCAAAATGTTGATGACGACATCATCATTCTTTGTCTACATAACAATATAAAGTGCACATATAGGTGAGATACAAAGGTCGGATCTGAATTTAGTCCCAATTTGCTTCATAAAAAGTGAGGTCCACGTTTGTATGTTCAAGCAATTGTATGAGGCATCATTCAAAAGCATATATAGAAGCATATACAAAAGGCATCATACAAAAGCATATGCAAAAGGAAAATTAAAAAGAAATATGGTGGCCGTCGATCTCTTAAAGCAAATCTCATCAATGACCAAAATTTAAAGCACATTTACAAGGCATCCCAAAGGCAGTAAATGTAGAGCCTGAATATTCAAAGGATTGAATAGATGAAAGATGCAAAAATTCAAAGGGTTTGAGGATTTAAAGTGTTGTAAAAGCTTTGCTCAGGGGTTTTGTCTCATCTGCCATCATTATGGATCCAATCTTCTCAGATACCCCTTATCAAATATTTGTAGCATTGATTGTTGCAGATCAATGAAACAGCTATTTGCATTGATGGGAGAAATATCTTTCACCTGCCCAGGTCTCTAGATATTTTATGCAATGAATTCTTATAGGCCAACATTCTCTTTGGCAAAGATATATTCTAACAGAGCCCAGGGGGCAATTTATTGTAACCTAATAAGGTCATTTGGAATCAGATGCTATATATGCATGAATGTAAGATGTAAAAAAGGTTGGAAAACAGTTAGTTTGATGCTTCTGTATTCCAAACAGAACTTTCCTCTATTGTAACTATGCGTCTTGATCAATACATATGATTTTTACTTCTTCATACTTTTAACTCTGTGTAGTTTTAGAATTGGCCATTGTTTGTGAGTGTTTAATTCCTGGCAATCCATTCTTTACCTAGGTTAAAAGTCTTCATGTTTTATGTAATTTTATCATCTGTATTTCTTTATCTGTGCATCTCTACTCTGTGAATGTTCTTTATACTAAATCTGGTGTATCACCCCTTTTATTTCAATTTCCCTCTACCCCTTTTCCCCTGTAGTATTAGCACTAGGTTTAGATAGTTTTCTCTAAGCATTAGGCTTAGAATGAAGAACTAGCCTTCTCTGGAGGTCTATTCTCAACTTGCAAGGTCCCACACCTTGAGATCATTCCCATTGTGTCAATAGAATGCTTGGACTCTCTCCAAGTAGGGTACAATTCTATGTGATAATAGGTACTACTAACAACAATCTCTATTTCAAGATTAATGATGAACAAATCCTAATTGTTGCAATCTTTGTTGATGACATTATCTTTGGAGGCAATGAAGGTATGTGCATGGTTTTTGCTGGGAAATGCAAAATGAGTTTGAAATGTCAATGTTTGGTGAGATGAATTTATTTTTAGGTCTACAAATTAATCAATCAGATAAAGGTGTCTTCATTTCTTAGTCTAAGTATGTGAAAGAGTTGTTAAAATAAGTTTAGGATGGAGGACTCTAAATCGATAAGCACTCCCATGGTAATTAGTTGTAAGTTGAGAAAAAATGATGACTCACCTATGGCAGATCAGAATAGGTATAGATCTATGATTGGAGGATTACTTTATTTGACCCAAACCAGACCTGACATAATCCATGCAGTTTTCCTTGTGGCAAGATTTCAAGCAAAACCTAAAGAGTCACATGTGATGGCAGTCAAGAGAATACTAAGATATTTGAAAGGCACAATAGATTATGGTTTGTGGTACCTAAAAGATAATGATTTCACTCTCAGTGCATACACTGATGCAGATTGGGCCAGAGATGTGGAAAATGGGAAAAGTACAAGTGGAGGTGCATTCTTCTTGGGAAAAAGGTTGCTATCCTGGTTAAGCAAGAAACAAGACTCAATATCTCTGTCTACTACAAAAGCAAAGTATATTGCAACAACATGCAGTTGCACTCAAGTATTATGGATGAAGCAAACATTGAAGGACATCAGAGTTATGTATGAAGATCCAATTGAAATCTTTTGTGACAATACAAGTTCCATAAACATATCAAAGAATCTAGTAATGCATTCAAGGACAAACCATATATCCATAAGACATCACTTTCTGAGAGAAAAAGGGACAGAGAATGAAGTCAAGTTGGAGTATGTATCTACAAAAGATTAGATTGCAGACATTTTTACCAAGCCTTTGCATAAGGATACTTTTGAGTATCTTAGAGAAAAGTTAGGGGTTATCACCCCTCTTTCTCTAAACTAAGATGCACAAGAGTACATCAGTTTGGTGGTGCTTAGAGTTCTACCTCTAGATCTAGATTGATGCTTATAAGGGATACTTCTCAAGGGGAGTAGTCAGATGAAGAGAGTTTAGTTCAGAGTAGCAGAGTGCAAGTATGTGCCCTTTGCCATTTATGTCAAAGGGGGAGAGAAATCATGTGAAAAACTTAGAAAAGAAGGAATGTAGATGTGTAAAGAGATAGGGGGAGAATCTTGTCTTGATGACTGTTACATTTTTTCACATTATATGTTGCC
Source organism: Cunninghamia lanceolata (assembly GCA_027924645.1). Taxonomy (NCBI): domain Eukaryota; kingdom Viridiplantae; phylum Streptophyta; class Pinopsida; order Cupressales; family Cupressaceae; genus Cunninghamia; species Cunninghamia lanceolata. The sequence continues at coordinate 2,297,811 of BSBN01000937.1, read as the reverse complement.
ATCAATGACAAAGGGGAAGATTATTACAAGTATGTGCCTAATTGGTGTTGTCATTGATGTCAACATACCTTTGTTGTCAACTGTATCCTATTCTATTATTTGTTTAGAATCTTTATTTGTTGAGGATATTGAGAAAATTTGCCCCTTCGGAAGAAATAGTGAGTTGCAATAAATTACAGTGAAGACAGTGTGTTGCATATTGAAGAACATTACAGAAGATTGCTCTGCATTTCTTGTATATTGAAGATCTTGGTTTGTGGATTGGAAGTTATTTAGAGGAATGTTTGAAGATGCTAAATCCTAATTTTGAGCCTTTGGTATGAAGAATTGAATGAGTTATTCACCAGAGTAAAACCTTCTTTTTCTAACTATTTTGATCTGTGGTTCTAGAGGGAAGTCTGGGATGATAATAAGCACCTACAACTCTAATGGTTCATGATTTGGTGGTCCACAAGCTATCTTTCTTTTATGACAGTGAAGATAGTGAAGTTCATATGCTCCAGTGTGAAGAATCTCATGGTTAAAGTGGTTAGAGTTTGTGCGGTTGCTCCTAGTGATTACAACTTGCTTGTGGATGCCTCCTAATCATGTTCCTACCTTACATTGGTCCACATTAAGGAATTAAGATCATGTAACCAATCTTAGCTAACTTGGTCAATACCAGTGATTGCAAAGATCTATTGAAGATTGTAGAAGCATGTTGTAGCATGGAAGATCATGTTTGAGTCCTAGCTAAGGCATGTCATGATCCACATACATCTTCACTACATTTCCTTAGCATAATTTTGTATTAGGTCAAGACCTATTTTATAAATATTTGTAATGTCAACCTTGGAGATTGTTCCAATGGTTTATGAATGTAATGCCAACCTTGATGTACATTCCAAGGTTGATGAATGATATATATACTTGTAATTTGGTTGTGGAAAACATGTCCTTGTGTGAAGATGCAAAGTTAGGAAAAGAAGTGTATAAGGGCAGAGCAGGGCAGAGGAAGAATATTGTGCTTCAATGGAACTGAATTCAGGCATGGAGTAGATGCTATTATATCAGTTCAAAACATTTGGCAGTGAGCCCTATTGGTAGTGAGCCTCTAATTTTTGGTATTGTTATAACTTAGATATCTTGTGGACTAACATCCACCATGGTTTTTCCCTTAACAGGGTTTTCCACATAAAAATCTGGTGTCTCTTGTGTATGATCTTGCAATTGTGTTTACTTTTATGAGTTTATACTTTCATGATTTAATCATAATAATTTGTGGACAAGTGTTAAATGCTTTAAGGTGTAGAATTGTGAAAATATTTGAGACAACTGATTCACTCACCTCTCAGTTGTCTAATTCTTGTCAACATTTTCAAACCATGTAAATCTCTATAAGTCTTCCAATCAAGGTTTGGTCTTGTTTTAAGCCTAGAGTGAAGCTAGTGTGAGCTAGTGAGAACTTGAATTGGTTAGTTCATTGCATGAACATATCAAGTGATGCAGGAGCATATGGACAAACTAGCAATGGGCATCACCCAAAAAGATTTTTAGGTTTGGTCTTTAGTTTTGATTTGGTTTGGTGGTCATTTCCATCTCTCAGCATCATAGAACTTCAAAATCGACATAAAATTGCAAGAATCAAAGTTTCATCGGTTTGCAGTTTCAACACTCTACAGGTAGTTTTGTATATTTTTTCCCAAACATTAATAGGAGCTAGAGAAGAATCATTTTGCAAGGGAATTCTTGGAGGTACCATGTCTAATGTGCAAAAAGAATTGAAGTTATATCTTTCACCATTTGGGAGAAATTAATGCCAAAAATTTGTGTTGTTAAGGCTGAAAGTGTGTTGCCAGTTTACAAAAAGTTTAAAATTTCAAAATTTATGAGGGCTAGAGTGAAATTATTTTTTAAGGACTTGAGGGGGTCATAACACACCTTTGGGAAAATTTTTGGGAAAAATGGAGAACTTTGAATTTTTCACTTGCCGACACCTGATTCTGCACATTATCGAAGTCACAATTTCTCAAAATTGCTTATACATCTTCATGAGGCATTTAAATTGTTTTATTGAGGCATTTCAAATGTCAATATGGGTGGAGGTGGAAATTCTTTAGTTTTAATATTCAATTTCTCAAGTAACTCTCTCGAGTAAAATAAGAAACATTGTTGGTAATGCAGAGACATTAAAGACATAACTTCCAACCATCATTATCACATGTGAGGCATCCAAAAATTAAATTCATATGGCAAGTTTTAAAATTTATTAATTGCATATCTAAATGGAAAATCAAAATAGGTTAAAATAGCCACAATTTGAAAATTATTTTGTAACATCTCATGGAAGAAAACAATAATAATAAAGAGAATGGGCAGTGCCACAAATTGGAACACAAGAATTGAGAAACTTAAGGGACATACAGAGGTATTTAATGGGACTTTTTTGCATGTTTGAGCAGTGCCAAGCTGGTTAAGGAAGAGAGGGAAGGCACCATATGTGTTGCAGGATTATAGTGGTTGTTAAAATGTAGAGATTAACATAGTGTACAACAATAAATAGAGGTTTGTGAGAGGGAAATTCGCTATTCTAAAATAGAGAGGAGTTATGAGAGAGTTGTAGATTGGATGTCGATGTGAGAGGCCATAAATAGGCCATTGTATTTAAGTTTTGTTGTAGATGTGTTTTGTTTTAATGAATTGAATAAAATAAGATTGCATTATGTTTGCAATCTTGTATGTTGTGTTGACTTGAGAGTTTGTGAGGAATTGAGCATTGTATTGCAATCTATGTTTTTTGAAATTGTGAGAATGCAGAGAGTCTCTACATTAATAAACTACAAATTTTTCATGGATTTGTGTGAATGTGAGTAGAGAGGGAATCCATCTGCACCATCAAGTTGAGGTCATATGATCTAGTACAAATCTCTAGACAATATCTATTTCATGAATTTTAGGAGTCATGTGTGAAAAGATAAAGCATGATAGGTTGTAAGAAAGTGCTCAAGGTAAAGAGCCAAGTTGATGTGAGTATGGCTGAGCTAGGATGACATCACTTGTCTATGCTTCCACACTTTTCATACATGTCTCCTAGGGCAGTTGTAACTACATCATCTATCAAAATTCCTTTATCCTTTATGCTTTGATGGATGTCCATACCCTATTCTAAAGATTCCATATGGGAATAGACAAGGAGGATGCTAGCTAAGGTTATGGAATTTCATTTTGCACATGCCAATTGCATTTTCTTAAAAGTTTGTATATCCCTTTCTCATGCAAATGGATAAACTATGTTTTCATCTCATAATGGATAATGTATGTGTACATGTTTGCTATCAATGATAATGGATGTGTTCTTTGTACAATTTTCAAGAAATGTGAGGGTTGAAGTTACATTGCCTCAAACTTTACCTTCTTGTCCTTCATTACCTCAAGTAGACTTGTTTCCTCACACTCACCAGTCAGTGAGTGAAGTTAACTGCAATTCAGATTAGAAATTATGTAAATACATGTGATAACAACTAATGCAGGAGCATCCCTAGTTCAAGAGAAATATTTCATCAACTAAAAACATTTGCATTTTAGTTTGTTTGTAGTTTAGTTTGTTTCTTTTCATTTTCTAGTTCAGTTTAGGTAATTCAATCAATAGTGGTTTTTGTATGTTGGTCTGCATTTTACCATAGTCACATTTTAGATCTTACGGATCTGGACTTAGCATCTAGATTCATTCATCTACATCATATTCCAATTTTAGAGAATTTGGATTAAGTACCAAAACGATATCACTATCAGAAGATCGACTATTTTCTCAGAGCAGAGCATTCTGATGATCTCAGACAATCAACTAAAGGAGAAGACCTGTGGAACACTTCCCAATCTATGGAGCCTAATGACACATCATTCAATGATCTTTGGTTCATGTCTGACCTTCCTTGAGATCTGCACATCATTCCACACACTTGCGGAGGAATTCTTCATGTTTAGGTCTAACCTATCCATGTACACACGTTACAACTCTTCATTGGAGTTTGTGATCTTCCTTGGCCGACGTGGAGGAATATTATGTCCCAGAGATGATATATATTGATGTAATAGATCCTTAGGAAAGTAGAATTTAGAAGTTCTTATGATTTAGAAGATAGATAGTCTGAACTCTTTGCGAAGGAGCCTGAAAGCTATATCTTGTGTATATTCTGATATTCTGTAATCAGGCCTGTGAGCTAAATTGTATGCCCGCATGTTGCAGGCCCATTTGTATTTGAATTCCTTGATATACTAAATAGTTGAATCTGCATTTGTTTAATTGAGTTGTTTCCGTTGTGTTTAATATTGCTGCACAGTTTGGATAGTTCACTCTGTGGACCCTCCTACCGTGATTGCATCAACTAGTATCAAAGTGAAAGTTTGAATCTTTGGGAGCAAATTGAGCGAAGTTGGTGAAGGAATTCCATAAGGCCTTATTGTGGATAGATTGCCAAATCAAGGCAAGTTACTTGTGTTGCAACCGATCTCTGATTGTGAGGCAGTTGTCACCTTGTAGCCCGATTGCCGAACTTGAGGTAGTTTACACTTGATCCTAGGAAGAATGCCACCAAGGAGAATTGCCACTATTGGAACAATGGCTAGAAGAATGGATGAGATGATGGAAATGATGAAAATGATGTGAATTTGTTTGGATGTTGTTGAGGAAGATAGCTAAAGAGGATTAACACCTAGTCCTAATGTTGAAAGTGATGATGAAGAAGAATTTCAATATGTTGAAAATATTGACAAAACCCTAGGAGGTGATGAAGAAGAAGAATTAGATCAAGTAAAGATGTTGTGAGCTATTTCAAAGATTGGAAAGAGACCTAGAGTGGATGTACCGAATTACACTAGAAATTTGAACCCTGAAGAGTTGATTGACTAGATAAATGACATGGAAGAATACTTTGAATATGAAGAAATTGAAGATCCAGAGAAGGTGAAATTTGTGAAGACAAAGTTAAAAGGACATACTGTTGTATGGTGGAAAGAAGTTAAGTTGGAAAGAAATAGGAGAGGGAAAGAAAAGATTACAAAATGGGATAGGATGGTGACAAAATTGAAGAATCAATTCATACCTGCTGACTATGAGTTGGAACTATTGAAGAGATTGCAAAACCTAAAACAAAAGGATAAATATGTGAAGGAATATACTGAAGAATTTCATAAGATGATAATAAGGATAGGGTATAGTGAAGAAAGCAAGCAGAAAGTGGCTAGATACATCAATGGACTGAGATTGAACATTCAAGAAGAACTAAGTTTGGTAAGAATGACATCTTTGGAGGAAGCATATTAGTTTGCTCTGAAGGTCGAAGAGAAGCTAAATAAGAGGCATGATAAGAGATTGAGACGTAAAGGAGGTAAATTTCAGAGAGGTAGAACATTTCCTAGAGGAGACAGATCACATCCGAAGTAGAACAAGTTTGACAACCCATTTAAGAAGGATGAAAGAGATAATAATGCTCATCGGAGCAATGACATAAATTTTCATCACAAAGGTAATTATAATTCATATCAAAATGAAGAATATAGGAGAGAAGGAGGAGGATTTGATAAGAGGACATTTTAAGGTACTTGTTTCAAGTGTGGAGGTGAAGGACATAGAGCATTTGAATGTAATTAGGTTAGTACAAGTAAGAAGACAGAGAATAGTGGAAGAGTAGCTTATGTGTAAGAAGAACCTATTGGATCACCTAGTTCAGTTGGTAAACTGGAGAAAGGAGAATCACTTGTAATGAGGAGAGCATTATTTAAAGTAGAAATAACTGAAGAACCACTGCAAAGGAAGAGTTTGTTCAAAACTAGATGCAAATCAAGAGGTAAGTGTTGCAAAGTTGTAATTGATAGTGGTAGTTTAGATAATTTAGTTTCAGAAGAGATGGTGACTAAGCTAAAGTTGGAAAGACTGAAACACCCTAAGCCCTATCAGTTAGCATGGATTTAGGATGATCATAAGGTACTGGTGAGTGAACAACGATTGGTGAAATGTCATATTAGATCTTATCAAGATGAATTTTTGTGTGACATTATGCATATGGATGTTTGTCATATCTTGTTGGGTAGACCTTGGCAATATGATAGAAAAGTTATACATGATGGGAGAAAGAATACATACACTATAACATCAAATGGGAAGAGAATTACTTTGATTCCTTTGGAAGATGATTCTAAGAGTGAAGTGTGTGGAAATGCTAGAATCTGTTTAGTAGATGGAAGGAAATTTTTGGATGGCTTGAGACATGAAAATATGTGTTATGCTTTGATCCCTAAGAAGCCTAGAACATTGAAGGAGACTAAAGAAGAACAACTAGAGGAGATAAAGGAGTTATTGACAGAGTATAAAGACATCATATTAGACAATGTACCTGAAGGATTACCACCAATCAGGAGTATCAGTCATCACATGGATCTTATACCTGGAGCTAGTTTTCCTAACAAAGCAGCACATAGAATGATAGTGGTAGAGAATACAGAGTTGAATAGACAGATACAAGAGTTGTTGAGGAAAGGTTTGATCAAAGAAAGTTTGAGTTCTTGTGCAGTACCTACAGTGTTAGCACCAAAGAACGAGGGAGAATGGAGTATGTGTACTGATTCCAGAGCAATAAACAAGATCACAGTTAAGTATAGATTTCCTTTACCTAGGATGGATGATATCATGGATTGTTTGAGTGGAGCAAGATATCTGACAAAGATAGATTTGAAGAGTGCATACCATCAGATCAGAATTAGAGAAGGAGATGAATGGAAAACTGCTTTTAAGACAAATGAAGGATTGTATGAGTGGTTAGTGATGCCTTTTGGATTGACAAATGCACTAAGTACTTTCATGAGATTGATGAATGAAGTCTTAAAGAAATTCTTGGGTAAGTTTCTTATTATGTATTTGGATGACATTCTGATTTTCAGTAAGACAAGAGAAGAACACCTATGGCATATTAGACAAGTTTTACAGAGACTGAGAGAGGAGAAGTTGCTGATAAACATCAAGAGGTGTAGTTTCATGAAGGAAGAATTGGTATACATGGGATTTGTGATTTCTGCAAAAGGATTGAAGATGGATCTTGAGAAAGAGCAATTGTTGAATGGCCTACACTAGAGAGCATTGGAGAAGTGACATCATTTCATGGATTAGCTAGTTTCTATCGAAAGTTCATCATAAATTTTAGTTTAGTTTTTAACCCTATGACAGAGACAATGAGAGGTGATAGAAAAGATTTCAAGTGGACATCAGGAGTAGATAAAAGTTTTGAATTGTTGAAGAAGAAAGTGATAGAGCAACCTATTTTGGCATTACTATATTTCAATAAGGTATTTCAAGTAGATTGTGATGCAAGTGGAAATGCAATTGGAGGAGTATTAAGTCAAGAAGGTAGACCAGTAGCATATTTTAGTGAGAAGTTGAATGATGCAAGGAGAAGATATTTAGTTTATGATCAAGAGTTCTATGCCATAATTCAAGCCTTGAAGAAGTGGATACATTACTTGTTGCCTAAGGAGTTTGTGTTGTATACAGATCATCAGCATTGCAATATTTGAACAGTCAAGGTAAGTTGAATCAAAGACATATGAGATGGGTAGAGTTCATGCAGAGTTATACTTTTGTGTTGAAGCATAGGACTGGATAATCAAACAAAGTTGCAGATGCCTTGAGCAAAAGAAGAAACTTGTTGATAGAGATGAGAGTTGAAGTGTTGGGTTTTGAGGAATTGAAGAATATGTATGAGAGAGACACTAATTTTGTAGAACCTTGGAAAGCATGTAAGGAACCTATTATGATAGATAGGAGTAAGTGGTTGGACTATTTCATTCAGTAAATATGTTGTTCAAAGGAAGTTAGTTATGCATACATAGAAGTTCAATGAGAGACAATTTGATTAAGGAGAAACATAGTAGAGGATTGGCAGGACATTTTGGCATTGACAAGACAGTAGTTTTGGTGAGTGAAAACTACTTTTGGCCTCAGATACATAAGGATGTTAGAAAATTTGTGCAGAGTTGTAGAGTTTGTCAAGTAGCAAAAGGAAGTAGTCAGAATACTAGATTGTGTAAACCTTTGACAGTACCGGAGAGACCTTGGGAAGAAATAAGTATGGATTTTGTAATGGGATTACCGAAGACACAGAGAGAACATGATTCAATATTTGTAGTGGTGGACATATTTTCAAAGATGGATCATTTCACACCCTGTAGGAAGACAACTAATGCAGTACATGTAGCTGACCTATTTTTTAGAGAGATTGTGAGATTGCATGGATTGCCTAAAAGTATACGTTCAGACAAATACACCAGATTTATTAGATACTTTTGGAAGACAATTTGGAAGAAGATGAAGACAAATTTGAAGTCCAATTCAGCATTTCATCCATAGACTAATGGACAGATAGAGGTAGTGAATAGGATTTTGGGAAACTTGTTGAGATGCTTGGTTGGAGAGAAGACATGAAGTTAGGATTTGCTTCTTTCACAAGTAGAGTTTGCATCCAATAATATAGTGAATAGGAGTACCAAAAGAACACCTTTTGAGATTGCTACCAGAGCAAACCCTAGAGGAGTAGTAGAATTGAGAGATATCAGCATGGAAGAAAAGAGAAGTGCAGAAGTAGACGAATTTGTAGACCATATGAAGACAGTGCATAATTAGGTAAAGAAGCATCTGGAGGATATGAATAGTAAGTATAAGGAAAAGGTAAATGAGAAAAGAAGACATAAGGAATTTGCAGTTGGAGATGAAGTGATGGTATACTTGAGAAAAGAAAGATTTCTAGTTGGAACTTATAACAAGTTGAAGATGAAGAAGTTTGGACCTTGTAAGATACTCAGAAAATTTGATTTAGGAAATGCATATGAAGTGGAATTACCAGAGACATTGGGTATATCACCTATTTTCAACATTGCAAACATATATTAGTATCATGAAGCAGAGTTCAGTGATAGCGTGGAGGAAGATTTGCAAAAGCAGTTACCACAATGATCACTAGAACAGATTGAAGACATATTGGACAACAGAGTTGGATGCAGCACTAGAGGAAGATAATACAAAGAATACCTTGTGAAGTGGAAAGGTAGATCAGAAGAAGATTCATCTTGGATTTCTCAGGCTGAGGTAGACCGTCTTGGTTTCCCTCTAGCCCCAGTAAAGTGAGGGATTCACTTTTTCAATAGCCCCATATGTCTGATGCAAGAGCATCCCTGGTTCAAGAGTAATCTTGCATCAACCAAAAATATTTGTATTTTAGTTTGTTTGCAGTTCAGTTTGTTTCTTTTCATTTTCCAGTTCAATTCAGATAGTTCATTCAGTAGCAGTTTTTGTATGTTGGTCTGCATTTTACCGCAGTCACATTTTAGATCTTACAGAGCTAGACTTAGCATCTAAATTCATCCATCTACATCATATTTTGATTTCAAATCATTTGGATTAAGTACTGGAAAGATATCACTATCAGAAGATTGACTATTTTCTTAGAGCAGAGCATTCTGATGATCTCAGACAATCAGCTAAAGGAGAAGACTTGCGGAATACTTCCTGATCTGTGGAGCCTAATGACACATCATTCAATGATCTTTGGTTCATGTCCAACCTTCCTTGAGATCTGCACATCATTCCATACACTTGTAGAGGAATTCTTCATGTTTAGGTCTGACCTATCCATGTACACACGTTACAGCTATTCATTGGAGTTTGTGATCTTCCTTGGCTAATACGGAGGAATCTTATGTCTCAGAGATGATATATATTGATGTAATAGATCCTTAGGAAAGTAGAATTCAGAAGTTGTCATGATTTAAAAGATAGATAGTCTAAACTCTTTGTGAAGGAGCTTGAAAGCTATATCTTGTGTATATTCTGATATTCTGTAATCAAGCCTGTAAGCCAAATTGTTTGCCCACATGTTGCCGGCCCATTTGTATTTGAATTCCTTGATATACTGAATGGTTGAATCTGCATTTGTTTCATTTCTTTGAGTTGTTTCCATTCTCTTTACTCTTGCTACATAGTTTGGACAATTCACTCTATGGACCCTCCTATCGTGCCTACATCAACAACTCTCTTATAGATCTTATAAATTTTTTTCATTACCTATGTTGAGTGTGCATTTGTCTTTCTCTTGCAAAATGAGGAAGAGTGAGAGAGAGAGATGTTTGGCATGATTCACATATCCTTATTTCACCTTCTATATAGTTTCTATGCTTTGCATATTCTTATATCACCTTTCTACATTTGTTTTACACTTGCCACTCTGCATACATGTCTATCATGGTAATTACAACTACACCATTTAATAAAATTCCCATATCCTTAATGGTTTGATGGATGTAATTAGAACACATTCCATATCTTGTAGGGTCTAATTGACTATTCCAATGCATTGGGGTGGGTGGTTGAATTCTAGGGGAGGCTTCATTATTGGCTACATCAAACGTAGATAATCTCTCAAAATCCCTAAGACAGAAAAAGTGTCAAACTTTGGACCAACTGTTCTGTCAAACCGTGACACTTAGGAACATCTTCTTTGCATGTATAGGTGGATGTCAGGTCCACCTATAAATTCTTGCCTTGGTTTTTTTAAATCAACTTCATTTTCCTATGGTGGCAAGGAACACATTGTTCCAAAATGCTTCAGTTTGATGCAATGGAAAGATGCTAGGTGTGAGATTCTATATTCCACAACTCGTGGAGCCAAACTAATTATGCCAATTCATTGGGTTGGATGGGTAAATTCTAGGAGAGGTCTCATTTCATGCACCAAGTGTCGCAGTTGTCAAGGCAATAGGCTATTGACAAAGTCACTTAAGATCCCTAAGAGCAAAAAACTACCAAACTTTGATAGAGTAGTTCTCAGAATTCATGGCAGCTAGGAATGTTTAATTTAGACCTAAAGGTGCACATGGGATCCATACACAATAAGCTCTCCCATTTTTGGTCAACTCCAATCTATTTGACCATGCTGAAATCAAATGCATTCTTGCAAAATGCTTCAGTTTCATGCGGTGGAAAGGTGCTAGGAGTGAGATTGTGTATTTCATAGATTATGGAGCAAAACCAACTATGTAAATGCATTGGGATGGGTGAGTAAATTCTAGGGGAGGTCTCATTTCATACACCAAGTGTCGTAGTCATTCGGGGCAGTAGGCTACTGCTAAAGTCAGTTAAGATCCCTAAGAGCAAAAAACTGCTAAACTTTGACGAAGTAGTTCTTAGAATTCATGGTAGATAGGAATGTTTGATTTAGAGCTACAGGTGCATGTGGGGTCCATCCATAATAACCTCTCCCATTTTTGGTCAACTCCAATCCATTTGACTATGCTAAAATCAAATGCATTCTTGCAAAATGCTTTAGTTTCATGTAGTGGAAAGGTGCTAGGATTGAGATTTTCCATTCCATATCTTGTGGGGCCAAAATGATTATGCCAACATGTTAGGGTGGGTGGATAAATTCTAGGGGAGGTCTTGTTTCATTCACCAAGTGTCAGTTGTTCAGGGTAGTAGGCTACTGACAAAGTCACTTAAGATCCTAGGAGCAAAAAACTACCAAACTTTCATGTAGCAGTTCTTAGAATTCGTGGTAGCTAGGAATTTTTTGTTTAGACCTATAGGTACATGTGGGGTCCATCAACAATAACCTCTCTCATTTTTGGTCAACTTAAATCCCTTTGACCATTCTCAAATCAAATGCATTCTTGCAAAATGCTTCAGTTTCATATAGTACTTGTAACCTTGCCAGGAGCTATATTTTTCATTCTGCTCATCATGGGGCTAAACTGACTATACCAATGTGTCAGAGTGGGTGGGTAAATTCTAGGGGAGGTCTCATTTTTTTTCAAGTGTCTCAGTCATTCGGGGCAATAGGCTACTGACAAAGTCATTTAAGATCCCTAAGAGCAAAAAACTACCAAACTTTGATGGAGCATTTCTCAAAATTCGTGGTGGCTGACAATATTCCATTCAAACCTATAGGTGCACTTGGGGTCTACCCACAATAATATCTCTCAGTTTTGTTCACCTCTGATCCATTTGATTGTGATGAAATCAAATGCATTCTTGCAAAATGCTTTAGTTTCTTGCAGTGGAAAGGTGCTAGAGAGTGATATTTTGCATTCCACAGCTCATGGGGCCAAACCAACAATTCTAATGCATCGAGGTGGGTAGGTAAATGTTATGGGAGGTCTCATTTCATGGGCCAATTGTCTCAATCATTCAGGGCAATAGGCTACCAACAAAGTCACTTAAGATCCTAATAGCAAAAACTTGCCAAACTTTGATGGAGCAATTCTCAAAATTTGTGGTAGTTGAGAATATTTTTTTTGGACCTACAAATTCATGTGGGGGCCTTCCACAATAACCTCTCTCATTTTTGGTCAACTCCAATATATTTGAGCTGAAATCAAATGCATTCTTGCAAAATGCTTTAGTTTCATACAACACAACCTTGCCAGGTGCCATATTTTTTGTTCTACTCATTGTGGGGTTGAACTGACTATGCCAACACATTGGCGTGGGTGGGTAAATGTTAGGGGAGATCTCATTTTGTGTGCCAAGTGTCTCAGTCATTCGGGGCAATAGACTACCGACAAAGTCACTTAAGATACCTAAGAGCAAAAAATACCAAACTTTGATGGATAAGTTCTCAGAATTTGTAGCAACTAGGAATGCTTCGTTCAGACCTATAGGTGCATGTATGGTCCATCCACAATAACCTCTCTTGATTTTGATCAACTCCAATCCATTTAGCTATGCTGAAATCAAATGCATTCTTGCAAAATGCTTTAGTTTCATGTAGTGGAAAGGTGTATAAACCTTACAAATTCCTAACAATTTTAAGGCTCATTTATCCCTTTCATTAGACTTTTTCCACCCATGGTGCCAAGGTTAGGCTTGTGTTATGCTGTCTAGCATCCTCTTTGTGCAAAACTATTTTCATGTTGCACTAACCTTATTGTTTCCTAGTGACTGAAGCTTTTAGAAATTTTGACTACCTAGATGCCAATGTGACACACAATTGTCCATGTGACGTGCACTAGCATCCCACAACAAACTATTGTACAATGGTCATTTCAAGGTATTTTTCCATCTTATTGCATGTTTAGGTCTCTTGGTAATGGTTGTGACATGAATCCAAATGACTCCTTGAGACCTTGGACTTCCTTTTCTTCCCTCCAAGATCCATTTTTGAATCAATCTCTTCAATCAAGAAATCTTAAACATTCTTGAAGCATTCCTTCACTTCTAAAAAACTCTCTCTTAATCTTTCACACTCAAAATCTCTCATATGAATCAACACAATAATATTACCAACACTCTCTACAAGGTTCTGAACACACTACATCTAGCTAGGGTTTCCTTGACATCTTCATCTTGTTGAGAACACCTTGCTCTTGGTTTTTGTAGGCTTCATCTCTTCTTTTTTGAGGTGATCATGTTATTTGCCTTCTTATTTACTTCTATTTTTCTTGTAGAATCTATTTAGAGTCCTTGGAATTTATTCTTTTTCACATATTCTTCTCTCAACACATATACACACTAGTTTATCAACCTTTGTAGACATAAGATTTGACATTCATAGATTATTATCACTACTTTTGGTTCTAAATATACTTAGGCTAAGACCACACACATTTATTTATTATTTTCTATATTGGCTTCCCATGGAGGCTGAAAATATTGAAACAGGGGCTTAACCATTATTGGTAAACTCCTTTGAAACCCCAAGCTTTTCCTCTTATCTTAGCTATAGATTTTGTCAGAGATATTCAACCATGTGTGGAGGTTTGCCAATATCTTCCTCCTTCTTGTCATTTCATTTCCTTTACAAAATAAATAGATTAAATCATTTCTTTTTATTTCTATTGTCACCTAAATTCTTGTTATGTTGTTCTTGTTTCCCTACTATGCAACTAGGCATAGATTTCAAGGGAAAAGGTGTATCTACCAATGTTTCTATTTCAATTGTCATATGAATGACATCACATCATGCAAACATCCATGTGCAGCAAAGGCATCCTTGGAAGAGAGCTCTAGATTTCAATTCCAAGTTCTTTATTGTTGATTATTTATATTTTTGCACTTAATTTGTTAATTTTGTGTTTAGAATTCCTATAAATCTTCATTTATCAGTTAGTGTTTATGTTTTAGCTTGGTAAAGAGCACTATTTTTCTAGTGTAAAACATATTAGGATTTGTTAGTTTGAATTTGTTCTTTTTTATTAGAATAGTAGCAAATCATTCTATTCTTAAGAGCTAGTTTATCCTAGTGTGGTGCCTTTAAAACATTTAACTTGGAAAATAAAGAGTATTCTTAGTTAAATCACATTTTCAACATCACACTTATCATTGTAGATGATTACATGAAGCTGTTAATGGAGCAAGAGGAAAGGAAGAAAGATATTGAGGGGCTAAAATAAAGAAAGAAGAACAAATTGAGGAGAGAAAGGAAACAAGAAATATCACAAGAGAAAGGAAGGAGAAAGAAAATTTCAATAGACCACTACAACACTTAGAAAATTAAAAAAAATAGCAAAGGAAAGAGAATGAACAAGAAAAGAAGCAACGTAGGATCCAACAAGAATAAGATAAAAGGAGATCTTGAAAGGGCAAAGAGGGAATTGGAGAGGCAAAAATGTTTGAGTAATCCATTGAACCCTTTTCCTGAACAACATGCTTTATTGAAAGAGATGATGAACATTCATTTCCCTCAGTGTTTTGCCACAATAAATTTGTAGTTGTTACCCAAGTCTCAAGGTATTTCAAGTAGCAATCCAATTTCTCCTACAACAAGGGAGGAGCATATGGGCGGGAAAGCTTCACAAAGAACCAACACAACACCAAACTCCATTAAATCCTCAAGATTCTCATTTCCTCCATTATTTAAGTGAATGAATAATTGGCTACATTGAAGATTCAACTTATAGTACTAAATTTGTTTAGGTACTTAAGTGTTAAGATGGTATAAAAGCATATGTTGTTTACTTTTTTTAAAAAGAATGTATGCCATTTTCTCCAATGAGTAGGAAATTCAGCTATATTTTTTCTTTACACCTTTTGATAGGCAAGTATGCCATCTTGTCCAATAAAATAGGAAGATCATTTGCATATTGTCTTTTTGTAGACATGTATGCCATTTTCTTAGTCAATTGACATAATTATGTTTTTCCCTATTAATATATTACAACCTTAGCAATATATACTTTGTTATCACTTGAAGGAAGAATATTCTATACAAATAGATTGTAAGAAATAAACAAAATAAAAATACCCCAAAAGCAAATTTGAAAATTAGGTAGTTGATACAAATGTTGTGAAAACAACATACTCAATAAATACCACTTGATGTAATCCACATAGTTGAACATCATAAACAACCCTAGATTGAAGGTTTGGGTTAACCATGCATCACAATTATTTTGTTACATACTCTATTTTTTTTTCAAATGAAAAATAGATATTTATGTCTTGTAGAAAATTTAATCATTTAGAGAAGTAATAAGCAAGCCATACAAATCCATCAAAAACAAGAAACACAAATAAAATTATAAGAATAAAGTGTTTGGATCATTCCCTTAGTGGGGTAGGAGGACCTCACCTTGCCATTGTAACCAAAATAATTCAAAACTATCAACTAACTCAAGTGAGAAAGACAATCCATAATACAAATGAAAACATAAATGATCAACATACTATTCTAGACTATCAACATATAAAAGCCAAAGAGAATTATATTTGCATGGATATTGAATTTGTTATAAAATATATAGTTCATTGCATACATATGTGTTTATAAACACAATGTTATGGAAGAGAATCTTGTTAAATGATTCTATGTAATAAAAAACATCCTTTGGATCGTAACAATCCTTAATCTTCATGCAACCCTTGGTAACAAGTACTAAAGGACATTTAATCCTTGACATCATTGATGACATAATTACCTTGATTTGTAAGAAAACATATAGATGGATTCACATGTACATCATCCTCTAGTACACACACACATTGCAAGAGGAGTTTGAAGGTATATATGAATACTAGATGGTCATATATGGATACACAACTACTAGGGAGAACTAATACACACAAATAAATTTTATCAAAATGGCATAATTCTTGGGTTTTAACCTTGTTGAGCACAAATGCAAACTCAAACCTTGTGACATAGCTATTGTGAAAGATAAATATTTGTTTGTGTATCTTAAGAAATAAGGGTAGAAGGAACTACTAATAAATCAAATACCATCATTTTATACAGATTCCTTGTTTCAAAGAAACATAATGTTTACAAAAGTTGTAAGTGCTAAAAAATGGATACATAAAAATCCAATAGACCCTTGAACATATATCACTAAGTAAAACAAACAAATTTGTTATGTTCCACAAGTTGAAGTACTATAGTTCATTACAAGAAAAATAAGATTTTTTGAGTGAAAACAAGTACATGGTTTTTGCTAGTAGTATTAACCCATTCCACTAAAAACATAAAACTTCCTATTGTATATTGATTTTTCCTACCCATTGTAGTGACTGAATGAATCATTTATTTAACTAAATCTATATGGGATTCATATGAAGTTTTGTTGGAGGAGACTTTGGAAGATAGGGGGAGCCTTGTTCATTGTTTCTCCTCCTAAACTATCTTGGAAGCATGTCATAGAAGTGCCTTTTATCAAGAATTAGATCCCTAAAGCAAACTTAAGAGCACAAATTAAAAACCTACACCCTATTCATATTAACTAAAAAAAACTAAATTAAAATATTTAAAATATTATGCCATTGAATTTTCCATGATCAATAGGTATATGACCAAGTATTTGTGCCATGTACATTGCATTTACCTAGTGTATGTGAATATTAAAGCATGAGGCACTATCAATTGCAAGAGTGGTCACAAACATTTAATGCATTGTAAAGTCTATTGAATGTGTGACACTTGGTTATTAAACACAAATAGGCTTAATGTTGGTATGTCGTAAAATGTCCCCCTAGGACTTTTTACCTCCTAGTTTAGCTCCTACATCTCCTTGATTTAATCATGGATGTGTAAAACTTGTCCTAGAGCAAATTCCCATGAAACCCATGACAAATGGGACTTAAGGGACCATCTTAATTCTTAATCATGACTAAAAATAGGCCTTTGGACTTTGGCACCCACTCCCTAGTCCAGACCTATTTGCTGGGACCTAAATTCAAAAGTGTCAGTTTATGACCATTAAGAAGTTTCCCTTTGTTGGCCTATTCAATTTAAATTAAGAATGTTAGTGGGAATGTATATATAAACATGTTTAGGACTTCATTTTACAACTAGATGAATAATGCAAACTTGTGACTTTGAGCTAAGGGATATCGAGACATTCATTGTGTTACAAAGCAATGTTGTGTTGTCATTGTGTTTGTTTATTGCAGATGTGGCTTCATCAATCCATCTCCTCATGATTTGAAGGCTCTTCATCTCCATGAGGTTTCACCTCAAAGGTGATATCTATTTATGTTCAATCAATCTATCTTATCATTTGATTTCACCTCTGTCCACCAAGGACACACACTCTCTATCTAACAATGGTGTTGGAAGGATTGAATGGTATTCTAGGGCTTGACTGAGGCAAGTTCCTAAACACCACAACCCCCAACCCCTCTCTTATGATTGCAGGTTACAGGTACAGGATCTTGTAGAGAAGAGTTGTAGGAGATCAGAGAAGAAGATAAAGATTCTATTGAAAGGCAGAAGACAACTGAGAGGGGGGGTGAATCAGTTGTATCAAAGACTTAAACTTCTTTAAACAAAATCACTTTCACATTCACTTACTTTAACTCCTTATTCTCTCATGAAGATTAAACATGAAAACCAAAATCAAAACATAAACACATCAACACCATACACACATGAACACTAGATTTTCATGTGGAAAACCCTAAAAAAAGAAAAACCACGGTGAGTGTTAGCTCACGATATAATGTAGTAACAATATCGAATAACAAAAGAGGCTCACTGCTAAAGGACTCATTGCCCAGGGATCACTACCCAAATGAAAGGCTCACTGCCAAAGGGTAGCTCACTACTAGGGGTTGGCTCACTGCTAGGATGGTTGGATCACTACCATTAACTAATATAGTAGCATCTACAACATGCATGAGTTCAGTTCCATGAAGTGCAATATATCTCCTCTGCTCTGCTATGCTTTTACAACTCACACTTTATCTTTGCATCTTCACACCATCACACCTCACTCATGAATTCATTACATACATTTATACCAATCATCAACCTTGGAATGTACATCAAGGTCGGCATTACAATCTACAACCATTAGAACTATCTCTAAGGTTGGCATACATACATAAATCAAATTAGGACTAGACATAAATAAACTTGCAGAGAAAATGAATGAAAGAGAAACACTTTGTATCTTAGCTTGGATCCAAATACATCTTCACATGCTACAACATGCTTCCACAATCCATGAACCACCTCTGCAACAAGTGTAAATGACCAGGTTGGTCAGAACTAGTGCAAACATCAAGAATACTTAAATATATGCTTCCAAGAGCTTCATTATAGCCTATGGATCAATTACACACCTTAAATACATTTTGGAGACATCTAAAAACAACAGATTCACTTGGGAGCCAACAAATCCAACCACAATAGATCTCACTTGAAGACACATCATAGATTGCTTCTCAACAGACACTGTCAAACTCTGTTAATCAGTAAATTACTTTCTAGAGTACCAAACCACAAATCCTTTGGAATAAAGATAGCTAAGGACTTTATAAACTTAAGTCTAGAACTGCAAGGCCAAAATCCAAACTGCAGATACATGCAAAGCAAAATACTTTCTCCCTGTCACTCTACAAACATTGCCAGACATAGTCTTCAAACTGGTGAATAGAACTTTCTCTGCACAGTGATCTAGACCACCAATTTCTAGATTTATAATCTTCAAACACTTCTTTAAATCATTTCCAAATATCATACTCTAGTTTTCAACACAGAAAATCTAAAGAAAAATACATAGACAGTGTTCTTATCATGATAGCTCAATCAATCAACAAATAGCAATATCAAAAGATACAGTTGGCACCAATGACAACACAAACATGTTGACATCAATGAAAACACTAGTTAGCACATACTTGCAATAGATTTGAGATCTAAAGAAAAGAGTAGAAAGTATCCCCTTTTAGACTAGGGTGCTTGCCCTTGTGTCCTCCTGATTTCCATTATCAGAAACTTTGAAATAGGTTGCAGTCTTCATCATCTTACAGTTCTAGATCTACAGAAAAAGTGGCTTGTTGGACTAAGGCACCCTCCCCAATGTCCCCAAAGTTTCCACTTTCTAGAATTTGAATCCTGGTATGTTTCTAATTTGTATTTAGTGCCTTCCTGTGTGATCATTTGTCATATCTTGTCCATCTATATATGAAATCATAAAAATAGGGTTTAAGTCTTAATCAAACTAGGGTTTGACAAATTAAGAAATCTAATCTATCTTTCCATATCATTCCTAAGTGACATTAACCTGTTGTTGGTTTGACTAGCATATTGTGTGTTGGCATTGATGTCAACTTGTTTATGGATCAAGTATTTAAGTTATTTGATCAGGTACATAGGAGTTTGTGATGTGACATTATGTTTTGAGATCACTGACAAATGACAATATGACACATTGTGTTGGAGTTTGTTGGAATGATGTTTGTCATTAATATCAAGGCACTTGTAGATTAGTTAGAGGGCACATCATCAAGAGGTCATTGCTCCTTGTCTTTGGTCTTCATATGATAGGACGTCACCTTCATATGTCATGTCATTGTTCTTGTAGAAGAGTTGAACTCAACATATTCTCAGTCAGATTGGTATGCCAAAGTAATGGTTGATCTTCCATTAAGAGGATGTGATGTTGCTTCATGTCATGCTTCAGTTCATTCAACATACTTCATGTTGTGATGTCATTGATGGTTCAAGAGTTTGAGTCATTGGTCTTGATTATAGTCATTGATGTCTCAAGAGTTGTCTCAAGATTCAATGTTGTCTTAGGATGATCTTAGAATCCTCATAATGCTCATGATGTTCATTGCCAATGTTCTTGGTATATGATTCAAGGAAGGTCATCTCTCATATTGGTATTCATGATCATCAAGATGAGTTGAGTTATAAGAGCTCATGATGTTGATGTTCAGTTGTGTTCTCTACAAAGATTAAGGTTTATGGTTATTTCATCTGTGATAACAAATTAGGGTTTTGTATCCTTTAAAATATCTAAATCCTATTCTTTAAACCCTAATGTTTCAATGAATAAACCCTATACTATATTCCTAAAGACATAATTCACTCCATTCTTTGCCCATCATAAGGAATTGCACTTTTTGTTTCAATCAATCATTGACCTGTTATTGTAGGTCACTCCACTTAACATGACCTGCTAGAGGGGTCTTTACACATTGTGGATGACCAACCCTCTCCCTTATTTACCATTTGCAGTGATCTCCTCTTATGCACTTGAGCATGAAAAAGAAAATCGAGGGCTATTTTTTAAAGGTTGATGGGCATGCTGCTTGAGATCAGTGGTGTATATTTAAACTTTGACCCCTCTCCCTTGAGTCTACAATTTGACATGTCTACAACCATCTATAAGATATAACTACAAAATTAGTGATTTTTAAGGCTATTTTTAGCCATTAAGAAGGAAACTGCTTTTAGATATTTAAAGCTTTATTTTTAAGGAGATTATTTATATTTTTAAACTCCACTAGTGTGCCTCTTGAATCTTTGATGACCACAAAAGAGAACTTTTTTATTTTTTTGCAAAAGCGGGCAGAGTGATTTAATTCCTTTGTGAGTATTGTTTAGGGGTTTTCATGATTTCTTTTTTGTCCTCAGACAGATGGGAGAGTGGCTCCAAAGATAGAAGATATTTTTTTATTTCTCTGACAAGGGCTAATTGATTAAAATATTATTGAAGAAATTTAATGAAAAGTGATGGAAATCTTTTATGGATTTGTTTTTGAAAGGGGGAGAATGAATATGCAAAGGTTTTTAAAATGAAAGATGGTTTTATTTTTTTATTATTATTGTACATGCAGAATGAGGACTTGATGCAAAAATTTAATGTGGAAATGGTCTGTGTTTGATAGAGATTTTATTTTCTTGACAGAGAATCATGAATGGGTTTTTTATTGTGTATTGAAAAAGGGGTTTTCATGTTTTGTAAAACTAAAGTGTGAAAAATGAGAGTTGTAGAGAGTGTGTTGGCCTGAGGATTATGAAGTGTGTGATATCTTTTTGTAGGTGATCCAAACACAATATGAAGACAATAGACAACTGATTATGCAAAGTGTGAATCAAGATGAGATGATGAAAAAGAATTGGGTGATTGTGAGAGTGGATGTTTTTATTGAAGATTGAGAGGTGTATGAGTTAATGTTGTAGGTGATTCAAGATTAGTAAGAGCACAATATGGAGCAGATATGTAGAGAAATAATTCAAATGATTTAATTTCAGATTGAGAGAAAATGATATGTTGTAATGAGAATTGTAATGAAATAGAGAAATCCTCTATACCCTTTATGTTATTCTGAGAATGTTTTGCTAGTGAGGCTTGTATGGTCAGTGAGGCTTGTTTGTAGCCAGTGAGGCTTGAATGTAACCAGTGAGGTTTGCCAGTGAGGCATAATGAAGATTAAAGTTTATAGTGGTTTTTATCCTATTAGGATTTTCCACTCAATCACATGTGTCAAGTGTTGATCATATTTTTTTCTTTGTGAATGTGTTATGTCCTGAAGCATTTGATTTATGTTTCATGTTGAATTTATACATGTTGAATGATATTGATATTATTGTGAGAAGATCTTGATTTTTAGAATTAGTTTTTTGTTGATCACTGATTCACCCCCCTCTTAGTGGTCCATAGTATTCCAACTCCTATAGCTAAGTCCTCTTCATCTATAGTGACTCGGCTTGATTGTTGTTCTTGAGTGTTATTTTGAAAGGAGGGTTTTGATTGAATCTACCTTAACCACACTTTAGCCCTATCCACTTTTCATACATAACATTTTGGTGAACTTGTGTTTTTATAGAACTTGCATCTTGCTAAGTGTTGTAATCAGTTTTACATTCATCTATATCATATTCATCTTCCTATACATTCAAAAATCTTGCATAAATTTGAAAATTTTGAAAAAAAAAAGCATTCTAGGCTTGTATTAAGGCATAGTTTGCACTATTTTTCTTGCATATCATTGAAAACATTTAATTTTTTGATATTTACATTAGATATAATATAAATTACAATAGTTCATCATTTCATAATTTTTCATTTGCATTTACAAGCTTCATTTTCTAGGGTTTTGCTTTAAAAGTTGCATTTTTCATATAACCTATTCTTAGCAAAAAGTAGGGTTTGTAGAAAAAAAATCATTTTTAGATTTTTCTACTCCTTTTAAACATTCTTTCAAATCTGATTTTGAAGTGTAGTGTTGGACCATAGTGCATACTTTCACATCCTAGCTTTGAAACTTTCGCCTTTTTCAATTACACATTATGTATTTCAACAAGCATAACTACCTTACTCCTTTGGTTTGTTCTATTACTTTGTGCATTGAGTGTTGTATGCCTTTACATGAGTTGTATAACTCGTTGCCCTAATAGAAATATCCGTCTAAGAAGAAGCATTAGACTAATGGGTCCTAGTGCTCCCGATAGCAACAATGTACCAACATTAGAAAATCCATTAAACACATACTTTACAAAAGGTGAAACACAAACTTTGCAAGATATCATACCTCCTACAACTACAATGGAAGAATAAACATTTCATGATTTTGAAGATCCTATTGATGTGATAACACATGTACCTGATGATCAAATCAACAAACTTATTAAGGAACTAGCTGATTTTCAAGCATTTGTGGAAAAAGAAAGGATAGTTGAAGAGGCTATACCTTTTGTTCATAGTCTAAATGAGTTATTAAAAGAAGAAAGAGATGGAGTTAATACACTATATGGAATAGCCCATATAGTGTATAACAACATTATGACATTGTCTGACTGTGTAAATACTATTAATAATATGTCATCACCAAGCCATACACAAGTATCGACACCTATACCAACTACCAGAATGTCTACATTCATATCATCAATCCTCACTACTAATGCACAAGTTTGTAGTAATGCTACCACTAGTATTGAAGTATCTAATGGCATTAATTCATACAATTACAAGGTTGTAGGATTCAACCACCTCTCCATTCCACCTATTCTCAACCACCTTTCACTTACAATTGTTCTCAACCACCTTTCATTGCCACTCACAACCAATCACTTCAAAACTTCATGACCACAACCTCTAATTCTTCTCAACAACATACTGCATCTCCTAATGATGCCTTTTTAAACCAACTTTTGCAAATCATGGCCTCTTTACAATAGAAGGTGATAAACTTGACTAATTCTTCCCAACCTACTCTACCAACATATCATGCTCACAATCCTTTATCTTATGCAATCTTGAGAACTCCTATGCTTGAAATTTTTGAGACTCCTCAATTTAAAAAGTATGGTGGTAAAGATGATCCTAATACTCATGTGGTAGCATTCATGGTGATGTGTAGTGATTTCTTCTTTGAGGAGGACTTTCTAGCAAAACTCTTCCCGTGATCTCTCAAAGATATTGCTTTGGAATGACTTCTCTTTTTACCTCCAAACTCAATAAACTTTTTCTCGGAACTAGTTGATCAATTATTACAACATTTCCAAGCAAACATTGGACCTACGGTCTCTTTGATTGACTTAGTTCATTGTAAACAAGGTTCGAAAGAGAAATTGATAGAATTCATCAGTCGATATCAAGGTCTCATGTCACAAATACAATATCCGATTAAAGATGAAGATCTCTAAAAGGTATTCATTATGAATTTACAACCTAAACATCCATGATAAAATCCTCTTAATAAAGTATAGCTCTTTTCAACATCTATGCACATCCCTTTGTGATTACTAGCTTTCATCTAGTTAGTATGAGAATCAAAACTCATCAGCTCAAGTTGGTCAATCCATGATTGGAACTTCACAAAACAACTTTAAGAGGTATAACAAGAGTTTCATCAAGATCAATGGATAGTATTCAAATAATTTTCAATCACAAGTGTCTGCTATTAGTAATCCTAAATGGGCACCATTCCAATTCAAGCAACAACAACAACAATAGTTTACTCCATTATCTGACTCTCTTAAATCAATTATGAATCAAGCAGCAAACAATAATCTTTTGAAGCTTCCTCCTGTGAAACCATTTTATAGTAATAGGATACAAGGACCATCATTTGATGCTAATGCTTTTTGTCAGTATCACCGATTGGTAGGTGTATACGCCTAAAAATGACACGACTCTGTCTAAATAAATATTCTTAATATTTATTTCATTCTAATTCCTTTATCAATAAATAAACAAATTTATTTATTCAATTCACATTCCTCCAAGTTAATTAAATATCAAAATATTTAATTACCTCTTCTAAAGTCAAAATTAAATAAAATCTTTTATTTAATTTAAATTCTTCCAAACAATTAAATAATTCTTAATTATTTAATTTAAATCAATTCTTCCTCCAAATTTAAATAAATTAAATCAAATTTATTTAAATTCTCTCAATCTCTAAAAATAAAATACAATCAAATATTTTATTTATTCTTCCAAGTCATGCAAAAACAATTAAATAAATTTATTTATTCAATTTTCTTTCTTATCTTCTAAATTCCTCAAAATATCTTCCAAATCTTCTAAAAATAAGTCTTCTTCATCATGATGACAAAATTAAATAATTTATTATTTAATTTCTCTCAAATCATGCAAAAGCAAACCACAAATTGAGTTAACTGATTTATTCAACCTTGTTTTTATCAACAACTCTTAAATTAGAAAAAAACATTCTAATTTATGAAAGCAAATCTTTTCTTTATAAAAGAAAGCAGTTAACTCAAACAAAACAACTTTTGTGTGACACTTGTCTTCTTTCTATTCACACACATTCTCTCAAGATTTCTATACCATTGATCTTCTCTCTCACAAGTCTATAAATTGAACCCTATTCTTCCATTTCAATCATCCAAGCTTTTAGTATTGTTACTCTGCAGGAATTACAATGCACCTTTGGTACCCAAGTCATTCCATTTGCTTGCAATAAACTCATTACCATCACCATTATCATTTTTAAGGAGCTCACCTTCATTGCAATAAACTATCAACGCCGTTCTCCATTGACATATTGAAGAATAGCAATGAAGTGCACCTTTTGAGGGCCATATTCATACACAAGATCGATTGAGATAGGTAATCAATGGAAGTTGTGAAGTGAAGAGGTTTGCAAGGGTTTGAAGTCCTTTGATTGATTGATTTCTTTCTTTCTTATTCCATTGAGTTTTGGCTATTATTGATATATTATATTGATTATTCATTTATACACCAATTTTCCCTTAATATTTTTGGCACCCACCATGGGGCCTTGCCCCGATTTAATCCAAAAACTGAGTTTTTTGTGCTAAGGTTCCATACGTAGGAGGATTCAATGCATCTGACCAATTATATCATGCATATGAGCTCTATTCTAGTGCTTCTAATATTTTAGTGCATTTACCTCCTAAAGCTATCCATCTGTGTTCTGTTACAACACATTTACTGAAATTGCACATATACTCTCTATTTCTGTGCTTTTGACCTTTGTCTCAACACTTTGTAATAGCTATGCATCTAACCTCTGTCTCTGTGCATCTGACCTCTGTACCTATGCATATGATTCTGACAGTGACTTTTTGGATTTTCTTGTGATTTTGCTAATGCTGACACTTCTCACATAATTTTTCTCTGATCTACTTGCAGGTTAAGGGCTAGTTTAGACATTCTAGCTGCATTGTTAACACACATCATACTTTTAAAAGGATAGTAATTGAATGTTCATGAAAAATCACATCTAGATCTAACTAGAAAGGGAGTAACTTGATCTTGTTGCATCAACAAATTGAATCTAGTCCCAATGCTAGGAGGATAAAATTGAATCATTGCTATCTTATTGCTATCTTGCTTTCAAAGTTAACTTGTGTGTGTGCCCAAGTAGCTAACTCATTTAGTCATTTTTATTTTAATTAGGGGAAAAGAACCACTATCTTTTGTGTTTTTGAGAATGATACTAGGCCTATGCTCTCCCCTATCTTGGGTGACCAAAATGCCAGACATATCATTTTCATGTGTTAAACCTTTAGAGAGGCCTTCCCTTGGATATCCTTCCATCCAAGTGGGAACAACCTTAAGTGGTAACAAGCTAAAGCCAAGCTCTGCCAAGCCACTATAAATAAATTGTGTTTGGAGTGAAAGCTTCAAACAACGAGTGAAGTTGTGTTACACCAACAACCAACCTCCCCCAAAACCCTGCAAGTCACAACCCTTGTAGGCCGGGAGACTCCATAACGAAGAGTAGTGTTGCCGCATGTATAACCACTCAAACGGTTGCACTTATTAATCAACCTTTGTTTTTAGTAGCCAAAAACCCCTATAAGCCAGTGTAGGGAAGGACAATTATCATCTCCTAAAGATGTCTCATCTAGAAATAGTGGGAATTTGGTTTATATTGTCTCAGCTAGCCTCGTATTTGTACTTGCTTTTGAGTCAAAAAGAGTCAAAAAATTTACAAAAAAAATAAAAACCATGAAAATATTCTTTGTGTTTGTTGTGTCTTCTTGCCATAATTGAGAAAATTAGATCAAAAAGACCAACTTACAACCAAGAAACCAAAAACATTGAAAAATGTGTCAAAAACTTTGCAAAAACAATTAGAAAACTAGAATTGCACATCTGTCCTGCAGAGTTGTGCATCCATTTCAACCTGCTACACATTTACTGTGACTTCCTACATATTTATCATTTGTTACTGCACTTTTATCCTTCACCAGATCTGTACATTTATCCTGACTTATTGCACATTTATCCTCTATTTCAGTGCATTTATTGCTGTGCATCTACAACAGTGAGCTTTTCCATGTATTTTGAGGGAAAATTTTCAGCTTTTCTAGATACCCATTTCAGCCTTGTTCCAATTTTTGAGATCAGATTTACAGTGCAGTCACCTCTTCCATCCACTTCCATAGTGTACCCTCTCTTTCATCAGTCATCTCGTCCACCTTCTACCAGGTCTTCCCATAAACAAGTCAAAGTTCCTATATCAGATTAGTGCAAGACCTTTTTTCAAATCATTTCAGATTCAAGTAACCCTAGTAGGTCATAGAACTTCATTGGTGGTCTTAGTGCATGACTAGTCTCTACATAGTAAATGGGTACCAGCTATCCTTACTTGTGGTTATCATCTTGTGTCGACCAACTTACTCAGAATTATTGATCAAAAGATTCCCTTGTTCGAATCTTGTCACCACAAGTATCCTCTTCTCAACAATATCCACCAACACCCTACCAAAGTCTCTAGTGTCACCCCACTTCTTCCCATGTTACCTTGCATGGTATTAACTAGATTGCAAAAGAAAAAACAAATCGAAATAGCTGGAACATCTGAGTGAATTGTCTCCCCTCATGACAGTGATGAGGAAATCTCTCATGAAGAGTACCAAGAAGCCCTCCAAAATTGGAAATTTCAACGCATGCTAGAGAAAATGCTTAAAGAGGACCCTCAAAAGTACTTCCTTCATCTTGCAACCCAAGGACTTAAACTCCCCTCAGACTTTGATCTTGACAAACTAAAGGAGTCCGCAAAAGAAGAGACTCACGAAAAGAGTACAAATGAGGAAAGCTCCCTTGACAAAGATAAAGGTAAAAAGGCCGCAGACTCCAACAAACCCCTGGACATATTAAAACAAATCGAGAGCCTAGCACAAAATGTGGCAGATCTCCAAATGGGACCACTCACTAAAACTTACTCATTAGAGGATATCTTGCCATACTCCTTTCACAAAAGATTGAACATGGTACCTTTCCCCTTTCGGTTTGAAGTTCCTAAGTTTGACAAATACAAAGGAAAAGAGGACCCAAGAGATCACATTAGGGAGTTTAGCACCACGTGCCTAGAAGTAGCTCACAACGAAACTTTCCTAATGAGACTATTCCCTAGATCTCTAGGTGGTCAAGCCATGGAATGGTTCTCGTGACTTCCCTCAGGTATCAAAACTTTTGATGAGTTAGTAAACAAGTTCATCCAACACTTCTCGTATAACATTGAGCATGAAGTTTCCATGCTTGACCTATACAATACAAAGTAAAAAGGTGGTGAATCTTTCGCCACCTTCTTACAAAGGTGGAGACAAATCGCAAGAAAATGCTCATATCACGTGCCTGATAAGCAAATGATGGAGATTTTTGTCCACAACCTTAACCCTGATCTAAGCTACCAAATCCAAATTCAATGCCCTACCTCATTTACGAAAGTCATTGAGGTGGGATTATTTATCAAGAAATCTATGATCACCAAGGGGCAAATAAAGTTGTACAAGGACACCCCTAACTCTAACTACACCATGGACAAGTCTAAGTTTTGGAAAAAGAACAAAAATATCATCAATGATGGAGTAGTCGATGCCAAAGTAGCAACTCCCAAATAGCAACCAATCTTTACTCTCAAAGGGGAAGCAAGCAATGCTACACCAAACAAAACCTTCCCTCACGAGCCAAAACAATGGTTTACCTCCAATCCTAGACAAAAATTCACACCACTAGGGGAGTCCCAAGAGTCTACGTTAAGAAAGTTGCTAACCAACAATGAGATCACTCTTCCACCCACTAGCGACTATGAACCTCAAGTGAAACCTCATTATTGGAAAGATACTGATTTCTACAAATATCATAGAGGAAGAGGCCATAAGACCAATGACTATATCTATCTCAAACACGTCATTCAAGACATACTTGACCAAAATTAGGCAGGCACTCAACAACATACCTCTAACGAGACACATGTGGCATATAAGGATCTAGTCCTCAACCACGACAAGTCATACAATACCAACAACAACAACAACAACAATAACAATAACAACTGCAATAGGAAGAATTAGAATAATGGACAAAACAATGCTAACTATGCAAGCATGTTGTTTGATTATACCGTCAACTGCATATCAGAGTACATCCCACAAGTCAATGTGGTCACATTCAACCAACAATTAGGAGCCAACAAAATTGATTGTAGCATCATCACCCGTAGTGGTAAGGTCACATTAAACACGCTTCCCCCAAGGTCATCACCTTCTTCATCTGAATCCCATACGTACAATGTCATAGACCAACTTTGGAAAAATCCTGCCAACATATCTATCTTAGAGTTATTGCATCTATCTCCCTCCCACAAGGAAATTCTTGATAAAGCCCTAGTGGAAACAACTATTCCCATGAACCTGGCCCAAGATAAGTTTCAAGCCATGATAGGAAATCTAATCTCCTCAAGCACCATATCATTTACCGAACAGGATGACCTTTCAGTGTCTCATCCCCATAACACGCTCTTGCATATTATCGCCTTCATTCATAAACATTGTATCAAAAGAGTTCTCATCGATGGAGGAGCTAGTTTAAATATTTGCACGATCAAGCTAGTCCTTACATTTGGGTTCTTAGAAACTTCAATGGATCCTAGGAAAAAGATCACTACTAAGGCCTATTAAGAAGAAGAAAGAACTACTAAAGGAACAGTGGTGTTACCAATACAAGTTGGACCCATGATAAAGGATGTTGTTTTCCAAGTCCTAGACAGGGAGCTAGCCTATAACATCCTCTTAGGTAGACCCTGGATTCATGCCATGAAAGATGTGCCTTATACCTACCACCAATGCAAAAAATTTCCTCATAACAACAAATAGATCACCATCTAAGGTGATCCAGATCCTTTTCAGCATTGCAATTCCATCCGCTCAAAGCCTGATTGCATCATACCCAACAATAGAGCCTCTACATCCCCCATCTCATAGCATGATTCTACCTCTGAAGCTTTTCATCCAAACCCAAAGAGCAGAAAATCACAATCAAAGAAACAAGGGTAGGGGAATACTCCATTGAGCATAGCCTCAACCTAGCCGAAATGCCTCTATCTCCAAGATCCTTTGGGTGACCTACACCTTTTCCAAAGCCATCTTCTCCTCCCAAACCTCCCATAGCTCCCTTTGTAAAATGGGGGACCCTATCAGATGAAATAGAAGAAAGAGATGTCTTGCAATGGCTCTACACAAAGGAAGATAACACATAACAAGAACCACCTAAGCTCCCAACATAAATCTATGGGCATGGTGGGTCTATCTTACATAGAATGGGTTACGAAAGACAAGGTCCCATTGGCCTAAGAAAATAAGGAATAATAGAACCCATCCAACCCTCCTCATCCTCATTGGCAAGAAATGCAAAAGGGTTAGGGTATAAAGACAAAGGCAAAGCTAAGGCCAATGATTGTTTTGTGGAACAGATCCATGCCCTACAGGAAAATAGTGACACAAACTCTAACGAGTATGAGTGGAAGGAACTCACAAAGCACTCCTATGAGGACAAATGAGTTGACACTATTCAAACCTATAGCCCCTACCACGAGGGACAAAGGTTAACACATAGAGTATTAGAGTGTGATTTGCTAACTCTTGAGAGTATGGCTTTTGAGGAAGGTTAGAGTTCCATCGTGATAAACAATCTTGAGGAAAGTACCATTCCAGATCCTATCCCTATCAATCTGAATCCTATATCTATCCAAACTATTAGACCTAATGAATCAGATCTATCTTCTGATACCCTCCCCTTGTACATCTTGAACTTATCAACTAGGATTTATGGGGAACCCCACAACTAGACATGTTCCAAAATGATGATGCCTATATTGACTATATGGAACTTAGGGACCACCTACCCAAAGCAGATTATAAAGCTAGCTTTGCCATTGAGCTCGACACCATGGCTTATTTTGGAGAGGGTGCCAAGCCTTCGAGTCACAAAAACATAAAGATAAAAACTAGATCTGATGGTGAAAATCTCTCTGTGGTAGTATCAAATCCCAAAATAGTAAAAACAAAGGATGCATCGGATGGTGAAAACCTCTCTGAGGCGCTAGACGATGGAATTCTTGACACTCTCCCTAATGACATGTACTAGGAGAAGTCTCAGATTGTTGTGGAACCTACAGAACCTATCAACATTGGAACAGAGGATAATCCTAAGATCATTCACTTTGTAAAGTCTCTATCTCCACCGAAAAAGACAAAGTTTATACCATTCTTCAAGAAAAAGCAAGTCAACTTTGCTTGGTCATATGCAGATATGCTTGGTTTAGATCCGGATTTGATTCTACATCATCTTCCACTAGATCTTGGGATCAAACCAATCAAACAGAATCTCATGAAGATGTATCCCCACATTGTATTACTAGTAAAAGAGGAACTCAAGAAACTGCTGGATGTAGGGTTCATCAGGGAAATCGACTATCCAGAGTGGGTATCTAACATAGTACCAGTGTCCAAACCTAATGGTAGAGTTGGATTATGTAATGATTTCTGAGATCTCAACAAATCTTGCTGCAAGGATGACTTTCTGTTACCTAATATTGATATCATAGTTGACTTGACAGTAGGACATATCATGCTCTCTCTTATGAGTGGCTTCTCTAGATATAATCAAATTAGGATAGCACCAGAAGACTAGCATAAAACAACTTTCACTTGTCCATGGGGTACTTCTTCTAGAATGTCATGCCATTTGGGTTAAAGAACACAGGGGTAACATATCAATGTGCTATGACCACTATCTTTCATGATAGGATGCATGTCACAATGGAGGACTATGTAGATGACATCCTTCCAAAGTCACTCACAAGAGAATCCCACCTAGATCTACTATAGAAGGTCTTTTAGAGACTAGAACAATTCAAAGTTAGGTTGAACCTGAAGAAATGTGTATTTGGAGTCACCTCCAACAAGCTCCTAGGCTTCATTGTATCAACAAATGGGATCAAAGTGGATCCTGCCAAAGTCAAATCTATCATGGAAATGCCACCGCCAAAGAATATCACTCAATTGCGGCCACTACAAGGAAAGCTACAAGTTATCCGATGGTTCATATCACAATTGGCAGACAAGTGCCAACCTTTCAATCACCTCTTACATAAAAATATTCCATTTAGGTGGGATGAGAAGTGCGAAGAAGTATTTGGCAAACTAAAGGAGTATCTTATGAATTTGCCTATCTTGATGCCTCCTATATAGGGCAAGATGCTATTACTTTACATATTTTCTATGCCAATAGCTCCATGAGCCCTTTTAGCACAACAAGATTATGAAGGCAAAGAAAGAGCTATCTACTACATTAGTCACACATTGGTGGGCTACGAACTGCAATATTCTCAAATAGAAAGATCATGTCTTGCTGTGGTTTTTTCTTCCCAAAAACTATGACATTACATGCTAACACATTCAGTCAAGCTTATTGCAAAGATAGATCCACTGAAGTACCTAATAAGCAAAGCACCTCTAATAGGATGCCTAGCCAAGTAGGTAATGCTGTTAAGTTAATATGACATCGAGTATGTAGAAAGAAAGGCTATTAAAGGTCAAATAATTGCTGATCAGTTAGCAGAAGCACCATTGTAAGATACCACACCAATGACATTTGAGTTTCCAGATGAATCCATATTCAGTATCACAACATACTCATGGAAACTCTACTTTGATGGATCCTATACAAACCATGGATCGGGGACAGGAATCTTGTTGGTCACTCCTCATGGCGACACCATACCTAAGTCTTATCATCTTCTATTTCCATGCACAAACAATATAGTAGAGCATGAAGCCTTGGTCATTGGTCTCAAAATGGTAGCAGGATGGAAAATAAAAGAGCTACATGTCTAGGGCGACTCCCAACTGTTAATCAATCAAGTCAATAATGACTATCAAACCAAAGATGACAAGTTAATACCATACAAGTGTATGGTCGATGACTTTAAAGAGTACTTTGTGATCATCTCCTTTGAGCAGATACCTCACATTGAAAACAAAGCATTAGATGCCATGGTAACCATTGCCTCGCTCCTGGAGATCCCAGAGAATGAGTCACAATATGAGTTCTTGGTCGAGTCAATTATGCAACCAGATTATGATCTTCCTAAAACACACTCCATATGCCTACTAGTCAGATCTAATTCACCTTTGTATGGTAAGATTTACACTTACCTCGAGGATAACACCCTATGCCCAACTTGTCTTCTAACCAACGTCACACCTTCACTCGCCAAACCTCTCATTACACCATTATCACCGATACCCTATACCAATGAGGTCTGGATGGTTCTTTACTCTGATTTTTAGAACGTGAAGAATCTCAAACCACCTTACGAGATGTACACAAAGGAATTTGTGGAACACACTCTAGCGGTCCTTCTTTAGCTAAGAAACTCATGCATTTGGGATATTATTGGCTAAACATGGAAATTGACTCATATCAATTTGTGAAGAAATGCAAGCAATGCCAGATACATGGAAACCTGATACATGCACCAGCTCAAGAGCCATGACCTTTAATGATACCTTGGCCCTTTTGTCAATGGGGACTCGATCTTGTGGGCAAAATTCACCCTCCATCATCCAACGGCCACAAGTTCATAATAACTGCCATTGAATATTTTACCAAGTGGATTGAAGTCATTCCCCTCACAACTGTCATAGGGAAGTAGATTTCCTCCTTCATCCAAAATTACATCATCTATAGATATGGAATTCCCTCATCTATAGTCACAGATAATAGAAGACCTTTCAAGAACCAGGATGTTCGAGAGCTTTGTGACAAATTTAAAATCCAACATTGTTTCTCCACCCCCTACTATCCACAATGCAATGACCAAGAAGAGGCATCCAACAAAACAATCTTGAAAATCCTCAAGAAGACAGTCAATGATATTGGTTGTGATTGGCACATACTATTGAATCCCACTATGTGGGCCTATCGAACTAGTATGCACACTCCCATAGGTGCTACCCCTTATGCCCCTGTCTATGGATCAGAAGCCAATTTCCCCATCGAGGTCGAGTTACCATCTCTAAGGGTGTTGTTAAAAGGTCTTATTATTGATGAAGACTACAAAGTTTCTAGACTGCATGAGTTAGAGTTGTTAGAGGAGAAGCGGCAAAACGCCTTCAACCATCTCAAGGCATATCAATAGAGAATGTCACAGAGCTACAATCACAGAGTCCATCCCAGGGTATTCAATGTTGGTGATCTAGTACTTAAGGAAAATCCCTACAATCAGCAGGATCAGGAAAAGAAAGGTAAGTTTGAACCCAACTGGCTCGGTCCTTATGTTATCATTGCAGCCTATGGGTTAGGAACATATCAGTTAGCAACATCAGAAGGTGAGATATTTGATGACCTAATCAACAGTATGCATCTTTTCTGGTTCTATACCTAAGAGAACCCCAATGTAAGGGGGGCAAAAATTCAAAAAAGTAAAAAAATAAAAAAATTAGAAAAGAATCAAACAAATCAAAAAAATAGACACAACAAAAAAAAAATCATCCTTTGGTGAAAACCTGGCAAACAGGTGCCTTGGATAGGTACCATGGTGAAAACT
This sequence comes from Cunninghamia lanceolata, assembly GCA_027924645.1. Classification (NCBI taxonomy): domain Eukaryota; kingdom Viridiplantae; phylum Streptophyta; class Pinopsida; order Cupressales; family Cupressaceae; genus Cunninghamia; species Cunninghamia lanceolata. The sequence goes on along the minus strand of BSBN01000937.1, from coordinate 2,263,229 downwards.
TGGCAAACAAGTGTCATGTGTACTTTTATCTTTTGTGCAAATAAAAGCAAGTGGTGAAAACCTGGTAAATAGGCGCTAATTGTGATTAATCACTTCCTCCATCTTTAGGAAACCAATCATTTTGTGTCCATTCTTCCTACCATCATCTCTCATCTGATCCATATTTGTTCCATAATAAAACACCTTGTGTAACCTAATGATAACCTATCATGGCTTGATACTCTATCTCCTTTTGTCACCTTATCAAGTAAGGTTGTCAAAGTACCATATCCATAGTGTCAGCATGTCTTAGCATCTGTTGTCAGTATCCTCAGGGTTCACCATGAACTACGTTGTCTCTGCGTCATCACGTAGGAAAGGCCATTTTCAATGTACCCCCAAGGCTTTTCTGTCCATCCCATATCTCGTCATCTATCATCTAGTCCATCCGCATCTAAGTCCATGTCCCTGAACTACATTGCCTCTACGTCATCATGTAGGCAAGGCCATTTAGCAATGAACCCTTGAGGCACTAGGTTAGTCCCTTAGGGTCCGTTCCACCAATAAGGGTGGTGATACCCTTCACCAAGCATGCAAGCGTAAGCAAAACCCACTTTCAAATAAAAGTTTTGACGCAAGACATCAACCTATCCAAAGAAAAGAAAACATGTACCTAAAGTACTCTAAATGATTCTATCTAAATTATGGCAAGAAAAACACATATAAATGCAAGATTGTTTTGTGGTTGTGATCAAGTTAGATTACAATGTCTTGATTTTTGTTATCATGTCTTCCTATGGTACTCAAGGATGCCAAAAGCTAGAGATGCTATGATGGGGGCATGATTATTTTCTTTGCTTGATGTTTGTGGATCAACCTTTAGTAATGTGAAGCCTCATCTAAAGACATGATCAACAAAAGATCATCAAGGACATCAGAGGTCTAACATGAAAGGGGGCCATCCTTGTCTGTTGATATGCAAGAAATACTTAGGTCATCTTGGTTCAATTATACCTAGATGCTTGTATTAACTTGCTAAACTAAAATCCATGTAAGCAATACTCAGGTCATCTCGGTTCAATTATACCTAGTTGCTTGTATTAACTTACAACATTCGAAAAAAGTACCAAAAAAATCACCCAATGATGAAATAAACACTTCAAAATACTTGCAATAACAAGATAGCAAAACGCCATTCACATCTATATCGCATCCACAAAGCATCCATATCCCATTTAATAAAGATCCAAAATGTAGAGTATTAATGAAAAGCTTCTGATCCTTTCATTCACAGTTCTTCTATCAATCTTGTGTCATTTCTGTGTCGATTGAGTACATTTGGACATAGCAAAAACATAGCATAAATTGCATATCATATCACATGAGATAGTCATTAACATGATTAAATCATTTGCATACATAATAGGTGCATTAGATCATCCATATCTATTTGCATCAGCATAACATAGTGTCTAACCAAAAAATTAAAAAAAATAGACAAATACATATAGATCATCACATAACCTACATAATCATATAGATAACATTCACATTTGCATATTAGGTACATACATGAAACTATCTAAATCTGCATTAGATCATATCAACAACTACAGTAATGTGCATCCAATAGAAACACCACATAGCATCATATAGACAAATTAAATGTGTGCATCATATATAGACATCAAAAGTAAATGTATCCATGACCTATAGCATAAACAACTGCATATAGAGATCACATAGCTGCATCATCATATAAATATAGCATAAAACATGTCCAAATGTACAATACATCAAGCGTCTGTCATCTCTGAGTCAAGTCATAAAATGTACATCGCATAAAATCATAATACATGTCTCGGTGCAAAATGATACAAATCATATATACATATTAGGCTATCTATAAGCCATCAAAAAGAGTATACATAAGCCAAAATTTGGTACAAGTGTGATGACTAGCCCTACTATTGTGGAGCACTGCTCCCAGCACTACCCTCTCCACCTCCTCCTCTGCTAGCCCTAGACTGCTGGGAGCCCATCATCGACCCTCCTGACTATGGTCCACCTGCCCTCTGAGGTGTGCCTGCTACTGACTGGCTCCTGAAGATGGGTGCCCTCTGATCTGCTGGCACTAGCCCATGATATAGATCCATATAGTACTGAGTCTGTGCCTATGCCCTAGATAGCTCAGCCTAAATTTGTTCAAGTTGCGCCTGTGCCTACTGCACTTGTGTAACCAAAAATACAGTGGCTCCATCGATACCCAAGGCCACTATGGCAGAGTCTCTCTCTAGTCTGATGGCCCGCACCCTCACCAATGTTGTATCCCACTCTGTAGTGAGCCTAGATATAATCCGTGCGTCCTCCTCTCTCCAGGACTCTATCACTCTAAGTTGTGCCCGAAGCTGTCTAACTTGACCCCACAATGTAGTAACAGTCTGCTGCAATAGGTCAAGCTAGGCGAGATCTTGTGGAACTTGTTACTGGGGCACCTATTGTGCCTGTACCTATCCCTACACCTATTGTGGTGTAACGTACCACTGAACTACCTACTAAGGCACTTGTTGTGGTGCCGACACTTGTACCTGCTATGCAGCCTATGGCTACACTACCTGCTGCTACTGGGAGGATCCCTCCCTAGATCTCCTCCTCTGTCTCTATCTGCCTCCTCCACCACCCCCTCCATCTCCTCTGTCACCTCCGTCATCTCCATCTCCCCATCCTCCTCTCCCCCTCCTCCATCTCCTCCTCCTCCTACCTCCACCATCCTCATCCTCTGAATCCTCCTCATCCAAGAGAGGCACCAACTCTCTGGGCCCTAAATATCTCAGGAACGGATGAGAAGCAAACCACTCCTCGTAATCAGGAGTCATCCTTGCATCAACTATCTCCCTCCTCATAGGCCAAGCTGCATAAGGAATATGCTGAAAGTCTGCAAAGGCCTCCTCATAGGATGCAACTAGGCCCCATCTCATTCGCTCTGTATGTGTCCTTGTAAACTGAGTCTACCCCTGTGGCATACCCTATATCCTACCCAAACTGTCACTAAACCTGACTCAAAATCTAACTCTCTAGTATATGGCGTGTTTGCCCAATCAACCACCAAGTCTAAAAATAGTAAGGCAGCTCATCATCCTCGTCATCCCAAGGCTCACTGTCCAGGTATGGGCACTAGATAACTACATCTACATTATCCAGCGCATGCCTCCAATACTCAAGTTTTCCCAACTTGTGCTAGGAAATAACTCCTGCATATCCATAACTATAGGGCTCACCCCTCTTCCTAGAAAATATGTACATCAACCAAGTAATAGCAATATGCTCCCATAGCCAAAACTGAAGTAAAGACACGCCTACTGACAAACTAGCACCCTTGTGGTATACCACTTGATGCATATCATTGTATAAGTGCACCAAAACATAGACACCCCATGCAAAATGGGTGCCCTCTGTAACCATTCTCTCCATGGTCCTACCCCAACAAATGAGGAAGCCATGTGACCTCCTATCAGGGCAGACAACACCCTCGATCAATCCAGCCACTATCCCTGGGAAGTAGTCATAGTAATCGTGAATATCCTACCAAGAGATAACCTAACCTTCAAGCTCTGGGTCATCAAAAACTTGCTTGCACTCCACCAATCCGGCATTGCACTGAGGATCATGCTCTATAAGTTTACCTTGTATCGGCAAATGTAGAATCATCTAAACATCCTTGAGAGTAATGGCCATCTCACCAGTAGGCAAGTGAAAGGTCCCATCCTCACTGTGGAATTGTTCCACTGATGCAGTCAACAAACTGAGGTTCACATGAACCTCAGGCATGAGGCACATGTAATCAAGTCCCATAACACTAAGCGCCTCTCGATCCATCTCAATGAGCATGTAGCGTTGTAACATAAGCAAGGGAAATTGCTCCTGCAACATGAGTGTATCACGAATGTTCTCCTACAATCAAGAAAAATAACACGTCAACCAAAACTATAAATTTGTTCAACCTATCTAAAGCATCATATCACTTACTTAACATGTCAAAATTGATCAAAACAGCATAAACATCTCTTGACTAGATTCTTGCAATCTCAGAGATAGCTTATCAATTGATGCATCAAGCAAGATGCCAATCAAGTCAATTTCGATACATACACTAACAACCCTAGTGCAAATACGCCAAAATAGGTCACAAATGTGCCAACTCATAGAAAATATGCAACTTCTCAATGAATGTACTGAAACACTGAGCAAACGTGCAATTTCTTAACACATGTGTAGCTTTCCATGCATGCGCAACTAGACATCTTAAAAGCGCAGTCTCATAACATATGCGTCATTTTATAACACATGCACAACTTTCCATATCAAATGCATTGTTCTATATGCATGTGTCGTTTCATACCGTAAATTTGCTGAAACTAAGTAGAAGTGCAGTTTCGCGTAGCAAATGCACTGAACTGCGAAACTGCGTATTTGTTTCCCTAAACTTTTCGTAGCATTTATTGCACTAATAAATGACCCTAGGCAAGGTTTTTCCAACTATATACCGGTAGTCCTACCTCAACTGGCCTCCTAAACCATCGAACTCGCTCAAAGCGATGCTCCTTGTGTGGAATATCCATCTCTATACCGACTGCTCTATGCTCTTCTACTCTCCTAAGCTCTGAGTGACCTATCAACAAAAGCCATGTGTGCAAATGACTAAGCTTGTGGACCCAACTCCTATATATAGAAAGTAAACCCTAACTGGCTGTGTGACGACTGTGACTACTTCCAAAGCCCGTTTCTTCCCATTTATTCGAACCGTAACCTGTTTTCTTCATCCCTAACCTATTTTTCACCTTCTTCTTCATGAGATTATCTGTCTCACGCCCTTCTACCTTCTTCCCATCCAATCTCCCGAGGGGGCATCCTACCGTCATTAAACTTGTACCAAGGGCAAATGGGGGCATGTATCATTATTACAAAAATCTATTCTTTGAAACAATGTGATAAAACACATTGCATCAAAGAGGGGCAAAATGTATACACCTAAAAATGACACGACTCTGTCTAAATAAATATTCTTAATATTTATTTCATTCTAATTCCTCGATCAATAAATAAACAAATTTATTTATTCGATTCACATTCCTCCAAGTTAATTAAATATCAAAATATTTAATTACCTCTTCTAAAGTCAAAATTAAATAGAATCCTTTATTTAATTTAAATTCTTCCAAACAATTAAGTAATTCATAATTATTTAATTTAAATCAATTCTTCCTCCAAAATTAAATAAATCAAATCAAATTTATTTAAATTCTCTCAATCTCTAAAAATAAAATACAATAAAATATTTTATTTATTCTTCCAAGTCATGCACAAACAATTAAATAAATTTATTTATTTAATTTTCTTTCTTATCTTCTAAATTCCTCAAAATATCTTCCAAATCTTCTAAAAATAAGTCTTCTTCATACACACAAAATTAAATAATTTATTATTTAATTTCTCTCAAATCATACAAAAGCAAATCACAAGTTGAGATAACTGATTTATTCAACCTTGTTTTTATCAACTCTTAAATTAGAAAAAAAATTCTAATTTATGAAAGCAAATCTTTTCTTTATAAAAGAAAGTAGTTAACTCAAACAAAACAATTTTTGTGTGACACTTGTCTTCTTTCTATTTGCGCACATTCTCTCAAGATTTCTATATCATTGATCTTCTTATTCTTTCTATATCGCTGATCTTCTCTCTCACAAGTCTATAAATTGAACCCTATTCTTCCATTTCAATCATCCAAGCTTTTAGTATTGTTACTCTGCAGGAATTACATCACACCTTTGGCACCCAAGTCATTCCATTTTCTTGCAATCAACTTGTTACCATCACCATTATCATTGTTGTGGAGCTCATCTTCATTGCAATAAACTATCAAAGCCATTCTCTGTTGACATCTTGAAGAAATAGCAGGGAAGTGCACCTTCTAAGGGCCATATTCATACACAAGATCGATTGAGATAGGAAATCAATGGAAGCCATGAAGTGAAAAGGTTTGCAAAAGTTTGAAGTCCTTTGATTGATTGATTTCTTTGTTTCTTATTCCATTGAGTTTTGGGTATTATTAATATATTATATTAATTATTCATTTATACACCAAATTTCCCTTAACAATAGGACATGATACCAAATGATGTATGCATCTTAAACATGAAATTAAAGACCTCATTGATTCTAACATAATATAAGTAACTGGAATAAATGACAATGTATATAAGTCGGTTGCTCCTCTGAATCAGAATTTGTAGATTTTCATTAATCCATTTCCTAAGCATAGTGACAATAATATGGTAGAGCAAAATACAATAGAATAGGAAGATGATTATCTGGACTATAATGAAATAGTGGGCATGATAGAAGTGGATAAGGAGAAGGTTGAAGGCTCACCCCATCCATGAGGAAAAGTTACCTATGCTAAGGTTCCTCTGTTGTTATCCCTTTCAAGGATTGGGAGACAACCAAAATGCACCAAATACGCAATTTGAACAACTACAACAAGGTATTATGATATAGGAAAAGGTTGCCATGGTGGAAAATATCCCATTCCACCATGAAAGGCTCATTCATCAAAATAAGAAAACAAAGGATCAAAAATTTTCAGGGCAACTATCATCAGTGGGAAATAACAATCATTCCCCTCTTCATAAGCAATGAAAGACATTCCACATACAGGATCTAGAGAAACCATCACCACCTGACCATTTTGGAAATAAGAATCAATCAGGTTTGAACTACCCACACTTTTTTCCGCACTTGATAGATCATGTTTCTAAGATGCTCACAAGTTTGAATTCCTCTTAGATATATATAATATAATATTGTGTTGTGTTCCCCGTGATGCGTTATGTGTTGTTGAGGCCTCCTAGGATGATACTCTTGTAAGGTCAATGATATTAGGAGATTGCCTCTGTTGTGACCATTCTTCTATCTTGCCTCCCCTCTATTTTACTATTGTGTGTCATGCCTTAGGGGTATAGCGTTGTGGTTGATGTCTTGGGGGCATCTTTCTACATGTTGTTCCTAAGGCACTTGTTCTCCTCTCTCATCTTTATTGTTTACATTCTTTAAGTGATTCTACCTAGTTGGTATATGATGAAAACAACAAATACTGATACGGACAACATGTCCCTTCAGTGAGAAAGCTAAATGGACCTAGTCCATATATGAAGATGGGTTTGATATATATATCCAATGCTTGACTAGTAGAATCACTCTGTGTGATATATCATGTTGTCTTATCTCTTCTAACAAACCTTTACAATAGAACTGCTCCGTGCACTTTGAATTGTTTTGTATCTCACATTTTCATTACACTTGGTCCTGAGATACCTACAGTATAAGCCCAACAACTATACTTGGATCCAAACCCATAAGTGTAGCCTTGGTTTCTTGATGTGATCTAATACATGCATAGCTTTCATGATTTGATTTGGTTATTATCTTAGAGTAAGATGTTTTAACCTTATCTCTTGCTTATCTTATTAATGTGTGTTTGGGAACATTCAGTGATCATGGCACATGTCACCTTTGGGGGCATGGGCTTTGAGAGAGCTCTTGCTCCCTTGAATGTTTTCTCTCTACCTTAATGTGCTTGATATTAGTAAATGACATCAACCACCTTAATGTGGGGGCATATATAATGGTATCTATCTAATGATTTTGGCACCCATGAAGCATGTTTGTGATCCCTCTCTGTGAGGTAGGATTTTGTATCTCTTGAGCTAGTGCACATACTTATTTAAATTGCAATCAAAAAGCTGTCTCCATGAGGCAAGATAACATATCTCTTGAGATAGTGTGTATCCTTTTATACAAAGCCCTTCTACAGAAGGTGGGATAGTGTATCTCTTGACCTAGTGCACATCCTTTTATATAAATTCTTCATCGAGAGGCAGGGTTGGATCTTGAGCTATCCTCCCTTAAGTGTGTCTGTAGCAATTTTTGTAGCATAAGCTCAAACATCAGGTGTGTTTGGCATGTTTTAGATGTTAGGACTTAGGAATAAGTTTGTCCCATCACTTAGTTTGTAGTGTATAAGATGTATAGTATGTCTATGACATGCTATACGACACTCGTACATTATGTGTGGTTTCCTTAGGTGTTTGTTGTGTCTTCCCCTTGTGTGGTATCAAAGGCGTAACAATGAGCTCCCCCCACACTCAATTTTTTGTTTGGCATGTCTTCCCCTTGGTGTAGTGATGAGCTCCCCCTATATTTTGAGTTTTGTATTGCATGTTTTTGGCAGTTTCAAGGGCATAGTAATGAGCTCCCCCCGCCCCTTAGTTAGGATTTTACTTCATATATGAAAATGTTATATCAATGTATTCATCCTATTTTGTGTGACTACTCTCATGTATTCATTGTGTATTGTGTGCTTCACTGTATTCAACATGTTTTTCATGCTTCTTACTCTATTCATTATGCCCTATGTGTCTTCAAGGTGTTTTCTAGTGATTACCTAAGACTGGGGGCTAGAAATAGTTCCCCAATCTTTGTGTATGCCTTAGTTTCATATGCTTGGCATGTTTGATGTGTTTTTTACCATACTTTAATGCATGTATGGGTCATAAGATCATACATACATTAAAGTGGGGGCTAAAATTTATGTCATAAAATGTCCCCCTGGGACTTTTACCTCCTAGTTTAGCTCCTAGATCTCCTTAATTTAATCATGCATGTGTTAAACTTATCCCGGAGCAAATTCCCCTGAAACCCATGACAAATGGGACTAGGGGCCCATCTTAATACTTAATCATGACTAAAATAGGCCTTTGGACTTGGCCACCCATGCCCTAGTCCAAACCTATTTTGTCTAGACCTAAATTTATAAGTGTCAGTTTATGACCGTTAAGAAGTTTGCCTTTGTCTTCCTATTCAATATACATTACGAATGTTAGTAGGAATGCATATATAAACATGTTTAGGACTTCATTTTACAACTAGATAGATAATGCAAACTTGTGATTTTGAGCTAGGGGATATCAAGGCATTCATTATGTTGCAGAGCAGTGTTGTGTTGTCATTGTGTTTGTTTATTGCAAATGTGGCTTCATCAATCCATCTCCTCATGATTTGAAGGCTCTTCATCTCCGTGAGGTTTCACCTCAAAGGTGATATCTATTTGTGTTTAATCAATCTATCTTATTATTTGATTTCACATCTATCCACCAAGGACACACACTCTCTATCTAACAATAGTGTTGGAAGGCTTGAATTCTATTCCGTGGATTGATTGAGGCAAGCTCCTAAACACCACAACTGCCAACTTATTTGTTTTGATTGCAGGTTATAGGTGCAGGATCTTGTGGAGAGGAGTTGTAAAAGATCAAAGGAGAAGATAAAGATTTGGGAACTAAAGAAAAGAGCATAAAATATCCTCTTCTGGACTAGGGTGCCTGCCCCTATGTCCTCTCGATTGTCATTTTTAGAAACTTTGAAACAAGTTGCAGTCTTCATCATCTTATAGTTCTAAATCTATAGAAAAAGTGGTTTGTTAGACTACGGCACCCACCCTAGTGTCCCTAAAGTTTTTTCTTTCCAGAATCCAAATCCTGGTATGTTTCTAATATGTTTTAGTGCTTTTCTGTGTGATAATTTGTCGTATCTTGTCCATTTGTATATGAAATCATATAATTAGGTTTTAAGGCTTAATTGAACTAGGGTTTGACAAATTGAGTAATCTAATCTATCTTTCCATATCATTCCTATGTGACATCAAGCTGTAGCTAAGTCCTCTTCATCTGTAGTGAACTGGCTTGATTGTTGTCCTTGAGTTTTATTATGAAAGGAGGGTTTTGATTGAATCTACCTTAACCACACTTCAACCCTATCCTCTTTTCATACATAACAAATGCATGTAGGGTTAATGGGTTCATTAACATACACCAATAACCCCGATTATATACAAATTTTTGCATCCTCCATTAGTACATGTAAATATTTACAAGAATATTGATAGATTTTAAAACATATTCAAATAAGACAAATTTCATGTGGTGGGTAAATAAAAAATAAGTTTACCATGACAGAACCAATTCAGATTCAATGCACTTTTGCTATCAAGAGCATCTAAAAATCCTAGGAGGCTATTAAGCCATGGCTACTCTAGGATGGAAATGATTTTTGCAATGGCCTTTCAATCAATCAGTAGTCTATTTGGTGGTCTCTAATTCTTTCATATCAAGACTGCCCTTTAGCTAAGGTGCCATGGATCCATGCCTTGAAATTTTTCAAATGAGGCATTAGATTTCTACCAAATCTCATTTTAACAAAGCTATGAAGAATTTTCTTTCTTGGCTAGAAGTTAAAATAAAATTTAGAATATCCAATCAACACCAAGAGACTTTTCAAACTATTATTGATGTCATTCCTCCCTCTATGATGGGTGAGTGTAGGATCATCATGGGCCAAATAGTGGCAATAGGAAAAAAATTACATTTTTACTTAGCCAAAATCGTGAAAAGGGGAAGTTTGAATTTCCTAGGCATGGATAGAATATCTGTTCCAAAATGGATATCCATTCCACCATTTTGTGGGTCCCAAAATGGATATCCATTTTCCAAAACAGATATCCATTTTGAAGACATTAAAAAGCACAAATTGAGTTTGCATTTTGCAAATCCGCGGCTTGCAAAATGCAGACAAGTGCTAAAAAAATGGATATCAAAAGCAAGAAGAACAAATATCCGATCAAGGTATGAGAAATTCTTTTTTTGTTTTTTTTGGTAAATTCAAGTTTTTTTTATATATACTAAATGGGTATGTTTTGTATTTTAAATAGGTAAAATTGATGAACAACATGAAAACCCAAACCCTCCCCCTCTAACAATCGAAGAGAAAATTGAAAGAAATGTTGATCAAATAAGTATGATTGTAGAAATTTATCACCCCCACCCTTGATTGTCTTTAATGACATCAAATTTAGTGGGGATTATTACTCATTTTTGAACCCTCACAAGCTAATAGGAATTATTTAGGTAATGGAAAGAAACCAAGAAGGATGAATATGCTAATGGTTTATCATATGATCAAGTGAAAGAGTTAGACATTACCAAAGCTATGTTAGTCCAATATTTTGTCAATCTAAAAACTGGATTGCATGTTGATGTTTGTAAGCCTAAGTATTTGATCAAATGGTGCACACATGAGGGTATTAGTCAGAATTTTTTGGATCATTGGTGGATGGTTTTTGATAAACCACCCAACAACAATTTAGATATACCTTTGTATTTCCTTCATAAACTATATGCAGAGTTTGTAATGGGTCACCATGTGAATTATTTTGATTTTAGAGAGCTCCAAGGAGTAGGTAAGGGAATGCCTCAAGATAGACTTGGGTAAATGAGACAAGTGCAAGGTCTTTTTATTCCCCTCCTACTATCCTTTCTCCACCTCCAATTCAACACCTGAACGTTGTTGCAAATGTAACACAATGGGCCTCATTGCCATACACTCTTTGATTAAACACTTGATCAGGTAGACCTCTTAGTTTGCATAGTCACATGATGTTGACAATCATATTGGATCACCTGATAATACTAGACCCTCCTCATCTACACATGTTTGTGTGCCTCATCATTGTATTTTTTGAAATTAGTGCTTAGGTCCTCTTTCGAAGAGTAGTGAGCCATCATTGAACACTTTAGAGTATGATGTCCCCCATACATTTCTTTCATGAGATGAGGCAACGGTGTCCAAAACTCAAGTTGAGGGGTAAGGTACAAGAGCATAAGCATAAGCATCAATGGGTAGAGAAGGAGAGGAGCATGGCCAATCTTTTATGGAGGTAAAATTTAAAGTTAAATTTCATGGTGTATTCCATTTGAATAATATAAACAAAGATTAGTACTAATGTATCTAAGGGGGATAACAGTTGATGATAGAGGAGGAGTTGACAAAAGTTCACCATGGAACTCTCTCCATAATCAAATTTGGCTTGGACTTGTCGGTATAATTTTTCTACACATCAAATTTTTTTATTGTATGCATTTAATTGTTTGTGAGTAATTATATATTAATTTATATCTTGATCTTAGTTTACTTTTATAGTCAATCCAAAATTTGACTAATGTGGCATCTTTACCAATAGTCTTTAGTCGAACTCCTGATCGACCCAAGGGACCATCATTTGTGGAACAACTTTTTGAATGGCAACAAAGGGTGGAGGTAATTTGATTGAATTGTACTTTAAGTGATAATTTAGAAAAAATAAATATTTAATTATAATCATTTAGATAAATTTAATAAAATAGAGAATCATGGTCTTTGTTACATATTTGATCATATAAAATAATGGTTAAAAGAATGAAAATAAGAAAGAAAGAAATAAACATGTATTATCCATTATTCATATATATAAATTTGATCTTTACTAACACATCAATTATTCATTTAAATATTCTTATAAATTTTATAATTGATTTGAAACTAATTTGACTATATGTGATCCATTTTAGTGCATTGATTGATTCATCTTATGAGGATTCCATTATGACATACAGTGTTCATCTATCTCCAAGATGATTGTGTGTATTGATAAATTGATGCTATATCATTTACATACACACATCAACATATAAAAAAACACATAAACATACAAGAAAACTGAAATTCCATAAAAAATATAGATCATATAGATGCCCATGCCATAAACCAATAAATATGAAGACCAACCATACATATCATAGTGTCCATTACCAAATGTCATCAATATAACAAAAATCATAACATGATCAGACACATATAATAGTGGGGACACATCTTCTAATCCTCCTTCTCCTTTTGATCCTCTTGAACCCACTCTGAGCTACCTACATCTAATGGATATAATAGTGGGGACACATATTCTACCAATAATCTTTATACATTTGTAACCCTACATCATCCTCAACTACAACTTTAATTGGCTCATCTCCATCATCATCATTATTTAATTTGTGAGTGGGAAATGGTGGTATATCTATCTCCCAAGGCCTAAGTGCTGAGTTTTGGTGCCTCCTATATATTTCAGGTTTTAGGGGAACATTCTACTAGATAAAAAACTATTTGAGGATCCACTTATAATGAAAACATTCCAAATATGTAGACAAATACTATTATTATGTGTAGAACTATTGAGGTGCCAATATACATGCATTGGAATACTTCATATTATATGTTTATCCTATGACAAATGTAAAAGGTGAGTACAATAAATACTTTGTATTTTTTCATGAAATGTAGGACACCTTGTAAAAAAAATTGATGATAGGTAATTTTCATTGAATCTTTAAAAATTAATTTTAAGGACACTTCTCACTATATGTACTGATGTGGAGAGTTGCATGATGAATCACACCTCTAAAACTTACTTGCAGATAGCTAAGATTCCATATCACATTTCTAAAGAAAATAGAGGTTAAATATATATAAAAGATAGCTAAGGTTAAATGGACTAGATTTTAATATATATACACCTTGGTATACAATATAATTTAAATTCCTTATGTGCATGTATTCCTACTTTGAAACTTAAAAGTTTAATGTATAATTAGTTTACAATGGTTGAGTTATGATCAATAACATGTTATAGATTGAATTCTTGCTATATATGATGGTTTTTCTTGGTAGAAAGATGATATATGTAGTTGTAGCTCTTCATTTTTTAAGTACAAATATCAAAAAGCAATTGTGGATGACTAATTTCACCATCAAAACTTCATTTATAGCCTCCTTTCTTCATGTTTTCTCCATTTTCAGTCTTAATCAAGACATCTGCAATCTAGAACAGCAATTTGGTACCTCATGGAAGGCTGCAACAATCATATCTAAGGCTACAATTTAGGTATAAGATTATAAACTTCATTTTCATTCAGCTCCAAGACCTTGATTCCTTCATCTTTGACCATTTTTAGCTATGTTTGTGTAGGTAGAATAGTGATATAGGTCTGAAAATCAAGTTGTTTCATGGCTGGTATAGCACATTAGGAGTTTGAAATGTTGTCACAACAACACTTTGCAAAAAGATAATTTTCAAAATTAAGCAAATAGGAAAATCTTATTTCATTTCATCTCCTAGAGTTTATCTTCAAACTCATTGACATCTTCTAGCTTTCATTTTGTAGGTATAAAAGAAGATCTTTCCATTTCATGAAGTTTCCACCATGTTTCTACCTTGTTCCTGGATGTTTCCATAATGTTTATAGCCTCACAAGCCATGTTGTCAAATTTGTTGTTGTGGGAAACTTCACAAATTTATCATTTTTCCTTGGCCTCCTAGATCTTCACCATTTATGCCTGACTAATCTTAACTTGTATAGCCTACCCTTTACTATAAACAATTTCTCTTGAGCTATTTATGAGGTATTATGGTAGCCTTTGTTGTTTTGACAATCTATTTGCATACTTATGGACCATTGTGACAGTTCTAGGAGTCTTTTGATAGCTCAACTCACTCCATTCTAATTTAGAACAATTAATTAAATAGATTCAATGTTTTATGTGAATGTCCACTAAGGTTCACAAAAAATCATTTTATCTCTCCCTTTAATAACCCCTACCATAGTGCAACAGACCTCCATAATCATGGATGTCCATCCTTTATGACAACTCTTCATTGATATGACAATCATTTCTTCAACCTTTTGACTATGTTAGGACCTCATACATTCACCTTCAAATATTATGATAATATCTTGTTATTATGACCAACTTTATGAGGCATTAGATGGGGATCCTTATACTAAATGGAAATTCCAAGGGTGTAGCCAACTTTCTCAAAGGATTCCAAGTAGATTTATGGGTTATGGTATTAGGATAAAACTCTTTATGACTGTCCTATAAGGACACAAAAGCATTCACAAGATCCAAACCCTTTCAAAGTGTTGCATATAGTCTAAGGATGTATTGTTCTATGATATGAGACAACAAAAGAATATGTTTGGTGAGTGTATTGTGATGAGATATTAGGACAGTCAAAGATGATTTAGATATCATATGATTATAAGAGTTTTATTTTTAAATGAATTCTTTCTCTCTCAAGACCCAGACAAAATGATTAATCTTCTAAAAATTATCCCAAGACCCTATTGATTGCCAACTTCCATAACTAGGTGTAATTAGCAGAGAAACATGGTGATAGTCCACTTTATCTCATTTATAATAGTGCCCTTACATAGAATAGTATTGTATTAGACTCTTTAGTTGATCCTTGATGATAAGATATGATGGTAGTCTTATATTGTCCAAACAATCCCCTCCATGAATTATGTGGTAGTCCAAAGATGATGAGGATCATGATAATCTAGTTAAGTTGGAGTGTTGATTGACTAGATGGTAGTCCCTTGTCCCATCCACATGCATTTTGTTGTTGTTGAATGATCTCCTCTAGTTGCATGACAAAGTCAAGAACAACATGCATGACTAAATTCCTAGACATGACAATCCTAACATCCCTTCTACAACTTTTATGTTTCCTTTAACAAATATAAACTCCTATTGACTATCCTTCATTGAATCTAAACTCACTCTCATCACTCCACCAAGACCTAAGGTTTATGACACAAGTTCCAATGCTTTAAACCCACCTAATCATGACTATACAATCCCTTTTGACTATAACAATATTTTTCAAACAATGTTTACATGGTTTCTAAACACATAATGGAAATCTGATTACATATTTAGTGTATTCACCCCAATGCAGAAACTTATGATATATCTGATACCCCCAATGATCTTAACTAAAGATCAATTCCATGACAACCTCATGTCTCCATGGCTACACTATTTGAGATGGCAATTATATAATCATTAACAACATAATGACATGGATAGGTTTTCAACTTACATAGTGTCTAATTATGTAAAGCTGGATTCAAGGAGATTCATGACTATTCTAGGGTTTAGGTAAAGGTGATATGGTCATAGATCAAAGCATGACTATTCAAAAATGACCAAGACAACTTCCAAATTTCCTCATAGTTATAGAATGGCAGTTAATAGTTTTAAGGTAGTTTTAGGTCTCTTAAACAATCTACTAATAATTTCCTAATATAATCTATGATTGAACAATAGTTAATTAACAAAGGAATCATTACACTCAATGCCTTGATCATCCTAGGATTTCATGATAGTCTTCTAAGTGTATGATGTGGTAGTCCCTATGGCTATTTGGACAATCTTTTTGTATGATAATCCCTTGACTATTTTTGTGTTTTAATAGTGATGATTAAGGATTTAGAAACATGCAACTTGGTCATTAGTTGTTGATGACAACTCCATGGTGTTGCCATAGTGATCTCCTACATAATAGGATAACTTGCTAGGTAAGATCCATCATGGTGTCATAATGTAATGACAAGATTGATAGATGGTCAAGAATGAAGAACCTTGGTAACCATGATTATAAACATAATGAAATGCCCCTACAACATCAACAACACACTCATGAAGATTAGAACATTTGACATGTGAGTCTTTTTCATTCAAGAAAAATAGCTTTAACAAGTTAGATTTTCTTAGAACACTAGATTTGATATAGAAACTAGTAGATTTTATATGATAATAATTGATAATTTCTTATCTTACATGTTAAACATGCATGATACATGTTAAAAATTTAAAAATTACAAAACTTGTGATGTTTTTCATTCAATCCAGGATAGTTATTTTTGTATTAATGAGCAAAGACATGTTTCTTTTTTTACCCATTTCGTTATCTAGTTATTGCAAAGTAATGACTACATAGGGAGAGAGATACATTTGACATAATTCTCATTTGGACCTAAATGATGGCACCGACATGTCAGGGTGGGTGGTTTTATGCTAGTGGAGGCTCTATTTAGTTCCCCAAGTGTCCCAATCAAATCAGGCTATAGTGTATCGTCAAAGTCTATTAAGAGACCTAAGAGTCAAAAATTGCCAGAATTTGATGGAGTAGTTATTGCACTTCATGGAACCTATGAATTAGTCAGGACCTACAACTAGATGTCATGCCCCTTCACAATAACCTCTCTCAGTTTTGACCAACTAAACATCATTTGACCGTGCCAACGGTAGATGCATTCTTAAAAAATGCCTTAGTGACATGTAGTGTAAAGGTGCCAAGAGCCATATTTTTTCTTCTTCACCCCATGGGACCTAACTGATGGTGCTGATAGGTTGTTGTGGGTGAGTTTATACTAGTGGAGGCCCATTTTTGTTCCCCACGTGTCCCAATCGAATCAAGCTACAGTGTATCGACAAAGTCTCTTAAGAGACCTAAGAGTGTAAAATTGCTAGACTTTGATGGAGTAGTTCTCACACTTTGTGGGACCTAAGAATGATCCTTTTAGACCTACAACTAGATTTTAGGCCCCTCCACAATAACCTCTCTTAGTTTTGACCAACTCAACATCGTTTGACCATGCCAACAACGGATGCATTCTTGCAAAAGGCCTCAATGACATGTAGTATAAAGGTGCCAAGAGCCATATTTTGCATTCTTCACCCCATGGGACCTAACCAATGGTACTTATAGGTCAGGGTGGGTGGGTTTATGCTAGTGGATGCCATGTTTCATTCCCCAAGTGTCTTAATCGAATAAGGCTATAGTTTACTAACAAAGTCTCTTAAGAGACCTAAGAGCCAAAAATTGCCAGACTTTGACAGAGTAGTTCTCACACTTCATGGAACCTAAGACTGATTAGTTTAGACCTATAGCTATATGTTAGGCCCCTCCACAATAATCTTTCTTCGTTTTGACCAACTTAACATCATTTGACTGTGCCAATAGCGGATACATTCTTGCAAAATGCCTCAATGACATTAGTGTAAAGGTGCCAAGAGCCATATTTTACATTCTTCACCCCGTGGGACCTAACTGATGGTGCTAACAGGTTAGGGTGGGTGGGTTTATGCTAGTGGAGGCCCTTTTTCATTCCCTAGATGTCCCAATCAAATCAGGCTACAATGTATTAGCAAGGTCTCTTAAGAGACCTAAGAGCCTAAAATTGCCAGACTTTGATAAAGTAATTCTTGCACTTCATGGTACCTGAGAATGATCTATTTGGACCTATAGTTTAATGTGAAGCCCCTCGACAATAACCTCTCAATTTTTATCAACTCAACATCGTTTGACCATAGCAACGACGGATGCATTCTTGCAAAATGCCTCAGTGACATGTGTAAAAGTGCCAAGACCCATATTTTGCATTCTTCACCCCATGGGACCTAACTGATGGCACTGACATGTTGGGGTGGGTGCGTTTATACTATTGGAGGTCCTATTTCATTCCCTAGGTGTTCCAATTGAATTGGGCTATAGTGTACTGGTAAAGTTTCTTAAGAGACCTAAGAGCCAAAAATTGCTAGACTTTGATGGAGTAGTTTTCACACTTCATGGCACCTAAGAATGATCCATTTAGACCTATAGCTAGATGTCAAGCCCCTCCATAGCAACCTCTCTTGGTTTTGACTAACTCAACCTTGTTTGACCATGCCAACAGTGGATGCATTCTTGGAAAATGCATCAAAGACATGTAGTGTAAAGGTGCCAAGAACCATATTTTGCATTCTTCACCACATGGGACCTAACCGATGATGCTAATAGGTCAGAGTGGGTGGTCTATGCTAGTGGAGGCCTTTTTTTGTTCCCCAAGTGTCCCAATCAAATCAGGCTAAAGTGTACCAACAAAGTCTCTTAAGAGACCTAAGAGCCAAAAATTGCAAGACTTTGACAGAGTAGTTCTTGCTCTTTATGGTAGCTAAGAATGATTCATTCATACCTATAGCTATATTTCAAGCTCCTTCATAATAACCTCTCTTTTTTTTGACCAACTCAACATCATATGACCGTTCCAATGATGGATGCATTCTTGCAAAATGCCTCAATGACATGTAGTGTAAAGGTGCCAAGAGCCATATTTTCAATTCTTCACCCTGTGGGACCTAACCGATGGTGTCAACAGGTCGGGGTGGGTGGGTTCATACTATTGGAGGCCTTGTTTCATTCCCTAGGTGTCCCAATCGAATCAGGCTACAGTGTATCAGCAAAGTCTCTCAACGAACCTAAGAGTTAAAAAATGTGAAACTTGACAAAGTAGTTCTTGCACTTTGTAGCACTTAAGAATGATCCATTTACACCTACAACTAGATGTCAGGCCCATCCACAATAACCTCTCTCCATTTTGACCAACACAACATTGTTTGACCATGCCAACGACAGATGCATTGTTGTGAAATGCCTTAATGACATGTAGTGTAAAGGTGCCAACAACCATATTTTACGTTCTTCACCCCATGGGACCTAACTGATGGCATCAACAAGTCAGGGTGGGTGGATTTATGCTATTGGAGGCCCTATTTCATTCCCCAAGTATCCCAATCGAATTGGGCTATAGTGTACCAACAAAGTCTCTTAAGAGACCTAAGAGCCAAAAATTGCCAGACTTTGATGGAGTAGTTCTTGTACTTCATGGCACCTATGAATGATCCATTTGGACCTACAGTTGGATGTCAAGCCTCTCCACAATAACCTCTCTCCATTTTGACCAACTCAACATCATTTGACCATGCCAACGACAGATGCATTCTTGCAAAATACCTTAGTGACATGTAGTGTAAATGTGCCAAGAGCCATATTTTGCATTCTTCACTCCATGGGACCTAATCGACAATGACAATAGGTTGGGATGGGTGGGTTTATACTAGTGGAGGCTTTGTTTCATTCCCTAGGTGTCCCAATCAAATCAAGATACAATGTACCGGTAAAGTCTCTTAAGAGACCTAAGAGCCAAAAATTTCTAGTCTTTGATAGAGTAGTTCTTATGCTTTGTGGCACCTACAAATGATCCATTTCGACCTATAGCTAGATGTCAGGCCCCTCCACAATAACCTCTCTACATTTTGACCAACTCAACATTGTTTGATCGTGCCAACGACAGATGCATTCTTGCAAAATGCCTTAGTGACATGTAGTGTAAAGGTACCAAGAGCCATAGTTTGCATTCTTCACCCCATGGGACCTAACCAACAGCACTGACAAGTTGTGGTGGGTACTTTTATGCTAGTGGAGGACCTATTTCATTCCCCAGGTGTCCCAATAAAATCAGGCTATAGTGTATCGACAAAGACCCTAGTTTTCATAGGGGGAGACATGTGATTTTAAGATGTTTTGGGACTATTTTTAGGAGGTTTTTGGGACTGATTTGAAGAGAGATACTAGTTTATTGTTAAAATATTCATGACATCAAATCACTACATATATAACCATCAAATTTAGCATGAAACATACTAAAAAAACACACCTTAAAGAGTGTACTACTAAAATCACATGAAATGGTTATCAATTATTAGCAATAGATGTGAAGAAACACTAGGAGGATATGTAAGATGGGAACATTATTATATTATGGTCATAATCTCGTCATAGGATATACAAAATATACAAATATACAAATATACAAATATAAAAAATATCTCTATGATGGAAGACAAATACTTTAACCACTGATCTCAATCCCTTGAATACAATAGCTTTATAGTCGAAAACACCTACATTTATAAGTTAGAAAATTGTTAAGAAAAGTAAACACCATCAACTACAACTAACTTAATTTTTTTTATAAGAAGCTTGATAAAAGATATATTATATGTCACCTTAGGAATTATATCAAATGTCTCTAAAATGAAAGCTAAATACTTTAACCAGTAATCTCAGTCCCTTAAATGTACAATAGATCTATTCTCCAAAACACCTGCATTTATATATTAAAATTTGTCAAGAAAAAAAAACTTTAACCTACTATTAACTCAGCAATGGTGGATGTATTTCCATTGTAACCATGAGTCATACTCAAAACACAATCATGGTCTAGGTAGAATACACAAAATGTTGTTTACAACCACATAAGTAGATCTAAGTACTCCAACCCTATGTAAAATACACATGCATTTATAATGTGTTAAAGAATTGTTAAGCAAAGTAAACACTATCAACTGAAACTGACTTAAAATAATTTGTAATAAGAAGTTTGATGGAAGATTAAGAAACACTAAGTTTAGAATTCTATCTTATATGCCACCTTACGAAATATATTGAATGTCTCCAAAATGAAAGCTAAGTGATTTAACCACTAATCTCAATCCCTTGAATGTACAATAACTCTATTCTCCAAAACACCTACATTTATATATAAAAATTTGTTAAGCAGCTATAGTTGGAACATAAGGGGACTTGAATCCCTAGATAGAAAATACCTAATTAGAGATTTTTGTAACAAAAAAAAGAATTTGGACATCCTCACGCTTCAAGAGGTGAAAGCCATAGGATTTACTCTGGAGAATAACTTGAGGTTTATATGGAAGGATACAAAGCATATTTTTACTAATCATGAAAGAGTCAAAGGTGGTATTGCCCTACTTATTGATAGAAAATGGGTTGGACTGATCACTCAAAAAGGGCATTCACCATGCAATAGATGTTTATGGGTTGTCTGAGAAAGATGATTTGCTTTTTGGGGTTTGTTCAGTGTATGCTCCTAATGACTATCTTGACAAAGCTGAGATTTAGAAATGGATGGACAATAATCTTCTTCATATCCCTTGGATTGTGGGTGGGGATTTTAACATGACCGAGGGTAGAGAGGATAAGATGGGGGGCTCAAATGGGGCTAGAAAGGCAATGAATCCTTTTTTTGGCATAAATTCAAAATGTCTTCCAATCTGTTTGACCCTTTAAAGGGTAAAAAGGTTGACATTAATGGCATTCAGTATACTTGGTGTAATAGCCAAGTAGGGAAAAATAGAATTTACTCAAGGCTAGACAGGTTTTATGCAAATGAATACAACTTCTATTTTCAGAGTAAGAAAGACAACAAATGTGTAGAAGTTATTGCTTCTACCCTATTAGACCATCATCCCATAGAGGCTTGCATTAGGTGGAAAGGGCAGCAGTGCAGAACAAGATCTAAAAAAGATAGCATGTTTAAGCTAAGTTATAAGTTACTTCCAGATAGGGATTATTGTGAAGGAATTATTAGTCTTAGGAATATCACAAAGGCTCTTTACTCCAAGTCTTCTAAATGTCATTATTGGAATGCTTTAATCCAAAACTATAAAGTCCTTTTTTAGATAGTGGGGAAAAATAATGCCAAAGATAGGAGAAGAGAAGAAGGTCTCCTTCAAGCAAAATTCTTAGCTTGTGAAAAAAGACTGCAAGAAAACCTAGAAGATGGTGAGTTTACTAGAGAGTTGGGAAAAACAAAGCATAGGCTGAGAAAGTTCTAGACATTTAGAAATCAAGGATTAAAGGTGAGGGCCCACTTAAAATGGTTGGTTGGGGGAGATAGGGGCTCAAAATACTTCTTTAACTTGTTGAAAGATAAAAATAGCAGAGAGGATATAGGTCCTACTATTGAAGACAATACTTTCTACAAGGAAATTAAAGAAATGAAAGAGGTTTTTAGGGTCTTCTATCAGAAATTGTTTACAATAGAAGATGGCTCAAAGGAATGCAAACAAGCACAAGATCTGTGTAGGAAGATTTGCCCCCAAAAAATCACAGATGGAATGAAGGCCTTCCTAGAAAAAAAATTAACTAAGGATGAAACAATTAAAGCCATTTGAACAATGGAAAGTGGTAAAGCACCAAGTGTTGAATGTATGCCGATGGAATTCTATAAAAGAAATGAGAGTTGGATAGCAGATGATTTTTTGGAAGTCTATCAAGAGGCCATAGATAGAGGATCTTTAGGACAAGAGATTAATAGAGGTGTAATCAAGCTACTACCCAAAGAAGGGGACATGTCTAATATTAGGAATTGGAAGCCTATAACTTTGTTAAATGTCTCCTATAAAATTATAGCTAAAGTACTAGCTATCAAACTTGTGGATATCCTGCTAGCCATAATAAATCCCACACAAATTGGATTCATAAAGGGGAGATATATCTTAGATAACCCCATTACAAGATGGGAAGCATTGGATTGGGCTAAAAATTAGGTCAAAATGCAGGGATCTTGCTATTAGACTTTGAAAAGGCTTATGACAAAATTGAATGGTCCTTTGTAATAATGATGCTTGAAGCTTTGGGTTTCTCGGGATACTATTGCAATATGGTAAAAATGTTTTTCAAAGATTCTACTATTAAGATAGATGTCAATGGCTCACTTTCAAATACCTTCAAATTAGAGAGGTCTATTAGGAAAGGGTGCCCTTTAGCTCCTACATTCTTTGTAATAGCCTCTAAAGCCTTGTACTATTTGCTAAGGATAGATCAAATAAGAGGAACCTTGAAAGGAATAACCCTTCCAAACAATGAACCGCTATTAAATGTTCAGTTTGCTGATGACACTACTCTATTTTTGTCCCTAGAGGAAGAGAACTTCCTATTTTTTGAAGAAAGACTATCTTTGTTCTACAAAGCGGTGGGTCCTAAAATACCCCATTCCAAATCCTCTCTACTTGGCTAGGATGTGGCTTCTCCTTTGTGTCTTGATGATGCCAAATGGCATTGGGGGGACTCATCTAAGTCGGTTAGATTCCTCAAAAACCCCTTTTCTGTCAGCCCATCCTTGAAATAGATGTGGGATTGGCTATTTGGGAAGATTAGCAAGAAGCTCAATATGTGGAATAAATAGTATTTGTCCCTAGCTAGTAGGCTTCAGGTTTGCCAAAAGATTTTATCATCTTACTCCATCTACTATGCTTCACTTGGTTTTTTGCAAGTTATAAGGTGAACATTATTCATAAAATGATCAGAGACTTCCTCTAGTCAGATGGGAAAGGTAAAAAAAGAAGCATAAAGTTTCTTGGGATTAGTACTACTTAAGTAAAAGCCTAGGGGGTTTGGGGCTAAAAAACTTAAAAATTCAAGGTGCCACCTTGGTGGAAAAGTGGATTGTTAAGGCTTTTGATGGCACTAAACCTTGGAAAGTCTTGATCTAAAATAATTTGAGGAGGTCTATGCCCAAAAAGGCTAAGGACTGGTCAGGCTTAAGTATTTAGGACATTGTTATAGGAGACTTCAGTGTCAAACCTGAAGGGTCAGTTGTGTTTGGGTCAATCCAAAAAGCATGGGAATCTGTGAAGCCCTTCATAGAGAATAGAGATGCTATTTATCTTAATAATAAGGAGATAACTCAGTCCAGGTCTATGTGGTGGAATTTCAAAGTAAATGGAAAGGCCAGGCTCTATTAGAAGGATGTTCCTCTAAGAAATGGCATAAATAAGGTATTAATTCTTTCAGTGACTTCATTTCAAACATTGGCATCAAGGACTAGGTCCAAATGAAATCTGATTTTAATTTGTTGGAATCTCAAAGGACATATACAGTCCTTACCAAAGCTCTTTAGGTGGTTATAGACAATGGGACCAAACTAAAAATAGAAGATTGGAGTAAAATCAAGTGGAGAAATGGAACATAATTTGGGAAAGTTACACCATTAAAGCTTTATAAATTGGTCACTAACAAACCTGATTTTTTTGTGCACATAAACTTGGTGTGGAATGTCAAGCTTAATCCCAAAACCTTATCTAAGTCTCTATCCCATGTCTAGTCTAATGCTTTAGAACCTAAGAAATTGTGCTTTAGGTGGTTGTTTCTTCTTGACAAGTTGGCAGTGGGTCAGGGTGTCTTGTGTCGGTTTTGCAATTGTCCTGAAAGTAGTGATCATTTATTTTTTGAGTGTCTATTTGCAAAATCTGTATGGTCTGTCTTTTTAAATTCTCTAAAAGGGAAGTTGTTAAATGTTTGTGTTTCCAAAGTCAATATATTATGTGGTTTAATTTGTAATATGTGCAAAATTGAAAGTTTGTTTTGGCTTATATTCTCTACTGAAGTTTTGTGGACTTTGTGGAAGGCAAGAAATGAGGACCTATCCCAAGATAGGGAAATGTTGCTTACAGGGTCCTTTCTTGGACTCACTTTTCATTCAATTTGTGAACACGCCGTTACACTTATGAAGATTGCAACTGAGAGATCTATGTAAATTTGGGATGAAGGATCAGGTATTGTGTGCAGGGAAGACATAAAAGAGGGCTAAATTTTGGCCTCATGACTATAGAGAAGAAAAGCTCAGGTGCCAAGAAAATATCACAAGTGAACCGAATAGCCATCTAGGAAGTATGCTTGATAGTGACTGTGGAAAATAGGGGATACAGGTGTTGAAAATAAGGAACACTGAGAGGGGGGTGAACCAGTGTTCTGTAAAACTTATTATTATGTTCCTTTATAAATTTACCACATACATTCAAAAGAAGGAAATAAGAACATAAGAACAACAACAACAAGATCATCACACATCAACACCAATATTTTTATGTGGAAACCTAGTTAAGGGAAAAACCACGGTGGGGGTTAACCCACAATATTTTATACTCTATTAAAAGTATTACAAATGGGAAGGCAGATGCCTTTGGGCACACTGCCTAGAGGTCACTGCTCAAAGGAGGCTCACTACCTACAAGATCAATTACAAGAGTTTACTGAAATACTTGAATTGAATAATAGCATCTAACAATGCAAGATTATAGTTCTGGTTAGGCTTGACATACTGACTTTACACACTTCATCTCTCACTGCCCTGTTTTACTATTCTGCCATGATCTGAACCTTAGATATCTTTGCTTTGCACTTTTTACTACCACACTTCACACTTTTCACCTCATATTCACACCTCAAAATGCTTGAACCCATCAACTATATATATCCGCAACGTGAGATTTCATCAACTTCAGTCAGCCTCAAGAAAACTTACAAACTTTTTCAAGATCACTATTCTATTGGCCGAATCAATGCAAAAACATCAATGTGGAACAAAATCTATGTATTAAAGTCACCTAACATATCGGTCAATACTACTAAATCTCACAAATTACTCAACCAACAACTTCTAATCTCCACAAGGATCAAACACCAAGTCGGCTTGTTATTCACTAGACTAAATTGTCTAACCACAACCCGATACTCAGATGCTTGTAACTTTCAATCCCTTCACCACCGGAGGATAAAAATTTGGATTTAGGTAGCCCTAACATCCCTTAACATTCCCTCAGATCTACAACACAATATGATTACCTATGGATAAATGCCGACCAAAATGCTAAACCCTGTCATGTGCTCTGTTCCTGTCTATCTAGACTTAGACAAATATGCACTCTAACTTCTGATATGATCAAAAGATGCAATTCAGATGTGTAAGATAAATTCATTTTCTATCAATGACAACACTTGACATACCTAGTAGTGTCTCTTGCCAACAATCTCCCTCTTTGGCATTGCTGGAAACACTTAGTTGAAAATGACTAAGTGTTAGAACAACTCTCCCTTACTGTGTACACTTGTGATTTGCAATGCTCCCCCTTAGATGAATTTCTCATTTTTCATTGCTTTCCTCTCCCCCTTTGACATCAATGGCAAAGGCTAAGATCCACATACCAAAATTCATGCAAAAATTTTATGTACAAGGGCATATATATACAAACAATCCTTATGTCTTATCTACATGAACTTAAGCACATCACCAAAAATGTTTTTAACAATGCCAATTCATTGTCCCAACTTTTCTTCATGTTATCCAAAACTGAAATATGACCACTAAATAGAAATGCCTATAACTCTACCTTCTATAGATTAGTGGGATCACTTGTCACAGCAACATCTTTAGCTTCTGTCAATGCATTGAACATAGATTCTAAATTAGGAGAAATTAGTCCCCAGAGTTCATCCAATTTACCCAAAACTTTAGCCTTTTCCTTCTCCAAATTGCTCAATTCATCAAGCAAACTCACTACTTGACAATTTTTAGTTATTACAGACTCAGTTAAGGGACTATAGGACTGAGAGATGTTAGACAATTTAAGCTCTAGGTCCTTAATCTTTTTCTTAATGTCTTCAACAACTTTAGACTGAGTTAGGCAAAACTTATAAATCTCAGCTCCTTCAGAGAGGGTATTTTGAATACTCTTTACACTAGTATCAAGCACTAATCTATCATAACTAATTATTCTCTTTATTTCAAAAAATCTCTTCTCATTAAGTTCCTTTCAGACTTTAATTTCTGCTGACTTCTCAAAAGTTTCAAAATGATTACTTACAGAGTTTATCATCTACTCTTCAACTAACCGGAGGGGGATGCTAATGAGTCCTTCTGAAATGTAGGCATGATTTTCTCCAAAATCCTGGATGCAAGACCAAGAAACTCAATGTCTTCTATATGGGACTTCAAGATATCCTCTCTAGCCTTAGCTTGTGCAAGAGAGGCCAACTTTATCTTCTATACCAGAGAGAGAGTATCCAAATTGGTTGGACCTTGTATTATATCCGAATCTTTTGCAACTTGTTTATCTTTCTCCAATATTTCTTTCACTACTTATGTAGTGTCTCTTGCCCAATATGATGTTTCAGATTTATGCTTTTCAGGGCCTACATCTTCTCCCTTTCTAGAGTCAACCACATTGTCTTGCTTGTCATTTTCATTCTCTTTCTCTGCTTCTGCTTTCTCTGCATCATCATCAGAGGCATCCTTCCTTTTATCAGCAATATCTTCTACATTCATTTCTAGAGGATTTTGTGTATCCTTAGCAGTAGCATTATCAAATTCCTCAACATCTGGAATGGAGGAATCAATTCCATCATCAGTTTCCTTTTCTTGATCTTCCTTGTGAACTTCTTCTTTTTCTTCTTTATTCTTCTCAAAATCACCTTCAATAGGAGCATTTATCTCCATATTCATCTCTATATTTTCTTTGCCTGATTGATCCAGAGGAATTTGAGTATCTTATGAGAACTCAATATTAACTTCATCATCTCTTCATCTCCTTTATTCAATGTTTCTTCTTCCAGAATAGAGAAATCATCTGCCTCAACTTGTTTCTCATAATCCTTCAACTCTTCTTCATTTGGAAAGGATGTATCATTAGCATCAGGTTCCTCAGTGACCACATAGAACTTATTTTTCTCTAGGGCTTTCCTTAGAATTTGTTATGTTTCTTTGACAACTTCCTCAATGTCTCCAATCATTAGCTTATTCATCCTAAGTTTGCTTCTGAATTCATTTTTAACTTCTTTGAAAATTTTATCTGCTTCCTTTCTAGAGATGACTGGACATAGACTGGACAACACATGTTCCCTTAACTCCATATCCTTTGCTTTAGCAACTTCTTTTCTCATCTCTAAAATGTCACTTAGACTCTTAGGGATATCTAATAAAATTTCCACAAGTGCTCTTTTGAATATATTTAGGTATTTAATAGTAGCATCCTCCATGATTTTCTTGTTAGCATCATCAAAGTTGTCATAATAATTTGTTATGGGCTTCAAATTCCCATGAATAGTTACTACATTCACAATGTCTTCAATTGACAAGGTAGATTTTTCAACATGTGTTTCAATCTTTTGCCCTTTTCTTGCCCTTACACTTCCGGAGGGCTTGTCTTGGATAGTCCTTGATGCTTCTGCTTTCTTTATGCTTCTAGAGGGCTTTTTCTTTGATACTTTAGTATCCTTGATGCCTGAGGCCTTCAACTCTTTAACCTCATCATTTGAATTGGTCCCTTCTTCATCTTCGTTCTCCACGCTGACATATGACCTTTTGGCCATTACTTTTGATCTTTTTCTTTCCTTACTGGTAGGTTTTTCTTTGAATTTCTCTGCAATAGGAGAAGGTGATGCACTAGAGGTTGTACTAGAACTCCTTGTAGTTCTTGATTTAGAGGAGGATTCTACTGGATCACTTCCCTGTTCTCTATCCTGCTTCTCCTTCTCAAATTTCTCTATCCTTTCCCTATTTTGTCTCACAACTTCTTTTGTTATTCCAATACTTTCTGCATATATTTCAACTTGCCTTTGGATCTTTCTCTTGGATTTAGGTCTCTGAATCTCAACATGTAGTTTTAAATTGAGCTCATCATATGTACCAAATCTTTCAAAATATGTGTCTTTTAGTTTGCTAAGAAGGTGTTGAGCATACATGTCCAGTATTCCTTCATCAACTTCATACCCCATGGGCATGATCCATACAATTCTTGGTTCAAATGCTTCCATCAAGCATTGATATGTTTCCACCATGAAACAAATTGTGTCTTTGTACTTTTCTACCACTGACCTCAGGATTATTTCCCTTGTTTGCATCATATTCTAGAAATTCTTGAAATATCTCCAAAGAGCAATCCTTTGGGCATTAGAGTCACCACTATTATGCAGGTGCTGTATTCTTTAGATGGCAACAGGTTTGTCACTGGTCCAACACAGGCTTTTCATTCCAGGCAACTCATTCATGAAATAAAAGAATAAACACAAGACTAATGTACCATACTTGAATGTGTTCTTCTTATCCTTCTTGATCTTGTTTAAGTTCTCCATTAGCTGGTCCTTCAAAAGCTCACACAGATAATAGTTAGCATTTTCTCTTAACATTTGATAGGTAGCATAAATAGTTGTACCAGACACTGAGTTTTCTCTCCTTGAGTGGTATATTTGTTGGAATTAACCCAGACAACTAAGAGGGGGGGTGAATCAGTTGTCCCCGAATTCTTCTTTTAAACTTCTTTTTGTTAATTTGATTAATGATGTAAACACTAAAGCATATGATATTAACACAGAAGCAAAAACATAATCAACACATTTGACACCAAGATTTTTGATGTGGAAACCCGGTTAAGGGAAAAACAATAGTGGGGGTTAACCCACAAATATTAATACCCTGCTAAAAGTATTTTTACAAATGGGAATGCACATGCATTTAGGCTTAGTACCCAGATCTCACTACTCAAATGGAGGCTCACTATCTATGGAAATATTACAAGAGAATGATAGAGATTTGAACTGATTAATAGCATCTACCCATGCAAGAATTTTAGTTTTGGTTAAGTGCAAAAACTGATCTTACATATTTCATCCTTGCTCTGCTCTTCTTACTATTCTGTCTTCATTCACACTTTGGATTTTTTCTCTTCTCACATATGCCTTATTCACATATACCACACATACACCAAAATCATCCACAACAATAGGCTATATATATATTCATCTTGATTTGCAATCACTTACGAGTCGACTACAATAAGACTTAGAATTTTTATGAATGCTCTGCTTTGTTGGTTAGATCTATGCATACCTTAAGGTGCAGACCAAAACTTATTCTTGAAAAACATCACTCATGTCGGCTACTATCACTGATCATCATCATTTGTCCAACAAACAACTTCCATACATCTGGAATCAAGATCTTCTGCAAGGTCGGCCTGTTCTTCTTATGTCTGCTCTAACAAATTGAAACCTGGTACTCAGAGGCTTATATCTTTTGAATCCTTCATCACTGGAGGAAAAAAATATAGATTTAGACTATCTTGACAATACATATGACTCCCCTAGATCTACAGCTAATAATGAATTTCCACTAGAGAGATCCAGACCAAAATACTGGACCCTGTTACTGCTCTATTCCTAACTGCCCAGACTTAGACAAATTCTGAATCTAACTTCTGATATGAAAAAATTGTGTTATGCAGATGATTGGGATGATCTTAGTTTCCATCAATGACAACAACTATTAATGCAAAGCAGTGTCTCTTTCCATCAATATCTCCCTTTGGCATTTATGGAAACACTTAGTGAAAAATGACTAAGTGTCTAGTGCAACTCTCCCTTTGTCTGTACACTCATGTACTTCACTTATTCTAGTGCTACCCCTTTGTTGAATACCTCATTTTTCACTACCCTTCACTCCCCCTTTGACATCAATGGCAAAGGGTGGGGTCCACAAGACAAAAATCGTCAAAAATTATGTATATACTGTCGCATATGTATAATGAATCATTAAGTCTTATTTACATGAACTTGAGAAGTTCTGCAAAACTAGTTTTTATTTGCACAAGTTCGAAGGCCCAAGTACTCTTCATTCCATTCAAAATTGAGATGTGCCCACTCAACAAAGATGCATATGCTTCTGCCTTTGCCAGATCCAGAGGATCACTTGTTTGAAGTGCATTTTGGGCTTCAGATAATGCATTATGCATGGATTCCACTTGGGGGCAATCAATCTCCGGAGTTCACACATCCTCTTCATAGTATTACCTTTCTCTTTTACAAGTCCCTTTATTTCATCTGTCAAGCTAATAACCTGACATTCCTGGCTTATAGGAGAGGTAGTTAGAGGATTAAATTTTGAGATAGAACTGATATTTTCTGTTCTTGTTCCTTTATCTTCTTCTCAATATATTCATTGACTTTAGACCATGATAGGAAAAACTTATATATATCTCCTCCATCACTTAGGGCATTTTGAATTCTCTTTATGCTAATGCCTAGTATCAACCTATCACTCCTTATTAGATTCTTAACTTGACTAAATTTCTTATTCAGGAACTCTTTCTAAACTTTTGCCTCTGCAGACTTTTCAAAAGACTCAAAATGTGAGTTTACTAAAGTTACAAGATTTTTTAGATGTTTGGAGGGGGAATCATTTTGATTCTTATGATAAGTTGGCATTAATTTCTCCAAAATTCTAGTTGCAAGCCCCAATAGCTCATTGTCCTCCATGTGGGCCTTCAACATCTTTTCTCTAGCCTTTACTTGAGTGAATGATGTTATTTTCATCAATTAAATTGGAGAGAGAGCATCTGGATTGGCTAGGCCTTGGAGTAGCTCAGGCTCATCAAGTTCAATCATTTATTTTTCAAGAAGTCTTTTTACTGCATCTACAATGTCTCTTGCAACCATTTTAGAACCATCCTTTTATTCTCCTGATTTCTCAGTATCTACTTTAGGTGCTTCAACATTTGCACCATCTTCTTCTACCTTATCCTTCTTTCCTTTTCTTCCTCTTTCTCTATTTTACTCTTCTCTATGTTTTCTCTAGAGGGACTCTTTCCTATTTTCTCACCACTTGCTACTTGATCCAAAGGGCTCTATGTGGTAGCAATACCCTCTTCTTTTCTAGAGTGATCAGGTGGAGGAGTTACCCCTACATCAACTATTCTGTCTACCATTTATATGTCCTCCTGATTGACTTGTTCCTCTTCCTAAACTTCTCCAATATTTAAATTTGATGAATGAAGTCCATCATTGATCTCCTCATAAAATAATTCTGGAGGATCTAGAGTAGTACTTTGGTCATTAATTCTCTTGTTAGTTTCTTCTTTAGGAGCTTTTTGTTCCGGCGTAGGAGGATTGTCTTCTTCAACTTGTTTTTCTGAAACAATATAGTAATTATCTTTGTCTAAATCCTTTCTCAGAATTTCCTCTATTTCCTTTGCAATTTCCTTAGTCTCACTAAGCATTAGCTTGTTCATCCAGACTTTTCTTCTGAATTTTTCTTTGACTTCTTTGAGAATTTTATCTACTTCTTTATTGGTCATTATAGGACATAGTGTGGAGAGGACATACTTTCTGAGTTCTAGATCTTTAGCCTTAGCTGTTTCTTTTTCTCATTTCTAGTACTCTCCTTAAACTTTTAGGAAGTTCTTGTAAAATTTCCAATAGGGCTATGAATTTATTCAAATATATGATAATGGCATCTTCCAAAATTTTATTATTTACTTGATCAAAATTATCATAGTAAACTCTAATAGGCTTTAAATTTCCATGAACAATGATTGTTTTTACAATTTCATCAATAGTTATACTGACCTTACCAGTGAGTAGCTTTTTACTGGCCTTATTGCTTTCGAAAGGCTGGTCTTCAGAAGTCTTTAAAGTTCTGGCTTTCTTGGATCTTATTTATATCACTTCTTCATCTATCTCTATCTATTCATCATCTTTTGTGCTCTTGTGGGTTCTTGTGGCCTTGGTTTTCTTTCTTTTCCCTCCATCATTGGATGGAGTAGCTTTAGACTTCTTAGTGGAAGTGGACTTGAGTTGCTCAGCAAGAGTTGTAGAACTCCTTGTCTTTCTTGAGGAGCTTGGTGGGATTTTTGGAGTGACTTCCAGCTCACTTTCTACTTTTTCTTCTGTAGTATGCTTAGTGCTTTTCTTCATCTTTTCAATTCTTTCTCTATTCTACTTTACTGCCTCCTTGGTTAGGCAAATGCTCTCAGCATACCTTTCAACTTGTCTATGCACTTTCCTCTTGGTCTCAGGCTGTCTGAGCTCCACATGTAATTTTAGACTTAGTTCCTTGTAGGTTCCAAACCTTTCCACAGAGGTATCTTTAGGTGTGCTCAAAAGATGTTGAGCATACATATCCAAAACTCTTCCATCCACCTCATAACCCATAGGCATTATCCAAACTGTCCTTGGTTCTATAGCTTCCATCAAGCATTGATCTATGTCAACCATGAAACATATGTCATTTTCATACTTCACAATTGTTTTAGGGATTCTTTCCCTTCCTTGCATTAAACTATGGAAGTTTTTGAACTAGCCCCAAATGGCAGTCTTTTGGGATTGGGAGTCACCAACACTGAGAAGGTGATCTCTTATTTGCCATGCTACTGGCCTGTCAGTTGTCCAATGCACACCTTGAATTCCAAGTACTTCATTCATAAAATAGAAGAACAAACATATAATCAAGGAACCATATTTGAATGAATTTTTCTTATCTTTCTTTATCTTGCTCAAATTCTCAATCAATTGATTTTGTAGTAGTTAACAAAGATCATAATCAGCATTTTCTTTTAACATTTGATAGGCTACATATATTGTAGTTCCAGAGATAGAGTTTTCTCGGCTAGATTGGTAAATTTTGTACCTAATCACCACGGAGGTGAATTTGACATCTGGTTCTATAATATCATTGATGGTCATTGCCCTTCTGTCAAACTTGTCACTGGTAGCATCAGTCACTATCTGGTTTATCATGGCTTTCAGCATGGGCAACCCACTGATTGAATTTAATTTGGTTACAATCTTGATAACATCCTTTGTAATCTTGAATGGTTTCAATATCCATATGAACTCATCATGTATTCAGCTTAAGATATATCGAACCCATTCATTTTCATAAAATATCAGAAACCTAATGACTTGTAGAAAATGTTTGCTTTCTAGGGCTTTGTATTCTAGTTTCAATTTGTGGCTATCATCCATTAAGTAGTTGTTAAGCAAATCCAAGAGATTAAGGTTTCCAAATTCATCCATGTTATAGTGGATGTATGCCCTAATATCCTCAACATGCAATACACCATGAGGAACCTCAGAGAATGTGCCCAACAGTTCAACTTCAACTGATTTGTGTGGATGCTTATTAAATATTGGTCAGGGCCTTTCAGTTACTTCAACACCTAGAGGTGTAGCCATTTGCACAAATTGAGAACTCAAGAGATTTCACAAAAAATAGAAAATACCTTATTATGCAGATTAAGGTTTTTGCTTGGAAATCCTTTTCTCACTTCCAAATCTTGAGAATTCTTAGCTCTAAGCTCGTCCACTTCTTTCTTCTTGTTTTCTCTTGATGCACAGTGTTTTAAATGAGGAATGAATGACCTTTTTAAGCTTCACATCACCTAATTTGCCTTTGTAATAAATGCTCAGCCCTAGCACATCTAGTTGCTTTGTTATTGAATAGTCTTTCATGTATCACCCTACAATTTTCCATAATCACTTCCTTTCTTCTAGAAATCCTTCCAAATGGTCTGAGTCAATTCAAGGTACCTTTTCTCATTGTGCTAGAACTAGGCACTCAACTAATGGTTGGGGGAATTTGATTTACAATGCTGCTCCCCCTGAGCCAAGGCTCCCAAATCAATTCCTAGAGGAATTTTTAGCACCGGATTCTGGTGCAGATCCATTACTATCATTCATAATTATTTTCTCGACCCATATCTTGTTTTTTTCATTCTGAGTCTCATTCGTATCAATTTTTTCTCTATCTTTGTCTTGTCTTTGCTCATCTAGTTTTCTATTTAGTAGACCTCTTCTTCCATTGTTCCTACTTCTGCAAAATCTTGCAATATGACTAGATTTATTGTAGTTAAAGCACACAACATTTATTTTCTCATAAACCTAATTTTCTCTTGATCTACACTGATTAGACATGTGTCCAAATCCATTGCAAACAAAGTAGTAACCATTGAAGGAATTGCTAATTCTTCTATTGTTAGCATTATTCATTATCATACTTTTGTATTCATTTGATTTATGGCCTACCTTTTACACTTGAAGCATTGACCGAAGAAGGATAGAGCATTTTGAGTTACTCTACTTCTGTACTGAATAGCTTTATGACTAAATTTGTTGTAGTTGAAACAATTTCCATTGAATGATGGATATCTTTGAGCATTAGGCTGTCTTATCAGAGGTTTTCTAGTTCTATTTCTCCCATTCCTAGGTTGAAAGTTTCTCTATCTGGATCCAGAGCTTTCACCTTTCTCATATCCAAGACCATGCTTGTCATCAGTCTTTTTCTGTCCTTCGAGCAATGTTTCTAGTTTTGCTGAGCTTATCTTGAACTTCTCCTTATATTCATTTGCAACTTCTAGGTCATGTCTGAGAATGACAATTTGCCTTTCAAGTTCTCTCTCATTATCTCTACTTTCTTGTAGATCAGATTCTAGCTGTCCATCTATTCTATCCAATTTACAATATTCTTCAGTTCTTTCTCTTAGTTTTTGATTCAGATCTTCTACAATTTTCTTCCTATCTTCACTTTCTTTGGTTTACCTCATTACTCTGGATTCCATTTCAATTTTCAAAACAACTTCTTTTGACAGCTTCTCACATTCCTTTGTATTTTCTTCCAAATCTTCATTCATGCCATTTTCTTTAGGTAAATTGGATAGTTGCAGAAGTAGATCCTTTTTATTTTGTAGAGATTTCTTTAATTTATCTTTTAACATTTCAATGGTATTATCAGCATCTTTGAGTTCACCTCTCAGATTGCCAATTTCTTCTAGGGCCATCTGAAGTTGATCTTTGACTGAACCCATTTGAAACTTCTTCCAAGATCTTTTCCTTAAGCTTGTTAAGATTTTCAAAGGAACCTTACTCTGATACAAATTATTGGAATTAACCCAAACAACTGAGGGGGGGGTGAATCAGTTGTCTTCGAATTCATCTTTAAACTTCTTTCTCTATTGTCAATTTGATTAATGATGTAAAAAATAAAGCATATGATATTAACACAGAAGCAAAAACGTAATCAACACATTTGACACCAAGATTTTTGACGTGGAAACCCGGTTAAGGGAAAAACCATGGTGGAGGTTAACCCACAAATATTAATACCCTACTAAAAGTATTTTTACAAATGGGAATGTACATGCATTTAGGCTCACTACCCAGAGCTCACTGCTCAAATGGAGGCTCATTGTTTATTGAAATATTACAAGAGAATGATAGAGATTTGAACTGATTAATAGCATCTACCCATGCAATAATTTTAGTTTCAGTTAAGTACAAAAACTGATCTTACACATTTCATCTTTGCTCTGCTCTTCTGACTGTTCTATCTTCATTCACACTGGATTTCTACTCTTCTCACATACGCCTTATTCTCATATACCACACACACACCAAAATCATCCACAACAATGAAATATATATATACTCATCTTGATTTGCAATCACTTACCAGTCGGCTACAACAAGACTTAGAAGTTTTATGAATGTTCTGCTCTGTCAGCTATATCTATGCATACCTTGAGGTGTGGACCAAAACTTGCTCTTGAAAAACATCACTCATGTCGGCCATTATCATTGATCATCACCATTTGTCCAACAAACAAATTCCATATATCCAGAATCAAGATCTTCTGCAAGGTCAGCCTGTTCTTCTTCTGTATGCTCTAACAAAATAGAACCTGGTACTCAGAGGCTAATATATTTTGAATCCTTCATCACTGGAGGAAAAATATTTGGATTTAGACTATCTTGACAATGCATATGACTCCCCTAGATCCACAGCTAATCATGACTTTCCACTGGAGAGATCCAGACCAAAATACTAGACCCTATTACTGCTCTGTTCCTAAGTGCCCAGACTTAGACAAATTCTGAATTTGACTTTTGGTATGAACAAATTGTGTTATGTGAATGATTGGGATGGTCTTAGTTGCCATCAATGACAACACCTATTAATTCAAAGCAGTGTATCTTGCCAACAATATTTTATACCCAATCACCATAGATGCAAATTTGGCATCCAGATTAATTATATAATCTATTATCATTGCCTTCTTATCAAACTTTGAACTGGTAGCTTCAGTTACAGTTTGGTTCTTCACTGATTTAAGCATTGGCAATTCACTAGATGAGTTCAATCCTATCACAGCCTTAATTGCATCCTTTGTAATCTTAAAAGGTTTCTTCAACCACATAAATTCATCATGCATCCAGCTCAGTACATACCAGACCCACTCGTCGACATCGAAGGATGGAAACCCTATAATTTGAATGAAATTTTTGTCTTGTAGTGCTTTATATCAGGTTTAAGACCATAAATTTCACCCCTCAGGTGATTCTTAAACAAATCTAGTATCTTTGAATCCCCAAATTCATCTATGCTAGCCTAAATGTAAGCCCTTATATCTTCAGTGTGCAACACTCCATGCAGAACATTTGAGAAGGCACCTAACAGATCAACCTTTACAAATTTGTGTGGGTGTTTTTTGAATTTAGGTTGGGGCCTTTTGGTGATATCAACAACCAACGAAGTAGCCATATTCAGAAATTGCAGATTCAGAAAGCTTTACAGAGAATACCTTGTTTCTCTAGTTACGGTTTTTGCTTGGAAATCTTCTTCACACTTCAGTCTTTTGAAATCCTTTGCACAGAGCTCACCTTTCTTCTTTCTTTTTAGATGCAAATTGATTTTGATTTTCCTTTTAACCTCCACACACCTACTTTTTGATGTAGTAAATGCTTTTGCCCTAACTCTTCTAGATACCTTGTTTGTTGATACAATTTCTCATAAATTGCTCTGCAATTTGGCACATCAACCTTTTTCCTTCTAGAAATTCATCCAGATGATCTGTAATAGGCCATTCTATCTTCTCTCATCGTACCAAATTTAGGCACCCACTTACTAGCAAGGGGATTTAGATTTTCAATGTAGTTCCCCCTGAGCCTAAGCTCCAATTTCAATTCCTGGAGGAATTACCAGCACCGGATTCTAGTGCGGACCCATCACCATTATTCATTTCACCTTTCTTCACCCTTGTCTTGTTCATTTCATTCTAGATTTCATTCACATCTACTTTGCCCTTGCCTTTATCTTGTCTCTGCATATTCTAGTTTTTGTTTACTGGACCTTTTCTATCATCATTCCTTCTTCTATAGAATCTTGCAATATGACCTGATCTATTACAATTAAAGAATGCAACATTCCTTTGCTGATTTACTTGATTTCCTCTTGATCTAAACTGATTGGCCATGTGTCCAAATCTATTGCATGCAAAACATTTGCCATTGAAGGAACTGACATTTCCTCTATAGTTAGGGTTATTCATCACCATAATTCTACATTCATTGTATCTATGACCATACCTTTTACAATTGAAACATTGACTGGAGAACGATGGACCACTTTGATTCATTCTACTTCTGCACTAAGTATCTCTATGACGAATTTTATTGCAATTTAAACAATTTCCATTAAAATATGGATATCTTTGACCATTAGGTTGTCTTCCTGGAGGCCTTCTAGGATTCCTTCTTTGATTTCTTGCTTCAGTATTTCTTTGACTAGATCTAGAGCTTTCACCTTTCTCATATCCCAGACCATGCTTATCATCTGCATTTTTCTGGCTATCAAGCAACATCTCAAGTTTAGCTGAGCTTATCTTGAAGTTTTCTTTGTATTCATTTGTAGCTTCTAGGTCATGTTTGAGAATGACAATTTGCCTTTCAAGTTGTTCCTCATTATACTTGGTTTCTTGTAGATCAAACTCTAGATGGCCAATTATTCTATCCAATCTACAACACTCTTCTGTTCTTTCTTATAGAGACTGATTTAGGTTTTCCTCGGTCTTCTTCCTTTCCTCAATTTCCTTGGTTAGTCTCATTACTCTGAATTCCATCTCATGTTTTAGGACAATAGCTTCTTTTGCTAACTTCTCACATTCCTTTGTCTTCTCCTTCATAACCTCATCCATGTCATTGTCTTCATTCTGATTTGCTAACTGTTGAAGTGGCTCCTTCCTCTTTTTTTCATAGATTTGCTTAGTTGCCCTTTCAAAGTCTGAATGAAATCCTCAGCATCTTTAAGGTTCTCTTTTAGTTCTTTGATTTCTTCTCTAAACTGATTAAGATATTCTAAAGCAACTTAAAGTTGTTCATTGATTCCATCAGATACCTTAATGAACCCATTGAAATACCTTCCCAGATCTTCCTCAAGCTATTAAACTTCTTCTAAGGAACCAAGCTCTGATACCAATTGTTGAAAATAAGGAACATTGAGAGGGGGGTGAATCAGTGTTATGCAAAACTTATTATTATGCTCCTTTATTAATTTACCACATACATTCAAAAGAAGGAAATAAGAACATAAGAATAGAAACAACAAGATCATCACACATGAACACTAGAATTTTTATGTGGAAACCTAGTTAAGGGAAAAACCATGGTGGGGGTTAACCCACAAGATTTTATACTCTATTAAAAGTATTACAAATGTGAAGGCACATGCCTTCGGGCACACTACCCAGAGCTCACTACTCAAAGGAGGCTTACTGCCTACAAGATCAATTACAAGAGTTTATTGAAATACTTGAACTAAAGAATAGCATCTAACAATGTAAGATTATAGTTCTGGTTAGGCTTGATATACTAACTTTACACACTTCATCTCTCATTGCCCTATTTACTGTTCTGCCATGATCTGAACCTTAGATCTCTTTTCTTCACACTTGTTACTACCACACTTCACAACTTTCACCTCATATTCGCATATTCACACCTCAAAATGCTTGAACCCATTGACTATATATATCCAAAACATGAGATTTCATCAACTGCAGTCGGCCTCAAGAAAACTTACAAACTTTTTCAAGATCACTATTATGTCAGTTGAATCAATGTAAAAACATCAATGTGGACCAAAACCTGTGTATTCAAGTCACCTAACATGTCATCCAATACTACTGAATCTCACAAATTACTCAACCAACAACTTCTCCTAATCTGCACAAGGATCAAACACCAAGTCGGCATGTTCTTCATTGGACTGAACTGTCTAACCAAAACCAGATACTCAGATGCTTGTAAATTTCAATCCCTTCATCATTGGAGGCTAAAAATTTGGATTTAGGTAGCCCTGACATCCCTTAACATTCCCTCAGATCCATAATACAATATGCTTACCTATGGATAAATGCGGACCAAAATGTTGAACCCTGTCATGTGCTCTGTTCTTGTCAATCTGGACTTAGACAAATTTGCACTATAACCTCCTGTATGATCAAAAGATGCAATGCAGATGTGTAAGATAAATTTGTTGCCATCAATGAAAACCCCTGACATGCCTAGAAGTGTCTCTTGTCAACAACAGCTAGTAGTTGATTTAGGCTAGCTTGAGGATAATGTTGAAAGCTAGGTAAGAAACTCTCCAAGGCAAAATATAAACATGGAAAAAAACCTTACTAGAAACATTCAGAGCGATGATGTTCATGGAAATAAAGGCTAGAAAGAGGAGATTTAGACTATACAGACTTCATAGGTGGTACAGGCAGAGCCTAATTGTGAGTTTTGAAGATCTTATAGGGATAGAAAGCAAGTAAAAGTGACTCAGTTATTTTGAATTCTATGAAATATATAGTTATAAGTAGATAATGTATAATGTATAAAATTTAACTTGTAGTATCTCAAAGTGGACATATGATTTAGTTAGTTTTTGATGTGGCCTCCTTGGCCACCAAATGTACTCTTTCCCTTCTACTAGTAATCTATATGCAAGTTAAAAAAAATTGTCCAGCAAAAAAAACTTTAACCTAGTATTAACTAAGCAATACATGACTAAATACGTAAGCAATATGATTTTAGTTGTCAAGCCATCTGAGGAAATAAACAAGAAATAAGTAACATCTGAGGAAATATGAGGTAGGGTTGTTTTGTATGGAATGGATAAAACTTGGGTTGTTACAATCAAATTAGGCTTCTTTTTTAGGACTGCTTTGTAACAATAGAGGGTAAATGGATTGATTAGATCATAAGATTTATATGGAAGGTGTAAATAGGCATATCTAAAATGTCTAAACATGCATCTTGAAATTATCACTCAAAAAACACAAGAAAACTAAAAAAATGCATAGTGCTCTGTAGAAACCTATAGACCAAGGGTTTGATGCAAAAACACCTGTAGGTGTGAAGTAGGTATGAAACTTGGCACAGTTTTCTATACACCTGTAAGCATCAAGAATCCAAAATTTGGAGAATTTTGGCCAGTGGAATCATAATTTAACCTCTTGACTTAGTTTGAGGCCAAAAACACATAATTAGGCCTAAAAATCACAAAACTAAGTATCAAGGCTTCAAATAAATTTTGTTAGCCTTGTTTTGACCTTGTTGAAGTGTATGTACCTTCAAAAGGGT
Organism: Cunninghamia lanceolata; assembly: GCA_027924645.1. Classification (NCBI taxonomy): domain Eukaryota; kingdom Viridiplantae; phylum Streptophyta; class Pinopsida; order Cupressales; family Cupressaceae; genus Cunninghamia; species Cunninghamia lanceolata. Next base: position 2,221,786 of record BSBN01000937.1, on the reverse strand, counting down.
GAAATGATTGACCAAATAGCTAGTGTCAACTTCAAGCTTGTTGTCCTGTCTGAAACAACATGACAATTTTGGGGAAATATGAACACAAATCACCTCAAACTTCACTTATATTGGGTCCACCTGCTACTTTGTACGGATGGGGATGTAATGCAATGTGTAAGTTATTGGATTTATAATTTTTCCCATTTCATGACTAACCGTGTTCTTGCAAACAACTATTGTAAATCCTTATTCAACACTCAAACCTCATGGTTGGATCCTCACATGTGTGAAAATGTTCAAGGGGCATTTGTGTTTTATTGTTACTTAATTAAAACTTGCCTTTCATTGTTACTACCCTATTATAACAGTCCTAGCAATGGAAGAGGGCTAAAATACATTTCTATAATAGTCCTAGAATGAACCATGACATCAACACAAACTTGTCTACTGATGTCATCCATTGTTCACATTATAAAGATCTTGTTATCTTGCAAAAACCAATAATGGGACTGTTATAGCTAAAATAACACAGGACAATGTCTAGTGTTATTAGTTACTATGCAAGTTGAAATATTGATCTATCTATACCTTCTAGATACTCATGACAAAATATCAAAGGCATCTTAAGTAATGCATTAAAAACAACTTCATGATGGTCATGACTATGATAGTGGACTGTTATATAGACTTGTGACTATCCTAATCTCATGAAAAGCTCCCTTTTAATGTTTTATCTCCTTATAACTCCCTTTGTATCATCTTGTATATACCCTAAGACAACCCCTAAACCTCTTTTTCATGGAGATTTCTTAGGTAATGGGCATGATACAAATCATATATGAATATCACAATGGCAAATAGTCTTAAATCCCTTTATGTAAATTATCTTCTTCTTCTTTACATGGATTGTCCTCTCTATCTCTAGTTGATGTTATCTTCAAATTATCTTAAATGAATGATACAATGGAACCAATACCCATGAGCTTTCTAACAAATGGATGAGTACTTCTTCTTGGAATAATGGTCCTTTGACATGACATGAAATAGAAGTAGGACTATTGTATGGACTGTGACGGTCCCTCTTTCTTCAAATTCAAAATGATCATCATGTGAATGTTGACAATGTCCCCTTAGAAGATGGTAGTCATGAATGATGCTAATTTAATACCCTACTAAGACCACAACCTAAATTTATAACATAAAACAATGTTCCTAAATGGATTATGGTAGCCTCTTAATATGACAACATACTCATGAAGGGTCGCGATAGTCATGGTAGCCTCTTAATATCCCAAAATAAGAAAGCAGGGAAAATTTCACAATGGGATGTTTGGAATTGCCTCGGTAGACTATGAATTGGATGTTTGGAATAGGATATGGACATCCACCAAAGCATAAAGAATATGGGAATTTTGGTAGATGTTCTAGTTGCAACTGCCTTGGTAGACATGTATACAAAGTGTGGAAGAATAGACAAGCCACATTAACTATTTGACAAAACAAGTCAAAGAGATGTTGTCTGATGGAATGCAATGATTGCAAGATATGCACAAAATAGATTTGTTGCTTTATAACATTTTAAGAAAATGTAATTTGTAGGTGTAATTCCAAATTCCACAACCTATCATCCTTAGAACCTAAACACAAGTATAAAATGCATTTTAGGAAGTTTTTCCTTTCTCCTATCACTATTTGAAGATGACTTTACAATCCAAAACAAGGTTATCATAGTGATGAGGGAAGATAATCATAAGTGTGAGGGGTTTTCATCAATTTTGAGACTGTTATAAACTCACCTTTCTCCCACTATCCTTTTGGGATCAGTCCATGTTGAAATCCTAGAATATTGACATCCTATCCATGGGTGGCAAGAATTATTATCATCTCTATGTAGGCACTATTTTATGAGAGCATGGTGGTGAATACAATAGAATGAAATGTATTCTTTTGAAATCCATGGTGGACCATTCAAGACAACAGTGTGTCATAGGCCTACCTAAGAAGATGTGAACTTTTTTACATTTTAGGGTAATAGTAATGAGTTCCTTTATGATGAGGTCGGTGGACTATACTTGAATAGTGTAGGTCTCATTATGATCAAAGTATTAATAAAGTCATTCTACATCCCTCCCACATCAATGATGGGCCAATAGGATGCAGTCATCTAAGGACTATCATAACTTCACTGTTATACTAGTCCATATGAACATGGTCATGATGTCCCTAAAGATTTTTTATCCTAAGCTCTGGAGAAGGTTGAAGAGGCTATCTTAGAGCATGCAAAGATCAAACACAGGGATGGTGAAGAGACCTATGACCAAAAAGAAAATCATCTTAAGACCTTTGTGGTTGTTCATTTTCAACTAGGATGGTCATGAAGATCTTACAGTCTAGATTGATCATTTCATGGAAATGCATGGATGAAGGTATGTTTGTGGATGAAATGATGCAAAAATGGAAAACAAGAAGCTGCACACGAAGGTCATAATGCCAAAACTACACATAATATAGATTCATATTAAAATATATGCTTGAAACATGAGAACCTAATGCTACAAGGGAAATCTTGATAAAAAAATTAGCTATCTTGTTATTTATGCTTGACATATGTCAAGTAGGCATGGCATATGGGATTTGAAGAAGTTTCTAGATCAGTACATGCCTTACTAACCAAGTCATCACCTTGAAAATTGCATTCTTAAGGAACCTATGTTGTTAGAGGAGTTGTTGTTTGATGGAATACAATGATGACAAGAGATGTTTGATGGAATGTAATGATTACAAGATATGCACAAAATAGATTTATTTCTTTAGAAAATTTCAAGAAAATACAAATGGGAGGTGTAAATCAAAGTGTGGAAGCATAGAAAAGCCACATTAACTATTTGACAAAACAACTCAAAGAGATGTTGTCTAATGGAATGCAATAATTGAAAGATATGCACAAAATAGATTTGTTGCTTTAAGGATGAGAATTTTGTCAAATGTTGTAGTTGCAATTACCCTATGACACATGTATGCAAAATTTGGAAGCATAGACAAGGCACATGAACTATTCAGTAGAACATATCAAATGTATGTCATCTAATGGAAGGCCTTTATTGAAAGATATGCACAAAATGGATTTAGAAACTAGTATGTATAGAAATCTAGAAAGAAAAATATTAAGAAACATAAATGAACACTAAAAATCTTACCTCACATCTATGATGCCATGCAAAATAACCTCATTTGCAGTTTTGTATAGTCAAAAACATGCATTATAGTTAAAGAAACAAGATTTTTAATAAAACAATTCTAAAAAATAGATAAAACAAGAACAAGTTAAGAAGAAAATTGTCATACATGTCCATCTAGAAGTTTAAATGCTATTCAAGCATACCCGAGGGGTCATCTCTTACCTTCAGAGTATTCAATATTGTGCCATGATCAACATTACTAATTGTCCATAGTTGTTTTTTTTCTTTTTGCATGATGCTTTAGTAACTTAATATTTGTTGCTATAACTAGGTGCGAATACATCAATATAGTTTTATGCTTCTCAAAACTATCTTCAAATGCATGGATGCCATTATTTCTAATCATATATGTTTGCAACCAAGTACCAACAATAACAATTGATCCCGTAGGATATGTGAACCCATCATCATCTTTCATAGGTCATGTTAGCTTTTTTTTCCCTATACACATCGTGCCAACCAATAGTCTGATCTCTCTTCATTTCTATGTGGTGCAACAACTACATAAACATGACCTAGTTGTACAAGGTCTGAAAGATGTTCATAGTCAAATGAGCTCTCCATTTCATGTTGGCAAGAGACACTGTGTGGCTTCATGATTATTGTCATTGATGGCAACAAAGTCTATCTCACTCATCCGCAGAGCATAATATGCCTATATCAGAAGTTAGATTGAAGAGTGTTCTGTTCTAGTGAACAAGAACAGAGCATGTAGCAAGGTCTGACAATCAGGTCTAGATCTCTTAGAGGGTGTAACTCAGCAAAGTGTAGACTTGGACAAGTCAAGAGGAGCATCATGACTACTATATTCTAGAGATTGAGCCTCTAGTGATGAATCATGGAAAATATATGAGCATCTGAGTGTTGGGTTCTAGACAGGGAGAGCAGATTGAGGAAGAACTCACCGGCAGAGTATCAGACTTTAATCCGGATGAGAAATTGATGGTGATCAAGATATTTGAGGGATCATACATGGCTAGCTGACATGATTGATGACTTCTATGTCTATGTTTTTGATACGCATCACATATTAAGCATGGATTTAGTCGACAGATCAATGTTTTGTAAATATCTTGAGTATTCTGGTTATCGACTAGAAAGATGTTGAAATCCTTGGTGTGGATATATATACCAGATGGATTTCGGTATGAAGGTGTGTGTGGTGTGTAGTAGTGTGTGAGGAAAGGCAGAGATAAGTGTGGAAACATCAATACAAGTCCAATATGTGAAATAACAACATCACTAAAGTAGAGGAAGAATGAAGTGCATCTGATCAGTATATTCAGCCTAATTAGAACTGAACCTCAGCATATATGGATGCCTCTCATTAGTTCAAACACCTAGTTACCTTCTATAAACCTTGTAGACAGTGAGTCTCTTGTAGGCAGTGTGCCTCTTGTGAGCAGTGTGCTCAGGTAGTGAGCCCTAATTGGCAAGTGCCATTTTGTACTTCTAATTCTTTTAATAAAGAATACAACCTTGGGTTAGTCACCTTGTGGTTTTTCCCTTAACAGGGTTTTCCACGTAAAAATCATTGTGTTATGTGTGTTGATTTTATTTCTTCTCTCATGGTTTTGTATGCTTATATGTTTTGATGCTGTACTAATTGTTAAAGAAGAAAAGAACATTAAAATATTTAAGATAACTGATTCACCCCCCCTCTCAGTTATCTACCTTGTTTCAAACAATTGGTATCAGAGCTAAGTTCCTCCAAACAAGAGCCTAACAGCTTGAGGAAGATTTGGTAATCTCAATGGATATGTATGGTATGAAGGAACAACTTCAGTATGCCCTGAATGATCTTGAGTAATCTCACTCTAAAGTCAATAACTTGAGAGAAAGACTCAAACAAGATGATGATTTCATAAATGAGCTAAAAGAAAAATTGAGTACCTCTATGAAAAAGAGAAAGGAACTTCTTCAACAATTAGCAACTCAAAGTGAAGCCAATGATACTAATAAAGATTTGAATGAGAAAAACAAGCTATGTGAGAAGCTATCAAAAGAGGTCATTATGGTAAGGCATGAAATGGAATAAGGGGTTTTGAGATCCACCCAAGAAATTGAAGAGAAAAGAAGAATTGAAGATAATCTAAAACAATCTCTCAAGGAGAAGTCAGAGGATTGCCACAAAATGGACAGAATAATCAGGCATTTGGAATCTGATCTTGAAGAAGCTAGAGATAATGAAGAACAACTTGAGAATTAGATAGACACTCTTAAACAAGATCTTCAAACAACAAATGAATACAAAGAAAAATTCAAGATAAGCCCAGCTCAACTTGAAGTTCTTCTTGAAAGCCAAAAGAGGGTAGATGACAAGCATGGTTTGGGTTATGAGAAAGGTGGAAGCTCCTGATCTGGTCAGAAGAACTCTGGATCAGGATATCAAAGAAACAAGCCTAGAAGACTTCCAGTAAGACAACCAAATGCTCAAAGATATCCATAATTCAATGGATACTGCTACAATTACAACAACTTCAGTCATAAAGCAACTCAGTGCAGAAGAAGAATGAATCAGACTAATTCATCCTTCTCCGGACAATGTTTCAACTGCAAAAGGTATGGTCACAATTCTCATGAATACAAAAATATGCAAATAAACAATTCATTCAATGGTAGATGCTTTGCATGCAATAGAATGGGACATATGGCTAATCAATGCAGATCAAGAGGATATCAATCAAATATGCAAAGAAATGTTGTTTGCTACAATTGTAATAGATCCGATCATATTACCAAATTCTGCAGAAATAAGAATCAAGATAAAAAGGGTTCGGTGCATCATAATCAAAATCAAGATAAAGGAAAAGGCAAAGTGAATGTGGATGAAGTTCAAAGGGAGATGAACAAGATTTGGGTGAAGAAGAGTACAGAAAATGTTGGGGATGGATCTGCACCAAAATCTGGTACTGATATTTCTTTCAGAAACTAAACAGATGAGCTCTGGCTTAGGGGGAGTCACAAAGGAAAGTAAAATCCCCCAGCCAGTCAATTGGTGCCTAAATTTGGCACATGGAATGTTGCGGATTAAAGGGTTCTTAGAGAAATATCTAAATAACCCTCGATAAAAATATGAAATATCCACAAGATGTTTTGAAGAGTTTAATCATCCAAGATTGATCTGGTTTGACATCCATCCAATAAAAGAAGGATTTTCATAGTTAGGTCCAGTATGATTCAAAATTAAAATATCTTGATTTGCGGATAAATGGCATGATTGGAGGAAAGGAGATACATTGTCAATTATCACTAAAAGTGATTTTAAGTGCATTTCAGTGATTTAGAAAGACCTCTCTCATAACAAGGCAACTGGAATAACTTAAGTTGTGCATTTATTGCAATAAGAAATTAGGGTTTGCGCAGAGTTAAAAGGGTTATTTTATTCATCATTTGTACATTTGCATTCGAGAAGAAGAAAGGAAGAGCTCTACATCAAGATTTATATAACCTTCTCAAAGATCAACCGTAGAATCTGATTCATCTAACAACCTGTTCTGGCTCATATTGTGAACACTAGAAGCGTAAAAAGGTATTTCCATTTTTGAATATCTCTTTCTGAATCTTTTGCAAAGATGGCTACTCTAATGGTTGTTAAGATCACTGATAGGCCGCACCCAAAGTTCAAGAAACACCCCTACAAATCCCTAGAAATTGATCCCTTAGGCACCTTTTCTAGAATTTCGCATGGGGTTCTGCACGTAGAAGATGTTAGGGTGTACATCCACACCAATATTGAGGAATTTGGAGAATCCAAGCTGATGGATATCTATCATAAACAATTAATAGATGAATCTTTTGAACTCAAACCTCAATACAAGGCCCTCCAAGATAAGCATTTTGGACATTGCATCCATTTTCCCTGTTTTGTAGAAGATGAATGGGTCCATTATGTTCTTAGAAGAATACATGACAACTTCATGTGGTTGATGAAGCCCTTCAAGATAACAAAAGATGCCATTTAGGTAGTAACTGGATTGCACTCATCCGGTGGGTTGCCTGCACTCAAATCTATCAAGAACCAGACAGTAAGTGAGGCTACCAGATCTAAGTATGACAAAAGAGCCATGACAATAGAAGATATCATAGATCTGGATATCAAATTTGCCTCTATGATAATTGGTTATAAAATCTATCACTCCATCAGGGAGAATTTTGTGTCCAGAACTGCAATTTATACAACATATCAGATGCTAAGGGAAAATGCTGATTATGACCTATGTGATCTTCTTCTAAACCAACTATTAGAAAACTTGCAGAAGATTAAGAAGGATAAGAAGAACTCATTCAAGTATGGTGGCTTAATACTATGTTTGTTCTTCTACTATATGAATGAGCTACCCAGATCAAGTGGTTGGGTATGGCAAAATGATAGACCGGTTGCCATACAAATCAGAGACTATATGTATGGGCTTGGTGATGCCAAGGCTCAAAGTACAGTACTCTGGGGATACTTCAAAAACTTCCAAAGTTTAATGCAGGCTAGAGAAAGAATTCCTCAAACAATAGTTGAAAAATATAAGGATACAGTATGCTTCATGGTAGACACTGATCAATGCCTAATGGAGGCAATTGAGCCCAGAATAGTTTGTATTATGCCAATGGGATATGAGGTAGATGAGAAAATCCTGGAGCTACATGTCCAACACTTGCTGAGTCAGCCTAAGGACCCTAAGGTAGAAAGGTTTGGAACCTTTCAAGAATTAAGTGTAAAGATACATGTTGAACTGAGACAACTAGAGATGAAAGAAAAGTGAGAAGGGAAGTAGAGGAAATTTCCAAAAGATATGGCATATCAAAGGAAGTAGTTGATGCAAATAGAGAGAAAATAGAAAGAGTTGAGAAAGAGAAACAAGAAGCAGAAAAAGAAAGTGTTCTGGAACAAGCCTCCTCCAAGACTAGATCCTCTAAGAGCCCTGCACTTGCCACCTCTAAGAGCTCAAGAGCCTCAAAACCAAAAGCCAAGACATCTAGAAAGGGAGAAAAGAGAACGAAAACAAAGGCCACAAGGTCATACATAAGCCAAAAGGATGGTGAAGAAATATAGTCTGATGAGGAAGTTAAAAAAATGAGGAAGAAGAAGAAAACTTCTGGGGAATCCTCTACCGGTAAAAACAAAGAAGAAGAGGCAAAATAATTTGTTGAAAGGCCTACTCTCTCTATTGATGATGTCATCAAGGTAGTCACTGTGGATGGGAATCTGCAACCAATGACAAAATTTTATGATGAGTATAGTGACACTAAAAAATGGATCTTGGAAGATGCTATAGTCAGGTACCTTTATAATAAAGCATTCATTGAAATCATCTCTCTAATTCCCAAAAGTCTAGAGAAGGTACTTGAACTCAGAAAAGAGAATGCCAAGGAAAAGGATTTAGAGATTTGGGAACAGATTGCAATTTAGCACTATCCTTCCATTACTCCAAAATAAATGACCATGATCTTCAAGGACTGCAAGGATGAGTTCCAGAGCAAAGCAAGAATGAACAAACTTATGCTTGGAGAAACTGATTAGGTGACAAAAGAAACAGAAGACATCCTCTGGAATGCCTTCAAGAAATTCAATCTTCCTATTATAGAGGAAATAGATGAAGAACCTTCTACCATGGATGTCGAAGGATTAAGTGCATCAAAAGAAGAATCTACTGAGAAAAATGTAGAAGAGTCAAAAGAGATAGATAAGGAGAAGTCTAAGGACTTGGATTCCTCTATTCCAGAAGAGGAAGTCCATGAAGAAGTCAACATCTCTCCTCTGGATCCTACTGTAGACATTCCAGACTCAGGAGCTAAAGGAGAAGGAGGAAAAGAAGAAAAAGTGAGTCAAGAAGAAGAGGTAAAGGGAAGAGAAGAAGAGCAAATAGAGAAGATCTCTGATGACAATTTAGAGATTCCAAAAGAAAAGACTCAGTCTCCAGCAAGAGACACTGCAGAGGCAGTGAAGAAATTCTTGAACAAAGAGATGATGGAGATAGATGAACTGGAACTCTTTCAAGGACCACTCAATTTTGATTCCCTCCCTCCGGTCTAGACAATGAAGATAGCATCCTTTGCTCAAGCTAAAGCAAAAGAAAAGCTTCTAAAGTCTCACATGAAAGATTGTGAGCTGATAGAGATTGCATTAGGAATGCTGGAGAAGATCATGCCATCCTTCCAAAAGGATCCTTTAGCCTCTCCATCTGGTAACCTTAAATCTCTGATAAACTCTGTCAACACTCATTTTGATTCCTTACAAAAATTGACAGAAGAAAAGGTCCAGAAAGAATTTTTGGGAAAGAGATTATCTGAAGTATAGGGACTCATAGCTAATGATAGGAGAACCCTGGATATTGGGATAAAGAGCCTAGAAAATGCTCTTAAAGATGGTGGAGAAATATACAAATTTTGTCTATCCTAGTCTAAAGTGACAGAGGATATTGAAAAGAAGGTGAAAGAACAAGAAGGTAAACTGTCAAGTTTATCTCAAAATTTTGATCCTCTCACCACATCTATAATGAATCAAGAGTGCCAGGCTATTGCCACTATAAATGAAATAAAGAGGTTTGAAAAGGAGAAGAAGAATATAATAAGCAGGATGAGTGAACTTAGAGGGATAATTATCCCTAAGTTAGAGGCAATGCATGAGGCCTTAACTAATGCTCAGACCACAACCTGAACCAGTGATCCAGAAGACTTAAGAAGGGTAGAAGCTTATGCATTTTTGTTGAGTGGTCACATCTCAATTTTGGATAGGATGAAGCAAAGTTGGGCAATACAATTTGTACAGTTGAAGACCACTTTTGCGGACATACTTAAGTATATGTACGTATAACATGTATATATACTTATGCAGCTATGTATAGGTTGATTTTTGCAAATTTTGGTGTGAGGATTCCACCCTTTGCCATTGATTTCAAAGGGGGAGTGAGGAGTAGTGAAAAATGTGGAATCTAGCTAAGGGAGAGATCTGGTAAAAGTGTTCATAAGACAAAGCATCAACCAAGGGGGAGTTTGCTACGACACTTAATAATTTTTCACTAAGTGTTGCCATTAATGCCAAAGGGGGAGATTGTTGGCAAGAGACACTATGTGGATTCATGATTTTTTTCATTGAGGGCAACAAAGTCTATCTCACCCATTCGTAGAGCATAGTATTCCTATACCGGAAGTCAGATTGAAGAGTGTTCTAGTCTGATGAACAAGAACAGAGCATGTAGTAAGGTCTAACAATTAGGTCCAGATCTCTCAGATGGTGTAACTCAGCAAAGTGTGGACTTTGAAAAGTCAAGAAGAGCATCATGACTACTATATTCTAGAGATTGAGCCTCCGGTGATGAATCATGGAAAAAATATGAGCATCTAAGTGTTGGGTTCCAGACAGGCAGAGTAGACTAAGGAAGAACTGATCGATAGAGTATCATACTTTAATTCAGATGAGAAATTGATGGTGATCAAGCTATTTGAGGGATCATACATGGTTGGCTGACATGATTGATGACTTCTATGTCTATGTTTTTTATACGCATCACATATTAAGCATGGATTTAGCCAACATATCAGTGTGTTGTAAATATCTTGAGTATTCCAGTTGCCGACTAGAAAGATGTTGAAATCCTTGGTGTGGATATATATACCAGATGGATTTCGGTATGAAGGTGTGTGTGGTGTGTAGTAGTGTGCGAGGAAAGGCAAAGATAAGTGTAGAAATAGCAATACAAGTTTGGTATGTGACAGAACAATAGCACTAAAGCAGAGGAAGAATGAAGTGCATCAGATCAGTATATTGAGCCCAATCAGAATTGAACCTTAGCATATATGGATGCCTCTCATCAGTTCAAACACCTAGTTACCTTCTATAAACCTTGTAGACAGTGAGTCTCTTGTAGTCAGTGTGCCTGTTGTGAGCAGTGTGCTCGGGTAGTGAGCCCTAATTGGCAAGTGCCATTTTGTACTTCTTATTCTTTTAACAAAGAATACAATCTTGGGTTAGTCACCTCATGGTTTTTCCTTTAATAGGGTTTTCCACGTAAAAATCATTGTGTTATGTGTGTTGATTTTATTTTTTCTCTCATGGTTATGTATGCTTATATGTTTTGATGCTATACTAATTGTTAAAGAAGAAAAGAAAGTTAAAATATTTAAGATAACTGATTCACCCCCCTCTCAGTTATCTACCTTGTTTCCAACATTTCATTGACTAAAGATGATTGACCTTGAGATAAAAGGGTTAAATATCATGGAATCGATGCATCTACCCACCCACTTGACTCACAATTATCCCAATCACATTTAATACAACTCTGACAAAAAAAATCTAATTCTCGTGTCTAAATAGTCCATGCACTTGCATCTGAGATTCGAAATGAATGCATCTTTGATGATTCATTGATTCTCTAACAATCCAATTTCTCTCTTTTTATCCCCTCATCAACCAACCAAAAGAACGTGTGCACTTCTAAATCAAGATCCACTCCTTGTGACAATGCATAGTTACACTACTTAACAATAGAATCTACATAACTGAATGTAGCAGTACCTGTAATCTTTAGTTGTTCTTTAAAATGAGCTCTCTTCACACATGTACCCGCTCCATCATGTTCCCCTTTTCTGTACCCAACTTCAAAAACATGTCAAATATGAGGTATAGCCTTCTCTGCATACATTCTGCTCAAGCAATAGAACATATGAGCATTCTTGAATTGACCAGTGCATTTATTTGACCAAATGATATGTTGATCCATTCTAATATATTTTTCTTGCAAGAACCCATAAAATTGTTGAAAACAATATTGCACATACTCTAATGAATGATATCTATCATCACTCAAATGGCATTCTCTGACAATCTTCATGTTCTCCTTTGTACTCTTGGGGGCGTGTATGTATGTGATATGAACAAAATAGCAACATGAATAGAATTGTAGTACTAAGATAACACTTCATTTTGGGGTTGCAACATGTAGTTTTCTACAAAATCAACTACAGAGACAATAGTTCAAATCAGGAAAAAGTCATTACACATCCTAAAATGTTGATCTAACCATCGAGACGTGTGGTTGTGTCTGGTATGCTTATAGAAAAGATTTTTCTTAAAATCAGAAATACTTACCTCTCTTACAATCAACTCACATCTAGAACATTCACCTCCACTTTTTAAATTGTATTTCACTGCCTCATATCTCTTTTTCTCAACCATTCTCTTTCCAAAATCATGCTCACTGCCCTCTTGAAAACATGATATAAACTTTGATAATCCACCACATTGTAAACACTTTTCATTTAAATAATCATTCTTGTAGAAAATGCAACCATCATCTCTAATACATAGAAATAAATCCAATAAGTCCCTAGATGACTTTGGTAGTTGAATTGCACCACACTCCTATAATATTTCATTAGTGTGCAAAGTAGAACAAATATTGCATAATAATTCATGATACATAAAAAAATCTACATGGTATTTGCAACATGTATTATGAATTTTAAGAGGAACACAAGAAAATGGCTTAAGAGATTCAAATCCTATTTGTGAGATTGTCATACCTAGGTGTGCTTCACAATATTGTTTGTATAATGTTGTTTGGCTACATTCCAAGTAATGTTTAGGATGTGGTGTGTGGTCTTTATCACTAATTCTTAACTTTAAAACATCTTTTGCATTTGGTGATACCCTAGAGTTAGTGTGCCCAAATCATTCAATTTCTTCCTTTTTTCTATTGATTAGCTTCTTATCAACTCATGGAAGCCTACCACTGAAAGACCAAGCATCATTTCAAAGAGAAACATCTAGTCTCAATCTTAATGTTAGTACTTTTGACAATGTTTTACGATTCAATCTTAAGTCAACACAAGTTTGCCTCATTAATCGAGTCTTTCTTAATTGTTTGCTCACTATTGAGGTTGTTATTACTCTACGAGAAACTATTTTATCTTTCTCCTTGCTAGTCTTTCCAATAGAATTGAGTGCATTGAAAACACTTTTAACAATAATTTTATTCCGATTAGACACTTTGTTTAATTGAATCTTTAATTTCTTAAAGGTCTCATTCTATACATCTTTAGTAATTGCACAAAAAGTTAGCATTGTTCAGTTAATGTTTTATTCTCAAAGTATTCATTGAAGAGTTTTGAAGCCCGCAACCAAACCATTCATGACAACCGCTTGCCTTTAAGTTTATCCATTATGTTCTCATCAATTTCAAGTAACCATTTTGGGGTCCTTGGATGTTTCACAATTTCATCATGCTCATTCTCTTCTTGACAAACATCCTCTCTTCTTATGTTGGAGATACATTGATCTTCATTGTTTCATCCATGTTATCAACCTCATGAATTTTATCAACAAATGGATTGAGTGCAAATTCAACAACATGAGATTCATATCCACTTTCTTCAAGAAAATGTCTACGTTGTTCTTCTTTGTCCATGATATTGCTCTTATCAATAGGTGTTTCATAACATTTTGCAACATTTTAATTTGTAATATCATGGTCAATTTCATTCTTATCTAACATTTCATTATATTCAACATTAACACCTTCAATTTGCATGTCATTAGATGGTAAAGAAGAAGCTTCACCTTGATGACCATCCACCAAACTCAGTCTTCCTCTTCCTTGCTCTATCCTTTTCCCTAATTGCTTCAATTTCCTCCAATGTAACTTTCCTCCTTTTTGCTTTACAATGACTATTGCTCCCCATTAGGGGAACAAAAATATCACCCTTATGATTGTAACAAGTAAATTATGTATCCAAAAGTGCATAAAAGTGTTTTCTTTATTGTAATAGGTAGAGATCATAGGTTTTTCGATAGCAGAGGGTCTGTGGGCATGGTTGTCGGGCCCAACAACATTCCTTTTGTCTTTTTTTTTAATTTTTACATAATGGATATCCATTTTCAAAATAGATATCTATCACCTAAAGCCCAATTATTTGCGCAATGGATATCTAGTAACTGATATCCCTTCTACAAAATGGATATTTGTTATATAATTTAATGGATATCTATTATGTTTCCCTATGTTAAGAAAACCAAAACTTATATTTGGTTGAAAGAAAGTGGTGAAAAAAACCAAAGGTTTGGTTAAAGCATGAACATATGGTATTTTTGCAAGGGTCTTTCTTTGTGAGAACAAATGGAATAATGCTACATGGGATCAACTACAATGTGATGGTGGGCCATTTGTATCTACTCAACCATATTTCTTTGCAAGTTTTTTTATATTCTAGAATGATATGGATTGTGGATTAAATGGTTATATGTCATGATCTTATCAATTGTATTATATTGATTGATTAGGGGATCATGCATCTTATGCATCCATTAATCTATCAAATGCATAGATCTTAAAGGCAAAATGGTCACAACCATTGATCGTGGGTTGTCATTAGTGGCTGAAACCAAAGTATGTCAGTTAAAGTACGAACATATGGTATTTTTACAAGTGTCTTTCTCTATGAGAACAAATTAAAAATGCTACATGGGATCAACTACCAAGTGACGGTGTTAGGAACCCATGTTTAACCCTTCTCTTTACTTTGTTAGTATATTGTTGTTGGACGCACAGGCTTTGTAAGTCATCCCATGAGTATATTGTATTATCCCACATTCATGGGAAGTAATAGTTGTTTAGATTAGACTTAGTATATAAGTACGTGTTGAGGCCAATTAAAGCATCCATGAATTTATTGTATTAAACTTTCTCAAAGGAGGTTGCCCCCTCGAAGTGGCCTACAATCAATAAATCCCTTCTGTGTTTCTACTATTTCTATTATTTCATGCATTTTTCATTATATTGTTGTAGGAGGTTCCTCTCATCTGGTATCAGAGTGCTTTCTTGGGCTCGCTAGGTAGAATTTCTGCTAAATTTTTTTCTACAGTGGCCTCCATGTGCTGTGATTATTGCAGTAGTTCTTTCTTTTTTTACATCTGTATTGTTTATTTCAATTGTAGGTTTGGATCAGGGAATAACCCTATCCACTTAACTATGGGAAGTGCCTGGGCATAGCCCTAAAACTCATTGTGAGGAGTACCATAGGAACCTCAAAGTAGCTGGCCCATTGAGAGGACCTGCCAGTGAAAAGGGAAATGGTCCCTACCTAATTGACTAGTTCCCATATGTGAGGTAAACCAAGAGCTGTCGTTTGTGGCAAAGCAGTTATCAGTTTTACCTGAGCCATGGAGTGAGGGGTACTACCCCAATATGCAAGCCATTAGATAGCATTGGTGGTTGAGTGACTCCACTAAACCTTTAGGCAGCTGAACATACTTGGGGCCCATATCTATTAACAGTCGATAAATCACAAATTGAATATGTCCAAAGCCATTTGCAAATTGTTTCCAAAAAAAAAATCTTCCTAGCTATGGTTTCACCATATCTTCCTTGCTTTAGCCCCATTTCCTATCAAAATTCACTGGAACCCCTAAATTTTCATTCTGCATATTTCCTTCCTTGAGGACCCTATCCCAAATTCCACTTATTGAAGCCAAAAATCCCACATTTATCTATTTTTAGGGTTTGCCATAACTTCATCGATTCTCACCCAATAGCCTTCAAATTTTACCACAGTGTTCATTTCCTATTTCTACTCCTTTGTCCCTCTTGGACAAATTTTCCCATTCTTTCATCCCTCTTCTGAAATCCCCATTTTTTGCTTCCCTGTCCCTCAAAAAGTGTCTAAAACCTAGTGAAATCCCAATTACCCATCATAGTTTTTCCCAAATCTAAATTTTCCTTTACTAAAAAAGTTTCCATTTTTATTTTTCTACCCATTTCTCCAAAAACAAAATTCTCCTGGCTATGGTTGTCACCCGCACAAGAGAAAAAAACATGAAGGATGAACTTGCAGCCCTCAAGACCAAACTCCAAGATCTAGATGAAAAAATTCTTAGCCTTAATCTTCAGCATTCAGCCATGAACAATAGATGGCAACCAGAGTCTTCTGCAGACACTAGGTTCTATTTTTCTGACAATTTTCATGGGCCGAAGCTTGATTTTCCTCACTTCAATGGTGATGATCCGATTGGATGGATATACCGGGAAAAACAATATTTCAATTTGCATAATACTTTTGATGTCAACAAAGTCCCACTTGCATCCTTTCATTTGGAACATGAAGCCCTTCAATGGTTTTGTTGGTACATCAAGGCTCATGAAGAGCCCAAATGGATAGATTTTTGCAAACTCATTTTTCAACGATTTGGCCCTAATGCTTTTGATGACTTCACAGGAGCACTCACTAAACTTTGCCAAATAGGCATTGTGAGAGAATATCATACAGAATTTGAAAAACTGGCCAATCACACAGAGGGATTGTCTGATGAATTCTTCAAGAGTTGTTTTGTCAGTGGTCTGAAGGATGCAATCCAATCTAAGGTTAAAATGTTCCATCCCAACACAATGATGGAAGCCCTAGGGTTGGATAAGTTGGTAGAGGACAAGATCACAACTCAATAGCACTCCAAATCCAATTTTGTTCCATTCAGAAATATGGTTTCCCAAAGACCTGCAATCATGCCAGCTCCTAGAACAACTCCTATCAAGTATTTGTCTGAAGCAGAGATGCAGGCACGCAGAGAAAAATGGCTTTGTTATAATTGTGATGAGAAATTCACTCAGAGACATAGATGTGTTGAGAAAAAGCTCTATCTCTTGGATGTAGATTCTCCACCTACAACTAAAGTTTATGAAGATGCTTAGGATATAGTAGATGATTAGGTCAAAACTCAGCAGCCACCTGTTGACCCTACTTTTCAAGAAGACCACCCAGAGATCTCTCTCTATGCTTTAGCAGGAGTCACCACCCCACAAACTATGCGAGTCAAGGGTTGCTTCAAGAAGCTCCCTCTTACAATACTCATTGATTCTGGTAGCACTCATAACTTCATTGAGCCTCAGATCGCCAAACAAGCAGATTGTTTTGTCCATCTTTACTTCATCTTTGAAGTCATGATTGCCAATGGGGGCACATTACCTTGCAAAGGAAAGTGTCACAATGTACGTATATCTATTGGAGATTATAACATATGCTCTGACATGTTTGCCTTGCCCATAGGTAGATGTGATGTGGTTTTGGGTGCTCAATGGTTACGTACACTTGGACCCATCTTATGGGATTTTGCTGAACTTTAGATGTAGTTTTCAGACAATGGAAAAAAACACACATTGAAGGGATTACAACTAGGGTCTCTCGACATCATAAGTTCACATTGCATGGAAAATCTTCTTAAGAAGAATTCACATGGTGTCATCGCTCAACTCCATTCCATTCAGATGCAACCATCAGTAGTCTCCACTACTCCTTCAGATCTACAATGAATTTTGGATAGGTATGCATGTGTTTTTTCTGAACTAGTGGGATTGCCACCTTCACGACTAGAGGACCAACATATTCAGCTCCTTCTTGGAAGCATTCCTTCCAACATTAGGCCCTATCGCTACCCATTTCACCAAAAGACAAAGATTGAGATGCTCGTCTGAGACTTATTGAAGCAAGGTATTATTCGCCCTAGTACCAGTTCCTTTTCTTCACAATTTCTTCTTGTCTAGAAACAAGATGGGTCATGGCATCTCCACATTGACTTCTGAGTACTTAATCACATCACAATCAAGGATAAATTTTTGATTCTTGTTGTTAATGAGCTTCTTGATGAGCTTCATGGCGCTCATTTTTTCTCCAAGTTAAATCTTCGTTCTGGGTATCACCAAATTAAAGTTCATGAGGATAATATCCCTAAAATAGTTTTCTACACACATGATGGCCACAATGAGTTTTTAGTCATGACCTTTGGCCTCACTAATGCTCCTTCAACATTCCAGGCATTGATGAATAAAATATTCCAGCCCTACCTGCGGAAATTCATTCTAGTCTTCATGGATGATATCCTCATCTATAGTAAAACATGGATTGAGCATCTCCAACATCTGGATCTCATACTGCAACTTCTCTCTAATCATCATCTATGTGCAAAATAATCTAAATGTGTTTTTGACCAGGAGTAATTGGAGTATCTCGGGCATATTATTTCAGTCCAAGGGGTTCAAGTGGATCCTGCAAAAATAAATGCCATGAAAAATTGGCCGCATCCTCAGACTCTCAAGAGCCTCTATGGTTTTTTGGGACTAATTGGCTACTACCGCAAGTTTGTCAAGGATTACAGGAAGATTACAACTCTATTAACAGCTATGTTGAAAAGTGATGCTTTTACATGGACACATGCTACTGAGTGTGCATTTGAAAAACTGAAACAAGCTATGTAGCCAGTTTTTTCCAAGACCTTCACTATTGAGAGTGATGCTTACAGTAATGGGCTTGGTGTTGTTCTCCTTCAAGATGAACATCCCATTGCATTCACCAGCAAAGCCCTTTCTGGTAAGAATTTAGTACTCTCTACATATGAGAAGGAAATGATGGCTATTTCGCATGCAGTACAAAAGTGGTGGCCATACCTACTAGGGAATCATTTCTGCATCAAGACTGATCACCAGAGTCTGAAATATTTCCTGGAACAACGAGCCTCCTCCCCAGCATAATAGGAATGGGCTAGAAAACTCATGGGTTATGACTATGAGACCACTTACAAGAAGGGTAAGGACAATATTGTGGCGGGTGCTCTTTCTCACAAATTTGATGATCAAGCTTCTCTTTCAGCTATTTCTATGCCTATTCCAAATTGGTTGGAATATATTTAGTAGGACTATGTCAATGACTCTTCATTATCTCAAATCATCCAACAGTTGGCTAATAACCCTTCTATTGTACCACATTACTCTTGGGATGGTGCTTCTCTAAGATACAAGAGTCATTTGGTGCTTCCCCAGAGAACAGATCTTCAACAGGTTATCTTCTATGAACTCCATGCTTCTCCATTGGTAGGGCACTCTAGGTTCCTCAAAACTTATGAGTAGGCATGTCGTAACTTCTTGTGGAAGGGAATGAAAAGGGCAATTCAATAGATGGTGGCTGAATGTGATACCTGCCAATGCAACAATGGTGAAATGACACTCCTTCTTGGATTGCTCGAACCCTTGCCCATCCCTACATGGATTTGGACATATATTTCTATGGATTTCATTGAGGGGCTCCCTAAATTTGGAGGGAAGATAGTGATCTTGGTTGTGGTTGATTGCCTCTCCAAATATGGTCATTTTTGTTTCCTCAGCCATCCTTATACCACCTCCTTAGCCGCACAAATTTTCATGGACTAGATCTTCTGTCTTCATGGCATCCCTTCTTCCATTGGCTCATATCGTGATGCAACTTTCACCAATCATTTTTGGATAGAACTATTTAGACACACTGGCACCAAACTGAAGATGAGTTCAGGGTATCACCCACAAACAGATGGTCAGACTAAAATTATCAACAATGTTTGGAAACTTATCTCTGTTGCTTCACCTCAGAACAACAACATCAGTGGTCAAAGTGGCTCCCTCTCGCTGAATGGTGGTATAATACCTCCTACCACACTGCATCTAAAATGACTCCATATGAAGTAGTCTATGGTCAGGCACCGCTAGTGCTCCTTCCATACACCCCCAAAATTTCACTAGTTTAGGTAGTCGACACGGTTCTCTGAACCTGAGATCAAATTCTTCGCATGTTGCAAGATGATCTTCACATGACAAGAAATCTAATGAAACAACAAGGTGATCAACACCATTCTGAGTGCACTTTTCAAGTAGGGATATGGTTTTTCTTTGTCTACAGCCATAAAGCAATCATCCTTGAAACTCAAAGGGCATCATAAGCTAGCTCCAAAGTTCTATGGGCCATATAAGGTTCTTCAGAAGATTGGATCAATTGCTTATAAATTGGAGCTTCCTCCTCCTTCCCGTGTTCATCTAGTATTTCATGTCTCTTGTCTACAGAAAGTTCTTGGCACCAACATCAGAGCACAAACTATTTTACCAGAATTGGATAATGAAGAATCTATTATTTTAGAGCCGAAGGCAATCCTTGACAGGCACACTCGTCAGCTTCACTCTCAATCCATCATAGAGGTATTAATTCAGTGGCATGGAATGCAACCAGAGGATGCTACATGGGAACCACTCCTTCAGATTCAACAACAATTTCCACATCTTAAGCTTTGAGGACAAAGCTTTTCTAAGAGGGAGGGAATGTTAGGAACCTGTGTTTAACCCTTCTCTTTACTTTGTTAGTATATTGTTGTTGGAGGCATATGCTTTGTAAGTCATCCCGTGAGTATATTGTATTATCCCACATTCATGGGAAGTAATAGTTGTTTAGATTAGACTTAGTATATAAGTACGTGTTGAGGCCAATGAAGGCATCCACGAATTTATTGTATTGAGCTTGCTCAAAGGAGGTTACCCCCTTGAAGTGGCCTGTGATCAATAAATTCTTTCTATGTTTTTGTTATTTTGTGTATTTTTCATTATATTGTTGCAGGAGATTCCTCTCAAATGCTGGGCCCTTTGTATCTACTCAATCATATTTCTTTGCAATTTTTTTTATATTCTAGAATCATATGGATTATGGATTAGATGGTTATATGTCACAATCTTATCAATCTCATTATATCGATTGATTAGGGGATCATGCATATTATGCATCCACTGATCTATCAAATGCATAGATCTTGAAGGCAAAATGGTCACAATCAAATTGATTATAGGTTCTCATTAGTGGCTAAAGTAAAGTGTAAGTGAAATGATAAGAGATGTAACATTGAAAAATGTCCCCTTGGGGGCTTTTCCCTCATAAGGTTTAGCTCCTAGGTCTTTAGTATGTATTTAGGACATTATAGTTCATATTTTGGCATCCTGATGGAATGAGACCTAGGTTCCATGGCAAATTGGACCTAGGTGGACCCCTTGAGCTATACCCTACCCAAAATTGGGGGGAGGACTTGGGCAACCGTACCCTAGTTCTGACCTATTTTGGGGTAGCCCTAATTTGTGGGTGTCAGTTTATGACCATTACTACGTCCTTTTGCTGACACGGTAAAGTTTGATTTTTAAAATCTTGGCAGGAATGCTTGTAGTTGCATATATAAGAATGCTTAGGCATTCATTTGCAAACTAGATTTCAATTAGATGATTATTGGAAAGCTATTGTGTTCTCAAGGTGATTCAAGGCTTTCTATTGTGTTGCAAGGGCAGACTTGTATGTTTTGTGTGTTGATATTTGCATATTTGAGCATCAATTTCCTCATGGCATGAAGAGTCTCTTCCTCCATGAGAATTTCACTACAAGGTGACATAATATTGTGTTTTTATCATTGATTCCTTTGGTTTTTGCCTCTGCCTCACAAGGGCACACACTCTTTATCTGACAATGGTGTTCAGAGACTTAAGTGTCCTCCTAGGCTTGACTAAGGCAAGCCTCTAAACACCACAACCCCTAAACCAAGTCTTGTGATTGCAGGTTATAGGTGTCGCATTTGGGAAAAGTGGAGTTGCAGGAAGGATTGGTAGGCATCAAAGATTCAGGATCTAAAGAAAAGTAGGACAAAGGAGCACTTGTAGGACTAGGGCATTCACTCTAGTGTCCTCCACATCTAAGTTTTAGGAATTAGAAGCTACAGGGCTGTTCAGTGTCGGAAGGAGGTCTAGATCCCACAAAGAAACTGGCACCTTGGACTTGGGCACCCGCTCCAGTGTCCCTGATTGTTTCGTTTTGGAACCCTGAAAATAGGTATTCTGTGATTTGATATTTTACTCTTGTCTACAAGATCTTTTTCTGTCTTTCGTTGGTTTGTTGCCATATTTGCATAATTAGGGTTTTAATGGTTAATTGGACATAAGAGAAGGAAAACTAATAATTAAATTCCCTAATCCAAGTTTCCCTACATCTGCAAGTGAACTAGGGTATGATAGTGCTCGTCACTTGACCCTAGATCCTTCAATGTATAGTGGAGAGGTGTATTTAAACATCTCAAATCTAGAACATTGACAAATCTAATTTTCCCCTAAACAAGAGGAATGGGAGATGAACACATGACATGTTCTAATTGTTTGTGGTGGATAGGTTGATCAAGTAGTAACATTTTTGAATGCACATTGATTGCTTGTAGCCATTGATCTAAAAAGTGATACATCTAAGTTGTTGGTCAAGATTAGATTTCAAACTAGTTAGCCAGTAGGGTAGAATGGAAAACATGAGAGTATGGGACTATCCAAAGGAATAATTTAGATGCAATTTTGATCAAGAACTTAGAAATTGGTATTAATAGCTTAGTTGAATAAATTTGGTGGTGGTGGTTGAGGGAATTATTATAATTACATGACAAATAATTGTAGAGGTAGATATGATTTGGCTACTAACTTTTTGATAAGACATGATACAGTTTAGGAATTTAATGACAATCAAGGCATGCCTAATACTATTCATGGAAATTGATGAAG
Source organism: Cunninghamia lanceolata (assembly GCA_027924645.1). Classification (NCBI taxonomy): domain Eukaryota; kingdom Viridiplantae; phylum Streptophyta; class Pinopsida; order Cupressales; family Cupressaceae; genus Cunninghamia; species Cunninghamia lanceolata. Next base: position 2,199,216 of record BSBN01000937.1, on the reverse strand, counting down.
GAAGTTGACTTATTGGTTTCAGGTTATCCTCCATCTAGGAATTTAATTGACATCAAAAGATAATTAAGTCAAGTTTCAAAAGGCATACTACCTATATATATATGGAAGATTTTCCATGTCTATAAATATATGGAAGATTTTCAATACATGAGTCATGATTCAGTGTGCTATTTTCTCTATAATTTCTTAATGCCTAGATTCAATAGTGTAGAATGGAGTTAGTTTTTAGGAAAGTTTTTTACTTGATAAATTTAATGAAATGATTATATACTTGAGATGCAATGGTGTAAATTGAAATAGTTATAATTAGCTACATGGAAGATCTTGGTAGGATTGTTGGTTATAAATGCAAGCTCTCTCTATGGAAATCTTCTTGATCCTTGTCCATTTTTATGTATAGAGTAGAATATAGTATATTCTATGGTGATCAAATGGGGTATGTCGAAATTGAGAAAGGTTGTGGGAGAGATTTGTGTGAAGTTTGGTGAAGGAGTTGTAAGTAAATACTAATCATTAGGGGTTGATTTTTTATAGTTAGAGCAATATTTTTGACAATACATGTAATCTATCATACTTATGGTCCATCACATTTGTTAACTTCTATTAGGTTTGAGGTTGGTCTTTAGCACCAAATTTTAATAGGAAGCTTGTATTCTATTTGTAAATGTACTTTCCAAACCCACATGTAAGGGATATTAAGGATCATATGTGGTCTCTAGAAACCCCACTTTAGTTGATGTATTTTCATTTCATTGAATTTCATTTTAGATGAATCTAAAACTAGACAAATTGGATTCCATATTACAGTTTTTGTTGACTTGATAGGCTCTACATAAATGTTTTTTACCCTTTCTTGGGTTCTTGACTCTATTTCCCATTAGAATAGGCACCAATCACAAATGGATGATTGATCATTATTTATGTTGAATATCATCATTTATTCCATGTAGATTAGTGTAAGTTATGGTCCTACTAGTTTGTAGAAACTCAATGATACCTCCTTGAGACAAATATTAGCTTGAGGATAACGAAGAATTTTTTACCCTTCCACTTTGCATTGTAATTCTCTTTATTAGCATTAGATGTATTCAATATTGGACTATAGCATAAATATTCTCTTTAATTTGTTTTTCCTTTGCATTTCTATTACATAACTTTGCCTCCTTACCTTGTTAATGTTGTAGCTTTGTGCATATTTTAAAGAAACTGACCAGTTTGATATTATAGCCTAGGTTATTATGCACATAGTTAGTTGTTAATAAATACCAAGTAACAATTATAGCACTATCATGAGATCACTAATGACTGCTTACACCTGAGAAAATGTAGACATCTTGATCTAAGAAAGAACCTTCAGCATTATCTTCTTTCCCATATAGTTCTAAATTATCAATAAGAGGATTAAAAAATCTCCCAAGAACAGATATCCATTTCTAGCTACCCAAAATGGATATCCGCTATGTTAATAACTGATATCCATTATTAATGAATATCTATTAGTAACAGATATCTGTTGTGCTTCGATTTTGCCTTGTATTTAGGCTTGGGATTGTCATAGTTGACTTTCCTTGAATTCTAATGTGTTTACAAGTTTCACTATCTTCTTCAAACTTCACCCTTCGTGCTGAGGACCTTTTTTATTCAAAATTGATAAAACAAAAAGGGTTTATTGAAGAACTTGCCAGCTTTCTAAAAATATAAGATTTGTTTGGTTATCATATTATTAAATAATTGTAGACACCTAAAAATGTCTTCACCATCAAACTAACTCCTGACATCCCTAAACATAGCAATTTTCTTTCTAATCAATTAATTAAAATTTTATTTAATTAATTATCCATTCATCATCTAATTTTTCATCATTTTATCCACCACAATTGGATTAATTTTATTAATTCAATAGTTCAACCGTAGCCAATTAATTAAATGAATATGCAATATTTATTTGGTTAATTCCTCCTTTTTCACTAAATCTAATTAATTAGGTAAATCATGTTTATCTAATTAATTCAGCCTATTAATCAACCTATCCCTACCCTAGTTAATTAAATATCTATTATTTAATTACCTAGCCTAACCTACATGACACTAGACCTAGGATTAATTAAATAAAACCTTATTTAATTAATCTAAACACCTCACTAACCCATTCCCTAATTTCTTCCATCCATATTAATTAGGATAATCACCCTTATTAAGATGGTCAAACCTAGATTAACACTCCTCCCCACATCACACAAATAAAAAATTGAAATATATCCCATATAAATCAATTTTTTATACACGTGTCATAACCCTCATTAAAACCTCTTACACATGTCATAAGCATTAATATCCACTCTTCCCCAAATGAATTTTAAATTCATTTTACCCTTCCCCATGTGAATTTTTAATTCACAAATAATCCATCTCACTCAACCTCATTTAATTCACCCTTTTCCCAAGATGAATTAAAAATTCATCTTTATTCCTAGCCCTCCATTCTCTAAGATGAAATCTAGGCCCTCCACATCATCTTCATCCTTCACCATTGATCTCTCAAATTAATCTCAACCATTGGATCAAAATCTCTCGAAAATGCCTATAAGTACAACATCCTCCAAGCCATTTTATCATCCAATTTCTAAGTAGTGTTACCATGCTAAAAAATCTCTTGAGCTAGTTTGTGAGTTGCATTTGTGAGAGAATTTCACATAGAATTTATCATCTAGGGTATATCTAGGAGCTCTTGGGTGCATGCTTCTACAACCCCATCTTGGATTTGTGAGTCATAGTGAGGTATAATGCTTGTTTATGCACTTGTTTTATATTTTTCTATCTCATTTTGATTTCACTAATCACATTGGCACACCCAGTGGGACCCACAATGTCTCAATCTAACATCTTGTGTGAGTTTTTGTTGCTTCTAGATGTGTTTTGTAGGTGTTAGCGCTATCTTCTTGTGTAGTGGCACCATTTACCTACGTTTTGGCACTATTTGCAGCTGTAGCGATGCCTTCCTGACACGGATTTTGCTTGTTGGTTACTAACTCACATCTTGTTTGTTTTGATCTTTTTAGCATCTTTGGTGTCATTTACTTTTAGTTTTGCAAGATTTTATGCAAGGACAAGGGGATACTATGTCAATTTTTTCTTAAATCAAACTTAACATATTCATATTTCCATCTTAGTTTGGTTTGATTTAATAAGTTGTTTTGTGGCTATATGTCATATTTTGGACACCAGAGAAGACTAACAAGACCCCTTTGATACAATATAATCAACACTTTGGTTAAGAAATTTGTGTTTTTGCATCCTTGACCACCTCTGCCTCATATCAACGCCATTGACGCCTAGGACAGTGCCTTCATCCGCAATTAATCAAACAACTCATACCTCTAGGTAGTGGCACCTATTTCAGTACTTTTGGCACTATTTTAAACTGTAGCACTATATGTAGTCATCGTAGTGCCATCCTTGTATTAAGCGCCATATGTAACTATTGTAACGCAATATTTGTAATTGGTGCAATATGTAAACGTTTTAGCACTATTTTCTAGGATAGTTAGGTTTTGTCATGTGCTTTATCAGTAGCACGATTTCAGGTTTCAGCAACACAATTTTTCTTTTTTTTATCACTATTTTTCTGTACTAACATTGGGTTATGTGCAGGGTCTTCTATATGTTTTGCAGGTCATTATTGTCTATCCAAGACCATCATTCTGAATCATTAACAATTTTTGTAGGGTTTTTAGTAGATTAGACAAACATTTCAATTGGTGCTCATAAAAAGGACCTTTGCATGCTAGTGTAGAAAACACTTCAATTGGTGCACTAAAATCAATCATTGGCTTGTCAATCAAACAACAAACAAACATTTCATTTGGTGTACCTAAAAGGAATCCTTTTGTGTGCCTTATCATAGAGAACATTTGATTTTGGTGCTAAAAAATTAACAAGTGTTTGCAAACAACTTTAGGCACATTTCGTTTTGGGTTTAAAAGGAACATTAGTGAGTGTTTTTCATTCTTGGTGCGCTTGCACATTTTGTTACCCAAGAGTTAGAATCAAAGTATCATCTCCCCTCGCCTTCAAAAGGATCTTGGGTGAAGAGAAATGGTTCTATCCTCTTTTTTTCTAGAAAGTGGGCCTACCCTTGAGACACATCCATACGGAGAACTCATTGGTGACCCCAAGCGGTACTTTCATCTAGTCTGCTATATGTAAAATAGGATAAGGTAAAAGCTAAGTCCAAATCGGTATTAGCGCTTACCATACAATGCTAGCTCAAAAGGAAGTAGTACCTTTGTGTATATGAAACTCCTAGTAGAGATAGTTAAAACCTTAAGTGGTTTATTGGATGCTCGTAAGGTTCCAATCCCCTAGATGTACCCCCACTACGAACCAATGTTTTAGAAGCCCAAAACCCTCTACTTGTTGATACAAGAGGTTGGAAGATCAAACTCTGATAGCCGTCCAACATTTTTGTGGCTTGTGGTAGAGAAAGAAAAGTATCTCAAGGTTTGTGAGCCTTGGGGACTTAGAACTTGGTGTGCCTGAGAAGTGTGTGCACTGTAAGGGGGAGCCCATGCCCCAAGTTCCTGGAGCTATACACCACAAGTAGGCATGGTTGGGAAACCAAGTGGGAACTCAACAAGTATTATCCTATCCTCTCCTTAGGTTGTGCAAAGTGCTTGTTAAAATATTAACATATTTTCAAAAACAAATCTTTGGCTATTGTGTTCTATTGTGCTTGAAGTGTTTGCGAAAAACTTGCCAAGAAACAACAACATTTGAAACCTCATTTCAACATTTGATCAACCTTCACATCCAAAAAATTAAAATTTTCCATTAAAATCAACCTTTTTCCAAAGCATCGACCAACACTGACCTGTTTTAGTACTATTTCTATCTGTGTTGATTCTATTTACCTTAGTTTTGGTGCTATTTATAGACTAATTTGCCTAAGACTTTAGAAAATCATTTTAAGATCTTTAAGGTCTGCCTATCCATAATCCATAACCACATTTCCAAGACTTGCTGAAACCTTATCCATTTTGATCCAAAATTTCCCAATCATACCCCCATTTTGACCTTAGAGAATTAATCATTATCACCATTGGACCCTTTGTCATACATTTGAGCCCAATCATAATCCATTCATTTCCATAGCTTCTCATCCTCCTTGATTTTGCATACTTTTTGGACCAAATAAACATCGTTCTACAAATCCATTCCCAAATCCATTTGCTTCTTCCATTAAAAAACACATCCAAACATCAATCAAAACAATCAACAAGCATCCAAAAAATCAAATCCAAAAATCAATCTTGAGCTAAAGTTGAATCTAGGTTTCATCCTTCACATTATGTTTTTCTTGATTGGTCATTAGTCTACTTTCAAGTAAAATAATCATCCCTTTTTGTTTGAGGTCACAAGTCTACCCCAAACAAAGAAAAAACATCCATTGTGCAACATCCAAACTCTAGATCTTACTTGAGCTCATTTGTTGATTTCAAAATCCTTATTCAAAAGCATCATCCAAATCTCTCATAGGTCACCTAAGGTTTTCCTTAGTTGAAACATCCTCCAAAATTAGTATCAAAATATCTCCCATCAAATCATCCTCAAACAATCCAATCTATTCTCCATCTCTTTTGGTCCAAATTTTTGTAAAAATCAACTTTCTTGACACCCATCACCCTTAGGTTTCCACCTTTTGAGATTTATCTCCTCAAAAGTCAAGACCTATAATCACACTATAATCTCCTTTCATCTTTAGATTTAGATTGTAGGGAGTGTACTCTCTTACGCCTAAATCTTTATTCCATTCCATTACCATACCCTCTTTGGGTCCAATAAATCAAACCAAATTCTCTAAGGCCTCCATCTTCATCCACCTCACAATCAAAACCTGTCTCCTTGCATTCCCATAACAAGATCTCAACACAAGAAAAACTAAGATATGGCCAACTTTGGATACAACGTGAGCATAGGGATGCCTCAAACAAATGAAAACAACATACCAATTGGCAAACAAACATTCAACATACCCTCAGTTTTCCAAACACAATCATATGGTACCAATAACAACCCCTTCGTCTTCTTTCAACCACAACCACCCATCCAAAACACTGCGACCATTAACCAAATAGATCAATATATCCTAAACTTTACATAAGATCCCAAAAACATGGAAATGCTTGATAAAGTTCTAAGAGCGGATCCCAATAGATATCTTGATTTCCTCCTCAAAATTGGTGCCCAACCACCCAACAACACAACATCATCCCAACCATCCACGTCCAACACCAATCCTATGACATCCTCCCAACCATCTACATCAAACACCAACCCTACCTTCTCTCAAACCTCAAACCCTGCCTTATCTACCACTCCCACAAATTCAAATGTTACGACATCTACAACTCCCACTTATGTATCAACTGCATCTAATATCTCCAATCCTACCATTTCCAACCCTATTGTTACATCCACCACCATAATAAACCTGAACCTTTCCATTCCTCAAATCACCTTAGGTATCCAAATCAACCCCATGCACACGAGTTCCTCCACAAGTGTGCCTCCACTCAACCACCATACCATATCTTACATGAGCCAATTCTTGCAACCACCCCACAACATGATCAACCCATCCAATTTCACATATGTACACAATCCTGTAACATCATCAACGCAACATAATCCCAATCCCCAATTGCTACCTCACATTCTCCAACAAATCCATGCTTACCAACAATATCTTTCGCAACTTAACCAAAACACCATCTCACAAAATCAAAACATCATACCCCAAAATCAAAACCTCATCCACCAAACCCAAACAAACCAATACCAAATTCCACCAAACCTCCAACATCTCATCAACCAACAAACCTACATCCCACTACCACCACCAACCCCGGACCTAACAAGTGTGGTACAAACCTTGATCCAAAAGGTAGACGATATGCAACTGTGGGCAAGTGCAAACATTATTCTTTTGAGGATAGTTGTCCCTACCCATTTGATCGGACACTATACATGCTTCCCTTTCCCAAAAACTTTGAAACACCTAAATTTGACAAATATAAAGGAAACGGAGACCCTAGGGACCACCTTAGGGAGTTTTACCTTGCTTAACTAATGAGACTTTTCCTTAGAAGCCTCAGCGGCCAAGTCGCTGAATGGTTTGCACACCTTAGGGACCCCAAACAATGACACATATCTAATGAGACTTTTCCTTAGAAGCCTCAGCGGCCAAGTCGCTGAATGGTTTGCACACCTTCCCCTGAGCATTAGGTCTTTCCCTGAGCTCACAGAAATTTTTTTCAAACACTTCTCCTATAACTTTGAACATGAGATATCCATGACAGACCTTTGCAACACCAAACAAAAAAGTGGAGAATCCTTTGCTTCATTCTTGCAAAGATGGAGAGGCTTAGCAAGCAAACTCCCTTGGTGGATCCCCAAGAAACAATTAGTCACCATTTTTGTGGATAATATTAACCAAGAAATGGGATTTCATTTACAAATCCTATGTGCGTCCACTTTTGAGGAAGTCATTGACAAGGGCACCACCATCGAGAGAGCTCTTATTTCTAAGGGTTTGATCAAACTATATGACAACAAGCCCTACAACAATAGAAACAACAACAACAATAAAATCAACATCAACACCCCAAATACAAGCAATAACAACACAATCAAATGAGAAACCATGCTTTTGGAGTAAGAACAAGAACACCCTTAATGACAATGTCACCAATGTGAAGGCTGTCCAAAATGTGCAAAACCAAGTGCCCCCAAGTGCATACACCGCCAATGTAAATATTCCTAAAGGTCAACCTAAGCAAAATAAACCATGGAGACAATTTACACCCTTAGGGGAACCACTCAAAGATATCCTTGATAGATGTCTAAAAGATGGTTTAATAATTCTCCCATCGGTTAAGCCCTAGCAAGAAAATCAACTCAAAGCTGCGTGGTATAATGAAAATGACTATTGTGACTACCACCACATTGTGGGTCATAAGACATCCGATTGCATGAAACTGAAGCACTGCATACAAGATCTCATAGATCATGGCAAAGTCAACATCGAGAAAGCCCCCCAACTATCACCTAATGCCAACTTGGGAGCTTACAAGGACCCTCTACCTAATCACAACAAAGAAAAAGCCTCATCCTCTAATCAAGCCTACAACATCACTGTACCTCTCACTTCCTATGATTCCATCATAGGTTAGATAGAACCATCATCCAACTATATCAACATAATCACCATTCGGGCTCAAGCACCCAATTGTGTCGTCACAGCCTGTCGAGGCTGTGTATCCATCCGCACAACCCCTGCCACTGACCAAACACCTCCATCCACATCAAATCTTCAACCAAATTGTCCATCCATCGCCCATCATCAACCAATAAATACAACCTCCTAGAACATCTAGGAAAGACCCCTGCATAGACCTCCATCCTTGAGCTACTCCGTATGTCACCTCTCCACAAAGAAGTCCTCGACAAGGCTCTAATGGAAACCGAAGTTCCCACCAACCTGAATGTGGATCAATTCCAAGCCATGGTGGGCCATATCATCTCACCCCATCATCTCACTTTCTTGGAAAAGGATCTCCTTACCTTCGATAACCTATATAACAATGCCTTACATATTGAAGTCCGCATCCATAAGCATATCATCAAATGAGTCTTAATAGATGGTGGCTCCAGCCTAAACCTATACACTTTACAATTATTAACACACTTAGGATACTTGGATGTGGTTGTGGAAACTAGTGAATGCATAACCATCAAGGGATATGATGACATTGAAAGACTATCTGAGGGTCTTATCAAACTCCCCATCTAAGTAGGGCAAAAGATATTGGAAACAAAATGTCAGGTTCTTGATCTCAACCTCCCCTACAACATTCATCTTGGCTGACCATGGATCCATGCCATGCAATCCATTCCCTCCACATTCCATCAATGCCTAAATTTCCCTCATAACGAACGGAAGTAACTATCTATGCCGATCCCTACCCCTTCCAATACTGCAGTTTCTTGGAAGGACATGACCATACTTTCTGCCCATATAACAAGGCTATCATGAAAGCCATCTCCCTAACTGATCCTACAACATCCACCTCATACATCGACCCTACCAACATTGCTACACTTCATCTCAAGCACCTCCCCCACTCGAGGTCAAGATCAAGATAAGTGACATGGGATGTGGAGAATATGACCTGCATGGTACCATTTGTGTAGGGACATTACCCAACCCTAAGACGTTTGGTGCCCCAAAAAAGGGAGAAGTTTCCACAGTGGTTATCAAGTGAAAGCCATCCCCAACTTTTGAAAAGAAGCACCTTCTTGATCAAGATGTGCTTGAAGACATATCATCATGGCTGTATAAAGATGAAGAAATAGAGCAAGGATCCCCTACCATACCATCCGAAATCTATGGCAAAGGGTTAGAAATCATCAAGAACATGGACTATAAAGGACAATGCAGTATTGGCCTCCACGAACAAGGGATCATAGAACTAGTTCAAGCAACAAGGAATCCCTACACTCAAGGGTTGGGGCATGGTCAAAGAAAACGTATGCTCACTAGTGGCGAGTGTATCTTAGCCGAGGTCACTACAATTTCCCCCGAAGTTGATAACATCAACGAAGTAGGCCATCAAGACTCCTTTAGCGACTTTGCTAAATTATTTGAATCCTCCATATACACCATCTACACGGTAACCACCCTAGAATCCACATCTAATGACCTACCCCTTGTATACCTGGACCTCATAGATTGGGACCAACAAGGACCTCCTGTTCTTGACATAGCACAAAATGACGAAGCCATAGCAGAAATGATGGGGGTCAGAGATCACTTCCCCCTAGGAGATCATAGAGTAGAATACATCATGGAACTTGACATGTCTACCTATTTTAGTGAGACTACCCGTGCTCCTAGTCACAAAAACATAAAATTAAAAACAACGCCCCCTAGTGAAAACCACTCTATGGCACTTTCGGGTGAAGAAAAAGTAAAAATAAAGGACGTATATTTTGGTGAAAACCTCCACAAGGTGCCAGAAGATGGGAGCATGAACCTTCCCAAAATAGAAAAGATATATCCTGATAGATCACTAATCCTTGTGGAGCCATCACAAGAAATGAACCTTGGGATAGAGGAAGCACCGAAAATCACCTTCAGCGTAGAGTCACTTACAACAATAGAGTAGGAAAACTTCTTAGCTTTCTCCACACAAAGAAGCCATAACTTCGTATGGACCTATGTAGATATTCTGGGGCTAGATCATGCCTTGGTTGTTCACCATCTCGTAGTGCGGCCCGATGTAAAGTGTGTTAAACAAAAGCTGAGAAAGATGAATCTGCAAATCACACTCCTTGTCAAGGCAGAACTGAAAAAGCTTGTAGATGTGGGATTCTTTTGACCCATTGACTATATTGAGTGGGTGTCCAACATTGTTCCTATAGAAAAAGTCACTGGGGGCATCTGATGCTACACTGATTTTAGGGACCTTAACAAAGCATGTCCTAAGGATGACTTCCCATTATGTAACATTGACATTATAGTGGACCTCACTACAAGACATGAGATGTTATCCCTAATGGATGGATTTTCAGGGTATAATCAAATCAAAATTGTAGAAGAAGATCAGCATAAGAGTTCCTTCATCTACCCTTGGGGAACATACTATTGGGTGGTGATGCCATTCAGCCTAAAAAATGCAAGAGCTACTTATCAACATGCTATGACTGTCATCTTCCATGACCTTTTCCACCACATCATGGAAGATTATGTGGATGACTTGTTGGGGAAATCAAAGACAATAGAAGAACACTTGGATGTGCTAGCAAAGATCTTCGATAGACAAGAGCAATATAATGTGCGGCTAAACCCAAAGAAATGTGTTTTTGGGGTTACTTTAGGAAATCTTTTGGGATACATAGTCTCAAGAAGGGGAATTGAGGTAGATCCTGCTAAAGCCAAAGCCATCATATAGATGCCTCCTCCAAAGACACTGAAACAACTATGAAGTCTGCAAGGGAAGATCTAGTCTATCCGTCAGTTTATTGCTCATCTTGATGATAATTATTAGCCATTTCAGCACCTGCTTAGAAAGAATACAACCTTTGTCTAGGACAATTAGTGTTAGGCTGCCTTTGACCAGTTAAAAGAGTACTTGGCTAGTCCTCCTATTCTCACTTTGCCAAAGCAAGGAGCGCCCCTCCTTTTATACATCTCAGCAACTAAAACTACTATAGGGGCCTTGTTGACACAACACGACGAACACGGAAAGGAAAGGGCAATATATTATATCAGCTACACTCTGGTAACCTATGAGCTAAATTACACATCCATTGAATGAGCATGTTTATCTGTGGTCTATACTTCACAAAAGTTATGACACTACATGCTCAATCACAAAACTAAGCTCATCACCAAGATTGATCCGCTGAAATATTTGCTAAATAGAGCCACTCTAACTGGAAGAATGGCCAAATGGGTAATGGTCCTTAGTGAATTTGACATTGAATACACTGAGAGAAAGGCTATCAAAGGATAGGTCATTGCTAATCAATTGGTTGAAGCACCTATTCCCACAGAACATCCTACACTTACAGAGTTCCCTGATGAAGCCATATTGACAGTAGCACCAGCAGTAGAAACATGGAAAATGTACTTCGATGGGTCATATACACACCGAGGCTCGGGGACAAGCATCTTGTTTGTTACCCCTCAAGGTAACACCATCCCTAAATCACTCAAAATTACATTTCCATGCACCAACAATGTGGCAGAGTATGAGGCCCTCATTACAGGACTCCGTATGGAAATCAAGTGGAAAATTGAGAAGCTGACAGTATATGGCGACTCCCAACTAGTCATCCAACAAGTAAACAATGAGTACAAAATGAAGGATGATAAAGTCCTTCCTTACAAAATATGGTCAATGACTTCAAAGACTATTTTGATAATATTCACTTTGAACAAATCCCAAGGCTAAACAACAAAGCTACAGATGCAATGGCAACAATCAGATCCCTAGTTGACATGAAGAAAGATAGCAAGAAGTACAAGTTCCTGATTGAAGAACTCCCAGTATCAGCCTATGATGTCCCCCAATCAGAGTGCATTCAAGTGGACCTACTCTAGCCAAGAAGATCCTGAGAACCAGGTACTATTGGCTAACCATGGAGAGAGACACCTACCGGTTCATAAAGAAGTGCCTGCCATGTTAACAACATGGAGATCTCATTCATGCAACATCATAGGAACTGTAGCCAATTACGACTCTGTGGCCCTTCTCATAGTGGGGGCTCAACCTCATAGGAAAGATCTATCCACCATCATCTAATGGCCATAAATTCATCATCACTACTATCGAATACTTCACCAAGTAGGTGGAAGCAATACCACTCACTTTCACCACTAGAACACAACTATCCAAATTCATCCTCCATTACATCATATGTTGTTATGGCATTCCCCATTCCATTATCACATATAATGGAAAACCATTCAAAAACTAGCAAGTCCACACCCTGTGTGAGAAATTCCAAATTCAACATCATTTCTCTGCTCCATACTACCCCCAAGGTAATGGTCAAGTTGAAGCTTCAAACAAAACCACCCTCTATATTTTGAAGAAGATAGTTAATGAAGTTGGCTGTGACTAGCACCTTCAGCTCAATCACGCCCTATGGGCCTATCACACAAGCATCTGCACACCCACAGGAGCCACTTCATATTCCCTTGTATTCAGATCTAAAGCTATCCTACCTATTGAGGTCAAGCTCCCATCCTTAAGAGTATCTCTGCAAAACATAATCACTGATGAGGAATACTGAGTTGCAAGGCTGCATGAGCTAGAATTACTGGATGAGAAATGTCTGAATGCACTTAATCATCTACAGGCTTACCAAAACTGCTTGAGAAGAATCTACAACAAGAAAATCAAGAACCACAAGTTTGAAGTAGGTGACCTTGTCCTCATGGAAAACTAGAAGAATCTACAGGAACACCCTAAGAAAGGAAAATTTGAACCCAATTGGTTAGGGCCCTATATCATCACTGCCAGCTATGGATCAAGAGTATATCAACTTGTACCACCTGAGGGGTAGCCTCTAGATGAGCCTATGAATATTTTGCATTTGAAAAAGTTCTACGTATAACCGATCGAGCATCCCAAGCAAAAATACAAAAAAAAAATTGTAAAAATAAAAGAAATAAAAAAATCAAGAAAAACCTGAGTGCAATAAAGACGTCCAATGGTGAAAATCACTTCGGTCACACCTTGGATTGCTACCATGGTGAAAACTTGTTTCAGGCACCATGTGTAGTAGATGGTTCTACCATCTAATAAGTCCTCTTTACATCACAACACTCCATACCAAAAACACCTCCCATGGCTTGGAATTTAGAAACATCAATACCCACCCCGCATCATCCCACCCAAGGCTAATCCATGATAGAAAGATCCTTGTAAGCTTCCTTATGTACAACTAAAAATAGAAAAATCTAAAAACATCAAAAAACTCAAAAATCCAAAAAAAAATCAAAAAATCAAAAAACCCCAAAACATCAGAAAATCCAAAAATCCAAAAAATTCCAAATCCACTTCCACGACATCATCACAATTTCCAACATCCTCACAATCACCCAACATCATCATCATTTCATCCTCAACATCCATCCTAAACCATTCCCACATCATCAATTCTTGCCAGAACTACATATTCATCTCACCCACATCTTGAAAGTACCTTGATCCCATGGACACAGGGTATGTAGGCATTTGGAATATGAAGGAAGTATCTAGTGCTCAAGTACATAAGATGCACCCATCCAACCCGTTTGGATGGTCCCTATTTACTGAGCTTATTAGATCCAACAAGTGATGCACACGCTAAGTATATGCTTGAAACATCATGCCTCACGCAAAAATCATCAATCAACATACCAACTATAACCCAACACATGGCTTGACTACCCTTTTGCTCACCTTTTAAAAATTATCCAACAAAATCCAACTGATTCACATCCTAGGATTAATCGTTCCTATAATGGACAAGAATCTATCATCCTATGAACACTTATCTTGGCAAGAGCACACAATAGCTATTCGTATCTTTTTGTTGATCTTTTTTATTATTGATTTTTATCTTCTTGTCTTTCTCTAGGTCATTTACAAAGCTACCTTGATCTCATTATATCATGGTAAGTGGTAGACAACATCTGGAATAGATATGGTCATTGTTTCTATATGCTATGCTTGTGGGTTGATTTCATTACTCCAAGAATAGTATTCATATCTTGAAGCCTGGGTCAGTTCTAGCATGATGTGCCTCATTTGTATATACAGGCATTAATACCTTATATGTACTATGAACACTCTTGGCTATGAGTCCCCTTCCTCAGCTAGGCAAGGTTATACTACCTTGGGCATGCATGAAACCAACCTATTATTTGTGGGTCTAGTCCATGCAATTGTGGGATATATACATCATCACCTAGGTCAGTTCATACCTTTGTGAAGTGTATCCTATATTGCTATAATAAACTAAGAAATGCTCTCAATTAATCTATGCAACTCCTATCACTAGCTCAAATCATCTTTCTATCACTCATCCAACCATACTATCTAAGCCTAGATTTTTATTCCCCCATCTATTCCCCCCAAATCTTCTAACTAACCCCCCCACCTTTTTCACTCATTCAAACCAACCTAACACATCTTGAATTGAAACAAATCCCCCCTTAATGACATGGTGTATCATGATCTAGCAACTCCCTCATTCCCCATCCCACTCCCTTTCCCAATCTAGCCATAACCAATCCTACGCTTACCCAGTCCATAAACCATTCCCCCTCCCTACCTATCCCCCTACTACGAAGCTCCATCGCCCAGGGTTGAACAAAAACATCATGTGTATCATGACTGGATCACTGCATAAATCATTACATTAGACCATTAGTTGCATTATCATAATCATCTAAACCATTCCATTTTCATTTTCCACTTGAATACATAATATATGTTTATTAAGGCAAGCATATATTTCCATACCATTACATTTGGCATCCACCATTTCAACTTTATCATGGAAAAGCTACAACTATCCCAAAAAACAAAACAATTAAAGCATTGAGCATAGGGTAGTTATTGCTTTGTATTACATGCATGTGAGAAGTCTTCAAGAATTAATGATGATGATTTCATGATTCATTACATTACACATTTTACTTCTGTTGCATCCATCATATATGTTTATTAAGATAAGCATTTATTGCCATTACATTACATTTTGCATCCATAATAAATGTTTAATAATCTGAGCATTTATCTTAGTTTTGTATTCACATCATAATCCATAGTCAAAACATGCATACATCACATAGATAAAACATATAACATCCATGATCTATCATTATCATAAATCCTACTATTATTACATGCATGTGGAAATCTAATTAATAATACATGGAAGGTATTGATTTAGTACCTGATATGATATGATTGATCACACAATCTGTATATCTATAATTCACATTCTACATCCATCCAATCTAACTAAACATCCATCATGACATCACCATAGGCAAATCATAACATTATATCCATCACATAACATCAGTAGTACATCCATAGTATCTCATAAAATCATCACATCATCATCATATATACATATAATCCATAATTGCATGGCATCCATAAAACATAAACATAATGCATCCATAAACATAAGCATCAGTAGGAAACATAAATGCATACATCCATAACACATCATAAATGCATAAATCATTAGCATCATAGATTATCAAGTGTCATAATACATCATCATAAACATAATGTACATCACTCAAAAAATAATACAAGTCATGATACAACAGGCCTCAAAGGGCTCAAAAATATATGCAACACTATATATCAACCATGGATTGATGATCCCCTCCTTGACTTGGTGGCAGATTTGGGCTATGGCTACTATTGCTATGGTGGTGGTTGTGGGAGTTGTACTTATGGAACCTGTTGTGGAACCTGTGATGAGGGCCCATCGGCTACTGAACTGACTGAATGGATCTAGACCTACGTGATCGAGACATCTGATGGCCACTCCGCTGCTGACTATAGATAGAGATCCTCTGTCCCTCTAGAATAACTAAACAATAGGCCACATGATAGTACTTAGTTCAAGCTCTCTACTCTCCCACCTATCCCTGTAACTCCCCAACCTGCAT
This sequence comes from Cunninghamia lanceolata, assembly GCA_027924645.1. Taxonomy (NCBI): domain Eukaryota; kingdom Viridiplantae; phylum Streptophyta; class Pinopsida; order Cupressales; family Cupressaceae; genus Cunninghamia; species Cunninghamia lanceolata. Next base: position 2,182,964 of record BSBN01000937.1, on the reverse strand, counting down.
CTGTAACTAAGCAATCTGTGTCTGCATCAGTGTCAATACAGGGCCCATGCCTATCATTGCCACAACCCCTTTGTAGGCTAACCACTAGCCCCTCTGCTTGCTAAGTTCTCCCCTCTACCTGCTGACCTCTAGCCTCTACTGCTTATCATTGAGCCCTCTCTCCATCCCTCTCACCTATTAGGGTAACTATCTCACCCTATACCTATTCTAATTGCACCTGTAGTGCACTCATCTACCCAGCTAACCCATCTAGTAATGCAGCCATGCCCCGTAACTGCACTAACTTAGCATCTCAGCTCTCTAAGGTCTCCTGTAAACTAGCAACCTAGCCCCAGAGGCTCTCTATCTCATCCTCCTCCTTACTCCAAGGCTACCGACATGATGAACGCTCTCTTAGCACTAAAGCCCCGCCTGCCCCCGAGCTCCTTACCTTAGTTTGCCCTGATCCTATGAAACCCATAGCAATCTCAGGAATGTGTTGCTACACATTCCTCTGCCCCATCTTTAATACCAATGCCTATTGTACCTGATGTTACTGTAGTACTTGTGGTGGGTGCATAAGCTCCCTATCAGCTCTCTGCCTCTGCTGTCTAGACCCCCGCTGCCAAGGTGCCCTCTTCCTTGGCACTTCTCCTATCTGTGCCTGCTAAATAGGTACCTACTACTGTACTTTCTCCTGGGGCAACTACTAATCCCCTCCTATCTATCCCTATCCTGGTACCTGTGGTACCTCTACCTATCCCTCTCCTCCAACCCCTACCTGTCTAGTTGTCGTTGCTACCAAAACATCAATTAGAGCATCATCATCCCCCACCTCTACCTACTCCTCCATAATATAATCCTCTAGAATCTCATCCCCCTCCAATACACCCTCCTCATCTACCTCCGACCCACTCTCCTCATCTCCCTCTTCTCTAGCCTCATCTGCCATCACTATCTCCTTTGTCGGATCTGTACACCGCGTAGGCCGCCACATGTGTCATATGCAAGTGTAGTACCTGCATCTCTAACCTCACTCGTCTAATCCCATATCAATGGCTCTAAGGCCACAAAGTCTCCTATAGAAACCTATAGTTGTATAGCTGGGGGCCACGAATGTGCATCTCGAGGAGTCCATGCAAATATCACCATTAGCTGTGGAACATCCTACTGTAGTCTAAACTGCCGCATGACCCATGACAGCAGATACATGTCAATAGTACAGTCACCTCAACCCATCAGGTATCACGTTTGGAATGTGTAGGGCATGTGAACATCATCATCTGGCCATGGCTCCACTCTGATATAAGGTTGCGAGGTAACCTAAATCATGTCATCGAAAACTCACTACCAATATCGATCCTGCCCTATGTACGTATACTCTGCATCCTGATACAAAAAGACATAGGCCTCAAATTGACGGTGATAATATCCACACCTCAGCTTGGTAACTGCAATATGCTCCCAAGCCCAGACATGTAACAAAGTAACTCCGGCTGATAGTGCTAAATCGCAATGATAAACAACTGTATGCATCTCATCATATAGTTGCGCCAACATACAAGGCCCCCAGGCATGTCCCATGTCAAACCATCCCCTCAATAACCTCTCTCCATCCTACTGGAAAGTCTCTCCCCTGCCGATCTGGCATCACTATGCCACCAATCAATGCACACAGGAACAATGAGAAATGATCTGCAACTGCCACCAGTGTGCTCTCATAGCTCATCTCCTGACTCTCTGACACCAACACTATCTAACCATGGGTAAATACTCTAAGTAGGGCCCTCCATCCCCTCCACATATCATATATCACTTGCTGGCCATGAATGGGTATCTTGAGGATGTGATAAACATCCTCAAGAGTAATAGTGATCTCTCTCATATGAAGCAGAAAAGAACATGTCTTGAAGCAATAACACTCTAGGAGAGCTGTCATCAGAGCTCTATGAGCTCATAGCACTGGCATCTATGCAAGTGTCAAGAGTCCTGGTCATGCCGATTGACCTCACATAGCATCATTTAAAGCATCAAACAACTCCATCATGGAAGGCACACGTTGCTCCTGAGAGTACACAATAAAAGATCTCGTCACCTGTATCCACAAATGCTTGTCAGAAACCTACCTATTCTTCTAAAACCAAACTTTTCATATCACATTTCTTCTATTAGATGCGAAATCAATTTTGGTGCCAAGATTTTTCTCTTTTGTGCCAACTTTACAGATGGCACTGACCAAATTCAATATGATATTAAAATAGAACATCATGCCACTGTGCAACATTTTTGTGCCATTTCAAAACATCGTGCCACTACGCAACATTTTTGCACCAATCCAAGGGATTGCGCTGCCTTTACCGATAGCGTCAATCCACAGGAAGGTGCTACTTTCTACTATGGTGCTAATCTACAAGATAGCACCACTTCAAAACATCACGCTGATCCAGAGGATAGCACTACCCTAGCCCCCTTTTGGCATTAACTTGCCAAACCCTAGCCCTATGCAATATCATGCTAAAATAGAGGACAGCGCCAAGATGTGACATTTTGGTGTTGATTCACCCCTTTCCCATCCTAAGAGGATAGTGCCAATCTAGAGGATGATGCTAATCTACGTCCCTTTTTGTGCTAGGCAATTGCCATATAGCGCTAAAACCTAAAATCCCATTTCCTGACATAAAAAATTGTGACAAAAACAAAAAATGACAAAGCTAGGGTTAGGGCCTACATGTGGTCTAGCCTCCTGTGATCTTCTATATGGTCGGAAGTGCTCAGAAATGTACATGTATCATGGGAACATAGGATTATGGTCTTCCATCTCCTCTTCTCTCCTCCTTCTAAGTGGCTCAATGTGTGCAAATGTCGTACTCTTAGGGCCCACTCTTCTAATTATAGTAAACCATGTCATCCCTCCATGTAGTTTTTCTTCCCCAAGGTGCAGATCACAACCATTGTTCCCTGTTTTTCTTCCTATCAACTCGATTTTCTCTCCCCTATCCAAATTTCACCTCCATTTCATCCTTTCGAGAGTTCGCATGGAAAAAAAAATACTCCAGCCTCTCAAGGGGGCATCCCTCACTCATTTCATTCCTTCCCAGCAGCGAGGGCATATTTTTCTTTGAATTAACGCCACTTCCCTACTAGGTCCTGACGCCACGTCAAAGAGGGACAAATGTAGACACCTAAAAATGTCTTTACCATCAAACCAACTCTCGACATCCCTAAACATACCAATTTTCCTTCTAATCAATTAATTAAAATTTTATTTAATTAATTATCCATTCATCATCTAATTTTTCATCATTTTATCCACCACAATTGGATTAATTTTATTAATTCAATAGTTCAACCTTAGCTAATTAATTAAATGAATATGCAATATTTACTTGGTTAATCCCCCATTTTCATTAAATTTGATTAATTAGGTAAATCATGTTCATCTAATTAATTCATCCTATTAATCAGCCTATCCCACCCCTAGTTAATTAAATATCTATTATTTAATTACCTAGCCTAACCTACATGACCCTAGACCTAGGATTAATTAAATAAAACCTTATTTAATTAATCTAAACACCTCACTAACCCATTCCCTAATTTCTTCCAGCCATATTAATTAGGATAATCACCCTAATTAAGATGGTCAAACCTAGATTAACACTCCTCCCCACATCACACAAATAAAAAATTGAAATATATCCCATATAAATCATTTTTTTATACACGTGTCATAACCCTCACTAAAACCTCTTACACATGTCATAAACATTAATATCCACTCTTCCCCAAATGAATTTTAAATTTATTTTACCCTTCCCCATGTGAATTTTTAATTCACAAATAATCCATCTCACCCAACCTCATTTAATTCACCCCTTTCCCAAGATGAATTAAAAGTTTATCTTTATTCCTAGCCCTCCATTCTTCAAGATAAAATCTAGGCCCTCCACATCATCTTCATCCTCCACCATTGATCTCTCAAATTAATCTCAACCATTGGATCAAAATCTCTCCAAAATGCCTATAAATGCAACATCATCCAAGCAATTTTATCATCCAATTTCTAAGTATTGTTACCATGCTAAAAATCTCTTGAGCTAGTTTGTGAGTTGCATTTGTGAGAGCATTTCACATAGAATTTATCATCTCGGGTATATCTAGGAGCTTTTGGGTGCATGCTTCTACAACTCCATCTTGGATTTGTGAGTCATAGTGAGGTATAATGCTTGTTTATGCACCTGTTTTATGTTTTTCTATCTCATTTTAATTTCACTAATCACAATAATTATTAATAATTTTCTATATAGTGTGTGTTGAAATCCTAATGGACACATTGATTGAAAAACATCCATAACTTTCAAATAGTTTTGTTAATGGAAGTACTATCAATAGTATTAACTACTAATAATACAATAATCTCAATGAAATATGATGCAAATCAAATAAACAAAGCAATATTACCTTGAAGACTGATTTACCTCGAAGCTTCCATTATCACCTATCTTGTATTGATCTTGTTGATGAATAGAGCTCTCAGAAGCATACTTCCTCATTGTTTAAAGATGACAATACTTGAATGGTAATATGTTGGACAAATGCAATGGAGATTACCTACAATGCAACTATTGTGAAGATCAGAGATGAATGATTGAAGCCATGATTATATAGATGTGAGGATAATGGATATAATGCAATGAGTAATATAGATGTTTTGCCCTGTAGAGTAACTTTGCTATATCTTGTGGATTATAGAATGAGGGAATAAGCTTCCTTTTATAGGGCAAGGAAGGGCCAAATCCATGTGTCACAAGATCAATGGTGGAGACTTATTCTTGAGAGGTGTACGGTGAGGATTGAGTTGGTTGAGATGAGGGAGAGAAAAGGAGGAGAGAAAAAGGAGTGACATGAGTCCACATGTCACAAGGCTCACAATGACCCAAGAGAGAAGGTCAAACAAGGAGACATGATTATAGGGAGGTTGGAAAGATTCTAGGGACTATGGAACAAGTGTCACAATGTGTCCCTTTGACTATGATGGCATGGAGAGACCATGCCCTTTAGAATAGGGATGGTTGGAAAGATAATAGGCCATGTGGGTGAGGGAAAATAGATTAATTAAATATTAATATATTTAATTACATGTGCAACAAGGTGAGGTGGATGTGTGAGGTGGAAAGGTGATGTGGAATTAGGGACTTAGGACTTTGGAATAGGATGATTTGGGGATTAAATAATTTGATTATTATTTAATTAAGGGAAGACATTAGAAGAATAGGTTTAATTGACTTAATTAAATAAATTGATATTTATTTAATATTTGAACTAATTAATGATGAATGTGAATCGAATAGATAAATTGATGAATTTATTTAAATGATAGAAGAATGGGAATTAAATAAATAATAAATATTTATTTAATCTGTCTTTACCATTTTCAGGTGTATACATTTTGCCCCTCTTTGAGACAATGTGTTTTAACATGTTGTTTCATAGAATAAACTTTTTGTATGGTTGATACATGCCCCCAGTTTGCCCCTGGTATAGGTTAATGATGATAGGATGCCCCCTCGGGAGATTGAATGGGAAGAAATTGATGAGAGGATGATAGATGATCTCACGATGAGATAGGAAGACTAATAGGTTAGGGATAAGAAAATGGAGGATGCAAGACAAGGGATGGATGAAAAAGATGAATGATATGGTATGCAAGATAAAATGATAACACACACAAGAAAGAAAGCAACTATGCACAAATGATACAAGAAAAAACAAGGTATTGCCCTTGTCCAGTTGTAAACTAATGATTAATCAATAATGATTGATGATAGTGTGTTTCATTGTGGGGAATGATATATCCCTAGAGTAACACAAAGATGTGGGAAAGAGATATCCCACTAATGATGATGATTGATTGATTTGGTTTACGATGAGATTAGGATTAAGACCATTGATTGTGATTGGATAACTTGACAAGATTGATTAACTTGATTGGTATGGATTAAGGATGGACTTGCATTTGGATCATTGCTTGATTTGATTGAATTGATTTGATGAATGGAAGAATGATTAGATTGGTGATTGGTGAAAAATTGATTAGAAGAAGTGATTTGAAAGATTTATGAAATGACTCAGATAAATGGATAACTTAGATCTTGAGACACTTGGAATTTTGATAATGATGAAATGCTTATAACGAAATGAAATGCAACAAGATAAGTATGGATATGAATTCCTATCATCTTCAATTGTGCGAGTATTTGAAGTACTTTGTTTCATCATTGAGCTTTTAACATGTTGTAAGAAAATACAAGCATCTAAGTATAATTAAACCATGATGACATGAGTATCTCTTACATAGATTTTGATTTAGCAAGTTAATACAAGCATCTAAGTATAATTGAACCAAGATGACCTGAGTATTGCTTGCATATCAACAGATAAGGATAAAACATGTTTCATGTTTAGACCTTTGATATCCTTGATGATTATTTTGTTGATCATGTCATTAGACAAGGCTTTCACATTACTAAAGATAAACCCACAAACAACAGACAAATAAAATGATTATGCCCCCATCATAGCTTCTCTAGTTTGAAACATCCTTGAGTAGTGTAGAAAGACATAATAACAAAAATCATGATATAAGACCTTTAAAACAATCGCTGCAAAACTTTCTTACCCAAAAACATGTTTTCTTGCAATAACTTGATAGAAACAGTTTGATGTCTTAGGAAGGCTGGGATTTATTAAGTGTAGTCTTGCTATCTTTTGTGTCAAGATGATGTTGAAAACTTGCTTGTCGTGTTGCTTGTTGTCTAGTGATAAAACTGTGATCCGATCATTTTACCCTCTGAATTTATAGCATTCAAGAACCCTATTCTCTTACTAGGTCAAGGATTTGCCCCCAGTCAAGTAGAGGGTTGATTTATTATGGATGAACTGATGATGAACAATGTGACAAGCCCTAAGGGACTGACCTAGTCCTTGGGGGCTCATTGCTAAATGACCTTGCCTATGTGAGGATGCAGAGGCAATGTAGTTTGGGGTGGACCTAAAGACCTAGGTGATGAGAAATGGTGTAGATTTGAATGGACCACAAGATGGATGGCATGGAGTGTAATGGATGGGAAAGGAGAAGCCTCAGGGGTGCATCAATGGTGGCCTTCCCTATGTGATAACTCAGAGGCGACGTAGTTCAGAATGACATATATTGGAAATGTACTTGTGATAGGATAAATGATAGGGCAATGTGATGGGATGACCCTACTGGATAAGATGATAGGAATGCCAAAACACCAAGCTATGGTTGGTCATTTCTAGGTAGATGTGAAATGGATGTGGTTACTAGATAAGTATGATAGGAAAGATGGATGTGGGTTGGGTTGTACTAACAAATGGAGGTAGTGGTTAGTCGCAAATAGCACCTATTTCTAGGTTTTCACCACTTGCTTCTACTTGTACCATTTTTTTATATCCCTTGCATTGGGGTTATTAGGTATAGAACTTTCAAAGATGCATACTATTTATGGGATCATCAAATAATTCACCTTCTAATGTGGAGAGCTAATAAGCACCTAATCCATAGGTAGTGATTATGACATAGGGACCCAACCAGTTAGGTTCAAACTTCCCCTTCTTCTCTCTATCCTATTAATTGCATGGATTTTCTTTTAAGACCAGATCGCCTACTTGAAAGACCCATGGCTTAACCTTGTGATTGTAGGTCCTTGACATTCTTTGCTGGTATGCCTTAAAATGGTTGAAGGCATGTTGTCTTTGTTCTTGTAGCAGATCTAGTTCTTGAAGCCTTGATACTCTATACTCCTCATCATTTATGAGTCCCTTTAACGACACCTTGAGGGAAGGAATTTCAACTTCAATAGGAAATATGGCTTCAAAGCCATAGACAAGGGTGTATGGTGTCGCACTTGTGGGTGTGCATATACTAGTTCTGTAGGCCCATAGAGCGGGGTTTAGTTTCATATGATAGTCTTGGACAACATCATCGACAATCTTCTTAAGTATCTTCAGAATGGTTTTATTCGATGCCTCAACTCGGTCATTACCTTGTGGGTAGTATGGAATGGAGAAACGATGTTGGATATGGAATTTATCACTGAGTTCCTATACATCCTGATTCTTGAAGGGTCTTCCATTATCTGTGATAATGGATAATGGTATACTATATCTGCATATGATATAGTTAAGGATGAAGGATGAAATCTATTTCCCTGTGACATTGGTTAATGGAATGGCCTCAATCGACTTCATAAAATACTTTGTGGCTATGAGAATGAATTTGTGTTCATTGGAGGAGGAAGGGTGAATCTTGTCTACTAGATCTAATCCCCATTAACAGAAGGGCGAGGGTGTTGTTAAAGGTTGTAACTCCTGAGTAGGTGCATGTATCAGATTATAATGAATCTAGTATTTCTTACATCACTTGATAAAGTGATAGGAATCTATTTCCATGCTCGGCCAGTAATATCCTAAACGCATGAGTTTCTTAGCCAAAGTAGGACCACTAGAGTGTGTCTTGCATATGCCTTCATGAACCTCCCTTAGAGCAGTCTGATATTCATCACTGTCTAAACACCTAAGGAGAGTACCATCCAAACCTCGTCTATATAGGGTGTCGGCAATAATGGTATATCTAGAGGATTGGCATATGAATGTGCATTTTTGGTTATTTGATAGGTCAGGAAGTAAGATGTCCTCTTTAAGGTAGGTGTAAACCTAGCCATTTAAAGGAGAATTAGCTCCTACAATGTGGTAAATGGTGTTATTTTCTTGGCTTTCTAGCTCCACCAAAAACTCATAACGTGATTGATTTTCAAGGATATCTAGAAGGGATGCAATAGTGACCATTGCATCTGCTACTTCGTTGTCCAACCTTAGTATTTGTTTGAAGGAGATCACAATGAAATATTCCTTGAAGTCATCCACCATACGCTTTTATGGTATCAGCTTCTCATCCTTTGTTTGGTATTCATCATTTATTTGATTAATGACTAGTTGTGAATCCCCATACACATGAAGCTCTTTGATCTTCCATTCAACTGCCATCCTTATGCCAATAACCAAGGCTTCATACTCAGCCACATTGTTGGTGCATGGGAATAGAAGTCTGTATGATTTAGGGATTGTATCCCCCTATGGTGTTACTAGCAAGATACCTGCTCTTGATCCATGTTGCATGTATGACCCATCAAAGTAGAGCTTCCAAGCTTGTGTTGTGATGTTGAATATAGATTCATTAGGAAACTCAAAATTTAAGGGGTTGTAACCAATCAAAGGCACATCTGCTAGCTGATCTATGATGACTTGTCCTTTTATGGCTCTTCTGTCCACATACTTAATGTCAAATTCACTGAGAATCATAATCCATTTGGATATTCTACCTATTAGGGTATCTTTGCTGAGTAGATACTTTAATGTGTGGATCTTTGCTACCAGCTTGATGGAGTGAGAGAGCATGTAGTGCCTTCACTTTTGTGAAGTGAAGACCACTGCAAGGCATGCCCTTTCAATGGGTGTTTACTAAAGCTCATAACCTACTAATGTCTTGCTAATATAGTAGATTGTCTGCTCCTTTCCTTCATGGTTTTCTTGTGCTAACAGAGCTCCCAAAGCTGTGGGTGTAGCTGATATGTATAATAGTAGAGGTTTGCCTTGAATTGGAGGAATTAAAATAGGTGGATTTGTTAGATATTCTTTTAGTTGTTGAAATGCTTGCTCACAGTTATCATCCCACTTGAATGGAGTATTTTTATGCAGCAGATGTGAGAATGGATAGCACTTGTCTGCTAGTTGGGAGTGTTGGGAATTAAGGTGTCTTAACCTTGGTAATTCCTTGCATTATTTATGTTTGTATATATTAATTCATTGCCTATGTTGTAAATTAATTGTAAATTCCATATTGTCATTTTGTGGGATGTGGCACGGTGATGTGTCATCCTACATGGAAGATGACAACTTGTAATTTTGTCCTCACATGAGGAGATAGGTGTCCCACTTTGTGGTAGGAGCATTTTCCATGTGTCAGCATCTTTCATGTTGTGTAAGGGAATGTTTGATTGAAATGGTTATGACGGATTCCTATGACAAAGTTATGACATGTAAGAATCAGAAATAGAAGCTTGTAAGACAGGTGAAGACATGTGTCATGAAGCATATTTGAAAAAGGCTTATTTGGGTGTCCCAAGGTGGACTATGACATGTTGTAAGAGAATATGCTATTTATAGCTTGTGTATGATAGATTCTCTTATAGCTATAAGTTGTAACCTCTATGACAGATTCTATGACAATCGTAAGTGTCGTAAGAGCATCTGTCATAGCCCATTTTTGAAATAGGAGACCTCTTTGGGATGGGAGATATGGACAAGTGTTAGGAACATCCTACAGTGTTGACCAAGTGTCCTTCAGTGTGGGTTTTGGGCCATGAGGCCAAGTTGGACTCCCATCCCAAGATAGGACCAATATTGCCTTATATATTCTATATAAATAGGTGCTTGGAGGTGGAGAAGTATTACAGGTTTTATAGGTACTGTTACTCTGTCGGATTGACTCTAGATATGAGTGTTGAAGACCATTGAAGATTTAATTGCAAGTGTATTGTAAACAACATTCAATTTTGTTAATACATTGTGTAGGTTTCTAAGTGTGGGGTTTTTCACCCGATAAGGGATTTCCCCACATGTTATCTTTGTCTCTCTCTTCTTCTGTCTTCTTTCTGGTTCATGTGTATTGCTGCAATATCTCTTTTAGATGTTCTATGTTGCTGTAGTTGTAAGGATTAAATTGAATTTGCATAGCCCTCTCCTCATTAGATTAGTGTAGGAAGTGATTTCTTCACACTTAGCTTCCTTTCAGTTGGTATCAGAGCCTAGCTAGTTTTGGTCTTAGCTGTTGAGTAGGGATTTTTTGAGCTGATCTTAAGTTGAGTGGGAGTCTATATAGAGTATTCTAAATTCTATTGTAGCAAGGAGATGGCAAGCACATCTGGAAGGTTTGAAGTGGAGAAATCTAATTCCACTAATTTTGAGCTGTGGAAGCTCAAGATGGAAGACATGCTTGTTGACTGAGACCTTTGGGAAAATGTTAATGGAACTAAACCAGCTGCAATGTCACAAGATGATTTGGATCTCAAGGATCGGAAGGCTAAGGGTCTCATAAGACTTAGTCTTGTTGATTCTGTCTTGTTAAATTTCCATGAGGAGAAAACTGCAAACTTGCTTTGGAAGAAGTTGGGAGATGTGTATCAAGCCAAATCCCTAGTTAACAAACTTTTTCTGAGAAATAAGTTGTATTCCCTTTGAATGGAGGACGGAGGATCTATTGCTAAACATATGAACACTTTTAACATGTTGGTTGCACAATTCACATCTATTGGTGTGAAGATGGAGGAAGAGGATCGTTGTATGACCTTGCTTTGTTCTTTGCCAGACTTGTGGGATCACCTTGTCATGGATATTGGAAGCACCACATCCACATTCAAAATGGATGAAGTGGTTTCTTCACTATTATCTAAAGAGATATGGAGAAATTATTTTGATGCAGCCAAAGAGGCTCTTACAGTTCATGGAAGACCCAAGGAGAAAGCGAAAAAGAAGGACAATAAAGCTAAGAAGGGTAGATCCAAATCCCGTGGAAGATCCAAATCTCCTGGAAAGTCCAAGGCTATCTGTTGGAATTGTGGTAAACTTGGGCATTTTTGAAAGGAATGCAAAGAAGAAAAGAAAAAGAAGAAGAAGAAGCCAAATTCAGATTCTGACAAGTCACAAGATGATGGTGATGCTTTCATCGCAGCCCTAGAAACCCATGCATTTGATGATGTATGGCTGATTGACTTTGGTGCATTGTTCCACATGACCTCACATCGAGACTAGTTCACTAAGTATGAGGAGTTTGATGGTGGAAAGGTGTACTTGGGTGATGACTCTCATCTAAAGATTGTTCATCATGGAAGAGTCTCTATCTAATTCCCTGATGGATGAGTGAAGGGGATCTCTGGGGTTATGCACATCCCAGGCTTAGCACGGAACCTACTTTCTATAAGTATGTTGAATGATGCAAGTGTGCAGGTTGTCTTTTCAAAAGAAGGATGCAAGATGACTAGAGGAGCTATGGTGCTTGCTAAGGGTACTAGGAGAGGTACCTTGTTTCAGGTGGAGGCATGCATTACACAATGCAATAGTTCTTTTGATTCAAGGAAGAGGGCAACAGTCACTTCATCCCCACCATCTGAACAAGCAGTTAAGAAATCTATTGTTTCTAGTTCTGATGTTTGTAATCATGCCTTGGGATTTAAGCTTCCTGCTAAAAAGATAATGTTATGGCATAAGAGATTTGGCCACATTGGTGAGAAGGGTCTGCATACCCTGAAAAATAAAAACCTCATTGAGGGGTTAGATGACTGTAATCTTGAGTTTGACTTTTGCAAACATTGCATATATGGCAAACAAAACTGTGTTTAGTTTTATTCGAGTTCTCATAAGTCTTTTGGTGTGTTGGACTTGGTTCATTTTGATGTATTTGGTCCTATTAATGTTCCTTCATTATCAAAATCTATATATTTTTTATCTTTCATAGATGAATATAGTAGAAGGACATGTATTTATTTTTGTAGAAGCAAATCTAAAGTCTATAGTAAGTTTAAGGAGTTTAATGCCTTTGATGAAAATCAGACTGATAAAAAGATTAAGTGTTTGAGAACTATTAATGGTGGTGTGTTTTGTTCTACATAATTTGATAAATATTTCAAGGAACTTGGGATTGAAAGACATAAGACAACTCCATACACCCCATAGCATAATGGAGTTGTAGAGAGGATGAACATGACACTAATGGAGAAGGCTAGGAGTATGCTTAGTGGAGCTAGCCTAGAACAAAAGTTTTGGGCTGAAGCTGTTGCCATTGCTTGCTATCTTGTAAATAGATCTCCTACATCAGCTCTTGTTGGAAAGACACCCATGGAGGTGTGGTCTGGTAGAAAGCCTTCAATAAGGCATCTTTGTGTTTTTGGTTGTGAGGCATATGCACATGTGCCTAGGGAGAAGCGGTCAAAATTAGAGAACAAGACTGTTAAGTGTGTCTTCATTGGCTATGGTGTTAGTGTGAAAGGATACAAGCTTTGGGACCCTGTGGCTAAAAAAGTGTTGTATAGAAAAAGTGTCATCTTTAGAGATTTTACACCTTCTTCCACTGTTTTATAGCCAAAAGAAAAAGAAAAGAAAGATGATGTTCAGTTTCCTGCTACCCTTGAGAAGACTGAACAAAAAGACAATGTTAAATCTGATGATGAGGAGAGCTCTAGTAGCTCTGAAAGCTCAGATGAAGAAGTTGAACCTCAACCTCAGCTCTTGAGAAGGTCTACACGGATAAGAAAACACCCTGAAGGTTTGGTTTTACATTGCTTGATTCTAGTTGTGATTTTTCTTTTCTTACTAATGGTGATGAACCTAGGACTGTATCAGAGGCTATGGACATGAAAGATGCAGGTTCCTAGAAGGAGGCCATGGAGGATGAAATGGATTCTTTGGAAAAGAACCCAACTTGGGACTTGGTGCCTTTGCTTCCTAGATAGAAACCCATTGGATGCAAATGGGTGTTTAAGAAGAAATTTGGTGCAGATGGCAGTGTTGAGAAGTATAAGGCCAGATTTGTTGTGAAGGGGTATTCACAAGTGGATGTTATAGATTATGGTGAGATATTCTCTCCCATTGCAAAGCTGACATCCATTTGATTCCTATTGTCTCTTGCAACAACTTATGACTTAGAGATAGAATAGATGGATGTGAAGATAACTTTCCTTCATGGTGATTTGGAGGAAGAAATCTACATGTCACAGCCAGAGCTTTACATGGTGAAAGGTAAAGAAATTTTGGTTTGCAAGTTTAAGAAGTCTTTGTATGGTTTGAAACAATCCCCTACGAGATGGTACTTGAAGTTTGATGCCTTTGTGTTGGATTTGTGAGATCGAAATCAGATCACTGTGTGTATTATAAGTTTGATGGTGATTGTATTCTTATTGTTGCACTATATGTTGATGATATGTTGCTCATTGGGAAGGGTAAGAATATAATTTTTGATTTCAAATCTCAGTTGTCAGTACAGTTTGAAATGAAAGATTTAGGGGTAGCCAGGTACATTCCAGGAATGGAAATCAAAAGAGACAGAACTAACAAAAAACTTTGGTTAAGCCAGAGTAAGTATGTGAAGACCGTGTTGGATAGGTTCAGCATGGCAAATTGTAGTCCTTAGTTGATTTATGGCTAATCCTGGATGGGTTCATTGGGATGCAGTTAAATGAGTGTTCAGATATTTGAGGGGTACTTCCAAGTATTCCATATGCTATCACTATAATGTTATAGGACCTCTGCATTCTGTTGATATTCATGGATTTGTGGATTTAGATTGGGCAGGTGACATTGACAGTAGGAGATCCACCAGTGCTTATGTGTTTACATTGTTTGGTGGTGCTATTAGTTGGATGAGTAAATGAAAACCTATGGTTGCTTTGTCCATGACAAAAGTTGAGTATATGGTAGCAACTCATGCTTGTATGGAAGCCATTTGACTTAAGAGATTGCGTTTAGATATTGGTGTTGATGCAGGTCAAATTACGATCAGTTGTGACAGGCAGAGTGTAATTTGCCTTGCAAAGAATCTAACTTTCCATGCTAGAACAAAGCACATTGATGTTCAGTTTCACTTCATGAGAGACATGGTTGAGGATGGAAAGGTAAATTTGGAGAAGGTAGATACTTTGAAGAATGTTGCATATGCATTGACAAAACCAATGGGCACAGAGAAGTTCAAATGGTGTTCGGAGTCTATGGGCCTCTCGGCCTATACTAGTTAAATCCTATTATTCTATTGGCTCTTACAAGGTGTTCAACAAGTGGGAGAATGTTGGGAATTAAGGTGTCTCAACCTTGGTAATTACTTGTATTATTTATGTTTGTATATATTAATTCATTGCCTATGTTGTAAATTAATTGTAAATTCCATATTGTCATTTTGGGGATGTGGCACGTTGATGTGTCATCCTACATGGAAGATGACAACTTGTAATTTTGTCCTCACATGAGGATATAGGCATCCCACTTTGTGGTAGGAGTATTTTCCCATGTGTCGGCATCTTTCATGTTGTGTAAGGGAATGTTTGACTGAAACCATTATGACGGATTCCTATGATGAAGTTATGACATGTAAGAGTTAGAAATAGAAGCTTGTAAGATAGGTGAAGACATGTGTCATGAAGCATCTTTGAAAAAGGCTTATTTGGGTGCCCCAAGGTGGACTATGACATGTTGTAAGAGAATATGCTATTTATAGCCTATGTATGACATATTCTCTTACAGTTGTAAGTTGTAACTGCTATGATAGGTTCTATGACGGTTGTAAGTGTCATAAGAGCATCTGTCATAGACCATTTTAGAAATAGGTGACCTCTTTGGGTTGGGAGCTATGGACAAGTGTCAGGCACATTCGACAATGTTGACCAAGTGTCCTTATGTGTGGGTTTTGGGCCATGAGGCCAAGTTGGAGGCCCATCCCAAGATAGGACCAATATTGCCTTGTATATTCTATTTAATAAGGTGCTTGGAGGTGGAGAAGTATTACAGGTTTTATAGGTACTGTTACTCTACCGGATTGACTCTAGATACTTGTGTTGAAGACCATTGAAGCTTGCATTGCAGGTGTATTGTAAAAAACATTAAGTTTTGTTAATACATTGTGCAAGTTTTTGAGTGTATGGTTTTTCACCCAATAATGGTTTTCCCCACATATATCTTTGTCTCTCTCTTCTTCCATCTTCTTTCTAGTTCATGTGTATTACTGCAATATCTCTTTTAGATGTTTTATGTTGTTGTAGTTCTATAGTTGTAAGGATTAAATTGAATTTACATAGCCCTCTCCTCATTAGACTAGTGTAGGAAGCGATTTTTGCACACCTAGCTTCCTTTTAGGGAGATGAACCTTCTAATTAACTGCAACTTTCCCTGTAAAGACCATAGTTGACTCAGATTCTTTGGTGGTAGCATTTCCATGATGGTATGATATGTTGCCCCTGCATTATTGAGACCGAATGGCATAACGCACCAACAATAGGTGCCCCATGGGCATGTGAATGTTGTTTTATGTTGATCCTCTAATGCTATCTTGATTTGGTTATATCTAGAGAAACCATCCTTTAAGGACAAGATGGTGTGACCTATTGTAAGGTCTACAATGATATCAATGTTTGGTAAAGGAAAATCATCCTTTGGACAAGCCTTATTTAAATCCCTGAAGTCGTTGCATAATCTGATTCTCTTGTTAGGCTTTGAAATAGGTACAATATTATAGACCCACTCTAGGTAATCAATGGCTCTTATGAACCCCGCATCTAGTAACTTCTTGAGCTCTTCTTTTAGCATTAAAGCTATGCGGGGGTGCATTTTCCTCAATTTCTATTTAACTGGCTTAGCTCCCGGATCTAGTGACAGGTGGTGCATGATTAGATCAAGATCAATACCCAGCATATCGGCGTAATACCAAGCAAAGTTTATCTATTTTGTTCTATAGAACTCAAAAAATTCTATTCTTTCTTATGTAGTTAAGGACTCTGCTTGATAAAGGAGTCTTGGATTTGCCTCTATGCCAATGTTGATTGGGTTTGCTGGTTCAATCAATACTGAAGATCTCTCTAGATGTGCATAAAGGGGGAGAGGGTCAAGACTTTCATCCATCCACACCTTAGAGGGGTTTTCACCTTTAGATATGTCTTTTCTTTTTACTTTTTCATGATCTAATACTATCATAGAGCGGTTTTCACCATTAGATCTCATTTTTATGTTTACATTTTTACGACTGAAAGGATTGGCATTCTCTCCAAAGTATGCCCTGTCATTAAGGTTGATGGGGAAGCCAACCTTATGATCTACTGTAGGTAAGTGCTCTCTAAGCTCTAGGTAGTCAATAATGGCATTATCATTTTCAAAGGTGTCAAGCTCAGGTGATGTTTCTAATAGCTCCCAATCTATTAATTCAGGGTGTACTAGAGGTAAGGGATCATCAGGTTGGTTAGACTCAAGGGTATTTATGGTTAGGACAGAGGATTCATGTGAATAGGATGAGGTATTGACGAGGTCTATTATGGTACTCTTCTCAAGTTGGTTCATCAAGATTGATATCGTACTCTCTTTGTGAGGTTCATTCTCGTCATGTTGTGGATTAGTCTCCAATGGTCTAGCTCTTGAGCTTTGTCCCTCATTCATTGTTGGAGTATTGCTATATTGTTAGATCACATCAATTCCCTTGTCTTCACAAGACATCTTAGAGAGGTTGTCCCACTCATACCCATTTGAATCAGTTTCACTAGCCTCTTGCAAGTGGTGAATTTGCTCCACTAAGTTAGTGGTAGCTGTTTGTTTGTCTTCAACCTTTTGTTTACCTTTGCCTTTGTTCTTCTACTGACCTTGGTATCCTAACCCAGTAGTATCTCAAGCTATTTGAGTAGGGAGTCTAATAGTTTCTATGATACCATCCAAGTTTCTTAGTCTTATGGGACCATGACCATTATACCCCATCCTTTGCAACATAGAAAAACCTTGACCATACTATTTTATAGGAAGTTTAGGTTGTCGATCCTCTGGTATGGTTTGACTATCATTGTCCTTGAAAAGCCATTGTAAGACATCTTTCTCATCACTCTCATCGGATAGGCTTCCCCATTTAATGAAAGGACCCATGGGAGTCTTAAGTGACTTAGCTTTGTTCAAGGATGGTTTCCCATAAGACTTTGGTGATAGTAGAAATTGTGTTAGAGAGAAAGATTGTTCAATAACATACTCCCCAATGCCTTTGTCTTTAAATTTGATCTTAAGCTCTGATGTTTTTGAGGTGGAAGCTAGGGAACTTGGATCCACTTGGTTGGAGGAAGAAGAAGCTGCTATATTACTAGTGGGTATCACAACTTCTGGTTTAGACTGTATGGTATTGAAATACTGAAATGGATCGGGGTCCCCTTGTATGGTTATTTCTTGACCGTTATGTGGGGACTTGATACATTGGTGATATGTTGATGGGACAGCCTTCATTGCATGAATCCAAGGTCTACCTAGAAAAATGTTATATGCAAGCTCCATGTCAAGAACTTGACATACATCTTTTTCTACAGGTCCAACTTGTATTGGCAAAACCACCATTCCTTTGGAGGTCCTTTCTTCCTCATCATATGCCTTGATGGTTATCTTTTTCTTGGGATCCACGACATTTCTAGAAAATCCCAATGCAAGGATTAACTTTAGTGTACAAATGTTTAAACCAACCCCTCCATCTATTAGGACCCTCTTATTTTGTGCTTATGTATTTGGGCCTTAATGTGTAGGGACGCATTGTGTGGTTGATTGATTGACATGTCATCCTTCTCAGTGAAGGATAGGAAATGCGGTGTGGTGAGATGGCCTACCATAGCTTGGAATTGAGCTTGAGCAAGGTTCATAGGAACCATTGTCTCCAAGAGAGCATTTTCTAAAATGGCTTTATGGGAAGGTGATAAATGCAATAACTCCAAGATGGATATGTGCATGGGTGTTTTGTGAAGTTGGTCGATGATGTTGTACTAATTTGAGGTGGAGGATGACTTGGATGTGGAAGATGGCTTCGATTGAGCACCTTGCAAAGTTATGTTTCCATGATGTGTGGTCACATTACAGTTAAGTTGATTATTAATGGTAATCACATTGATGTACTCAAAAGAAGCATTGTTATAGCTTACTTTGTCACCACCATTTTTGTTGTTTTGGTTTGAAGGTCCTCCCTTCTCATAATGAGGAAGAGGATTCTTGAATGCTAGATGTTTATCGTTAGTAGTATGTCCTTCATTAATGGATATGCACTTTTGGTCAAGAAGGTCTTGAATGACATGCTTGAGTTTCATACAATCATTGGTTTTATGACCTTTTCTCCTATGGTATTAGCAAAAGTTGATGCAAGGGCATCTTGCCTTATTCAATTTTGGTTTTATTTATTTTTTTATCTTTTGTTTTCTTTGTGAATAATCAAGGTTCTTCTTTTGCAATTTTGGTGTGTTTGTAGCTCCCATCACTTTGCTCTCGAACCTCCTATCACCCGACCATTTCTCTATGAACTTGGTCTATTTTTAGATGGATCGTGCTTTAGTTGGTGGTCATGGATAACTGGTGAAAAGCTTGTTATTTCTATAGTTACAAAACACCTCCAGTCATGCTTGAGAAAATAGAAACAAAAGTAATGAGCCATTTTCTTCTGAAGGAGATTACCTTCTATCTTGGTGCAAAAGTTTCCTTCCTAATGCAATCACATTTATGACAGTTTCTTTTATTGATTGAAGGTGACATTCATTTGCATGTATCGCTAGCAATTTGCTTTGGCATTGACAAATCCTTTCAAGAGATTTCTGCAAGTTGTGGGTGATATGGAGGTTGTGGTATTAGTCTCTCTCGGCCAGCCATGATCGAGAAGTCTTTATTTTTGCTACATACTTTAATCAAGTGTCTGATATAAGTTGGAGGTTTCTCAAGGTAAATAAAAGGAGGAGGGCAATGCTTCATAGAAGAGCCATTTCTTTGATAGAAGATAGTTAAATTTGTATTTTGTTTCTTTTGAATCTCTACATTTGTAAGGCCGATAGTGTAGGCCAAATAGTAGATATATAATGCTAATTACGACAGCGAAATAAACTAATGAAGCATATCTCTTTCTGAATATTTTTTCTGTTGCAAAGATCCATTTCTTTCTGTCAGTTGTATTAGAATTGTGAAGACAAGGCATAAGCTTTCCTAACCTCCTATCATTAAAGTTATGAGAGTTTCTATTATTTTTTGCATTTCTCTTTGTGTTTGATCTTTGAAAGTGGGTTTGTGAATGGTGAATAGAAAGGTGGTGCCATCAGATTGGTATCAGAGCATAAGGTTGAGATTGGGTATTGGTAAGTGGTAAATGTAATGTTAGAAAATGTCCCCTTGGGGCCTTTTCCCTCATAAGGTTTAGCTCCTGAGTCTTTAGTATGCATTTAGGACATCTTAGTTCATATTTTGGCATCCCGATGGAATGAGGTCTAGGTTTCATTACAAACTGAACCTAGGTGGACCCCTTGAGCTGTACCCTACCCAAAATAGGAGGAGGAATTGGGTGCCCGCACCCTAGTCCTGCCCTATTTTGGGGCAGCCCTAATTTATGAGTGTCAGTATGTGACTGTTATTTGGTCCTTTTGCCAACACGATAAGTTTTGATTTTTAAAATCTTAGCAGGAGTGCTTGTAGTTACATATATAAGCATGCTTAGGCATTCATTTGTAAACTAGATTTCAACCAGATGATTGCTAGCAAGCTATTGTGTTCTCAAGTTGATTCAAAGCTTTCATTGTGTTGCAAGAGTAGACTTGTGTGGTTTGTGTGTTTGAATTTGCAGATGTGAGCATCCATTCATCATGGAATGAAGAGCATCTTCCTCCCATGATATCTTCACTACAAGGTGACATAATATTGTGTTTTCATCATTGATTCCTTTGGTTTTTGCCTCTGCCTCACAAGGGCATGCACTCTTTATCTGACAATGATGTTTAGAGACTTAAGTGTCCTCTGGGGCTTGACTGAGGCAAGCCTCTAAACACC
Source organism: Cunninghamia lanceolata (assembly GCA_027924645.1). Taxonomy (NCBI): domain Eukaryota; kingdom Viridiplantae; phylum Streptophyta; class Pinopsida; order Cupressales; family Cupressaceae; genus Cunninghamia; species Cunninghamia lanceolata. The sequence goes on along the minus strand of BSBN01000937.1, from coordinate 2,162,342 downwards.
ACAACCCCCAAACCAAGTCTTGTGATTGCAGGTTACAAGTGTTGCATTTGGGAAAAGTGGAGTTGCAGGAAGGATTGGCAGACATCAAGGATTCAAGATCTAAAGAAAAGAAGGACAAAGGAGCACTTCCAAGACTTGGGTGCTTGCTCTAGTGTCCTCCGCATCTAAGTTTTGGGAAATAGAAGTTATAGGGCTGATCAGTGTCAGAAGGAGCTCTAAATCCAACAAAGAAATTGGCACCTTAGATTTGGATGCCCACTCCAGTGCTCTCGACTGTTCCACTTTGGAACCCTGAAAATAGGTATTCTATGATTTGGTATTTTATTCCTGTCTGCAAGAGCTTTTTCCATCTTTTGTCAATCTGTTGTAGTATTTACATAATTAAGGTTTTAATGGTTGATTGGACATAAGAGAAGGAAAATTAATAATTAAATTCCCTAATCCAAGTTTCCCTACATCTGCAAGTGACCTAGGATATGATAGTGCTCGCCACTCGACCCTAGATCCTAGAAGTGGAAAGGCAGATTTAAACATCAAAACACTAGAACATTAACAAAATCCAATTTTCCCCTAAACATTTTGGTGAACCCATGTTTTTGGACTTAAATTGCAACTTGTTGAGTGTTTGTCTTCAGATTTGGATTGATTTCATTCATTCATTTGGTCTTTCATTTTATTGCATTGAGAAAAAATTTTAAAAATTGAAAATTTTGGAAAATTCAAAAAAATTGCATTGTTTGGCTTACTAAATTGTATCAATTCTTCCTAAATTTTCCTAATTAATGATTTTTTCATCATATCTGATATAAAATACAGAAAAATAAAAAAATACAAAATTTTGCCTTGCATTTTCATCATTTAATTGCTAGGGTTTTGTTGAAATTTTGACAATTTTATATAACCTAGTAATTCCAAAATCTAGGGTTAGTAGAAAAAATATTTTATTAGATTTTTCTACTGATTTTATAGGCTCATTAAAATTTTCATTTGGCTTTAGTCTTGAATTTTAGTGTGAATTTGTATTTAGATTTAAAATATTTGTATTTTTGCATAGAAAATTTCAACAAAAACTAGCAATTTTGATGCATTTTTATTAAATTTGCATGGGCATTTTGCATGTTAAGGCTTGAAAATCCTTTTCAGATCTGATAATAGTTCAATTTAATCATAAATCATACTTCAAAGCATTCACATAGCATTTTATCTCAAGATCTCAAACCTAGGGTTTCAAAAACAACGATTTTCACTAAATTTGGCCTTATCGACTTTAGAAACTTGCACCATAGGCATGTTGTGAAAATTATTTTTGCATTAATTTTTTTTAATCAGGGTAATAATTTTCTACCCCTCCTAAAAATCTTCACAAGACCCTTTTATCGGGCTCTTGTAGTGAAAATTTGGTGAAAAACTACATGTTTTGGCTATTTTGGCCCTAGGGTTTGACCTAGTTTGCATTCCAAGCATATTGTGATCAATTTTATGGATTGAGGTGACTAATATTATTGATATTATTTTCTTTACCTCCTTAAATTCATTACAAAACCCTTTTTTCTAGGTCTTGGAGTTGAAAAACCATGAAAAATAACCTATTTTTGCTATATTTTCACTAATGGCACTAAAAGCATGTTGTGTTGGGTATTTTGGTACCAAGTGGCTATTATTACAGATATTATTTTATTTCTATCATCATTTTCTTCACAACACCCTTTTTTATGCTCTTTTGCATTGAGTTTTGGTGAAAAAAGTGCCTATTTTGACATATTTTCACTATATTTTGACTTGGCATTATCTTGGATTTGCATCAAGAGTGTGTTGAGAAGGATACTATTGCTATTTTGGACTAATATCAGACATATAATTTGCTTGCCTTGACTAAAATCCTTCCAACACCCTTTGCTTTCACTTATTTGCATTGAAGAAGTACAAAAAATCAAGCATTTAGGTCACTTTTTGCATATAGTCTTGCACTTGACTTTTGCATAAAGTTGGAAAAGATTTTCAAAATCTGATCTCACATTGAAATGGCACTTTCATGTCATTTTTCAATGATATATTTTCATGTATTTATCAAAGATCTTGATTTTGTCAAATTCCTAATCCTCGTGAGTGAGCATGCTTTGTTATTAGAAGACTTAACTAAAATCATCTCTAGGAATACTCATGAGAAAGATAAGAGTGAAAGCCTTTTTCCACCATAGAGATTGATGATGATGATATAACTTCCTCTCATCCCAATGATCTCCTTGGCCATGATGTAGTATCAGTGGATGAGAAAAGGTCCCTCACATTAAATCCTGTAGGAATGGATGTTGGGTGCAATAAAGAGGGAAATAATGTTAATTCAATAATCATTAATAGACTTTGTAGCAATATTCCTAAGATGATTATTCAAGGGGCACCTAGTGCATCTTCTTTCTTAAAACTAGTAATTATGGTTCAAGGTGCTCAAAATGTGTAACAACAACCACACCACAATGTGATTGCTCACACATACAACACCCGTAAAAACAAGCAAAGTAACCAAGCACTGCATGTGCCTGTCTCTCTTCCATGTTCTCAACCTATTCTCCCTCAATCTCCTCATCTTACTTATAAAAGTGGTCAAGAGTATGATCTTGTCAAACAGCTTCGCGTTACTCCGACTAAGATCTCTCTTTGGGATTTAATACAAGCATCGTCTACATACCATGGAATGCTCCAAGAATTTTTGGAAAAGCTGATTGTCCCACCTACTGCTAAGCCTAATGATGTAGCATCCATATTGGATAGTATGCATGCGACAAAAATAGATATTCTCTTTCAACCATAGGAATTACCATCAATTGAAGTTCAAAACCAATATGATCCTCTTATAATCTTTGTCACAATAAATAGATCGTTGGTAAAATGAGTTATGATTGATAATGGATCGGCTCTTAATGTTTGTGGCATTGATTTATTACATAAGATTAAAGTTGATACATCTGTCATCAAGTTGGAACCGTTAAGTATTCATAGTTTTGACAATGTTGGATGACAATCCATAGGTACTATAACTTTACCTATACAAGTGGGACCTGTGATTATGCCTACCCTGATTCATGTCATGCCTACCCTGATTCATGTCATGCCTAGTTCTTTATCTTACAATATGATTCTTGGTAGACCCTAGATTCATACATTAGGGGTAGTCCCTTCCACTCTACATCATTCAATCAAATTTATATTCAAAGGTAAAATTCATACTATTCATGTTGATCCTGAACCAGATAATTGTTTACATATTGAAATGCAAAAACCAGTTTACAATCATATGAGCTTAAACAATTTACAAGCTAATTCATCAAAGCCTCTAGCAACAAATGATGTTGTGAAAGATTCTATACCATCGAATGCACTCTTTGGTGATAATTGGGGCTCATTAGATTTTAATCCATGCAGTATAGGGGAATATAAAATTAATAGCCTTGACACATCAAAAGTGGCGTCGATCTCACCTAAGCACTCTTTTGAAGCACCTAAAAAACCTAAGGTCCCCTTGGTCAAAAATAAAAACAATACTCTCACTTATACCACAAATTACGAGACCTATGAGGCTTCACCATCTTCTAAGGAAATGACATCCCTTTATGGTCGAGGATTTAAGATCCTTTATAACAATTGTGAATATGTAGGTAAGGGATGTAGTGTAAATCAACAAGGGATTCAAGTACCTATAGAATCCGCTTCAACACATTACTCAAGTGGCATTGGATATAATCCTTTTAAAGAAAAAAAAGCTTCCCGTCATCCTAAACTTAATGTTAATTCAACAAGATCAAAACAACATTACAGATATGTATGTTCTTAACAATGGTATCCTATAAGTAAGCATCTCTAACCCTTTATTTCTCTCATGATGTGCTTCCCCTGTGATGTGTTATGTGTTGTTTAGGCCTCCTGGGATGACCCTTGATTCTCTTGTAAGGTCTAGGATACCAGGAGACTACCTCTATTGTGACCTTCTATTTGTATCATCATTCTTCTATATTGCCTCTCTCTCTGACTTTATCATTGTGTGTTGTGTCTTACGGACATAGCATTACAGTTGCTGACTTGGGGGTACCCTCCTACATGACTGTCCCTAAGACACTTGTTTCTCCTCTCTTATTTATTGTTTCCCTTCCTCTAGTGTTTCCACCTAGCGGGCGGATGATGAAAAACATTTATACTGATGCGGACCTAATGTCCCTTTCAAGAGCAATAAAAAATGGACATATTTCCTAATATGACAATGAGGTTGTATATCTTATCCGATGCTTGGCTAGTGGAAGCACTCGTGCTTTCCATGTAGTGAATTTTATGATGTTTCTATTGCATTTACAAACCTTAATGATATTTTTTCTCTGTGCACCTTTGTTTGCCTTTGAATCTAGCCTTGGTGGTACTCAATTCGAAGAGCTTTGTAATATAGCCCACGGTTATCCTTGAACTCCAAATTCATTGTATAGCCTTGGCTCTTTGTGTGGTTAATCATATGCATTGATGTTGTTGATTATCATGATGTTGTAGACACTAACATGTTTCTTACAGGGATGTGTTTGTGGGAACATTTGATGATCGTAAAGTACATGTCACCTCTGAGGGGCATGGGCTTTGCAAAAGTCGGTGTTCTCTTGTGTGCTTTATTCTTATCTTAATGTGCTTGATATCAATAACTAATATCAACCACCTTAAGGTGGGGGCATATATAAGGTAAGATGTTTGTTATAGATGTTAGCAATGTGTTTGACCTCAGATGCAAAGACTTGCACCCCAGGGTAGTGCATCGTGCATCTTAAGTTTATTTGCAATCAATCAATCAATCATGTAAGCCCTCTACGGAGGCAGGATATCAAGCATATCATTTTTCTTAAGCCCTCTATGGAGGTGGGGATGGTGTATTTCTCAGAGCAAATTGCATCATCCTGTCATTTTCAAAAGTCCTCTACGAAGGCGGGGAGCAGTTCTGTGACTAACTCAACCCTTAAGCATGTTTTCGGTGATTGTTGTGGTGAAGCCCAATCATTAGTGTGTGCCTGTAATGTGCCTGAGACAGTGTTGGACCTATAAATAGGTACACTCCATCACTTGTCTACCATGTTTTCTCTGTGTCTTCAAGTGTGTGTGTTTTGGCGTGCTTGTTTTGTGTGGCATTTTTGTTGCCTCATATGCAGAGACCCACACCCTTGGGTAGTTCTTCCTACATTTTTGGGAGGTTTTGCATGTCTTTCATGTGTGTTGCCCCATATATATAGAGACCTATGCCCTAGGGTAGTGCATCCTATATTATGGAAGGTTTGTTTACTTTTTGGTACTTGCATATGCATTTCATACATATGAGAAAAAGACAAGAAAAGATATCATTTCTGTCTTCGATGTATTAATGTGTCTTCTATGCATTGACTGTCTTCGCCACATTCTGCATGATTGTAACTATCTTCTTTGTGTTTTGCATGCCTGTTACTAATTTCTATGTGATTGGTGTGTCTTCTCCATGCTTCGTGTGTTTGATGTGTTTGTGACCTTACTTTAATGCATGTGTGGGCCTCATGTTCATACATACATTAAAGTGGGGGCTAAATGTAACGTCACAAAATGTCCCCTTGGGGGCCTTTCCCTCATAAGGTTTAGGTCTTGGGTCTTTAGTATGCATTAGGAACATCTTAGTTCATATTTTGGTATCCCTATGGAATGTGGCCTAGGTTTCATGACAAATTGGACCTAGGTGGACCCTTTGAGCTGTACCCTACCCAAACTAGGGGGGAGGACTTGGGCACCTGCACCCTAGTCCTGCCCTATTTTAGGGCAGCCCTAATTTCTGGGTGTCAGTTTGTGACCGTTATTTGGTCCTTTTGCCGACATGGTAAGTTTTGATTTTTTAAATCTTGGCAGGAGTGCTTGTAGTTGCATATATAAGCATGCTTAGGCATTCATTTGTAAACTAGATTTCAACTAGATGATTGCTAGCAAGCTATTGTGTTCTCAAGGTGATTTAAGGTTTTCATTGTGTTGCAAGAGTAGACTTGTGTGGTTTGTGTATCTGAATTTGCTAATGTGAGCATCTATTCATCATGGAATGAAGATCATCTTCCTCCCATGATATCTTCACTACAAGGTGACATAATATTGTGTTTTCATCATGATTCCTTTAGTTTTTTCCTTTGCCTCACAAGGGCACGTACTCTTTATCTGACAACGGTGTTTGGAGACTTAAGTGTCATTTGGGGCTTGACTGAGGTAAGCCTCTAAACACCACAACCCCAAACCAAGTCTTGTGATTGTAGGTTATAGGTGTCACATTTGGGAAAAGTCGAGTTGTAGGAAGGATTGGCAGACATCAAGGATTCTGGATCTGAAGAAAAGTAGGACAAAGGAGCACTTCCAAGACTTGGGTGCTCACTCTAGTGTCCTCCACATTTGAGTTTTAGGAAACAGAAGTTATAAGGTTGATCAATGTCAGAAGGAGGTCCAGATCTCGCAAAGAAATGGGCACATTGGACTTGGATGCCTACTCCAGTGTCCCTGACTATTCCACTTCAGAACCCCAAAAATAGGTATTCTGTGATTTTCTATTTTATTCCTGTTTGCAAGAACTTTTTCTGTCTTTCATCAATTTGTTGTTGTATTTGCATAATTAGGGTTTTAATGGTTGATTGGACATAAGAGAAGGAAAATTAATAATTAAATTCCCTAATGCAAGTTTCCCTAAATCTGCACGTGACCTAGGGTATGATAGCACTCGCCACTTGACCCTAGTTCCTAGAATGTTAAGTGGAAAGGTGGATTTAAACATCAAAACACAAACATTAATAAATCTAATTTTCCACCTAAACATTAAATATGCCTCTGAGAAGGTTGAGTAGAGGCCAAGGTAGAGGCCAAAGAGACCATGGTGACCCTGACTTGATGCGGAATCTGATTGCAAGGTTGGATGCTCTTGAGAGGGCACAAAGGAGAGGGAACCCAAACATTGAGGATGTAAGTGATGTGGAAGAAGAACCATAGAGAGAAGAAAATGAAGAAGGATAGGCTTCTCCAGAAGATGAATTTGGTGAAAGACTGATAAAGTCAGTCATGAATTTGGGTTCCAAACCCAAGAAAGAGGTGCCAACTTATGCCGGAAGCCTCAACGGTGAAGACTTAATCGACTGGATCAATGACTTTGATAAATATTTTGAATATGATGGTGTAGCAGAAGAGAAAAGAGTAAAGTTTGCCTACACAAGATTGAAAGGCCATGCTATCATGTGGTGGGACTTTGTCCAAACTAAGTAGAGAAAGAGAAATAAGGAAAAGATCAACTCTTGGGATCGAATGGTGGCCAAGTTGAAGGCCAAATTTCTACCAAGTGACTACCAAGCAAATCTCTTTAAGAGATTATAAAATTTGAAGCAAAAAGATATGTCTGTGAAAGATTACACAAAAGAGTTTTACAAGCTTATAATCAGGTCTGGGCATGTTGAAGAAGATATGGAAAAGATAGCTCGTTATGTGAATGGTCTCAAGTATAGCTTTCAAGATGAAATGAGTCTTTTGTCCCCAAGGAGCCTGGAAGAGGCTTACCAACTTGCCTTAAAGGCAGAGAAGCTACAAAGAAAGAAAAGTTAGCAAGAGAAGAAGAGAGGAAGAGATTTTAGAGGAAGGGGACAACAAACTAGTAGGGGACAACAGTATCACCAAGGTGAAGAAGTTGGAAGTTTTAGTGGGACAACCAACACTGATAGAGGTGGTTATCAAAATAGAGGAGGAAGATCTTATGGAAGAGGTGGTTCAAAAGGTAGAGGAAGAGGATTTGCCATAAAATGTGTCAAGTGCAATCAATTTGGGCACAAGAGTTGGGAATGCTCTAAATCATCACAAGGAGGACATTCAAAATTTGAGAGAAGCAATCAAGTTGTTCATGCTAATAAAGAAAGTGTGGGATTGCCTATACATCACAAAGATGATGCAGAATTAGGTGAATCTTTAATGCTTAAGAGGGTGTTGTTGAAGCCACAAAAGGAAAATCCAGAGCCAATTCAAAGGAGAACATTATCCAAAACCAAGTGTAAGTCACAAGGTAAATGTTGCAAGCTCATTATACATAGTGGTAGCACTGATAATATTGTTGCAACTGAGATGGTAGAAAAGTTGAACCTTAAAAGGATTAAACACCCTACTCCATATAAAGTAACTTTGTTACAAAAAGGCCATCAAATATTGGTTAGTGAGTAGGCCTATGTTGATTTTCAGATTGGTAGTTATAAAGATCAAGTGTTTTATGTGATATAATGCCCATGGATGTGTGTCATGTTTTGCTTGGAAGACCATGGCAATTTGACAGGAATTCGGTGCATCATGGAAAGGAAAATACTTATACCATTGAGAAGAATTGAGAGAAACATACCTTACTGCCCATAAAGGAGAAAGAAGAGGACAACAGTAGTAGTAATAAGGTAATGATGGTAAGTGGTAAAGAATTTTTGAAATTTTTAAAGAATGAATAAATTGGTTATGTTGTGATTCCTAAATCTAGATGTGTAATGACTTCTACAAAGTTGGATGATTTGCCTATCGAGATAAAAGATATGTTGAATGAGAATATGGATATTGTTGCAAATGATTTGCCTAATGAATTACCTCCTATTATAAGCATAAGTCATCATATGAATTTGATTTTGGGTGCTAGCCTCTCAAATAAAGTTGCATACAGATTAACACCTATGGAGAATGAAGAGATAAGGAACCAAGTGGAGGATCTTTTGAAGAAGGGATTGATAACCTTGTGTTGTTCTAGCAGTATTAGTTCCAAAGAAAGGAGGGGAATGGTGCATGTGTACTAATTCAAGGGCAATAAATAAAATCACAATAAGATATAGATTTCCCATACCTAGGATTGAAGATTTAATGGATTGTTTGAGTGGTTCAATGTATTTTACTAAGATTTGAAAAGTGGTTATCACCAAATTAGAATCAGACTAGGGGATGAGTGGAAGACTACTTTTAAAACTAGTGATGGGTTGTATGAATGGCTGGTTATGCCTTTTGGGTTGTCTAATACTCCTAGTACTTTTATGCAGTTAATGAATGAGGTTTTGAAACCATTTATTGGTAAATTTGTGGTTGTATATTTGGATGACATTTTGGTGTTTAGCAGGTCAAAAGAGGAGCACCTTGAGCATCTAATGCAGGTTATGAAGAGACTATAGGAAGAAAAGTTGCAGATTAATTTGAAGAAATGTGTCTTTTTGCAGACTAAACTATTTTACTTGAGCTTTGTGGTGTCAAAGGATGGATTTAAGATGGATAAGGAGAAGGTTCAGGCTATACTTGATTGGCCATCACCAAGGAGTATCATGGAGGTAAGAAGTTTTCATGGTCTTTCTAGTTTTTACAGAAAGTTTATAAGAAATTTCAATCATGTGGTAGCACCTATATTAGAGACTATTAAGGGAAGTAAAAGACCATTTGTGTGGACTAAAGAGGTTGAAGAAAATTTTAGATTTCTCAAGAAAAAGGTGAGTGAACAACCCATACTTGCTTTGCCGGATTTTGATAAAGTGTTTCAGGTAGAGTGTGATTCTAGTGGTTTGGCTATTGGTGCAGTTCTAAGTCAAGAGGGAAAACCAGTTGCTTATTTTAGTGAGAAATTAAATGATGCAAAAATAAAGTATTCTTCTTATGATTTGGAATTTTATGCTTTGGTTCAGTCCCTCAAAAAATGGAGACATTATCTTTTGCCCAAAGAATTCATTATGTATATAGATAATCATACTTTGTAGTTCATTAATAGCCAACATAAATTGAATTAGAGGCATGCTAAATGGGTTGAGTATATTCAGAGTTTTAATTTTGTTTTGAAGCATAAAAGTGGTCAAATGAATAAAGTTACTGATGCTTTAAGTAGGAAGAATTTGTTGTTATGTGAGATAAAAACTAACAGTGTGGGATTTCAAAGTTTGAAAGAGTTGTATGCAGAAGATGCAAATTTTAGAGAGGCATTTGTAGCTTGCAGTGATCCTAGATTTGCTAGAATAAAGAACCATGGATCGATTATATGATACAAGAAGGTTTGTTGTTTAAGAAAAATAAGTTATGTATTCCTAGAGGCTCCATGAGAGATAGTCTGTTGAAGGAAAAACATAGTGGTAGTCTTGCTAGTCACTTTGGACAGGATAAGACTTTTTAGCAACTGAGCACTCATTATTATTGGCCAAGGATGAAGACAGATGTGAAAAGATATGTGGAAAGGTGCAGAATTTGTCAACATGCTAAAGGAAGAAGTCAAAATGCTGGACTCTATCAGTCATTACCAGTTCCAACCAGACCTTGGGATTTGGTGAGTATGGACTTTGTTATGGGTTTATCTCATACACAAAGGGGTAATGATTCAATCTTTGTTTTAGTTGATAGATTTTCAAAAATGGTGCATTTTATACCATGTAAGAAGACTAGTGATGCCACTAACATTGCAAATTTGTTCTTTAAAGAAGTTGTAAGGCTGCATGGTATACCAAGAAGTATAAATTCTAATAGGGATTGGTGCAGTCACGGTAGGAGGGTTCACAGAATGAACTTTCTGGACTATGTAGCAAGAGTAAACACAACGGAAACAACACAAGAATATGGAACAAATGCAGTTTTGATCATTTAGTATATCATAGAATTCAAAATAGAGATCCGTCGGCAACATGCGGGCTTACACTCAGGGCTCGTAGGCCTGATTACATACATGCGCAAGATAAGGCTTTGAAGCTCCCTCGCACAAAAACTAAACTATAGAATATGAATCAAATTCTCACTACCTCCCTAAGGATCTATTAAATCTTTATATATCAGTTCCAGACCAATAGATTCCTCCGCGTCGGCCACAAGAGATCCAAAATCCTAATGAATAGGTGTAACGTGTGTTCTTGGATAGGTCAGACCTATTGGCTTGAAAATCCTTCTCCAACAGATACAATGAAGTGCAAACCTATGAGGAAGGTTGGCCACGAGCCAAGGAACATTGTAGAATGAATCACAAGGATCCACAAGTCGGCCAATGCTCCCTAATCCTTCTCCTTCAGCTAATTACTCATGATTGTCAGAGAACTCTGCACTGAGAAAATAGAGGATCTTCTGATAGCAATATCTTTTTGGTAACTTATCCAAATGCTCTGAATTCTTGATATGATGTAGATGAATGAATATAGATTCTAAGTCTAGATTCACAAGATGTGAAATGCCAAAACCAGACCACAAGTTGAGAACTGCTATTGACTGAACTACCTAAACTGTACTAGAAAATGAAAGAACTGAAATGCAAACAAACTAAAATACAAATGTTTTTGGTTAATGCAAGATTACTCTTGAACCAGGGATGCTCCTGCAATAGACATCCAGGGTTATTGAAAAAGTGAGTCCCTCACTTTGCTAGGGCTAGGGGAGAACCAAGATGATCCACCTCAGCTTGAGAAATCCAAAATGAATCTTCTTCCGGTCGGCCTTTCCACTTCACAAGGTATTCTCTATATTATCTTCCTCTAGTGTTGTATCCAACTCTGCTATCCAAAATGCATTCAATCTGTTCTAGTGCTTGTTGTGGCAAATTCTTTTTCAAGTCTTCTCCCATGTTGTCACTGAACTCTGCTTCATGATACTGATAAAGATCTACAATGTTGAAAATAGGTGAAATACCTAATGTTTCTAGTAATTCCACTTCATATGCATTGCCTGAATCAAATTTTTTGAGTATCCTACAAGGTCCAAACTTCTTCATCTTCAACTTCTTATATGTCCCAATAGGAAATCTTTATTTTCTCAAGTATACCATTACATTATTTCCAACTTCAAATTCCTTATGTCTTCTCTTCTCATCTACCTTTTCCTTATACTGACTGTTCATATCCTCCAAATGCTTCTTCACCTGATTATGCACTGTCTTCATATGATATGCAAATTCTTCTGCTTCTGTACTCTTCTATGCTAATGTCTCTCAATTCTATAACTCCTCTAGGATTCACTCCGGTAACAATCTCAAAAGGTGTTCTTCCGGTACTCCTATTTACTCAATTATTGTATGCAAACTCTTCTTGTGAAAGAATCAAGTCCCAACTTCCAGCTCTATCTCCAACCAAACATCTCAACAAGTTTCACAAACTCCTATTCACTACCTCTGTCTGTCCATCTATCTATAGATGAAAAGTAGAACTGAATTTCAAATTTGTCTTCATCTTCTTCGAAAGAGTCTTCCAAAAGTAACCAACAAACTTAGTGTCTCTATCTAAAACTATACTCTTAGGTAATGCATGCAATCTCACAATCTCCTTAAAAAAATGTCAGCTACATGCACTGCATCAGTTGTCTTCTTACATGGTATGAAATGAGCCATTTTTGAAAATCTGTCAACCACTACAAATATTGAATCATACCCTCTCTATGTCTTAGGTAATCTCATTACAAAATCTATGCTTATGTCTTCCCAAGGTCTCTCTAGAACTATCAAAGGTTTATACAATCTAGTGTTTTGACTACTCCCTTTTGCAACTTGACAAACTTTACAACTTTACACAAATCTCCTGACATCCTTATGTATCTGAGGCCAAAAGTAATTTTCATTTACCAAGGCTATTGTCTTATCAATGCCAAAATCTCTTGCCAATCCACCACTATGCTTCTCCTTGATCAAATTATCTCTCATAGAACTTCTAGGTATGCACAACTAACTTCCTTTGAACAACATATCCTCTTGAATGAAATAGTCTAACCACTTTCTCCTATCTGCCACAACAAGTTCCTTACACTCTTTCCAAGGCTCTGCAAAATCAGTGTCTCCCTCATACATGTTCTTCAATTCATCAAAACCCAACACTTCAACTCTCATCTCTGTCAACAAGTTTCTTCTTCTACTCAAGGCATCAACAACTTTATTTGATTTACCATTCTGATGCTTCAACACAAAAGTATAACTCTGCATGAACTCTACCCATCTCATGTGTCTCTGATTCAACTTTCCTTGACTATTCAAATATTGCAAGGCTTGATGATCTGTATACAATACAAACTCCTTAGGCAACAAATAATGTCTCCACTTCTTTAAGGCTTGAATTATGGCATAGAACTCTTGATCATAAACTAAATATCTTCTCCTTGCATCATTCAACTTCTCACTGAAATATGCTACAGGTCTACCTTCTTGACTTAACACTGCTCCAATTACATTTCCACTTGCATCACAATCAACTTGAAATACCTTATTGAAATCCGGTAATGCCAAAATAGGGTACTATATCACTTTCTACTTCAACAACTCAAAAATTTTATCTACTCGTGATGTCCACTTGAAATCTTTTCTAACACCTCTCATTGTCTTTGTCATAGGGTTACAAACTGAACTAAAATTTCTAATGAACTTCCGGTAAATACTAGCCAATCCATGAAATGATCTAACCTCTCCAATGCTCTCCGGTGTAGGCCATTCAACAATTGCTTTCACTTTCTCAGGGTCCATCTTCAATCCTTCTATAGAAATCACAAATCCCAAATATACCAACTCTTCTTTCAGGAAACTACACTTCTTTATGTTTATCAGCAATTTCTCTTCTCTCAACCTCTGAAAAAATTGTCTAATATGCCACAAATGTTCTTCTTTTGTCTTACTGAAAATCAAAATATCATCCAAATACACAATCACAAACTTACCCAAGAATTTCTTCAATACTTCATTCATCAACCTCATGAAAGTACTTGGTGCATTTGTCAATCCAAAAAGCATCACTAACCACTCATACAATCCTTCATTTGTCTTAAAAGCAATCTTCCATTCATCTCCTTCTCTGATTCTAATTTGATGGATCCACTCTTCGATTCTATTTTTGTGAAATATTTTGCTCCACTCAAACAATCCATGATATCATCCATCGTAGGTAAAGGGAATCTATACTGAACTGTGACTGATGAGTGCCAATTGTCACCCATAAAATACATCTTTTTACCTCTCTTTTTCCCCTTTCTGATCCCAGCTTCTTGATGTCTGCACCCGAATCGAATAGTGAGGTTGTTCTAAATAATGATTAACTGAAGATAAATTACTTAGGATCATGATTTCTAATTTAAGGACTAATGTGCATGGAATTGATGGAAATATGCAGAAAAACTTCTCTTTTTGAATCAACAAGTGTAGATACTCAGGATGGAAATGTTGTACATCTCCGAAGGTAGTCCTAAATATCTCCGGAGACTATACCAAATCTCACGACAGCAGAAGTTTTGAAGTAAGAGGAAGAGCATCTCCAGAGCTGAGCAAGAAGGCCACAATTATATCTCTGGAGCAATTGACATATCTCCGGAGCTACAGATAGAGACATACATCTCTGACACCTCCTCACAATAGGGCAGATTTCCAGCAGCTGTTGGTCAGGCACTTTTAGCGGCAATCATTATACCCCTCTTTTTATTACTCAAATCATCACCTGAGTAATTAAGGGGCCATCTTTAGTTAACTGCTGAGAGTTTTTGTCTCTTTTTAGTTTTTGCATGAGTTACCGATGAGACTGATTGAATATCCATATTTTCAGGGCCTTGCTACCCAAATGTATTAAAACTCAAACTTAGAATTTAGAGTGGACTTCTGTTTCACTCATTCTATTCTTATTGCATGATTATCTTTCATAGTTAGATAGCTAGTATAATAAAGAGATGGATGTCATCTCATAGAAGAACTGATAGATAAGATGAGTGATATGTCATCACTCATTTTATATATATTTACTGAAGCAGTAGAAGAGAGGGATTATTATTATTCTTGTGTAATTTTCAATTAAGATATCAATTTTTTAGAGCGAATGGAATTAGACCGAATCTAGTTGTGATCTTATTCTCTAGTATTGATTCTTCATTGTAGCCTTCAGCCTTAAGGGTGTGGAGCAAGGGCCCACTCTCACCACCAAGGCAGAAGGTTAGTACCACTATTTTGTTGTTTCAAATTTTGGTTTATAGATACTTACTGATTTGGATAGATAGATGTATGTTGTAGTTGTAAATTTTCTTTGAGTAATTTACTATTTAATTTTGTTTCCAGCATTCTTTGAATTCATTTCATAAGTAGGTAGATCAATCTTTTTAAATTAGTGAAACCCATTAGAATTAGTTAGAGAAAACTAGTAACTGTAGAATCCCTAGTTGCAGACAGCTGAGGACACAGCCCTAGATTTTACCATCTGAAATATGATTAAATGATGAGTTACAATAACACCTTGTCATTTTTGGTGCCGTTACCAGGGACAATTGTGTTAATTAGGGAAAGTTAGCTAAACAGTTTAGGGTAGGTATGTATGGTTAGAGCAAGAGACTCAAAAGGAAGATACATAAAGCAGACCCCCCATCAACAAGCTATAGGAGAAAGCAGTAGGGTGGCACAAGATCTTGTTGAAGAAAGAAACTTGGAACCTACCTTGGAAGTGGCGACTCAAAACAATAATCCCTTAGATCCTACAAATCTTCCACTTGCTGATTATATCCAAGAATTACAACAAAAGTTTCAGGCAAATCCTTTAATAGAACCTGATATCCTAGAACCTTAGGGAGAAGAACCGGTATTAAACATGGATGATAATAATGATAATCATGAAGAAGAAGGAAATCAGGCTCCAAGAACCTTCTCATATCCCATTGTTCTGGTTGCTGGAGATAATGCTCCTATGAAAAATATCTCACCAGCACACTTGCCAAATTTTAGAGGTCTTTCCTCTGAGGATCCAGATCAGTTTTTGTTTGAATTCAAAGTAGTATGCCAAACTTATGATTATGGATTAGATAACCAAAAACTCAAACTATTCCCTTCGACCTTGAAAGATTTTGTGATGAGATGGTTTATGGGTCTACCCCAGAACTCTATTCATTCTTGGGATCAGATGGAAATAGAGTTTTAGTAAAGTACCAAGATTACTATAAAGCCAGTAATAAAAATGAGGAATTGTTTAAAATTAAGCAAGGAGAGGAAGAGACCTTAGAGGACTATGTGGACAGGTTTAACTTTGCCTTGAGAAGATATGGCAACCCAGTAGATCACTCTTTGGCCAGAACCATGTTTGTAAAAGGATTGGATAGGGAATCAAAATAGGCACTGGATCTAATGGGAAAAGGGAATATCGACAAAATGGATATTCCTACAATCAAAGAACTCTGCAGGAACTATTCTAGAACCCAAGATGGAGTGAGGTCATCCAAAAATTTCAAAGGGAAGAATGAAATAGGACAGTTAATGGAAGAGATTGCAAATCTAAAAATAGATATTCTAGTCCAATTAAATACCACATTGGATGGAATTTAGGTGAAAACTAGAACAAATGATCAAAATAGTCCAACTGAACCACTCTCCATCTATTGTCCTAGGTGTAGAAACAAGCATCTGTTGAGAGAATGCCCTTTGGACAAATCAGAGGTTTGTTAGATCTGTGACAAGGAACATCCTACCAGTCAATGTAGTCAACTTCCAGCCTTGAAAAGATTGAGTAAGAAGAATGTTGTAATGGAAGAAGAATTGAACTATGTGGGACAAAAACAAACTGGGAATTTCCCTTATAATCAGTATCCAAACCAGCCTTCTTATAGGGGTCCTTCTAATTGGGGAAATAATCAATGGAATCCAGCATGGCATGGGCGTCAAAATAATCCTCCTTGGGGATAATAGGATTGGCCAAATCAACATTGCCAAAATTAGCACTAGGGAAACCAATAGTGGCCACCACAGTTTGGATCTCAAAACATGCAACCTCAATGGGGTGCTCAGCAGGGATATAATCAACAATACCAAGGACAATCTAGATGTTTTCAACCTCAACAACAAGCTTTACTAACCGGACCCTCCAACACACAAGGACAATCACAAAATGAGCCGATTAGTCAACCACCCTTACTAGCTCAACCTATACAAAACCAGTGAAATTAACAGGGAGCAACTGTTTACATGACAAAGCAAGAAAACATGGCTGGTATTAATGCTATATATTCAAATAATCTCCAGCTGCATTCTGGGAAAGCATTCCCAAGACCATCTCCTCCAACTATAGTTGAAGTACCCGATGATGAGGAACCTAAAAATTCATCCACTCAACTCCCAGAGAAGATTACTATTGAAAAAGTGCTAAAATAATCATCCCTGGAAAGCTCCGGAGATGCTCCTAAAAGACCAACACTGGAGAACATTCCTAGACACAATTCTGATAAAAGATCTAGAGATGGTCCAGAGATGGAAAAATTAGCACCATACCTAGAACGACTCAAACATCTCCCCCAGAAAAAGATCTTACAAAAGCAAGTCCAACCCAACCTAGAATCAGAACTTTTACAAGAAATTAGACAACTGAACATTGAAATTCCTCTCCTCCAAGCAATCAGAGATGTACCAGAACTGAATCAATTCATTAAATAGTATTGTGTCAAAACGTAGGGCAAGAGGAAAAACCTTCCTTCTACAATACAGGTGGAAGGGAAAGTAGTAGATCTATTGATGGGAGAAATGCTTCTCCCAAAATATAGGGACCCTGGAAATCCTGTCATAACTATTTTCATCTCAGGGGTAGAAATTTCAAATGTTTTGGTTGATTTGGTAGCAGCAATTAATGTGATGATGGTTCATACAATGGACAAATTAGCTCTATTAGGTATCCAATCCACAACTACAATTCTTCAACTTGCTGACCAGTCAGTAGTTGTTTTGAAAGGAGTAATTACTAATGTACCAGTTGTGATAGAATCATGGGAGTTTCTAGTGGACTTCCTAGTATTATAACCTAGAAACCAGAGAAATGCTTATCCACTGATTTTAGGAAGACCATGGCTGGCTACAATAGCAACATCTATTGATTGTCCAACTGGGGATATGATCATTTCTAATGGGATAGATTTGAAGAAAATATCTTTGTATCCTCCAGCTAACCCATCAATACACTATATAGGAAGAGTATGGGTGGATGAACCAGAGAACAATGACAACAATGCCTCAGTAGCCATGGTAACCATCAGGGAACATCTGGGAGAATTGGAAGAAGAAATTTTCTATAATACAATAGAAGACATTACCCACATCCTAATCAATGAGGATGTGATCAAGCTTGCCCAAGATTCTAAGAGAGAACTTCTTACTTCTTCTCATTGTACCCTTGCAAATATCATTCCTCGTGGAGAAACCTTTTACAAAGACTTAGCCACATTCCACATGTTGCTTCCACATTCTTGTCCCCTCAATACCATGACTCCAATGTATGGATTAACTACATCTATGGATCAAATCACAAAACAAGTCATGATTTTACCACAGAAAGCACTTAATATCAATACTCAGTTAACAACAAATCAGGAAGAAAAACTTATCCAACTTCTGATTTCCCATTTAGCAGCTTTTTCTTGGGAATACCAAGATATGAAGGGCATACATCTTGAGATCTATACCCATCATATATACACTAAGGATATTAAACCTGTCAGACAACCCCAGAGAAGATTGAATCCTGCTTTAAAGGACATTGCCAAAACTGAAATAGAAAAATTACTGCAAGTAGGGTTTTATATCCAATCTCGGACAGTCAATGGGTCTCACCTCTTGTCATAGTGCCTAAAAAGAATGGGAAATGGAGGGTGTGTATTGACTATAGAGAGCTAACCAAGGCTACAAAAAAGGACTACTTTCCTTTACCATTCATTGACCAAGTACTAGACAACCTTGTTGGGAGAAAGTATTTTTCTTTTTTAGATGGGTTCAGTGGGTATAACCAAATTCAAGTAGCACCTAAAGACCAGGGCAAAACTACTTTCACTTTCTCTTGGGGAACTTTTACTTATAAAGTTCTCCCATTTGGACTATGTAATGCCCTAGCTACATTTCAGAGACTTGTTTTAGCTATTTTCATTGAACTAGCTAATGAATGCATGGAGGTCTATATGGATAATTTTACTATGTATGGGGATAATTGGGAAGAAGCTCTCACAAATCTTGAGAAAGTACTAAAATACTGTGAGAAAAATCAATTATCTCTTAGCCATGAAAACTACTTCATGATAGTAGAAGAAGGAATTGTATTGGGACACCACATTTCAACAAATGGCATCAAAGTGGATCAAAACAAGATAGAAGTGATCACACAGTTGCTTTCACCCAAAAATTAGACAGATGTTAGGAGTTTTCTGGGTCATGCAGGCTACTATAGGAGATTCATAGAAAATTTCAGCAGAATAGCTGCCCCTCTGTTTACCCTGCTTAACAAAGACACATAATTCCTATGGATAAAAGACTGTCAATCAACATTTGAAACCTTGAAAGAGAAGCTTACTGTGACACCAGTTTTGAGAGGACCTAATTGGAATTTACCATTTCACATACAAACTGATGCTTCAAATGAATCCATTGGGGCAGTTTTAGGACAAAAGGAGGAAGGAGAAAGTATGCATGCCATTTATTACATCAACAAAAACCTTACATCTATAGAAATAAATTACAACACAACTAAAAAAGAATTCTTGGCAGTCATTTATGCTATAAACAAATTTAGGCATTATATCACTGGATATAAAATATTTGTGCACACTGATCATGCAGCCATCAAGTACCTAATGAATAAGCTAGTGGTGGGTGCAAGGATCATTAGCTGGTTATTGTTATTGTAGGAATTTGATATTACCATCATTGATAATCTAGGCAAGTTTAATTTGGTTGCTAATTTTCTGTCAAGATTGCATACAAGAGGAGAAAACCAACCAGTAGAGGACAGGTTCCCAGATGAACATCGTTTTTCTATCTCCTCTACTATACCTTGGTTCATTGACATAGCTATTTTTTTAGCTACAGACTTGTATCCATCCCATTTTACTTAAAAATAGAAAAAGCGTTTAGTTAAGAAAAGTTTATCTTACAAATGGTTAAATGGATTATTGTTTAAATGTGGTCCTAATTTCATTTTGCGCAGATGTTTGAAAACTAATGAAATTTTTTATGTATTGAGAGAATGTGATAATGAACCATCTGGAGGGCATTACTCTTCCCACAGAACCATCTGTAAAATCCTGGGAGTTGGTTACTACTGGCCCTCTCTTCATAAGGATACTAAGAAGTATGTGCAATAGTGTGACCAATGCCAAAGAATGGGACAACCAACCTTCACCCAAGAGATGCTATTGCATCCTCAAGTCATGATGGAACCATTTGAGCAGTGGGGTTTAGACTTTGTGGGACCAATTTTCCCACCATTAGCAGGCAAGGAGTATATTCTAGTATGCACAAACTATGTTACTAAATGGGCTGAAGTTCAAGCATTACAATTTGCACGAGAAGAAAAAGTTGTTAATTTCCTTTATAATAAGATTTTCTTGAGGTTTGGAGCCCCAAGATCCATTGTTTTAGATAGAGGAACTCAGTTTACTTCACAGGTAATCAGAGCATTCACAGATTTATATCAAGTCAATCACAGGAAATCTTCACCTTACCATCCTCAAGCCAATGGGCAGGTAGAGGTAACTAATAGGGAACTTGAAAATATTCTGACAAGGACTGTAACAATGAATAGAAAAGATTGGGCTAATAGATTACCTAAAGTAGTTTGGGCTTACAATACCACTTGGAAATCCACAACAAAATTTTCACCATATGAATTAGTTTATGGGAAGAAGCCTATTCTATCTATAGAATTTGAACTTTAGACACTTAAAACTACATTGGATATTGGTCTACCATTGTCCATAGCCCAACAGAACAAAATTCTTTAGCTCAATGAATTGGATGAAATCCGAACGGAGGCCATTCAGCAAACAGAATTGGTTCAGTATCAAAGGAAGTAATGGCATGACCAACACATTAAGAGGAGGACATTTCAATAAGGTGATTGGATTCTTCTTTATGATTCTAAATTCAAGGAGTTCAAAGGGAAATTACAAACTCATTGGATGGGTCCTTATCAGATAAAGGAAGTTTTTGAAAATGGAACCGTACTGTTGGAACCTATTGATGGAAGCACGAACACATTCTTAGTGAATGGCCACCTAATCAAACTCTATAAAAGGTCATCCACTAAAGAAGAGTTCCTCAATGATTTTGTGCTTTGATATAGGGGAAACCTCCTCTGTCATAGTTTTGGACTTAAAAAAACAAAAAATAAAGAGAAGGTTGAAAACCAGCAAATGGCGGCCTTCTAAAAAAAAAACAAAAAAATAGAGAAAAAGGGAAGGTTGAAAACCAACAAATGGTGGCCTTCTACAAAAAAAAAGAGGGGAAGGTGGAAAACCAGTAATGGCTGTCTTTCTCGACCAAGGGAATTGAAAACTAGCAAATAGCAGTTCCCTTCTTTAGGTCAGTTAAGAATAAGCAAGCTACAGAGGTGATCAAGTGCCAGGCACTACTCAAACACACCTCCAGCACTTCACAACTAGATGCATCTCTGGCGCTTCACAGTTAGGGGAACTTCCGGCGCTTCACAACTAGGTGCACCTCTGGTGCTCCACCAATAAAAGGTTATTTATAACCATAATTCATGGAGGGGACCCACCTCTCCAGGCAGTAAAGTAGAAACGTCAATTGCTAAGGTCATCATGACTCATCCTCTACTTTATGACAGATACTTGCAAAGGACTGCATTGACATCACCCAGTATACATGGATTCTCAAACTACTCAGCAAGAAGCAGGAGTGGGAATGATTATAGGTTGCATGGTAATGGAGGTGATTGATGTCATCTTGTACCACACAAAGCTACCCAAGTGCCACGTCGCATCTAGTCTCATCAACGCCACAACATCTCAGCCAAGTACATCGTGCCTCATCATTAAAAATAGTTTAGGTAACTTTATCTTCATTAAGCATTAAATAGAAAATGTCTTGTCTTTCTATTTTTGAGTGCCGTCGTTATGACACATCCCCCTACCATCACTTTTCTTCCCAAATTCATGCATGCCGCCATCTTTGTTGTACTGTCACCATGCCTAGGGAGTGTCCCATCACTCTGCTTCATTTATGATCACACAAATGCTCTAACTGATTCCAGTTCTTTCTCCATCAACAAAGCTATTAAGTAAATTAACAAAATAATCCTCATTCAAACTGTAACATTCCCTAAAGAACAGTGTCAGCTAAAATAGTTCTCTGGAGCCTACGGAGTGAGAAAGAATTGTAAGCACAGAGAATAGATAAGAAATTTAAGTATGGAAGTTAAGAAGAAATCAGAACCAGAAAATGCTATAGGCCTTTTGCAGGATGAAGCTATAGCAGACGTTCTGAGGAACATAGGATAGTTAGAATTTCTAGAAAAATTTGAGGGATTTCGAGAAGATATTGTTGATGAATTCCTAAGGAACCTAAGGAATAATCAGACAACTGTAAGGGGAGTTCAAATCAACCTCTCAGCTACCATTATCAATCATATTTCTAGGCTTCCTGAACAAGGTGAGAGGTTTTATCATCTGAAAACCTTATATGCTGATTTGATTAGAAATTTCTCTGTTGAAGGTGAAACTGCAATACAATTGCATTTAAATAAAAATGAGGTTAAAGGAATTCTTAGGCCCTCACTACCAAACCCTTGGCAATCTGTGGCTACATGGCTGATGAAATATTTCACATGTGATGGACAATTTTCCTTAGTTTTAGGATCAATAATGAAAATGTTGATTTTTCTAAGGCATGGGAATGGACACCTTGAATTCAGCATAAAGATTCCCAATTTCTTGTACTCTACCATCAAGGCAACTATCGAAAGATATCAACAAAACAAGGGTCCTATGAAACATCATGGCCTCATTTTTCTGATAGTGAAACACCACTTCCTATCTCAAACCAATGGGAAAGAATTATGGCAAACATTTATTGAACAAAATCCCCAAAATAGAGCACCAAAGGAGGCACAATCAGAGGATGAGGGTTTCTCCACCCATCCAGAAGAAAAGACAGAACCTTTGACTTCCTCTACGACTGTTTAGGAAGGAAAGAAGTTATCACTGGAGGCAACTTCAACTGCAGCCCCTATTTTTGATAAAAAGAAGAAAGGCAAGGAAATTAAAGAACTTACTCTTGAGCAAACTCTATATATGACTCGCTCAGCCCAAAAGAGAATGACTCTGGCTGGGGAATCTTTCCCCGAGGAACTAACAAGAAAGAGGTCAGTGCACAAAACAAGGAAAACCCCAAAGGAAGCTAATCCTAGAGAACATTATTGGGATGAAGAAGCATCCCATGATTCTGATGAGATCCCTCTAGTGAGAAAGAAAAGGCCGAGAAAAGTTTCCCTAGAACCATCTGCCCATTTGGATTCAGGACCAACTTCAGAACAATCCCCTGCTCCGGAGACAGAACATAGGCAAACCTTTACTATTTCCTCAGACTCTGAGGATGAATCACCCACTCCAGAGGCACCTGCCCCACCTATGCTATGGAGAAACAAAAGAAAAAGGTAGCTCTCCCAAGTAGAGAAAGATATTTCTCTCCTAGTTGAAGTGATTCTAGGTTTCAGAACTTTTGAGAACAAACCTGGGCCATCATCAATTCCAGCACAAATAGAAGAAACCTTAGAAGAACCTCAAGAAAGGGAAGCTCCAGGAAAAGATAAAACAAAGCTAGGTGTAGTAAACAGTGCTGAACAAATGGCTATGGAAGACCCTGGTATGCATCAAACAAAAGAAGAAACGGGAACTTTCTCTCATCCCTTTGATCAAGAGGATATTGAGATTTCAAAAGAGTAGCAACTATTGGAATAAATTGATAATCCAAAATGATTACTTTGGGGGGAAAATTAGATCATCACTGACCTTAAAAAGAATAAAATGGAAATTGAACTGGAACAAAAGAAAATATTTGAAAAACTACAAATAGAGCTCCAAAACAAAGACCAAATAATTCAAGAAAGGGAAGCAGAATTGGACGCCCAAAAGACAGAGATAGCTACACTAATGAAGGAAAAAGAGATAGAGGTAGTACAAAGTATCTCTAATCTTACCAACGCTAGAGACAATAGTCTCATAGTAGTTGCAGCATTAATTGAAAAAGTATAGAGTCAAGATAAACAATTGACTTGGGCAAAGAACAAAATAGATGATCAGAAAGAGTATATTCAAGAGTTGGTTGGTCCAAGGGCAACCAGTGAATAGGAAGTACAAACAGATCCATATGTGGGTCCAACTCCCATTGATATTCCTAAGGCCCTATTTTACTGGGAAAGGAGATGTAGAGAATATGAGGCTTCTAAGCCTATGCTGCAACTACAGAGGGCAGTTACTACCATGACACAAAGAGTGGAAAGCTTGGAGAACAGAGTCATTCAAATGGCCACCATTTCTTCTAAGATTTTATCTTGTAGACCTCCAAGTGCCAGTTATGCCATGTTTTTACAAGAAAGGGTCCTACAAAGAAGGTTGTCTTCAGTTCTCTCTGATCTGCCTGAAAACACAAAAACAATAGAGGGGTTCATGGAAGCTTATACAAGGAGCTCTGATGAAGACAAAAATTTTCTGTGTGAATTATATCTACATGGATTTTGTGTTGATGATGACCTTCCTTCTTAATTATTTTGTAGGAGACTACTAGCTCAGAGCATTCATGTCAATGATAAGGAATCATCAGATTTGGAATCAGCGAATAGAGGCTCACCTCAAGAAGGATACAGACACAAATCTTTTCATCAGAAAAGAGTGTCCCAACCCTCAAGATTTCAAGACCCAATTCAGGGCATATGTCTATCACCCTGACAGTAAGAACACAATTTTGCCATTATACCTAAAATTTTTACAAGAGTGTTCTATTGATTTTGGTTTTTTTATGAATAGTTACACTAATTTAGTGCTTGCAATAGCAAATAAAAGGTGGAATATTCTGACCTCAGAGCAGAAAATGAGAGAGGTGGTCACACCTGCAAACTTAAGGTTATTTAAGAGGAAGGCAAGATTAATATCCAAAATGATGGATAAGCATAAACAGGAGTGCATAGGTGGGCATTTTAGGCCACCACTCATAATTGAACCACTCCCTATCTGGGCCGAACAGATGGAAGATGAAAAATTATAGGACTGGTTAAAGCAGGTTGATCAATACAGGGGAACTAGTAATACCAACCACACCACTTGGTCTACCTATGCACAAGAGTACAACTTGACTAACATGCTACTCCACTAGAATAAATCCAAATTGTGAGAAGCAAGAGGTCCTGCTAAACCTTAGGTATGGGGGGGATGATGAGTGCCAATTGGCACCCATAAAATACATCTTTCTACCTCTCTTTTTCCCCTTTCTAATCCCAACTTCTTGATGTCTGCACCCGACTAGAATAGCAAGGTTGTTCTAAATAATGATTAACTGAAGATAAATTACTTAGGATCATGATTTCTAATTTAAGGACTAATGTGCATGGAATTGATGGAAATATGCAAAAAAACTTCTCTTTTTGAATCAACAGGTGTAGATGCTCAGGATGGCAATTTTGTACATCTCCGGAGGTAGTCCTAAATATCTTCGGAGACTATACCAAAATCTCACGACAGCAGAAGTTTTGAAGTAAGAGGAAGAACATCTCCGGAGCCAAGCAAGAAGGCCACAATTATATCTCTAGAGAAATAGACATATCTCCAGAGCCTCCTCACAACAGGACAGATTTCCAGCAGCTGTCGGTCAGGCACTTTCAACGGCGATTGTTATACCCCTCTTTTTATTACTCAAATCATCACCTGAGTAATTAAGGGGCCATCTTTAGTTAACTGCTAAGAGTTTTTTGTCTCTTTTTAGTTTTTGCATGAGTTACCGATGAGTCTAATTTAATATCCATATTTTTAGGGCCTTGTTACCCAAATGTATTAAAACTTAGACTTAGAATTTAGAGTGGACTTCTATTTCACCCATTCTATTCTTATTGCATGATTATCTTTCATAGTTAGACAGCTAGTATAATAAAGAGATGGATGTCATCTCATAGAAGAACTGATAGATAAGATGAGTGATATGTCATCACTCATTTTATATATATTTACTGAAGCAGCAGAAGAGATGGATTATTATTTTTATTCTTGTGTAATTTTCAATTAAGATATCAAATTTTTAGAGCCAATGGAATTAGACCGAATCTAGTTGTGATCTTATTCTCTAGTATTGATTCTTTACTGTAGCCTTTGGCCCTAAGGGTGTGGAGCAAGGGCCCACTCTCACCACCAAGGTAGAAGGCTAGTACCACTATTTTGTTGCTTCAAATTTTGCTTTATAGATACTTGCTGATTTGGATAGACACATGCATGTTGTAGTTGTAAATTTTCTTTGAGTAATTTACTGTTTCATTCTATTTCCAGCATTCTTTGAATTCATTTCATAAGCAGATAGATCAATCTTTTTAAATTAGTGAAAGCCATTAGAATTAGTTAGAGAAAACTGGTAACTGTAGAATCCCTAGTTGCAGATAGCCGAGAACACAACCTTGGATTAAATGATGAGGTACAATGACACCTTGTCAGTGATCTTATTTATTGCTCTAGAATTAGTACACATTCTCCATTCTCCATCTTTCTTAGGTTCTAACACTGCAGCTACTACACAAGGACTCAAGCCTTCTCTGATCAAGCCTTTCCTCAACAACTCTTGTATCTGTCTATTTAGTTCTTCATTTTCTATTGGTGTCATCCAATGTGCTGCTTTGTTAGGAAAACTTGCTCCTAGTATAAGATCCATGTGATGAATGATACTTCTTATAGGTGGTAATCCTTTAGGTACATTATCTGATATGATGTCTTCATACTCTATCAGTAACTATCTTATCTCATCTAGTTAAGACTTTCTCAATATTTTAGGCTTCTTAGGAATCAAGGCATAACACATACTTTCCTATTTCAAACCATCCAAAACTTTCCTTCCATCTACTAAACAGATTCTAGCATTTCCACATACTACATCTTTAGGATCATCTTCTAAAGCAATCAAAGTAATTCTTCTCCATTTGCTATTATGGTATAGGTGTTCTTTTTTCCATCATGCATAGCTTTTCTATCATTCTGCCAAGGTCTACCCAACAAGATATGACAAACATCCATAGGCATAATATCACACAAGACTTCATCATGATAAAATCCAATATGAAATTTCACCAAACATTGTTCACTCACCAGTACCTTATGATCATCCTGAATCCATGCTATCTAATAGGGCTTAGGGTGTTTCAATCTTTCCAACTTTAGCTTAGTCACCATCTCCTCAGAAACTAGGTTATCTGAACTACCACTAGCAATCACAACATTACAACACTTACCTCTAGATTTGCATTTGGTTCTGAACAAACTTTTCCTCTGTGATGGTTCTTTATTTGTCTCTATTTGAAATAGTGCTCTCCTCATCACCAATGATTCTCCTTTCTCTGGATTGCCAACTGAACAAGGTGATTCAATAGGTTCTTCAACATAGGCTGTTCTTCCACTATTTTCTATTTTCCTACTTGTACTACCCTGATTACACTCAAATTCTCTGTGTCCTTCACCTCCACACTTGAAACAAGTACCTTTGAATGTTTTCTTATCAAATCCTCTTCCTTCCCTTCTGTATCCTTCATTCCAGTATGCAATAGGTTTTTCTCTCTAGTAAAAATTTATGTCATCTCTCCAGTAAGCATTGTTATCTCTGTCATCCTTTCTAACTAGGCTATCAAATTTGTTCTGCTCCATAAATGATCTATCATATCCAAAAAATGATCTTCCTCTCTAAAATTTACCTCTTCTACCTCTCTATCTCTGATCATGCTTCTTATTCATCTTTTCTTCAACCTTCAGGGCAAATTGATATGCTTCTTCCAAAGATGTCATTCTTACCAAACCTAGTTCTTCTTGAATGTTCAATCTTAGTCCATTGATGTATCTAGCCACTTTCTCCTTGCTTTCTTCACTATGTCCTGTTCTTATGATCATCTTATGAAATTCTTCAGTGTATTCCTTCACAGATTTCTCCTTTTGTCTCAAGTTCTGCAATCTTTTCAACAATTCTAACTCATAGTTAGCAGGTATGAACTGATTCTTTAACTTGGTCACCATCTAGTCCCACTTTGTAATCTTTTCTTTTCCTCTTCTATTTCTTTCCAACTAAACTTCTTTCCACCATATAGCAGCATGTCCTTTCAATTTTATCTTTGCAAATTTCACCTTCTCCGGATCTTTAATTTCCTCATAGTTAAAGTATTCTTCCATGTCATTTATCCAATCAATCAACTCTTCCAGATTCAAATTACCAGTATAGTTTGGAACATCAACTCTAGGTCTCTTTCCAATTTTTGAAATAGTTCGCAACATCTTTATCTGATCTGATTCCTCTTCTTCATCACCTCCTAGGGTTTCGCTAGTGTGTTCAACAGATTGAAATTCTTCTTCATCATCAATTTCAACATTAGGTTTAGGTGTCAATCCTCTTCGCCTATCTTCTTCAATGACATCCAAATGAATTGACATTGTTCTCATCAATTCCATCATCTCATCCATTCTACTAGCCATTGTACCAATAGGAGAAACTCTCTATGGTGGCATCTTCCTAGGATCAAGTGCAAACTGCCTCAGGTCGGCGATCGGGCTACAAGTGACAATTGCCTCTCAATCGGTGATCGGTTACGCACCAGTAACTTGCCTTAGATCGTCAATTTGCTTACAACAAGATCTTATGGAATCCCCTTTGCCAATTCACTCCAAAGAATCAAACCTTCACTCTGATACCACTTGGTGTAGTCATGGTAGGAGGTTTCACAAAATGAACTGTCCATACCATGCAACAAGAGTAAACACAATGGAAACAACACAAGAATATGAAACAAATGCAGTTTTGATCATTTAGTATATCATATAATTCAAAATAGAGATCCACCGGCAACATGCGAGCTTACACTCAGGGCTCACAGGCCTAATTACATACATGCGCAAGATAAGGCTTTGAAGCTCCCTCACACAAAATCTAAACTATCGAATATGAATAAAATTCTCACTACCTACCTAAGGATCTATTATATCTTTATATATCATTTCTGGACCAATAGATTGCTCTGCATCAGCCACAAGAGATCTAGAATCCTGATGAAGAGGTGTAACGTGTGTTCTTGGATAGGTCAAACCTATCAGCTTGAAAATCCTTCTCCAACGGATATAATGAAGTGCAGACCTATGAGGAAGGTTGGCCACAAACCAAGGAACATTGAAGAATGAATCACAAGGATCCGCAAGTCAGCCAGTGCTCCCCAATCCTTCTCCTTCAGCTAATTACTCATGACTGTTAGAGAACTCTGCACTAAGAAAATAGAGGATCTTCTAATAGTGATATCTTTCCAGTAACTTATCCAAATGCTCTAAATTCTTGATATGATGTAGATGAATGAATTTAGATTCTAAGTCTAGATCTATAAGATGTGAAATGCCAAAAACAGACCACAAGTTGAGAACTGCTACTGACTGAACTACTTGAACTATACTAGAAAATGAAAGAACTAAAATGCAAACAAACTAAAATGCAAATGTTTTTGGTTGATGTAAGATTACTATTGAACCAGGGATGCTCCTGCATCAGGGATACAAAATTTGTGGGTCATTTCTAGAGGACTCTATGGAAAAAGTTGGGCACAAATCTAAGTTTTAGTTCTGCTTATCATCCACAAACGGATGGGCAGACTGAGGTTGTTAAAGCCTTGTAAATTTGTTGAGATGACTTGTTGGTAATTCACCTAGAAGTTGGGATCTTATGTTAGAACAACCTTAATTTACATATAATGATTCCCCAAACAAGAGTACAGGTTTCAACCCTTTCTATGTGGTGTATGGAATGCATCCAAGAGGTGTGTTTGAACTTTGTGATCTTGCTGAAATGGAGAAAAGGAGTGCATATGGGGAAGAATTTGCTCAAGTCATTCATGACATTCAAGAGAAGGTGAACAATAATATTGAAGACATCAATCTACAGTATAAAAGGCATGCTGATCAAAAGAAAAGAGAGTTGTAGTTTCAGGTTGGAGACCTTGTATTGGCACATCTTCAAAAGGAGAGATTTCCTATAGGAACATATAATAAGCTTCAGATGAAGAAGATTGGTCCATGTCAAATCCTTAAGAAGTTTTCAGCTAATGCTTATGAAATTTCTCTACCTACAGACTTGAACATATCTCCTATTTTCAATGTAGCATATTTATATCCATACAAAGGAGATACAAAAGCTGAAGAGGTTGAAGAAGCAATTCCATCTATGGGAGAACAATCTAGGATAGTCAATGTTCCACAATAGATAGAATGCATTCTAGAAAAATAGTTGCTGAAGAAGACCCATAAGCATGAATATTTCAAGTATCTTGTCAAATGGTGCAATCACCCCATTGAAGATGCATCATGACTTACTGAAGACGAGATCAATAAGTTGGGTCATTCAATTGTAGACCTCATGAGCCGAAGCTCATGATTTATTTCTACCCAAGAGTTTGATACAAGGGCATCTTACCTCATTCCATTTTGGTTTTATTTTTTTAATCTTTTGGTTTTCTTTGTGAATAAGCAGGGTTCTTGTTCTGTAATTTTGGTGTGTTGTAGCTCCTATTGCTTTGCTCTCAAACCTCCTGTCACTCGACCATTTCTCTATGAACTCAGTCTATTTTTAGATGGATCATTCTTTAGTTGATGGTCATGGATAGCTGGTGAAAAGCTTGTTATTTATGTAGTTACAAAAAACCTCTAGTCGTGCTTGAGAAAATAGAAATAGCAGTAATGATCAGCCATTTTCTTCTAAAGGATATTACCTTCTATCTTGGTGTGACGGTTTCCTTCCAAATGCAATCAAATTTATGACAATTTCTTTTGCAGATTGAAGGTGACATTCATTTGCATGTATAGCTGGTAGTTTGCTTTGGCATCGATGGCTCCTTTCAAGAGATTTCTGCAAGTCATGGGCGATATGGGGGTTGTGGTATCGGTCTTTGTCTCAGCCAGCCATGATTGGGAAGCCTTTATTTCTATTGCAAACTTTAATCGAGTGTCTGATATAAGGTGGAGGTCGCTCAAGCTAAAGAAAAGGAGGGAAATGGTTTAGAGAAGAGCCATTTCTTTGACAGAAGATAGTTTAATTTGCATTTTGTTTCTTTTGAATCTCTGCATTTGTAAGGCCAACTATGTAGGCTGAATAGTAGATATATAATGTTGATTGAGACAGTGAAATAAACTAATCAAGCATATCTCTTTTTGAATATTTTTTCTATTGCAAAGATCCATTTCTTTCTATTGGTTGTGTTGGAATTGTGAAGACAAGGCAGTAGCTTGCCTAACCTCCTATCATTAAAGTTATGAGAGTTCCTATTATTTTCTACATTTCTCTTTGTGTTTGATCTCTAAAAGTGGGTTTGTGAATGGTGACTAGCAAGGCGGTGCCATCAAAAGTCATTTTCATTCCACTAAGGAGATTTGAATTTGGGTTCATATTCATGCACTGGTGGAAGTGTGATGAGGTTGCCCCCAATTAACTTTCCAAGTCTGGATTCAAGTGATTCACCAAGTTGTGTGAATTTGTTTCTTGGTGGGAAGTTTTTTTTTTTTTGTTCAGTGCCTTGAGGCTTGGTAGATGGTGTGTTGTTCTGCGGATTGGATAGGTTGAAAATAGGTTGCTTTGGTGTCACATGTTTTGCATCTACCACACTATCATTCACTATGGGTTTGTTTTTAGTCCAAAATCGTGACTTATCCACATTGTTGTTGGAGCTTGGGGTGTCTTTGTATATCTTTACTTGACCCTTTGCTATCAAGGCTTTCTCAACAAGAAGCCCCATCTCAATGACCTTGCTAAAAGTTGATGGACATTGAATCTGTATTTGATAGCTTAGCTCAGTGGACAAATTGTGCACAAACATTTCTATCATCTTCTTTTCAGGTATGTGATAGGGACACTTGCTCCCAAGTTGCCTCCACCTTTGCAGGAAAGATGCAAATGATTCTCCTCCCTTTTGTTTGTTATTGCAAAGCTCTTGCATGGAGATTTCATGTTCTATGTTATAAGAGAAATGTGTTACAAATTTGTCCACTAATTCGTTAAAGGTGTGGATGCTGGGAGGTAGATGTGAAAACCACTCCATAGCTTGTTCTCCTAGGCTTCTAGGGAATAGTTGCATTAGATAAGTTTCATTATGAGTGACTTCAAGACAAGCAGCACTGAATTCCTTGATATGATCTCTAATATCTCCTTTTCCTTTATACTTGTCAAATTTTGGCACTTCAAATCTTATAGGGAAAGGTATCATGTTCAAGGATTTGTCAAATGGGTAAGGTGAGATATCTTTAAGTGAATAATGTTTCATTGTGGTTCCACTTTGAATATTTACCAATTGTTGTTGGAAGGCTTGGATTTGGGTTGTCAATGCATCCAAGGGATTGATTGTATAGCCTTTTCTAGTTTTGTAGACTCTTTGTCTATTTTGGAGCCATCTTTCAATGACTCAGCTTCATTTAAGGCATTATTCTCTCATAGATTAGAGATATCGAAGCCTACCCAAGTAGCTTTGCTCCTTGTTGAGCAAGCATGAGGAAATAATTTTGAGGGTCCGTAGCAACAACTATATCCATTACCTTTTGGAACTTAGGATCTTGGAGGTGTTCAAGGATTTCCTCTTGAGTGAATTCCACATCATCTAGATCAAGTATAGTATTGTTAATGTTGTCCATGTTTTGCTTTTCTCTTGATTGAGATCTTGTTTGCACCATGCAAGATTTTTGGGATGAGATGAAATGGGATTGCGAGGTTGGGTGGATTTTGAATTTTTGTTTAAAAGTGTGATATGGTAAAATGTAAGTTTGATGGGAATAGATTTTGTTAAGGTTGCCGTTGATTCTATGTTTGTCTCAAACAAGGTAATTCTTAAGCTATAATGTCTAATAGCAATCAAGGTTTTGATACAAGTGATAGTCTAAAATAGGAATAGATGACACCACTATTTGATAAGGACTATTTTCTTGTCAAGGTTACACTAGTATAGTTTTGTTGGGAAGGATAATGTGAAATCCTATTATAAAAACCAACTAGCTCTTGTTTGGATTGGTAAAGTATCAACTAGGTCTTAGACGCAAGTTGTG
This sequence comes from Cunninghamia lanceolata, assembly GCA_027924645.1. Lineage (NCBI taxonomy): Eukaryota > Viridiplantae > Streptophyta > Pinopsida > Cupressales > Cupressaceae > Cunninghamia > Cunninghamia lanceolata. Next base: position 2,129,315 of record BSBN01000937.1, on the reverse strand, counting down.
GTTTGATTTTGAGGTGCTTTGATAGCAATGTAATGACATGAAAGGAAGATGTTTGTGAAAATGACACGAAAAGGTGATTGCAAGGTATAACTAATTTTTCAAGGTGAAACTATAGCAAAAAGGGTACCTAAAATTAACAATGTTTTTATCCCAAACTATATAGAATATGCCTCTATTTTGAATGTGTAGCTTCAAAAGTGCAGGATAACGGGTCAAATGTGCAGCTCTGTGGGTCAATTGCATAGGTCTAGTTGAGTTTGGATACACAATACTATGTTTTAAATGTGCCATTCTATGTGTTAAAAGTGTAGAAAGATTGTTTGCACAACAAAATGGTTAAAATGCATAGCAGAATGAGTTAAATATGTAGTAGGATTAAATGCACAACAACACTGGTTATATGCACAGTAGAATGTTTTGAATGCATAGAACTGCATGCACTTAGTTTTTCAGTTTCAGTTTGACAGATTGATTTGCTTGGAACATTTTCCTAAGTTAATCTAAGGTTTACAATGCTGATTTTGGTTCAAGTTATTGCTAGAAAACATAGAGAACAAAAGGTTTCCATGATTACTTTGACAAAATTAAAAATAAACAATTATAGTCCTAGGGATGGAAATGGCAATATTCAATGAATTCCAACTTGGGTTTCCCCTGCCACTGTGTGACAGATAGTAACTTGATAGCACCAACTCCTCTCCACAACACTCACTTCTCACGCATATCAAGTACAGTTCCTCTGAAGAGTTGAACTTTCTATCTTTGAACTAGATGAGTGTATGACATTGGACGGCTTTAGAGGTCCAACCTCTTACATCACCAAATAGGGGTTTTTGGCTTACTAGAACAAATGGGTTTTAGTCAAGGCATCTGTTCGGGTGGTTACATGTGTGGCCATTCACTCCGATAAGGAGGCTTCCCAGCCTGTAGAGGTTACGCTCCATAGGGTTTTAGGGGAAACATTGGTTAGTGTAACACAATAGTACCCATTGTTTGCAATTTTTATCACAAACATAATTTATTTTAAGTGACTTGGAGGTGTCTTGACTTTAGCCCATTATCACTCGAGGTCATCCCACTTGGAAGGATGAAATTCCAAGGGCAGGCCTCTTCTAAAGACAACAAAAATAAAATGATAATTTTTTGCATTTTGGTCACCCATTTAAGGGGAGAGAATAGGCCTATTATTATTTTTTAATCATAGAAAATAGTGGTTCTTTTACCCTCCTAGTTAAAATAAAATAACTAAATGATTTCAAACTACCAAGCACGGAAAATCATAGCAAGATAGCAATAACTTTGAAAAGATTGTTGTTCATTTTAAACCTTTAACAAATCTAGATGTAGATTGTTGTTTGAAGAAAAAAAAGCAAGTATTACTTTCCCCTATTATGCTATGTGAAAGATTGTTGTGCAAGATAGTGAAAAAGCATTAAAAAATTGTTTAATTTTACCCCTAGGTTGGGACTATGTGAAATTTGTAATGCAAGTTGTACGCAAGATAATAAAGTTACTCCTCCTACTTAGAAGCTAGATGAAATTTGCATGAACATGATACATGATTACTCTCCCCTAATTAAAAATCTAAGTGAAGATTGTATGCAAGATGATAAGATTACTCCCCTACTTAGAAAACTAGGTACAAGTTGTATGAATACGATATGATTACTCCTTCCTAATTAATTCTAAGTGACTTAATAATGCAGCTAAATGACTAAATCCATATCCTAATACCTACAAATGATAGTTAGTATAGAAAATTTCATGAAAACATTACAATCTTCTATGACAAGTTTAAATGTGCAGGACTGCAAATTGAATGCACAACACTGCGTGTTATATGCGCAGATTCACAAATGTGCAACATTAATGATTGTATCCATAGGACTGTGCTGTGTATGTGCAGAAAGGTCAAAAGCATTGTAAGATGTTTCAGATGTTCAACAATACAAGTTGGATGCGCTGAAAGGTGAAAGCACAACACGAAGTGTTGTATGTGCAGAACTAGAAGTTGTATGCGCAGAAGTAACCTGTCATGACAGAACCTTCACAAAACACTCAGATGGAAGTTAAAAATGGGACAAGGCCCCACGGTGGGTGCCAAAAATGTTAATGGAAATATTGAATATTAACTACTAATAATCCAATAATCTCAGTGAAATGTGATGCAAATCAAATAAACAAAGCAATATTACCTTGAAGACTGATTTACCTCGAAGCTTCCATTGTTGCCTATTTTGTATTGATCTTGTTGATGAATAGAGTTCTCAGAAGCATACTTCATCACTGTTTAAAGATGACAATACTTGAATGGAAATATGTTGGACAAATACAATGGAAATTACCTACAATGCAACTATTGTGAAGATGGGAGATGAATGATTGAAGTCATTATTGTATGGATGTGAGGATAATAGATATAATGCAATGAGCAATATGGATGTTTTGCCAAAGGCACACTGGAATTCCTACAGAGTAACTTTGCTATAGCTTGTGGATTCTATAACGAGGGAATAAACTTCCCTTTATAGGCCAAGGAAGGGCCAAATCCATGTGTCACAAGATCAATGGTAGAGACTTAGTCTTGAGAGGTGTACGGTGAGGATTGAGTTGGTTGAGATGAGGGAGAGAAAGGGGGGAGATGTTCCTCTCACCTTGACATGGAGGAGAGAAAAAGGAGTGACATGAGTCCACATGTCACAAGCCTCACAATGACCCAAGAGAGAAGTTCAAACAAGAAGACATGATTATAGGGAGGTTGGAAAGATTCTAGGGACTATGGAACAAGTGTCATAGTGTCCCTTTGACTATGATGACATGGAGAGACCATGCCCTTTGGAATAGGGATGGTTGGAGAGATAATAAGCCATGTGGGTAAGGGAAAATAAACTAATTAAATATTAATATATTTAATTACATGTGCAACAAGGTGAGGTGGATGTGTGAGGTGGAAACGTGACGTAGAATTAGGGACTTAGGTCTTTGGAATAGGATAATTTGGGGATTAAATAATTTGATTATTATTTAATCAAGGGAAGATATTAGAAGAATGGGTTTAATTGACTTAATTAAATAAATTGATATTTATTTAATATTTGGACTAATTAATGATGAACGTTGATGAGTGCTAGGTATCACCCATCAAAAACATATTTTCACCTCTCTTTTTCTCCCTTTTTATTCCATTGTCCTGATGACCACACCAAAATAGGCTAACAAGATTGTTTTAATGATGATTAATAAGAGATGAATTACTTAACATAATGATTTCTGATTGAAGGACTAATGTGCATTGAATTGATGGAAATATGTAGAAATCTTCTCTTTTTGAATCAATAGGTGCAGGTCTTCGGGTAGACAGTTTTGTGCATCTCTAGAGGTAGTCCTAATGATCTCCAGAGCCAACATTAGCCTGTCATGACTGGTCCCCAAGGTTTCAAATTTAATTGGAGAAGTTTTGGGGATAAGAAGGTGAAGCATCTCCAAAGCTGGATTGAAGTCTTGAGCATCTCTAGAGCTAAATGAGAAGGTCACAAACATATCTCCATAGCTACAGACAGGAACATACATCTTTAGCACCTTTTTAGAATAGTGTAGATTTCCAACACAACTGTTGGTCAGACACTTCCAGTGGTGATCAGGATGCTCCTGATGTTACTCAAATCATCACCTGAGTAATTAAGGGTAGTATATAGTTAACTACTGGAAGTTTTTATCTCTTTTTTGTTTTTGCATGAGTTACTAATAAACTGATTTAATACCTATATTTCAGGGCCTCACTGCCCATTTGTATCTAAAACTAAGACTCAGATTCAGTGTGGACTTCTATTCCACTCAATCTATTTTTATTGGATGGATATTTATTCTGTAGTTAGACTGTTAGTAGAATAAAGAGATTGATGTTATCTCTTAGATGAACTAGTAGAATAGGGTGAGTGATCTCTCATCACAGATTTAGATATAAACTTACAGAAGTAGCAGCAAAAGGGACAGCAATTATTCTTCTAATTTCTATAATCTCATTTTGATATCAATATTTTTTTGAATGCAAAGTTGATGGAATTGGATTGAATCGAGTTGTGATATTATTCTCTTGTGCTAATTCTTTGCTTTAGTCTTCAACCCTAAGGGCGTGGATTAAGGGCCCACTCTCACCACCAAGGCAGAAGGCTAGTACTGTTTGTTATTTCAAGTTTTTCTTTAAAAGATACTTACCATTTTCATAGATAGATGCATGTTTCAGTTTATAGATTTGCTTTAAGTAATTTAATATTCAGTTCTATTTTCAATATTCTTGGAATTCATTTCATAGTAGATAAATCAATTTCTTTAAATCAGTAAAGGTCATTAGAGTTAGTTAGATAAAACTGGCAACTATAGGATTCCTAATTGAATATAGCCAAGGACACAACCCTAGATTTGACATCTAAAATATGATTAAATGATGAGGTACAACGATGCTTGTCATTTTTGGCACCGCTGCCGAGGAAGTATTGTGTCAATTAGGAAAACTTAGCTAAACAATTTTAGAATAGATCTGTATGGTTAGAGCTAGAGATTCAAAAGGAAGATACATAAAACAAACACCCCATCAAAAAACTATAGGTGAAAGTAGTGGGGTGGCACAAGATCTTGTTGAATAGAGACATCTAGAACCTATCTTGGAAGCTAAATCTAAAATTAATAATCCTTTCAATCCTCCAAATCTTCCACTTGTTGACTATATCCAAGAATTACAACAAAAATTCCAGGTAGATCCTTTGATAGAACCTAACTTCTCAGAACCTCAAGGAGAAGAACCAGTACTAGACATGGATGATAATCATGATAATCATGAAGATGAGGAAAATCAAGCTCCAAGAACCTTTTCATATCCCATTGTTCTAGCTGCTGGAGATAATGCCCCTATGAAAAATATTTCACTTGCACACTTGCAAAATTTTACGGGTCTTTCTTCTAAGGATCCAGATCAATTTTTGTTTGAATTCAAAGTGGTATGCCAGAATTATGATTATGGATCAGATAATCAAAAACTTAAATTGTTTCCCTCAACCCTAAAGGATTCTGCAATGAGATAGTTTATGAGCCTGCCCCAAAATTCCATCCATTCTTGGGATCAGATGGAGAAAGAATTCTTGGGAAAATACCAAGACTATTGTAGAGTTAGTGATAAGAATGAGGAATTATTCAAAATTAAAGTAGAGAGAAGAAGATACATTAGAGGATTATGTGGATAGGTTCAACTTCACTTTGAGAAGGTATGGCAACCTAGTAAATCACTCTTTGGCTAGAACCTTATTTGTAAAGGGATTAGATAAAGAATCAAAACAAGCATTGGATCTGATGGGAAAAGAGAATATCAACAAAATGGATATGCCTGCTATAAAAGAACTATGTAGGAACTATTCCAAAACCCAAGATGGAGTGAGAACACCCAAATATTTCAAAGGGAAGAATGAAATAGGATAGTTAATGAAAGAGATTGCAAATCTACAAACAAATATTCTAGTCCAACTAAATACCACATTAGATGGGTTTTAGGCAAAAACAAGAACAACTGATCAAGGTAGAACAACTAAACCACTTTGCATCTATTGTCTTAAGTGTAGAAACAAGCATATGTTGATAGAATGCCCTTTATATAAGTTAGAGATCTATCAGATCTATGACAAGGAACATCCTCCCAGTCAATGTAGTCAACTTCCAGCCCTAAAAAGGTTGAGTAAGAAGAATACCATCATAGAAGAAGAGTTGAACTATTTAGGACAAAAACAAGCTGGGAATTTCCCTTGTAATCAGTATCCAAGACAACCTTCTTATAGGGGTCCTTCTAATTGGGGAAATAATCAATGGAATCCAACTTGGCATGGGCCTCAAAGTAATCCTCCTTGGGGACAGTAGGATTGGCCAAATCAACAATGGCAAAACCAACATTAGTAAAATCAGCCCTAGGCAAATCAACAGTGGCCACCACAGTTTGGATCACAAAACATGCAGCCTCAATGGGGTCCTCAAATGGGATATAATCAACAATACCAAGTACAACCTAGACATTTCCAACCTCAACAACAAGCATTACTAACTGGACCTCCCAACACACAAGGTCAGTAATAAAACAAACCAGTTAGCCAACCACCCTTACTAGCTCAGCCTATACCAAATCCATGAAATAAACATGGAGTAGTTGTTTACATGACATAACAAGAAAACATGGATGGTATTAACACTATATATCCCAATAATCTCCAGCTGCATTCTGGGAAAGAATTCCCAAGGCCATCTCCTTCAACTATAGTTGAAGTAGCCAATGATGTGGAACCTAAAAATTCATCCACTCAACTTCTAGAGGAGATTAATACTGAAACAGTGCAAAAAGCATCATCCTTGGATAACTTTAGAGTTCCTCCTAAAAGGTAGACTCCAGAGAACATTCCTAGAAACATTTCTAGTAAGAGCTCCAGAGATGCTCCAGAGATGGAAAAACTGGCACCATACCCAAAACAACTTAGACAACATGTTCCCCAGAAAAAAATCTTACAAAAACAAGTCCAATCTACCATGGAATCAGAACTATTACAAGAAATTAGACAACTAAACATTGAAATTCCACTCCTCCAAGCAATCAGAGATGTCCCAAAATTGAACAAATTCATCATACAGCATTGTGTCAAAACATAGGGTAGGAAGAAAAACTTTCTTTCTACAATCTAGTGGAAGGGAAAGTAGTAGATCTACTAATGGCAGAAATGCTCCTCCCAAAGTATGGAGACCCTAGAAATCCTTTCATAACTATTTACATCTCAGGGGTAGAAATTTCAAATGTTTTGGTTGATTTGGGAGCAGCAATAAATGTGATGACAGTTCATACAATGGACAAATTAGCCCTCATAGGTGTAAAATCTACATCTACAATCCTTCAACTTGTTGACCAGTCAGTAGCAATACCGAAAGGGGTCATTACTGATGTCCCAGTTGTGATAGAATCATGGGAATTCCCAATAGACTTCCTAATATTGGAACCAAGAAACTAGAGAAATGCTTATCCACTGATATTAGAAAGACCATGGCTAGCTACAGCAGCAACATCTATTGATTGTTGAACTGGGGATATGGTCATTTCTAATGGGATAGATTTGAAGAAAATATCTTTGTATCCTCCAGCTAAACCATCAATACATTATACAAGAAGAGTATGGGTGGATGAGCTAGATAACATGGAAAATATTGTCTTCATAGCTATGGTCACCATCAAGGAAAATTTGGGTGAGTTGGAAGAAGAAATCTACTATGATACAACAGAAGACATTACCCACATCCTAATCAATGAGGGTGTGATGGAGCTTGCCTAAGATTCTAGTAGAGAACTTCTCACTTTTGCTCATTGTACCCTAGAAAATATCATTCCTTGTGGGAAGACCTTTTACAGACATAGCCACATTCCACATGTTGCTTCCATATTATTTCCCCCTCAATAACATGACTCCAATATATGGATTGTCTACATCCATCGATCAAATCATAAAATAGGTCATGATTTTACAAGGAAAGACACTTAATATCAACACCTAGTTAGCAACAAATTAGGAAGAAAAACTTATCCAACTCCCGACTTCCCATTCAATAGCCTTTGCTTGGGAATACCAAGATATGAAGGGCATCCCTCCTGAGATCTATACCCATCATATATAAAATGAAGATATCAAACTTGTTAGACAACACCAAAGAAGATTGAATCCTACTTTAAAAGACATTGTTAAGACTGAAATAGAAAAATTGCTTCAAGCAATGTTTATATATCCAATCTCCGATAGTCAATTGGTCTCACCCCTATTCATAGTGCCTAAAAAGAATGGGAAATGGAAGGTGTGTATTGACTACAGGGAGCTGAACACAGCTACAAAAAAAGACTACTTTCCCTTACCATTCATCGACCAAGTGCTGGACAACCTTGCTGGGAGAAAGTATTTTTCTTTCCTAGATGGTTTTAGTGGGTATAACCAAATCCAAGTAGCACCTGAAGATTAGGACAAAACCTCTTTCACCTATTCTTGGGAAACTTTTTCCTACAAAATTCTTCTATTTGGACTATGTAATGCCCCAGCTACATTTCAAAGGCTTGTTTTAGCCATTTTTGCTGAATTAGCAAATGAGTGCATGGAGGTCTGTATGGATGACTTTACTATGTATAGGGACAACTTTGAGGAAGCTCTCATAAACCTTTTTAAATTATTGAAATGCTGTGAGAAGAATCAATTATCTCTGATCCATTAAAAGTGCTTCATGATGGTGGAGGAAAGAATTGTATTGGGACACCACATTTCAGCAAATGGGATCAAAGTAGATCAAAAGAAAATAGAAGTAATAAAATAGTTACCTTCACCCAAAAATTAGACAGATGTTAGAAGTTTTCTAGGTCATGCAGGCTACTATAGGAGATTCATAGAAAATTTTAGCAGAACAGCTGCCCCCTATTTACCTTGCTTAACAAAGACACATAATTCTTATGGACAACAGACTATCAATTAGCATTTGAAACCCTAAAAGAGAAGCTTACTATCACACCTATTTTGAGAGGACCTAATTAGACTTTATCATTCCACATACAAATTGATGCTTCAAATGAGTCCATTGGGGCAGTCTTAGGACATAAGGAGGAAGGATAAGTATGCATGCCATCTATTACATTAGGAAAAACCTTACCTCTACAGAAAGAAATTACACCACAACTAAAAAAGAACTATTGGCAGTCATCTATGCTATAAACAAATTCAGGCATTATATCACTAGATATAAAATATTTGTTCACACTGATCATACAGCCATCAAATACTTAATGAATAAGTCAGTAGTGGGTGCAAGGATCATTAGGTGGTTATTGCTATTACAAGAATTTGACATTACCATAGTTGATAATCCAGGCAAGTTGAATTTGGTTGTTGACTTTTTGTTAAGATTGCATACAGGAGGAGAAAACTAGCTAGTGGAGGACATGTTTCTAGATGAACATCTTTTTGCTATCTCCTCTATTGCACCTTGGTTTTCTGACATAGCTAATATGTTAGCTACAGGCTTGTATCCATCCCATTTTACCACAAAACAAAAGAAATGCTTAGTTAAGGAAAGCTTATCTTACAAGTGGTTAAATGGTTTGCTATTTAAATGTGGTCCTGATTTCATTTTACTCAAGTGTTTAAAAGCTGATGAAATTTTTGATGTGTTGAGAGCATGTCATGATGAACCATCTAGTGGGCATTATTCTTCCCACAGAACTATCCACAAGATCCTAGGAGCTAGTTACTACTGGCCCTCTATTCATAAGGATACCAAGAAGTATGTGTAGCAGTGTGATCAATGCCAAAGGATGGGACAACCAACCTTCACCCAAGAGATGTTACTGCATCCTCAACTAATGATGGAGTGATTTGAACAGTGGGGTCTAGACTTTATGGGACCAATTTCTCCACCTTCATCAGGAAAAAAGTATATTTTGGTATGCACAGACTATGTGACTAAATTGGTTGAGGTTCAAGCTTTGCAATTTGCAAGAGAAGAGAAAGTTGTTGATTTCTTTTATAATAATATTTTCTCGAGGTTTGGAGCCCCAAGATCCATAGTTTCAGACAGAGGACCTCATTTTACTTCACAGGTAATCAAAGCATTCATAGATCTATATCAAGTCAAGCATAGGAAATCTTCATCTTACCATCCTCAAGTCAATGGACAGATAGAGGTGACTAATAGGGAACTTGAGAATATTCTGACAAGGACAGTGGCAATGAATGGGAAATATTGGGCTAACAGATTACCTGAAGCATTTTGGGCTTACAATACCACTTGGAAGTCCACAACAAAATTCTCACCTTATGAATTAGTTTATGGAAAAATCCCTATTCTGTCTATAGAATTTGAACTTTAGACACTTAAAACTACATTACATATCAGTCTACCATTGTCCATAGCCCAGCAAAATAGAATTCTTCATCTCAATGAGTTAGATGAAATCCAGACAGAAGCCATTCAGCAAACACAACTGGTCTAGTATCAAAGGAATCAATGGCAAGACCAACATATCAAGAGGAGGATATTTTAATAAGGTGATTGGGTTCTTCTTTATGATTCTAAATTAAAGGAGTTCAAAGGGAAGTTACATACTCATTGGATGTGTCCTTATCAAATAAAGGAAGTTTTTGAGAATGGAATAGTGTTGTTGGAACCTATTGATGGAAGCATAGACACATTTTTATTGAATGACCACCGAATTAGACTCTATAAAAGGCCATCCACTAAGGAAGAGTTCATCAAAGATTTGTGTTTGGTTATAGGAGACACATCCTCAGTCACAATTTTGGACTGACAAAAAAAAAAGAAAGAAGGTTGAAAACCAACAAATGGTGGCCTTCTTACAAAAAAGGAAAAGGTTGAAAACCAGCAAATGGCAACCTTCTAAAAAAAAGAAAAAAATGAACAAGATAGAAAACCAATAAATGGTTGTCTTTCTCGACCAAGGGGATTGAAAACTAGCAAATGGAAGTTCCCTTATTCATCCCACATAAGAATAATCAAGCTATTGAGGTGATCAGGTGCCTGGAGTTACTCAAACACACCTCCAGCGCTTGCAAATTGGAGCACCTCCGACACTTCATGAAGAAGCAGCACCTCCGATGCTCCACCAATAAAGAGCTATTCAAAATATAATATATTGGGAGGGGAGCCACCTCTCTGGGTAATAAAGTAAAGATGTCATTTGATGAAGTCATCATAACTCATCCTCCACTTTATGGCAGGAACAAAGATGAAGTCAACACGCATCCCAAGAGAAATCATTACTCTCGTTTGCATGGGTACTTCCAAAGGACTGCGCTAATGTCACCTGGATACATGGATTCTCGAACCACTCTACAAGAATGATTGTAGGTTGTGTGACAATAAAGATGTTGAGATCATTTCAAGCCATGAAGAAGCTGCTCAAGTACCACATCACGTTAAAGTCTCATCAATGCCACAACATTTCAGCCAAATACATGGGTTCCTCCTCATTACGATTGGTTCAGGTAATTCTCTCTTAATGAAACATTAATTAGAAATTGTTTTGTCATTTCTATTTTTTGGTGCCATCATTATGACAAGTCCTCCTATGATTATTCTCCTTCCCAAATTCATTCATGCTCCCATCTTTGTTGCACTGTCACCATGCCTATGGAGTGTCCCATCACTCTTCTACAATTATGAATGCATAAGCACTCTAACCAATTTCAAGTTCATTTTCCATAGTCCAAGCCATTAAATGAATTGACATAATAATCCTCATTCAAAACTACAAAATACCCTGAAGAACAGAGTCAGCTGATACAGTCCTCCGGAGCCTATGGAGTTAAAGGAGAAAGAACAAATTACATAGGAGAGTGAGGGATTTAGAACAGAGGGTAAAAAGGGACTTAGAAATGGGGCTTAAGAAAAAATCAGAGCCAGAAAGTGTTACAGGTCTTTTGCAAGATGATGCTGCAACAGACATTCTGAGGAATGGAGGATGGCTGGAGCTTTTGGAAAAGTTTGAAGGGTTTCAAGAGGATATTGTTGATGACTTCCTAAGAAACCTGAGGGACAATCAGACAGTTGTGAAGGGAGTTCAAGTGAATCTCTCTGCAACCACTGTAAGTCATATTTCTGGATTGCCTGAACAAGGTGAGAGGTTCTACCATTTAAAAACTTTATATACTAATTTGATTACGAATTTCTTTGTTGAAGGTGAACATGCAATACAGTTGCATTCAACTAAGAACGAGGTTAAAGAAATTCTTAGGTCCTCACTTCCAAACCGTTGGCAATTTGTAGCTATGTGGATGAAATATTTCAGATGTGATGGTCAATTTTCCTTAGTTCTAGGACCAATAATGAAAATGTTGGTTTTTCTGAGGCATGGGAATGCACACCCTGAATTCAGCATAAATATTCCCAACCTTTTGTACTCTATCATTAGAGCAACTATAGAAAAGTATCAACAAAACAAGGGTTCTATGAAACACCATGGCCTCATTTTTCTGATAGTCAAACATCACTTTTTGTCTCAAGCTGATGGGGAAGAATTATGGCAGACATTTCTAGATAACAAACCCTAGGATAGAGAACCAAAGAGGGCTTAGGAAGTGGGTGAGGGTTCCTCTACCTAGCAAGAAGAGGAGACAGAGCCTTCAACTTCCTCTACAGCTAGTGAAAAAGTTAAAAAGTCCTCATTGGCGGCAACTTCTTCTACTACCCCTGTTTCTGACAAGAAAAGGAAAGGAAAAGAAATTAGAGAACTTGTTATTTAGCATACACCATATATGACTCATTCAACAAGGAGAAAGATGACTTTGGCTGAGGATTCTTTTCCAAAGGAACCAACAAGGGAAAGCCAGGGTTAGAAAACAAAGAGAATTTCAAAGAAAATTGAATCTAACATACATTATTGGGCTAAAGAGCTACCCTATGACTTAGATGAAATTCCTCTAATAAGAAAGAAGAAATAGAGAGAGGTTTCTCCTGAGCCATCTATTCATCTAAGTCCAACTTCACAACATTCTCCTACTTTGGAGTCAGAACAAAAAGAAACTTATACTATTTCCTCTAATTTTGAGGATGATACACCTGCTTCGGAGGCACCTGCTCCACCTATGCTACAGAGAAGTAAAAGGAAAAGGTAGGTCTCCCAAGCTGAAAAAGATATTGCTTTCCTAGTTGAAGTCCTTTTAGGTTTCAAAACTTCTGAGGAGAAAGATGGGCCTTCATCAGTGCCAGTAGTTGTAGAGAAGACCCAAGAAGAAATTCAGGATAGGGAAGTGTTGTGTGGTTACACAACACGCCCCATTTTGACTTGGCAAAACAGGGACCCAGCTTTTCTTTTGGCTTGTGTTATTGGCTTTCTGGCGGTTTGGTAAAATCAGTCATGTTCATCATCATGTGGAGTCAAGATGAGGTAAGCCCCAATATGAGGTTAGTTTGTCAAAATTCATATTTCATATATATGACCACATATTCTGAAAGAGCATTAAAATCCATGCAGGTTTGCCTTTTACATCACCCTGATATTCATTAGGATGTGAGAGTTATGAACAGTCAAAGTCTTGGTCAAACCTGATATTCGCAAGAAGAGGGTCATATTGTATAAACTCAGTTATGCTGTTTGAAGAACATCATCATCATATTTGAAATGCCCCCCGGATAATATCCTGAGGTTCAAATATCCGGACGTCAACTTTAAGTGGTAGTTAGTTTTCCCCGTCGGGCGGTCTTTTGTATCACGAGCATCATGTTTTTGAAAGTAACCCGATATTCGTTAATATCATCCTGATGCAAAATATCAGCCTTAACCAAATATCCTGATGACATCATCCGAAGATGATAAACAAAGAAACAAACATCCTGATGACATCATCATCATATTTACATTTCAACAGGATATTTCGTAAACATGATCCTGTTCACCCAATATGACGATGACGTCATAAGACATTTCCAATACGAAGAACAAATATCATGATGACGTCATCCTGATATTCCGAAAGGAGAATGAGTAAAGTTTAAAGGTCATCATCATATTTTGAAATATCACCCGATGGACCGAAATATCCTCCTGATGTGCTAAAATGATAACAAAGGTGAGTTGTCACCCGAATTTTGTCGATAACAATTTCAAGACTAGGGAGGATGATATTGAAACTCAACCTGATATTTGTGAAATATCATCCTGCCCTCATGATATCTTGTCATATGAATATCCTCCTGCTCCCTTTTGCCGCCATTGCCATTAAATGCGCGCCGATTTGGTAGGTGATTCCCGCCGAGCCCGGAACCCAATGAAACGTCTGGCGAGATCCTGAGTTTTCGCACGAATGATCAAAGATTGCGATCTAACTTGTCAGAGTTACCCTAAGTTTACCCTAATTGCAAGGTTAAAAGGTAATTCAACCGCCATTGTTACATTTACCTGCGTTAAAATTGTTTTACAGAACACCAGCCTCCATATCTGCATAATAGCTGCCGTTGCGTGATTCGAGCCCACAGACAGAAGGACGAAGGTGATCAGCAGCCGAATCAAGAGCGTCTCAATGATATACTGGTATAAAAGAAATCTGCATAACCAGGTAAGTGAAATGAAACCCTCATCATGTTGTTTCTATATGATGCTGTAAGTTCTGGTTATGTATCTGTATAAGTAAGTAATGTGAAATTGATGCAGTAGGCATGAAATTGGCAATATGTATACATGCATATCCCATTGTGAGAAGAAATGATTGTGAATTGCAGGTACCCATGGCTGAAAAGCACTCAGTCAAGAATCAGGAAGAATTCAGCCGGCCTATGTTCTCTTCACAGAGAGGGGTCCTGTTCAAATTTGGGGCAATTACAGATACCCATCAGGGAAGTACCAACCTGGAAGCTTGGTCAGCCAAGCTGAATGATGGACAAGATAAGAGTCTAGTATTGGACGCCGTGTTTGTATCCGGCATGTGGAACGCTGCTGGCTTCCCCTACTCCATGGAATCTCCGGAGCTGGTTATTGAGTGCGCCCGGAATTACAACCCTCAGACGAGGCAGGTGACGAAGCACGGGAGAGTGTATGCAGACCTATCCATCAAAGGTCTATCCCAAACATTTGGACTGCCAATGGGCAGCAAGGTAAAGAGTGTAGACTTGAAGAAGTCTGAAAGAGAGTATGAGGCCAACAAGAAGACGGCCAGAAAGAACATGTATGCTTGGCGGGCCGAGAACAACACATATAATGCAGTGGCCAAGCTCCCTGTACACATGTTCAAGTTTGATTTTAATGAAGAATATCAGTATGTGATTGCCCTACTGAACAGGGTGACTAGCCAGCCTGATACTGGAGAATTCAGAGACTGGATGTATGGCATAATAATGATGTGCCTATATGCAGACATCAAGCCGCTATGGGGCCAAATCATAAGTGATGCTCTGCATGAGCAGCTGCTGAACCTGGGAGGTTCAGATTGTGCCTTCTATATGACCTCTTACATTGTTTATTCCTGTGCATATATAGGTACGTTTGATGCCTTAACCACAGATGGGAAGTTAACAGGCACAAATGCAGCTTATATCTGGGATCATCATCCCCAGCTGCAAAGAACCAATTACATCAAGGACTATAAGCTGGTCAACGATGCATTCTCTATGCATCTGGTAAGGACCATGGAAGATGACAGGACAAAAAGACTGAGCACGGAAGCTCAGGAGGCAGTATACAGGCATGGGGCATGGTACATCCAATTTGCCACCTTTTCCTACCTCAGGATAGAAGGTTTTGAAGGGCATCCCCTGATGCTGCCAAGATATCCTACGGATGCAGTAGTTCTAATGGAATTTATCAGGCAGGGCTCCACCATCATACAGACTTATAAGGATGCCAAGAAGCTGCCACCAATTTTGTTCCCAGTCAGCATCGGCAACTATATGTGCCCTGACTTGGATCATATTAAGAAGGTGATGGTCACTCTGAACAAAATGAATCTGCTACCCTTCCCAGTAACAAGACCATATGATCCTTACAGCCAAGTACAGAAGATTCTAGGGAAGCCTATTCACCAGAGGCACCTAGAGGATTTTTGGGCTGACTGCGAAGATGAGGCAGAGGCCAGGAGGAGGAGGTATCAGAGGTTGACTCTGAACCAGATCAGAACATTTGACTGCATACCCCTCCCTCAGCAGTTGAAGAGTGATGACGGCAGGATCATGGCAGATGAATATGAGTAGAAGAAGATATACAATGATACCATTTCTGCCCCTGACCTCACCATGCAGGAGGATATGTCCTTGGACCCATTCTTTGCCAGAACCATACACTTGACCCAAGCTTGGGTAGATGCACAGGTAGAGGCATTGAAGAAAAAGGGTGTTGCCATCACGGTGGACAACAAGAAGAAGGGGCAGGACATCCCCACAGACGAATATGATGACTTCCTGCTGGAGAAACGGAAGACCAAGGGAGAGAAGATTCCTCCACCACAGCAGCCAAGCAAGAGAGCCTCAAAGGGCAAGAAGGTGGAAAAGGGACCCAAAGGGGTCATAATTGAAAGGGCAGTGTTTACAGCTGAGGAAGCAGCAGGAGCAGGATCAGAATCAAATTCTCCTCCCAAGCCCAAGAAAGCCAAGACAGCAGAGGCTAGAACCGCAGAGACCCAAGAAGTGGGTCAATCATCCAGACAACTAGGCAAGGATATCCTCATGGAGGAAGAGCCTGAAGAAGAGGAGGAAGCTCCATTGATAATCAGGAGAAAGAGGAGAACTCCCCAGGTGTTGGTTCCTATCACACCTAAGAAAACAAGAACCTCCATGAGAGGTGAGATAAGTCACCCTCCAGTACAAGTACAAGGGGCAGGTAGTGAAGTGCAGAAGGAACTTCAGCATAATGTTCCACTTCCTACCATTGTCAAGTTCAAAACAGAACTTGCAGAAGAGCAACAAAAGGAAACATCTCAGGCACAAGCAGAAAAGCATGTCTCGCTAGACGAGACAATAAACTTGTCTGATGATGAGGTGGTGCAGGATGTAGCTACACAAGAAATGGAAGCACTTGCGGCTGCTGGCATCAGTGTGGCTCCTCACAAGCCTCCAACGGTTCAAACAGTGCTTGAAGAGATGAAACAAGCGGAGGCGGAGCAAGAAAAGAGCCCAGAACCAGAGAAGAGCCCGGAGCAGGTAGCTCAGGACATAGGGCTGGACACACTGATTGCCGAAGTGACAGATCCTGCAGTGGTAGACTTAACAGAAAAGCAGGATGCAAGTCCTAAACAGCCAGCAGGATCACCTGATAAGGGCCACCTGACAAAGGAGATAGAGATGGCCGAAGCAGAGGGCCATGTTCTTGAATCTGGCCAACGAAGCCCACAAGATACATCAGTAGGACCTGCTATAGTAGAGGTTCTAGAATCAAAGGCTGATAATAAGAAGAATGAAGTGATAGAGGATCCTGCCGATAAGGCGCAAGAGGTGGATGATGCAGGCATAGGACAAGTAACAGCTACAGAATAGATGCCATCACCTCAGGTAGATCCTACAATGTCAAAGGTGGTGGAAACACCACCAGAAGTAGAAAAACAAAAGGAGGATGATCAACCTCCACAAGGGGAAGAAATGGGGACAGGTGAAGAAACGAAGGAAAAAGATCATGATCATCATGATCTGCCTACAGGTACACCGCCAAGTTCCCCACACAGAGAAGATGCTCCTCCGGAAAAAGAAGTTCCTCAACAGGAGGAGGCACCTCAGGATCAACAACAGCAAGGTGAGCAGCAAGAGCCGGAAAGAGAAAAGTCACCATCTCCACAACACTTGTTAACAGAAAAGGGAGATAGAGGTGAACAGCATCATGATGCTGAGAAGCATGATCAGGTGCCTCCATGGTTAGAAAAAGAAGTAATTGTTGAGGAGGAGCTGGAGATTCAAGAATTTGACGTCTCCACCCTGTTCGCCGCGGATATAATGAAACCCAGGAGGAAGGCCAGGATGACCTTGGCCATCAAAAGAGATCTGGTGATAGGGAGAAGGACTGCACAGATTGCTGTACCTGCCATAGAGAAAGAGAAATGCAAAATCACTGTGGATGAGTTCCAGATAAGCACAGTTGATTTGGGTTTTGCCAATGAAGAGCAGGAAGGTCAGGAGGGAAAAGACATCATTGACTCTCTAATTCAGAAGGTGAAAAGAGAGAAGGAGAAGAATAAGCAACATAAAGAGCACATTGCTCAGTTGCATGCATATATTAAAGGCTTAACCAACCCTGAAGATACCACAGCTGAAGCTGCAGTCCCATTGACTGCCATTCCTCAGGAGGAGGTAAATAAACTGGACCTCATGAAACATGAGGTGTCTGTAATCAGAAAATGGGTGTCTTCCACATTGGATGATGCTATTGAAATAATGAAAGGTTCTTTGAAGAGATGGAGCATATTGAGTGACTCCAAAACCAAGGTAGACAGGTTGCAGGTGCAGACCGGGAAAAGGTCTTATAAACTGGAGAAAGTCCTCAGCCTACTGGATGAAATAAGGTAGATAAATCCACAACTGCTTATCAGTAAGCAGGTGTTAAATAATAATACTGCATTATTAGTGGATATCTGGTATAAAGATGTACAGTTCGAATGCGGAGTCCTCAAGAGATGCAATAATAAGCTGAGGGAGATCAGCATGAGGCTACGCGATTTAATGGGCATTGAAGCAGACATGCTCGAAACATTAGAGGGCAAGGTGGAAGGGAAGATAGACAATCAGGATGAAGATTCTGCCCTCAAGGCTCTACGTAATAACTTCCAGGTGGAAGATGATGGTCTGCTAGTCCACTTGACAGAAGAAGTAATAAATAAGATGATGAGGATCAAGGTCAAGATGGAGACCTATAATGAGACACTGCAGGACAGAAAGAATAAGCTGGATAATAGCAGGGATAGGTATGAAGCGCACAAACACGCCATCATCAAGGCAAAGACTCAAGATGGCGGAGGAATAGATCAAGTTGTGCGGTCATACGAACAAATCCAGAGCAACATGCAGCCCCATATGCAGCAGCGTCATCATCCGGATAGTGAAAGTTCAGAGAGCGATGCACATGATGATGACCCGCATGCATCAGATGAAGAGCATGATGAAGATACATCATGAAGGGGAACATTTTGCATATGCAGTATAGATAGTTGCCAGCTGGCAACTTGTGCCTTTTTGTAATACTGACAAGTCATGAAGTGATTGCCGTTGATTTGTATTGATAAATTAGATCCGTGGATCTTTTGTAACGGATTCCTCACCTTATTCTATAAAAGGTGGTGGAATG
Organism: Cunninghamia lanceolata; assembly: GCA_027924645.1. NCBI lineage: Eukaryota > Viridiplantae > Streptophyta > Pinopsida > Cupressales > Cupressaceae > Cunninghamia > Cunninghamia lanceolata. The sequence goes on along the minus strand of BSBN01000937.1, from coordinate 2,110,495 downwards.
CCTTGTTATATTCATTCGAAACTTAATTGAAATTTGATTGCTGAAATATTCAGGACTTATTTCAAAGCTGCTGTATATGTACATGTCTTTTGCATACTTAATGAAAGAGAAGAGTATTCCGATTACAAATCTTCGTAAATCTTGAGTAATCTGTGTCTGAATTCTGGATATATGCTTTGATTTGCTGCGTCCCTTGGAGTGCTCATCATGTTGCATGTATTGCTTTCATTCATTATCCTCTGAAGTTTGCATCAACTGTATCTAACTGTGGAATGTCCTGGTGAACATATGGTTTGATTTCTTCTCCTCAAGACAGTATCAAGCATGTATGTGGATCAAAAGCTGAAGGTTCAACTTAATTAGAAGTATTTCTTTTAATTTCTTTCAATTTCAGAGCATCTCACTATCACAATTGCAAATAAACTGATAATCTTAAGCAAACAACCCAAAATATGCAGACATCTCGTAGATAATCGTAAATATTTAGCATATTTGAACATTAAGCATGCACAATTGAAAATATCATGCAAAGATTGAGGTACTTTACATCTTTTCATCAAATAGCTACATAATTTGACTTCTCTGTAAAGAATTTCTGCAGGAACGTCATGATGATGGTGCATTTTCACGTAAGGCCCCAAAATGGAAACAGCAACTCACATTAACCACTGAGTAACGTCAGTAGATTAAGACCTAATCACCGGAGACTTGGGATCATGAATTCTTTGAATTCACTGCATCTTTCAAGATGAATAAAGGTTAATGTGTACTTTTATTCTATGTTTGTTTGTGACTAACATCATGACCAACATAAATTGGCGCTAGAAGGAGGGCCGAACTGGAAAAGACACCACTGCTTCAGTCATCATTCATTTTATGCAGGTCCCTCGCTCCTAACGCAACATAAATTGGTGCTAGAAGGAGGGCTAGACAGAGAATTTCTGGATTTCAACATATTTGTAGGCCCCTCGCTCCTAACGCAACATAAATTGGCGCTAGAAGGAGGGCCAAGTCTGGAAGATCACGCTCATCATCAGTATTTTCAGGTTTGATGACGTATAAGAGTAAGGTAACCTCATATCACCCGTGAATTTCAGTAAATTACGTAAATATTTGCTGTGAGAAGTTTGTATATGCACATTCTATGTAAAGATTTCCTGATCTCACATAAATATTGCAAGCTTTACAGTAGATCTCTTTAAATTCACTAATATTGGCCAAAGACGCATAAATTTGTTCAAGCTTTGAGAATTTGAGCCTTAAACACGTAGGATCTTGTGCTACGGGTCAGAATATCCTAATATCCTGTCATATTTGCAGTGTCTTCGCAAATATTTCGTAAATATCCAGTCTGATTTGCCATCTGACCGCAAATATCACCTCATCCGGTGGAATCTAACCAATATTTGCAAAGTTTCAGCCAATTTGCCTCCAAATCAAGAAATCCTGGCTCACAGGATAAATACCAGGTCTAGACCTAGTGAAATTTTTGAAGAATTGCCTGTTAGAGGTTTCAGACCTAGGACTGTAGACATTCACCATACTCCAGGGTCTGGTACGTCTAGAGCTTCACCGGGACCTCCTCCTGTGACCCCTGTCAGTTTGCAAATACCTTCCGGTATATCCGTGACACCTCCTGTTCAACCCCAGGGTATACCTTTAGTTCAACCTCAGCCAACTGCACCACCAGTTCAGCCCCCTCAGGTTGCAATGTCTTTCTTTGCAGCAAAGTCACCCTTGATCTTTAATGCATATCACGAGTTACCAAAGAATCCGGACAAACTTTGTCCAAAATATCATCCTTATCAAGATGCTGATGATCATATCAGGACGTTTAAAGAAGCGTGCTGCAGAGCCAGAATAGAACATCAGGACGTGGTGTGCAGATTATTCCCTTTTTCCTTAGGGGAAGAGGCTTATAATTGGTTCATCAGTCTTGGTCAATCTTCTGTTGGTTCGTGGGCTATCTTAGAGAAAGCCTTTCTTGACAGGTTCAAGGTTCCTATTGATCCATCCATGAATTACCACATGTTTGCCACAATCAAGAGATTTGAGAATGAGCCTATTGCCAATTTCAATGCTAGGTTCCAGAAAATGTTGTCCAAGCTAGTTGCCCCATATGTGGTGGCTGATGCTGCTACTAGGAGTATCTATTATTCAGCCCTGGATCCATTAACTTCCATGTTCATCAGAAGAACACATCCTGAGATCACTACATTGACAGGAGCCTTTCAAGAAGCTATCAAGGTAAATCAGCAGTTGATACCTGCTCCTACTCCAAATATAGCATTCCCTACTTTGCCTGGCGTACAATCACAATATCCAGCACCATATCCTGCAGCTTATCCTTCACAATATCCTGCACAATATCCTAATGGATCAGTGATACCCCCAGCAGTCATGCCTGCACCTTTGCAAGTACCTCCATTGAGTATTATGCCTCCTCCTAATGGAAATGGCCAATTGCCACAATATCTTGCACATGCTCAGACACCTCAGGGTACAGATTTATCCAACAATAACCATGGATCTTCCTTTTTCAAGCCTCAGACCGAAAATGTAGTGGCCAAAGCTCAAGAGGAGAAAGAGGAAATCAAAGAAATTTCTGCTCAGTTGAGAAAACTCACCATAGAAGTAACACATTTGAGAAACCAAGGGTTTTATTCACAGTCAGGTCAGAATAGGAGTTATTCCAATGACAGACCAAACTACCCTGACAGAGGATACAACAATAACTTCAACAATAATGGTGGAAACAACAATAATCCTCCTAGACAGCCCAGAGTGTGGAACTCCAGGCCAAATAATGGTTCATTACCATCACCCCTAGACAATCAGCCTCCTAGTGAAGCCAAACAAACTACCAGAGTCAATCTTGCTGAAGCAGCCCTTACCAATTGGTGCAGGATTCACAATACCAATGCACATGCAGAATTAGATTGTCCACAATTTAGGATTGCTGCCAGCATCTTTCAGACTGAAGTGTCTAACACTTCTGGAAATCCACCTCAGGCAGAAGGGAATGAAATAGTTCCTTGTGGATATGACTCAGCTTTTGTGCTAGAAACGTACACAAATCAGCCTCATCAGGATTATAATCAGACCTGTGAAGAATCTGCCTTAACCTTTGAAACAAACTATGTCTTCCCCTTTGAGGATGAAAACGAACCTGCAAGAGAGCATGAGGAAGTACATGCATACCAGCAGCAATACCCTAGTAAGCACAATTATAACCTGAGGAGTAATGCCAACAGACCTGCTGGTCCATTGACATCATCTCTACCTCCAAACAACTTCAACACACCTCCTGATCCTAAGGCTAGCAATAACCCTGGGTTCCCTAAGGTGAATGCTCAATACTTGTCTCCTCAAAACACAGTAACAAAAGTCGTAAATGCACCTCATGAGTTTGACAAGTTAGTCAGTTATTTGGCTGATGAAATGAAGAAAATCAAGATCAGCCTGTCCCTATCGGAGTTACTGAAAACTCTTGCCATCAAAAGGGCATTCATGAAGTCACTAGATGATCCTACTCCTAAAGAGGATAATCATCTTTCAAGTCAATCCAATGGCAAAGATCATGCTGCTAAAGATAATACTATCAAGTCTAAAGTGTCAGCTTCAGTCCAAGCCGCTGAAACCTCCCACATGACCTTGTATAGAGATAAAACTGAATCACCTCCGTTTCTCCTCACCATAAGAATGTTCAGCAAGAACTTGCACAACTGTTTAGTTGATTCAGGAGCCTCAACGAATGTTATGCCTTTGTCAATATGCAACACATTAGGACTGCATCCTGCTAAATCCTTAAAGAAGGTCACTCAACTGGTCAAGACAGAAGTAAGTGTCGTAGGAGAACTGACTCACATTCACATGCAGCTAGCGTCTGATCCTAGGATACAGTATTACATTGACATTCAGGTAGTTGACATACCTGATACATATGGGATGTTGCTTAGCCGAGATTGGTCTAAAATGCTCAACGGATACATGTCTACAGACTTCAGTCACATGTGGTTACCATGGAAAGGTATACCTAATCAGATCAGGATTGATGCTGAGCCTAGGATGAAACATATGATCACAGAATATAACAAAACAAATGAGATCATGTATGTAAACGTAGAACCTGGAGTTTATTACATCAGGCCGCAAACTGTCAAAATAGAAGAGATCCTGATGCTTGATGTTCATCATCATCATGATGATGATTATCATGAGGATATGCCAGTTATAGAACTTAATAATGATCCTGATAATGAGAATGAAATAGATCGCTTCAGAGATTTTGAGATGCATTTATCTACTCAGGTAAAACGTTGCCAATTATTGAATATACCTGCTAATGATATTTTGATTGATGGATGGTGCAGATTACATGGCGAAGCACACTCAGAAAAGACTTGTGAACCATGCTTAGACATGATGATGCTGGAGCAGACGTATAGTGAAGCATCATCATCATATTCTGAGGTGAGTGCTACATCTGATGATGATGATGATACTAATTCTTATTTGTCTTCTGCAGGAACAGAGGCTCCGATGGATCGTGATGAGGATCATATCCGGAAAATGGAAGAAGTCCTAATGTATGATCAGACGAATGATGCGAGAAAGGAAAGGATCACTCCTGGTAGTGATTGCTTCATGGAACCTGATTACGAGTTGTCTGATGAAGACAAAGGCAGTGACCTGACGAAGTTCGAAGAATTTCTGGTAAAAGAAATAGAAAAAATGACACGACAGCATAAATTTCCCCAGGAGGTTTTAATTAAAGGTTGGTGTAGGCTGCATGAGGCGCCTCACTCAGAAACAACTTGCTCACTGTGTTTACACATCTTGAAGAAGCATGCAGCTGTATGTGCTGAACATCATCCTCCTGATGAGATGGAAGAGAAAACAGAAAAGCCATCAAGCTCATCAAATAAAGGAAAGAAGAAACTTGAAGATGACATCCCCAAGTTAAAGTGGATATCAGGCGGAGCAGCAGCCAGAGCTGCAAAGAAGAAAGAAAGTTCAAGTAAATATCCTGCTGAAGACAAATGTCCTGCTGAAGATAAGCCTTGGATCCTGAGGTTTGATGGATCCAAATCTAAGCAAGGTGCTGGGGTAGGAATTGACCTTATTGATCCATCAAGAAAATCCTATTTAGCAGCTTACAGACTACAGTTCCCTTGCTCCAATAATGTCACAAAGTATGAAGCTCTGATTCATGGACTGTTGTTTGCTCATAAGAAGAAAGTGAAGATCCTGCATGTCTTTGGAGATTCAGAACTAGTTGTGAGACAAGTGAGAGGAATTTACTCTTGTAATTACAGAAAACTGTCAAATTACAGACATCGTGTGTGGGACCTGATTGAAGACTTTGATGCCTTTAATATCATTCACGTACCAAAAGAACAGAACCAGAGGGCAGATGCACTTGCCCAGGCCGCTAGTACGTTGGAACCGCTGTCTATATCTGGTCTGAAGAGATTTTCAGTAGAATTGGTGTCAGTACCTTCAGTACCTGACAATGTGACTAATCTCCAGGTGTTTGATGATGATCAGCACATCCTGGACTTCATATCAAATAGAGACATATTTGAAGCTCAGATTATAGATGAGAATGGTATGGAAGATCATGTCTGGGAAGAAGATGAGATATTGGAGTTGCCTAGCAACACAATTCCCAAAGGTATGATTGAATTAGAAAGAGCCTTTGATCTAGATAATATGCTTAAACATAAGGATCTGCCTAAGGCAGATGGAGGTCAATATTCACAAGTGAATATTGGACAAGCTGATGACAAGAGAAACGTCTTATTGGGTAAGGTTTGTACACTAGAAGAGTTAGAAGGAATAACTCAGGCCCTTAAGGATTACATATATGTAATTGCATGGACTTATGATGAGTTAAAGACATATGACACTTCTGTCATAACTCATACTATACCTCTCAAGCCGGATGCAAAACCTTTCATACAGAAGCAGAGGCCAGTCAATGCTCTGCTTGAGCCCATCATCCTTGAAGAAGTCAAGAAATTGTTAAATGCCCGGATAATATTTCCTGTGAGGCACTCCTCTTGGGTGGCGAATCTTGTGCCAGTCAGAAAGAAGAATGGAGACATCAGATTATGTGTAGATTTTAGGAACCTGAACAGAGCATCAGAAAAGGATAATTATCCTTTGCCCTCTTTGGATGAAGTTCTACAGATGGTAAATGGAGCCAAGATGATGTCCTTCTTGGATGGTTTTTCAGGATACAACCAAGTGATGGTTGATAAAATTGACAAATTGAAAACTGCCTTCACCACAAAGTGGGGGATATTTGCATATAGACGTATGCCATTTGGACTTATAAATGCTGGAGCTACATTCCAACGAGCAATGGACATAGCCTTCAGAGGCTTAATAGGAAAATGTATAGTCATCTACATGGATGACTTGACAGTATTCTCCAAGGAAAGGGGAAATCATGTTGCCGATCTCAGAAGTGTACTGAAGAAATGTGAAGAATATGGAATATCTTTGAATCCCAAGAAGTGCATATTCAGGGTCACAACAGGAAAGTTACTAGGCCACCTGATCACAGAAGATGGGATTATCATTGATCCTGACAGGGTGGAATCCATTATGAAGTTACAACTTCCAGGAAGCAAAAAGGAACTTAAATCTTATTTTGGTAAGATAAATTTTGTGAGGAAGTTCATCACCGGCTTTGCTAAGATTGTCAGACCACTGAATGCCATGTGAAAAAGGATGCACAAATTGAGTGGACACCAGAAGCCAAGGCTGCCTTTGAAGATATAAAGAAGGCCATTTCAGATGCTCCTGTCCTCATTAGTCTAGATTATACAAGAGATTTCTACATCTACTCATTTGCTTCAGAACATACCTCTGCAGCAGTGTTAACTCAAAGAAATGAAGAGAAAGAAGAGAAACCAATTGCTTTCATGAGCTGTCCTTTCAGGGATGCTGAGTTGAGATATGTAGATGTTGAAAGACAGGCACTTGCATTAGTCAGAGCAGTAAAGAAATTTAGACATTACATACTAAGAAGCAAAGTGATTGCTGTGGTACCAGATGCAGCAGTAAAGATGCTGTTGATGCAGAGTGAACCTGGTGAAAAAAGAGCCAAATGGATTATTGTATTACAAGAATATGACATGGAGATCACACCAATGAAGCTAGTAAGAGGACAAGCTCTGAGCCAGATGATATCTGAAACTGATCCAAACATCATCAGTCAGCAGTATGTGATCAATGAGAAAGACAATAGAGAATGGTATTCAGACATCAGGCACATCCTGATCACTGGAAGATGTCCTTCAAGAATGCAAGCTTCACAGAGAAGAGCCTTAAAGATAAGATCCCAGAAGTATATGATGAAGGGAGGAACCCTGTTTAAAAAGAATTATGAAGGAATATACTTGAGATGCTTAGAGAAACCAGAAGCAAATAAAGCGTTGACAGAGTTACATGACAAGTTTGGAACGGCACATGGATCAGCGTTGGCCACCACACATGCAATCCTCAGAGCAGGATATTACTGGCCTACAATTTTTAAAGACATGGCTGATCATGTTAAATGTTGTCATGTTTGCCAGGTTGCTACCAACAGAGAGAAATATGCTGCACAACCGTTGCAGCCAGTGATGGAAGAGCGCCCATTTGCACAGTGGGGCATGGATTTCATAGGACCGATCAATCCTTCGTCTTCCTCAGGCCATAGGTATGTCCTAACGATTACTGATTATTGTACCAGATGGACTGAGGCTACCAACAGCAAAACCTGCACTGCAGATGATGTCATCAAATTTCTGGAAAGCAACATTATCACCAGGTATGGAACTCCCTATGCATTGGTAAGTGATAATGGTTCTGCCTTCATTTCCACCAAATTGTCAAGTTGGGCTTTTGATCATGGGATCATACTTAAGTTTTCATCCAACTACTATCCCTAGGGAAATGGATTAGCATAATCCACCAACAAGAATTTACTGAGAATCATAAGAAAATTGATAGAGAAAAATCCTAGGGAATGGAACTCATTTCTGAAATATGCCTTATGGGTAGACAGAACTAGAATGAAAATTGCATTAGGAAACTCACCCTTTCAACTAGTATATGGGGTAGATCCTATCCTCCCTGTAAACTTGAAAATTCCTACTCTGCAGTTTGCCCAAGAATATCTAGGCATAGATAATAAACAGGAAGTCAGGTTGCTTCAGTTGATGCATCTGGAAGAAAAACGAAGTCAAGCGATTGACCAATTTGCAAAACATCAGGCTGTTGTCAAACGCTGGTTTGACAAGAGAGCCAGAATTAAAGCTTTCAGGATATCTGATTTAGTCCTGATGTGGGATAAAGCCCATGAAAAGAAAGGTGATCATGGTAAGTTTGATAGATTATGGATAGGTCCCTTTCAGATTTCTGAAATCTTAGGAGACAGCACTTATAGGCTTAAGAACCTGACAGGTGAGGATGTCCCATTGCCAGTCAATGGACAATTCCTCAAACATTATTTCCAGGCCTGAATGACTTCATGACAGTCATGTGTATCATATTGTATATTTGTATAGTTGTTTGTACAGTTCGTTTGTTGTGTTTGTGTTGTTGTTTTGTTGGTTGGGACCTTGTTCGGGTAAGTCAGGATGATGCACTTCATCACCCTAAGAAAATAATTAAATTGTTGAGATTCAAATGATGAGATCACATTTAAACATAGGTTATGATTCATTCTAGGAAGTATTCATGATCAGGTTTGTGATGTCTTTTCATCAGGGTGCTTTTTCTTGGTCAAAGTGAATCCATCACAATGAAACACCTAACAGCCTTGGGTTTGTTGAACACACTAGTATAGGTGTTAAGTGAAAAATCTAAAGGGACTCCCTTGCTACCAATACAATCTCCAACCTAAAGCTACAAGTGACTATACCTTCTACAAATGAGCTGACATAATGATATCAGATATAAATTTTTAAAGAAAATCAGAAAAGAAATAAAATTAGGCCATCTAAGTAACTCTACCGGGGCTATGGACGCCTGCTGGCAGTGGGGCTCTACTTAGGGAGATTGTATAGATAACCTTGCCGGGGCTATAGATGCCTGCTGGCAGCAAGGCTCTATCCAGGTTGGCTATGAGGGATGATCTCCAAATATGTAGTTTAACACCAGTTACTTATGTTTTCAACTTACTTTCAAGATGAGGATAATTAATCATATGCACACACCTGATCCTTTGTTAGCTTTATCACCATAATGAAATTTTATCATTCAGAGTATTATGATGCTTACACTTAGACAGAATTAGAACACTATAGATGAATCTGATCACATCACTTGAATCATTGGAATTTGTTTATTTTCTTTGGTGGCAAGTTGTTGTATGGTTACACAACACGCCCCATTTTGACTTGGCAAAACAGGGACCCAGCTTTTCTTTTGGCTTGTGTTGTTGGCCTTCTGGCGGTTTGGTAAAATCAGTCATGTTCATCATCATGTGGAGTCAAGATGAGGTAAGCCCCAATATGAGGTCAGTTTGTCAAAATTCATATTTCATATATATGACCACATATTCTGAAAGAGCATTAAAATCCATGCAGGTTTGCCTTTTACATCACCCTGATATTCATCAGGATGTGAGAGTTATGAACAGTCAAAGTCTTGGTCAAACCTGATATTCGCAAGAAGAGGGTCATATTGTATAAACTCAGTTATGCTGTTTGAAGAACATCATCATCATATTTGAAACGCCCCCCTGATAATATCCTGAGGTTCAAATATCCGGACATCAACTTTAAGTGGTAGTTAGTTTTCCCCGTCGGGCGGTCTTTTGTATCACGAGCATCATGTTTTTGAAAGTAACCCGATATTCGTTAATATCATCCTGATGCAAAATATCAGCCTTAACCAAATATCCTGATGATGTCATCCGAAGACGATAAACAAAGAAACAAACATCCTGATGACATCATCATCATATTTACATTTCAATAGGATATTTCGTAAACATGATCCTGTTCACCCAATATGACGATGACGTCATAAGACATTTCCAATACGAAGAACAAATATCATGATGACGTCATCCTGATATTCCGAAAGGAGAATGAGTAAAGTTTAAAGGTCATCATCATATTTTGAAATATCACCCGATGGACCGAAATATCCTCCTGATGTGCTAAAATGATAACAAAGGTGCGTTGTCACCCGAATTTTGTCGATAACAATTTCAAGAATAGGGAGGATGATATTGAAACTCAACCTAATATTTGTGAAATATCATCCTGCCCTCATGATATCTTGTCATATGAATATCCTCCTGCTCTCTTTTGCTGCCATTGCCATTAAATGCGCACCGATTTGGTAGGTGATTCCCGCCGAGCCCGGAACCCAATTAAACGTCTGGCGAGATCCTGAGTTTTCGCACGAATGATCAAAGATTGCGATCTAACTTGTCAGAGTTACCCTAAGTTTACCCTAATTGCAAGGTTAAAAGGTAATTCAACCGCCATTGTTACATTTACCTGCGTTAAAATTGTTTTACAGAACACCAGCCTCCATATCTGCATAACAGCTGCCATTGCGTGATTCGAGCCCACAGATAGAAGGACGAAGGTGATCAGTAGCCGAATCAAGAGCATCTCAACGATATACTGGTATAAAACAAATCTGCATAACCAGGTAAGTGAAATGAAACCCTCATCATGTTGTTTCTATATGATGCTGTAAGTTCTGGTTATGTATCCGTATAAGTAAGTAATGTGAAATTGATGCAGTAGGCATGAAATTGGCAATATGTATACATGCATATCCCGTTGTGAGAAGAAATGATTGTTAATTGCAGGTACCCATGGCTGAAAAGCGCTCAGTCAAGAATCAGGAAGAATTCAGCCGGCCTATGTTCTCTTCACAGAGAGGGGTCCTGTTCAAATTTGGGGCAATTACAGATACCCATCAGGGAAGTACCAACCTGAAAGCTTGGTCAGCCAAGCTGAATGATGGACAAGATAAGAGTCCAGTATTGGACGCCGTGTTTGTATCCGGCATGTGGAACGCTGCTAGCTTCCCCTACTCCATGGAATCTCCGGAGCTGGTTATTGAGTGCGCCCGGAATTACAACCCTCAGACGAGGCAGGTGACGAAGCACAGGAGAGTGTATGCAGACCTATCCATCAAAGGTCTATCCCAGACATTTGGACTGCCAATGGGCAGCAAGGTAAAGAGTGTAGACTTGAAGAAGTCTGAAAGAGAGTATGAGGCCAACAAGAAGACGGCCAGAAAGAACATGTATGCTTGGCGGGCTGAGAACAGCACATATAATGCAGCGGCCAAGCTCCCTGTGCACATGTTCAAGTTTGATTTTAATGAAGAATATCAGTATGTGATTGCCCTACTGAACAGGGTGACTAGCTAGCCTGATACTGGAGAATTCAGAGACTGGATGTACGGCATAATAATGATGTGCCTATATGCAGACATCAAGCCGCTATGGGGCCAAATCATAAGTGATGCTCTGCATGAGCAGCTGCTGAACCTGGGAGGTTCAGATTGTGCCTTCTATATGACCTCTTACATTGTTTATTCCTATGCATATAGAGGTACGTTTGATGCCTTAACCACAGATGGGAAGTTAACAGGCACAAATGTAGCTTATATCTGGGATCATCATCCCCAGCTGCAAAGAACCAATTACATCAAGGACTATAAGCTGGTCAACGATGCATTCTCTATGCATCTGGTAAGGACCATGGAAGATGACAGAACAAAAAGACTGAGCATGGAAGCTTAGGAGGCAGTATACAGGCATGGGGCATGGTACATCCAATTTGCCACCTTTTCCTACCTCAGGATAGAAGGTTTTGAAGGGCATCCCCTGATGCTGCCAAGATATCCTACGGATGCAGTAGTTCTAATGGAATTTATCAGGCAGGGCTCCACCATCATACAGACTTATAAGGATGCCAAGAAGCTGCCACCAATTTTGTTCCCAGTCAGCATCGGCAACTATATGTGCCTTGACTCGGATCATATTAAGAAGGTGATGGTCACTCTGAACAAAATGAATCTGCTACCCTTCCCAGTAACAAGACCATATGATCCTTACGGCCGAGTGCAGAAGATTCTAGGGAAGCCTATTCACCAGAGGCACCTAGAGGATTTTTGGGCTGACTGCGAAGATGAGGCAGAGGCCAGGAGGAGGAGGTATCAGAGGTTAACTCTGAACCAGATCAGGACATTTGACTGCATACCCATCCCTCAACAGTTGAAGAGTGATGACGGTAGGATCATGGCAGATGAATATGAGTAGAAGAAGATATACAATGATACCATTTCTGCCCCTGACCTCACCATGCAGGAGGATATGTCCTTGGACCCATTCTTTGCCAGAACCATACACTTGACCCAAGCTTGGGTAGATGCACAGGTAGAGGCATTGAAGAAAAAGGGTGTTGCCATCACGGTGGACAACAAGAAGAAGGGGCAGGACATCCCCACAGACGAATATGATGACTTCCTGCTGGAGAAACGGAAGACCAAGGGAGAGAAGATTCCTCCACCACAGCAGCCAAGCAAGAGAGCCTCAAAGGGCAAGAAGGTGGAAAAGGGACCCAAAGGGGTCATAATTGAAAGGGCAGTGTTTACAGCTGAGGAAGCAGCAAGAGCAGGATCAAAATCAGATTCTCCTCCCAAGCCCAAGAAAGCCAAGACAGCAGAGGCTGGAACCGCAGAGACCCAAGAAGTGGGTCAATCATCCAGACAACCAGGCAAGGATATCCTCATGGAGGAAGAGCCTGAAGAAGAGGAGGAAGCTCCATTGATAATCAGGAGAAAGAGGAGAACTCCCCAGGTGTTGGTTCCTATCACACCTAAGAAAACAAGAACCTCCATGAGAGGTGAGATAAGTCACCCTCCAGTACAAGTACAAGGGGTAGGTAGTGAAGTGCAGAAGGAACTTCAGCATAATGTTCCACTTCCTACCATTGTCAAGTTCAAAACAGAACTTGCAGAAGAGCAACAAAAGGAAACATCTCAGGCACAAGCAGAAAAGCATGTCTCGCTAGACAAGACAATAAACTTGTCTGATGATGAGGTGGTGCAGGATGTAGCTGCACAAGAAATGGAAGCACTTGCGGCTGCTGGCATCAGTGTGGCTCCTCACAAGCCTCCAACGGTTCAAACAGTGCTTGAAGAGATGAAACAAGCGGAGGCGGAGCAAGAAAAGAGCCCAGAACCAGAGAAGAGCCCGGAGCAGGTAGCTCAGGACATAGGGCTGGACACACTGATTGCCGAAGTGACAGATCCTGCAGTGGTAGACTTAACAGAAAAGCAGGATGCAAGTCCTGAACAGCCAGTAGGATCACTTGATAAGGGCCACCTGACAAAGGAGCTAGAGATGGCCGAAGCAGAGGGCCATGTTCTTGAATCTGGCCAACGAAGCCCACAAGATACATCAGCAGGACCTGCTATAGTAGAGGTTCTAGAATCAAAGGCTGATGATAAGAAGAATGAAGTGATAGAGGATCCTGCCGATAAGGCGCAAGAGGTGGATGATGCAGGCATAGGACAAGTAACAGCTACAGAACAGATGCCATCACCTCAAGTAGATCCTACAATGTCAAACGTGGTGGAAACACCACCAGAAGTAGAAAAACAAAAGGAGGATGATCAACCTCCACAAGGGGAAGAAATGGGGACAGGTGAAGAAATGAAGGAAAAAGATCATGATCATCATGATCTGCCTACAGGTACACCGCCAAGTTCCCCACACAGAGAAGATGCTCCTCCAGAAAAAGAAGTTCCTCAACAGGAGGAGGCACCTCAGGATCAACAACAGCAAGGCGAGCAGCAAGAGCCGGAAAGAGAAAAGTCATCATCTCCACAACACTTGTTAACAAAAAAGGGAGATCGAGGTGAACAGCATCATGATGCTGAGAAGCATGATCAGGTGCCTCCATGGTTAGAAAAAGAAGTAATTGTTGAGGAGGAGCTGGAGATTCAGGAATTTGACGTCTCCACCCTGTTCGCCGCAGATATAATGAAACCCAGGAGGAAGGCCAAGATGACCTCGGCCATCAAAAGAGATCCAGTGATAGGGAGAAGGACCGCACAGATTGTTGTACCTACCGTAGAGAAAGAGAAAGGCAAAATCACTGTGGATGAGTTCCAGATAAGCACAGTTGATTTGGGTTTTGCCAATGAAGAGCAGGAAGGTCAGGAGGGAAAAGACATCATTGACTCTCTAATTCAGAAGGTGAAAAGAGAGAAGGAGAAGAATAAGCAACATAAAGAGCACATTGCTCAGTTGCATGCATATATTAAAGTCTTAACCAACCCTGAAGATACCACAGCTGAAGCTGTAGTCCCATTGACTGCCATTCCTCAGGAGGAGGTAAATAAACTGGACCTCATGAAACATGAGGTGTCTGTAATCAGAAAATGGGTGTCTTCCACATTGGATGATGCTATTGAAATAATGAAGGTTCTTTGAAGAGATGGAGCATATTGAGTGACTCCAAAACCAAGGTAGACAGGTTGCAGGTGCAGACCGGGAAAAGGTCTTATAAACTGGAGAAAGTCCTCAGCCTGCTGGATGAAATAAGGCAGATAAATCCACAACTGCTTATCAGTAAGCAGGTGTTAAATAATAATACTGCATTATTAGTGGATATCTGGTATAAAGATGTACAGTTCGAATGCGGAGTCCTCAAGAGATGCAATAATAAGCTGAGGGAGATCAGCATGAGGCTACACGATTTAATGGGCATTGAAGCAGACATGCTCGAAACATTAGAGGGCAAGGTGGAAGGGAAGATAGAGAATCAGGATGAAGATTCCGCCCTCAAGGCTCTACGTAATAACTTCCAGGTGGAAGATGATGGTCCGCTAGTCCACTTGACAGAAGAAGTAATAAATAAGATGATGAGGATCAAGGTCAAGATGGAGACCTATAATGAGACACTGCAGGACAGAAAGAATAAGCTGCATAATAGCAGGGATAGGTATGAAGCGCACAAACACGCCATCATCAAGGCAAAGACTCAAGATGGCGGAGGAATAGATCAAGTTGTGCGGTCATACGAACAAATCCAGAGTAGCATGCAGCCCCATATGCAGCAGCGTCATCATCCGGATAGTGAAAGTTCAGAGAGCGATGCACATGATGATGACCCGCATGCATCAGATGAAGAGCATGATGAAGATACATCATGAAGGGGAACATTTTGCATATGCAGTATAGATAGTTGCCAGCTGGCAACTTGTGCCTTTTTGTAATACTGACAAGTCATGAAGTGATTGCCGTTGATTTGTATTGATAAATCAGATCCGTGGATCTTTTGTAACGGATTCCTCACCTTATTCTATAAAAGGTGGTGGAATGCCTTGTTATATTCATTCGAAACTTAATTGAAATTTGATTGCTGAAATATTCAGGACTTATTTCAAAGCTGCTGTATATGTACATGTCTTTTGCATACTTAATGAAAGAGAAGAGTATTCCGATTACAAATCTTCGTAAATCTTGAGTAATCTGTGTCTGAATTCTGGATATATGCTTTGATTTGCTGCGTCCCTTGGAGTGCTCATCATGTTGCATGTATTGCTTTCATTCATTATCCTCTGAAGTTTGCATCAACTGTATCTAGCTGTGGAATGTCCTGGTGAACATATGGTTTGATTTCTTCTCATGACAGTATCAAGCATGTATGTGGATCAAAAGCTGAAGGTTCAACTTAATTAGAAGTATTTCTTTTAATTTCTTTCAATTTCAGAGCATCTCACTATCACAATTGCAAATAAACTGATAATCTTAAGCAAACAACCCAAAATATGCAGACATCTCGTAGATAATCGTATATATTTAGCATATTTGAACATTAAGCATGCACAATTGAAAATATCATGCAAAGATTGAGGTACTTTACATCTTTTCATCAAATAGCTGCATAATTTGACTTCTCTGTAAAGAATTTCTGCAGGAACGTCATGATGATGGTGCATTTTCACGTAAGGCCCCAAAATGGAAACAGCAACTCACATTAACCACTAAGTAACGTCAGTAGATTAAGACCTAATCACCGGAGACTTGGGATCATGAATTCTTTGAATTCACTGCATCTTTCAAGATGAATAAAGGTTAATGTGTACTTTTATTCTATGTTTGTTTGTGACTAACATCATGACCAACAGGAAGTTGTAGTGGAAGTTGAAGCAAAGCAAATGGATGCAGCTGGCAATGAAGAGCCAATGGTTGTGGGAGCCCCTGATGTACAACAAGCAAAAGAAGAAACAAGAGTATATGCTCACCCCTCTGACCAAGAGGATACTGAAATTTCAAAAGAACAACATATGTTAGAAGAGATTGATAATCTAAAAATATTATTATAGGGGAAGAACCAAATTATCGCTGACCTCAAGAAAGTCAGGATGGAGATAGAGTAGGAGAAAAAATAGGTAATTGATAAACTGCAAACAGAGCTCCAAAGTAAACAATAAATAATTTAGGAGAAGGAAGCAAAATTAGAAGCCTAGAAGACTGAGACAACTAAAATCCTTAAGAAAAGGAGGTAGAGGCAGTAAAGAATATTTATGATCTTACCAAAGCCAAAGACAATGGTCTCATAATAATTACATCATTAATTGAGAAAGTATAGAGCCAAGATAAAAAATTGACTTGGGCCAACAATAAAATAGATGATCAGAAGGAATATATTCATGAGTTAGTTGGCCCAGGGGCAACCAGTGAGCAGGAGGTACAAACAAATCCATATGTGGGTCCAATCCCCATTGATATTCCTAAGGCCCTGTTCCACAAGGAAAGGAGATGTAGAGAATATGAGGCTTCTAAGCATATTTTTAAATTACAGAGGGCAGTTACTGCCATGACAAAAAGAGTAGAAACCCTAGAGGAAAAAGTCATTCAGATGGCCTCCATTTCTTCTGAGATTCTATCTTGTAGGCCTCCAAATGCTAGTTATGCTATGTTCTTATAGGAGAGAGTCCTATAGAAGAAGCTATCTTTGGTCATGTCTTATCTGACTGAGAACATAGAGACAACAAAGGAGTTCATGGAAGCATATACAAGGAGTTTTGATGAAGACAAATTTTTTGTTGGAATTATATTTGCATGGTTTCTATGTTAATGATATGACCTTCATTATTAATTATTTTGTAGGGGAATGCCAGCTCAAAGCATTCATGTCACTGATGAGAAATCATCAGATTTGGAATGATAGAATGGAGGCTCATCTCAAGAAGGATACAAAAACAAATCTTTTCATCAGAAATGAATGTCCAAACCCTTATGCTTTTGAGGTCCAATTCAGAGCATATGTCTATCACCCTGAAAGTTAGACCAAAATTTTGCCATTGTATCTAAAAAATCTGCAAGAGTGTTCCATTGATTTTGGTCTTTTTTATGAACAGTTCAGCTAATCCAGTGCTTGCAGTAGAAAAGAAAAGGTGGAACATTCTAACTTCAGAGCAGAAAATGACAGAAGTGGTGACTCCTGCTAACTTAAGATTATTTATGAGGAAGGTAAGATTAATATCCAAAATGATGGATACACACAAATAGGAGTGGATAGGTGGCCATTTCAGACCCCCTCTCATCATTGAGCCAATACTTATCTGGGCTGAGCAAATGGACGATGATAAGTTGCAGGAGTGGTTGAAGTAGGTTGATCAGTACAGGGGAAATGGTAATACCAACCGCACCACTTGGACTACCTATGCACAAGACTACAGCTTGATGGATAGGATCTTCCACCAGAATAAATCTAGATTGTGAGAAGCAAGTAGACTTGCTAATCATTAAGTATGGGGGGAAATGATGAATGCCAGGTAGCACCCATGAAAAACATCTTTTAACCTCTCTTTTTCTCCCTTTCTATTCCATTGTCCTGATGACTGCACCAAAATAGGCTAACAAGATTGTTCTAATGATGATTAATAAGAGATGAATTACTTAAGATCATGATTTCTGATTGAAGGACTAATGTGCATTGAATTGATAGAAATATGCATAAATCTTCTCTTTTTGAATCAATAGGTGTAGGTGTCTAGATAGACAGTTTTGTGCATCTCTAGAGGTAGTCCTAATGATCTCTAGAGCTAACACCAACCTACCACGACTGGTCTCCAAGGTTTCAAATTTAATTGGAGAAGTTTTTGGGATAAGAAGGTGAAGCATCTCTGGAGCTGGATTGAAGTCTTGAGCATCTCCGGAGCTAAACGAGAAGGTTTCAAACATATCTCCAGAGCTACAAACAAGAACATACATCTCCAGTGCCTTTTTAGAATAGTGTAGGTTTTCAGCATAGCTGTCGGTTAGACATTTGCAGTGGTCATCAGGATGCTCCTGATGTTACTCAAATCATCACCTAAGTAATTAAGGGCAGTTTAAAGTTAACTACTAGAAGTTTTTATCTCTTTTTTGTTTTTGCATGAGTTAATAATAAACTGATTTAATACCTATATTTCAAGGCCTCGCTGCCCATTTGTATCTAGAACTAGGAATCAAATTCAGTGTGGACTTCTGTTCCACTCAATCTGTTATTATTGCATGGATATTTATTCTGTAGTTAGACTGTTAGTAGAATAAAGAGATTGATGTTATCTCTTAGATGAACTAGTAGAATAGGGTGAGTGAACTCTCATCACAGATTTAGAAATAAACTTATAGAAGTAGCAGCAAAAGGGACAGTGATTATTCTTCTGATTTCTGTAATCTCATTTTGATATCAATATTTTTCTGAATGCAAAGTTGATGGAATTGGATTGAATCGAGTTGTGATATTATTCTCTTGTGCTGATTCTTTGCTTTAGTCTTCATCCCTAAGTGTGTGGAGCAAGGGCCCACTCTCACCACCAAGGTAGAAGGCTAGTATTGTTGTTTTTTATTTCAGGTTTTGCTTTAAAAGATACTTACCGTTTTCATAGATAGATGCATGTTTCAATTTATAGATTTGCTTTAAGTAATTTACTGTTCAGTTATGTTTTCAATATTCTTAGAATTCATTTCATAGTAGATAGATCAGTTTCTTTAAATTAGTCAAGGTCATTAGAGTTAGTTAGATAAAACTGACAACTATAGGATTCCTAATTGAATATAGCCAAGGACACAACCCTGGATTTGACATCTGAAATATGATTAAATGATGAGGTACAACAACTCTTGTCATTTTTGGTGCCATTGTCAGGGAATTATTGTGTTAATTAGGAAAACTTAGCTAAACAATTTTAGAAGAGATCTGTATGGTTAGAGCTAGAGATTCAAAAGGAAGATACATAAAATAGATACCCCATGAACAAACTATAGGAGAAAGCAATGGGGTGGCACAAGATCTTGTTGAAGAGAGACATCTAGAACCTATCTTGGAAGCTACATCTAAAATTAATAATCCTTTCAATCCTCTAAATCTTCCACTTGCTGACTATATCCAAGAATTACAACAAAAATTTTAGGCAAATCCTTTGATAGAACCTAACTTCCTAGAACCTCAAGGAGAAGAACCAGTACTAGACATGGATGATAATCATGAAGATGAGGAAAATTAGGCTCCAAGAACCTTCTCATATCCCATTGTTCTAACTGCTGGAGATAATGCCCCTATGAAAAATATTTCACCTGTACACTTGCCAAAATTTAGGGGTCTTGCTTCTGAGGATCTAGATCAATTTTTGTTCGAATTCAAAGTGGTATGCTAGACTTATGATTATCTCCATTAGATAATCAAAAAATCAAACTATTTCCCTCAACCCTAAAGGATTCTGCAATGAGATGGTTTATGAGCTTGCTCCAAAATTCCATCCATTCCTGGGATCAGATGGAGACAAAATTCTTGGGAAAATACTAGGACTATTGTAGAGTCAGTGATAAGAATGAGGAATTATTCAAAATTAAACAGAGAGAGGAAGATACATTAGAGGATTATGTGGATAGGTTCAACTTCACTTTGAGAAGGTATGGCAACCCAGTAAATCACTCTTTGGCTAGAACCCTATTTGTAAAGGGATTATATAAAGAATCAAAATAGGCACTGGATTTGATGGGAAAAGGGAATATCAACAAAATGGATATGCCCGCTATAGAAGAACTCTATAGGAACTAATCCAGAACACAAGATAGAGTGAGAACACCCAAATCTTTCAAAGGGAAGAATGAAATAGGATAGTTAATGGAAGAGATTGCAAATCTGAAAACAAATATTCTGGTCCAACTAAATACCACATTGGATGGGATTCAGGTAAAAACAAGAACAACTGATCAAGGTAGAACAACTAAACCACTTTCCATCTATTTTCCTAGGTGTAAAAATAAGCATATGTTGAGAGAATGCCCTTTAGACAAGTCAGAGACCTATCAGATTTGTGGGAAGGAACATCCTACTAGTCAATGTAGTCAACTTCCAGCCCTAAAAAGGTTGAGTAAGAAGAATTCCATCATAGAAGAAGAGTTGAACTATGTAGGCCAAAAACAAGATAGGAATTTCCCTTATAATCAGTATCCAAGACAACCTTCTTACAGGGGTCCTTCTGATTGGGGAAATAATCAATGGAATCCAACTTGGCATGGACCTCAAAATAATCCTCCTTGGGGACAACAGGATTGACCAAATCAATAATGGCAAAACCAACATTGGCAAAATCAGCCCTAGGGAAATCAATAGTGGCCACCACAGTTTGGATCACAAAACATGCAGCCTCAATGGGGTCCTCAACAGGGATATAATAAAAAATACCAGGGACAACCTAGACATTTCCAACCTCAACAACAAGCATTACTAACTGGATCCCCAACACACAAGGTTAGTCACAAAATGAACCAGTTAGCCAACCACCCTTACCAGCTCAACCTATACCAAATCCATGAAATAAACATGGAGCAAATGTTTACATGACAGAACTAGAAAACATGGCTCATATTAACACTATATATCCCAATAGTCTCCAGCTGCGTTCTAGGAAAGTATTCCCAAGACATTCTCCTCCAACTATAGTTGAAGTAACCAATAATGTGGAGCCTGAAAATTCGTTCACTCAACTTCTAGAGAAGATTACTACTAAAATAGTGCAAAAAGAATCATCCTTGGATAACTCCAAAGTACCTTTTAAAAGGCTAACTCCAGAGAAAATTCCTGGAAACATTTCTGGTAAGAGCTCTGGAGATGCTTCAGAGATGGAAAAACTAGCACCATACCTAGAATGACTCAAACAACATGTGCCCCAGAAAAAGATCTTACAAAAATAAGTCTGATCTACCTGGAATCAGAACAGTTACAAGAAATTAGACAACTGAACATTGAAATTCTACTCCTCTAAGCAATCAGAGATGTGCCAGAACTGAACCAATTCATCAAACAACATTGTGTCAAAACACAGGGCATGAAGAAAAACTTTCCTTCAACAATCTAGGTGGAAGGGAAAGTAGTAGATCTACTAATGGGAGAAATGCTCCTCCCAAAGTATGAAGACCCTAGAAATCCTATCATAACTATTTACATCTCAGGGGTAGAAATTTCAAATGTTTTGGTTGATTTGGGAGCAGCAATAAATGTGATGATAGTTCATACAATGGACAAATTAGCCCTCACAGGTATCTAATCTACATCTACAATCCTTCAACTTGCTGACCAGTCAGTAACTATTCTGAAAGGGGTAATTACTATTGTCCCAGTTGTGATAGAATCATGGGAATTCCTAGTAGACTTCCTGATATTGGAACCAAGAAACTAGAGAAATGCTTATCCACTGATATTAGGAAGACCATGGATGGCTACAATAGTAGCATCTATTGATTGTCAAACTAGGGATATGGTCATTTCTAATGGGATAGATTTGAAGAAAATATCTTTGTATCCTACAGCTAAACCATCGATACATTATACAAGAAGAGTATGGGTTGGTGAGCCAGATAACATGGAAAATAGTGCCCCGTAGCTATGGTCACCATCAAAGAACATTTGGGTGAGTTGGAAGAAGAAATCTACTATGATACAACATAAGACATTACCCACATCCTAATCAATGAGGATGTGATGGAGCTTTCCCAAGATTCTAGGAGAGAACTTCTCACTTTTGCTCATTATACCCTAGCAAATAGCATTCCTTGTGGGAAGACCTTTCACAGAGACTTGGCCACATTCCACATGTTGCTTCTACATTCTTGTCCCCTCAATACCATGACTCCATTATATGGATTGACTACATCCATGGATCAAATCACAAAATAGGTCATGATTTTACCAGGAAAAACACTTAATATCAACACCCAGTTAGCAGCAAATCAGGAACAAAAACTTATCCAACTCCTGATTTCCCATTCAACAGCCTTTGCTTGGGAATACCAAGATATGAAGGGCATCCCTCCTAAGATCTATACCTATGATATATACACTGAAGATATCAAACCTGTCATACAACCCCAGAGAAGATTGAATCCTGCTTTAAAAGACATTGTTAAGACTGAAATAGAAAAATTGCTGCAAGCAAGGTTTATATATCCAATCTCAGATAGTCAATGGGTCTCACCCCTAGTCATAGTGCCTAAAAAGAATGGGAAATGGAGGGTGTGTATTGACTATAGGGAGCTGAACAAAGCTACAAAAAAGGACTACTTTCCCTTATCATTCATTGATCAAGTGTTGGACAACCTTGTTGAGAGAAAGTATTTTTTTTTCCTAGATGGGTTCAATGGGTATAACCAAATCCAAGTAGCACCTGAAGATCAGGACAAAACCACTTTCACCTGTTCTTGGGGAAGTTTTTCCTACAAAGTTCTTCCATTTGGACTATGTAATGCCCTAGCTACATTTGAGAGGCTTGTTTTAGCCATTTTTGCTGAAATAGCAAATGAGTGCATGGAGGTTTGTATGGATGACTTTACTATGTATGTGGACAACTTTGAGGAAGCTCTCATAAACCTTGAGAAATTACTGAAATGTTATGGGGTAAGTGCACAAAGATGAGGGACCAAAATGGGGTCTTAAGATGCCACTTTTTTCTGAAATCAGGAAACATTGATGTTGGATGAGAAATTGAAGATAGCTACACTCAAAATTTGAAGATGGAACAAAAACAAGAGTCGTAGTGCTCTAAATCTACTTTCTAAACTACTATTTTTTTCCAAAAATGGTTGAGATTAAGGGGTTCAAAAAGGGAGAGCACACAAATTAGTCCTATTTTTCTCAAAAAATATAACATAGCGTCTGGTGTGCTCCCCCTCAAATGTTAACTTTTTTTTAGTATTTCAAAAATCGCTCTAGTGAGAAATTAGCTAACACCATGTAGTTTATCCCTGATTTTTCTAATAATTTTTTCATGAATAATTGATTTTTTAGTAATTTTTAAAGTGGACACATCCTAAAAAATAGAAATTTGAGCATGCTCCCCCCTAAAATGTTTGAAAACAAATCAATTTTTTTTTTTTTTTTGAATATGTGTAGAATGGAGTCTAGTCTCTAAAAATGTAACTTATTTTAAATTTCAATGAACAATTTAAAAACAAAGTAAAAAATACTAGACACTGGTTTTTGACAAAAAATGGACACGCTAACAAAAGAAATTTAAGATGAAACCCTTAACGTACTCAAAATGTGAAAAAAATTATATGGTTAGATAGCTAATAGAGAGATTAAGATTATGGTGGTATTTTTTTTGAGTTTTCATCAAAATAAGAGAAAACCTAATGGGGAACACACTCCAGATTATGTGGTTTTTGCTACAATCTAGAAGAACACATCTTCAGACATCCTAAACACTGTCCAAGACTTTGGGTTGGAAGCCCAAGATAAATCCAAGCCTTAGGCTTGGAAATAACCAAGGCAACGCATAATGTAAGTGTGTTATAATGCGCTTGCATTTTGTGCATTCACATAAGGCGACTCGCATTATAACGTGATCACGTTATGTGAATGCACAAAACGCGAGCATGTTTTGTAAAAGCAAAACTCTCTCTCTCTCTGAGAGGCAGAGAGAGATAGGGAAAAAGTGATATACAGGGAGACTCTCTCTCTGAGAGGTAGAGAGAGATAGGGAGAAAGTGATATACAAGGACTCTCTCTCTCTCTTGCTCTCTCTCTCTGAGAGGCAGAGAGAGATAGGGAGATAGGGAGAAAGTGATATATAGGAACTCTCCCTCTCCCTCTCCCTCACTCTTGCTCTCCCTCTCTTTGAGAGGAAGAGAGAGATATAGAGATAGGGAGAAAGTGATATATAGGGGGAGAGAGAGAGAGAGAGAGAGTCAGGTTTCTTTTTTCCATTTCCTTCATTGATAAGGGAGAGGGAGAGCTAGGAAAAAGAGGAATGATAGGGGAGAAGGAGGTAAGAGATATGGAGATAGTGAGAGATAGATAGGTAGAGAGAGGAGACATATAGGGAGAGGTAGAGGAGAAAGAGGGGAGAGATAGGGTGATAGAGAGTGAGTGAGATGTCTAGAGATATAGGGATATAGAGGTTTGGGGTTGCTCAGGTTTAGAGTTTAGGGGTTAGTGGTTATGATTTAGGGGCATTATTTATTGTTTAGGGGTTTAGAGAGAGAGAGATTGCTTTTGACATGCAACCCTTAACCCAAGCAACCCTAAATAATGTCCCTAAACCCTAAACGTGAGAAACCCTAAGCCTCTAAACCCTAAACCTGAGAAACCCTAGGCCTCTAAACCATAAATAATTCCTCTAAACCCTAACCCCTAAACCCAAGAAACCCTGAATCTCTATCTCTCTATCTTTATCATCCCTCTACCTCTCAATCTCTCTCCCTAAACGTGAGCAACCCTAAACTTATAAACCCTAAATAATGCCCCAAAACCATAAACCTAAGAAACCCTAAACACCTCTCTCTCTCTTTCCAGATAGAGAGTGAGGGACATGTCCAAAGACATAGGGAGAAAGACAAAGAGGTAGAGGGATGATAGAGATAGGGAGATAGGGGAGACATAGGGAGATAGAAGTTTAGAGTTTCTTGGGTTTAGGGTTTAGGTGTTTGGGGTTTTGTGTTTGGGGGTTTAGGGTTGCTCAAGTTTAGGGCTTAATGTTTAGAGCTTCGGGCAATTATTTAGGTGTTAAGGTTTGGAGGTTTAGGGTTTAGGGAGAGAGGACTGATAGGGAGATATAAAGGACACTTAAAGGAGAGATAGGGAGATAGAGAGTGATGGACATGGCCAGAGACATAGGTAGAGAGATTGAGAGGTAGTGGGATGATAGAGATAGGGAGATAAAGGTTTAGGGTTGCTTGAGTTTAGGGGTTGAGAGAGAGACCTATATTTAGGGTTTCTTAGGTTTAGGGTTTAGGGGCATTATTGAGATATTGAGAGGTAGAGGGATGACAAAGATAGAGAGATAGAGATTTAGGGTTTCTTGGGTGTAGAGGTTAGGATTTAGGGGAATTATTTAGGGTTTAGAGGCTTAGGGTTGCTTGGGTTTAGGGGCATTGTTTAGGATTTAAGGGTTTAGGGTTTAGGGTTGCATGTCAAAAGTAGTCTCTCTCTCTAAACCCCTAAACCATAAATACTACCCCTAAATCATAACCCCTAACTCCTAAACCTTAAACCCGAGAAACCCCAAACCTCTATCTCCATATCTCTCCCTTATCTCCCTATCTCTCTAGACATCTCACTCACTCTCTATCACCCTATCTCTCCCCTCTTTCTCCTCTATCTCTCCCTATCTATCTCCTCTCTCTTCTACCTATCTATCTCTTGCTATCTCCATATCTCTTACCTCCTTCTCCCCTATCATTCCTATATTTCCCTATCTTTCCCTCTCCCTTATTGAAGGAAATGGAAAAAAGAAAATTATGACATGCAACCCTAAACCCTAAATAATTGGACCCTAAACCCCAACCCATAAACCATAAACCCTAAACTTGAGCAACCCTAATTAATTCCCCTAAACCCTGACCCCTAACCCCTAACCCCTAAACCCCCCTCTCTCTCTACTCTTAAACCCCTAAACCCTAAATAATGCCTCTAAACCCTAACCCCTAACACTAAACCTCTATCTCCCTATCTCTCCCTAATCTCCCTATCTTTATCATCCCTCTCCCTCTCAATATCTCTCCCTATGTCTCTGGCCATCTCCCTCACTCGCTATCTCTATATCTCTCCCCTTTGTCTCCTCTATATCTCCCTATCAATCCTCTCTCTCTATCCCCTAAACCCTAAACCTCTAAACCATAAAACCTAAATAATGCCACTAAACCCTAACCCCTAACCCTAAACCCCAAAGCCCTAAACCCCCAAACCCTAAACCTCTATCTCCATATCTCTCCCCTATCTTCCTATCTCTATCATCCCTCTAGCTCTTAATCTCTCTCCCTATGTCTCTGGACATGTCCCTCACTCTCTATCTCCATATCTCTCCCCTCTGTCTCCTCTATCTCTCCCAATCTCTATTGGTCTCCTCTCTCTATCTCTTTCTAAACCCTAACCCTAACCCCTAACCCCTAAACCCTAATCATGAAAAAGCCTAAACCCCTAAACCCTAAACTTGACCAACCCTAAATAATTCCCCTAAACCTTAAATAATGCCTTTGACCCCTAAACCCTAAAATCCCTCTCTCTCTCTCTCTCTCTCTCTCTCTCGCATTGGAGTTTGAATCACCCATGTCATTTTCAAGAGAGAGACTCTCTCTCTCTCTTGAAAATGACATGGGTGATTTAAACTCCAATGTGAGAGAGAGAGTGAGAGTGAGAGGAGAGAGGGAGAGCAAGAGGAGAGAGAGGGAAATAGAGGGAGAGCGAGAGTGAGAGGGAGAGGGAGAGGGAGAGGAGATGGAGAGTGAGAGGAGAGAGAGAGAGGGAAAGTGAGGGAGAGGGAGAGGAGAGGGAAAGTGGGAGAGAGAGAGGGTGAGAACAAGAGGGAGAGAGAGAGTTTTACTTTTGCAAAACGCATTCGCGTTATAACACGCTCATGTTATAATGAAAGTCACGTTATAACATGATCGTGTTATAGGCTCAGTAACATCGAGCCATAACTCGAGCGCATTTTAACGCAATCAAGTTATGACTTGTATGGGACCAAAAAGTCATGTGGCGACTTTTTGGTCCCTCATCTTTGTGCATATACCCTGTGAGAAGAATTAATTATCCCTAAGCCATGAAAAGTGCTTCATGATGCTGGAGGAAGGAATTGTATTGGGACACCACATTTTAGCAAATGGGATCAAAGTAGATCAAAACAAAATAGAAGTAATCAAACAGTTACCTTCACCCAAAAATCAGACAGATGTTAGAAGTTTTCTAGGTCATGCAAGCTACTATAGGAGATTCATAGAAAATTTTAGTAGAACAGCTGCCCCCCTATTTACCCTGCTTAACAAAGACAAATAATTCTTATGGACAGCAGACTATCAATCAGTATTTGAAACCTAAAAGAGAAGTTTACTGTCACACCTATTTTGAGAGGACCTAATTAGACTTTACCATTCCACATAAAAACTTATGCTTCAAATGAGTCCATTGGGGCAGTCTTAGGACAAAAGGAGGAAGGAGAAAGTATGCATGCCATCTATTACATCAGCAAAAACCTTACCTCTACAGAAAGAAACTACACCACAATTGAAAAACAATTCTTGGCAGTCATCTATGCTATAAACAAATTCAGGTATTATATCAATGGATATAAAATATTTGTTCACATTGATCATGCAGCCATCAAATACTTAATGAATAAGCCAGTAGTGGGTGCAAGGATCATTAGGTGGTTGTTGCTATTGTAGAATTTGACATTACCATAGTTGATAATCCACACAAGTTTAATTTGGTTGTTGACTTTTTGTCAAGATTACATACAGGAGGAGAAAACCAGCCAGTGGAGGACAGGTTTTCAGATGAACATCTTTTTGCTATCTCCTCTATTGCATCTTGGTTTGCTGACATACCTAATCTATTAGCTACAAGCTTGTATCCATCCCATTTTACCTCAAAACAAAAGAAACGCTTAGTTAAGGAAAGCTTATCTTCAAGTGGTTAAATGGTTTGCTATTTAAATGTGGTCTTGATTTCATTTTATGTAGGTATTTAAAAGCTGACAAAATTTGTGATGTGTTGAGAGCATGTCATGATGAACCATCTAGTGGGCATTATTCTTCCCACATAACTATCCACAAGATCCTGGGAGCTGGTTACTACTGGCCCTCTATTCATAAGGATACCAAGAAGTATGTGCAGTAGTGTGATCAGTACCAAAGGATGGGATAGCCAACCTTCACCCAGGAGATGTTACTGCATACTAGAGTAATGATGGAGCCATTTGAACAATGGAGTCTAGACTTTGTGGGACCAATTTCTTCACCTTCATCAGGCAAAGAGTATATTCTAGTATGCACAAAATATGTGACTAAATGGGCTGAGGTTCAAGCTTTGCAATTTGCAAGAGAAGAGAAATTTGCTGATTTCCTTTATAATAAGATTTTCTCGAGGTTTGGAGCCCCAAGATCCATAGTTTTAGATAGAGGACCTCGGTTTACTTCACAGGTAATTAGAGCATTCATAGATCTATATCAAGTCAAGCACAGGAAATTTTCACCTTACCATGCTCAAGCCAATAGGCAGGTAGAGGTGACTAATAGGGAACTTGAGAATATTCTGACAAGGATAGTGGCAATGAATAGGAAAGATTGGGCTAACAGATTACCTGAAGTAGTTTGGGCTTACAATACCACTTGGAAGTCCACAACAAAATTCTCACCTTATGAATTAGTTTATGGAAAAAATCTCTATTTTGTCTATAGAATTTGAACTACAGACACTTAAAACTACATTAGATATTGGTCTAGCATTGTCCATAGCCCAAAAAAATAGAATTCTTCAGCTCAATGAGTTAGATGAAATCCAGACAGAAGCCATTTAGCAAATAGAACTAGTCTAGTATCAAAGGAAGCAATGGCATGACCAACACATCAAGAGGAGGACATTTCAACAAGGTGATTAGGTTCTTCTTTATGATTCTAAATTAAATGAGTTCAAAGGGAAGTTACAAACTCATTGGATGGGTCCTTATTAGATAAAGGAAGTTTTGAGAATGGAACAGTGTTTTTGGAACCTATTGATGGAAGCACAGACACATTTTTAGTGAATGGCCACCAAATTAGACTCTATAAAAGGCCATCCACTAAGGAAGAGTTCATCAAAGATTTGTGTTTGGTTACAGGGGACACATCCTCTATCACAATTTTGGACTGACCAAAAAAAAAAGAGAGAAGGTTGAAAACCAACAAATGGCAGCCTTCTTACAAAAAAAAAAGGTTGAAAACCAACAAATGATGCCTTCTTAAAAAAAAAGAAAAAAAATGAGGAAGATAGAAAACTGGTAAATGGTTGTCTTTCTCAACCAAGAGGATTGAAAACTCACAAATGGCAGTTCCCTTCTTCATGCCAGATAAGAATAATCAAGCTATGGAGGTGATCATGTGCCTGGAGTTACTCAAACAAACCTCCAGCACTTGCAAATAGGAGCACCTGCAGTGCTTCACAAATAAGGAGCACCTCCAGCGCTTGCAAACTAGGAGCACCTTTGACACTCCACCAATAAAGAGCTATTCTAAATATAATAAATTGGGAGGGGACGCACCTCTCTAGGTAATAAAGTAGAGATGTCATTTGATGA
Source organism: Cunninghamia lanceolata (assembly GCA_027924645.1). Taxonomy (NCBI): domain Eukaryota; kingdom Viridiplantae; phylum Streptophyta; class Pinopsida; order Cupressales; family Cupressaceae; genus Cunninghamia; species Cunninghamia lanceolata. Next base: position 2,080,903 of record BSBN01000937.1, on the reverse strand, counting down.
AGTCATCATGACTCATCCTCCACTTTATGATAGGAACAAAGATGAAGTCAACACGCATCCCGGGAGAAATCATTACTCTCATTTGCATGAGTACTTAAAAAGGCCAACACTGACATCACCTAGATACATGGATTCTTGAACCACTCTGCGGGAATGATTGCAAGTTGCATGACAATAAAGATGCTAAACTCATTTCAAGCCACGAAGAAGCTTCTCAGGTACCACATCGCGTCAAAGTCTCATCAACGTCGTAGTATTTCAGCCAAGTACATCAATTCCTCATCATTGTGATTGGTTTAGGTAATTCTCTCTTAACTAAACATTAATTAGGAACTATCTTGTCATTTCTATTTTTGAGTGCTGTTATTATGACATGTCCTCCTATCATTATTTTCTTTCCCAAATTCGTGCATGCCGCCATCTTTGTTGCACCGTCACCATGCCTATAGAGTGTCCCATCACTCTGCTTTAATTATGACTGCATAAGCACTCTGACCAATTTTAAGTTCTTTTTTCATAGTACAAGCCATTATACGAATTGACATAATAATCCTCATTCAAAACTGCAAAATACCCTGAAGAACAGAGTCAACTGATATAGTCCTCCATAGCCTACGGAGTTAAAGGAGAAAGAAAAAATTACATAGGAGAGTGAGGGATTTAGCACAGAGGGTAAAAAGGGACTTAGAAATGGGGTTTAAGAAGAAATCAGAGCCAGAAAGTGTTACAGGTCTTTTGCAAGATGATGCTACAGAAGATATTCTGAGGAATGCAAGATGGCTGGAGTTTTTGGAAAAGTTTAAAGGGTTTCAAGACGATATTGTTAATGACTTCTTAAGAAACCTAAGGAACAATTAGAAAGTTGTAAGGGGAGTTCAATTCAATCTCTCTGCAACCACTATAAGTCATATTTCTAGATTGCCGGAACAAGTTGAGAGGTTCTACCATTTAAAAACTTTATATGTTGATTTGATTAGGAATTTCTCTGTTGAAGGTGAACATGCAATACAGTTGCATTCAAGTAAGAACAAGGTTAAAGGAATTCTTAGGTCCTCACTTCCAAACCCTTAGCAATCTGTAGCTATGTGGTTGATGAAATATTTCACATGTGATGGTCAATTTTCCTTAGTTCTAGGACCAATAATGAAAATGTTGATTTTTTCTGAGGCATGGGAATGTACACCCTAAATTCAACATAAATATTCCCAACTTTTTGTACTCTTCCTTTAGAGAAACTACATAAAAGTATCAACAAAATAAGGGTCCTATGAAACGCCATGGCCTCATTTTTCTGATAGTCAAACATCACTTTTTGTCTCAAGCTGATGGGGAAGAATTATGGAAGACATTTCTAGATAAAAAACCCCAGGATAGAGAACCAGAGAGGGCTCAGGAAGTGGGTGAGGGTTCCTCTACCTAGCAAGAAGAGGAGACAGAGCCTTCAACTTCCTTTGCAACTAGTGAAAAAAGGTAAAAAGTCCTTACTGGAGGCAACTTCTTTTGCTACCGCTATTTCTGACAAGAAAAGGAAAGGAAAAAAATTAGAGAACCTGTTATTGAGCATACACCATATATGACTCACTCAGTAAGGAGAAAGATGACTTTGGTTGAGGAGTCTTTTCTAAAGGAACCAACAAGGGAAAACCATGGTTAGAAAACAAAGAGAATTTCAAAGAAAATTGACTCTGACATACGTTATTGGGCTGAAGAGCCATCCCATGACTCAGATGAAATTCCTCTAATAAGAAAGAAGAAATGGAGAGAGGTTTCTCATAAGACATTTATTCATCTAAGTCTAACTTCACAACATTCTCCTGCTCCAGAGTCAGAACAAAAAGAAACTTATACTATTTCCTCTGATTCTGAGGATGATACACCTCCTCCAGAGGCACCTGCTCCACCTATGCTACGGAGAAGCAAAAGGAAAAGGTAGCTCTCCCAAGTTGAAAAAGATACTGCTCTTCTAGCTGAAGTCCTTTTGGGTTTTAGAATTTCTGAGGAGAAAGCTGGGTCTTCATCAGTGCCAGTAGTTGTAGAGAAGACCCAAGAAGAAATTTAGGATAGGGAGGCTACAAGGGAAGTTGAAGCAAAGAAAATGGATGCAGCTGCCAGTGAAGAGCCAATGGCTGTGGGAGCCCCTGATGTGCAGCAAACAGAAGAAGAAACAGGAGCATATTCTCACCCCTCTGACCAAGAGGATACTGAAATTTCAAAAGAACAGCAGATGTTAGAAGAGATTGATAATATGATAAGATTATTATAGGGGAAAAACTAGATTATCACTAACCTCAAGAAAGTCAGGATAGAGATAGAGGAGGAGCGAAAATAGGTAATTGAGAAACTACAAACAAAGCTCTAGAGAAAACAATAAATAATTCAAGAGAAGGAAGCAGAATTAGAAGCCCAGAAGATTGAGACAACTAAAATCCTTAAGGAAAAGGAGGTAGAGGCAGTACAAAACATTTCTGATCTCACCAAAGCTAGAGACAATGGTCTCATAATAATTGCAACATTAATTGAGAAAGTACAGAGCTAAGATAAATAATTGACTTTGGCCAACAATAAAATAGATTATCAAGAGGAATATATTCATGAGTTAGTTGGCCCAAGGGTAACCAGTGAGCAGGTGGTACAAACAGATCCATATGTGGGTCCAATCCCCATTGATATTCCTAAGGCTCTGTTCCACTAGGAAAGGAGATGTAGAGAATATGAGGCTTCTAATCCTATGTTGTAATTACAGAGGGAAGTTACTGCCATGACAAAAAGAGTAGAAATCCTAGAGGAAAAAGTCATTCAGATGGCCTCCATTTCTTCTGAGATTCTAAATTGTAGGCCTCCAAGTGCTAGTTATGCTATGTTCTTACAGGAGAGAGTCCTGCAAAGGAAGCTATCTTTGGTCCTGTCTAATCTGACTAAGAACACAAAGACATCAGGGGGGTTCATGGAAGCATATACAAGGATTTCTAATAAAGACAAATTTTCTGTGTGAATTATATTTGCATGGTTTCTGTGTTAATGATATGACCTTCATTATTAATTATTTTATAGGGGAATGCCAGCTCAAAGCATTCATGTCACTAATGAGAAATCATCAGATTTGGAATGAGAGAATGGAGGCTCATCTCAAGAAGGATATAGAAACAAATCTTTTCAAAAGAAAGGAGTGTCCAAACCCTTATGCTTTTGAGGTCCAATTCAGTGCATATGTCTCTCACCCTGAAAGTTAGACCAAAACTTTGCCATTGTATCTAAAAAATTTGCAAAAGTGTTCAATTAATTTTGGTCTTTTTATGAACAATTCATCTAATCTAGTGCTTGCAGTAGCAAAGAAAAGGTGGGACATTCTAACTTCAGAGCAGAAAATGAGAGAAGTGGTGACTCCTGCTAACTTAAGATTATTTATGAGGAAGGCAAGATTAATATCCAAAATGATGGATAAACACAAACAAAAGTGGATAGGTGGTCTTTTTAGACCCCCTCTCATCATTGAGCCACTGCTTGTCTGGGCTAAGAAAATGGATGATGATAAGTTGTAGGAGTGGTTGAAGCAGGTTGATCAGTACAGGGGAAATGGTAATACCAACTGCACCACTTGGACTACCTATGCACAAGACTACAACTTGACTGACATGATCTTCCACCAGAATAAATCCAGATTGTGAGAAGCAGGAGGACCTGCTAATCATTAAGTACGGAGGGAAATGATGAGTGTCAGGTAGCACCCATGAAAAACATCTTTTTACCTCTCTTTTTCTCCATTTTTATTCCATTGTCTTGATGACTGCACCAAAATAGGCTAACAAGATTGTTCTAATGATGATTAATAAGAGATGAATTACTTAAGATCATGATTTCTGATTGAAGGACTAATGTGCATTGAATTGATAGAAATATGCGAAAATCTTCTCTTTTTGAATCAATAGGTGTAGGTGTTCAGGTAGACAATTTTGTGCATCTCCAGAGGTATTCCTAATGATCTCCAGAGACAACATCAGCCTGCCACAAATAGACTCCAAGGTTTCAAATTTAATTAGAGAATTTTTTGGGATAAGAAGGTGAAGCATCTCTAAGGCTGGATTGAAGTCTTGAGCATCTCTAGAGCTGAACAAGGTCACAAACATATTTCCAGAGCTACATATAGGAACATACATCTCCAGTGGCTTTTTAGAACATTGTAGATTTCTAGCACAGTTGTCGGTCAGACACTTCCAGTGGTGATCAGGATGCTCCTAATGTTAATCAAATCATCACCTAAGTAATTAAGTACAATCTATAGTTAACTACTAGAAGTTTTTATCTCTTTTTGGTTTTTGCATGAGTTACTGAAAAACTAATTTAATACCTATATTTCAGTGCCTCGCTGCCCATTTGTATCTAAAACTAAGACTCAGATTCAGTGTGGACTTCTGTTCCACTCAATCTATTTTTATTGCATGGATATTTATTCTGTAGTTAGACTATTAGTAGAATAAAGAGATTGATGTTATCTCTTAGATGAACTAGTAGAATAGGGTGAGTGATCTCTCATCACAGATTTAGATATAAACTTACAGAAGTAGCAACAAAAGGGACAGTGATTATTCTTTTGATTTCTGTAATCTCATTTTGATATCAATATTTTTTTGAATACAAACTTGATGGAATTGGATTGAATGGAGTTGTGATATTATTCTCTTGTGTTGATTCTTTTCTTTAGTCTTCAGCCCTAAGGGTGTGGAGCAAGGGCCCACTCTCACCACCAAGGCAAAAGGCTAGTACCATTGTTTGTTATTTCAAGTTTTGCTTTAAAAGATACTTATCGTTTTCATAGATAGATGCATGTTTCAGTTTATAGATTTGCTTTAAATAATTTACTATTTAGTTTTGTTTTCAATATTCTTAGAATTCATTTCATAGAAGATAGATTAGTTTCTTTAAATCAGTAAAGGTCATTAGAGTTAGTTAGATTAAACTGGCAACTGTAGGATTCCTAATTGCAGATAGCTAAGGACACAGTGTTGGATTTGACATTTGAAATATGAATAAATGATGAGGTACAATGACCCTTGTCAAATGTGAATGAAATAGATAAATTGATGAATTTATTTAAATGATAGAAGAATGGGAATTAAATAAATAATAAATATTTATTTAATATGTCTTTGCCATTTTTAGGTGTATACAATTTCACCTTTTTCAAATCTGAAAGATGTGTCACACTCTATGCTTTTCTAGCTATATGTTTAAAAAAAATTGAATTCTAATTTTTGTTCATCGAGTTAGATTGGCTAGAAAATTACTTTTTAGTTTTTAAAAAAAGTCAGTAAAAAAATCATAACTAATTATTTTATTGGAAAAAATTTCAAAAAAATATGCGTCACATCCAGGCATGAGTCATTTACTTATTTTGAAATATTCAAAAAAAAAAAAAATTATTCATAGTTAGGTTGGCTGGAATGACACCCACTTTTTTTTTTTTTTTCTGAAAAATCTAATAGTTGTTCATTGAAATATTCATTTTTCACTAAGTAAATTTGTAATCTATTTGCCACTTTTCATAAGAATGTATGATTACAACCAACATAGAAACACATGGAGAGGGTAAAGGATTGTTTAATCTGCAAGAACTTGTCTAATAGATTGGGTACCCTTGTCAAAGCCTTCAATCCTTTAGTTCAGCAGATTTGTGTGCTTGATTCGCAAGCACCCAAACATGAACAAAGTCCCACACTCCAAAAAAAATTAAGCACCCTTATCAAAGCTACTGAAATGGTGAAAAAATGTGAGAAAGGAAGTCCCTTGAATGTGTTCCTGAAGTGGAGATATGATTCTCAGATGCTTAATCTGGAGAAGGACATTAATGACTACATCTATCACTGATGGCTATATTGCTGGCTAGGAAGAAGTTTACATCAGACCTCAAAGATGCTTGGGATGTATAGGGTATGCAGGTGCAATCAGCAACAGATCTGAGCTTGTTGATGAATGATTCAATTTTCAAATAGGCATCCGAGCTCACTGGTGACCCACATGAGAATACTCTCATGCTTCATTGGTCTGAAGGATATGCTGATAACACTGGTAGCTGTAATTCAATCTGTAAGAGTATCCCAGAAATGCCTAGAGTTTTAGTAGGATATGATGATTCAATCAAATATAAGTAAATGTTGCTATGATATTGCATGAATCTTGAGAAACCACAACCAATCCATTACATGAGCAAGTCCACTTGACAAAGGAGATCTTCATTCAGTAAGTGAAGGTAATTGTTCTTTCCTTTATATGCTCAATCTATATTTTGTGTTTGATCTAGAATAGGATCTAGTATTGTTTTTTATTTCTTTCATAGCTCTAAATTTTAGCGTTTACAAATATCAATGCATAGGAGATGACAAGCCATTTTGTCTCCAAAGGATCTGGTGGAATTTTATGCATATATATAGACCATTTGGCCGTATTTATTTAGGTAGAGGGTAAGGATCATTCTATATTCTTATGGGCGTGATTGAAGAGACTTACCAAAGGTTATTCATTGGTGCTTGTTACTTTCCTTCACACTTGTTTCCATATGCAATTTCAAATATCAATGACTCTCCATCTCAAATCTACAACTAAAAATAACAAGATTTTCTTCTCTTGGTAATATCCTTTTGATTGGTGATTCCAATGTTCACATTTGTTAAATGGAGTGTACTAGATATAACATCAACTCAAATCCTAGGAAGACCCAATTAGTGTATATACAAAGTGAATGCCTTTAACAAAATTCTTCAGATAGAAAAGTCTCTTGACATGGGAACCATTTATTGAGTTTGGGGAACTCGCATTTTTTTTCTTTAGTGCCTTTATATGCTCCTGTTTTGTTCTAATGGCTCTTTAATTGTGGATTACACCATTGCTAATTAGTAGGTGCATTTTTTTAGAGATTCTAAGCCTTCAAGTTTCAACATTACCCTCTCTCTTTCTAATCTTTTGATCACTTTGTTCCTCCTATTGTTCCTAACATCATTAAACCTCAACAAACTACCTCTGTATATTTTAACCACTAATTTGATGATGAATGTACACTAATATCCTCAAAACTAGACTCCTTTCAACCTATGATATCCATAGCTTAAGAGAGTATGGTAGCTTCTTCACCCATGCCATGTTTCCCTCAACCTTGCACCTGTCTTTCCCCATTTCACTCATTTCCCTATAAACCTAATGTTGATCATTACACTTGTAATGCTTAGTTTGATTCCAATTTCTAGAATATCCATAGGCCAACCAAATTATTATGAAATTTAGGCCCCACAAAAATCTAAACAGATGCAAAAAATATTTAGAAGCATTATTAGGACAAAATAACATATTTGACAATCAAGTGTAAAACCATTCTCCAATATCTTAAATTCAACCCCAAATGTTTTTGGAGGGTCTTTCTTCCCAATAAGTTAATTTGTGCTTTATCTAATCTTTCAAATTGGTTTGACTTTGCCTCCAACCTTTACAATATGCCCAACTATCCTTGAATATCTATTAATGCCATGCCAATTCATTATCTCTTCTTTATAGATTGCCTTATCCTCCATGCCATCCTTAAACTTAATTTCAATTAAATTCTCAAGATGTAGATAATCTAAAAGTTGAATTATTTAACCACAATCTAGAGGTTTTAACCATTTACCTAGTCAACATATTTAATGTTCTATAATGTATCCTATAGCTTTCCTCTATCTTAGACAAACCACACCATCTATTTGATATAAAAATTTAGAGACCAAAATGATCCTCATAATTATCTCACTACCATGATTGTTGATGCATTTACAAAAATATTTTCTACTATTTTGGACATTCATATCTCTAATTGGGATGAAATTGAAAAGTTGAGAGCTAAGAGGTAAACAAGTTTTAAGAAGAATCATCACCCCAATACTCATATTTTCACATCGACCTTTATAATTGAGAAGGCTAAGGGAAAAAGGAAAAAGTACATTATTTCTTTGTAGGCTTTCACAAAACCTTTAACATTGTTCCTTGACATTTTCTCATTGACATGCTCAAGGCTTTTGGTCTTCCCTAATTGGTGATATCACTAATTATGACATTCTACAAGTTCATTGTTGGAAAACTACACACAAGTGTTGATGAGACAAAAGAGGTTCAAAATGTCATTGGGGTTAAGTAGGGTTGTCCAAACTATCCTACTCTTTTTTACCTATACATATGGGATTGATGAAATCATTTCAAGTTGTTTGGGCACATATTTTTGCATATTGTACATAGTTTGTGGTGTTGCTTTTCTATTTAAAGACGATATCATTTTAATGTCCCACTCAAAGTAAGGTCTCTAGAGGTGAAACTACATATCTTAGTATCCTTTTCTGACATGCACATGATCTTCATGTAAATAATGAGAAAACAAAAGGTATCATTTTAACACTTTCAAACACATTTATGAACAAAATTTCTTCACATATATAAGCTAAAGGATTGAGATAGTATTAGTATAAATATAAGTAACATAATTTTTTTAAAATATATTAATTTTAATATAATAATAATAATATTAATATCATTTTTTGTAATATATTATTTTAATTGAAATAATACGATATTAATATTCAAAAAAATCAATATTGAAGACATTAGGTATTTCAATCAGGTTCAAAATTATGAGACAAAAAACAAATTAATAGAAGAAAAACTCCTTAACTAGTAGGGGGAGCCATCTATTGAAACAAACATTTAAAACTCAAATGGTTTTTGAATTTTTATTTTCCTGCTTTTTTAATTCATTAAAAATATGGAGGTCAAGGATTCCCAATGAAAATAAGAAACTACATGGATGATATTTTTTTTAATTATGAATATATTTTTGAAAGGGTTGCTCTCAATCGTATCAAATTTCTTCTAGGATTAATATTGTTTATTTATTGTGGGTCCTATTTTTATTATGAATGTAAATGTTTTGAGATTTACAATGTTTTGAGACATTTGAGAAATCCATTGAACCCTTTTCCTGAACAACATGCTTTGTTGAGAGAGATGATGAACATTCATTGCCTCTAGTATTTTGTCGCAATGAATTTTGTAGTTCTTACCCAAGATTCAAGGTATTTCAAGTAGTAGTCCAATTTCTCCTACAACAACAAGGGAGGAGCATATGGGCGGGAAAGCCTCTCAAAGCACCAACAAAACACCAAACTCCACGAAATCCTCAATATTCTCATTTCCTCCATTGTTTTAGTGAAATGAATAATTAGCTACATTTAAGATTCAACTTATAGTACTAGATTTCTTTAGGTACTTAGGTGTTAAGATGGTAGAAAAGCATATGTTGTTTACTTCTTTTAGTAGGCATGTATGCTATTTTGTCTAGTAAATGGGAATATTGTTTACAGATTGTCTTTTGGTAGACATGTATGTCATCTTTTTGAATCAATCGAAATACTATGTAATTATGCTTTTCCTTATTAATATATTACAACTTTAACAATATATACTTTGTTATCACTTGAAGGTAGAATAATCCATACAAATAGACAAGAAATAAAAAATAAAAATACCCCGAGAGGAAATTTTAAAATTAGGTAGTTGGTGCAAATATTATGGAAACAACATACTCAATAAATTCCACATGATGTAATCTACATATTTGAGCATCATAAACAACCCTAGATTGAATTTTTGGGTTAACCATTCATCGCAATTATTTTGTTACATACTCTAATTAAACAAATTTGACAAATAGATATTTATGTCTTGTAGAAAATCAATAGAGGTACCAAGAATTTTCTTTCCTGGCAAGAAGTAAAAATGAAATTCAAATTGTCCAATCGAGACCAAGAGACTTTTCAAACTATTATTGGATCCATTCCTCCCCATATGATTCATAAAATTGGGGTTAGATTGTTCGAGTCTTGGTAGAAGGGTAGGAAATGGTATCCTCACACAACATTCCATAATTATAGGACTCGTAAGGGATATTTGTGGCTTTCACCTCATCTACCTATGGTTGGTCAGTTAAATCATCATTGGAAGCTTCAGTCTTCTCTTGGTACTTGGCATCACCAATTCTAGTCTATCTAGTTAGCCATTCTTGAGCCTAAATTGATTCATTTTGGTTGGTTCATTATTTATCAAAGCCTTCTAGTTAGTTTTTGTTTAACTCATATGGGAGTTCTCAACCTCCATTGTCCATGCTGGAGATAGTTTAAGACTCCCAAGCATTTTTATGGTTTTGTGCAAGAGCCCAAGAAGCTTGGAATTGGATACATAATTTTTTTAGACCTTTTCAACCTGATCTCAACTAGCCTTGTCTCCCATTCAACTATACCTAGATTTGACATGCTTTCAAGATGGAAATTCTTTTCAATATTTGGAAAGATAGAAATTCAGCTCTTTTTCTAGGTTGTTTGGCTGGTGTTCATTTCTCTTTGTATACTAAATCAATGATTTTCTCTAATGTGCTTATGCGGATTTAGATGCAAGTTAGTAAAGTTGCGTTTGAAGTGACACATTTACAGGACCTTTTGGATCACTAGGGTAATGCTCTATGCACTGTTGCTAGAGTACTGCCTCCCCCCTCTCCCCTTCTTTGAGAGCGCCTATGAGGTCATAGTCAGTGCTCAAGAAAGAGAGATAATGGTCCCTGTGGTTAGTCTCAATCTTAACGGCCACCCTCTACCTCTTCTCATGAACGTAGTGCTTTTGGCTAGCTTGACTCTGGCAAGTTTCTTTCACCTAAAACTGGCCATTTCTCTATTCATGCTCAGCGACCTTCAAACAATTGGCCCTTGCAATAGCCTGCAACCTTCAGACTGTTCATGGGTATTGTTTTGCTTTTCTGATGTCACACTTGTTCCCCGTTTCCTTCGGATGGGTCCGGGCCTCCATTATATATAAAAGCTTCGTCAACAATGCATCTTTTTAGTGGTCATGTACTCAATGTCCGACAACAAAATATTACATATTTCCTCAGCTGCTTTTCTTGACTTTGGGAAATTTCTTGGTGCCTGTCATATCATCACCGCTTTTTTCAAATGTGTTAGACACGCCCTTATCGTGCGAGGTAAGCTAGCCGCGTCGGGTAAAGTCCAGCTGAAATAATTGACAATCTCTTGGCCATAACAAAAGCAACCCAGGAGGAGTGGCACTCATTTTTATAACGCCCAACTTTCTAAAGGTGTGTAGATTGTACATTTCTACCGTGGAAAGAACCAGGAAATTAAGAATACAATGACATAGAAAGGTGTGAATGTATCTTTCTGATGTTCCAACTCATGAACTTTCTTTAAATTATATCACTTCGCTGTAGCTCCGTACACGACAATTTGTCAATAATTTCAGGCGGAAGCATTTTCGTTGCAGTTGCTTAGAAATGGCGAATCATCTACAAATTTGAAATCTATTTACCGCTTCTCAGATGTTTGGAAACTAGTATTGAATTCTTGGATGAAGGAATGCTTCTTAGATTTGGGAGGACTTCCGAAGGGCCAAAAACTTTGTGCAGATGCATTGTTGGACATTTGGGTCTATGTGAAAAGGCTGGAGTGGCAGGATGCGTCGTTTGTCATGTTATTGGAACAAGCAAAAGCCTCTTGAATTTAACAAGCAATCTCGGGTAGTTGCCTATCTCTGTACGTGTTATGCTTAAGATCTTTGATTTCTTGTCACCCTCTTTCATTATCTTGAGCTGACATGTGTGATTTTTCCTAGGAGTCGAGCCATCTCTTATGGAAGTGCCTCAGAGCTATACTTTTCTCAGCATGATGTAATGCGAGACTTGCCCTGTATTTGGCTTGCCAAGACAGTATTGTTAGCAAGAGGTTGCTTATGCCAAGAAGAGAGAACAATTTACCTCGAAAATGGGAAGAGCTGAGCAATTAAACATTCAACGCACAAATTGTATCCATTAATACGGGTAAGCCCATTTCGTATGTTTCACCATGCACATTTTGTGTTTTTGGATGACTTTGGAGTCAACTTGTGAAAATACATGAAATAAGTGTTGTATTTCCATGTTTAATAATTGGGATTAAAAAATTCTGCTAATTTGGAAAAAATGCTAATACATTTAGATAGCATTTTTTTTGGGGTTATTTTAGATTTTTTTTATTTTCGTCTATGTTTTAAAATATTTATATTTATCTTTTGCATGATTTTATGTAACTTATAAAATTGTTTACGATGTGCCTATTTATATCCGCACATGAATAAGGATGAAGTAAGAGAGTCATTATTGTATTGTAGAAAAGTTGAGTTATTGAAATAGTGAAAGAATTTATTGTGCTTAGATTTTTCCCTAAAAGGATTTTCCCAGGTGAAAATATTGCGTATTGTTTTTTCTTTCCAAGTTACTTTATTTTTTGTTTCAGATTGTATATGCACTACTTCTATTGTACAAGTTTATTGGGCTTTTGTTTCTCTAAAGTGTATGTAGTGACAAGAGAACATTCTAAATAGTTTTTTCAACTCCCTGTAGCTTGATCCAAAGGATAATGCATAATCATTTTTAAGTACATACTAAAATATATATAATATTTTGATTGAAGCTTTGGTTTTAGCCTTTGATGCAAGCAAATACTCTCTTCCCAGTTTTATGAGTACTATGAGAAACCTAGAAGTTCTCTTGATATTCAATTGTGGTTCCAAGAGGGTAGGAGTTAATGGTGTATCTGCATTATCTTCACTCATTAACCTCAAGACTATACACTTGGAGAGGTTAATTGTACCCCCATCTCAACAACTTAGTAATGCCAAGTATTATCGAACTTGGAGAAGCCATTTTTGAGCTTATGTGAAGGAATATGAAATTTAACCAAGTTTAATTTTAACCTGAATCTTCCTATAATGCAATATGTTACCCTTGATCGCTGCAGTGATTTAGAGGAGCTACCCCTTGGTATCTATGACATGGCCACCATTTAGAACTTCTAAGGGCTTTTGTGGGTTTTAACAATTGCCAAACCAATATCTATTTGACTTGTCAAGATCTTTGATTTTTTTTTTCTAAAACCAGAGCTCTAGATAAAAAAGTTACACCCTTTGAAAGGTACTCCACCTCAAAACCCTTGACAAGGTAGTTTATTCTCTGTACACATCCTTTTGAAATGACTTTTAAATAGGATACATATTGAGAAGAAACTTTTGAAGAGTTAGTGAACATGAATACCCTCCAATAGATTTTGCAGAGTCAAGGGAAAAGCCAAAATCATGTCATGCAAGATATAGTTGCAACATTTTACACTGTGTTCCAATGCACTGTAGCCAATACGTGTGTTTCTCAAACCCATGGTTTCCAACTTGAAGCAAAGGTTTCTATTTCAAATTTTAATGGAATCTTTGATAATGAGAAACTAAATTCTTGGCTACATAGCCTTGAGGTAAATTTTAAAACTTGGCCCAATTTGACCAACCATCAAAAGATCAAATGTGTGAGGTCCATATGTCAAGCTTAGCCCTGGACTAGCAACAAAACCATCAAATAATGTTTGTGGTAAGAGAGGAGAAGATCAATCAGCAATAAGAATTCCAAGCAATAGTCAAGGAAATATTTTACCCCTTGGTTACCTATGAAACATGTAGCTCAATAGCTAGAACTCAGTCAAGTCAAGCTCAATTAATTTAACAATATATATACCTTCAACAAGCTTTAAGTCAAACTCAAAATCTTAGATGCAAAAGAGGTACTTGTTAAATTTATTTTGAGTCTTTATGTTATTCTTCGTAAAGAGTTGACTATGCTTGAAGTTGAATCTTTAGATAGGGATTTTAAGCTTGTAGTGGTTATATAAAATAGGTTAGGCCTTAAGAAAGGGATTCAACAAGGTACACCTCTAAGCCATCCATAAACTCTAATGGCCAATCAAAAATTTCAAATTAGTCCTCCCTTCCTACTAGTAGTAAGGCATAATTTCGTAGCTATCAAAAGCACTAGGATCATTTGACTAAAGAGTGTAGGGTACTCCAAAGTAAGAAATAAGCGGAAAATCTTCTTTTATAAGAGTAGGAAGAGAAATAAAAATATGTGGAGGACCTGCTTGTAACTTAGAAATTGACAATCATACAAAGATTAACCTTTCCCTTGTTCTCATGACTAAGAACTATTCTAAGGTCTCTCAGAAGTCTATCTTTACTCAAAATTGTCAAATCAAGAATAAAATTGTTAGAAATTAATTATAAAAATATCACTTACTTGTAGAATAATATTTTTACCTTTCAAGACATTTACAACAAAATTAAAAAATCCATATTTTAGACTTGTATCTTGATATCTAGTAGAAAATTAAAACACTATTATAAAAAGATTGAATTGTCTTCCTTGAATGAATACTTTTAACAACAAAGGGGGTGACTACTTTTTAAAGAGTTTTCAACCCAAAATATAATTGATAAAAATAACTAAATCTAAACTTGAACATGCAGTTGGGAAATACAAAATAGACCACATCATTTAAAAATAGCAATTGAAAATACTCCCAAAAATACTATACTAAAACTTTTGACCAAACTTCTAAAAATATTAGCAAATAAACTATAAAAGTTGTACTTGAAATGATGACTATCTATTCCTAAAATTAGCAACACTTTTAGGAATATAAAACCTAAAATTGGTCTCTAACTACAATGACCCAAATCTAACTGACACCCTAAATTTGAACTCCAAAAATTAAAAATAAGCTCTTCTCAAAATAGTCTTCGTGTAAGGCCATGCATAGACCCACTTGAACATTTCCTAGTGATATTTCTATAATAAGACCTTAGTCCAAATGCTTACTAAATGCCCTAGGCAATTGTTCAATCAATCTATGATTGGAGATTATATTGTGTTATGGAATCACTCCTTGGTGTTCAAAATACAAAAGATACCCCTAGTATTACTCAACCACTATTGTGCACATAGATATACCAAAGAGGTTCATTCACAACCAAATCAACATGGGCGAGAAAAAAAAACATTTTATTATCAGAAACTTCACTTCCAACATCCTATATAAGATCTATTTCATTTACTTCAGATTTTTATTTCATGACAATAAAGTGAAACCATGTCTAAAATGATTTCTCTAAGAAAATCCTCTTTTAACACCAAATTTCAATTACCTTGTTAATGATAGACAATTATACTCCTTTTCTTACCCAGTCTAAGTGTATTAGTATGCAATATCCCTATATGAATAAGATTGTTTTATGTTGTTTCTAAATTCCAATAGCCAACCAAGAAATTATAAAAAGATCATATCAATATAAAACTCCTTGTAAACTATCCCCTTCTAAATATGTGCAACTCGGTAATTTACAATAATATTCAAATAATCAATATATTTCTTGAATTCCTAACCATTGTATATTTGGGATGTGATAAAATTTAATGCCTTGATAAAGTGCCATTGATTGAGGGAGTAGTAGGGCAGAAGGCACTTGGCATATGAAGGTTCACTTGCCAATTTAACACTGAATAATTTCATGGGGAGCCACGTATCATCCACTGCCCATTCTCTCTCTCTCTCTACTGTTTACATTCTAGGAGCTTCTTATATTGGGAATGCCAAGGAATTTTGGAGGGATTTTTTTTGGACAGAGATTGTAGGAAGAAAAGAGAAACAGAACCACAAAAAATAAGATAATAGGAGAAATCACCTCTCATTTTTAGGCTACTGAGAGTACTCCTTCAACTAAGGGAAGCGGACTTTGTACCAATCGTGATGACAATGGTAAGCATCACAATCTTACATGGCAGATGCATTTTTTTTTGTTCAAGTTAAGAGCCAGGTTTGAATGTCCTAGAGAGTGTAGTATTTATTTATCGTAATGGGAGAGCTCATGTGTATAGGATAAATGGATTATTGAATAGTTTTGTAGGCATCATATATTGTAATGTCTCATGAAAATAAATAGGAAAACATTGGCTGCATACCTCCCTAGTGTATGATCACTATTTTCATACTCTCTATTAACTAGCAATCAGACGGCTCTGTTCTTGGGATAGCATTTCTTTATTCTCCTTGATCATTTATGGTTTATAAAAATAGACCATGTTAATTAAAAATTAAAAAAGCTCTTGGACTGTAAGAAGAAATACTAAAATTTAGAAGATATCGTAATTCTCATACAGACCTTCCCGCAGCAATGCTGATGATGACGATCCCCTGCAATTTGGCAGAGGTGGAAGAGGAGAAGCAACAATGGGATTTTCTTTCACACCCAAATTCTTGGGTTGCTCTAGCCTCTATGGCACCATTGTCTTCACCTATGCCATCATCATCATCATCATCATCATCATCATCATCATCATCATCATCATCATCATCACCATCCAATGCCCTCCCACCTTCAACAGAATTGCCCACACTGTCACCTTTGTTTTCTCCATCGTCTCCTGTAGAGAATGTGGCCTCTGCCTCTCCATATTATTTCATCACTATTTTTGCAATTGTTAGCATGTCATGTGTGATTCCTATTCAATTTTTTTTTCCTATGGGGCTAAAAGATAAAACTTGAAAGATAATTTCCATATAGAGTTGTGAAGACATTTAAATTATCTCACACTCCCAAGCATTAGGACCACAACTGGGATAGATTCTTGCTCAAGAAACTCTAGTATTCATGATATATGTCTACTGGACTGGATACATAATGGGCTATGGACTATAACTCCAATTTACCTAAGGCCAGTCTCTTGAAACACTGATTCTCAGTTGAGTATTCCTGTGTCATTTTTGGAAAGCCTCATACTCTTACTTGCAAACTGTACTTATGAATTTTGATGCAACATTGCTTCAGAAGAGGTCTGACTAAGAAGATAGATAAAGGAAAAGGTACTTATTTGTAAAATAGAATGCTAGTTCCTTTTTGATATATTTTGGTATGACTCTAAACCTTTCTTTATTTAAATCCTGCTTGGTTTCTAGGCCATACAATGAATGAACTGTTGTCTTCATTTCCAGAGAAATAGAAAATCATCATTCTAAAAACAAAGAAAAGACTGTTGGGTAGCTAAATGTCAATTTCTTCCTTCTAATCAGACTGGAGAGTCAGTAAATAAAACTAAGATTTTAGCATAATGTCCTCAATAGTTAGATGAACATCATACGCTGCCATTGTCTTAGTACCACATAAACTAATTTGGTAATTAAATCACATTTTCTATTTAAATTTCCATATACTCATGTTTAAGATAAAATCAGAGTAGAATTCCTCCTCAATGGGATGACCCTCTGCCAGTGGCAATCCATTCTCCAATGTATCCCAATACTGCTATATAATTTAGTTGCATTGTCAGGATCCTTATATTTCTCTTACATGTGTTTCTAAAAAGTTATATAAGTGTATCAAATCAAAGAGAGAGAGAGAGAATGAGGGTATGTTAACTATTGCAATACATGGCAATAAATAAAAGCAGTATGGCTACAATAGCTTTGTGTCTCATCAAAGCCTTTACACTATATATTGGATTGAATAAAGTCAAGTTCAAAAGTTTGTAGCTGAAAGATGATGCCATGAAACTATGACATGCAAGAGTGGCAATACATTACGATACCTTTGGAAACCCAAAAATAAATAGCATTAAAACATCTTGCTACATATGCCTTCCATGCACCTTAAAAAATGCATATCCCTATATTTGATACAAATGTTAATATGATAACCCTTTGATATGTCTCATACATGGCCCATGTCTATATCTGTATCTTTGTATGGCTTGATATTCATTGCCATATGACCTAGCCACAACAAGGGAATATTCTGTGTTCTGGTCAATTACAGGTAGTTACAAATTCAATTCTAGTAATGATAACAATTGTGTGCACTAGGAACACACTCTACCTGCTTGGTACTTTAGGCGTATGCTTTCTCCCAACTCAAGTGTCAATGTGCTCTAGACTTTGCAGTAGATTGTTTGAGAGGACGCCCATAAGCTACAAGACACCTTTGGCAAAGTTTAGCTGGCACATTTACCCTATTTTATCATCTGAATACACTCTTGAAAGCTCTTATACTCCTTCAATTCTGCAAACAAATGCAGCCAAGGCCTTATCTTTGGCAGTCATAGTGGTCTGAACAACTAATACCCCCATTCTACAGAGCTGACCTAAACGCTTAAGATTCTTAATGCCTTAAAGAGTATAAATATTTGTTCTATTGCTATTGACGTTTTGTAGACAAGCTACATCGTTCTTCATCACATTAGTCTGAACAAACTTCATGGCTTAGTCCTGTAGGTTGTCAATTAATGATGTCCTCATCTTCCAAACCTATTTCTATTTGTTTATATATATCTAGATTAATTGACGTAGTTTATATCTAATGAAGTGGGATGCAAATCTTTCTCTTGTCTTGTATCTAGATTAAAGGATGTATAATTTAAATGAAGTTAGTCACTGGTGAATTCTATGTGTTTTTACTTCTGTAAACCACTAATTTGTATTGTCTAAGAGAAATATCATCTTCTGTGTAAATTGTGCAAATATAAGATAAATAAATGAATAAAAGACAGTGAATAAAAAGTGCAGAAATTAAGTAAGAGTAAAAGATGTAGAAGTAATAATTATTATAATGATGTGATATAGTTAATAGAGAAATTATGGTTAGAAATTGCTTGAATATTAACCGAAATAATCAGTTTGAGATAGTAAGTAATATTCTATTTGATCATGATCATATGTATAGTTCATATCGCTATAATGTCTAATTTCGTCAAATATTTAAAGATGATAACAACACTACTATTTTATTATTGCTATATTTTGTAAATTGGATTAGCATCTTTAAACTTCTAAGATGCTAGATTGTTTTGGGTAATTCTGATATTATTGGAATAACTAACTCATGTTTTATCTGATAGTATGGTATAAATCATTATATGTTGATTTGACCTTTTATTCACTTTTTCTTGTGAAAGAGAATTGACAAAGTTTGTTGATTTGACCTTTTATTCACTTTTTCTTGTGAAAGAGAATTGACAAAGTTATTGACAAAGTTTGTGCTTCCGCATGATAAAGAATTTAGAATAACTTAACCCAGTATTTTTTTTATGAGTTTCATGCATCCTTTGGAAGGAATATTTAATATTGTCACTATGCTTGTATCTTAGATGAAGTAGAGTTGTGAATTGGGTGTCTTTTTATCTAATAATTTTCTATTGAGTTATATCTTCTTCTGTTTCTAACCCTATGTGATTGCATAGCGATATTTTTCTACCTTAAATCATATATTTCTCCTATTATTGTGTAAAATTGTGAAATTGAGAATATGTGTGAAAAGATGTCAATGTTGACATTATTACATCTTTTATTGGATAATCAAGTTGTTTTGAAAAGTCAAGTTTTCTGAACTACGAAGCCTCTGCGCTTTCACATAGGCAAGGCCATCTGGGATGAGCCCCTGAGGCATAGGTCGGGCCCTTAGGACATGTCTTCTTCACTCTTTCATTGTAATTTTACTCTACAAAAGAAATGTACTCTATCTATTTTACAAATTATAATGTTTATCTTATAAAATCTTGCTTCTATATTTTTTACACTTAGTTATTGTCATTGTGTATGTGAGTTTTCTGAATCAACTTTGTTGTAAGTTATGTGTATTTGTGTTGTGTGCATGTTCATATGAGTTGGGCATGACATTAGGATGATGATCTATTTTCTCATGTGATGTGACTATTTTCATTTGGATAGATCATGGATTAGTATGTGAATCTTAGTATATTACTGTATGTGAACCGTAACATATTGGATAAGAAATCTCATTTAACATTATATGCATCTTGTGATACTTTGCATGTTGCATGGGGGTAAGTCCATGGTACTACAATTTTGTCTTGTATTTATGCATTGTAATTATGTTTATGTTGTGTTAAGTTTAGAAAAAAAAAATTGTTGTGTCCTTTTTGGGCTCTTGTTTCATGGGTGCCTAGGTGGGGCATTACACTTCAAATGCTATGTCAATTAAAGAATTTAATTTTCTATTTTTTTGGCTAGCTATGAACTGTATGATCAACAACATTTGACATAAAAAAAATTCTACATTCTCTCCCTTGATGTCAAATCCTTGTATTCGCAACTTTATCTTTAAATTTGAATGTATTATCTTTCTTAATTCTTTGGAAAGATATCCACGAATTGTTCTCCCAACCTACAAAATTACCAAACTTCAACTTTCTTATCTAAGTATAACAACTCTCTCATGTAACTATGTATTAGTTCTATGTGTTCTATCCTTGCATGAAATACTAGATTCTTAATCAATTTTGTTGCTCTACCATTATCACAAAATATCATTGTAGGATTTTTTTTGTTCTCCTAGATCTTCCAAAACTCTTCTTAACCAAATTGCTTGTGTACATGATATTGTTGATGCAACATACTTTACTTATATGTACTATTGAATGAAAGTGTATTCTACTTTGAAATCCATATAATCAATCCACTTCCTAATTTGAAACAATACCTTGATGTGATCTTTCTATCATCTGATGATCCCACACAATCTACATCTAAGTAACCAACCAACTTCAAATCTTCAACTAAATAATAAAGGTTTACAAGCCTTTGTTCCTTTCACACACTTAGTAAATTCTTTTTGTTGCTTCCAAACGTCTTTTTATCAGTTCACTCATATACCTTGTAATCAATGATACTACAAACATAATATCTAGCATTGTATCTATCAAATACATTAAACTCCCAACCATACTTCTTTCCATCTACTTTTGGTGATCCATCTTCTTTCATCAAATTTTCCCCATGAGAAATTGGTGCATCAACTCCTTTGCAATCTAGCATATTAAACTTTTTCAGCATATCTTGCACATACTTAGCTTGACAAACAAAGATCTTACCATGATATTGATGTGCCTCCATGCCAAGAAAATATTGCATTATACCTAAATTGGTCATTTCAAATTATTTGATCATTGCCTCTTTGAATTCTTTCTTCATCTTTTTTAAGCTTCTTATATAGATTAGGTCATCAACATATAAACATACATAAATTGTATCATTACCTTCCTTCTTGAAATATAATGTAGGCTCATTCTTACAGCTCACATATCTATTTGCTAGGAACCATGTATTAATTCTTTAATATCATTCTCTTAATGTTTGTTTCAAAACATACATCACTTTCTTTGACCTGTAAACATATCCTTGTTTTCCTTCTTCAAATCCTTGTGGTTAATCCACACATACTTCTTCAATGTGACCATTCAAAAATGTACTATTCACATCTAATTCGTCTAATTTCCATCCTTTTTAAGTTTTTAATGATAATATATTGATCTTATAATGCCACATATGACAATAGGTGCATAGATCTCTTCATATTTTATAGCATACCTTTGAGCTTACTCTTTTGCAATCAATCTAGCTTGATATCTTTCAACTATGCCATCACTTTTGTACTTGATCTTGTAAACCCATTTCCTATCAATTCTTTCTCTTTTGGTAGCTTTACAAGATCTCAAATTTTTCTATTGACAAATTTTGTTTCTTTCAAAAACATCTATCTTTTATTCCATCATTGTAGTTTATTCTTTATTTTCAATTTCTTCTTCAAACTTAGTAGGTTCCACCTAAATATTTGAATAGAATCCATAATTAACCAATTCATCAGCTTTATTGCTTTCTCTAACTTGACTTTTGTTAATCTTTTTTTTTCAAAATTTGGATCTAGATCAAATGTTAAATTTTGAGGATGAGTTTGTATTACCTTCTTACTTTTCATAACAACATTGCTTGAACATGATATCGGTCTTAAAATTTTATATTTTTCCTCTTGATCCCAAATTATACATTGACTTACAATTTCTTTTTATTTCTTCAAATGATCTCCATCGACCCCTCCTTCAGTAAACATTGCATCTCTACAAATAATGATCATATTTCTTTGATGGGAATAAAACTAGTAGGCATTGCTTTCTGCACTATAACATGTAAATATGTGCACTCCACTCTTTGAATCCAATTTCGATCTTTTCTTATCATCTATGTGAACATAAACTAAATAACCGCAACCTTTCAAGTGTGTAACTATAGAATTTATCCCATATCAAGCTTCATAAATGTCCTATTTCTTACCATAATAATTGGGATCACTATCATGATATAAACAATGGTATTAATTGCTTCAACAAAAAACATTATACCCATATTGTTTGCCTCCAACATGTTTCTTGTTGATTCCATTAATGTTTTTTTTCTTCCTTTCTACCATGCCATTTTTCTATGGTGTATAAGTTGTTATTAACTATCTCTTGATTCCATTCTTTGCACAAATTTTATTAAATTATTTTGAACAAAACTTATGTTCTCTATCTATTCTCAAACACTTTATGTATCTTTTTATTTCTTTTTCTACCATAGCCTTAAACATCTTGAATGCTTCAAAAGAATCATTCTTATTCTTTAAAAAATAAACCCATATGTATTTAGTAAAACCATCAATAAATGTAATCAGTAGTGTTTCCTATGATTGCCTTGGACATAGGACCACATAAATCTAAATGAATAAGCTCCAATGGCTAAATTTTCTCCATGCATTTCTAGGAAAGGTATCTCTATTGTGTTTTCCAAGTGCACACTTCCTTTCCTCTTGCTTGATTTTTTGGTAAAGCATGTACCATATTTCTTTGATACAACATATATAATTCCTAAAAATTAATGTGTCCATACCTTTGGTGCCTTAACCAACTTGCATCCTCAATCTAGTAGCATAACATTAAATATTAAAATTTAAATCTAATTCCCATCAAATTTTTATCCCAAACATTAAACAAAGACGAGGATTAAAAAAGTACAAATATATGAATATGAGGCTTTGGTGATCTATCTTTTTGATGTCGACAGTTTATTTTATATTGTCAACCCTTGTGATTTATGGATTGTCAAGGTCCATGCTACTTTAGGGATACATAAATATTTATGACATGGTATGATGAAATTTATCACAATGTTGTAAGACTCGTACAACACTTCAAACTTCAACAACTAAATTCATTTTAATGATCACCTTGTAAATACCATTTCCACTTGGTTGTGTTTCACATGAAATCATATGATCAAGAATAGTAAGATAGGGAAAGTTAGGGAAAGTTAAATAAGTTTCTTATTTTCCCTTAAAGTTTTGACATGATTGCTAAAAATACATTGAGTATGTACCATTTCCAATTGGTTTTATATCCACTTTAGGTTTTCAATTAAAACTAAATATGGTGAAGGATTGAAAAACATTCAAATGTTTATAGACGCATATAAAATAAATTAGAAACATAAAGGACCACAAATAAGCTGAGTTACATTGATCTAGTAGTTATGTGAAAATAATGATGCATTAAACATTTCAATGGTAATAACAAATAAATTAATTGAAACAATAAATATAGTTCAAAGTAAGATTCAAACAACAAATAAATTTCAGAATGGAAACTTGTTGATTTTAAAAAAGATGCATATGGTGTGAAGAGTGAGTAGAGAAGGGGTACAATGTTCTCAACTTGGTCGTACATGTTAAGAAAAGTGTCTCAAACTTGTAACTTCAAACTTAGGTTACTATTCTTCCCAGTTTTGGTCTTTTCGAATACCCTTTTATCTTAAAGAATGATCTAGAACTTTCAAAGTTTCCAAAAAGGCTAAAAATAGTGGGACTTACTATTTTTAGTAACTTTACATTTGGCCTTGGATTGACCTAAAATTTTTCCAAAAATAGCTAAGTAAATATCTCAAGTGAGTTTCAACTCAAGATCATACCTTGATCACGAGATATTAAAGTTTTTGTTTTTGAAACTATCCAAAAAAGTTTCAAACTTAATTTTGAGGCACTTAGAGGTCCCTAAACTCTCTGAAAATTATTGTAACCGATGAAGTGGGTTATAACGTGATAGATATCTTCATGATATTTCAAACGTATCAATGGTTCGTCAATCAGACACCTGGATCAAAAGTTATGGCCTCCGAAAGTTGGACCTCCTATTTTTTAGGAAATGTAAAAACGTATTGGACACTCAAAAGAGTTGTAAAGGGGAGAGTTACATATGTTCGTGTGTGGTTTGTCACATCACAAGGCATCTTTGATTGGAGATAATTTGGGTGCCACTTTTGGGTTGTTTTGGCTCATGGTTTTGTAATTACCATTGACGGTTTACTGTATTGTAGATCTCCTATATATCTGGAGCTTGAGATGGAGGATGTGTGTAAGAGTCTTATACATGTTGAGTTACCTTCTAGATCTCTAGTTGGATGTACTCCTGTGAAAGCTTTCTTTGCAAGTATATTTGTAATCTTCTTGATTCCTGAATAATATATTAGGCAACTTTGGAGTGTGGGGTTTTTACCTAAAAGGGTTTTCCCCATGTATATCTTGTGTTGTGAGTTTTGTATTTGAATGTTGTTATTATATTTATGTTAATGTGCATCTTAATTTGTAACTGTTAAAGTTAAAATTTGCATAAATCTTTCCTCAGTAGATCAATGTAGGAAGCATTTTCCGCATACCTTGCTTCCTTTCAGCACATTTGCCAATATGTGACTAGTTGTTTGATTTTAAAAGGATCAAGGTTTGTAGCTTCTAGAAAGTTGACTAGTACAAAATTTGGACAAATAAAAATAGTCATTTTTTTGTCATTAACAAAATAGATAGTTTTGTCAATAGGCATATTGAAAGTAATAGTGGTTGAAAGTGTGATCATTGGGGTGGTTATGTGAATAAGGGACAATATTGTGGTCAGTGATGGTAAGTCTGTGATTGACATGGTGATTCTAAAATTGATAACATTGTTTCTATCATGTGCAAATTAAAAATAAAAAGAAGATGGAAAGGACAACTCCTAATGTTCTATGATGATTGGGCTACTCCAGTGCACAACAGTAGAGCTCAATAACATTCAAAAATGAAGAGCAAAGAGAAGAGAAGGCTAATAGATGAGTAATGAGAATAGAACATTGGCATAGACTAGAGAGGATGCATAGTTAATAATAATATCATATCCCTCTTTTCATAGTAAACTTTGATTAATAATAAACTATATAGGATTGTTATTTGGAACCTATCAAGTTAAACTTTTCTTCCCAAATTGTTAGTGTGAACAAGGGTGCTTTCCTATATGGTTTAGCTCTTTTTAGTGTGAACACACTGCTTTATCTAACTAGTTCATAGTTAGGACCTATTCACACATGGTCACATGTTAAGTTGCTTAGGTAGTTGTCACATTTAATATTTG
Organism: Cunninghamia lanceolata; assembly: GCA_027924645.1. Lineage (NCBI taxonomy): Eukaryota > Viridiplantae > Streptophyta > Pinopsida > Cupressales > Cupressaceae > Cunninghamia > Cunninghamia lanceolata. The sequence goes on along the minus strand of BSBN01000937.1, from coordinate 2,055,720 downwards.
TGTCATCGAGAAGTCTTATCCTCTAGTTGTCATTTAATATTTGTGTCAATCTAATTGGGACCTTATCCACTTGTTGTCTCTTGTCATAGGATTAAGACACTTGTCACAATCCTACCTCGTACTACCTCTCAACCTTGCCTATATAAGGAAGGTATCTCATTGTACATTAAATCAAGCAATGCAATGTGTAATTCATTGTTGCACCTAAATCAAAATAATTCTCTTGCAGCTCCCTTGTGGAAGATTAATTTTGGCTTTGCAAGTGTTCTTGGGTTCGTGAGTCCATTGGAGACTCTTACATGGTACTAGAGTTGGACATTGGGAGTGATTAAGACTTCAAGTTTTGGAGGCATTTCTCATCAAAACACACTATTTCATTGCATCCAAAAGGCTAAATAGGTGAATTTTGATATATGATACTTCATATTTTGGCTCTGAAAAAATTTTAGCCATTTTTGGAGGGTTTGAAAATTTTAGCAGTCAAAAAATCTGTAACATCATACGGACTTGTACCTATGCAGCATTTGCATTGTCATAGTATTGTGTCTACATCATGCCCAGTCCAGATATATTGTCCGTTAGGTAAAACTTATTGTCTTCTAGTTTTTAAACTTTATTGTGAGGGATATATTTTTTTACAATGGACATTGTAAAGTTCTTTTGGAGAAAAGTTGTTTTTTTGAAAAAAATAATAAAAAGGTACTTGGAGGTACTTGCACAAGTGTAGGCCTCCACACCTGGGCATATTGACCTTGCATGTACAAAGGGTACATGGGCACCCATAGGGTCCTGCACCCCTTCCTTAATAAAATTCTACATGCCAAACATAACCCGCAGACCCTTTAATAAGGATCGTGGGGAATGGCCTTTAGCCCACCCAACCCCCTATTAAATTTGGCCTTTAAGGCCTTTGCAAAATTTGATTCACCCTTTGGGCGCTTAAACCAATAATTTAAATGACCTCCTCCTCCACCATCGTGCCTATGTTTGGTCCTTATGGCAACTTTGGCATCTTTTTTTTGTGGTTCCTACAAACTAGCCACAACTAGTCTTATCTGGTGCTCCTCTATATTTGGAGCAGCTCTAAACTATCTAGCATGTTCTACATTTAGTAGTGTTGCCAAATTTGGCAGCTAAAAAATTGCTTTTTCTTCCCCCTTCTCTGTTGGTAGGTGTGATTTTGGAGGCAGATTTTAGAGGCTTGTATCTTGCTCATATTCACTCCAATTTTTGAGATTTTTTTTTTTTGTTTTGGGCCAAAATTTCACAGGCTTCATAGTGGTGCAATTGGATTTTGATTTCAGTGCCTCATTTTTTCATAAATTGTAGATTCTCGTAGGTGACACTACACAATTCTCATTTTGAGAACTTCGAAGACTCGTAACTTTTGCATATAACCTCAGATCGAGGTGATTATTTTTTGAAAGTGAATGATTTTTTTATTACTTTGCAATGGTATTATTTTTAATACTTATTTGTATTCCAGGATTGTACTTTGGGCATGTACACTCATTGATTGAGAAATTTGTAAAGCATTGAGATCAAGTCTACTAAGCATTTCTTGTTAGAGGCAACTGTAATCACACTAAATATAAAGTGCCAAATCATATTTTCTTAGGGATTCTTTGATTGAGTGAAAAGGGGGTGTCTTGTGTGTTCTCTTTGAATTATAGGGAATCTTTATGGGGTTATTGTAAGCATTAACTGAGATAAATTTTTATTTTGGGGGTTTCATCATGGATTTCAATATTTATTTCCATCCTTTTGTTGTTAAGATAACTTTAGAGAACTATTTTTGTCCTAGAAACAAGGGATAAAGAATCATTTTCCTTGAGCAGGATCTATTGCTCTATCTCCTTGGACTCATTCCTAAGCCAAGTGACTATGAACAAAAGACTGGATGGTTCAACAATAATGACATGGTCTATGGACTAATATGTATTACTATTTCTAAGGATATTCTACATCACATAGATCACACTGAGTGTCCTTTCACTGCTTGGACAATCATCCAACAATTGTATGGAGACTGGATCTTCATCTGATAGTAATTTTTCCCTGGATGACCAAGCTCTTATGGATGATATTGAGACTTCTATTACCCCATCTTGTGTGGACACATTCTCATGGGATGATTAGTCTATATGGTTGACATACATTGATACCCCATATTTAGCTATAGCACATATTTCTACTTCAAAGCTCAGAGATGCTTCTTTGAGAGCTTCTAGTGATTCTTTGCAATAGGATCATTTCAGTCTTCCTGATTGGGATTCCTATTTATTAGAAATTGCATCTTTATTTTTGGAGTCTCACATTTCAAATTTGGAGGACACATTTAAGAGGTTATCTCTCCTCTTTGATGATAGTCCTTCCATCATTGTTATCTTATCTTCCTTGTATTTGGATCTTGAACCTCTTGGTTCTACACATGAGAATGGATTGCTTCTACTTTCGTGCATTGGTTCATCTTTTAATATCACATGGGGACACTTGAGTAAAGTTTTGAGACATGATACATCATGAGGCTTCCTTCCTCACCTTGCTTCTTTGAGTGGGAGTTACTTCAACATTCACCACTGGAGTTGTTTCTTCCTAAGAGGAGAAATGTCATTTGCCACAAATGGATCATCTTCAACATTCATATATGGGCATCCTCTTTTGTCACATGAGCTACTTCATTGTGGGGGGTTTCGTAGTCTCTTCCACTCTCTCTATTCTGGGGGGTTTTTTCTCTCTTATGGGGGAGTTCTTCCTATTGGGATAAGTTACCATTAACTTGCAATCCTAACCAACTCATGTTCTTGGAATGTGTTTGCCAACACATTAGGACTTTGAGAGATTAATTATTTATTAATTACAACACTTTGACTTTTACATATATGTTCTAAATGATAAATATCACCTATCCTCTTCCCTAGCTTGTATGCAGTAGCTTTAGTAGAAACATTCAAGAGGACAAAATATGTAAGGCACAACCTTATGGTTCCTCATGCTTTTTTATCAAGTTACATGTTGCATACATATCAGTAATAGTCCTTAAATATGGTTATTGTGGTACATCTCAATGATTGAGGAAATGGGTATCAGTTGCATGTTGTTGAAAATGCTTGCATGTCAGTTACATGTCAATTTTAAGACATTACTTGCAGGACACTCCAACTCTTGAAAGTTACAAGATGGTACTTCTCAAAATTTTAGGTAATGGGTATCATTTGCATGTTGGATTTGGTGTTTGCATGTCACTTGCATGTATAGAACAAGATATTACATGATAACCTTGGGGACATCAATCTTGCATGTTGTTTACATGATTTTGATGTGTATTTGATCACTTCAGTTAACATAAACTCATTGGGCAAGTTTGGATGCCCAAATAGAGGAGTTTCCAATGTTGCTTTTAATTGGTGATAAGTTTGATGATGGGAAAGCTATTTTTAGCCAACTTGGGCACCCACATCTTGGAGGATCAGTTAACTTAGTGTTTGGACTATGTTTGAATTCAATATTCTCAATTTAAGTGAACCTTATTTTTGCATGAGCTTTGGAAGCTATGTTATCAAATGTAATTGATTATATTTTGAGTTTCAAGTTCTTGTTAAGAAGTGCTTGAATTAAAAGAGGGTTCTTGAATTAAAAAGTTCTTGAAAAAAGGAAGTGCTTTATTTAATTGATAACCCCATACATTTTCCAGAGAGTTGATTTGAGGAAAAAGACTTAGGGAAAAATGCAAGAAGTTTTTGAAGTGCATCAACAACTTAGAGAAATTTCAAGTATTAAATGTAATCCTTTCAAAGAAGATTTAATACAAGCAGGAAATATCTTGGGTGTGGAGTTTTTTCCCAAAAGGGTTTCTCCATGTAAATACTGTGCAAGTTCTTCTGTTCTCTTCTTCTTCTCTTCTATATTGAATTGAATGCGCAAATCAATTGTTGAGTAAAATTGTAAAAAGTTAATCTTTATTTCAACTTTGCTACAAAATTTTTTAAAGTTCATAGTAGCAGTTCTACCTTCATTTTCAGCACTTCCTCCATGGTATTTTTGTTCTTCTCATACTATAGAGAGCATTTTATGTTTTCTCTCTTTTGGGGAGGAGTTTTGTCCCACTGGGTTTTCTCCTTTTCTCCATTTGTGAGATATTTTTTGTTCATGGGTACCTAACATGGCCTCATTGTCGGGACCCATTTTTTCATTTTGCATTTGTCTACTTCTCCCTAAGTTGTGCTTAAGGGGGGTTTTAGTGTGAACAAGGGTGTTTTCCTATCTAATTTAGCCCTTTGTAGTGTGAACATGGTACTTTATCTAACTAGTTCTTAGTTAGGACCTATTCACACATGTTCAGTGCATGTTAATTTAACTTTGGTAATTGTCACATTCAATATTTCTATCATCTAGAAGTCTTATCCTCTAGTTGTTATTTAATATTTGTGTCAATCTAGCTAGGATCTTATCCACTAGTTGTCTCATGTCATAGGATTAAGACACTTGTCAAAATCCTAGCTTGTACTACCTCTCAACCTAGCCTATATAAGGTATCTCATTGTACATTAAATCAAGCAATGCAATGTGTAATTCATTGTTGCACCTATTTTAGCATCATTATCTTGCATCTCTCTTGTTGAATATTAATTGTCTTTGTCGATGTTCTTGGGTCAGTGAGTCCATTAGAGACACTTACACAAATTAGGGGTTTCCTAGGTGAAAAGTTGTGTAATGTGTTGCTTGCATTTACAACTATATTTGACTTTAATTATAGTATTAGATTTAAGTGAAAATAATTAGTTAATTGTAATTTCAATATTTAAGCAATTTCATAGCCACAATCTCAACCTTTGTAGTATTACAAATCCTTTTGATATTATAGAACATTTAAACTGATGGGAATTTGGGTTAAGTGGATTACATGACAATGGCAAGGTCTTCAAGAAATGGTAATTTAGTCCAAGAGAATCTAGAGATAGGATCTCACCATTAGAATCAACAAATTAGAACCATGGCATTTGAACACTAGTGTTTCATCCTTAGAGATCCATGTAGAACAAGTGATGAAGTGTCAACAATGGAAAACTTGGAAACAAGAGCACCTAACTAGACAACAAGCCCAAATCAAGATCATTCATCTACCAATGTCCTAGTTTGAGCTTTGGCAAAGAATTTTGGTATTAGAGATGGTGGAGAAGAAGAGGAAAGGAGTGGCCATTATCACATTTTGGAAGAAAGGTAAACTGGGATAAGAGTTGGAAATACTCCATTTAAAGTTAAAACTTTCAAAGGTCAAGTAGATGAAGAAATTCTAGATTCTTAGATTAAATAGATGGACATATAATTTAGTTTCCACAATATGAGTGAAGCACATAAAATTATATTTGCATAATTGAAGATTAGTGGACATCCTCTTATATGGTGAGAAAGCTATCTATCTCCATGTGAGAAGAAACTACCAACCTATAGTTGGGAAGGTTTTAAAAGTTTCATCAAGAAGAACTTGTATCCAATCAGGTATGAGACTTATTAAAAAATAAAATAGATCTATTTTAGGCAACCAAGCAATCAAATGTACAATATTACACAAATAAATTTTGAAGGATAGCCATGTTTTTGAGGACTTGGAAGAAGGAGACATTTTTACTAAGTATTTTGGTCAAGTTACATACATATCTACAAGGTGAAAGCATATAAGTGAGTCCCACTTCTGGAAAAATGAAAAAATATGGACAAGATTCATGCTTAAAATCATGTAGGTTCAATCAAAGGTGGAATCAATCAAACAAACTTCAATTTAACGTAATCAACACACATGTAGTGCTTGTGGCAAGACTGGGTTTGATTATAGAGGCTTTGATCAAACTTGATTGAATCCTCTTGACAATTTTAGTATAAGAGGTGGTGTAGTAGGCAAATTTTATTTTGGCACTTTTCCCACCAACCCAAAAGAGAGACCTTTTGTATAGAGAGAATGTAGTGCACAAGACATAATAGAGATTGTGGGATTGAATAAAAAAATGGGATATGATTAGGAATTTTCCTCCAATTGTTTGGCACCACTAGCCAACTAGGGGAAAATCCTAATTGAAACTATGTGCTTTCACTAATGGGGGTCAATCTACATCCCTTCAACCTAGGAGGGGTTTGATCAAATAAATTTTTAATGAAGTTGATTCAATCAAACCAAATTATGCAATGCCCATATGGTAGCCTTTTACTCCTATCCACTTGTTACAATATTCTTTGTCAAAATAGTCAACTTCATGTCATGCACATGAGGGTTAAATGAAATCACCTAGAGACAAAATGTTACATATGTGTAGACCTTAGAATTAGCTTTCCATAAAGTATAATATGTCTTTTTTAAATTTACTTTATAAGTAAGACAGGTTCATTACATAAAATAAAGATCTTTATTTTTGACACTAGGAAAAATAGCAAACTAGGTCAGAAAATTGCACTGCATTCCACATCAATATCCTTGTTTCAATAGCAACAACAATAATAAGAGATAAATAGGCAAAGAGAAACATTATAGTAAATGTATTTGTTAATATTAGTTAAAAAATTAATCATAAATAAAAATACTCAATAAAAATTTACCAAAAATATTTGTGGACTAGATATTAGAGTTAATGATTTAATTCCAAGAAATCTTAGAAAGATTTTATTTGTAGTAAAATTTATATTATGATAGAATCTCACACATTATAAAATAATATAAATTTGATGTCAAGTTCTATTGATTGTACAATTAATAATTAGTAAAGAAAAAGAAAATTCAATTCTAGATTTGGCACAATAGTCAAACTATTTGGGAAGATTTTATTTTTTAAGTTTTGGAGTTTAAATTAGGAAGTGTTAATCATATTTGGGTCCCTATTTAGAGACTAATTTTAGGTTTTATATTTATAAAGGTATCATTGAATTTAGTAATAGATAGTCACTATTTAAAGTATAGCTTATATAGTTTAGTTGTTGATAACTTTGAAGTCTAGTCACTAATTTTAGCTCAATATTTTGGGGGTATTTTTATTTGTTACTTGCAAAGGGTGTGATCTATTTTGTATTACCTAGTTGCATGTTTTTTTATTAGTTTAGTTGGAAAAGATGGTCCATATCCCTTTAACAAAACTGCCCCTCGGGCATCAAGCCATTAACAAGCTAAAAACAACAGTTAAACAACACAAGAACAATAGACCAAAAAACAACTAACAAAAAATAGTAGAAACAACGACAATGACAAAAAACAACAAAGACAAGGAACTATGGGCTGTCATTCACCCCAAACTTAGCAAGGAAATCAACCATCTCGTTATAATCTCCCAAGATGTCGATCGCCACCTGCTTGACTTTTTCATCCAAATCTTTAACCGCAACGAAGATGGAAGTAGGCCGGTGCAAAGCTTTGACCACAAATTTTGCCATTACCTTCCACTTCTTCTATAGGGTTTACATTCTCCTATGGAAGCATTAAATATCCTCTGCATTCTTGTCACACAAAGCACAACTCCCCTTTCTATCTTGACCAACAACAACCTTCACAGTATCACCCAAGCCTTCAAAACTAGATTCATTTATAGAGGTGAAATGACTGGTGCCCTCAACTTCATGGATAGAATCAGTGGGGGTTTCATTCCCACCTTCATCCATCGTCTCCTCCATAAACTCAGAATCATTAGAGACTTCCATCCCCTAGGGGTTCACCAGTGGCTTACCAGTAATCTGTTTAGATCGACGAATCCTCAGATTGACAGCCACTCCGCCTTCACTGCTACCCTTAGGATCAATCCTAGTATCCAGCTCAACGATCTTCACAGGAACTTCCACTGCAGCAACACCTTTACCCTCCTTAGGTTTTTTCTTTAGGCTAGTCTCAGTTTCCTCTAACTCTGCCCTATCTATTTTGGTAGTCTTCGGCATTGGGGTGGTATGTTTCTGCTTCTTTTTCTTAGCAGTAGTAGGGGTCCCAGTAGGGTTATCTTCCATAGCTCTGGGACCACCTTTAGAGGGGTTCTTAGGGGTCCTCACACTACCTTTCACTTTACCTTTATCCCCGAGGGATGTGATCAGCTATGGATCCTCAAGCATTTTAACTTTGATTTGTTTTGGTGGGCACAGAGCAAGGTGGAAATGATAAAGTCTCATAATGAGACCTTGATGGATGGGAATAAGTGGGTGAGTAGCATTCTTAGCCCTGAGCTCTCTAATAGACTTGATGGAATTATCTAATGAGTAGAGTAGAAAAGAAGGAAAGCTAATCTCAATTTTATTCCTGAAATGATTGAGATGAGAAAAGTGGTAATGGTAGTATACCCAAAATCTTCCCTCCAATGTGAAGAATTTCATTATCATCAGACAGATGCGTCTCCATGGCTCTGGCAGCTTCTCCCTCTTGAACCCTCCATAGAGTCTCACAAGCTGCTCACCCTCACGAAAGAAAAGATTCATGTGCTTTGGGTCAGGGACCCTACTTCTCCTCGAATACTTCTTACCCTTCGTTATAGGTAACCTAGTGGCTTTCCCTATCACATCTTCCAAAACTTGGAAGCTGATAGCACCAATTCTAAGCTCTCTGGTTTCCTCATCCTATGTTTTAGTGAACTATCGTGATAGATTTTCATCATGGCCTGTCATTCCTTCCAAGAAGGGCACCACCTCCCCTTCCTGGATAATATGCCACACAATTGGGTCTTGCTTAAATTCCTCCACTGAGCTAGGTTCAATTTTCACAATATCCCCTCCAATCTCTCTAGGTTGTGAATTACAAAAGAATCTAAATTGGAAGCATTTGAAATAGCAATCTTTACAATCGTCAATCTTGAAATTAGCAAGAAGCCTATTAAAATGGTAATTCCATTGCAGAGGGGTAATAATGGCAATGCAATTAATGATGTGATATGCCACATCCTTGCCACCTAGATACATCTCCTTGGAGGGGGAATTTGGCCACCACCTCATGTGAGGATAGGTGATGCTGGCCGTTGGCTTTGCCCAACCATAATTAACCATCAAGATTGTAGTACCATCTGCCCTCTGTATCCCTATTACATATCCACACATCATCCCTTTTATGCGGTAGAATCTAATCTCCAAATCTCCACTAATACCAATGTCCTTACACCTTTTAACTTGCCAACCTGACTTTCCAATCGATCTCCAATTAGTACAATAGGCAGTGTCGGTCTTGAGATCCACATGGACCTCACTCCTTTGGCTCTTATTGGTTAAAGGTTGTCTACTAGGCCGCGGCCTAGCCATGTTGCCATTGATTCCTTCGTCATTGTTTTGAAAAGTTAAATCCTCCTCCCCTTCCTACTTGTCTTCCAAGTAGGCAACCGTACCGCTCCACCTGGGCTTGGTCAATCTCTTGGACCACCAATGGTGTAAGACCTTTTCAATCTTGCCAAAAACAATTTGAAAATTCAAAGTGTTGATCCCACCTTCCATGAGATCGCAACCACTATTCAACTGATCGGAAGATAAAACTTCGGCCCCTCCATCAACCTGGCAACACCAAAGGGTAGTCAAAATCACAAGCCACCTATGCTTCATGGTTGTTTCCATCCTACACAATAAGATTGTGAATCTCTTGAGGCAGGATAGTCATATTCCTCCAGTAGTGCCACCCATCTTTGTCACTACCCATGTTAGCCAAGGCATCGGCCATAGCATTTCCTTCTCTATAAATATGTGTAACCTTATACTCCTCCAACCCATTGAGGAGTATCTTGATGTTGCCCATAATGTCCTCCAAGTTCCACCTGATCTGAGACAAACCCAGAGTAGCATTGACAATTAATTGAGAATCACCTTCAACATGTAGTCTTTTGATGTTCATGGAGATAGCAAGCTTAATTTTCCAGAGCATAGCCGTAGCTTCCGCTTCATTGTTACTTTTAATACCAATGCCCCTTGAGAAGGCAGCAAAAAAAAACCCCGTGTCTGTTCTTATAATTTCTCCACCACTTGCAATACCCGAGTTTCCCTTGGTAGCACCATCAAAGTTAAGCTTATACCACCCTTGCTGAGGTAAAGCCCATTTAGTTTTTGATCTAGCTAAACTTCTAGAATTGTCCACCCAGCAAGAGTTGGGATCAATGTTCCAATTTTTTATCATACTCTATTCTTCTCTCCCCAAGGAGCTATCCATAGCTTTAAAGTGGCAAGAGTTAATGTTTTCATTTATTAATTTGGAAAAACACTAAAAAACTTCCAAAGGAGTTCTATTCTTTTCCCTGAAAATTATGTTTTTACGTTCCTTCCACAAACTCTAGGCTAAATGAGGGGGAACTTGGGACCATAGTTCTTTAGAGATTGGTAACACCAGGCTAAAAGGGGGCTTCCATTCCCAAACCACCATCTCTAAATTAACATTCAAAGACTAGCTTAGGTTCAGCTTTTAGAGGGTTAAACCCCAAACCTCCCAAGCAAAACTACAATGAAGAAAGAGATGAGCTAATGACTTCTCCAAACCACAAAGGATGCATCTGGTTGGCATTTAAAATCCTCTTTTTTTTAGATTATTTAGGGTCAGAACTCTATTATGCATCAAGGTCCACCAAAAGAAGTTAACCTTTGGAAGAAGATTAGGAATTCATATTTTTTCTCCACACTCCAGCCTCTCCTGGGTCTAATAGCAATCTATAGGCACTTTTGACCATAAACAAGCCCTTGTTATCCTTATCCCAAATCATCTAATCTCTCTTGGGAAAGACAGAGTCTGTAACCTTTGAGATCTCAAGATTGGAGACGAGAAGCCACCTTCATCTCCACACTGCCATCCTGAGCATAAATAGAAGCTACCTTCCAACTCCAGAGACCCTCATAAGTCCTTATATAGTTAGCAACTTTGAAGCCTAGGGCCTTGCAAACCCTGCCCACAACTCTACCATTTCCCTGCCTGACTCAAGAGGGTACCCTTCCATATAGCCAACTTTCTCAGAATTCTTTCCACCAACCCTTTCCAGACATCCATAGAAACCTTAGTGGTGGTGATGGGAAGGCCCAAATAAGTGGTTGGAAGCCTTTCACTTGAGCAACCCAAGATTCTGGCTATTTTCTGTAGAAGGTCCTCTTGAGTGTTCAGGAAATAGATATTTAGATTTTCTCAAAATTGATGCTCTGACCTGAAACCCTCTCATAGTCCTTCAGAAGTTCCCTCCACTTTCTGGCTTCAACCATCGAGGCCAACCCAAATAGAATAGTGTCATCCACAAATTGCTAGATAAATGCAGTCTATGCTATTGAAGCAAGTTTGATCCCGCGGAGTGTCCCCTACATTAACAAATTACAAGCATTTCTACTCAAAACATCTGCAATCAAAATAATTAGGTAGGGTGATAGGGGGTCACCTTGTCTAATGCCCCTTCCAGAAGGAAAAAAACCTCTGGGGAAGCCATTGACCAACACAGAGAATCTAGCCATAGATATACACTCTTTGATAAGGTTGATGATTCTTCCATTGAACCCAAATTTCTTGAGAACTCTTAATAGAAAGTCCTAGCTAACCCTATCATAGGCTTTGGAGATATCCAACTTGAAGATCATACCTGGGGTGTTTCTCTTGTTGATAGAGTGGATGATTTCATGAGTGGTGATGGTCGCGTCTAGGATCTGCCTGCCTAGGACAACGCCCTTTTGATTAGGGGCAATAAGTTTTTCTAGAAGGGGATGTAGCCTAAGGACCAAAATTTTGGTGAAGATTTTGTAAATCGTGTTACAAAGACTGATGGGCCTAAAGTCAGTCATGGTCCTAGCATCGGTCTTCTTCAGAACTAAGGCAATAAAGGTGTTGTTCAACTGTCATAGGAATCTCCCCATCCAAAAGAAATCCTGGGCCCCCAGAAAGACATCATTTCCAACAATCTCCCAAAAAGTTTGAAAGAAAGCTGGAGGGAAACCATCTGGGTCAGGGGCTTTGAAGGTGCCCATGGAGAAAACAGCAACTCTAACCTCCTCAAGTGTAATAGGCTTGGGCAATAAGTAATTGTCATCCTCAGAGAGAATGGTAGGAATGACTTCCAACAGGGAGTCCATGTCCCCCTCGAGGAGATTGGACTATTGACCAGTCAACAAAGAATCAAAGAACTTAGTTGCCAGGTCACCAATCTCTGCTAACAACCTCCCTTGGTCATCCCAAAGTGACTTGATAGTGTTTCTCTTCTTGTGCCTTAGGTTAGATTGTTGGAAAAAGGTGTTCCTATCGCCTTCCCTAAGCCATTAAACTTTGGACTTCTACTTCCACTAAAGCTTCTCCTCCTTGATCGTCTGGGTCCATTCCTTAGTGAGGTTATTTTCAAGGGATTGTAAGTCTTCAAATATGTCTCCCTATTCTATTATGCTTTGAACCTCTTTTAGTCTTTCCATTATGCTTTTCTTTCTGTTCAAACAATTACCAAACATGAACTTATTCCATCCTTTCACCTTATTTCTCACATTGGCCAATCTCTGAGCCAGGCTAAACATCATCAGCCCTTGCACTAGGGTATTCCACCAATTCAAGAGGCAGTCTCTAAATTCTAGATGGAGGGCCCACATCATTTCAAATCTGAACGGAAAGGGGCCTTTACTATACTTTTTAGACTAGTTGAGCAAAAGAGGCCTATGGTCTGAGCCCAATCTAGGAAGAGCTAACAGATGCAACATATTCATTATGGCCCAATAAGAATAAATTAAGAATCCATCAAGCTTTAGCTAGATAAGATTATTCCCTTGTCTCCTATTGGACCAGGTGAAGGCCTGGCCCACCAGATCAACATCTATGAGGCCAACTTTTCATAAGAAGTCAGCAAGATCAGACATACTGTCAAAGTAATCCATTAGTCTCCCCATTTTTTCTGAAGGGTATAGGGGGGAGTTGAGATCCCCCACCACCATCCATTTGATGCCTCTATCTTTCTTAATTTTATCCACCAGACTCTCCCAGACTTCCTTTCTGCTACTATGAGTATTGGGGGCATAGACATTGATCAGTGTCCACCTTTCAAGATGACAATGGAACAAAACTTTGACATGGTGCTTGGACCAAGAGATTACATTACCAGTATAATCCTATCTCCAAAGGGTAGCAATGCTGCCTGAAGCCCCACTAGCCCCACTAATAGCTTAGTTCACATTGGGCCAGATGTTCTTAAGAGCAATCTTGAATTTTTCCTCTATCATTTTAATTTCTTGCAAAAGGAGGATATCGACTTTGTTGTCAAAAACGCAATTCATAACAAGCAACTACTTTTGAGGGCTATTAAGCCCTCTTATATTCCATGAGCTGATCTTCATTTCTTTGTCTTTCTAGGGGGTGCACCAAGGTGGACTATTTCCCCCTAGCAATCTTCTGCTCCATCTCTCTCTATCTGGTCTTCATGTGGGAAGGCCTACCTCTGGTACTATCCCCCCACATCAGCTATCCTCCGACTATTGCCTTTCCCTTTCTTCTTCACAATAGACCATCCTTCCTAATCTTCTATCTCTCTGGTTGAACCTACTCTTGGGGATGGGGAGAAGTTTTTTTCCAACACACTCACTATGGGTTTGAGAGAACCCATCTTCTCACTGGGGCAACAAGTTTCATTTTCCATGCTTTACTGTGAGATGGTAATCTTCTAGGAGCTGAAACCCAATCCTATTTCTCCCTCTTCTAGGGTCTCCTAACCCTTATCAGTAGCTAGGGCCTCCTAATGAGCAAGGGAGTCCACTAGCTCTAAACCATTCATCTTCTGGGTCTCCTCATCAACAACGACTGAGAGGTCAATTCCCACAGGGTTCTCACCCACCTGAGTCTGAATGACTGGGAAATATTGTAAAGGGCCTTGTGTTGTCGGATGGTCCCATGGCATGGCATCCACTGAGGCCTCCAGAGGCTCTTATTTCCCTAGGGAGGCTAGGGGGGAGTCAATTATTTTTAGAATATCATTCTTGAAGGGGTAATCCTCTGAGATTTCCTCCACTTGCTTCATCTTCGGTAGTGGGGGCACTTCGGGGCCCTACACTGGGTGAAGACATGACTAGGTTTCATACAGTTCTGGCAAAAAACTCTAGAGTTCTCATATTGAATGCTCTGAGTCAATTTCCCAAACTGGGATTCCAATATGATAGAAGTGGGAAGGACTTTAAGGACATCCACATTCACACAAAATCGGGCATAGACAAGTCCTGCCTTAGCCTTCGTAACTTTATCAATAGTCACATAGTCCTCAAAAGTCTTGCCTATCCTAGCGCAGATTTCCTCATCCTAGAATTCCAAGGATAAACCTGGCAAGTGAACCCACACCGGGGCCGGCTAATTGAGGTCCGCCTTGGGGTTGAATCCATGCTTCCATTTACATAGCGAAAGTGAATGTTTTCCATACAACCATGGGCCACCTACCATAACTGACATCATGTCCTCCTAAGAGATGAACTTAAACAAGAACATACCCCCCGCCATGGCACTAGCTGAGACGCTCCCTTTGAGAGTCCATTTGGTCATCATCCAGCGACGAACAAGGTCAATATTGGGTTTGAAGGTGAAGAATTTGCCCACTAGAGTATTATACATAGATGCCACAAACCGCAACACCATCTAGTCTGGTATTTTAAGTGCATGGCACCATCAATCTCTGAGAAAACTGGCAGGCTAAACGAAGTCTCATCATTGCCATTGACAGCACCCATAAGTGTCTCCCTCCACTTCTTGGGAGCTTGCTTCGAGGATGGAACCATGTGATCCCTCTAACAACTCATGCTAGTAGCAGCATCCCCTGGAGTTAGGGGAGGGGACTGAATCATAGGGCCCCCCTGACTGTCGCCATCCATTTCTCAACCAACACCAAATTCAAATTTCAAACGAAGCACAGTTGCAGAGCTCTGTGTGTTTTTATTACCTAGTTGCATGTTGCTAAGTCTAGATTTAGTTATTTTTATCATTTGTATTATGTGATGGAAACACTTTAAAAAGTAGGTATCCCATTTGCTGTTAAAAGTATTCCTTCAAGGAAAAAAATTTAGTTTATTTAATAGTAGTGTTTTAATTTTCTATTTGATGTCAAGCTACAGGTCTGATATATGGTTTTAAGTTTTTTTGTAAGTGTACTGAATAGTAAAAATTTTATGTTAAAAATAAGTATATTTTTAAAACTAATTTCTAATTGTGATATTTGAGCTAGGTAGGTGAGAATTATATTAGACAAGTGAAAAAATAAAGCTCCTTCACCAAAGTTTAAGATCTTGATACTTTGAGAGAAAATATCAACTTTGTTTAGTTTTTCATAATGATAGAAAACAATGGTGCAGTGCATTTTCTATAGTTCAAAGGTGAAAATTTTGATTCTTATAGAGATTAGTTGAAAAAGGTACTATTGGAAAGGATAATGGGACATAGTAACAAGTGAATATGTTGAACCTTAAGATTGGAATACATAGAAAGCAAAAGATGAGATAGAAAAGAAAGAAGAGAAGAAAAAGGATGCTCAAGCATTTTTCTATATTTAGAGTGTAAGATATCCAAGTCTGTATCCAAGAATTGTGGGTTGTGAGGCATCAAAAGAAGCATGTTCAACTTTAACAAGTTCATATCAAGGTATAGATTAGGTAAGGGTTGCAAAGATCCACCCTAAGGATGAATTTTGAGAATTTAAGAATGAAGGATAATGAAAAATTAAAAATTGTTGTATTAGAGCAACATATAGTGAATAATATGAGAACATGTGGTGAGGCAATGAAAGATGATGTAGTTGTGAAGATATTGAGATCTTTTACACCCAAATGGATGCGTATTATTGTTATTTAAGAAGAGTGCAAATATTTAAATACTCTAAAGGTTGAAGATTTGATTGGATCAATACTTACTCATGAAAAGAAGGTAAAGTGTTTGGGTGGTTTAGGTCAAGAACTTATGTCAAAGGCAAAAATGACAATAATGAAGAAGCAAGTACTATTTTTCCTCAAGGATTGATAAGGGGGAGAAGTCATATCAAAGGTCTAGTTCTAATTTCAGAGGAAGAGAACACACTAGAGGTTGTAGTTTCTCAAGAAGTAGAGACATATTTAATGCAAGAAGGAATCCAATATAGTGTTACTATTGCATGAAATTTGGTCATATAGAGAGATTTTAAATTGAAGAATTCAAATGAATATTCAAAGAAAGATAAAGATGAAGATCCTCTACACTAATCTCTTTCATGCAATGAAGTTGAAAACACAAGCAATGAGGTATGGTTTCTAGATTCAAGTTGTTATAATCATATGATAGGTTGTAGAGAAACATTTTCAAATAATGAGAAAATTTTAAAAGTAAAGTAAGATTAGGTGATAATAAAGTTCTTGTAGTTTTTGGAAAAGGAAAATTGAATATAGACACTAGACAAGGAAATACATTAATTGTTGAGGTATACCACTCACCAAAATAATGCATAATTTGATGAGTGTTAGACAACTTATTAAGAAAGGACTTAAATTAAAATATTTGATGATAAAGTTTGTATTATCTATGATAAGAGACATGGAAGAAAGATGATTGCTACAACAAATATGACAAATAACCCAATGCTCCCATTGAGAATCAAAGAAAATGAATCAAGTGTTTGTTATGCTACTAAATTGAGAATGCAAGTTGGTTAAGGCACCAAAGGTACATGGACTCATTAATTTTTAGGAATTGTATATGTTGTATCAAATAAATATGGTACATACATTACCAAAAAATCAAGAAAGAGGAAAGGAAGTATGCAAGGTGTGTGCACTTGTGAAACACCATAGAGACACATTTCTTAGAAACAACTAGAAAGAAAATTGGTCATTTGAGCTTATTTGTTCATATTTATGTGGTCATGTGTCTAAGATAAGCATAGGAAAAACTACATGATTGTATTTATTGATAATTTTACTAGATACATATGGATTTATTTTTAAAGAATAAGATTGATGTTGCATTCAATATTTTTAAGGCTATGGTTAAAAAAGGCAAAAGATATATAAAGTGTTTAAGAATAGATAGAGAATGTAATTTTTCTTCAAATTAATTTAATGAAGTTTATGTAAGGAATAGAATCAAGAGATCTAGTTAACAACACCTTTTACATTGCAACAAAATGGTATGGAAAAAAGGAACAACAAAACATTAATAGAATCAACAAGAAGCATGTTGGAGGAAAACAATATGGATAGAATGTTTTGGTTTGAAGCAATTAATATAGTTGTTTATATCATGAATAAGATCCCGACTATTATAGTTAGAAGTAAGACACCATATTAAGCTTGGTATGGCAAAAACCCTATAGTAGGACAATTGTTCAAGTGTTTGGTTATTTATCTTATGCTCACATAGATGATAAAAAAATATAGAAATTGGATGTAAAGAGTCAAGTATGCATATTTACATGTTATAGTGCATAAAGCAATGCCTGCAAGTTTTATTCCTCTCAAGGAAAGATGATCATTATTTCTAGAGATTCAATATTTGTTGAAGGAGAAGTCTAAGTAGATAATTTGAAGAAAGAGAAATAAATAGTAAGTCAATGTATAATTTGGGATCAAGAAGAAAAAGATCAAAGTTTAGGACCTACATCAAGTTCAAGCAATGGTGTTATAAAAAGTAAGAAGGTAATACAAACTCATCCTCCAAATCTAACATTAGATAGATCCAAATTTTGAAAAAAGATTAACAAGTCAAGTTAGAGAAAGCAATGAAGCTGATGAATTGGTTAATTATGCATTTTATTCAAATATTGAGGTGAAACCTACTAAGTTTGAAGAAGCAGTTGAAAATAAAGAATGAATTACAATAATGAAAGAAAAGATAAATGTTATTGAAAATAATTTGAGAGCTTATAAAGCTACCAAAAGACAAAGAAGTGATAGGAACTAAATGGGTTGACAAGATCAAGTATAAAAGGGTGAAATTTCAAAGTTGTGTCACATTTTTATAAAGGAAATGACCAACACTAACCTAATTTTTAAACTTGAACCATTACAAAGTGATATACATGTTTTAAATTTTGAAATGATGTAAACTATGAAATTATAAAGCTTCTGGTAAATACTATGTAAAGCTTTTTTGCATTAATGTTTCGGATCACACTCTATTATCCATCATCAGGAAGAGAATGAAAATGATGAAAGAATAGATCAGGACCTGTGTCAACTCAGTCTCTCTCTTTTGAAGGATCCTGGTCTACTTCTTTCATCATTTTTATTCTGTTCCTAATGATGCATCACAGAGTGTGATCAATGAAAAAAGCTTTACATAGTTTTTACCAGAAGATATATAATTTCATGTCATGCGCTATGGAAATATCATGTATACAATGATGTAAACTAATAAAATATAGATTTTTTAGTATATTTTATGTTTGCATTTTTTTTTTAAAAAATTATTTTGGGTGTAGTTTTTTTGTAAAATTGATGCTATAATTTAGTTGCTAGAAAATGTTGAAAAATAAGGTTAAATGGGACATCACTCTTTATATAGTAAATTTGTTTTTTCCTTCAATTTTTTATAAGTATTTATAACTTAAAACTTTAGTGTGTGGATTAATTTCTTCCCCATTTTGATAAATTTATTTTTTTAAATAAATCTTAGAAGTTGTGTGTAATGAAAACCTAACTATTTTGATGGAAAGTAACCGTTAGTCTTAACTAAATTTATCCAAAATAGGAAAAAAATATTTCATCTCAACGTTGGATCCCTCTTCTAGACTGCATCATATTTTTTCAATTTTTTTAAATAAACTAGTATTTTTTATTGAGAGGACAATCGATTTTGGTACTGATGACTTACTTTTAGTAAAAATAAATAAATATATATATATATAAACTAATTTAAACATTTAAAAAATATATATTTAAAAAACTACACTTATAGATCAGCAAAAGGGTATTTTTTGATTTTGAAAAAATTATGTAAGATTTGTTAGAACATCAATTTTTTAAAATAATTTTATTGTTGGGAATTAAGGTGTCTCAACCTTGGTAAATCCTTGTATTATTTTCATTTTATTTATTTATTTATTGCCTATGTTGTAAATTAAATTGTAAATTCATATTGTCATCTTGTGGGATGTGGCACGGTGATGTGTCATCCTACATGGAAGATGACAACTTGTAATTTTGTCCTCACATGAGGAGATAGGTGTCCCACTTTGTGGTAGGAATATTTTTCCATGTGTCAGTATCTTAGATGTTGTGTAAGGGAATATTGACTGTAATGGTCATGACAGATTCCTATGACAAAGTTATTGCATGTAAGAGTCGGTAATAGGAGATTCTATGATAGGTGAAGACATGTGTCAAAGAGCATCTTTGAAAAAGGCATCTTTGGATGCCCCAAGTATGACATGTTGTAAGAGAATATACTATTTATAGCCTGTGTATGACATATTCTCTTACAGCTATAAGTTGTAACTGCTATGACAGATTCTATGACAGTCGTAAGAGTCATAAGAGCATCTGTCATAGCCCATTTTGGAAATAGGCAACCTCTTTGGGATAGGGTGTGTGGATAAGTGTCAGAAGCATCTTACAATGTTGACCAAGTGTCCATATGCATGGGTTTTGGGCCATGAGGCCAAGTTGGACGCCCATTCCAAGATAGAGGCAATTTTGCCTTGTATTTTCTATATAAACAGGTGCTTGGAGGAGGAGATGTCTTACAGGTTTGATAGGTATTGTTATGCTAGTAGTTTGTCTCTAGATACAAGTGTTGAAGACTCCTGAGAGCTTGCATTACAAGTGTATTGTAAACCATTTCAATTTTGATAATACATTGTGCAGGTTTTGGAGTGTTGGGTTTTTCACCTGATAAGGGTTTTCCCCATGTATATCTTATGTCTCTCTTCTTTTGTCTCACTTTCTTGTGTATGTGTTTATTGTAATATCTCTGTTAGTGGGTTAACATAGCTGTAATTGTAAAGATAAAATTGAATTTTCACTCTCGTCCCCTCATTAGATTAGTGTAGGAAGCATTTTCTGCACACCTAGCTTCCTTTCAGTTGGTATCAGAGCCTGGCCAGTTTTGGTCCTAACTACTAGGTAGGGGTTTTTTGATATAATCTTAGGTTGAGTGGGAGTGTTGTGTAGAGTATTATGTATCTTTTTGCAGCAAGGAGATGGGAAACCACATCCGGAATGTTAGAGGTTGAGAAATTCAATGGCACTAATTTTGAGTTGTGGAAATTGAAGATGGAGGACCTACTTGTTGATCGTGACCTATGGGAAATGGTATCTGGTGTAAAACCCACATCAATGCAACAAGATGATTGGGATCTCAAAGATTGGAAGGTTAAGGATCTCATAAGACTCTATTTAGCTAACTTTGTCCTGTTGAATGCCCATGTGGAGAAGACAATGAAAGATCTTTGGAAGAAGCTGGGTGATGTTTATCAGGCCAAATCCTTGGTAAAAAAACTTTTTCTGAAAAAGAATTTGTTTTCTCTGAAGATGGAAGATGGAGGATTTGTTGCAGATCACATGAATGCTTTGAACATGATCGTTGCATAGTTGACATATGTGGGTGTGAAAATGGAGGAGGATCAATGCACAACCCTACTTTATTCTCTACTAGATTTGTGGGATCATCTTGTCATGGCTATTGAAAGAACCACTACCACCTTCAAGATGGAAGATGTGGTATCTTCGCTGTTATCTAAAGAGATGCAAAGAAAGTTTTCTGAGGTAGCCAAAGAGGCTTTTACGGTTCGTGGAAGACCTAAAGAGAAAGGGAAGAAGAAGGACAAGAAAGGTGAAAAGGGTAGATCCAAATCTCCTAGAAAATCCAAGGCTCTTTGTTGGAACTGTGGAAAAATTGGGCATTTCCAAAAGGAATACAAAGATGAGAAGAAAAAGAAGAAGAAAGTTCCTGATTTAGATTCTGACAAGTCACAAGATGATGGTGATGCCTTCATCGCAGCCCTAGCCACCCATGCATCTGATGATGTGTGGTTGATTGATTCTAGTGCATCATTCCATATGACCTCACATCAAGATTGGTTCACGAAGTATGAAGAGTTCGATGGTGGAAGAGTGTACCTAGGTGATGACTCTCATCTAAAGATTGTTGGTCATGGAGGAGTCTCAATTTGATTCCCTAATGGATGAGTGAAGGGGATCACTGGAGTTATGCACATTCCAGGTCTTGCACAAAACCTACTTTCTGTAAGTATGTTGAATGATGCAGGTGTGCAGGCTGTCTTTTCGAAGGATGGATGCAGGATGACTAGAGGATCTATGGTGCTTGCGAAGGGTACTCGGAGAGGTACTCTATTTCAGATGGAGGCATACAGTTCACATTTCAATAGTTCTTTTGACACAAACAAATGAGTTGCAGTCACTTCATCCCCACCATCTAAACGAGTAGTGAAGAAATCTATTGTAACTAGTTTTGATGGTAGTGCACATGCTATGGAAGCTAAGCTTCCTATTGAAAAGACTATGTTATGGCATTTGAGATATGGCCACATTGGTGAGAAGGGTCTGCGTACCCTAAAAAATAAAAACTTCATTGAGGTGTTAAATGATTGTAATCTCGAGTTTGACTTTTACGAATATTGCATTTATGGAAAGAAAAATTGTGTTCAGTTTTACTCTAGTTCTCACAAGTCTTCTGGTGTATTGGATCTTATTCATTCTGATGTGTTTGGTCCTGTTAATGTTCCTTCAATTTTAAAATATATATATTTTGTATCTTTCATAGATAATTACAGTAGAAGGACATGGGTTTATTTTATTAGAAGCAAGACTGAAGTTTTTAGTCAGTTTAAGGAGTTTAAAGCCTTTGCTAAAAATCAAACTAGTAAAAAGATTAAGTGTTTGAGAACTGACAATGGTGGTGAGATTTGTTTGGTAGATTTTGATAAGTTATGCAAAGAGAAATGGATTGAAAGGCATAAGACAACTCCATATACCCCGTAGCAAAATGGAGTTGTAGAGAGAATGAACAGGACACTGATGAAGAAGGTTAGGAGTATGCTTAGTGGAGCAAGCCTCAAACAAAAGTTTTGGGCTGAAGTTGTTGCCATTGCTTGCTATCCGGTAAATAGATCTCCTACATCATCTCTTGTTGGTAAGACACCTATGGAGGTATGGTCTTGTAAGAAGCATTCAATTAGACATCTTCATGTTTTTGGTTGTGAGGCATATGCACATGTGCCTAGGGAGAAACGGTCTAAACTAGAGAACAAGCCTATTAAATATATTTTAATTAGCTATGGTGTTGATGTGAAAATATACAAGCTTTGGGTTCCGGTAGCTGAAAAAGTGTTGTATAGTAGAAGTGGTATCTTTAGAGAGCTAACACCTTCTTCCATTGTTCTACAGCCAAAACAGACAGAAAAGAAAGAGGATGTGGTTCAGTTTCCTTCTACCCCTGAGAAGACTGAACAAACAGACCCTATGAGACCTGATGATGAGGAGTGCACTAGCAGCTCTGAAAGCTTAAAAGAAGAAGTTGAACCTCAACCTCAGCCATTGAGGAGGTCTACACAAACAAGAAAGCAACCTGATACATTTGGTTATTCATTACTTGATTCCAGTTGTGCTTTTGTTTTACTTGCTAACATTGATGACCCTAGAATTGTGAAAGAGGCTATGGGCATGAAAGATGTAGGTTCCTAGAAGGAGGCCGTGGAGGATGAGATGGCTTCTTTGGAAAAGAACAAAACATGGGACTTGGTGCCTTTGCCTGATGGATGGAAACCCATTGGTTGCAAATGGGTGTTCAAGAAGAAATTTGGTGCAGATGGCAGTGTTGAAAAGTACAAGGCTAGATTGGTTGCGAAGGGGTACTCACAAGTGGAGGGAATTGATTATGGTGAAATTTTCTCTCCCATTGCAAAGCTGACATCCATTAGATTTCTATTATCTCTTACATCTACTTATAATTTAGAGGTAGAATAGATGGATGTGAAGACAACTTTCCTTCATGGTGATTTGGAGGAATAAATCTACATGTCACAGCCAGAGCATTACATAGTGAAAGGTAAAGAAAGTTTGGTTTGCAAATTGAAAAGGTCTTTGTATGGTTTGAGGCAATCTCCTAAGATGTGGTACTTAAAGTTTGATGCCTTCATGTTGTCAATTGGATTTGTGAGATCAAAATCAGATCATTATGTGTATTATAAGTTTGATGGTGATCGTATTCAAATTGTTGCATTATATGTTGATGATATGTTGTTGATTAGGAAGCGTAAGAATATGATTTCTAATTTTAAGTCTTAGTTGGCAGTACAGTTTGAAATGAAAGATTTAGGGGCAGCTAGGTACATTCTAGGAATGGAAATTAGAAGAGACAAAACTAACAGAAAACTTTGGTTAAGCCAGAGTAAGTATGTGAAGACTGTGTTGGATAGGTTTAGCATGGCAGATTGTAGACCATTGTGTGTTCCTATTTCATTGGGGACAAATTTATCTATTAGTGATTATCCAAAATCTCCTAGTGAGGTGGAGGACATGAGAAGAGTACCTTGTGTTAGTGCTATTGGCAATTTGATTTATGCCATGGTCTACACAAGACTAGACATTACCCAAGCAATGGAAGTTAGTTGATTTATGGCTAATCCTGGATGGGTACATTGTGATGCAGTTAAGCGAGTGTTCAGATATTTGAGGGGTACTTCCAAGTATTCCATTTGCTATCATGGAAATGCTACAAGACCTCTGCATTTAGTTTGTATTCATGGATTTGTGGATTCTGATTGGGCAGGTGACATTGACAGTAGGAGATCCACCAGTGCCTATGTGTTCACAATGTTTGGTGGTGCAATTAGTTGGATGAGTAAGAGACAACCTGTGGTTGTTTTGTCCACTACAGAAGATGAGTATATGGTTGTAACTCATGCTTGTAAGGAAGCCATTTGGCTTAAGAGATTCTGTTTTGATATTGGTGTTGATGCAAGACAAATTACAATTTATTGTGACAGTTAGAGTGCGATTTGCCTTGCAAAGAATCTAACTTTCCATGCCAAAACATAGCATATTGATGTACAGTTTCACTTCATGCAAGACATGGTAGAGGATGGGAAGGTAAATTTAGAGAAGGTAGATACTTTGAAGAATGTTGTAGATGCATTAACGAAGCTAGTGGGCATAGAGAAGTTTAGATGGTGTTCGGAGTCTATTGGCCTCTCGGCCTATAGTAGTTAAATCATGTTAATTCTATTGGCTCTTACAAGGTGTTCAACAAGTTGGAGAATGCTAGGAATTAAGGTGTCTCAACCTTGGTAATTCCTTGTATTATTTTTATTGTATTTATTTATTTATTGCCTATGTTGTAAATTAAATTGTAAATTCATATTGTCATCTTGTGGGATGTGGCACGGTGATGTGTCATCCTACATGGAGAATGACAACTTATAATTTTGTCCTCACATGAGGAGATAGGCATCCCACTTTGTGGTAGGAATATTTTTCCATGTGTTGGCATCTTAGATATTGTGTAAGTGAATATTGACCATAACGGTCATGATAGATTCCTATGACGAAGTTATGACATGTAAGAGTCAGAAATAGGAGATTTTATGACAGGTGAAGACATGTGTTGAAGAGCATCTTTGAAAAAGGCATCTTTGGGTGCCCCAAGGTGGACTATGACATGTTGTAATAGAATATGCTATTTATAGTCTGTGTATGACAGATTCTCTTATAGCTGTAAGTTGTAACTACTATGACAGATTCTATGATGATTGTAAGAGTCGTAAGAACATCTGCAATAGCCTATTTTGGACATAGGTGACTTCTTTGGGATGGGGTGTGTGTACAAGTGTCAGAAGCATCTTACAATGTTAACCAAGTGTCCATAGGAGTGGATTTTGGGCCATGAGGGCAAGTTGGATGCCTATTCCAAGATAGAGGCAATTTTGCCTTGTATTTTCTATATAAACAGGTGCTTGGAGGAGGAGATATATTACAAGTTTAATAGGTACTCTTATGCTATAGGTTTGTCTCTAGATATAAGTGTGAAAGACTCCTGAGAGCTTGCATTGCAAGTGTATTGTGAACCATTTCAGTTTTGATAATATATTGTGCAGGTTTTGGAGTGTGGGTTTTTTCACCTGATAAGGTTTTTCCCCACGTCTATCTTGTGTATCTCTTCTTCTATCTCACTTTCTTGTGTATGTGTTTTCTGCAATATCTCTGTTAGTGGGTTAACATAGCTATAATTGTATATATAAAATTAAATTTGTACTCTCGTCCCCTCATTAGATTAGTGTATAGGAAGCATTTTCTGCACACCTAGGTTCCTTTCATTTATTTTTTGATAAATTAGCCCCAAAGTGATGCTACATATGTATTTAGTGGACACTTTCAGTTGGAAAAGTTGTGGCCCAAATCTAATTTAGCTAGAATGAATCCACCTAGAACATATGTTTTACCAAACTTGAATTTTAGTTGGAAATGCATAAATTCATTTATGTTGATAATTTTTCCTAAAGTGTGACATGGATTTGAACTTTCACCAAACGTGATGGTATAGTTGAAAGATATAAAGCTAAATTAGTTGCAAAAATGTATGCTCAAAGGAATGGTATAGAGTATGAAGAGATCTATGAACCTATTGCTATACATGTGATGCAAAGCAGGGTTAAGGATTAACTAGACACAACCAAACTATCATCCATCAAAACCCTAGACCACTATCCATAGGGCATTCCTTCACAATTGACCCCTTTTCCCTTATAGCCTTTCCAAAAGGCATTTTTGGACATAACATTTATTGTAGACTTGAAATTCAAAGAGTGTAGACTATTTAAGATACCCTTTTGGACTTTACAACAAATACCAAGAAATGGGGTGAGGTTGTTTTGTACTGTCTAGCCCAAATTTTTACTGTCCCTTATGTAATTAGGCCTAGTTAGGCCTCCTAGAGCGATCCACTCTTGTTCACTATGACACCAAGACAAAAATGGAGGTTATGATCTTCAAAACAAGGTTAAATACACTATTAACCTTCTATCCAATACACTAAGGTTTTATTTGTACTTGTTCAAGGGAGGAGACCTTAACTTGGACTATACACAGTCTTGTCTACATTGTCCAACTTTGCCAAGACAGGACAATCTGCAAAATGGACACAAACCCTTAACATCTGATCAAACATGACTTGATATACTATTTTAGGACTCTTGACACCATTCCCAAACACTTCCAACCATGAAGAGGTCTAAAACCAACATCAAAACACTTAAATCCCTCTTTTATTCACTCTGATAGCCTTATATATGAAAGTATCAGACCTTCATGCAACTTCACATGTCACAACTTTCATGCCTATATATGCAACCTCAAAAATCCTAAAATACATGTAAACTTGTTCCATTTCACCAAGTATCATGAGTTTCTACTAGTGAAAGGCAAAGTTATGCATTCTTCTTACTCACTGTTTACCCTCAACTAGGGTTTTACCACTTTTTGACAATTTTGAAAGAATTGGCCCTAAATTGCTTATTATTCAATCAAATTAGATGAAATAAAGACTAAGAAGAAGTAGATTCATAGTAATTTCATGTCCAATCAATTTCAAAGTTTTACCAGTCTATACAGTACCATACCAAGCATGAGAACAGTAGGAAAAATGTTCAAAAATGCAGAAAAAAGTGATATTTTATTGTTCCAACTTCCAAACTTCTTCAAGCAACCCTTTTTCCATACAATGGAGGCTTATTTATGCCTATACAATCATTTTTTCACATACAACTAACTCCAACTAACATTTTAACCATCTTTTGAAGAGTTGTTTACAATAATGCCTTCAATCTATCAATTTCTAAGACATTTGACAAGTTGCTTATCCCAATAACTACACCAATGGATCCAAAAGACCAAAATGGACAATAATGGCCTCACAATGGTCTTATTACATGAAATGCCACAAAAGAAAAGAAAACACTATCCTTGACCAAGTTTGACCAAGGTGTGTTCTAGCTCTCAAGGTGCTCCTGCACCATACTCCCCAGAGGAGAAAAGAACTCAAGGCCCCCTTGAGTTAAGACCTACAATAGTAAACCCATGCTTGATAAAACATCCAAGTAGCAACATCATTCTAGGTAGACCCTTCCATTTTATTAAATACTCTTGGACCCACTTAGCATCTGCAAATGCTTGGGAACCTGCATCATGAGCTTGTTCTCCTTCAATGTCTTCCTTCATTTTGACCTTAGGTCTCTCATTCCTCAGCCACTTGTCATTCAAATGAGAAGCCCTATCCAAAAGTTTATGCTTCCTTGACCCTGTTGCATGAGTTGCACCACTAACTATCCCTTGCAATATTGTTGTAGCTACTCCTTTTCCAACTAATTGGAATTCAATAACTGAGACTGTATTCATGAATGATGAAAACAAAATCTCAATAAGAGCATTTTGTCTCCTCTCTTTGCTCCTAGCCACTATAGCAG
This sequence comes from Cunninghamia lanceolata, assembly GCA_027924645.1. Taxonomy (NCBI): domain Eukaryota; kingdom Viridiplantae; phylum Streptophyta; class Pinopsida; order Cupressales; family Cupressaceae; genus Cunninghamia; species Cunninghamia lanceolata. Next base: position 2,028,376 of record BSBN01000937.1, on the reverse strand, counting down.
AACGTATAGAATCTTGATTAGTCTTCTTTTTGTCCTCCTCGGAAAGGAGTAAAGCATGTTTAACTTCTAATATCTCCATTGGATTTGCACAATGTTTGGCCTTATTTGTTTCTCTATTTATATCAGTCTATGGCATAGAAAATTGAACCTCTAGTTTGGGACTAAGCCTCTCAACACCGTCTTGTATTTGATTACATTCACCAAACTATCCATAGTCCAACTTCTAATGTTTAGCATCTTCAACTAAATTGAAAGGTTCACCTTCCCATTCTAGAAACTCTTTATACTCTTTATGAGGACTAATACCCCATTTTGAGATGTCATCTACCACCATATCAACATGTTCCTTGAGAAAATTTTGGTGGATCTTTAAAGGTAACTCATCCATCCTAACTGCTATCACAATAGATCTAGGTCTGATTATAAATGCAAAATCCATTGTCTCCTCCTTCATGGGTGTAATGAACTCTTTCCCTCCTACCAACATCATACTATATCCCACCTGTGGTTCTTGACCTTCTTCTTTCAAAGGTGTGAGAGCGTAAGAAACTCCATCTTTCTCTATGGCATAGGTGTTTTTCCTACCATCATGGACTACCTTCCTATTATATTTCAATGATCTACCTAGAAGCATATGGCAAACATCCATGGGAATAATGTCACACAATAATGTGTCCTTGTATCCCCCTATGTGGAATTATACCCAACATTTCTCATTAACTAACACTTGTTGTCCTTTGTATAACCATGATACCTTGAAAGGAGTGGCGTGAGGTAGTCTTTGCAATTTTAACTTATCTACCATTTAACTAGAAACCAAGTTATCAGTACTACCAAAATCAATAACAACTTTGCAACATTTACCAAGGCACTTACATGTAGTTTTGAAAAGTGACTTTCTTTGTGGTGGTTCCTTCTCCACTAGTACTTTGATAAAGGTCCTCCTCACCATGAGAGTTTCACCAATTTCTGGATCAGCATTATGTGATGGAGAGTTCACACTTTCACTATCTTCTACTTGTGCAATCTGATTTCTTCTTTCTCCTCCAAATGAAGTAGTAGACTGATTTTCAGTACATTTTCATGCTTGATGGCCTACAAATTTATTACACGTATAGAATTTCCTGGTGAATCCACTTGATCCTCCTCTTTGGCTTTGAAATCTGATCTTCTGCCCCTAAAACTGCCTCTTGAATCTGAGATTTGTTCTTGTGATTTACTTATCTCTCCTTGACTCCCGTGTGGTTGTCCTAAATCAAAAAATAATCCTCTTCCTCTGAAGTTTGTCCTTCCCCTACCTCTACCTTGCTTTTCTTTCTTTCTTTGCAACTTTGCGTCAGCCTTCAAGGCTAGTTGATAACATTCTTCTATTGTCCTTGGGCTTGTGAGAATAAGTTTATCTTGTAGGCTATACTTTAGTCCATTAAGGTATCTTGCAACCTTATGAACTTCATCCTCCAGATAACCTGATCTAATATTCAGTTTGTAGAACTCCTCTGTATATGTCTTTACATCCATATCATTTTGTCTCAAATTTTGTAATTGCCTATGCATTTGAGTGGCATAATTACTAGGTAGAAATTTACCTTTCAACTTTGCAACCATTATGTTCCAAGAGGTGATTTTGGATTTGCCCCACTTCCTTCTCTCATCTTGCACATAGTCCCACCAAATGGATGCATGACCCTTCATATTTGTTCTTGCCAACTTCATTTGTTGTTCTTCAGACACATTTTCAAATTCAAAATATTTGTCTAGTTCACTTATCCAATCAAGAATCTCTCACTATTCAGACTTCCTCCATACACTAGTAGTTCCATCTTTATTTTGGAACCATCTCCTTTGACTTCCTTTAGTAACTTTACAAATTTCAAATCTTCAGGATCCAACTCTTCTTGGGACCCTTCTTGTGGATTCTCTTCCACCAACTCTTCTTCTTCTTCTTCTTGAGCACTTAGATCTCTTGTGATCACTCCCCTTTTCTGATTTCTTTCTAGTGTAGCAAGTCTAGATTCAAAGGTTTCTCTCAACTCCCTCATCTCTCTTGCATGTTTCTCCTTCAACTCACTCACTTCTCTAGCAATTATATTTGTTTTTGGAGGCATCTTGACCACAATATCACTTCAACTTTTCCCTTTTCTGACCAATTTATGCTCCGATACCAATTTGATTCAAAGTAGGGGTAAGGATTAACTAGACACAACCAAACTATCATCCATCAAAACCCTAGACCACTATCCATAGGGCATTCCTTGACAACTGACCCCTTTCCCTTGTAGCCTTCCCAAAAGGAATTTTTGGACATAACTTTGGTTATAGACTTGATATTCAAAAAGTGTGGACTATTTAGGATAGCCTTTTTGACTTTACAACACATACCAAGAAATGGGGAGGGGTTGTTTCGTATGGTCTAGCTGAAATTTTGAATGTCCCTTATGTAATTAGGCCTCCTAGAGCGATCCACTCTTGTTCACTATGGTACAAGGACAAAAATAGAAGTTATGATCTTCAAAACAAGGTTAAATGCACTATTGACCTTCCATCCAATACACTTTCAAAGTTTTTTTTGTACTTGTTCAAGGTAGGAGACCTTAACTTGGACTATACACAGTCTTGTCTACATTGTCCAACTCTACCAAGACAGGATAGTCTGCAAAATGGACACAAACCCTTAACATATGATCAAACCCTGACTTGATATACTATTTTAGGACTCTTGACACCATTCCCAATTTCCAACCATGAAGGGGTCTAAACCAACATAAAAACACATAAATCCCTCTTTTTGTTCACTCTGACAGCCTGATACATGAAAATAGCAGACCTTAATGCAACTTCACATGTGCCAACTTTCATGCATGTACCTACAACCTCAAAAATCCTAAAATATATGTAAACTTGTGCCATTTCACAAAGTATCATGAGTTTCTACTGGTGAAAGGCAAAGTTATACATTTTTCTTGCTCATTGTTTACCCCAACTAGGGTTTTACCAATTTTTGACAGTTATGAAAGAATTGGCCCTAACTTTCTTACCAATTTTACTAGTTTTACCAAGTATCATGAGTTTCAATGGTTTACTCCTTTTGGAGGAGGACAAAAAGAACACTGATCAAGATTCTATACTTGCTGCTATAGTGGCTAGGAGCAGAGAGCGGAGACAAAATGCTTCCATTGAGATTTGATTTTCATCATTCATGAATACAATCTCAGTTATTGAACTCCAATTAGTTGGCAAAGGCACAGCTGCAACAATATTGCAAGGGATAGTTAGTGGTGCAGCTCATGCAATAGGGTTAAGGAAGCATAAAATTTTGGATAGGGCTGCTCAGTTGAATGACAAGTGGTAGAGGAATGAGAGACCTAAGGTCAAAATGAAGCAATCCATTGAAGGAGAGCAAGGTCATGATGCAGGTTTCCAAGCATTTGCAGATGCTGAGTGGGTCCAAGAGTATTTAATCAAATGGAAGGGTCTACCTAATGATGTTGCTACTTGGATGTTTGAGGATGCTCTTATTAGGCATGGGTTTACTCTTGCAGGTCTTAACTCAAGGGGGACTTGAGTTCTATTCTCCTCTGGGGAGTATGGTGCAAGAGCACCATGAGAGCTATAACACACCTTGGTCAAACTTGGTCAAGGATAGAGTTTTGTTTTGTTTTGTGGCATTTCATGTAATAAGGCCATTGTGAGGCCATTATTGTCCATTTTGGTCTTTTGGATCCATTGGTGTAGTCATTGGGGTAAGCAACTTGTCAAATGTCCTAGAAATTGATAGTTTGAAGGCATTATTGTAAACAAATCTTCAAAAGATGGTTAAAATGGTAGTTGGAGTCAATTGTATTTGAAAAATTAATTGTATAGGCATAAATAAGCCTCCATTATATGGACACAAGGTTGCTTGAAGAAGTTTGGAAGTTGGAACAATAAAATATCACTATTTTCTGCATTTTTGAACAATTTGCTTGTTGTTCTCATGCTTGGTACAGTACTGTACAGACTGGTAAATGTCTAAAATTGATTGGAGATGAAAGTAATGTGAATCTACTTCTTGTTAGTCTTTATTGCATCTAATTTCATTGAATAATAAGAAAGTTAGGGCTAATACTTTCAAAACTGTCAAAAATTGGTAAAACCCTAGTTGAGGGTAAACAGTGAGCAAGAAAAATATATAACTTTGCCTTTCACTGGTAGAAACTCATGATACTTGGTGAAATGGGACAAGTTTACACGTATTTTAGGATTTTTGAGGTTGCAAGTACATACATGAAAGTTGGAACGTGTGAAGTTGCATGAAGGTCTGCTATTTTCATGTATCAGGTTGTCAGAGTGAACAAAAAGAGGGATTTAAGTGTTTTGATGTTGGTTTAAGACCCCTTCATGCTTGGAAGTGTTTGGGAATGGTGTCAAGAGTCCTAAAATAGTATATCAAGTCAGGGTTTGATCATATGTTAAGGGTTTGTGTCCATTTTGTAGACTGTCATGTATTGGTAGAGTTGGGCAATATAGACAAGACTCTGTATAGTCCAAGTTAAGGTCTCCTACCTTGAACAAGTACAAAAAAACATTGAAAGTGTATTGGATGGAAGGTCAATAGTGTATTTAACCTTTTCTTGAAGATAATAACCTCCATTTTTGTCCTGGTTTCATAGTGAACAAGAGTGGATTGCTCTAGGAGGCCTAATTAGGCCTAATTGATCAGTGATGTTTGTTTCAATACTTTGTCACACAATACTTGACAATGTTGAAAGAATTGACCCTAACTCTCTTATTATTCAATGAAATCAGATGCAATAAAGACTAACAAGAAGTAGATTCACAATGCTTTCATGTCCAATCAATTTCATACATTTACCAGTCCATACAATATTGTACCAAGCATGAGAACAGCAGGAAAAATGTTCAAAAATGCAGAAAATAGTGATATTTTATTGTTCCAACTTCCAAACTTCTTCAAGCAACCCTGTGTCCATACAATGGAGGATTATTTATGCCTATACAATCAGTTTTTCTCATACAACCGACTCTAATTATCATTTTAACCATCTTTTGAAGAGTTGTTTACAATAATGCCTTCAAACTATCAATTTCTAGGACATTTGACAAGTTTCTTACCCCAATGACTACACCAATGGATCCAAAAGACCAAAATGAACAATAATGGCCTCACAATGGCCTTATTATATGAAATGCCACAAAAGAAAACAAAACTCTATCCTTGACCAGGTTTGACCAAGGTGTGTTCTAGCTCTGAAGGTGCTCCTGCACCATACTCCCCAAAGGAGAAAAGAACTCAAGTCCCCCTTGAGTTAAGACTTGGAACAGTAAACCCATGCCTGATAAGAGCATCCTCAAACATCCAAGTAACAACATCATTAGGCAGAACCTTCCATTTGATTAAATACTCTTGGACCCACTCAGCATGTGCAAATGCTTGGGAACCTACATCATGACCTTGCTCTCCTTCAATGGCTTGCTTCATTTTGACCTTAGGTCTCTCATTCCTCTGCCACTTGTCATTCAACTGAGAAGCCCTATCCAAAATTTTATGCTTCCTTGACCTTGCTGCATGAGCTACACCACTAAATATCCCTTGTAATATTGTTGCAGCTTCTCCTTTGCCAACTAATTGGAGTTCAATAACTGAGACTGTATTCATGATTGATCAAAAGCAAATCTCAATGGAAGCATTTTGTCTCCTCTCTCTGCTCGTAGCCACTTTAGAAGAAAGTATAGAATCTTGATCAGTGTTCTTTTTGTCCTCCTCCAAAAGGAGTAAAGCATGTTTAACTTCTAATATCTCCATTGGATTTGCACAATGTTTGGCCTTCTCTGTTTCTCTATTCATATCAATCTACAGCATAGAAAATTGAACCTCTAGTTTGGCATTGAGCCTCGTAACACCATCTTGTATTTGATTACATTCACCAAACTGTCCATAGCACAACTACCAATGTTTAGTATCTTCAACTAAATTGAAAGGTTTGCCTTCCCATTCTAGCAACTTTATGCTCTTTATGAGGACTAATACCCTTCTTTGGTATGTCATCTACCACCATATCAACATGTTCCTTGAGCAAATTTTGGATCTTTAAAGGTAACTCATCCATCCTAACTGTTGTCACAATAGATCTAGGTCTGATTATAACTGTAAAATCCATTATCTCCTCCTTCATAGGTGTAATGAACTCTTTACCTCCTACCAACATCATACTAGATCCCACCTGTGGTTCTTGACCTTCTTCTTTCAAAGGTGTGAGAGTGTAAGAGACCCCATTTTTCTCTATGGCATAGGTGTTTTTCCTACCATCATGGACTACCTTCCTATAATATTGCCATGGTCTACCTAGCAGCATATGGAAAACATACATGGGAATAATGTCACACGATACGTTGTCCTTGTATCCCCCTATGTGGAATTATACCCAACCCAACATTTCTCATTAAATAACACTTGTTGTCCCTTGTTTAACCATGATACCTTATAGGGAGTGGCATGAGGTAGTCTTTGCAATTTTAACTTATCTACCATTTCAACAAAAACCAAGTTATCAGTACTACCAGAATCAATAACAACTTTGGAACATTTACCAAGGCACTAACATGTAGTTCTGAAAAGTGACTTTCTTTGTGGTGGTTCCTTCTCCACTAGTACTTTGATAAAGGTCCTCCTCACCATGAGAGTTTCACCAACTTTTGGATCAGCATTATGTGATGGAGAGTTCACACTTTCACTATCTTCTACTTGTGCAATCTGATTTCTTCTTTCTCCTCCAAATGAAGTAGTAGACTAATTTTTAGTACATTGCCATGCTTTATGGCCTACAAATTTATTACACTTCTAACATTTCCCAGTGAATCCACTTGATCCTCCTCTTTGGCCTCCAAATTTGCCCCTAAAATCTAATCTTCTGCCCCAAAAACTGCCTCTTGAATCTGAGACTTGTTCTTGCGATTTACTTGTCTCTCCTTGACTCCTATGTGGCTGTCCTGAATCAGCAAATGATCCTCTTCCTCTAAAGTTTATCATTCCCCTATCTCTACCTTTCTTTTCTTTCTTTCTTTGCAACTTTGCTTCAACCTTCAAGGCTAGTTGATAACATTATTCTATTGTCCTTGGGCTTGTGAGGCTAAGTTTATCTTGTAGGCTATACTTTAGCCCATTAAGGTATCTTGCAACCTTATCAACTTCATCCTCCAGATGACCTAATCTAATACTTAGTTTGTATAACTCCTCTATATATACCTTTACATCCATATCGTTTTGTCTCAAATTTTGTAATTACCTATGCAATTGAGTGGCATAATCACTAGGTAGAAATTTACCTTTCAACTTTGCAACCATTCTGTTCCAATAGGTGATTTTGGATTTGCCCCACTTCCTTCTCTCATCTTGCACATAGTTCGACCAAATGGATGCATGACCCTTCAACTATGTTCTTGCCAACTTCATTTGTTGTTCTTTAGACACATTTTCAAATTCAAAATATTTGTCTAGTTATCTTATCCAATCAAGAATCTCTTCACTGTTTAGACTTCCTCCATACACTGGTAGTTCCATCTTTATTTTGGAACCATCTCCTTTGACTACCTTTAGTAACTTTACAAATTTCAAATCTTCAGTATCTAACTCTTCTTGGGACCCTTCTTTTGGATTATCTTCCACCAACTCTTCTTCTTCTTCTTGATCACTTAGATCTCCTATGATCACCCCTTTTCTAATTTGTTTCTACTGCAGTAAGTCTAGATTCAAAGCTTTCTCTCAACTCCCTCATCTCTCTTGCATGTTTCTCCTTCAACTCACTCACTTCTCTAGCAATTATATTTGTTTTTGGAGGCATCTTGACCACAATATTACTTCCAACTTTTCCCTCTTATGATAACCTATGCTCTGATACCAATTTGATGCAAAGTAGGGGTAAGGATTAACTAGACACAACCAAACTATCATCCATCAAAACGCTAGACCACTATCCATAGGGCATTCCTTCACAACTGACCCCTTTCACTTGTAACCTTTCCAAGAGGCCCTTTTGGACATAACTTTTGTTGTAGACATGATATTCAAAAAGTGTGGACTATTTAGCATACCCTTTTGGAATTTACAACACATACCAAGAAATGGGGTGGGGTTGTTTTGTATGGTTTGGCCCAAATTTTGACTGTCCCTTATGTAATTAGGCCTAATTAGGTCTCCTAGAGTGATCCATTCTTGTGAACACTATGACACCGTGACAAAAATGGAGGTTATGATCTTCAAAACAAGGTTAAATACACTATTGACCTTCCATCCAATACACTTTCAAAGTTTTTTTTGTACTCGTTCAAGGTAGGAGACCTTAACTTGGACTATACAAAGTCTTGTCTACATTGTCCAACTCTGCCAAGATAGGACAGTCTGCAAAATGGACACACATCTGATCAAACCCTAAATTGATATACTATTTTAGGACTCTTGACACCATTCCCAAACACTTCCAACCATGAATGGGTCTAAAACCAACATCAAAACACTTAAATCCCTCTTTTTGTTCACTCTAACAGCCTGATACATGAAAATAGTAGACCTTCATGCAACTTCACACATGCCAAATTTCATGTCTATACCTGCAACCTATAAAATCCTAAAATACATGTAAAATTGTGCCATTTCACTAAGTATCATGAGTTTCTATTGGTGAAAGGCAAAGTTATACATTTTTCTTGCTCACTGTTTACCCTTAAGTAGGGTTTTACCAGTTTTTCACAGTTTTGAAAGAATTGGGCCTAACTTGCTTGTTGTTCAATGAAATCAGATGCAATAAAGACTAACAAGAAGTAAATTCACAATACTTTGATGTCCAATCAATTTTAGACTGTTAATAGTTCGTACAGTACCGTACCAAGCATGAGAACAGCAGGAAAATTGTTCAAAAATTTAGAAAATAGTGATATTTTATTGTTCCAACTTCCAAACATCTTCAAGCAACCCTATGTCCATACAATGGAGGCTTATTTATTCCTATACAATTAGTTTTTCTTATACAACTGACTCCAACTACCATTTTAACCATCTTTTGAAGAGTTGTTTACAATAATGCCTTTAAACTATCAATTTTTAGGACATTTGACAAGTTGCTTACCCCAATGACTACACCAATGGATCCAAAAGACCAAAATGGACAATAGTGGCCTCACAACGGCCTTATTGCATGAAATGCCACAAAAGAAAACAAAACTCTATCCTTGACCAAGTTTGACCAAGGTGTGTTCTAGCTCTGAAGGTGCTCTTGCACCAATATGACATTATATGATAAAGATATTATCATTAACAACTTAGAAAGGATGGAAAGTAGAGTAATTAGATGTGACTTCAGTGCATTTTTGAATAGTCACATTGAAGAAGAAGTACAATGTGGATCAGCCACAAGGATTTGAAGAAGACAAACAAGGATATGTTTACAGGTTGAAGAAAGTGCTCTACATTTTGAAACATGCATCAAGAGCATGGTATTCTAGAATTAATACATGTTTCTTAGTAAATAGATATGTGAGAAATAAGAATGATCCTACATTATATTTCAATAAGGAAGGTAATGATATAATTTATGTATGTCTATATGTTGATGACCTAATCTATACAAGAGTCCTAAACAAGATGAAGAAAGAATCCAAAGAGGTAATGATGAAATAATTTGAAATGATTGATTTATATCTAATGCAATATTTTTTTGGCATAGAGGTACACACCAATTTCATTGTAAGATCTTTATTTGTCAAGCTAAGTATGTGCAAGATATGTTGAACAAATTTAATATGCAAGATTGTAAAGGAGTTGATGCACTAGTTACACATGGAGAAAATCTGATGAAAAAAGATGGATCACCAAAAGTACATGGAAAGAAGTATAGAAGTATGATTGGGATTTTAATGTATTTGACAACTATAAGGCTAGATATTATGTTTGTAGTATTAGTAAGTACAAGGTATATAAGTGAACTAATAGAAAGACATTTAGAAGAAACAAAAGGAATTTACTCAAGTATGTCAAATGAACAAAGAATCATGGAACCCTTTATTATTCATTTGAAGATTTGAAGTTGGTTGGTAATTTAGATGTAGATTGGGTAGGATCATTAGATGATAGAAAGAGCACATCAAGACATTGTTTTACATTAGGAATTGGATTGATTGCATGGAGTTAAAAGAAGTAGAATATAGTTTCCTTCAATAGTACAAAGTAAAGTATGTCACACTAATAATAGTATGTACACAAGCAATTTGGTTAAGATGAGTTTTGGAAGATCTACAAGAAGAACAAAAGAATGAAATACAATTATATTTTATGATAATGGTGGTGCAATAAAACTAAACTGTAAGAATCTAATATTTCATATAATGATAGAACACATAGAACTAATTTTCTACTAGATGTCAAGATACAATTCTAATATATGGGTTTTTAATTTTATTGTAAATGTATTGAATGGTAAATATTCTATGCTACAAGTAAGTAAATTTTCAAAAATAATTTCTAACAACTTTATTCTTGATTTGATAATTTTGACTAAAGATAGAATCTCAAGAGGCCTTAGAGTAGTTCCTAGTCATGAGAACAAGAGAAGGACTAGGATTTGTAGGATTTCAACTTCTATTTCAAGTGGATCCTCCATATATTGTGCTTTCTCTTACTACTCTTCTAAAAGAAGAGTTTTCCCTTCTTTCTTACTTCGGAATACCTTGCACTCTTTAGGTGAATGACCTAGGTAGTGCTTGTGATAGCTACAAAATTATGCCTTACTACTAGTAGCAAGGAAGGACTAATTTGAAATTTTAGACTAGCCACTAGAGTTTATGGATGGCTTAGAGGGACCTAGTTGAATCCCCTTCTTAAAGCCTAACTTACTTTCTGCAACCACTACAAGATTAAAAGCCCTATCTAAAGATTTAACTTCAAAAATAGCCAACTCATTATGAAGAATAGGGGAAAGAACCAAAAGAAATTTAACAAGTACCTCTTTTGCATCTAAATTTTTGAGTTTGAATTGAATCTTTTTTAAGGTATCATATATTGCTGAATTAATTGAGCTTAAGCTTGCCCAAGTTCCAATCATTGAGCTAACATGTTTCATAGGTAGCCATGGGGTACAATATTTCTTTGATTACTTCTAGGAATTCTTCCCACTAATTGATATTATCCTTTCTTACCAAAAGCATTATCTGATGATTTTATTGCTAGTCTAGGGCTAAGATCAACCTATGGACCTCACACATTTGATCTTTTGATGGTTGGTCAAATTGGGTCGAGATTTAAAATATGCCTAAAGGATACATAGCCAAGAGTTTAGTTTCTCACTATCAAAGCTTCCATCAAATTTTGAAATAGAAGCCTTTGTTTCAAGATGGAAACCATGGGTTTGAAAAACATGCATATTGGATAGAGTGCATTGGAGCTCCATGTAAAATGTTGCAACCAAATCTTGATGACATGATTTTGGCTATTCCATTGATTCTGCAAAATCTATTGGAGAGTACTCATGTTCACTAACTATTTATAAGTCTCTTGTCACTATGTATCCTAGATTTAAGAGTCATTTCAAAAGGATAAGTAGAGAAAAAATGCCTTGTTGAGGATTTTGAAGTGAAGTACATTTTAGTGGGTGTAACTTTTGATCTAGAACTCTACTTTTAGAAAAAAAAATTAAATCAAGAATGTTGACAAGTAAAGCATGTCAAACCGATATATAAGTTTGGTGATTTCTAAACCAATCAAAAAGCCCTTAAGTTATAAATGGTGGCCATGTCAGAGATACCAAGGGGTAGCTCCTCTAAATCACTACAGTGATCAAGGTTAACATCTTGCATTATAGGAAGATTTAGGTTAAAATTAAACTTCATTAAATTTCCTAGCCCTTCACATAAGCTCAAAGATAACTTCTCCAAGTTTGATGATAAGGCTTTACTGAGTTGTCGACATGGGGGCACAATTAACCTCTCCAAGCATATACTCTTGAGCTTAATGAGTGAAGATAAGGCAACTACACTATTATTCTCTTGGAACCACAATTGAATATCAAGACAACTTTTAGTTTTCTCATAGTAATAAAAATGGGTAGAGAGTATTTGCTTGCATCAAAGGATAAAACCAAAGCTTCTACTTCAGGAAAATTCATCTTGTCCCACTAGCATTCATTAATTCAGCCTGCATACATAAATCATGAGTGAAATTATCAATCAAAACATTATATATGTTTTAATATGTATTTAAAAATGATTATGCATTATCCTTTGGACTAAGTTATAGGTAGTTGCAAAAACTATTTAGAATGTTCTTGTCACTACATACACTATAGATTAAAACAAGCCTGATAAACCTATACAATAGAAGTAATGGATATATAATATGAAACAAAAAAAAATAGAATAAGTTGGAAAGCAAAGACAATACGCAGTATTTTCACTTGGGAGAAACGTTTTAGGGAAAAATTTGAGAATAGTAAAATCTTTCACTATTTCAAAAATTCATTTGGTCTCCAATACAATAATAACTCTCTTACTTCACCCTTAATCATGTGCAAATATAAATAGACACATTGAAACCGGTTTTACACATTGTAGAAAATTATGCAAAAGATAAACATGAGTGCTTTAAAACATGGGTGAAAATAGAAAAAAATCTAAAATAACAGCAAAAAAATAACTAAAATGTGTTAGCATTTTTTCTAAATTGGAAGAATTTTTTGATCACTTGGAGGTTGATCCCATCCCAACTATTAAACATGAAAAATATACAATAGTTATTCAACATGTGCAAGTCATGTTTTTCACAAGTTGACTTCAAAGTCATCGGCAACACAAAATGGGAAATGATGAATACAATTTATTTGTTGAATGTTTAATTGCTCAGCTCTTCCCATTTTCGAGGCAAATTGTTCTCTCTTCTTGGCATAAGCAACCTCTTGCTATGAGCAATACTGTCTTGGAAAGCCAAATACAGGGTAAGTCTCGCATTACATCATGCTGAGAAAAGTATAGCTCTGAGCCATTTCCATAAGAAATGGCTCGAGTCCTAGGAAAAATCACACATGTCAGCTCAAGATAGTGAAAGAGGGTGACAAGAAATCAAATATCTCAAGCATAACACATACAGACATAGGCAACTACCCGAGATTGCTTGTTAAATTCAAGTGGCTTTTACTAGCAAGTTCCAATAAGATGACAAACGACGCATCCTGCCACTCCAGCCTTTTCATATAGACCCAAATGTCCAACAATGCATCTGCACAGAGTTTTTGGCCCTTGGGAAAGGCTCCCAAATCTAAGAAGCATTCCGTTGCTTCTTCCTCCAAGAATTTAATACTAGTTTCCAAACATCTGAGAAGCCCGTCTTTAGGATAATCTGATACAGGTTCTGCTTTTCAAAACTTGTTCTTTGCTCTCTTCCAGATTGGATGGGGCTCACCATGCAAGGAATTCCCAGTCACCTTCAGAGATAGTGGCATGCTCTTACAGCTTCAATTACAACTAGCAGTGCTATCAGCATATCCTTCAGACCTATGAAGCATGAGAGTATTCTCATGTGTGTCACTAGTGAGCTTGGATGCCTGTTTGAAAATTGAATTATTCATCATCAAACTCAGATATGCTGCTGATTCCACCAGCTTACTCTATAGTCTGTACATCCTGCCCATCTTTCAGGTCTGTTGCAAGTTTGTTCATATCCAGCAATATAGTAGATGTAGTCATTGATGTCCTTCTCCAGCTTAAGCATCTGAGAAGCATATCTACACTTCAGCAACACATTCAAGGGACTTACATTCTCACAGTTTTTTCACCAATTCAGTTGCTTTGATAAGGTTAGCTAATTTTTTTTGGAATGTGGGATTCTGTTGGTGTTTGGGTGTTTGCGAATCAAGCACACAAATCTGCTCCACTAAAGGATTGAGGGCTTTGACAAGAGTATCCATTCTATTACACAAGTTCTTGCAGAATAAACTATCCATCGTCCTCTTCACTGTTCTTATGCACTCTACTTAAATATCATTCACTTTAATGGTCAAACAGTCAATAGTAGTTTTACACCTCATTCACAACAAAAAGTGGTAAATATTTGTCCTCTTTTTATTGGCTAAAATTGACCTTTAACTGTTGAAGTGGATGATATTTAAGAACAGCAGGTTTCTATGTGAGTTGTGCTCACACATGCAAATAGATTACAAATTTGTAGATAATTCGTCATTTCTAGGCAACTGCAATGAAAATGATTCCGCCTGAAATTATTGACAAATTGTCAGGTACGTAACTACAGAGAAGTGATATAATTTAAAGAAAGTTCACGAGTTGGGCATCAGAAAGATATATTCACACCTTTCTATGTCATTTGCTTCTTAATTTTCTGGTTGTTCCACGGAAGAAAGGTACAATCTACACACGTTTATAAAGTTGGGTGTTATAAAAATGAGTGCCACTCCTGTGTTGCTTTTGTTATGGCCAAATTAGATAAGCAACCAAAACATTGTCAATTATTTCAGCTGGACTTAACCCTGAGCGGCTAGCTTACCTCTCATGATAAGGGTGTGCCTAACACGTTTGAAAAACCACACAGAGTTTAAGCAGTGACGACAGCTCATGCAAATCAACATGAATTCATGGCACCAAGAAATTTCCCAAAGCGAAGAAAAGAAGCTGAGATTGGAAAATATGTAAATTTTATTTGTTGGACATTGAGTACACAACTAAAACGATGCATCGTTGACGAAGCTTTTGATATATAATGGACGCCCGGTCTCATCTGAAAGAAAAAGGGAAGTAGTATGAGATCATAAAAACAAACGACATCCATGAGTAATTTGAAGTTTGCAAGCTGAAGGAAAGGGTTAAACGAGCAGTTTGAAGGTTGTTGAGCACGAATAGGAGATATGACCAGCTTTAAGTCAGGAAACTTGCGAGAGTCAAGTTAGCCAGGAGTATCATGCTCATGAGAAGAGGTAGAAGGTGGCTGTGAAGGTTGAGACCAACTATGGGCAGCATTATCTTTGTGTCTCAAGGACTGAGAGCCACATGACTGAAACCTTCGATCTCTTCCCGCAAATTGACTAGGACCTCGTTGGCACCCTTGAGGAGGGGAAGGTAGCAAGGCGGGACTCTAGTAATAATGCATAGAGCATAACCCCAGGGGTCCAAAAGATTCTATAAATGTGTCACTTCAAGTGCAGCTCATTGCTAGATTATGCCTGAATCTGCATAAGCACATTAAAGCAAATCATTGCTTTAGTATACAAAGAGAAATGAATATGAGCTGAACAACCTGAAAAAAGAGCCAAAATTCTATCTTTCCGCATATTGAAGAAAATTCCCACTATGAAAGAATGCCAAATCTCGATATATTTGAATGGGAGACAAGGTCGGTCCCCTAACAAAAATATATGCCATGAGGTAGGGTGAAGGCAAAAATGCTCAAAAAATCATGTAGCCAATTCCAAGCTTCTTGGTGATGCAGGAGCATCTGGATTCACAAGCAATTTGGTATCAACCAAATTATTTCATGTTTCAGTTCAATTTTGTTGTGTTTTAGTTCTTATTGTGTTGTTTTTGGTAGTTACTTCAGGAGAATTACTCGATTCAAATCAATCAAGGACATCACCTTGTAAAATGGCTAAATGGGTATTTCTAGGGTTCACAAGTTCAAGAGCTTACAAATTTGTTGAAAATCACATTTACTTAGCACTTTTGGCACGATCTAAAGTTCACGAACTCCTCTTTTTGCCAAAAGCACTTGTCACTCTTCCTTTTCGGTAAATTTTGAATTTCAAGAACCTTGTCTTGTGCCAAAAGGTGTTTTGGGAGAACTAAAACAAATCATAAAGTGTTTTGGTGAATTTCCAAGTTCACAAAGTAGGAGAAACACTGAGAAATTCAAAGGATCGTAAAAGTGTCAATTTTCTGAAATGACACTGACGAAGAAGTTCAAAGGTTCATAAAAGTGTCAATTTACTGAAATGAATTATAAAATAAATGTTCAAGAGTTGTAAAGTTCGCTGAATTCCCAAAAAGGCACTTTATGAGGAAATTTGAAAGTTTATAAAAATGTTGAATTTCCTAAACATGTTATTTTTAGTGATTATTTTGGTTCAAAAATTGTTAAGAACCCCAAAACAAGTTTTGGAGATTTTGACCTGCGATGATTTAATTCTATGACTACCAATTTAACTTCCTTGAACCCAAAGTATAAAGGGAAGGTGTTGTATTCTATTGTGGGGGCTTTTTAGTGTTGGAAAAGAAGGTATTGTTCCTGGAGAATAATCGACTGATTGTAGTTGAAGAGATTGTACTCTTCATGGTTACTACAATGAATGTAAAATTTTGATATAAAATACTCAAGTTGAATTTTGGTGTTGTGTGAAATTTAGTGTTGTTGGCTACTAGATTTTGGTTGTTTGATAAGACCCCTATATCTAGACTACATCACTTGGGCTCTGGCACAAAACCATAAAAGATGCTTGAGATTTTCGAATTGTCCATAGAATCGACAACAGGGGTTGAGAACTCCCAGATGAGTTAAATGAGAACCAAGCGAAAGGCCTTGATAAAGAATGCACCAAGCATAATGAGACAATTTAGGCTCAAGAATGGCTGACCAAATAGACTAGAATCAGTAATGCTAAGTATGAAGAAAAGATTGAAGCTTCCAACAATCGTTTACCTAACTAACCATAGGTAGATGAGGTGAAAGCCACAAATATCCTTAATGAGGCATGTAATTATGAAATGGTGTGTCAAGATGTCATTTCCAATCCTTCCACAAAGGATTGAAAGATCTAACCCCAATTTTGAGAATCGTATGGGGAGGAATGATGTCAATAATAGTCTCAAGAGTAACCTGGTCTTGATTGAACAACATAAATTTAATTTTAACTTCTGGCAAAGAAAAAAGTTCTTGGTACCTCTATTAATGAGATATGGTATAACTCTAATGCCTCGTTTGAAAATTTTCAAGGCATGGATCCATGGCACCTTAGCCAAAGGGCAGTCTTGACAAGAAAGAACTAGAGACCACCAAATAGACTATTGATTGATTGAAAGATCATTAAAAAAGCATTTCCCACTTAGAGAAGACATGGCTTAATAGCCTTCCAGGTTTTCCAAATGCTTTTGATAACAAAAGTGCCTTCAATCTAAACTAGTTCCCTCATGTTGCACTAATAATAGTATGTACACAAGCAATTTGGTTAAGAAGAGTTTTGGAAGATCTACTAGAAGAACAAAAGAATTATACAATTATATTTTATGATAATGGTGGAGCAATACAACTAAGTAAGAATCTAATATTTCATACAATGATACAACACATAGAATTAATTTTCTACTGGATCATCTCAAGATACAATTCTAATATATGGGTTTTTAATTTTGTTGTAAATGTATTGAATGGTAAATATTCTATGCTACAAGTGAATTTTTAAAAATAATTTCTAACAATTTTATTCTTCATTTGATAATTTTGACTAAAGATAGACTCTCGTGATACCTTAGGGTAGTTCCTAGTCATGAGAACAAGGATAGGGCTAGGATTTGTAGGATTTTCAACTTCTATTTTAAGTGGATCCTCCGTATATTCTATTTTCTCTTACTACTCTTCTAAAAGAAGAGTTTTTCTTTCTTTCTTACTGCGAAGTACCTTTCACTCTTTAGTTGAATGACCCTAGTGCTTGTGATAGCTACAAAATTATGTCTTACTACTGGTAGCAAGAAAGGACTAATTTGAAAATTTTGACTAGCCACTAGAGTTTATGGATGGCTTAGTTGGACCTAATTGAATCCCCTTCTTAAGGCCTAACTTATTTTCTACAACCACTACAAGATTAAAAGCCCTATCTAAATATTTAACTTCAAAAATAGGTAACTCTTTATGAAGAATAGGGGAAAGACTTGAAATAAATTTAACAAGTACCTCTTTTGCATCTAAAATTTTGAGTTTGAATTGAAGCTTTTTGAAGGTATCATATATAGTTGAATTAAATGAGCTTAAGCTTGCCCAAGTTCCAATCATTGAGCTAACATGGAATTCATAGGTAGTTATGGGGTACAATCTTTCCTTGACTACTGCTTGGAATTCTTCCCACTAATTGATCTTCTCCTTTCTTACCAAAAGCATTATCTAATGATTTTTTTGCTAGTCCAGGGCTAACATCAACATATGGACCTCACACATTTGGTCTTATGATGGTTGGTCAAAGTGTGTCAAGATTTAAAATATGCCTCAACAATACATAGCCAAGAGTTTAGTTTCTCACTATCAAAGACTCCATCAAATTTTGAAATAGAAGCCTTTGTTTCAAGTTGGAAACCATGGGTTTGAAAAATATGCATATTGGCTAGAGTGCATTGGAGCACCATGTAAAATGTTGCAACCAAAACTTGATGACATGATTTTAGCCATTCCCTTGACACTGTAAAATCTATTGGAGAGTACTCATGTTCACTAATTGTTTATAAGTCTCTTCTCACCATGTATCCTATTTAAGAGTCATTTTGAAAGGATAAGTAGAGAAAAAAATGCCTTGTTTAGGGTTTTGAAGTGAATTACATTTCAGAAGGTGTAACTTTTGATCTAGAGCTCTACTTTTAGAAAAAAAATTAATTCAAGAATTTTGACAAATCAGGCATGTCAAACCAATATATAAGTTTGGTGATTGCTAAAACCGTCATAAAGCCCTTAAGTTATAAATGGTGGCCATGTCAGAGATAGCAAGGGGTAGCTCCTCTAAATTACTACAATTTCAAGGCTAACATCTTGCATTATAGGAAGATTTAGGTTAAAATTAAACTTCATTAAATTTCCTAGCCCTTCACATAAGTTCAAAGGTGACTCCTCCAAGTTTGATGATAAGGCTTTACCGAGTTGTTGAAATGGGGGCACAATTAACCTCTCTAAGCATATACTCTTGAGCTTAATGAATGAAGATAAGGCAACTACACTATTATTCTCTTGGAACCACAATTGAATATCAAGAAAACTTTTAATTTTCTCATAGTACTCATAAAAATGGGTAGGGAGTATTTGCTTGAATCAAAGCTAAAACCAAAGCTTCTATTGAATAGGAAAATTTATCTTGCCCCACTAGCATTCATTCATGCAACCTGCATACATAAACCACAAGTGAGATTATCAATCAAAACATTATATATGTTTTAATATGTATTTAAAAATAGTTATGCAATATCCTTTGGACTTAGTTATAGGTAGTTGCAAAAACTATTTAGAATGTTCTCGTCACTACATACACTACAAAGAAAAACAGGGTTGATAAATCTATACAATAGAAGTAATGCATATATAATCTGAAACAAAAAAAAAAAAATAGAATAAGTAGGAAAGAAAAGACAATACAAAGCATTTTCCCTTGGGAGAGCCATTTTAGGAAAAAATTTGAGAATAGTAAAATCTTTCACTATTTCAAAAACTCATTTGTTCTCCAATACAATAATAACTCTCTTTCTTCACCCTTAATCATGTGCAGATATAAATAAACACATTGAAACTGATTTTACACATTGTAGAAAATCATGTAAAAGATAACATGAGTGCTTTAAAATATGGGTAAAAGTAGAAAAAATCTAAAATAACACCTAAAAAATAACTAAAATGTGCTAGCATTTTTTTCCAAATTGAAATTTTTTTATCACTCGAAGGTTGATCCCATCCCAACTATTAAACATGAAAAATACACAATAATTATCCAACACGTACAAGTCGTCGTGTTTCCACAAGTTGACTCCAAAGTCACCAGCAACACAAAATGTGCATGGCCAAACATACGAAATGGCTTACCTGTATTAATGGATACAATTTGTTCATTGAATGTTTAATTGCTAAGCTCTTCCCTTTTTCGAGGTAAATTATTCTCTCTTCTTGGCATAAGCAACCTCTTGCTATGAAGAGTACTGTCTTCGCAAGCAAATACAGGGCAAGTCTCGCATTACATCATGCTGAGAAAAGTATAGCTCTGAGGCACTTCCATAAGAGACGGATCGACTCCTAAGAAAAATCACACGTCAGCTCAAGCTAGTGGAAGAGGGTGACAAGAAATCAAAGATCTTAAGCATAACACGTACAGACATAGGCAATTGCTTCTTAAATTCAAGAGGCAGGCTTTTATTAGCAAGTTCCAATAAGATGACAAACGACGCATCCTGCCACTCCAGCCTTTTCACAAAGTTTTTGGCCCTTGGGAAAGGCTCCCAAATCTAAGAAGCATTCTGTTGCTTCTTCCTCCAAGAATTTAATACTAGTTTCCAAACATCTGAGAAGCCCGTCTTTAGGATAATCTGATACAGGTTCTGCTTTTCAAAACTTGTTCTTTGCTCTCTTCCAGATTGGATGGGGCTCACCGTGCAAGGAATTCCCAGTCACCTTCAGAGATAGTGGCATGCTCTTACAGCTTCAATTACAACTAGCAGTGCTATCAGCATATCCTTCAGACCTATGAAGCATGAGAGTATTCTCATGTGTGTCACTAGTGAGCTTGGATGCATGTTTGAAAAATGAATTATTCATCATCAAGCTCAGATATGCTGCTGATTCCACCAGCTTACTCTGTAGATCATGCCCATCTTTCAGGTCTGTTGCAAGTTTCTTCATATCCAGCAACATAGTAGATGTAGTCATTGATGTCCTTCTCCAGCTTAAGCATCTGAGAAGCATATCTCCACTTCAGCAGCACATTCAAGGTACTTACATTCTCACATTTTTTCACCAATTCAGTTGCTTTGATAAGGTTAGCTAAATTTTTTTGGAATGTGGGATTCTGTTGGTGTTTGGGTGTTTGCGAATCAATCACACAAATCTGCTGCACTCAAGGATTGAGGGCTTTAACAAGAGTATCCATTCTATTACACAAGTTCTTGCAGAATAAACTATCCATCGTCCTCTCCACGTGTTTCTATGTGGGTTGTGTTCACACATTCTTACAAAAAGCGGCAAATAGATTACAAATTTGTAGATGATTTGCCATTTCTAAGCAACTGCAATGAAAATTATTCCGTCTGAAATTATTGACAAATTGTCAGGTACGTAGCTACAGAGAAGTGATATAATTTAAAGAAAGTTCACGAGTTGGCCATCAGAAAGATATATTCAAACCTTTCTATGTCATTTGCTTCTTAATTTTCTGGTTGTTCCACCGTAGAAAGGTACAATCTACACACGTTTATAAAGTTGGGCGTTATAAAAATGAGTGCCACTCCTGTGTTGCTTTTGTTATTGCCAAATTAGATAAGCAACCAAAAAATTGTCAATTATTTCAACTGGACTTAACCCTAAGCGGCTAGCTTACCTCTCACGATAAGGGTGTGCCTAACACGTTTGAAAACATCCATGAGTAATTTGAAGGTTGCAAGGCAAGGGCTAAATGAGCAGTTTGAAGGTTGTTGAGCACGAATAGGAGATATGGTTAGTTTTAGGTAAGGAAACTTGCCAAAGTCAAGTTAGTTAGGAGCATCATGCTCATGAGAAGAGGTAGAAAGTGGCCGTAAAGGTTGAGACCAACTATGGGCAGAATTATTTTTGTGTCTCGAGGACTAAGAGCCATAGGAGTGAAACCCTTGATCTCTTCTCGCAAATTGACTACAACCTCATTGGCACCCTTGAGGAGGGGAAGTTGGTGAGGCTGGACTCTAGCAACAATGCACAAAGCATTACCCCAGTGGTCCAAAAGCTCCTATAAATGTGTCACTTCAAGTGCAACTTTGCTAGTTTACACTTGAATCTGCATAAGCAAATTAAAGCAAATCATTGCTTTAATATACAAAGAGAAATGAAAATCAGTTGAACAACCTAAAAAAAGAGCTAAATTTCTATCTTTCAAAATATTGAAAAAAAATTCACTCTGAAAACATGCCAAATCTAGAGATATATTTGAATGGGAGAAAGGCCAGTCCCCTAACAAAAATATATGCCATTAGACAGGATCAAGACAAAAAGGCCCAAAAAATCATGTATCCAATTCCAAGCTTCGTGGTGATGCAGGAGCATCTGGGTTCACTAGAAATCCTATATCATCCAAATTATTTTAGGTTTCAATTCAATTTTATTGTGTTTTGGTTCTTATTGTGTTGTTTTTGGTAGTTACTTTAGGAGATTTTCTCAATTCAAATCAGTCAAGGACATCACCTTGTAGAATAGATAAATGGGTATTTGTAGTTTCAATTTGGTGAAGTTTGGGGAAATTTTGGTTAAGTTTTTGGTCGGTTCACAAGTTCAAGAACTTATCGATTTGCCGAAAATCACATTTACTTGGCACTTTTGGTAAGATCTAAAGTGCACGAACTCCTCTTTTCATCGAAAGAGCTTGTGCCGAAAGGTGTTTTAAGAGAACTTATAGAATTTTCATGAAGTATGTTGGTGAATTTCCAAGTTCACAAACTAGGAGAAATGCCGATGAAGAAGTTCAAAGGTTCGTAAAAGTGTCAACTTGTCAAAATGACACTAACGAAGAAGTTCAAAGGTTTGTAGAAGTGCCAATTTACCAAAAATCATTATAAAGGAAACATTCAAGAGTCACAAAGTTCGTTGAATAGCCAAATTCTTGAAAAGGCACTTTATGTAGAAGTTGTGAAACCAACCTCACAGGACCCAGTGAACACCTGTAAAACCTAAGAAACCTTCGACAAGAGAAAAAAGTAAAGAGAGTAATTTGCACAAAAAAGGATGCAATTAATGAAATAGATTTATGAATTACATGAGAGCGCTTGTTTTTATATTTTCATTTAGAAAACCCTAATGAGAGATTCCTAAGTTTAGCTTAAGTGAAATAAAGTAAATGTGACTTAAATAATTAATCAATATGATTAAATTAATTAAGTAAAGAACCTATTACTCTAACGCCCCCCCTTAAGATGAACTTAGGGAGAAGCTAAAAACCTAAGGACAAATGCATGAAAGCAAAGATGGGTCCCGGCAACTAGGCCTAATGAGGTACCCATGTACAAAAGAGTCTCTCACAAATAGAGAAAAGGAGAAAACCATGTGGGAAAAACTCCTCTCCAAAAGAGAGAACAAACCTCCCTACAAGAGAGAGAGATAGTGAACGATTAAGAAGCCTCCACAAAAGATGTCCCAAAAGAATAGGAACATGAAGAACTCCACTGAAGCATGAAGAAGTTGCAAACACTATCAAAGACTGACTGCTAGAGTGCTGAAAGAAGAACCTCCTCTAAAACAAGATGAAGATCAGGATCAAGAAGACAAGAATCTGCACGAGTGCTCCCAATGACACTACTTGAATCAGATGGAAAACGAAGGTAAAACATCTGGAACTCAAAGATACAGATGGCACAGATACCAAAAGTCTGAAGAACTAATCAAGTGAAAATAGAAGGTCGCCTCCACAAAAGGAATGCAAGAGTGTTCATATGGTAAATGCTCCATCTCACCGAAAAGCATGGGTAACTAGCCACTGATGCACCGTTGCATCCACCTAGTACATAGGAACAAATACTAGATACATAACTCACTCCAATGTGAAACCAATGAAGCATTAGTACCAACAATCGAAACCCCCCATAATACGGACAAGGGAGAGCCATGACAGGTACATTGAAACTGTACGAAACCAGGAAGTGCATGTAGAAGAAACAAGAACATCTGAACATGTAAACATGAAAGTACCAGCAAATAAAAAGGTGTGCAAACCAAGGCACACACGCATGAAGCAAGAATCAATGTGATTTACTATTGTCATGGAAGGGACACTCACTTGACAAAGGTATGATGGCAAACAAAAGGTAAACATCAACCCCCATGGCACTTTATATCATAGTGCAAGTACAATAAAGCACAAAATGATTTGCAAGATCTCAAGAATACATGGACACTGATGAGACACTTTATTTCAGTGTGTTTACATATGAGAAGTGCTTACAATGGAAGCTCACAATATTCAAAAAAGGACCACATATTGAAAAAATAATTCTCTGACAAAAATAGAGGAAAATGATAGCACCATGATGAAGTACATAGAAAAACATGCACTTTCAAAAAAAATGGGACCCCAAAAAGGAGTCTGGATGTAGAAGATATGGCCCGTCAAAGTCTCCAAAATGATAACTGCACAACAACAGCACTGAGAAAATAATTTCTGGAAAAAAATAGAAGTCAAAAATGAAAACCACCTGCACCATTGCGAAGAACATAAAATTCTAACGCTTTTTAAAAAAAGATTGCACGGAAAAATACCACCGTATGACCAAGATATGGCCTCTAGAAGATGGATTGTAAAAATGAAAAGCCCAACGGAGAGGGGTTGTGAGAGAAAAAAAACCATCTCCATCAAATTTAGAAAAACTCTGCTATATTTAGAGGATCGCCAACTTTAGAACCCCTGCTAAAAGGTTCTCTAAGTACAATAGTTTGCATGCGATTTTTTAATTAAAAAAAAATTAGTGCATGTGTTTTTTCTAATATTTAAAAAAACACATAAAAACATGTGTTTTTTTAAAATTAAAAAAAAAAAACAAAAAAAATTGCATGTTTATTTTATATATAAAAAAACATTTAAAAAAAGGGCAATATTTTTTTTATAATGAAAAAAACATAATGAAATTTTTTTATTTTGAAAAAAATTTAAAAAAAATAAATGTGGGGGGTGGAGGGGCTAAACCCCCCATGCAGCCACACAAAAGGGGTTATCGTAGCCCCAAGAAGGGGTGCGGACCCCAAAAAGGCATGTAGCAATAGGTATGGTACTTGCGCAGGGTTGTGCGCAGTACCAAAACTGCATTTTTTTAAAAAAAAATTACAACCTTTTTTTGTAAAAACCTACTTTATAAAAGAGAATTTTTTTCAATATAATTTTTGAAAAAAAAAATTACACAGGAAAAAAGTAATTTTTTTTAAATTTTCACCTCAATATGCGTGTTGGGGAGGCCGTACGGCTTCCCTGGTAAAAAACATTTGCCCCAGATGAGTCCAAGGTTGATTTAACAATTTGATAGTCAATCTTAAGGTTTTTGGGCCTTCTGAGCACGATGGCAAGGTCTGTTTGGGCCCAAAATGCTCTAAAAAATAGCTTTCCTCTCGATCCCACAAAAAAGCACCCTATGGAAACCCTTGCAGATCTGGCCTACGAAGCTCAAATCAAGCCAAATAAAAGGCCAATCTGACTATTTCAACTTCTCTGAATCTAATGGAATACTCCATTTTGCATAAAAATGCACCAAGAAAAAAACTCTTGCTCAAAATTTTCTCTAAATCTGAGTAGGGGCTTGTAGATCTGGAGCTCTGATACCATGTAGAAGTTGTGAAACTAACCTCACAAGACCCAGTGAACACCTGCAAAACCTAATAAATCTTCCACAAGAGAAAAAAGAAAAGAGAGCAATTTGCACAAAAAAGGATGCAAATAATGAAATGGATTTATGAATTACATGAGAGCACTTGCTTTTATATTTGCAAGTTAGAAAACTCTAATGAGAGATTCCTAAGTTTAGCTTAAGTGAAATAAAGTAAAGGTGACTTAATTAATTAATCAATATGATTAAATTAATTAAGTAAAGAACCTATTACTCTAACACTTTATGGGGGAATTTGAAAGTTTAGAAAAACACCTAATTGGGTAAGTGCACAAAGATGAGGGACCAAAATTGGGTCTTAAGTTGTGACTTTTTTTCTGAAATCAGGAAACATTGATGTTGGATGAGAAATTGAAGATATCTACACTCAAAATTTGAAGATAGAACGAAAACAAGAGTTGTAGTGCTCTGAATCTAGTTTCTAAACTACTATTTTTTTTTTAAAATGGTTGAGATTAAGGGGTTCAAAAAAGGGGAGCATACAAATTGGTCTTCTTTTTCTAAAAAAAAAACATAACATAGTGTCTAGTGTGTTCCCCCTAAAATGTTAACTTTTTTTTTAGTATTTCAATAATTGCTCCAGTGAGAAATTAGGTAACACCATGTAGTTTATCTCTAATTTTTCTAATAATTTTTTAATGAATAATTGATTTTTTAGTAATTTTTAAAGTGGACACATCCTGAAAAACAAAAAATTGAGTGTGCTCCCCCCTAAAATGTTTGAAAACTAATTAAAAATTGAATTTTTTTTGAATTCATGTAGAATGGAGTCTAGTTTCCAAAACTTATTTCAATTTTTGATGAACGGTTAAAAAAAGAGTCAAAAATACTAGAGACTAGTTTTTGACAAAAACTGGACACACTAACAAAAGAAATTCAAGATGAAACACTAAACTTACTCGAAATGTGAGAAAAGTTATATGGTTAGATAGCTAACAAAGAGCTTAAGATTATGGTGGTATTTTTTTGAGTTTTCATTGAAAAAAGTGTCGGGGAGCACGCTCCAGATTATCTCCAGATTTTGCTAAGAATTGATAAAAACACATCAAATAAAGTTGAGCATAATGTGAGCGCGTTATAATGCGCTCGTGTTATGATGAGCATAACTGGCAATACACATGCCAATTGCATTTGCTTGAAAGTTTCTAAAGCCTTTTCAACAAATCCATTTTTTGCATTTCTTGCAATCATTGCATTCCATTATAGAACATCTCTTTCAGGTGTTACGTCTTACAATTGACATGCCTTGTCTATGCTTCCACACTTTACATACATGTCTACAAGGGTAGCTGCACTTCCTATCGTCACTCTCTATTTCTCTCCCCTCTCTACGTCCTACCCTTTCTCTGAGTCTCTGCTACCTCCCACCTTCTCTCTCACTCTCTTCTTCCCTCCCCTATCTACCTTCTACTGTCTCTCTCACTCTCTACTTACCTCTCTTATCTACCTCCTACCCTCTTTATGAGTCTTTGCTTCCCTTGCCTCTCTACCTCCTACCTTCTCCTCACTCTCTTCTCCCCCTCCCTCTGTACCTCTTACCCTCTCTCTCACTTTCTACTTCCCTCCCCTGTCTACCTCCTACCCTCTCTCTCTTCTTCCTTGCCCTGTCTACCTCCTACGGTCCTCTCCCACTCTCTACTTCCATCCTGTCTCTACCTCCTATCCTCTCTCTCACTCTCTACTACCCTACTTTCTCTACCTCTCCTCCTCATTCTTGCCATCCAATGAAATTTCATAAATTATCTTGTTTCCATTTCATTGAATCCTAATTTATATCCTCATCCATCTTTACATGTCCTATTTTTCTTACATTTCCATGTTCTTTGTCGACAAGGGAGAGCAAGAGGGAGGAAAAGGGGGAGAGAATGGAGATGGAGGGGAGAGAAACTTGGGAAAGATTCCTAGTAATAGGGAGAGAGAGATAGAGAGTCCTAGTTTTCTTATTTTAGAGAGAGAGAGGGTGGGTCGGGTTTATGAGTTTAGGGTTGCTTAAGTTTAGGGTTTAGGGGAATCATTTAGTGTTTAGGGGTTTAGGGCTGCTCATGTTTAGGGTTTAGGTTTTTGGGTTTTGGGTTAGGGTTTAAGGGTTTATGGTTGCTTAGGTTTATGGTTTAGGGTTTAGGGGTTAGGGTTTAGGTGTTAGGGATTTAGGGTTTCTCAGGTTTAGGGTTTAGGGGTTAGGGTTTAGAGAGAGAGAGTGTGAGGGGATCGATAGATATTGGGAGAGATCTAGGGAGATAAAAGTTTAGAGTTGCTTCCAGGGTTTATGGTTTAGAGGTTTGGGGTTTAGGGGTTAGGGTTTAGTGGCATTATTTAGGGTAACTTAAGGTTTATGTTTTAGGGGTTAGGGGTTAAGGTTTAGAGGTTTATGTTAGGGTTTAGAGAGAGAGGACCGATAGGGAGATATAGAGGAGACCAAGGGGACACATAGGTAGATAGAGGGTGAGGGACATGGCTAGAGACATAGGCAGAGAGATTGAGAGGTAGAGGGATGATAGAGACAAGGAGATAGGGTTTAGAGTTGATCAGATTTAGGGTTGACTGGTTTTAGGGTTTAGGGGTTAGGAGTATAGAGAGGGAGAGATATGGAGATAGAGGGTGAGGGAAATGGCCAGAGACATAGCCAGAGAGATTAAGAGGTAGAGAGATGATAGAGATAAGGAGATAGGGGTTTAAGGTTGATCGGGTTTAGAGTTTAGGGATTAGGAGTTTAGAGAGGGAGAGATAGCAAGATAGAGGGTGATGGACATGGCCAAAGACATAGGCAGAGAGATTGAGAGGTAGAGGGATGATAGAGACAAGGAGATAAAGGTTTAGGGTTGTTCAGGTTTAGGGTTGATTGGGTTTAGGGTTTATGGTTGGTATATATGATGTATAGAATGGTGTGAATGACAAACATATTGGCACTTATGATGTTCTTATGGATCCTATGGCTGGCAGAGGGTAGAATGACACCTGTGACTGGCTAGGTGTAGAATGATGTTTGTGATTGATAGGTAGGTGCTACTAAGGAGCATATTGGCACATACGATATACAAAATGGTGCAAATGACTAACAGATTAGCACTATGATCTTCTAATGGCTCCTGGTGAGGTATTTGTTTGATTTTGATTATTTTTGGGATCGTTTGAGATGGAGCTTAGATTGATTTGGGATAGAGTTGGGATGAAATGGATTCGTTTAGGGATGATGAGAGGTGAAAAGGACTAGATTAGGAATGATTTGGGAATGATTAGAATGGTTTTAGGGATGGTCTGAAGTGGTTTAGTGCTATTAGGGAATGATTAGAATGATTTAGGAATTTAGTTTAGGGATGGTATTTGAGATGAAATTTAGGTTGATTGGAAAATGATTAGGGATGAAGTTAAATTGATTTGGATGTGATTTGGGATGGTGTGAAGTGGTTTAGGGCTGATTAGAAGTGGTTTAGGGATGATTAGAAATGAAATTGAATGGATTAGGGATGATTTGGGATTGATTAGGAATGAATTTGGTTGTAATGAAAGCTTAATGTTTTCATGTTTTCACGTTATAGAGATTGGGAGAGATAGGGAGATAGAGGTTTAGGGGTTATGGGTTTAGGGGTTTAGGGTTTCTCATTTTTAGGGTTTAGGGGTTAGGGGCATTATTTATGGTTTATGGTTTAGGGGTTAGGGGTTAAGGTTTAGAGGTTTAGGTTTATGGTTTAGGTAGAGAGGCGAATAGGGAGATATAGAGGAGACTGAACCTAGGAGAGATATCTATGTCTCGTATATCCCTATCTCTAACTATACCTACCTCTCTATCTATCTCTCCCCCTGTCTCTCTATCTTGCTAGATCTCTTTCGATCCCCTCTCTCTAACTCTACCTTTCTATCTCTCTCCCTCACTATTTGAGGTTTACATGAGTTTAGGGTTTCTCAAGTAAATATGGTTTAGGTTTTAGGGTAAGGGTTTAGGGGAATTATTTAGGCTTTAGGGGTTTAGAGATGCTTGAGTTTAGGGTTTACAATCTAGGGGTTAGGGTTTAGGTTTTATCGGTTAGGGGTTTAGGGTTGCTTGAGTTTAAGGGTTAGGGTTTAGGGTTTAGAGAGAGAGATAGAGCAAGGGGACCAATAGAGATTGGGAGAGATAGGGAGATAGAGGTTTAGGGTTGCTTCCAAGTTTTATGGTTTAGGGACCTTAGGGGTTTTGGGGTTTAGGGTTGCTCATTTTAGGGTTTAGGGGTTAGGGACATTATTTAGGGTTTATGGTTTATGGTTTAGGGGTTAGGGGTTAAGGTTTAGGTTTATGGTTTAGGTAGAGAGGCAAATAGGGAGATACAGAGGAGACCGAGCCTGGGAGAGATATCTTTGTCTCCTCTATCCCTCTCTCTAACTATAACCTTTGCTTCCAAGTTTTATGGTTTAGGGACCTTAGGGGTTTAGGGTTTAGGGTTGCTAGATTTTAAGGTTTAGGGTTAGAGGTTAGGGGCATTATTAAGGGTTTAGGGTTTAGGTTTTAGAGGTTTAGGTTTATGGTTTAGGTAGAGGGGAGAATAGGGATCCCTATCTCTTAATCTATCTCTCGCTACCTCTCTCTCCTCCTCTTTATCTCTCTCCCTATGTCTCTAGACATCTCTTGATCTCTTTCCCTATCGAGCTATCTATCCTCATAACCCCATCTCTTAATATACCCCTCTCTATATTTCCCTATCTATCTCTCCCTTGCTACATGTATCTCCCTAAATCTCCCCTCTCTATATATATGTATCTCTATCTTTCTCCCTCTATAGACCCCTTTCTCTATCTCAATCCCCATCTCTCCCTTTCCCCATCTATATCTCTACCTATCCTCTCTATCTCCATGTCCCTCTCTATCTCTCCATGTCTCCCGATCCCTCTTTATATATAGGGTAGAGAAATGAAGAGAGAGAGAGAGAGAGACTCTCTCATGTAGATACAAGGTTACCTTTATGTTATCATGCTTCCCATAATGTGCTTGCGTTATAATGCGATTGCATTATTGGAAGCATGGAAAATGGTAAAAAAGCATGTGGGATCCGTGTTTCAGACCCCACATGCCTGTTATTCCTACTTTTCACAAGTATATCGGACAAAAATATGCTTTTCATGTTGGTTGACTAATTAAGAATCATTTTTATATGAATCCACCACCTTTTTTTGTTTTTTCAACATAGAAGAAGTGATTTTTCATGTTTTTGGACAAAATTTGATTATTTAAACTAAAAGTTTCATGTTTCATGTGTGATTTTGTTTAAAAGCTAATTACCATTGATATATAGATTGAATTTGATGATATATGTTTGTTTTTTACATAAATTTTACTAATCCTATTCTAGAATTATATAGAATTCATAATCAAACTTGAGAAAAATAAGAATTTGAGGATTTTGAAGCCATCTTTTGGAGAATTGGTCAACTGCAATATCAAATTCTAAGGTATGTTCAATTTTAATTCACATATATATATGTTCTTATGTTCTTTATGTCTTTAAATGTATTTATGTCTTTATGTTTTTTATGTTCTTTATGTTCTTCTTGACATATATGTGTCTAGGTATATCAGTTAGTTCAGTCAAAGAGACTCCAAATTCTTTATGTTTCCACCTTGTTTCGTCCCTTCATGCCTTTATTTCACCTATTTTCAGCTATACAAGAGGAAAACATTATGAAATACTTCATAAAATAATTTTGGTGAACAATTGTTTGTCATACTCATATTCGAGTGTATACATGAAGCCAAAATTGATTTTGGAAGACTCTTAATTTTTGCCCTAGGATGACATAAGATGATACAAAGGGAGTTACAAGGAGTTAAAACACTAAAAAGAAGGTTTCATGAGTGTAGAACAGTCGTGTAAGTCTATATAACAGTCAACTATCATGTACCCTACTGCCATGTATGATCCTCCTTGCATTTGAAGGTCATTTTACAATGCTATGAAAGTTATAATTTATTACAAAGTGGTCCTTCTCATTGCATCTATGTACAATGAAATTCATACATTTATACACTATTTACAATGAATGTGTAAAGAGTTCTCTTCTTACAACTATGCACATGCTAAAGCTGAGATAAGAGTTTACCAGTAGCTTGCAGCCCAGAATGACTGAGACACTTGGTACACAAAATGAGACCTCCCCTCGCATTTACCCACCCACCCTGACATGTTTCTGTAATCCATTCGGCCCCACAATGACCAAAACAAAAAATATGGCACCTGGCAACCTTTCCACAGCATGATACTGAAGCATTTTGCAAGAATGTGTTTGATTTCGGCATGATCAAATGGACTAGAGTTGAATGAAACTGAGAGAGGTTATTGTGGAAGGACTCCACATACACTTGTAGGTCCAAATGGAATGTTCCCAGCTGCCATGAATTCTAAGAATTGTCCCATCAAAGTTTGGCAATTTTTTCGTCTTAGGGAGCTTAAGGCACTTTGCCAGTAGCCTACTGCCCTGAATGAATGCGACATTTGGCACATGAAATGAGACCTCCCTTGGCATTTACCCACCCACCTCGACACGTTGGTGAAGTCCGTTCAGCCCCACGAGCTATGGAATGCAAAATGTCACTCCTAGCACCTTTCCACTGCATGAAACTGAAGCATTTTGCAAGAATGCGTTTGATTCTGGCACGGTCAAACGGATAGGAGTTGAACAAAACTAAGAGAGCTTATTGTAGATGGACCCCACATTCACCTATAGGTCCAAACAAAATGTTCCCAACTGCCACGAATTCCAAGAACTGTCCCATCAAAGTTTGGCAATTTTTTCATCTTAGGGAGCGCTTAAGGGACTTTGCCAGTAGCCTGCTGCCCCGAACGAATGCGATGCTTGGCACATGAAACGAGACCTCCCATAGAATTTAACTATCCACCCTGACATGTTGGCAAAGTTCGTTCGGACCCACAAGTTATGGAATGCAAAATGTCACTCCTAGCACCTTTTGACAACATGAAATTGAAGCATTTTACAAGAATGCATTTGATTTCGGCATGATCAAACGGACTGGAGTTGAATGAAACTGAGAGAGGTTATTGTGGATGGACTCCACGTGTACCTATACATCCAAACAGAATGTTCCCAACTACCATCAATTCTGAGAACTATCCCGTCAAAGTTTGGCATTTTTTTATCTTAGGGATCTTAAGGGACTTTGCTGGTAACCTGTTCACCCGAATGAATGCGATGCTTGGCACATGAAACAAGATCTCCCCTATCATTTAACCACCCACCCTAATGCATTGGTGAAGTCTATTCAACCCCACAAGCTATGGAATGCAAAATGTCACTCCTAGCACCTTTCCACTGCATGAAATTGAAGCATTTTGCAAGAATGCGTTTGATTTCGGCACGGTCAAACAGAGTGGAGTTGAATGAAACCAAGAGAGGTTATTGTGGATGGAATCTATGTGCACCTGTAGGTCCAAACATAATGTTCCTAGCTGCCACAAATTCTGAGAACTGTCCCGTCAAAGTTTGGCAATTTTTTCATCTTAGGGATCTTAAGGGACGTTGTCGGTAGCTTGCTACCCCGAACGAATATGACTCTTGGCACATGAAACGATACCTCCCCTGGTATTTACCCACCCACCCCAACGTGTTGGCAAAGTCTATTTGGCCCTACGAGCTATGGAATGTAAAATGGCACTCCTAGCACCTTTTCACAGCATGAAATTGAAGCATTTTGCAAGAATGCATTTGATTTCGATAGGATCGAGCAGACTAGATTTGAATGAAACTGAGAGAGGTTATTGTGGATGGACTCCATGTACACCTTTAGGTCCAAACAGAATGTTCCCAACTACCATGAATTTTGAGAACTGTCCTATCAAAGTTTGATAGTTTTTTCATCTTAGGGAGCTTAAGGGACTTTGTTGATAGCCTACTGCCCCGAACGAATGTGACACTTGGCACACGAAATGAGACCTCAGTGTGTGTGAAGGTTTTTATACATGTTTATAATAGTTCTAGTTGATCATAACTAACTTTCAACCTGTTTGATCATTGGGTAACCTCCTTATTACATGATTTGTTAAGTTGACAAAGCAACTTCTTACCACTACTTGCATTATTAGACTTTTTGTTTGACAACAACATAAAGCATGACTCCAAATACAAATGACATTGGTCATTTGACCTTATTAAATGCAAAATGATGACACAAGACCATCAACTTGTCCTATGATGTCCTAGGACCTTGTTATGACATGCTCCTAGCCAAGATTGGCTATGGCTAAGGTGCTCCTACACCATGAAATATGTTTCCATGGTGTTGAGTCGTCCTCCTAACCTACTACATCACCCTTGTAGACATGTATGCAAAGTGTGGAAGCATAGACAAGGCACGTGAACTATTTGGCATGATGCCCCAAAGAAATGTCACCTCATTGAATGCAATGATTGCAAGATGTGAACAAAATGGATTTTTTGATAAGGCATTAGCAACTTTCAAGCAAATGCGATTGGTAGGTGTAAAGAAAAATTCCACAACCTTAGCCAATATCCTCCTTGCCTATACCAAAATGGACATCCATCAAAAGGATAAAACATATGGGAATTTTGTTAGATGTTGTAGTTGCAACTGCCCTCAGAGACATGTATGCAAAGTGTGGAAGCATAGACAAGGCACGTGAACTGTTTGGCATGATGTCCCAAAGAAATGTCACCTCATTGAATGCAATGATTGCAATATATGAACAAAATGGATTTTTTGATAAGGCATTAGCAACTTTCAAGCAAATGCGATTGGCAGGTGTAAAGAAAAATTCCACAACCTTAGCCAGTATCCTCCTTGCCTATGCCAAAATGGACATCCATCAAAAGGATAAAACATATGGGAATTTTGTTAGATGTTGTAGTTGCAACTGCCCTCAAAGACATGTATACAAAGTGTGGAAGCATAGACAAGGCACATGAACTGTTTGGCATGATGCCCCAAAGAAATGTCACCTCATTGAATGCAATGATTGCAAGATATGAACAAAATGGATTTTTTGATAAGGCATTAGTAGCTTTCAAGCAAATGCGATTGGCGAGTGTAAAGAAAATTCTACAACCTTAGCTAGTATCCTCCTTGCCTATATCAAAATGGACATCCATCAAAAGGATAAAACATATGGGAATTTTGTTAGATGTTGTAGTTGCAACTGCCCTCAGAGACATGTATGTAAAGTGTGGAAGCATAGACAAGGCACGTGAACTGTTTGGCATGATGCCTCAAAGAAATGTCACCTCATGGAATACAATGATTGCAAGATATGAACAAAATTGATTTACTGATAAGCCTTTAGAAAGTTCCAAGAAAATGCAATTGGCAAGTGTAAAGCCAAATTCCAAAACCTTAGAAATGGTATGTTTAGAGCACAATATAGACATCCATCAAAGCATAAAGGATATAGGAATTTTGTCAAATGTTGTAGTTGTAAGTACCCTACAAAACATGTATGCAACTTGTGTGGAAGCATATATAACAAACATGAACTGTTAGATGTGATGCCTCAAAGAAATGTTGTCTCATGGAATGCAATGATTGCAAGATATGCACAAAATGGATTTTTTATAAGGCTTTAAAAACTCTCAAGCAAATGCACAAAAATAAATTTCAATCATTTACACAAATTTTGGCACATCTAAAACCAAATTGCACAACCTTAACCAACTTCCTCCTTGCCTATACTATAATGGGATCTAGAGAACATGGTGTGGACAACCATCAAAGCATAAATGATATAGGAATTTTCTCACATGTATTGTATTTGCAAAGTTACCCTTGTAGACATGTATGGAAAGACTGAAGCATAGACAAGGCACGTGAACTATTTAAAATGATGCCTCAAAGAAATGCATAGTCAGACAGAATTCAATGATTGCAAGATATGCACAAAATGGATTATTTGAAAATGATTCATAAACTTCCAAGCAAATGCAATTGGCACTTGTAAAACCAAATTCCTGTAACAATAATTGATTATCATATTAAATATTTAATATAAACTGTCATATATACATAATGTCATGAACATAACATCTAGTTCATATAAAAATCCATATAGGCGTGTCCAAACAAAGCCATATAGGCAAATATATAGAAATATACATCAGATTAACATACAAAAGTATGCATACAAAGCCATCTAGGCATACCAAAAAGTTCCCCAAAACTAGTTTCCTATGGACTTTTAGGAAATAATTGGTGGCCCTTATTTGACTATGAAGATGGAGAGCCAGTTAGTGACACATCCTCTCTCTGCCATCGAGTAGACCTCTTGGAATAAAGTTCATCCAGCTACACCTTTTAATACAAACAAACAATATGCACATTAGTATAAAATATATATGAAATATATAACATCACATATGTAATTGATCACTTACCACCAACTGATGCTCGCTCTCCATCATCTTGACTCTCTCTTTGTCCGTAGTTGGACGGACTGGAGTTGTGACCTCCTGTGAGAAGCATCAAGAAGAAAAATTGACTAAACATAAATATCATTTATGTACATCAAATGACATGAGATAAAAAAGAAATACAAAATTATGATATTTTCATGTTATTGGCTCATACCTCAATCAAAGGATTTGCAGACATCATGGTTGCATCAATGCCTATCTGCATTGACTCACGAAGATGAGGAGGAGTCTCCACTGTATTCAGCATCTGAAAATCAAGTTCAAGATTATTAAAACAAAATAAATACATAACATTATTTTTAAAATGCATAATGATTAGAAATGGTTAAATTTACCAAGCAGTAAAAGTGGTAGTTTGGTGTCCAGGAGACCAAGGAAACCGTAGAGGTGCTGGTGACTATTGAAATCATCAAATCAAGTCACAAAATAATATTACCATTGACATATCTACAATAATTATGAATATATGATAAATTACATACCTGCTAACTTGACCTCCTCTCATAAGCCACCAATGGACGGCTAATAGAGGCAGGATGAAGACTCTGACCCTGGAATTTCATTTCTCAAACAATTACATACATTATTTTTGACTTATAATATAGATAATCATATAAAATTAATTACAAATTTCAAATAACAATATACTAAATCAAGATGAAACTTGTAACAAATTACCTAAGAGTCAATACCAAATGTATGCTATAAGAGATCATCACTGAGAACAAGATCATCCAATATGTCCTGCCCATGTGTCGCATCATGTTGCCCCTGTGTTGCAGCATGCTGCCCCTATGTCACAGAGTCCTGGCGTGCCTCCTGCATCCCATAATCACATAGGTTCCCACATGTACTACACAAATGTGGGGACACATGATGCCTACTACTCTCACCCTCATTGCCCTGGGTAAAATCATTTGCATGATGTGATAGAGTTTGGGTGAGAGTAGTCAGTGAATGTAAAGTCTCTAGCTCAACACTCTCCTTCAAAGCCAAAGGGAGTGACCTACGTTCTAGCCTCCCTCAGGTTATAGGCACATGCTGTTCATCTCGCTGAGCCCCGGGTCTATCTTGGGTAGAGCAACCACCTCTACCCTGGAAATCACAAATATCAAAATAATTTAGAATCTTGTTGAGGATGAACTCGCAATAGAGTTTCCTCAAAAACTATTGTGGTACCTCATCATTATTGCATGGCCGCTCATCAAAGACCATGTACCATATATCCCAAAAGTTTTGGGATATGTCTTCACTCCTACACCAATGTATAGGAAACCGTTTGCAAGTTTCCTCTAATGTTTGGCCGGTTTTGGGATTAGTAAATTATGCACATAATTGAGATTTTGTAATTTTTTCTTTCTTCACTTGTTCATATGACAACTTGTCAGTATAATATTGCCGACTCCTCTTCCTATAGTCTTGGAAATCGGTGATTTGTTTCGTCACCAAATCCATGTGGGAAACAATCTCCTGTAGTGATTTTACAAGTGCCCTCCTATGCTCAGTGGTTCCACTTGGATTATTTAGGGTTTATATAATAGTTTCAAGATGTTTCTTATTTTCTTCTATTATCCTTAAGTAGTGTTCTTGATTATCCCTTACATGAAAAGGTGGTGAAGGAGGGTTTGGAGGGATTTGGGGGTTGTTTTCACCCTCCTCAACTGGATTTAGATTTTTTGCTTCTCTAATAACTGTAAATGCAATATAAACATAAATCAAACATTGCAAAACTAAAAAATTGTTCTAAAACTAACAAAATTAGACAAACCCTACCTTCTTCCTATGTTGGAGCCTCCAAATTTGCACGATGATGTCTTTGGCGGCAAGGTGGCATTGTGAATTTCTTGTTTTCTCACATGCACTTGATTGAATCTCCTTTTCTTCAACGCGATCACGTTTTGCTTAGGTTTTTTTTCTACTGTCAAGAGAAAAGCCACTGGTGAATGTGCAGAAAATATTTCTTTTTTCCTTTTATCAAAAGAAAAATGTGAGCGCGTTATAACGCGCTCGCATTTTGCTTTAAATTTGGAGATGGTGGCGACTTTTTGGTCCCCCATCTCCTTGCATTTACCCAATTGTTAAAGCATGTTATTTTTGGTGATTATTTTGGTTCACAAACCATTATGAGCTTTAAAACATTTTATTTTGGATATTTTAACCTGCGATGATTTAGTTCTATAACTATCAATGGTTTAACTTCCTTGAACCTGAAGTATAAAGAGAAGGTATTATATCCTATTGTGGGGGCTTTTTAGTGTTGGAAAAGAAGGTATTGTTCTTGGAGAATAATATATTGATTGTAGTTGTAGAGATTGTAATCCTCATGGTTGTTGTAATGAATGTGAAATTTTGATATGAAATACTCAAATTAAATTTTTGGTGTTGTGTGAAATTTGGTGTTGTTGGATCCTAGATTTTGGTTGTTTGATAAGACCCCCATATCTAGATTGCATCACTTTGGCTCTCGAACAAAACCAAGATGCTTGAGAGTCTTGAATTGTCCATAGAATGGACAACAGGGGTTGAGAACTCCCAGATGAGTTAAATGAGAACCAAACAAAAGGCCTTGATAAAGAATGCACCAAATACAATGAGCCAATTTAGGCTCAAGAATGGCTAACTAGATAGACTGGAATCAGCAATGCCAAGTACCAAGAGAATATTGAAGCTGCCAACAATGGTTTAGCTAACCATCCATAGGTAGATGAGGTGAAAACCACAAATATCTATTACGAGGCCTGTAATAATGAAATGGTGTGTCAAGATATCATTTCCAATCCGTCCACCAAGGCTTGAAAGATCTAACCCCAACTTTGAGAATCATATGAGGAGGAATGACATCAATAATAGTATGAAGAGTCTCTTGGTCTTGATTGGACAACTTGAATTTCATTTTAACTTTTGGCCAAGAAAAAAGTTCTTGGTAGCTCTATTAATGAGATATGGTAGAATTGTAATGCCTCATTTAAAAAATTTCAAGGCATGGATCCATGGAACATTAGCCAAAGGACAGTCTTGACAAGAAAGAACTAGATACCACCAAATAGATTTTTGATTGATTAAAAGATCATTGCAGAAATCATTTCCCACTTAGAGAAGTCATGGCTTAATAGCCTTCCAGGTTTTCAAAAGCTTTTGATAACAAAAGTGCCTTCAATATGAATGGGTTCCCTTATGGTAAATTTATTTTTTAGTTACCTACCACATGAAATTTGTCTTATTTGAATATTTCTAAAATCTATCAATATTCTTGTAAATATTTACATGTACTAAAAGTGGATGTGAAAATTTGTATATAATGGGGGTTGTTGGTGTCTTTTAATGAACCCATTGATCCTACATGCATTACACCTACTTATGTTTAATAACCAAGTGCCACACATTCAATAGACTTGGAAATGCATTAAATGTTTATGACCACTCTTGCAATTGATGGTGAATCATGTTTAATATACATGTGCATTAGGTACATGCAACGTACAAGGCACCAATACTTGGTCACATACCTATTGTAATGGAGATCACAATGACATGTCATTTCAATAGAAGCATTTGTAAGAGAATAGAGAAATTTAATGGCCTGATATTTTACATATTTTAATTTAGTTTTGTTTAGTTAATATAAATAGGGTGTAGGATTTCAATTTGTGCTCCTAACTCTACTTTAGGGATCTGATGGTTGAGAAAAGACACTTCTACAACATTCTTCCAAGCTGGTTTAGGAGGAGAAATAATCAATAAGGATCCCCCTATCTTCCCAAGACTCCTCTAGCAAAATCTTGAATGAATCCCACATAGATTCAGGTAAATAAATGATTCATTCATTCACTACAATGGGTAGGAAAAATCAATATGTACAATAAGAAGTTTTTTTTTATAGAAATGATGTTATTGTTTTCACCTGACTTAATGATTTCTCTAAAATATCTTGATTTTTCTTGTAATTAACTATAGTACTTACTTCAATTTGTGGGACAAAATAGATTTGTTTGTTTTACTTTAGTGATATATATTTAAGGGTTTGTTGAATTTTTATGTATCCATTTTTTAGCACTTACAACTTTTGTAAACATTGCATTTCTATGAAACAAGGAATCTATATAAAATGATGGCATTTAATTTATCTAGGGTTCCTTCAAGCCTTACTTCATAAGATTCACAAACAATTATATATATTTCTCAAAATCTATGTCACAAGGTACGTGTTTGTATTTGTGTTCAACAAGGATAAAATCCAAACAAAATTTGCCAATTGATAATATTCATGTGTTCTTATACTAGTTCTCCCTAGTAGTTGTGTAGCTATATACGACCATCTAGTATTCATAGATACCTTTACATTATTAGTCCTCTTGCAATGTTGTGTGTGTGTATTGGATGATGATCTACATGTGAATCTTGTTGGCAAGAGACACTATATGGATTCGTGAATGTTGTCATTGATGGCAACAAAGGTCATCCCACACATCCGCAGGACATGGTATGTCTCTACCAGAAGTCAGAGTGAAGAATGTTGTGGTCCGATAAACAAGAACAGAGCATGTGGCAAGGTCTGACAAACAGGTCCGGATCTCTCAGAGGAAGTATCTTGGTGAAGTGCGGATTTGGGGAAGTCAAGAGGAGTATCTTGACTGATAGATTCCAAGGTTTGAGCCTCCGGTGTAAAAAGGATAAAGAGATATGAATGTTTGAGTGTCAGGTTCTCATGTGACAGTGTGTACAGAG
Organism: Cunninghamia lanceolata; assembly: GCA_027924645.1. NCBI lineage: Eukaryota > Viridiplantae > Streptophyta > Pinopsida > Cupressales > Cupressaceae > Cunninghamia > Cunninghamia lanceolata. The sequence continues at coordinate 1,987,921 of BSBN01000937.1, read as the reverse complement.
GAAGAACTGACTGGCAGAACATCAGACATTATTCTGGATGTGTTACTGATGTTGGTGAAGTTTATGAAGGCATGAATTATGTTTAACCGACATGATTAATGATTTCCATAAGTATATCATTGATCCGCATTACTTGATATATAAGGATTTAGCCGACAGATCAGAGTTTGTGAAAAGACTGACTGTTCCGGGTGCCAACTAGAAAAGTGATGAAATCACTTTTGCGGATATATATATATATATATGATGGATTTAGTTGTGAAGTGTGTTGTTGTTGATGTGGGTGTACGAATAAAAGCAGAAGAGCAGAGCTAAAGCAGTAAGAAAGATCTGGTATGTGAAAGGAAAGCAGCATAAGTGAAAAGGAAAGATGAAGTGCAAATCAGTGTACTGAGCCTAACCAGAACTGAACTCTAGCATATGTGGATGCTTCCAATCAATTCAAGTATTGTATAACATTCTTTTTGTAGACAGTGTGTCTCTTTGTAGGCAATGTGCCTCCTTTGTGAGTAGTGTGCTCGGGCAGTGAGCCCTAATTGGCAAGTGCCATTTTGTTTTTCTTTATTCTTCTAACAGAGAATAATCCTTGGGTTAATCACCCCGTGGTTTTCTCCCTTAACAGGGATTCCACGTCAAAAATATTGTGTCATGTGTATTTCCATTTATGGTTATGTTTGCTTATTGAATTAATGTTGCATTAATTATTAAGAAAGTTTAGAAAGTAGAAATAATTAGGATAACTGATTCACCCCCTTCACAGTTATCAACAATTGGTATCAGAGCTAAGTTCCTCCTAACAGAGTCTAATAGCTTGAGGAAGATCTGGGAATTCAAATGGATGCATATGGTTTAAGAGAACAACTCAAGACTGCCCTTGATGATCTTGAACAGTCAAACTCTGAAGTCAATGAATTAAAAGAAAGACTCAAACAGGCTAATGAGTTCATGAGAGAACTAAAAAACAAATTAAGTCTCTCTATGAAAAAGAGAAAGGAGCTACTTCAGCAATTGGCAAGACAAGGTGAAGCAAATGATGCAAATGAAGAGCTGAAGGAGAAAACCAAGTTGTGTGAAAAGTTATCAAAAGAAATCATTATGGTAAGACATGAAATGGAATCAGGAGTTATAAAGTTTACCCAAGAAGTTGAAGAGAAAAGAAAAACTGAAGATAATCTAAGACAATCTCTCAAGGAGAAATCAGAGGATTGCCACAAGATGGATAGAATTATCAGACATCTTGAATCTGATCTTGAAGATGCTAAAGATAATGAAGAAAAACTTGAGGATCAAATTGTCTCTCTCAAAAGGGATCTTCAAACAGCAAATGAATATAAAGAGAAATTCAAGATAAGTTCTGCTCAACTTGAAGTTCTTCTTGGAAGTCAAAAGAGGGTAGATGACTAGTATGGTTTGGGATATGAGAAAGGAGAAAGCTCTGGATCCGGTCAGAAGACTTTTGGATCAGAAAATCCAAGGAACAAATTTAGAAGACCTCTGGTAAGACAGCCTAATGCTCAAAGATATCCTTCCTTCAATGGATACTACCACAACTACAATACCTTTGGTCATAAAGCTAATCAGTGTAGAAAGAGAATGAATCAGACAAATTCATCCTTCGCCGAACAATGTTTTAACTGCAAAAGGTATGGTCACAAATCTCATGAATGCAGAAATATGCAAATGAACAAATCATTCAATGGTAAATGCTTTACATGCAATAGAATAGGTCATATGGCTAATCAATGCAGATCAAGAGGATATCAATCAAATATGCAAAGAAATGTTGTTTGCCAAATCTGCAATAGATCCGGTCAAACTGTAAAATTTTGTAGAAGCAAGAATCAGGACAAAAGAGGTCCGGTATATCATAATTAGAATCAAGATAAGGGTAAACAAAAAGTGAATGCGGATGAAGTTAGGAATGAGATGAACAAGATTTAGGTGAAGAAAAGTTTAGAGAACGTAGAGGTTGGATCCGCACCAGACTCTGGTGCTGATATTCCTTCCAGAAATTAAAAGGTGAGCTCTGGCTCAGGGGGAGACACAAAGAAAACCTTATTCCCCCAGCCAGTTAATTGGTGCCTGAAATTGGCACATGAGAAGCTGTGGATCAAAGGGTTTCTAGAGAAACATCTAAAGAAGGTCTGGTAAAAATTTGAGAGATCTGCAAAAAGATTTGAAGAGTCTTCCAGAGAAATAGGTGTTTTTACAAGACTGGTCCGGGAAAACAGAGCAACCAGAATAAATTAAGTCGAGCATTTATTGCAACCTGACATTAGGGTTTGCAGAACAATATAAGGGTTTTCTCATTAATCACTTGTTCATTCTGCATTCAAGAAGAAACGAAAAGGAGCTATGCAAAAGATCAAGAGGATTCTTCATACAGCTCAATCTGAATTTCATTGTGTGCCCTAAACTGCATAAAAGGTATTTTTCATTCTTGATTTTCTTTAGTAAGATTTTGTGATGATGGCTACTCTGAACATAGTAAAGATATCTGATAGACCTCGCCCCACTTTTAAGAAACATCCATACAAATCCTTGGAGGTAGATCCCCTAGGAGCATTTTCCAGTGTTCCGCATGGCATTTTGCACACCGAAGATATTAGGGTTTATATACATGCAAACATTGAAGAGTTTGGGGAATTCAAACTAAGAGACATATACCACAAGTAGCTAATAGATGATTCTTTTGAGATCAAACCTCAGTACAAGGGCATCCAGGAAAAACACTTTGATCAGTTCATTCATTTCCCATGCTTTGAAGAAGATGAATGGGTCCGGTATGTATTGAGTAGGGTACATGACAACTTTCTATGGCTGAACAAACCTTGCAAAATCACCAAGGAAGCAATTAGGGTAGTAACTAGTTTACACTCCTCCGGAGGAATACCTCTCCTCAAATCTGTCAAAAACAACATTGTAACTGAGGCCACCAGATCAAAATTTGATAAGAGGGCAATGACCATTGAAGATATTACTGACCCGGATATCAAGTTTGCATCTATGATAATAGTATATAAGATATATCACTCCAGTAGGGAGAATTTAGTATCCGAAACTGCAGTATATACTACCTATGAGATGTTAAGAAAGAATGCAGATTATGATCTCTGTGAATTTCTCTTGAGCCAATTGATAGAAAACATATAGAAGATCAAAAATGATAAGAAGAACTCCTTTAAATATGGTGGACTGATACTATGTTTATTTTTCTACTTCATGAATGAGCTGCCTGGATCAAATAGATGGGCATGGCAAAATGACAAACCTGTAGCAATTCAGATCAGGGATTACTTGCATGATCTTGGGGATGCAAAGGCAAGGAATATAGCTCTGTGGGGTTACTTTAATCAATTTTAGAATATAATGCAAATCAGAGAAAGAATCCCTAAATCAGTGGTTGAGAAATACAAGGATACAGTGTGCTTCATGGTAGACATTGATCAATGCCTAATGGAGGCAGTAGAGCCAAGGACAGTCTAGATCATGCCTATGGGGTATGAAGTAGATGAACAAATTGTTGAGCTGCATGTTCAGCACATGCTAAGTCAGCCAAAGGATCCAAAGGCAGAAAGGTTTGGAACCTTTGAGGAGCTGAGTGTAAAGATTCATGTGGAACTTAAAGAACCAGAGATCAAAAGGAAGGTGAGAAAAGAAGTAGAAGATGTGGCCAAAGGCTTTGGCATCTCAATGGAGGCACTTGATGCTCATAGGAAGAAGAAGGAAGAGGCTGAGGAAGAGAAGAAGAAGCAAAAAAGAAAAGTGAGGAAAGTGTTCCGGTAGAAATCTCCACCCGGACCAGATCTTCAAAAAGATCTGCACCTGCCATTGCCAAAAGCTCAAGGGCATCTAAACCGGAAGCACAATCATCTGGAAAAGGAGAGAAGAGAACAAAGACAAAAGTTGCAAGAGCTTATGTCAGTCAAAGGGATGAAGAGGAGACTGAATCTGATGAAGAAATCAGGAAAATGAAGAAACAGAAGAAATCATCCGGTGAACACTCTACCGGTAAAGGAGAAGAAGAGAAGGAAAAGGAATATGTTGAAAAACCCACTCTTTTCTTAGATGTTGTAATGAAAGCAGTCACTGTGGATGGGAACCTGCAACCCTTAACAGAATTCTATGATGCATATAATGAAGCAAATAAAAAGATTATGGAGGAAGCCACAGTTAAGTTTCTAAATACTTACAATAAAGCTTTTATTGAAATTATCTCTCTTATTCCCAAAAGCTTAGAGAAAAGACTTGAAATAAGGAAGAACAATGCTAGAGCAAAAGATCTGGAAATCTGGGAACAGATAGTTATTCAGCTATATCCTTCAATCAATCCCAAGATGATGAACATGGTATTCAAAGATTGTAAGGATGAGTTCAGGAGCAAAGCAAGGATGAATTAACTTATGCTCGGAGAGACTGACAAAGTTGCAAAGGAGACAGAAGAGATCCTCCGGAATGCATTCAAAAGATTCAACATTCCTATTATAGAGGACTTGGGTGCAGAAACAGCTATGGACTTGGAATCCTCTGCTCCAGAAGAAGTGGCCCTTGAATAGACTTACATCTCTCCTCTGGTTTCCCCCACAATCTCTAGATCTAAAAGAGAAGAAAGAGTACAGGAGAATGAAGCAAAGGTGAAAGAAAAAGAAGATGATAGTACTAAGAATGCTGAAGGAGAGAAAGCTTCAAGAAATAAGAGTGCAGAAGAGAAGAAACATCTATCTCTGGCAAGAGACACTGTAGAATCTGTCAAGGACTTCTTGACAAAAGAGAGCATGGAGATTGATGAACCGGAATGGCTAAAAGGACCATTTGATTTTGACTCTCTTTCTCCGGTACAAACAATGAAGATAGCTTCATTTGCAAATGCCAAGGCCAATGAGAAACTACTGAAATCTCACATGAAAGACTATGAGCTTATAGCAGCTGCATCCGGAGTGCTTGAAAAGATTATGCCATCATTTCAGAAGGATCCCACAGCCTCTGCATCTGGTAATCCTAATACTCTAGTCAATAGTGTTAGCACACATTTGATTCACTAGAGAAATCAGTAGAAGATAAGGTCCGGAAGGAATTTCTTGCAAAAAGGTTATCAAAGGTACAAGGGTTGATAAGTAGTGATAGGAGAAATATGAATATTGGGATAAAGAGCTTAGAAAATGTTCTTAAAGATGATAGAGAAATGTACAAATTTTGTTTATCTTGGTCCAAAACAACAGTGGAGATTGAGAAGAAAATGAAAGAACAAGAGGATAAACTGACAAATCTTTCTCAAAATTTTGATCCCCTTACTGCTTCCATAACAAATCAAGAATGTCAAACGATTGTAGTCTTGAATGAGATTAAGAAGCTTGAAAAAGAGAAGAAAAATAGAATCAGTAGATTGAGTGAGCTCAGAGGGTTAATTGTCCCTAAATTAGAGGCCATGCATGAGGCCATAAAAGAAGCTCAAATCATAGCCCAGACAAATGATCCAACAGATCTTAAGAGGGCATAATCTTTTGCGTTCCTGTTGAGCGGTCACATTTCAATTTTGGATAGAATGAAGCAAAGTTGGGCTATAGAATTTACTCAATTGAAGACAACTTTTGCAGATATCCTTCAGTTTATGTAAAGTATAGCTTGCACAAATACTTATGTGGCTAAGTATGGAAGTATTTTTGGAAATTTTGGTGTGCGGACCCTACCCTTTGCCATTGATGTCAAAGGGGGAGTGAGGAGTAGTGAAAGATGAGGAATCCAACTAAGGGGGAGTTCCAAAAAATGTATAAAAAAACATAACATCGGCCAAGGGGGAGCATAGTGTAAACACTTAGTCATTTTTCACTAAGTGTTGCCATCAATGCCAAAGGGGGAGATTGTTGGCAAGAGACACTATATGGATTCATGAATGTTGTCATTGATGGAAACAAAGGTCATCCCACACATCCACAAGACATGGTATGTCTCTACCGGAAGTCAGAGTGAAGAATGTTGTGGTCCGGTAAACAAGAACAGAGCATGTGGCAAGGTCCGACAGACAGGTCCAGATCTCTCAGAGGAAGTATCTTGGTGAAGTGTGGATTTTGGGAAGTCAAGAGGAGTATCTTAACTGATAGATTCCAAGGTTTGAGCCTCCAGTGTAAAAAGTATAAAGAGATATGAATGTTTGAGTGTCGAGTTCTCATGTGATAGTGTGTACAGAGGAAGAACTGACTGGCAGAACATCAGACATTATTCCGAATGTGTTACTGATGTTGGTGAAGTTTATGAAGGCATGAATTGTGTTTAGCTGACATGATTAATAATTTCCATAAGTATATCATTCATCCACATTACTTGATATGCAAGGATTCAGCCGACAGATCAGAGTTTGTGAAAAGACTGACTATTCTGGGTGCTGACTAGAAAAGTGATGAAATCACTTTTGTAGATATATATACATGATGGATTTAGTTGTGAAGTGTGTTGTTGATGTGGGTGTGTGAATAAAAGTAGAAGAGCAGAGCTAAAGCAGTAAGAAAGATCTGGTATGCGAAAGGAAAGCAGCATAAGTGAAAAAGAAAGATGAAGTGCAGCAGATCAGTGTACTGAGCCTAACTAGAACTGAACTCCAGCATATGTGGATGCTTCCAATCAGTTCAAGTATTGTATAACATTCTTTTTGTAGATAGTGTGCCTCCTTTGTGAGCAGTGTGCTCGGGTAGTGAGCCCTAATTGGCAAGTGCCATTTTGTTTTTCTTTATTCTTCTAACAGAGAATAATCCTTGGGTTAATCACCCTGTGGTTTTCTCCCTTAACAGGGTTTCCACATCAAAAATATTGTGTCATGTGTATTTCCATTTATGGTTATGTTTGCTTATTGAATTAATGCTGCATTAATTATTAAGAAAGTTCAGAAAGCAAAAATAATTAGGATAACTGATTCACCCCCCCCCCCTCTCAGTTATCAACAAATCCATCTATATGTTTTCTTACAAATCAAGGTAATTATACCATCAAAGATTAAATGTCCTTCATTACCTATTTCTAAGGGTTGTATGAAGATCAAGGATAGTTATGAACCAGAGGAACATTTTTATTACATAGAATCCTTTAACAAGCTTCTCTTCCATAACGTTGTGTTTATAAACACATATGTATGCAATGAACTATATGTTTTTAACAAATTCAATATCAATGGAAATATAATTCTCTTTGAATTCTATATGTTGATAGTCTAGAGCAATATGTTGATAGTTTATGTTTTCATTTGCATTGTAGATTTTCCTTCTCACTTGAGTTGGTTGATAGTTTTGTACATGTAAGTGGTCATTCAATCTACACTTATTTTGGCTACAATGGCAAGGTTAGGTCCTCCTACCCCACTAAGGCAATGATCCAAACACTTTATTCTTATATTTTTATTTGTGTTTCTTTTTTCCTATGGATTTGTACGGCTTGTTTACTACTTCTCTAAATGATTAATTTTTCTACAAGACATAATTATCTTTTTGTCAAATTTATTTAAATATAGTATGTAACAAAATAATTGTGATGCATGGTTAACCCAAACCTTCAATCTAGGGTTGTTTATGATGCTCAACTATGTAGATTATATCATGTGGTATTTATTGAGTATATTGTTTCCACAACATTTGTACCAACTACCTAATTTTTAAATTTACTTTTGGGGTATTTTTATTTTGTTTATTGCTTGTCTATTTGTATAGATTATTTTGCCTTCAAGTGATAACAAAGAATATATTGCTAAAGTTGTAATATATTAATAAGGTAAAAAATAATTACATAGTAATTTGATTCATTCAAGAAGATGGCATACATGTAAACCAAAATATAATCTGCAAATGATCTTTCTATTTACTAGACAAAATAGCATACATGCTTATCAATGTTGTAGGATAAATTGGACTACTACTTGTAATACCTTGAGGCTTGGGTAATAGTTACAAAATTCATTGTGGTAAAATACTAAGGGAAATGAATGTTCATCATATCTTTCAACAAAACATGTTGTTCATGCAAAGGGTTTAATGGATTGCTCAAACATATAAAAACATTGTAAATCTCAAAACATTTATATTCACAATAAAAATAGGACCCATAATAAATAAACAATGTTAATACTAGAAGAAAATTATAACACTGAGAGAAAGCCTTACAAAAATATGGTCATAATTTATCAAAATACAATCCAAGTAGTTCCTTGTTTTCATGTGGAAATCCCCACCCTCCATACTTTTAATGAGTTAAAAACAGGAAAATAAAAATCACAAACCACTTGAGTTTTAAACGTCCATTTCAACATATGGGTATCCCTACCGGTTAAGGGGTTTTTCTTCTATTAATTTTTTTACTATCTCCTAATTTTGAACCTAATTGGAATACCAATGTCTTCAATATTGATGTTTTGTGAATGTTAATATCATATTATTATTTCAATTAAAATTAATGTATTATAGAAATTAAGTTATATATATATATATATAATTAATATATTATAAAGATTAATTTATATATTATTACTTAGATTAAAATTAATAAATAATACCATCCATTGATATATGTAATAATAATAATAACAATAATAAAATCTTTCTAAAAAAAAAATTAGAAGAAAAAAATGGAAAGGAGCAATGGAGGAACTTCGGCGGATGAATTGAGAAGTGAAAAAAAGCATAATAGGGTCTCACTAGAAAACCCTAAAAATGATGTGGAGAGAGGACAACAAGAAAATCTAGATGGAGCGCAGGAATGGGATGCCATTGATCTTTCAAAAGAAATCGAAGTTGATCAGGAAATGATGGGAGAGCTAGCGATTATTTGCAGGTTCATTGGGGGCAGATTCCCAAGAGAGAAGTTAAGGAATTGGATACAAAACTCTTGGCCTGGTCAAAAAATTGTTAAGTTCCTTCCTAAAGGCTTTTTCACAGTGTTGTTTGAGTCATCTGAAAGAAGGGAAGAAATTCGGCTCTCAAATACTTGGACGCTGGATGGATCCCCGCTTTACATCCAAAAATGGCAAGCTAATTTCAACTCGACAGTTATGAACCCCTATCCAGGACCAATTTGGGTAAGGCTATACAAACTACCCATCGAATACTGGAGCGATGAAAGCCTAATAAAAATTGGCAGATCCCTTGGAACCCTTCTTGAGATAGATGAAGAGATCATAAATGACGATTCTTACCTCTATGCCAGATTAAAAGTTGCGGCCATCAAAGAAATGCCAAGGCAGATCCTTTTGCTTGCAAATGGTGAATGATGGCTTCAAAGTATAGAGGTTGAGGAGGACAAACTTTACTATTTGAGATGTGGAAAAAAAAATCATAAGGAAGCTCAATGCTGCCGCAAAATAAGATAGGAATTGAAATGGGTAAGAAAGCAGCATTCCTCAATGGATCAAACTACCAAGAGCCCCAAGGACGTGAAGGAGGTTGATTCAACACAAAATTCCATTAGAGACAAGGTGAATCCTCCAGCGAACAAGCCCACGATCAAAAGCACGGTTGCTTGCTTAAGTGATCCTACTCTGCCAACCTCTTCGGCCATGGAAAGACCCACAGGAAAGTCTGGCCAGTCACCTGCTCCCGTTGCGGCTTGCCCCCTGGTGGAGGATAGTCGCCCTCAAGAAGATAACATACAAGCTGATCTATTGGAAGATAGCGATTCAGATGGAGACTTTTATGATGAGGATGAGCTAGGAGAGATCGGCATTAGAAACATAAGCCAATCTGCGCTCAACTTTCTCACAAAGCCTCAAAAGGAAAGAGGTAGGAAAACAAACAGAGAAAGGAGGGAGAGAGACGCCAATGAAATGGGTCTCAAGAATATCAAGGAATTCTTTATTAGATCCAAGGGAGTCGACATCTCCCTTGGAGGCCAATGAAGATCACTACCTAGAATGTCAGGGGCCTAAAGGCCCCTGACAAGCGGCGCGGTATAAAGCACCATCTAGAAAAAATAGAGAGTGAAATAGTATTTCTATAGGAAACTAAACTGTCAATGGATGAGGGTTTGAAATTTGCCAGGTATTGCAAACCTTGGTCTGGTTGCTTTTAGGATTCTGCGGGTGCCTTGGGGGGACTGGGTATTTTATGGAATCCTTTTAAAATCAACATCAATAGTATTGAGTCCAGGCCAAATTGGATGCTGTGTATGGTCACTTGCCTGCTATCAGGAACAAATTTCCCCCTTCTCAATGTCTATGGGCCTACAAAGAGAAAGGAAAAAGTGCTTGTCTGGAGGGAGATAATCTGCCTCAAGGAACTTCATAACTTCAGCAATTTAATTATGGGTGGTGACTTCAATGTGATCCTAGACATTAATGAGAAAAGTGGTGGCCTGAAAACGGTGAACAAAATTATTTTGGATTTTAAGGAATTCATCAACTCGCTTGGAGTGATGGATTGTGTTTCCAAGAATGGAACCTTTCCCTGGACCAACCGAAGAGCTGGATTCACCAACATAGCGAAGAGATTGGATCACTTCTTAATTGGTCCAATTTGGATGTCAGACCAGTTCATGTGTAGCTCTTCCATCCTCCCATTGACAGCTTCTGACCACTTCCCTGTGCAATTGTCGATTGACCTCAGCGAAAGGCCCATTAAAAGCTACTTCAAGTTTGAAAGCATGTGGTGGAGAGACCCCCATCTACCTGAGCTTATTGAAGGTTGGTGGAAAGAAAGCGTAGATATCAGAGGCACTGTGAGCTTCCAGTTTATGAGAAGGTTGCAATTACTAAAAGGCAAACTCAGGTATTGGAACAAATTTTTCTTTAAGAACATTTTCGAAGAGAAAGAAAGATTAGAAAAGGAATTGGAAACTCTCAATGCAAAGGTGATAGAGAAAGGCATGTTTGCTGATGATTTTGAGACTGAAAAACAACTAAAAGCTTACCTGTTGGAGATTCTTGACAGAGAGAAACTATACTAGAAAGATAAATCCCTAGATGTGTGGCTGAAAGAAGGCAACAGTAATACTAAATTTTTCCATGCTTCATCCAAAGGCTGGAGAGAATGGAACAGAATATCATCCATAAGAAGAGCTGATGGTTCATCTGCCAGTGACAAAGAGAACATTGAAAAGGAGGTGATCAATTTTTTTGAAGATTTGTTGGGTGGTGGTCAGGTCAAGGATAATTTGGACGCCGGTCTCCTGGACTGCATTCCATCTGTCCTAGATGAGATGGATAATAAGAAACTCTTAGAGCCCTTCACAATGGATGAACTAAGAACTGCCACTAACCAACTTGGTTCGGACAAGGCCCCAAGACCTGATGGCTTCACAGCAATATTTTACCAAAAATGTTGGGAGTTCATAGGACATGATATCTGGGAAGTGGCGAAAGATTTTCAGAAAAAGAAGCGCTTCATCAGAGATATCAATAACACTGCAATTGCCCTCATTCCCAAGAAACCAGTATGCAATTCTTTCTCAGATTTTAGACCCATAGCTTTATGCAATGTAATTTATAAGATCATCACAAAAGCATTGGCTAATAGACTCAAATCAGTCCTTGAGAAAATTATTTCAGAGGAAGAGAATGGATTCGTTCGAGGCAGGGAAATTATGGAGTGTATCATAGTTACGACTGAAACAATTCAGTCTCTGGTAGCCAAGAAAGAGAGTGGTATGGTGATAAAACTAGATGTTTCCAAAGCCTATGATCGGGTCAATTGGAAGTTTCTGATGGAAATTCTGAAAAGGTTTGGATTTGGGGATGAATGGTTAAAAATAATCATGGCATGTATATCTACCCCCATAAACCTCATTATTGTAAATGGGTCCCTATGCGGCTTTTTTGAGGCTACTAATGGTCTTCGTCAAGGTGATCTAATATCACCTTTCTTGTTTGTGATAATGGCTAAATCAATGAGCAGATATTTTCATATTTTAAAGGAAAATAGGCTATGGAAAGGCATCTCAGGCGCTGAGGATCTGAATCCCATCACTCACAGCCAATTTGTCGACGACACAATTTTATTTGGAAGGGCTTCAATTGAGGAAGCGGAGGTCACTAAGACAGCACTTGATAGATACACTTGGGCTTCGGGGCAAGCTTTCAATAAGGAAAAATCAGAGATTTTTTCTTTAACACTAAAAAGGCGGTTCAAAGAAGAATTGCCAAACTCCTGGGGTTGCCCCTGGGTCATCTTCCTTCAAAATATTTAGGAGTCCTGATTTTCTTAGGGAATTGTAGATCCAATCATTGGGAAGAGGTCATGATCAATCTCAGCAAGAAAATGGAAGCCTGGAAGAACAAATGGTTATCGTTGGCTGGCAGAATTCTCATGATTAAATCTGTCCTCTCAGCTATCCCAGTTTATGTAATGTCTTGTCTAAAGATGACAGGTAAGGTCATTTCATATTTTGAAAGTTGGCTAAAGAAATTCATATGGGAAGGTTCTAAGGAGGATAAAAAGGTCCCTTTGATTGGTTGGGATATGGCCTATCTACCTAAGAGTCTAGAGGTGCGGGCATAAGAAAAATGCTTCCTCAAAATATTGCTCTTGGAGAAAAACTGGTTTGGAAAATGTATACAAATCCGGAGAAACTTTAGTGTAAAATTCTACAAAGAAAATACCTAGACAGCAAGGAGCCCAGTCAGATTCTCACAGCCATAATCCCTTAGAGCAGCTTGGCAACATGGAAATTCATTTGTGAAGCTCGGAGTGTTATTACAGACCACTTATCGTGGTGAATTGGCGACGGGACTCAAGTTAGTTTCTGGAGAGACTCTTAGAATGGGGAGGACTCCTTAGAAAATTTACTTGGCTCCCCAGATTGGATTTCAACAGTGGAGGCTGAAATGGGTATAATGGTCGCAAGCTATGTGGAGTGCTCCCCTGGGGAATTTGGCATGGTTCACAGATGGAAAGGTGTCGAATCCTCATGCATTCCAGAGTCAGACAAGAGAAGTATTGCTAGCATTCTCTCTTAGAGGAGGATCTTTCTATCCCATAAACCTAATGAATTAATCTAGGGTGGTTCTAAGTCAGGGAATTACTCTGTAAAATTAGGTTATCAAATTCAATCCTCCAGACCTAAGAAATTGGATTGGTCGAGTAAAATCTGTTGGAACAGCAAAGCCCTCCCGAAAGCAAGCACCTTTTTGTGGATTGCCATTCACAAGCAAGTTTTAACAGGTGACAGATTAAAGACCATAGGCATTGAAGGTCCAAGCAGATGTCTGATGTGTGAAAATGAAGAAGAATCAGCGGACCACCTTTTTTTTAAATTGCAGAATCATTTCTTCATGTTGGGACTGGCTGCTCGATTCATTTGAATGGTCAACGACTAGGCAAAATGATTTAAAATTGTTTTTATCAAGTTGCCCTTCCTTGGGCTTCAAGTCCACATGGGGGGATGCTTGGAAAATGAGCCCGTCGTTGCTTTGCTGGCAAATATGGAAAGAACGTAACCAGAGAGTCTTCCATGACAAGTATCTAAACTTAGAGGAAATCATCAAGAAGATTCAGCTTAGCATCTGTGAGAGTCTTAATGCCAAAATTCATCTATCAAAGGATAGGTCGTTCACGTAATGGGATGAGAGATTGAAGAGGAAATGGCCTGAACTAAAAAATCTAGCCTCGACATTCACAAGAAAAAATTCAAGCAGAACTGAATGCAGGTGGTCCAAGCCAGAGTTAGGGCACTATAAGCTAAATTTTGACAGTTGTGCTAAAGGAAATCTGAGTATTGCTGGGGGTGGTGTGATCATCAGGAATGACCAAGGTGACAGCATCGGTGCTATAACATGTCATTTCAGGTAGTGCACTAACAACCAAGCAAAGTTTGAGGCACTATTTAGAGGATTGGAGTTTTGTGAGAAGTTGAACATCAAAAAGGTAGAGATAGAGGGTGACTCGCAAGTGTACATAAACGCGATCAAATCAAAGAATGCAATAAACTAGAGACTGAAAGATTGGTTGGCAAGGATTCTAGAGGCTTTAGACAAGTTGGAATTTTTCTCTGTCTCTCATGTATTCAGAGAATAGAATAGAGCTGCTGATCTTTCAGCCAATATTGGGGCTAGTTAGGCAGACCAATCAAAATCACACCACCCTAATAATTTGGACCCCAAGGTGTTAGAGATAATTGAAAGTGAAAAACTTAATTTTTGGTCCCATGATCAATGTAAAACTAAATTGAAAGGAGAAGAAATTAGCGAAAGGACTGAACTTTTTCAGAGATGGCCTGGACAACTGTGACATGACGGCATTTGCAAACTATGTAAGCCCGCATGGCGATTTGCTTTCAACTTAGCAGCTTGAATTAGCTGATGGAATAATCACCATCTCCAACTTGATGTAATTCTCTATTTTTCTATATATAAAAGGGATCTAACCCCTCTGGTAGAGCTTTAAAAAAAAATTAATATATTATAAAAAATAAAGTTATATATACTAATACTATCTCAATATTTTAGCTTTTATATGTGATAAAAATTTGTTTAGAAATATGTTCTAAAGTTTTAAAATCATACATTTGTTTTCTCAAGATTTACTTGAAGATCACATTGGGGTAAGTGCAAAAAGATGGGGGACCAAAAAGTGGCCAAATTGTTTTCAAAAAAAATTAATGCATAACACGAGCGCGTTATAACGTGCTCACGTTATGGTTTGGTAATGACGAGCCTAAGGCTCATCAAAACCAAACCATAATGCAAGCGCGTTATGACCTATTATAAATTTAAAAAAACCTTGTTATCTCATTTCATTTCTTTTTTCTCCTCTATACCCATAGCTTGCAAACCCTAGGAAGCGCGCTCATGTTTTGCAAAAGTCAACTAAGGCTTGTCAAAACCAAACCATAATGCGAGCGCGTTATGACCTATTATAAATTTAAAAAAAAAGCTTGTTATCTCATTTCATTTCTTTTTTCTCCTCTATACCCATAGCTTGCAAACCCTAGGAAGCACACTCGTGTTTTGCAAAAGTCAATTCAACACCAAAATCTTTGTAATTCGTTGCCAAATGCCGCCACGACGTCGAGCACGCCAAAGGAGTGAGTTTTATTTGTTATTTTGTTTGAATTTGTTTCTAAATATGTAGGTTTGATTTGATTTTTGATGTAAATTTCATTAATTACCAGGAAATGTTAATGTACCTCCTCCTCCTCCTCAAAATCCACAAAATCCTGTGGAACAATAATCTCCTCCATCCATTCCTTGACATGCCCCTAGAACACAAGAAAATATAATGGGGCAAATTGAAAATAACAAAAAAGAAATTGAAGATATAATTGCAAGGTTGAAAGATCCTTCCACTTCAACCTTGCATAGGTCCATGCTTGCTGAATCTCTTGAATCTATGTTATCAAATGTAGATTCAATTAGCAAGCAAATATCTAGTTGGACGAATAAGAGGAGAGAGTTTAGAGACTATTATGCAGACAAGCTGTCATGCCAAGATGTGAAAAAAATTACAAATTACAAAATTAGACTTGTGTTCAATTTTCACAAACCCACAAATAAATCAACCTCCACCCATTACATGCAAGAGGTTCCCTATCCATTGGTGCAACAACCAAGCGATAAGGGACAATTTTGGGTAGAGGTGGTGGATGGTTTTTGACCATCCTCCATGCAATAATAATGAGGTCCCACAATACTTTTTGAAGAAAATCTACGGTGAGTTTGTCCTTAATAAAATGCTAAACTATTTTGATATGCAGGACTTCCAGGGTAGAGGTGGGGGGTCATCACAAGATAGACCAGGGGCACGTGTTGACCCATAGTGGGCAGTGAGACAAGTAATCAGCAGACTAGCCCATGAGCATGTTTCTATCCCTTCCATTGTGAAGGAGAGTGTTGAGGTCGATACACTTCAGTCCATTAGTGCTTTGACCCAAAGCATCATAGAACATGCCAGTCCTACAGCATAGAGTGGGTTGGGAGATAGTGCGAGGAGTAGGGTCCCACCCCATGCTTGTCAAACTTACGGGTCAGCCTATGGTTATGACCCCATGGATAGTCAGGACGCAGGTGCACAGGCTACATCTGAAGCTGAGCAGATGGTGATGACAGATACCCTCCTAAGTGAGACTTTCAGTTTTGATACTCAGGTAAATATTAGCAAGTTTATTGAATTTAATTTATTAAATTTTATTTTTGAAATGCAAGATTAACTAATTTAGTTTGATGATTTTAATGAAATTTCAAGGTCATAGCGTTGATGCAATTTTCAGTGGTTCTACACCTGCATATTACACTAGATCATCTATTTTCGGGGTATGTAACTAGTAAACAATTATAAATATTACATGTGAATAGCATCGTTATATGAATGGTATTCTAATATCTGATTTTGGATGTTGAATAGGTTAATATTAGAGATTTCACGGTAACACCTGCCAGCGGTGGTGGACTTCAAAGCTTCACAGATGTAATAAAATAAATAGTTTAATGAATGAATTGTACTTACTAGATTTTTGTATGTGACTTGTGTGCTTTATTGTGTGTACTTCCATGTTTAGATGAACGTGTGTGTATGTTAGGAGCCATGATTTGCATCACTATTATAGTTTTCGTAATTGAATAATGTTGTTTTATTTCCAGATGATGCAGGCTGCGAAGACACCTCCCGATGTTCATAGGGCAATGGAGCATGGTGTGACCTCAGTGATTCATAGTTCCATGGCATTGATAGGGGTATGAAGCAGATTAGTAAATTTCAATTTACGTTCATTGTTATAGTTGTTTATTTTTGAAAAATCAAAAGATTATTGATTTGAAGTTTAATTTCTATCTAGATGGTTTCTATAGTACATGACATCACCACAGCCTATTCCTAATACTGAGGCAAGTGAGGAGACAAATTATATGGTAGCGGTAAGTGATTATTTTGTTAAATGTTTCATTTTTTATAACATGTAATTTCTATATATTAATGTCTATACTTTTTATTGTAACAGCTAAAGATGTAGGAAGAACTAAATAGGAGGAGCAGTCCTTGGGTTCGTAGTAGACCACCCACATGCATGTCTCCATCCCCTAGAAGATCAAAGGCTGCTCATGATCTATTCTCTTCACCAGCCAGAGGGGAATGACTTTTTATTGTGTTCCTTTGTTGTATGCCTATATGGCATTTGTGGACATATATTTTGTATTGCATATAGTTGACATTGTATGCCTATATGGCATTCTTGTAAGCCTATATGGCTATTTTGTATATATGTTATACTTGTATCGACAGATATTGATGTATGCCTATATAGATATTTGGTTAATACAAATCTTTTTTATTGATGGTGTCCATACTTGCATTATAAATCCACAGTTCAATAGATATTTGTAGATGGCTACTTCAAATATTTAAAGTCCAGTTGTATTACATAGGATGTTTGTTGATCCAATAAGCTAGCTATTGTTATTCAAGTATCACCTAAACCTCATTTTGGAACTAAAAGATAAAAGTTGTATTTAAAAAAAAAAATGAATCATCATGTTGAACAAAAAATATTAATATTCTTTATGAGTTGGTCAATTGAAAATATTTCTTAATTTCTTGTTATTATACCATATTGGGATGCAAAGAGTATGTTTGTTCTTTTGAATAAGATAGTCAAAATCATATGCTTATGAGCACCTGATGACCATTGTGGTTATTAAATGTAATTCCTCTTCAATATAAGGTGAGGTTATGAGATTACATTGAGTCTTACCTAATTTTAGTATGCAACATAACATTGGGGCTATAGGCTTCCATAAGTCATACCTCAGGGATTTTTAGTTTTAGGCACAAATTTGCTTTAAGACCTTAGGTGCATTTCTCTACTTGCACAACCTCAAAACTCTGCCTAGAACTCAAGGCACCTTTCATCATCCAAACAACCTCAAAATTGTGCCTTGATATTGAAAGGATGTTTCAAAGTATAAAGGAGGGTGCCTTAAGGGAGGCAATTCATCTTGATTATCAAAGTTGATCAAACACATCAAACTGAGCATCATACCTCTAGGTGCATTTTTGCCTCTCTCTAAACTATCCATTTTGGCACCTTGATGTAAAGTGAAGTCTAAACTTAGTGAAGATTGTGCCTAGAAAGATATCATCTTAGATATGTACCTAGAGTCATCCATTTGCGCCTAGGGGTCAATATAACATAATATAACTTAGGAAGACTTTGAAAATTGTCAAAAGAAGCCTAGGCGCCTTTTCTTGTCTCAACCATCCATTTTGGGTGCCTAGAGGAAAATGAACTTCAAATCACTTCCAACTGTAGCGCCTAGTGTTAGAACCTTCAAAATGACTAAATCTTACCAAAGGAAGTCTAGGCGCCTATTGTCACTTGAATCATCATGAATGAGCGCCTAAGTGGAAGGAGAATACGCATGTTGTATGGAGGTGCACTTTTGTGTCTAAATAACCTCATTTTGGCACCTTGAAGGAAGATGTTCTAAATCCTAAGATCTAGAGCCTAAGTGTAAAATGGTCTCCTATAGGTTTGAACAAGTGATTGAAGCCATCAAATTGCCAAGAAATGAGCTAAGTATACTAAGGCACCTTTTCTTGTCTAAACTATCCATTTTGGCACCTAGGAGGAAGGAGATTCAACATCATGAATCAATGCGCCCTTTGCCATCAAAACAACCTCACATTGGCACCTTGGAGGAAATCAAATTAAAACTTGCACCGTGGAGCAGGATGAAAGTTACACCCCCTTGTAACTTTACACTGCCTCCTTCTGATGATTTTTGGGGCAGCAGAAAACCTTGCACCACAGGAAAATGCCTCAGAGATCTAAAAAATTGAGAGAGGTTATTGTAGAGGCACTCTACGTGATCATGTTGCCTTAGACGAAATGTTTCTAAGTGACATAGTTTTCAAGTAACATCTCGTCAAAGATTGCTACCTTTTTGCACTTTGGACTCTTCAGGGATATTATCGGTACAATGTAGCTCAGACTGTTTCGACATGTTTGGGTGAAAAATAGGACCATGCCTAGTGTAAATGTACCCATCCGGATGCATTGGAATAGTCAGTTTGGTCCCATCAGGAGCAGGATGAAAGTTACACCCCTTTGCAACTTTACACTGCCTCCCTCTGACGATTTTTGGGGCAGTAGAAAACTTTTCACCATGGGCAAATGCCTCAGAGATATAAAAAATTGAGAGAGATTATTGTAGAGGTACTCTACGTGGTTGTGTTTCCTCAGAGGGAATGTTTTTAAGTGACACAATTTTTGATTAACATCTCATCAAAGATTGCTGCCTTTTTGCACTTTGGACTCTTCAAGGATATCATCAGTACAATATAGCTCAGACTGTTTCGACATGTTTGTGTGAAAAATAGGACCATGACTAGCATAAATGTACCCATCTAGACACGTTGGAATAGTTAGTTTGGTCGCATCAAGAGCAGGATGAAAGTTACACCCCTTTGCAACTTTACACTACCTCCTTCTGACGAGTTTTGGGGCAGCAGAAAACCTTTCACCACAAGAAAATGCCTCAGAGATATAAAAAACTAAGAGAGGTTATTATAGAGGCACTCTACATGATCATGTTGCCTCAGATGGAATGTTTCTAAGTGATATAGTTTTTGAGTAACATCTCATCAAAGATTGCTGCCCTTTTGCACTTTGGACTCTTCAGGGAGATCGTCGGTACAATGTAGCTTAGACTGTTTTGATATGTTTGGGTGAAAAATAAGACCATGCCTAGCCTAAACCTACCCATCCAGATGCGTTGGAACTATCATTTTGGTCGCATCAGGAGCAGGATGAAAGTTACACCCCTTTGCAACTTTACACTACCTCCTTCTAAAGAGTTTTGGGGCAGCAGAAAATATTTTACCATGGGCAAATGCCTTAGAGATATAAAAAATTGAGAGAGTTTATTGTAGAGGCACTCTACATGATCGTGTTGCCTCAAACGGAATGTTTCTAAGTGACACGATTTTTGAGTAACATCTCGTCAAAGATTGCTACCTTTTTGCACTTTAGACTCTTCAGGGAAATCATCGGTAAAACGTATCTCAGACTGTTTCGACATGTTTGGGTAAAAAATAGGACCATGCCTAGCCTAAACGCACCCATTCGGATGTGTTGGAACTGTCAGTTTGGTTGCATCAGGAGTAGGACACCAAAAATGCAAAAGTTGTTTTGTGCAACTTGACAACATTGACATTTTTTTGCAACAAGACTCCAAGACTCAAACTGACCCCAAATGACTCAAAGTGACTTAAAAAGAAATGAAATGGTCTTAGAAGACCTTATTACATACAATTGACTCAATCAAAACAAAATTTTATTTTTTGACCCCTCTTGGAGGCATGACAACCTAGGTGCCCCTGCACCATTAGTGCAATTGAAGGAGTATGTTGGTGGCATGAAACTAGAGTGAGTTGACATTCATTTGCATCTAGTTTGGCATCTTGAAACAATTCTAGAGTAGAGTAAGACTCATTTTCCTGAAAATAGTTTAAGAAACCCTTATCTAGGGTTTTGGTAAGAATCACACATTTTTTGGCCATTCCACTTATTTGATTCACTTTTGATCAATGGAATGGGTTGTAGTAGGTCTGTTCTAGTATGCTATGATGAGTTTTTGGCAGGAAATCTGAGGAGAAGAAGTTTTCTTTGAGGAAACCTAACAAAACCATGTGTTAGGTGATGTTTAGAGACATAGAGAAGGAACCATAGAGGCATTATTGGGAACAACAGATTGTAGGAGAACAAAACCCACAAAATTCATAGTTTTGGCATGAATACTAAGTGCTGAAGTCATTGGTTGAGTTTTGTGTGTGAATTTAAGGGGGGTCTCTTTATATTTTAGGCCTAATTGGGGCTCTAGGTATTTGAGAGGAGTTATAGGTTAGGGTATATCATCCAAAACAACCTATACCCAATTTTGGATATGTGATAGGGAGTCCAAATGGGTATCTACTATTTGACTAAGTTCTATGTTTGAAGATCTGTATCAAACGTTATTAGGACTATTCTCCTTTTTTAGGGCTACAAGCCATTTCTTGGGTTTGTGACGGAAGTGTTAATCCTGAGTTTGGTCTACCTTTGGGGATGATTGGAATGGGTCCCATAGCATCTGAAATCACCTTTTCCATGAAGAATTTAGAGTCTCTAACTATTGTTCCCACTTTTGTATAATGATCATGAAATTTGGGCTTTAGAGCAAAAGGAAACCTTGTCTAGTTTGCCATCCTCCAACTATCCCATTGCCTCTACATCACAATTAGAGACACCTATTATCTAGTTAGAAACCAAGACACCTAGAGACACCTATATTTTATACATTATTCTCAGGATCAACTTCATCCATCACTTAGGTCTAACCCCATGAATCATAACATGATGATGTAAAAATGTGTATATGTGTAAAAGTATAGCAGGAAATAAAAAAAGACAAACCTTACAAATTAATGTGCATACTTACAACTCAATGTAATATGAATTTACAAAACCAATGTGAATACTTACAAATTAATCCAATGAACCATCTGGGTCTGGTCTAGTCTTTATTGTGTCAAGTATTGCTTCATGGTCAGACTCACGCACCTTCCACAAGATTTTTTTCAAAGGTCTACCTCGATACTGTATCAAATGAACATTGGATGCCACGACAAGGTTTAAGTAATGAAGAATCTTCCGATGCGTGTCAAAGTCCTGAAATAGCCAAACATTAACACTCTTATGTGGGTACCTTCTAAGCCATGTTCTAGTAATAACCACTGAGCCTGTAGGGTATTCGATGTTTTCTCCATCTGTAACTGGGGCCTCCAATTTCTTTTTGGCCTCAACAAAATGACATAAGTAATAATCTGTTCCCTCTTCATTATCTTCATCTACAATAATTGCATATACGTGCCCTACATTGATATGTGTAGCAAATTAGATGAAATTAGTCAATATTACAAAAACACTACAAATTAAGATGACATTATGAATTTCACTAACTATGTAAATAGATATATTACCTAGTTGAACTAGATCTAATATGTGGTCAAAGTCAACCGATGATTCCATATGTGTTAGTTCCAGTGTCATCGGGGGTCGATACGTGTCAAGTGGGCTAAGATAACTTAACTACCATTCGTCAACCCACTCCTTTGACTCGCACTCATCCCAGGCTTGAATTGTATAGGAAGAACAAAAGCATGATATCTTTCGCGTATGGATACTCCATGAACCTGTAATTGAACTTCTGAAAGAGTGCATCTCATTTGATCATGTCAGTGTACAACAGTCCTCATATGGTGCAATGTTAGTATCATCTATCAACCCAAAAAATCTACGAACTAAAGACTTACCTTCATTACCTGGACCCATGGAAGCATTACACCACTTGACAATTGATTTTACATCTGTCAACTTTGCATTGTCTTTATACTTTAACTCTTCACATGCTATGGCTCTTTTGATACATGCTCCTGCACCATCATGCTCCCCCTTTCCATGCCTGACCTCACAAAAGTTTCACATATACTGAATACTTGTAAAATTATGCCTCCTACTCAGCCAATAGAAACTCTGCAAGTTCTTGAATTATGATGCACAATTATCCGACCATATAATATGCCGACTAAACGATATACCCCTTCTAGCCAAATCATTGTAGAACACCTGAAAGCAACCTTACACAAACTCCATAGAATGTGTACGATCATCACTAATATAGAAATTATACTCCCTTATGATCTTTCCGTCATCCTCTGTACTATCATTCGCATGAATGAATGCGATGTGCACAAATATAGAAACCTGTGTGGAGTTGTAATATTTTGATTGCACCTCACACTGTGGTTATAGACTGTAGTTCTCTGCAAAGTCAATGACTAAAACAATGCTACCAACCAGAAATGTGTCCTTGCATAACTTGAATTGCAAGTCCAACCATCGAGCTCTATGGGCATGTCTTGCATACTCATACACTATGCTATCATAAAATATAGGCATAAACTGATACACTGGAATCTTTTCAATAACCAATTCACACCTCTTTTCTTCTTTACCATCGTTTTCATTGTATGCCATTGTTTTATACTTGCCAAACTCTACTAGTTTGTTTCCAACTGCATGTGTTCTTTCCATATGTTCACATATTATAAAATGTTGCAAGCCACCACAATAATGACATGTGCCATCCAAGCATAATTTCTTATAGAATATTTGACCTTCCTCTCTTTCACATAAAATTCTTGATATGAAGTCTCTTGAAGATGTTGGTGGGGCACGTATGGCACAACCCTGCAAATCATTGTTAGTATTCATATCTAAACATATAGACCTATAAACATCAAGATGGTTAGAAAATTTAATATGTAATCTACAACAACAAGTAGTGTGTGTGTGTGATTTATCTTGACATAGAAAGGTTTTAGCATTTCAAAATATCTTTGATAAATTTTAATTTGAGGATACTTCTCTAGAAATTTACCATAAAACTATGTTTGAGTCTCATCCAAAAAATGCTTTGGATGTGGCTCACGGTTCTGACTACCGATTCTCCTTACCACATCCCTTTGATTTGGAGATACCCTTGTGTAATTCTTCCAAAAGTCTTCAATTAGTGATCTCAATGCTTCAACAATTAGTTTATCTTTTCGTGGTAGTCTCCCCGAGAACGCCCATAATTTATTGGCACTAGTGTCCTCAATTCTTTGGAATCTTCCAACGGCTCTTGATAAAGTTTTCTTATTAATTCTCAATTCTTGACTCATCTTTCTAATGAGATGAGCTTTCCTCGTTTGACTACTTACTATAGTTGATGTAATCACACACCATGTTGCATTACTATCTTTTGTATGTGAGGTGTTACCCACCCTCTCATACGCACTCATTAGATTCTTGACAATAGATTTTTCACTTAAAGCCTCTGATGTTCTCAACCCAAGAATCTTCATGATGGACCTATACTTTATACTTCACATCATTTCAAGGAATAGTTGACATCTTGCAATCTCATTTAATTTTTCAAAGAACAATCTCCAAATCTTATGAGCATATCTTCTACAAGTGCATTTTGGAATCTTACCTTCCATTGGCTGCAAAATATTCTAATCAATATCAATCAAATACTTTGGCTTTGTATGCATAATTCTAGGTGGTGTTAAGTTAGATAAATTCATCTCAACATTAGGAATTTCATCAATATTTAAATGAGATGGGCTAGATGGCATACCCTCAATCAAAGATGGAATAGATGACGTACCTTGAGGTTGAGGTGGGAACAATGGCGTACCTCCTTCATCACATGTGAGTGATGATGTACTCTCAACTTGAGATGTGGTAGATGGTGTCCCTACATGTTGACTTGCAGTAGAGGACGTGTCTCCAACTATGGTATTCAAATCTCTCATAGCACGAAATTTTTGCATTCGTTCTCTTTGTGCCGCCAATACCATATCTCTTTATGATGGTTGTGGTTCCTCTTCAACTGGCATGTCTTCATTTATCATGTCCAATTTCCTCTTCTCACGAAGTTCCCTCATAGCCACTGCTTTCTTTGCATTCTTATCTTCTATCTCTTCCCATGTTGGTTTAATTCTTGATCGTTTCATCGGCATGATGGAGAATTTGTCTGTAGCATGATAAAAAGACCAATATTAGTTCCTAAGAAATGAATACATGATAATAGTGGGATTGTATTTTTTTTATGTTGTAAGGATTTATTCTTGTATAGTTTGACATCATGGTATGAACTAAGGTTTGTTTATTACACATAATTATTAAAGAGCCCAAGTGCAGAAAATATACATGGCATCATGATAGAAGCTAAGAATGCAAAGAAAGCAATGGCTATGAGAGAACTTCGTGAGAAGAGGAAATTGGACACGATAAATGAAGACATACCTATTGAAGAGGAACCACAACCATCACAAAGAGATATGGTATTGGCGGCACAAAGAGAACGAATGCAAAAACTTCATGGTACGAGAGATTTGAATACCATAGTTGGAGACACATCCTTTACCGCAAGACAACATGTAGGGACACCATCTACCACATCTCAAGTTGAGAGTACATCATCACTCACATGTGATGAAGGAGGTACGCCATTGTTCCCACCTCAACCTCAAGGTATGTCATCTATTCCATCTTCGATCGAAGGTATGCCATCTAACCCATCTCATTTAAATATTGATGAAATTCCTAATGTTGAGATGAATTTACCTAACTTGACACCACCTAGAATTTTGCATAGAAAGCCAAAGTATTTGATTGATATTGATGAGAATATTTTGCAGCCAATGCAAGGTAAGATTCCAAAACGCACTTGTAGAAGATATGCTAATAAGATTTGGAGATTGTTCTTTGAAAAGTTAAATGAGACTGCAAGATGTCAACTATTCGTTGAAATGATGTGAAGTATAAAGTATAGGTCTATCATGAAGATTCTTGGGTTGAGAACATCAGAGGCTTCAAGTGAAAAATCTATTGTCAAGAATCTAATGAGTGCGTATGAGAGTGTGGGTAACACCTCACGCACAAAAGATAGTAATGCAACACGGCGTGTGATTACATCGACTATAGTAAGTAGTCAAACAAGGAAAGCTCGTCTCATTAGAAAGACAAGTCAAGAATTGAGAATTAATAGGAAAACTTTATCAAGAGCCGTTGGAAGACGCCAAAGAATTGAGGACACTAATGCCAATGAATTATGGGCGTTCTCGGGGAGACTACCACGAAAAGATAAACCAATTGTTGAAGCATTGAGATCACTAATTGAAGACTTTTGGAAGAATTACACAAGGGTATCTCCGAATCAAAGGGATGTGGTAAGAAGGAGAATTGGTAGTCAGAACTGCGAGCCACATCCAAAGCATTTTTTGGATGAGACTCAAACACAGTTTTATGGTAAATTTCTAGAGAAGTATCCTCAAATTAAAATTTGTCAAAGATATTTTGAAATGCTAAAACCTTTCTATGTTAAGATAAATCACACACGCACTACTTGTTGTTGTAGATTACATATTGAATTTTCTAACCATTTTGATGCTTATAGGTCTATATGTTTAGATATGCATACTAACAATGATTTGCAGGGTTGTGCCATATGTGCCCCACCAACATCTTCAAGAGACTTCATATCAAGAATTTTATGTGAAAGAGAGGAAGGTCAAATATTCTACAAGAAATTATGCTTGGATGGCACATGTCATCGTTGCGGTGGCTTGCAACATTTGCCAATATGTGAACATATGGAAATAACACATGCGGTTGGAAATGAACTAGTAGAGTTTGGCAAGTATAAAACAGTGGCATATAATACAAAAGATGGTAAAGAAGCAAAGAGGTGTGAATTAGTTATTGAAAAGGTTCCAGTGTATCAGTTTATGCCTATATTTTGTGACAGCATAGTGTATGAGTATGCAAGACATGCCCATAGAGCTCGATGGTTGGACTTGCAATTCAAGTTATGCAAGGACACATTTTCAGTTGGTAGCATTGTTTCAGTCGTCGACTTTGCAGAGAACTATAGTCTACAGCCACAGCGTGAGGTGCAATCACAATATTACAACTCCACACAGGTTTCTATATTTGTGCACATCGCATTCATTCATGCGAATGATAGTACAGAGGATGACAAAAAGATCATAAGGGAGTATCATTTCTATATTAGTGATGATCGCACACATTCTACAGACTTCGTGCAAGGTTGCTTTCAGGTGTTCTACAATGATTTGGCTAGAAGGGGCATATCGTTCAGTCAGCATATCATATGGTCAGATAATTGTGCATCACAATTCAAGAACTCGCGAAATTTCTATTGGCTGAGTAGGAGGCATAATTTTACAGGTATTCAACATATGTGGAACTTTTGTGAGGCCGGGCATGGAAAGGGGGAGCATGATGGTGCAGGAGCATGTATACAAAGAGCCATAGCACGAGAAGAGTTAAAGTATAAAGACAATGCAAAGTTGACAGATGCAAAATCGATTGTCGAGTGGTGTAATGCTTCCATGGGTCCAGGTAATGAAGGTAAGTCTTTAGTTCGTAGATTTTTTTGGTTGATAGATGATACTAACATTGCACCATATGAGGATTGTTGTACATTGACAGGATCAAATGAGATGCACTCTTTCAGAAGCTCAATTGCAGGTTCATGGAGTATCCATACACGAAAGATGTCATGCTTTTGTTCTTCCTGTACAATTCAAGTCTGGGATGAGTGCGAGTCAAAGGAGTGGGTTGACAAATGGCAGTTAAGTTATCTTAGCCCACTTGACACGTATCGACCCCCGACGGCACTGGAACTAACACAGATGGAATCGTCAGTTGACTTTGACCACATATCAGATTTAGTTCAACCAGGTAATATAGGGTACATATATGCATCTAATTTCATCTAGTTCAACCAGGTAATGTCATCTTACTTTGTAGTGTTTTTGTAATGTTGACTAATTTCATCTAATTTGCTACACATATCAATGTAGGACACGTATATGCAGTTATTGCAAATGAAGATAATGAAGAGGGAACAGATTATTACTTATGTCATTATGTTGAGGCCAAAAAGAAATTGGAGGCCCCTGTTACAGATGGAGAAAACATCGAATACCCTACAGGATCAGTGGTTATTACTGGAACATGGCTTAGAAGGTACCCACATAAGAGTGTTAATATTTGGCTATTTCAGGACTTTGACATGCATCGAAAGATTCTTCATTACTCGAACCTTGTCGTGGCATCCAATGTTCATTTGATAAAGTATCGGGGTAGACCTTTGAACAAAATATTGTGGAAGGTGCATGAGTTTGACCATGAAGCAATACTTGACACAATAAAGAGTAGAGCAGATCCAGATGGTTCATTGGATTAATTTGTAAGTATTCACATTGATTTTGTAAAGTTATGTTACATTGAGTTGTAAGTATGCACATTAATTTGTAAGGTTTGTCTTTTTTTATTTCCTCCTGCATTTTTACACATATGTACACATTTTTACATCATCATGTTATGCATTTTTGGTGTCCTGCTCCTGATGCGACCAAACTCATAACTCACCCTACTAGACACCATTTGATGATCTCTCCAACACTCTGGATCCAGGGCGCCCAATCATGATGATGACCTATATACCATTCTCCCAAGGTGCTCATAATGAATGAATGATAAGGATCACGTAGAGTGCCTCTACAATAACCTCTCTCAGTTTTTTATAGCTCTGAGGCATTTGCCCGTGGTGAAAGGTTTTGTGTTTCCCTAAAAATCGTCAGAAGGAGGCAGTGTAAAGTTGCAAAGGGGTGTAACTTTCATCTTGCTCCTGATGCGACCAAACTGACTGTTCCAACGCGTCCGAATGGGTACATTTATGCTAGGCATGGTCCTATTTTTCACCCAAACATGTCGAAACAGTCAGAGCTACATTGTACCAACGATATCCCTGAAGAGTCCAAAGTGCAAAAAGGCAGCAATCTTTGACGAGATGTTACTCGAAAATTGTGTCAC
The DNA here is from genome assembly GCA_027924645.1 of Cunninghamia lanceolata. Classification (NCBI taxonomy): domain Eukaryota; kingdom Viridiplantae; phylum Streptophyta; class Pinopsida; order Cupressales; family Cupressaceae; genus Cunninghamia; species Cunninghamia lanceolata. The sequence continues at coordinate 1,959,532 of BSBN01000937.1, read as the reverse complement.
TTAGAAACATTCTGTCTAAGGCAACGGGATCACGTAGAGTGCCTCTACAATAACCTCTCTCGGTTTTTTATAGCTCTGAGGCATTTGCCCGTGGTGAAAGGTTTTCTGTTTCCCCAAAAATCGTCAGAAGGAGGCAGTGTAAAGTTGCAAAGGGGTGTAACTTTTGTCCTACTCCTGATGCGACCAAACTGACTGTTCCAACGCATCTGAATGGGTACATTTATGCTAGGCATGGTCCTATTTTTCACCCAAACATGTCGAAATAGTCGGAGCTACATTGTACCGACGATATCCCTGAAGAGTCCAAAGTGCAAAAAGGCAGCAATCTTTGACGAGATGTTACTCGAAAACTGTGTCACTTAGAAACATTCCGTCTGAGGCAACGGGATCACGTAGAGTGCCTCTACAGTAACCTCTCTCAGTTTTTTATAGCTCTGAGGCATTTGCCCGTGGTGAAAGGTTTTGTGTTTCCCCAAAAATCGTCAGAAGGAGGCAGTGTAAAGTTGCAAAGGGGTGTAACTTTCGTCCTGCTCCTGATGCGACCAAACTGACTATTCCAACGCATCCGAATGGGTACATTTATGCTAGGCATGGTCCTATTTCTCACCCAAACATGTCGAAACAGTCAGAGCTACACTGTACCGACGATATCCCTGAAGAGTCCAAAGTGCAAAAAGGCAACAATCTTTGACGAGATGTTACTCAAAAATTGTGTCACTTAGAAACATTTTGTCTAAGGCAACGGGATCACATAGAGTGCCTCTACAATAACCTCTCTCAGTTTTTTATAGCTCTAAGGCATTTGCCCGTGGTGAAAGGTTTTTTGTTGCCCCAAAAATCGTCAGAAGGAGGCAGTGTAAAGTTGCAAAGGGGTGTAACTTTCATCTTGCTCCTGATGCGACCAAACTGACTGTTCCAACGCGTCCAAATGGGTACATTTATGCTAGGCATGGTCCTATTTTTTACCCAAACATGTCGAAACAGTCAGAGCTACATTGTACTGACGATATCCCTGAAGAGTCCAAAGTGCAAAAAGGCAGCAATCTTTGACGAGATGTTACTCGAAAACAGTGTCACTTAGAAACATTTCGTCTAAGGCAACGGGATCACGTAGAGTGCCTCTACAATAATCTCTCTCAGTTTTTTATAGCTCTGAGGCATTTGCCTGTGGTGAAAGGTTTTCTGTTTCCCCAAAAATCGTCAGAAGGAGGCAGTGTAAAGTTGCAAAGGGGTGTAACTTTCGTCCTGCTCCTGATGCGACCAAACTGACTGTTCCAACGAGTCCAAATGGGTACATTTATGCTAGGCATGGTCCTATTTTTCACCCAAACATGTCGAAACAGTCAGAGCTACATTGTACCGACGATATCCCTGAAGAGTCCAAAGTGCAAAAAGGCAGCAATCTTTGATGAGATGTTACTCGAAAACCGTGTCACTTAGAAACATTCTGTCTAAGGCAACGGGATCACGTAGAGTGCCTCTACAATAACCTCTCTCAGTTTTTTATAGCTCTGAGGTATTTGCCCATGGTGAAAGGTTTTCTATTTCCCCAAAAATCGTCAGAAGGAGGCAGTGTAAAGTTGCAAAGGGGTGTAACTTTCATCCTGCTCTTGATGCGACCAAACTGACTATTCCAACACGTCTGAATGGGTACATTTATGCTAGGCATGGTCCTATTTCTCACCCAAACATGTCGAAACAGTCGGAGCTACATTGTACCGACGATATCCCTGAAGAGTCCAAAGTGCAAAAAGGCAGCAATCTTTGACGAGATGTTACTTGAAAATCATGTCACTTAGAAACATTTTGTCTAAGGCAACGGGATCACATAGAGTGCCTCTACAATAACCTCTCTCAGTTTTTTATAGCTCTGAGGCATTTGCCCGTGGTGAAAGGTTTTCTGTTGCCCCAAAAATCGTCAGAAGGAGGCAGTGTAAAGTTGCAAAGGGGTGTAACTTTCGTCCTGATCCTGATGCGACCAAACTGACTATTCCAACGCGTCCAAATGGGTACATTTATGCTAGGCATGGTCCTATTTTTCACCCAAACATGTCGAAACAGTCGGAGCTACATTGTACCGACGATATCCCTGAAGAGTCCAAAGTGCAAAAAGGCAGCAATCTTTGACGAGATGTTACTCAAAAACCATGTCACTTAGAAACATTCCGTCTGAAGCAACGGGATCACGTAGAGTGCCTCTACAATAACCTCTCTCGATTTTTTATAGCTTTGAGACATTTGCCCGTGGTGAAAGGTTTTCTGCTGCCCCAAAAATCGTCAGAAGGAGGCAGTGTATTAAGTCAGGATGAAAGCCTATTCACTCTAGGCGCCTATTTTTGACCAAATCACACATGCGCCTTGAACAACTCTGTCTTCAAGGTGCTTTTCTCTAATCTCTGTAACTCTCCAAATCCACTAAGGTGCAAATTTTACCTCTTGGGCTCAAGATATAGGTTCTTCATCCAAGGCGCCAGAATGGTCCAAAGGCGCATTTCACCTCTAACCTCACCTCTGACCTTACTTGGAGGCGCTAAACCTTTTGACATTTCAAGTAACTTCAAGAGAACTATTTTTCCTTAAGGTGGTTCACTCCTTGCAATTGGATGTATGGTACTTGTAACTCATTTGATTGACTTTGTAATGTTTCTTCTTCTTGCAAAGTAGATAAGGATGATATAAGCTTACTTCATGAATCGGAGTAGAAATCTCTCTTGGACTTGCTAGGTGAAAGGACTTGAACTTGAAGGACTTGAAGTTGATGAAGTGATCCTTCATGATGGCCTTTGGCATTACCTTCTCGGAGTGTAGATGATAACACCTTCCTTGGATAAAGTGGATAACCTCTGACCTAAACTTTGAAGCTTGATGAATCTTGAAGATTGGGTTTCCTCCTACTCCCCTTCTGAGCTCCACTCCATCAAAGGCATATTTAGTTGTCCAAGGTGCCAACATTCACTCAGGGGCGCCCAAAGAGAAAGTTTACAAATCTAAGGCGCTAAACTCTTATGCAAAAATGGTCATCATCAAAGGCGCAAAAATGGGTCTCTGGGCGCCAATCTCTACAAGACATTCCATCTCATTTCTCTCCTCCATTACAAGCGCTCACTTACCTCAATCTTGGGTGCATACCAACATCCCAACATCCAAATCACCTAGGCGCTGAAAACCTTCAAGACTCAAGGCGCATTTTATGATCAAACAAGGTATCTCCTGAACAAGGTGCTCATAGTCTCATCAGGGCGTTAATCATCATCATGAGCGCTCATATTGTTCTAGGCGCACAGTTATCTCTGGAATGCTCAAGGCGCTCAAGGCGCACATACCCTTCTCTAGGCTAGTTTACACTTATTCAAGGCACTCATTCCAAACTTACATGAACTCCTCATTACAAGACGCACAAACTAGATGATCCTAGGGCATAAGGGCACTCATAGGAGTTGTTATGTGTCATTTTGGCCAAGGTTTTTCGGAGCAGTGAAGACATTAGGAAGGGGATGATCGTTTGGATAGTTTTGAATGCTTTATTTCTCCTTGTTTAAACTAGGCACTCACTGAGGATTGGAGTAGCCTTTGCACCCTCACATCACGTTAATCGGTGTTTCAGAGGCAATCATAGTATAGGAAGATTTGTGCCTTGAAGAAGAGAGTTATCTGGTGAGTGCTTAGGAGTTCTGGCGCCTAGGGGAAAGGTCTAGGTAGAGCGCCTTCAGACTTTGACAGTGAAGTGCCTTAAGGAGTTGGATGATGTTTTTGCCTAGAGTGGAGATGATGTTTTTAGCACCTTAAGGATGATGATGGAGCGCCTTGGAGTCAGGTTAGTCTGGAGCACCTTAAGAAGGTAAAGCACTTCAAATGTAAACACAAGTGTTTTGAGTGCCCTAATGAGAAGTTGTCTTGGCACCATAAGTTGTTCAAACGAAGATATGCGCCTTGGATAGTTGCAAAGACCTAATTTAGCGCCCAAGGTTGGAAGACTCTTTGTGAGCGCCCAGTGTTTGAAATCTCTTTGTGTTTGGTGCATTAAAATGAATTTGGCACCTAAGTAGTATTGAAACACTCAACTGAGCGCCTAAAGCCCATGAGAGAAGTGATATGCGCCTTGATAGGAATATCATGGAAGATGAGTTTACTGAATGGTGCCTTGAATGACTTGGTTGATTAAGTGTTTTAGTGCCTAGATATGGGACGAATCATTGAGCGCCTTTGGTTGAGATGATGTCAGCACCTTTGAGATTATAACACCTTGGAGTCAAGTTCGAAGGAGCACCTTGAGAAGGTAAAACACTTCAAATGTTTTCAAGGAATTGGAGAAGTCACTTAGTGCCTAGAAGGAATTCCAGAGCAAGAGGGTTGGAGCGCCTTAAGCTTCAAGTCAGATATGTGCCTAGACCTCTACCCTTTAGCAAGTTGAAGCCCTCTGAGCCTTGACAAAGTGAGAATGCCTTATAGTGAATATGCGCCTTGGGCAAGGTTGAATACAAAGTTGAGGAGTATATCATAATGAGTAAGTGCACTGTAGGGTTAGATGATAAAGACTAGTGCCTTGAGTGTCTTGGTCAAAATTTTGACGTGAGAAGTCTTGCAAGATCAAACCCTGGAGTGCGCCTTAGAGAGAACCTATTGATCCTTTGCTTTGACAAGATTTGGGCGCCAGAATGATCCTTAATAAATGGAATGTATCTACACCAATGTTGCACCTTTAGGGAAGTGATGGTGGCCAGAATGATCCTTAATCTCATGTTTGTGCGCCTAGGTCTAGAAGCAAGATTTGAGCGCCTTAGGATAGGGTTTTTTGCACCTTGTCTTGGAGAGTGAATTTGTGCCTTGGATGATGTTGAAGCGCCTTGGGATGAAATGCGCCCAAACTTACAAAGGGCCTTCAGTGAGGGAGTTGAAGAGAGTGCTTAGAGGAAGGATAGCCTTAAGATCAAACTAAGTACGTAGAAACCTAAGATTAGCGCCTTATTTGAAGTTATACACCTATTCTGGCGCCAGAGAGTGAGTTTGAGTGTGAAGAAGTGAATGTCTGCACCTTGAAGGGGATACAAAGGGAAGATGATGCACCTTGATGGGTTGATGATGGAAATTTGCGTTTTGGAGCTAAATGTGCACCTTGAATCTAAATGATATTTGAGTGCTTAGAGGTAAATAGGGGCACCTTTGAGAATTCTTTGTGCTTTAAGGAATGGATTGTGGCGCTTTGGACTAAGGTAAGTCCTGAGCACTTCCGATGTTTTTAAGGAGTGCCTTGAAGGAGATAGTGCATAGAGGTATAATGAATCTTCCGGAGAACATGGATAGACAACTAAGTCTCCAACTTGAGTCTCTAAGTGAATTGGATGATGAAGAGAGTCTAGTCATTTTGGGCGCTAGTATCAAGATGAATCATCCAAAATGGGTGCCTAGAACTAGAAGGTGCCAATGCATGAGTTCAAGGATCCTCCATTGGAGCGCCTAGCCTAGATGGCTATAGATTGAAAGTTTTAAAGCTAAGTGATGTCTCTTAGGTGAACTCCTAGCCCAGGTGCAAATAGAATAGAACTCTCTCACATAGTTGAAATTGACTTGATAGAAGGAGATAAGTCTTAAGGACTAGTTTGGCGCCTCACTTGCCTATCTCACCTTTGAAATGCGCTTTGGTTGATGATCATCATTGATGGTGCCTAGTGAAATGTAAAGCTATTTGCATCTCCAGAGGATCAAAATTGGATTAGGAGATCATCCTTGCAGTTGAGATTGACAGAGAAGTGTTAAAGGAATCACTTCAAATGGGTGCCTAAGCTAGTTGAGGCGCATATCAATTCCACTGTAACTCCAGACTGACGCTTAGGATCCAGTCATCTCCTAAGGCGCAGTTCCATTCACCCATGACCTCACTTGGCGTCTAAAACTTGGAAACTCCTTTGGAAAGCTCCTGTTGCGCCTAGAAGATGAGTTTGGGATATCAACTTGCAAAAGGCTTAGAAACTCTTCAAAGATGTTAGGCACAATCCCATGGCACTGGAGCTCAGTTTTGGTGCCTTCAAGGAATAGCACATGAAGGAACTTGGGAGGTCAGGTGCTTGTAAAAGGGAACACCTTGGAACATCTTCCAGGGGTTGAAGTAGTAAGAAAACATCAAGTGAGTCTAGGCGCACTCCCTTGTGTGAACAGTTTAGCTCTGGCGCCTAGCCACAGAGTGAGCCAGAAGAAGTAGTTTGGACATTAGAAGATAGGCGCTCATTCTACAATGAAGCATTCCACCTTCCTAATCAACAAAGACTTGCAAGAATTGACAAAGGAAGCTAAGGCGCACCTTCTACTTGTTTCCACCTCCAGAATGCGCCTAACCTTGAAAGGGGGTTCAAAGATGTTTGTTAGACCTTTTCACTCAAGGCGCTCACCTTAGGCGCACTTTCTAAGTCCTTGTCACCTTAAGGAAACACCTAGTTTGGAAGGCGCTTGCCCTGTTCTCCACTCCTTTCAATTGGCGCCTAGAACATAGAATGCATGAAAGGAGCGCCTAGACTCCAGAGGGCTCATTTGGGCGCCTAGCATTTAAAACACTTTCATAATGATGATGTTTTGGCGCCTACTCTTGGAAACAATCCAAAGCATCCATAACTCTAATTGGCGCCTAATGTTGACAAGGCGCAACTTCAGGAGGAGGTCACCTCAACTTGGCGCCCAAGTCAGAAAAACCTGTAAATCCTTCAAATATGCACCTACCTTGTGAGGTGATGAGTTGAACATTCCAAATCTTCAAATGTTGCTCAAGTAAGGAAGACATTGTAACATCAAGGCTTCAAGGCCTGTCCTTGTATTTCCATTGAATGAGTTGTACTTCATGCTATTGAAAGCATTTTCCATGTAATAAGACATTGCAAGTTGATTGAATCAAGTAACAAGACAAGTACCCAACTCTAATGTTGTTTCATTCAAATAGTTATCTTGATGTATATCTTTATGTTATTGAAGTAGTTGATGAATTGTTAGCAAGTAAAAGTGTTTAAGTAAGGAAAATTTTTCGTAGAACTAGTTGGGTATCTTACACTTACACCATGCCTATCCATCAAACATCACAATGCAATCAAAATCCTAACAACATGCCCATGATCCAAGATCAAGTGCAATCATGCAAAGATATTATCAATCACAAGCCTATTAAGAATGAACTAGAGTCTTCTAGTACCATACTTTTCCATCAAACACCATCATGTAATCTATGGCCTATCAAGCCTATCAAAGAAAATGCAAACATCCTATGTAATACAATCAAACTTTAAATATTTGAAGTAGCCATCTACAAATATCCATTCAAAAGTGGATTTATAATGCAAGTATGGACGCCATCAATAAAAAAGATTTGTATTAACCAAATATCCATATACGCATACATCAATATCTGTTGATATAAGTATAACATATATACAAAATAGCCATATAGGCTTACAAGAATGCCATATAGGCATACAATGTCAACTATGTACAATACAAAATATATGTCCACAAATGCCATATAGGCATACAACAGAGGAACACAATAAAAAGTCATTCCCCTCTAGCTGGTGAAGAGAATAAATCACGAGCAGCCTTTGATCTTCTAGGGGATGGAGACATGCATGTGGGTGGTCTACTACGAACCCGAGGGCTACTCCTCCTATTTAGTTCTTCCTGCACCTTTACCTGTTACAAAAAAAGGTATAGATATTAATATATAGAAATTACATGTTATAAAAAAATGAAACATTTAACAAAATAATCACTTACCACTAACATATAATCTGTCTGCTCGCTTGCCTCAGTAGCAGGAAAAGGCCCTGGTGATGTCATGTCCTATAGAAACCATCCAGATAGAAATTAAACTTCAAATCAATAATCTTTTGATTTTTCAAAAATAGACAACTATAACAATGAATGTAAATTGAAATTTACTAATCTGCCTCATACCCCTGTCAATGCCATAGAGCTATGAATCGCAGAGGCCACACCCTGCTCCATTGCCCTATGAACATGGGGAGGTGTATCCACAGCCTGCATCATCTGGAAATAAAACAACATTATTCAATTACGAAAACTATAATAGTGATGCAAATCATGGCTCCTAACATACACACACGCTCATCTAAACATGGAAGTACACACAATAAAACACAAATCACATACAAAAATTTAGTAAGTACAATTCATTCATTAAACTATTTATTTTATTACCTCCGTAAAGCTTTGAAGTCCACCACCGCTGGCAGGTGTTGCCATGAAATCTACAGTGTTAACCTATTCAACATCCAAAATCAGAAATTAGAATACCATTCATATAACGATGCTATTCACATGTAATATTTATAATTGTTTACTAGTTACATACCTCGACAGTAGATGATCTAGTGAAAAATGTAGGTGGAGAACCACTAAAAACTGCATTGACGCTATGACCCTGAAATTTCATTAAAATCATCAATTTAAATTAGTTAATCTTGTATTTCAAAAATAAAATTTAATAAATTAAATTCAATAAACTTGCTAATATTTACCTGAGTATCAAGGTTGAAAGTCTCACTCAGGAGGGTATCTGTCATCACCATCTGCTCAGCTGCAGATGTAGCCTGTGCACCTGCGTCCTGACTGTCCATGGGGTCATAACCACAGGCTGACCCGCAAGCCTGGCAAGTATGCGGTGGGACCCTACTCCTCGCACTATCTCCCAACCCACTCTATGTTGCAAGATCAGCATGCTCTATGATGGTCTGGGTCAAGGCACTAATCGACCTCAGTGTATCGACCTCAACACTCTCCTTCACAATGGAAGGGATAGAAACATGCTCGTGGGCTGGTCTGCTGATTACTCGTCTCACTACCCGCTGTGGGTCAAGACGTGCCCCTGGTCTATCCTGTGCTGAGCCCCCACCTCTACCCTGGAAGTCCCGCATATCAAAATAGTTTGGCACTTTATTGAGGACAAACTCGGAGTAGAGTTTCCTCAAAAAGTATTGCAGGACCTCATTGTTATTGCATGGAGGATGGTCAAAAACCATCCACCACCTCTGCCCGAAATTGTCCCTTATCGCTTGGTTGTTGCACCAATGGATAGGGAACCTCTTGCATGTAATGGGTGGAGGTTGATTTGTTTGTGGGTTTGTGAAAATTGAACACAAGTCTACTTTTGTAATTTGTAATTTTTTGACATCTTGGTATGATAATTTATCTGCATAGTAATCTCTAAACTCTCTCTTTTTATCGGTCCAACTAGTTATTTGCTTGCTAATTGAATTTACATTTGTTAACATAGACTCAAGAGATTCGGCAAGCATGGACCTATGCAAGGTTGAAGTGGAAGGATCTTTCAACCTTGCAATTATATCTTCAATTTGTTTTTTGTTGTTTTCAATTTGCCCTATTATATTATCTTGTGTTCCAGGGGCATGTCGAGGAATGAATGGAGGAGGTTGTTGTTCTGTAGGTATTTCCTCCTCAGGATTTTGTGGATTTTGAGGAGGAGGAGGAGGAGGAGGAGGTGCATTAACATTTCCTGACAATTAACGAAATATACATTAAAAATCAACAAAAACCTACCTATATAGAAAGAAATTCAAACAAAAAAATAAAGATAACTCACCTCTTTAGCGTGCTCGACGTCGCGGTGGCATTTTAGCGATGAATTGACAAGATTTTTGCATTGATTAGTGTTTTGCAGAAAGCGAGCGCGTTTTTGAGGGTTTGGAGGCCGCGGGCAGAGGAGAAAATGGGAGAAATGAAATTGAGTTGCTTTTTTTTTTCATTTATAGCAGCCCATAACGCGAGCGCATTATAACGCGCTTGCGTTATGGCTCGATAATGACGAGCCTGTGGCTTGTCATTACCAAGCCATAACGCGCTCGCGTTATGCCTTAATTTTTTTTCCAATTATTTTGGCCACTTTTTGGCCCCCCATCTTTTTGCACTTACCCGGACTTCATACTTGAAAAGGTTGAGGCAGACCTAATTTGACATGTTTGTTGTTACTAGGGCTACTAGGATTTGGAATTGAGAAGGTGTTTTGTTGGTACTAGGGATACTAGGATTTGGGTGGCTTGTGAAGGAATAGACAACAATTGCTGTGTCATGTGCATGTACAAATCATCATGAATAGGTGCATAAGGAATGTCCTAGACCAAGATATGTGCATACAAATCATCATGTGAAGGTCTGTTAAGGTTTGTTTATTACACATAATTATTAAAGAGCCCAAGTGTAGAAAATAGACATGGCATCATGTGAGATTGTAGGCTGCTTTCTTGATTGGGAATCTGTTTATTTTAAACATGTATGATAAAGCATGATAAAGTAATTCAAATAGAATTAAGGAAAATGTAAAGAACATGCATGTAAAGACTTGACATACCTAAAAAATGAAGATTTGAATGGAGAGAGTACCCAATTATGTAGTGTTTTTTTCTTCTTGCATCAAACTCCTCAACAATTTGAGTTTTTCACCATTTGCTTCCTTTTCAATGTTAAATTGAATAACACTCAAATATAATTACTAACAACAATACTATTAACCAATCTATAATGTTAAATTCCTAAAACTGAATCACAATTAACATTGCAACACTACAAAAATTGAAACTTGAATATATATATATCAAACTTGGTGTGAAAACTATGTTATTTCCTCCTTCTCAAGTTGGCAAAGAAGAAAAGGTGGTGCAAAGATCATGCAAAGGTGGTAGAATGTGTAAAATGTGCATGTGAACTTCCCAACAGCATGAAAGCACTTCTTTTTTGTCGGAGCACGTGCATAATTAGCATGAAAACAGAGCATGTGGGCCTGGAACATGGGGGTCAACATTTTTTTACCATTTCTATAGAAGGACAAAACACGAGCGTGTTATAACGCGCTCGCATTTTGTCTTGTTATAGATTGATCCATAAATATTTGTGCCTATGTCACCTTCGATAGCACCTTTACAATATCTCACCTCTAGCTCCATTAGCTCATGTTCTATATCTCACTTATCTCTCCCCCTCACCTCTCTACCTCTCCCCTCTCTATGTCTCTCAGTCGCTCCTTGTCTACCTCAACCCTAAACCTTATCCCTAAACCCTAATCCCCCAACACTCAACTCTAATCCCTCAACTCTAATCCCTCAACCCTAAACCCTAAACACTATCCCTATTCCTAAACCCTCAATGGGCTCAATACTATACCTTAAACCCTAATCCCTTATCCCTAAACCCTCCAACCCTATCCCTAATCCTTATACCCTTGACACTCTACTTTAACCCTAATCCCTCCACCCTCAACCCTATCCCTAAACCCTCGACCCTAGAACCTCAACCCTCAACCCTCAATGTCAAACCCTAATCCCTCAACCCTTAACTCTAATCCCTCGACCCTCAACCCTATCCCTAAACCCTAAAGCCTCAACCCTCAACCCTCAATGTCAAATCCTAATCCCTCAACCCTTCACTCTAATCCCTCAACCCTAAACTCTCAACACTATACCTTAAACCCTAATCCCTTAACCCTCAACCCTAAACCTTATCCCTAAACCCTTATCCCTCAACCCTTAACCCTCAACCCTAATCTGTCATCCCTCAACTCTAATCTCTTATGTCTAAACCCTAAACACTATCCCTATTCCTAAACCCTCAATGGGCTTGATATTATACCTTAAACCCTAATCCCTTATCCTTAAACCCTCCAAACCTATCCCTAATCCTTATACCGTTGACACTCTACTTTAACCCTAATCCCTCAACCCTTGAACCTCAATGTACTCAACCCTCAACGTCAAGCCCTAATCCCTCAACCCTTAACTCTAATCCCTTGACCCTTAACCCTTAAAACTTGAACCCTAAAACTTATCCCTACACGCTCGACACTCGACACTATATCTTAAACCCTAATCCCTTAACCCTCATCCCTAAAGTCTCAACCCTAAATCCTTAAACCTTCAACCCTAAACCCTATCCCTAATCCCTCTACCCTAGACACTCTTCTTTACCCCTAATCCCTTGACCATCAACCCTATCCCTAAACCCTCAACCCTCAACCCTCAACTCTCAACATTAAACCCTAATTCATCAACCCTAAACCCTAATCCCTCAAACCTAAACCCTATCCCTAAACCATCAACCCTCAACACTATACCTTAAACCCTAATCCCTATCCCTCAACCCTTAACCCTTAAAACTTAAACCCTATCCCTGCACCCTCAACACTTGACACAATATCTTAACCCCTAAGCCCTCATCCCTAAAGCCTGAACCCTCAATCCTTAAACCTTAAACCCTAAACCCTATCCCTAATCCCTCTACCCTCGACACTCTAACCCTAACCTTGACATTAAATGCTAATCCCTCAACCCTAAACCCTAATCCGTCAACCCTAAACCCTATCCCTAAACCCTCAACCCTCAACACTATACCTTAAACCCTAATCCATTAACCCTAAAACATAATCCCTCAACCCTCAACCCTAAACACTATCAATAAACCCTCAATCCTCGACACTACACCTTAAACCCTAATCCCTCTACCCTCAACCCTAATCCCTCATCCCTAAACCCTAAATTCTATCCCTATTCCTTGTTATGAAACAGGCAAATAACCTCCCATTATTTACTGGCTCTATCCACAAGAACTACTAAACTTTTTTATCTTGGTAATTGTAGAGGACATTCACCTATTTTTGGCAACTCTTGCATTCCCAAACCATTACAAAAATTGATTTATTTTAACCCAATAAATAGCTAATTGCATTGATTTAATACTCTATTATATTAAAGCTTAGCATTCACACAAATGCAGATGTTCATATTATAGAAGACTGCATTATATTAGACTATTAGAGATTCCTTAGGAAAATGTAATAACAAAACTGCTTTGCCTTATTTTAGCTTACAATTAAACCCATTCTTTTTGACACTCTTCTCTTAATAAAGTAAGAGTAATAAGAATAGAAGGCAGAGAATTTGATCTTACTAGTATGCATGGTCGGTTTACATTCCGTGACTTCATTTTCATTGAATAAAAAGGTAAATATCTAATTTGAAAGGTGGGGCAAAGTTCACTGTCATGTGCTTTTCTAGATGATAGGGTCCATAATGTCTAGGGTTCTTCAAAGAAAGGCTTGTAACATAATTAAGTTTTTGTTATACCAATCCTCTAGATAAAGATACAATTCAAATGCCTACTTTGAAAGTTGAAATAAATTAAATTAGACTTACAATTTTGATTTTCTTCCATTGCTTCAACAACATCATTGTTTTCTTCATCAGAAACTAATTCAAGATTAGCAGCTTGCTGCCCATTAGTTGACTTGAATTGCACCCTCTATCAGAAGAAGGGCATTTATTATCTGTATCAATGTTGGTATTCATAAGCTGAAGAGCATTGATATTTTTCACACACCCTATTCTTTGAAATATCTTAACCTTAAAATATGACTTGGATATGTACTTGAACACAACTAAATCTCCAATCTCCAGCCCATGATGATTCACAAAATTTTCCCAAACCTGCCTAAATTCTAGTTTATTTATAGTACCCCTTAATTGTACATCCCACTCCTGCCCACCTGGGCCTTGAAGAAGGAGGCACACCCATTAAACCAATTCATTTGACAACTTGTTGCCCATCGGTTCACTTGAACTGCATACTCTGTTAGAAGAAGGGCATCTTTTATCTGTATCAATGTTGGTATTCATAAGCCGAAGAGCATTGATGTTTTTCATACACCCTGTTCTTTGAAATATCTTAACCTTAAATTATGACTTGGATATGTACTTGAACACAACAAAATCTCTAATCTCCAGGCCATGATGATTCACAAAATTTTCCCAACCCTTCCTAAATTCTAGTTTATTTATGGTACCCCTTAATTGTACATCCCTAAACTCTAAACCCTAATCCCTTAACCCTAAACCCTAATCCCTAGTCCCTAAACCATAAACCCTAATCCCTAATTATAATTTATGGTACCCTAATCCCTAAACCCTAAACCCTAATCCCTTATCCCTAAACCATAAACCCTATCCCTAAATCCTCAACCCTCAACACTTAAACCTTAAATCTTAAACCCTATCCCTAAACCCTCAACCCTCAAAACTATACCTTAAACCCTAATCCCTTAACCCTAAACTTTCAACCTAAAACCTATCCCTAATCCCTCTACCCTCAACACTCTACCTTAACCCTAATCCCTCGACCCTTAACCCTAAACGCTATCCCTAAAGCCTCAACCCTAAAACCTAATCCCTCAAGGTCCTAAACTCTAATCCCTTATCCCTAAACTCTAAATCCTATCCGTAAACCCTCAACACTCAACCTTAAACCTTAGTCACTCAATCCTTATCCACCCCTCTCCTCCCCTATCTGGCTCACTCCCATCTCTACCCTCCTCTACCCTTGACACTATACATACATACATATAGGCATACATACATACATGATTAATAACCTTGAACATAAAAAAATTCAAGGGGAACATAACGCAAGCGTGTTATAATGGGCTCGCGTTATGTAAAACATGACAAACAACACAAACTTTTGCGGAAAAGGGAAAATGCAAAGCAAACAATAACGCAAGCACGTTATAACGCACTCGCGTTATGTTTTGCTTTGGGAATCCCAAGCCTTGGGCTTGGGATTTGCTTTGGATTTCCAACCCAAAGGCTTGGAGTGCCTTTCCAACATCCACAGACGTGTTTTTCCATATTCTTCAAGATTTCACATAATTTCGTTCGTGCTAAACCTCAGATTTGCACGTGTTTCAATGTCAAACAAATTGAACACTTGGGTAATGTTAGGCTTTCTCTTAGTTATTTGATGATGTGGTTTTTTTCACATTTTAACAATGTTAAGCCTTTCATCTTTAATTTCTTTTGTTTGTGTGTCCATTTTTGGGCAAAAACCACTGTTTGGTCTTTTTTTCATTGTAAATTAACTATTTATTAAAAAATTTTAAAAATTACATATTTAGAAACTAGACTCCATTCTACACATATTAAAAAAAGAAAAAAATGATTTTCAATTAGGTTTCAAAATTTATAGGGGTAGCACGGCCAAAATTCTATTTTTTAGGATGTGTCCACTTTGAAAATTAGTAAAAAATCAAATATTCATCAAAAAATTATCAAAAAAATCAGGCATAAACTACATGCTATTATCTAATTTCTCACTGAAGCAATTTTAAAAATACCATAAAAAAGTTTACCTTTTGAGGGAGCCACAAAACATGATATGTTATGTTTTTTTTGACAGAAACAACACCAATTTCTGTGGCTCCCTCTTTTGAACCCCTTAATCTATGCCATTTTCCAAAAAAAATCATAGTTTAGAAAGTAGACTCGGAGCACTACGAACATTGTTTTGGTTGCATCTCCAAATTTTGAGTGTAACTATGCTCAATTAATCATCCAAGGCCAGCATTTCCTGATTTCAAAAAAAAAGTGGCCACTTAAGACCCTTTTTTGGCCCCCCATCCTCTTGCACTTACCCCATGTGTGTCACAAAAGGATAATAAGATATGTAGTTTCCTCTAGAGACCTTTCTTTGAGTGGGACATTAAAATGATATCATCTTTAAATAGAAGAGTAACAACACAAACTATGTACAATATGCAACTAGATGTGCCCAAACAACTTGAAATGATTTCATCAAGCCCATCTATGTATAGATCAAAAAGAGTAGCATAAAGTGGACAACCCTACTTAACCCCAATGGTGTTTTGAACCTCTTTTGTCTCACGAACACTTATGTGCAGTTTGACAACAATGGACTTGTAGAATGTTGTAATTAGTGAGATCACCAATTAAGGAAGACCAAAATCCTTGAGTGTGTCAATGATAAAATGCCAAGGAACAATGTTAAAGGCTTTGTGAAAGCCTACAAATCAACAATGCATTTTTGCCTTTTTACTTTAGCCTCCTCAATTATAAAGTTCAATGTGAAAATATGAGTGTACTAGGGTGATGATTCATCTTAAATCTTGTTTAACCCTTAGCTCTCAACTTTTTAGTTTCATCCCAACTAGAGATATCAATGTTTAAAATAGTAGAAAATATTTTTGCAAAGGCATGAACCATCATAGTGGTGTGATAATTACTAGGACCATTTTGTTCTCCAAATTTGTCTATCAAATAGATGATGTGGTTTGTCTAAGATAGAGGAAGGCTATAGGATAGAATACAGTTAAAAAGGTTGACTAGGTAAATGGCTAAACCCTCTAGATTGTGGTTGAATAATTCAACTTTTAGATTATCTACATCTTGAGATTTATTGGAACTAAGTTTAAGGATGGCATGGAAGATAAGGCAATCTATAAAGAAGAGATAATGAATTGGCATGGGGTTAATAGATATGCAAGGATAGTTGGGCACATTGTAAAGGTTGTGTTGGTTCCCAAAATAACTACAACCCAAAATTCTAAAATATTTCAAGATCACCTAGGCTAGGGGTGTCATCAAGGTGATTGAAAGAGGTTCATCAATGAGTCAAGGAAAATTTTGGCCAACTGACAGGAGTGGGTAGGCTCTTCTATGCTTCAAGCTCAACTTAGACTCTGGAGGGATATTCCAAGGGGCATACCTTAGCAAGTATTGACTTCAAACCAGATGAACAACTAAAAATAAATGGACAACCAAACCCAACTCATTGTCTTGGTCCCAAAGACTGTCACTGAACCGAGAACAACTGGTTGTCACAAAACCCCTATATAGATAATACAAACTGTGTGAATGTACATGTACACGAAAGTTGGTTTTTCCCCTAAACCATTGGTAAATATTTGTTTCATTTAAATTGTGTGTGATTGGTCTAATGGAGCCAAGACCAATACCTATCCCATTGGGCTACAGATTCTCATATGATAGAAAAGAAAACAAATGGAAGGAAAACAAAGAAAATTTGATCTAAGCATATGCTATATCAGATTGTAGGTTTTGTGCTTCAAACATACTTAATAATCCAGAACAGAATTGCATGCATTAAAATGTAAAGAGCATATGACAATTACAAGGCTTGTAATATATTTAAAATGTTGTCACATTTTCAAATGTCCAATACAAACTTATCAGCAAATGTATAAGAGGAAATACCCTAAATACATACAAACTACCATGGAGACATTCTTTGCACAATCCCTACTGCACAATTTTATTTCAATTATTTCACCATCCCTGATGCAGAGGAAGCAAACCTTTGTACTCTGTGGACAAACAAGAGAAATGGGAAATAATGATTTCAACTATTCTCCAAGACTTCAACTGACCCTTCAATGGAGGAAAAGGTTATGCTTTGAAGATTGTCCTACAAGCCTAATTCCTAGGCTCAAACCCTCAAACTGACCTATTGCTATTTGGGATGATGCAACTCTTCCTTTCTACCTTCTCAAGCTTCACCAACATTTAGAAACCTCTATAGGGTCTTATTAAACCCTACCTCCACTTTGGCAACTCAAAAAAAGATAAAAAATTCACTAAACCCTTAAGGGTTTATAAGATTTTCCAGTCCCTCTTGCATTCAGACCTGCATAACTTTCACCTGCAACACTTTCAAGACCACTCCTCTAGTAGAACCCTAGGAAGCAATTAAATGAAGGTTTTTACCAATTTTTAGATTTTTCCTACAGTTAGAATTAAAGTTATGGGCAAATCTTTACCGCTGGAAACCCTAGTTTCTGAATAGGGCAGTGAGCACTAATTTGATCATAACTTGAGAAATAATCAATGAAATCACCTCAAACAAATTTCATTTTAACCTTAAGACATTCCATTATCATCCCACACAATCACAAACCTACATCTTGATTGTACAAGGCCGTACACAAAGAGTCTCAGACTGTAATTGCTCAAAATTGTCATAAATGATGAAGGAAACTGCACATTTCATCAAATAGCTCCTCTAACTATTTCTTGGAGTGTGCCCTTTCATATTTTTTGTGTGAATGATCTATTACAAGATATTTTCATTGAGTTACATTGGTGTTTTTCATCAAAACCTAAAAACCCCATAATATTCTATGCATCAAACTTGTAAAAGTATACACTTTTTCCAATTTTTAACCAAGACTTAAGAAACAAAACAAGTAAAAAGACCTTACATGTTGTCCATGGTCTTTCAAGACCTTATTATGCTCAAAAAACCAAAAACAAGAGTTAAGAAACAAATCTCAGCCTTGCAACAAGCCAAAACTCCCTAGGAATTCAAATTTGTCTTTTTGGTGGGAAACCACAAATTTGAATTTCTAGCCTATTCAACCTATCTAAACCATTGGATTATGATCCCAATGGACCCAACCTAAACTTGAACCAACTCAATCTATACTCTTATCATCAAAACAAAGCATCAATAACACATTGTGAGTGATGCTCCTACATCATACTCCCAAGGTGGGAGAAATTTGAGTTTCATCTCAAATGATAGTCTTCTTTTTTTCTTCCAGTTCTTTTGCATGCTTGCATTGTTTTCTTTTTGCTGGATCTCAACTACAATTGTTTCAACAGGTTCACTTGTGCTTTTCATTCCAACAACATGCTTCTTGAGCCAAGGGCAACTTGGCCTTATATATCCATGGTTTTTTGCTTGTCTCCTCATTCCAGCTTTAGCTTTGACTACAATTGTAAATTTATTCTCTTTCATCCACTTTGTCTTCTTTCCCTACATAGGAAACAAACATATTAAAGAAATCATATTCTTCATATTCATACTTCACTTCTTCATCCACCTCATGTCGTTTGCCATACATTCTTTTCTCTTCATTATTCTCCAAAATCTTTGGCTTCACCGCAACCATACTCAGCCATTCATTTTTATTTTTGAATTGCTAATCCATTCTTTTATTCTCCTTGACATCAACATTCTCATCTCTTGGTTCTTCTCTTGAGAACCATACGATCTCATTATCCTCCATGACTATCTTCTTTCTTTGGACTATTCTTGAGTCATCTACAACTTCTTTTGTTGTTTCTTCTTATTTTTCCTAAACATCACCCACTTGAACATCAACGTCACTATTACTTTCATTAGTTTGAGCAAATTCAAAAGAAATTTCTTCCATTTTTTTTTTCAACTAGTTTTTCAAACAATGTATTGTTTTCAAAATTAATTACCTCAACCATTACCTCATTTGTCTCTTCTTCATATTGTTGTACATCTGTCTTCTCACTTAACAACAAGATTTCAATTCCTGTGCACTCATCCTTCAAGACTACTAATACATAATTTTTTCCATCCTTTTCAAACTCATTTGTGTTTTCTTTATTGTTATACTTCGTTGTCTTGCTATAATGCCACAACCTTCCAAACAGAATGTGACATACATCCAAATGCATAATATCACAAACTATTTCATCCTTATAATTGCCTATTTGAATCTCAACTTTGCATTGCTAACTTATGATTACCTAGTTACCTGTTTGAACCCAACTCACTGAATAGGGCGTGGGGTGTTGAATTATTTTCAAACCCAATTCATCTACCATCTATTTAAAAACAATATTATCCATGAAGTTATCTGAAATCACAACTTGACAGCATTTAGCTTTGGACTTGCATGTAGTGTGAAATAACCTTTTCTTTGCCATCTTGCTTTCTTTCTTGGCTGCCATTTCTCCCTCCTGTCGCTTCTTTCCCCCTTTGAACAATGTATTTAATAATTCCAATGCTCCTTTCCCATATTTCTTATTATTAATAGTCATCTTTAAACATCAAATCTCACTGAACCACATTAGCCAAAATGATAAATCATTTCCCAGAGAGCTTTTGGCTATGATACCAAAAATGATGTAGAGGAAGAAAACCTTTGTGCTTTGTGGACAAACAAGAGAAATGGGAAAGAATGGTTTCAACTATTCTCTAAGACTTCAATTAACCCTTCAATGGAGGAAAAGGTCATGCTTTGAAGACTGTTCTACAAGCCTAATTCCTAGGCTCAAACCCTCAAACTGACCTATTGCTATTTGGGATGATGCAACTTTCCTTTCCACCTTCTCAAGCTTCACCAATTCAACAACCTCTATAGGGTCTTATCAAACCCTACCTCCACTGTGGAAACTCAAAAAAGACAAAAAAATCACTAAACCCTTAAGGGTTTATAAGATTTACCAGTCCCTCTTGCACTCAGACCTGTACAACTTTCACCTACAACACTTTCAAGACCCCTCCTTTCGTAGAACCCTAGGAAACAATTAAATGAAGGTTTCTACCAAGTTTTAGATTTTTCCTATGGTTAGAATAAAATTTATGGGCAAATCTTTACCACTAGAAACCCTAGTTTCTGAACAAGGCAACGAGCATTATTTTAATCATAACTTGAGAAAAACTCAATGAAATCACCTTAAACAAATTGTATTTGAACCTTAAGACATGCCATTATCATCCCACACAAACACAGACCTACATCTTGACCGTACAAGGTAATACACAAAGAGTTTCAGACTGTAATTGCTTAAAAATTGTCATAAATGGTGAAGGAAACTACACATTTCATCAAATAGCTCCTCTAACTATTTCTTGGAGCATGCCCTTTCATATTTTTTGTGTTAATTATATATTACAAGTTATTTTCATCAAGTTACATTGGTGTTTTTCATCAAAACCTAAAAACACCATAATAGTCTATGCATCAAACTTGTAAAAGTATACACTTTTTGCAACTTTTAACCAAGACCTAAGAAACAAAACAAGTAAAAAGACCTTACGTGTTGTCCATGGTCTTTCAAGACCTTATTGTGATTAGAAAACCAAAAACAAGAGTTAAGAAACAAATCTCAACCTTGCAACAAGCCAAAACTCCCTAGGAATTCAAATTTGCCTTTTTGGCAGGAAACCACATATTTGAATTTCTAGCCTATCCAACCTATCTAAACCATTGGATTATGATCCCAATGGACCCCCTAAACCTAAACCAATTGAATCTAGACTATTATCATCAAAATAAAGCATCAATAACACATTGTGAGTGATGCTCCTGCATCAATCCCATTACTTCTCTACAACTAGACATGGCGTAATTTAGAGCCCTAGAAGCATTTCTAGACATGCATAGCCTCCATCCACCACCAAAGAACCAATACCAACCAATGTCATTGAAATGTGCATATATAGCACTCTGCTATCACGTACCTCCAAGTGTTAAAACCCTAGTCAACAAGAAACCCATGCTGCATTAAAATTTTGGCCCATAAGTCCTATTAGAAGATCAATAGACCTCAAAACACCCATACCCTAGCATCCTTCTAGAATGAAAGTACTCGCAGGAAGATTTGGCTTCTAAGACACTTCATCCTTTCATTCAATTTTGGCCCTTTTGCATTGAAGATTTATGGTGTTTCAAATACCTAGAACTAACCTTGGCCTACCAAACATTAATCGCTAGGTACATATCTACTTACACCACCCTGTAATCATGGTGTGATTTTAGGCAAATAGGCGCTTGAAATAAAGTCTACCAAAATTGTGCTTATGTAAAGCCTTTTCCATCCTTCTAAAATATTTTAAACTAAGTTTAAAATACTTTAAATTATCACATTTATATCATTCTTTACAAAGCATTTGATTTTCATTTAATTTTGCTTTTGATTGTGATTTTGCCCTTTATCAGTGAATTTCCACCATCAGGAACCTCTACATCATGTCTCTCCACTTCATTCTTCTTCTAGCACTTTATTTATTTTTCGGCAAATTTCTCTCACAACTAACTCTTTAGTTGGTGAACTTTCAAGTTTGAAAATCATGTCTTAGCCCCTTCCTTTTCTTTCTATCTGCCTTGTTTCATCTTCTTTCTCTTTTTTGCCTTTACCTTTCCTTCATCAATGTTTTGCCCTGTTGGTGATCTTTCTTATCGGTGAACCTAAAGGTTCATAGACCTCCACTTTTTTTTATGAAGCCACCCAATTTCTTTGCTTTTATTTTCTTTATTTAACTTTTCTATTGGGGAAATCCTCCAGAGGCAAACTTTTATTTTCTATCAGAAAATTTATCTACTTGTGAACTATCCTTCATGTCTTAGTCTTTCTCTTTTGCCACTTAGTTGCCTTATCAGTGAATCGGTGAAAATAGAAACTCGTGAGCTCAGTCGGTGAAGTCGATAGTTCACGAACTAGCCATGTTGTTATATGGAGCCTAATCAGACTCGAAGGTTAAATTTACCCCACTTTTATCAGTGTAGATTCCCCCCAAATTCCTATGAGGTTAAGGGGCAGCACCCCTTACCATGGTTTGGGGGAATCACTCCCAAGACGGGGTCAAGGGGTAGTGCCCCTTGCAGGGTCCAGGGGTAGCACCCTTGCGGGGTCCAGGGGTAGCGCCCTTTCGAGGGCTCGGGGGCAGCACCTCCAAAACCTCATACGGTTTTTTATTACTTTATTAAGGCATTGAGAGTTATTTTTCATTGGCCGTCATTAAAAAAACCCTATTTTGTAACCGACAAAAGTTGTGATAAAAATGGCTATGGGTTAGGGTTTCCTTGATGTATTGTAGCATTTTGCAGAGGTATTGAGTTGCAAGGATTGTTGGTTGTAATCAATTTGATTTACTAGATATAATATTGGAATCTCTGTTGGTGGATGTAGCCCGAGTTTGGGTGAACCATGTTAAAACTCGTCTCTCACTATTATTATTTATGTGTATTTTCATTCCTTTGTTTAATCTTTATTTGCATTTAATTGATATCTTTTGTCGGCTAACCCTAACAACACTTAGTTTTTTCACTTGATTTTCTTAGAAACATTTTTCTTCATTTTTCCCCTTTGTCAAAAAATTTTCCCCATGGCTCACACTCTTCTTTTGTCTCTTTTTTCCTTGTCTTCATTCTCCTCCGATCGACGAATCTTTGCGGCAACGAACTTGGTTGTCAGTGAACCAAGTGGTTTGTGAACCAAGCCCCTCGCCGATAAAAGACCATGAGCCTCTTTTTCTTTTATGTCTCAGACAATTTTATCTTTTGTGGCCTTTTTCCTTTCTTTCAGACCCTATCTCTTTCACTGCTTGGTCGTCTTATCGACGAAGTCGACAATTTGTGAACTAACTGATTCACCGAAAAAAGGCCACAAACTTCAACCTTTTCTCTATCCTTTTGCTTCACCCTTTGCCTTTTTTTCTTTTTAAAATCCCCCACCTCCTTGTCGCCTTATTGGCAAATTGGAGAAAATACAAACACCTGAACTTAGTTGGCAAAATCGGTAGTCCACAAGTTTGTCGATTCATTGACAAAGGCTCCCTTAGAAACTATGTCAAATAAGACACTAATTCTCTTTCAAACTTCCCTTCTCTTATTCATTGTCGGTAAACTAGGAAACTGGTGAAATCACAAACCTGTGAACCTAGTCAACAAGTTCGTCAGTTCACAAAAGGCGTAGACGAACCAATTTTTCTAAGAGAATAAAACACATTGACTTGGGGGGACTTTTTACTTAGAATTTTGGAAGAAAAAGCCCTACAAAGTATCTCAGATCAAATCTAAATAGGAGGTTTTGACTGCAAAAGAAAAACTAGGATTTTGATGGATTTTTGGGGTAAAACAATGCATGTTCAGGAGTTGATTTTTTACAGGTGCCAATAGGTTGGAGGAAAATTATAACCAAGTTGAAACATTAGGTAAAGAAAAAATTGAGTTCTTATGAAGAAAGACCCTCCAAAAACATTTGGGGATAAAATTAAGCTAATGGAGAATGGTTTTATACTCGATTGTCACATATGTTCTTTTTGTCCTTCTAATAATACTTCTAAATTTTATTTGCATATGTTTAGATTTGTGTGTGGCCTTTTTCATGATAACTTGGTTAGCCTATGGATATTCTTGAAATTGGAATCAAACTAAGCATTACAATGGTAATGGCCAACATTAGGTTTATAGGGACAAGGAGTAAAATGGGGAAAGACATGCAAGATTGAGGGGAAAATGGCATAGGTAAAGAAGCTAGCATACTCTCTTAAGCTATAGATAAAATGGGTTGAAAGGGAACATTTATCATCAAATTAGTGGTAAAAATATATAGAGATAGTTTGTTGAGGATTAATAATGTTAGGAGAAATAGGGGGACTAAAGTGATCAAATGATTAGAAAGAGAGAGGGTAATGTTAAAACTTGCAGGTTTAGAATCTATAAAAAGAAAGATATCAATTAATTAGCAATGGTGTAATCCATAATTGAAGAGCTACTAGAGTCAAATGGAAGCATATAAAGACACTAAAGCACAAAAGTGTTGGAAACAAGGCAGATAACTGAGAGGGGGGGTGAATTAGTTATCTCAAATATCTTAACTTCCTTTTCTCCTTTAATAATTAGTGCAACATCAAAACATATAAGCATGCATGATCATAAGAACAGAAATAAAATCATCACATAACACAAGGATTTTTATGTGGAAAACCCTGTTAAGGGAAAAACCACGAGGTGACTAACCCAAGATTGTATTCTCTGTTAAAAGAATAAGAAGTACAAAATAGCACTTGCCAATTAGGGATCACTACCTGAGCACACTACTCACAAGAGGCACACTGCCTACAAGAGACTCACTGTCTACTAAAATTACATAAGGTAACCAAGTGTTTGAACTGATGAGAGGCATCTACAAATGCTAGAGTTCAGTTCCGGTTAGGCACAAAATACTGATCTGATGCACTTCATTCTTCCTATGCTCTAGTGCTGCTGCTCTGTCACATACCAGACTTGTATTGCTGCTTCCACACTTATCTCTGCCTTTCTTCACACTTTATATTATCATATATGTACACACACACCTTCATACTGAAAACCATCTAGTATATATATCCACACCAAGGATTTCAACAACTTTCTAGTCGGCAACCGGAATACTCAAGATATTTACAAATTACTGATCTATCAGCTGAATCCATGCTTGATATGTGATGCATATCAAAATCATAGACATTGAAGTCATCAATCATGTAGGCCAATATTGTATGATCCCTCAAATAGCTTGATCAACATCAATTACTCATCCAGATTGAAGTCTGATACTCTACTGGTCAATTCTTCCTTAGTCTGCTCTGCCTGTCTGGAACCCAACACTCAGATGCTCATGTCTTTTCCATGTTTTATCACCGGTGGCTCAATCTCTAGAATATAGTAGTCATGATACTCCTCTTGACTTGTCCAAGTTTGCAACTTGTTGAGTTACACCATTTGAGAGATCAGGGCCTGATTGTCAGACCTTGCTGCATGCTCTGTTCTTGTTCATCAGACCAAAACAACCTTCAATCTAACTTCAGGTATAGGCATACTATGTGTTGTGGATGTGTGGGATAGACTTTGTTGCCATCAATGACAACACTCATGAAGCCACATAGTGTCTCTTGCCAACAAAAAGAATATGGGTTCCCCAAACTAATCGATTTGTTCCCATGGAAAGAGATTTTTCTATCTAAAGAATTTTGTTAAAGGCCTTCACTTTATATATACACCTATTGAGTCATCCTATGATTTGAGTATATGTTATATCTAGTACACTACATGCAACCAATGTGAACATTAGAATCACTAATCAAAAGGATATCACCAAGAGAGGAAAATCTTATTATTTTTGTTTATAGATTTGAGATGGAGAGTCATTGATATTTGAATATACATATGGGAATGAGTGTGGAGGAAAGTAATAAGCACCAATGAATAACCTTTTATCAGTATCTCTCTTCAATCACACCCATAAGAATATAGAATGATCCTTACCCTCTAGCTAAATGAAGGGGGCCAAATGGTCTATATATATGCATAAAATTCCACCAAATCCCTTCAAGCCAAAATCGTATGTCATCTTATGAAGTGATATTTGTAATTTCTAAAATCTAGAGTTATGAAAGAAACCAAAAACAATACTACTTCCTACTCCAAATAAAATGCAAAATTTAGATTGAGTGAATAAAGGAAAGAACAATTTTCTTCATTGGCTAAGCGAAGATCTCCTTTATTGAGTGGATTTTCTCATGCAATCATTGATTGTGGTTTCTCAAGATTCATGCAATATCTTAGTAGCATGTACCTATATTTGATTGAAGCATGATAAATATTTATGAATTTCCTCTACTATTCAAGATCATGTCCCCATAATGAAGGATAGAGAATGAATTTAAAGATTTTTTAATGGGAGGATGAATAGTTGAGATCTCTTGATTAGATATGGAAACTACAAATTTGGATGAAAATTTGATCAATTAGTTAACTAATTTGCTGCTATTTTGATGGAGTGATGGAAGAGTTAACTAAATTTGCCTTTTAAAGATTGGGTTAATTGATCAATTAAGATTTTCTTGGAAAAGTTTCCATTTTAAATAATGAGTTCACTAAGTGATGAAAAGGGTGAGGATATTTATTTATTTATAATAAATTATGAGTGCTTGGATTTAATTAGAATTAGCTAATTAATCGTGAGGGAGGATGTAATGTGGCACAATTAACTAATCAACATGTTAATGCTAGAGAAATTTAGCTAAAATGAATTAATGCATGTAGAAGTGATGATAGAACTAGGGTGGTAGAATTAGGACCTGTCTACATTTTCCCCTCTTTAAAAGGGAATTGCCACTAAAAAGAGGCAGTGACTTTTTAAAGATTGTAGAAAAATAAAACAAAGAATAGGCACACAAGGGATCTCCAAGTGACATGATGGTTTGGGAAATACCACCTCGAGAGGGTCTATGGGGATGAAATACATAGAGGGTGCTCAAAAGGAGAAGGGAATATGAAATGCAATAATTTGGGATAGAATGTGTTGGGACCCAGTTTCATTAATGAAAATTTGTCTAGATCTTATACTTCTTTGTTACCTTGGCCCTTGTTGCCCATCACTAATATCCAATCTACGATTTCCCTCAATGGGGCCCCCTTGGTAAAATTTGTGGTAAGTTCTTCTCTCATCTCCATTTACATCTTTTATTCAACCCCTAATCTGAAAAATGTAGAAGTTTCTCTAAATGTTGAGTATGTTAGTGCCTATTTTCTGCCAAGTTATCAGGTTTTGGAGATACTTTCCCTTCAATCTCCAGTACCTTGCACGTACATTTTTCCTCTCTCTATTGTCCTCTATATTTTTAAATTCTTTCTTTGTCAAAGTACTTGGTAGACTCAAAACCTACTCTCCATGTTTTCATACAATCTAGACTTTCAAATTTTTTGCTTGCTTGTCTCCCTTATCTTCCATTTTCTAATTCCCTGCACTTAAGTTTTCCCTACTTCCCACCCAATTTCTTACTTGCCAAGCCTAGGCCTTTATTTTTACACCTAATCATGTACTCTATAGGTAGTAAGACTAATCCTTGAACCCTAACTATTCTCCACTTACTCTTTTCCCTACTTTGTCTCCTATCATTAGGCATCCCACTTCCTCGATGCCTAACTACTTTCCCTTCAATTCTGAGCATTTGCAATTTCTCATCCCCTCTTCCAAAAAGTGAATTTGGCACTTGGTGGACCCAAATACCAAACCCTATTGTTTTGTTCACTTTCTCACTTCTCCTCTCCCTCTCTACCTTTCTCTTGTGGTAGAAAATATGCATTTTTCTAGATCCCCGATTCTTGACTCCCAACCCTCTTTGGCATCTAGGTACGCACTTTCTTGATCTCTCAACCATCAGGCATGTGATATGTTTTTTAACCTTTGGGGTACTTCTTATGCATGAGTTTTCATAGAACCCTAACATCTGTGTATTATTTCACCTACTTCCCTTGCTACTCCAAGGATGTCGTTAATGACTAGATTTTGAATGTGATGGACATGTATATTCCTTGAAATCCTACCAAAATGGAATTGAGTCAATAAAAGGTACATTTTCACACACAAATCCATGAGAAGAGGTTGAAAGCACATGAGCTTGCATAAGCATCATAAATACAAACCCTAGCTATTACACAAATACAAATAGATCCCATGTTTCTCTCTAAGCATGGGAAGGACATTCTATCTACCCTAGATCATCATGCACAAGATCTAAAGATGATTTTATTTTAAGAGGATGTAATGGTGCATTAAATGCCTTGACTGGAAAAAGAATCTTGCAACCCCCAATGGGTTGCCAGAATTCATGTAATTGAAATGTTATAAATAAAATAATGAAATACATAAAAATGGTTGATCATTTTTGTTCTTCTAAGTGTCTATAAGTGTCAAAGAGTTGCTTAGGATTTTTATTTATACACATCTAGTTTGTTAGTAGAACAATATATTTTGTAAATCATAAGAAGGGTATTATATGGTAATGGTGTATAACTATTAAATGTCTTCATGGCAGTTTGTAAATCTTTAGGGGAATGTATTGGTGCTCAAAGTTAATCCTGGTCCTTAAATCCATAAATCCAAGTAGATCTTGAGTGCCAAGGGTTTCAAACTCAAAACAAAGACATCCAACTTATGATCAAGATGAGGCAATAATGCACCAATTTGATAAGGTGGGTAAAACTTTCTTCTTTAGGCTCTGCTAGACCAAGAGGGGATTCCCTAAGGTGTATGAGTAAAATAACTAATAATAACATGAAACTAAACCTTGAATCAAACCATACAGGGGCATGTGTAGAAAGATGGGGAACCAAAAAGTGGCCAAAACCACCTTTTGATCGAAACAAGCCATAACACACTCACATTTGAAAGTAATTAAAATGCAAACCATCTCCTAAATAAAGATCATCCATGGCCCCAACACAATCAAGGAATACCACTATAACATCAAAAGCTCCCAGAAGGTAGAGTAAAACCATGATCTCCAAAACAAGAAGATAAACCATCACTATCAAAAGCTCACACAAAACCATGTATCCAAGCTCTCCATGACATCATGATAAACATGCTACAAATCCCAATAACCAACTATCTAGGCACTCTAATCATCCATCCTCTAATCCCAAAGAAACATACCAATGCACAAAGACCACAAACAAGGACAACTAACAAAGTCTGCATCAACATTGAATCAATCTCATGGATATAGATATCCAAGTCAACTCAATGCAATGAAAAGGGTGATCAGCCCATAAAATTGCATAACTTGTAGATCCCAAACATGAAACATGTAAACTCATCATCACATTAGTAACCCACAAATCAAGATATCAAAGAAGATAACATGTAGACTTCAAGACTCAAACACCAAATCAACTCCAAATTCAATTTTCCAAATAATTCCACAAATGAGAACCATAGTCAAGGAACCAATCAAGCATCAAGGAGATAAGAACAACCTCCTAAAAGTGAACCACATCACCACCTATAAAAATGAATCAATAATCATAACCTAGCCTATCAATCATATACATGATCATGTTGTGGCAATGCTCAATTATACTTGCATATCTATAACACCATAATCATCACCATCATTGTACATGTACTCAACTCCCACTAAAATGAGACTCTAAATCTCACACAAGTATCAAACCATGTCCTCAAAATAGAAGACAACCTCATTCTCTTAATTTTTTAAGTGTAAAACATATTAGGATTTACTATTTTGAATTCATTGTCTGATTAGAATAGTAGCAAATCATTCTCTTCTTAAGAGCTAGTTTATCATAGTGTGGTGCCTTTAAAACATTTAACATGGAAAACATAGAGTTTTCTTAGTTAAATCACATTTTCAACATCACACTTATCATTGTAGATGATTACATGAAGCTATTAATGGAGCAAGAAGAAGGAAGAAAGTTGAGGGGCTAAAATAAAGAAAGAAAGAACAAATTGAGGAGAGAAAGGAAACAAGAAATATCACAAGAGAAAGGAAGGAGTAAGTAAAATTCAATAGACCACTACAACACTTAGAAAATAAACAAAAAAATAGCGAAGGAAAGAAAAGGAACAAGAAAAGAAGCAACGTAGAACCCAACATGAACAAAATAAAAAGAGATCTTAAAAGGGGAAAGAGGGAATTGGAGAGGCAAAGACATTTGAGTGACCCATTGAACCCTTTTTTTCTAAACTACATTCTTTGTTGAAAGAGATGATGAACATTGTAATATCTCCTTCTTATCTAGTTCAACAGGTGGGAGCAGTTAACCTATTCTAAGGTTCCCATCTAGGCTAATGGAGGTTGGTTAGGGAACTTCTCTGGAGGATTTCCAACAACTCTAGTACAATTGGATGATCCAGGTTGAGTTCAATTCTCCTTTCTAAAGGTGTCTTGGACACGTTATCTAAGACTTACTATTTATAATAAGCCAAGCAGGGCCATTGGTGGCGAAGGTTTCATCATTTCCATTTTTAGTAATATCGATGGTAACAACTAGCACTTGCCTTTCAACAATTGAAATGGTCAATGAATAATATTTTAATTTGTCGATATATAAGTTAAATTAAATATTTAACTTATAATAGTCTTATAAGGTATAAGTTACTTTATCTTATGAAATGAATTATTAAGTGGGAGATATAAGTTGTTTTAAAAGTGTAATGTCCTAGGTTGTGTGGGGCGCCCAACTCATGGAGGAATAAGGGGTTAAAATGTTTTAAACATTAAAATATTATATTCCCATCTTGGGTGTTGGAAAATGAGGAAGAACAAAAGGGAAAAAAAGGGAAACTCATTTTCAATTCATTCATTCACTCATATTGTCGTGCATTCTTGGAGCTTTGGCTTTGAGCTAGAAAACAAGGGTTTGTAGGGATGAAATCCTCTGTAGATCACACTCTCTTCATGATTGGAAGACGTCATCAAGAGGGTTTGCTAGTAGTTTCATCCAGAGACTACGCGTGTGTTCATTTTATGTATTTAGATGGAGTTTTTACAAGCTTCATACTCTAATTTTGTGAGCAGCCAATGATAAACATTATAGTTACAAATTTCTAAGATTTTGAGGGAGTTTATGGCATTTTAAATATTCCTCTAAGCTAGTTGTACCTCCATAGGGTCGTACCATTT
Source organism: Cunninghamia lanceolata (assembly GCA_027924645.1). NCBI lineage: Eukaryota > Viridiplantae > Streptophyta > Pinopsida > Cupressales > Cupressaceae > Cunninghamia > Cunninghamia lanceolata. The sequence goes on along the minus strand of BSBN01000937.1, from coordinate 1,928,704 downwards.
GTAGAGTTGATAGTTTTGGTGATGGATAGCAGAAAAATCCTTATATGTTAGGCGTATATTGCTGGGAACATCTTGTTGTTGGTAGAGATTGAAAATAGTACAAAAAAAGAAGAGTTTTAGCAGAGTTTTATTGCTATTGCAGTCTTCAACTAGGTCATATAGGCCCTTATACGGACGTGGGCCTCTCATAGGGTGAAATGCCTTCTTTTTGGGGCAGATTTTGCTTGTGCCAAGGGCATATAGGATCTAGAGGCTCATTGCCTTCATTTGTACAGTGGAATATTCTAAGTTTAAAGCATTTAGAGCCCATTTTGGTGGAAAACCCTAGCTAGTTTTGTACTTCATATTTCCATTATTGAAAAAATACAAATGGGTGTGTTACTATATTGATATTTGAGCTATTTGTTCATCTAGGTATTCATATTTTCATGTGTGTATGTTATATTTCTTTCTGGGTATCTTTGCATGTCTTGCATTTCATTACTATTTTCAAATATCATATGCAAAAACACAAAAACAATCAAAACACACAGCAGTGAACAAAAATCAAACAAGCAAAAAAAGTTAGTCATAGGAAAACCTACAAAACAGGGTGTATATTATAGTAGTATCAGAGCTCAACTCATCATGCCATCCTATGAGGTTAGGAAGAAACATGCATAGTATGTATTGAGTAATATAGCCCAATACACATCAATACTATCTTAGAAGGAATAGGTCAGCCAAACTTGGAAATAACTCCGCACATTGACCCATTCACAGGTATTGATAGAGTAGAGATAGGTATGGGTGACAGAGATCTTGAAGAACCTAATATTAGAGAAATTATGAATGATTTGGCTAGGGGACATCGAGAGTTACAGAATAACTTTAGTCATCTTGTGGACCTTATAGCGCACCAAGCCATTGGGAATGCTGGAAACATTAACAACAATAATAACAAAAACAATAATAGGAATAGGAACAACAATGGGGACAACTGTTGGGAATTAAGGTGTCTCAACCTTTGCAATTTCCTAGCATTGGTAATTTAATTGTATATTTGATTATGCCTAATATTGTAATTACTTGCACATTCAGTTTGGTCACATAGTTGAGGTGGCATGGCGACATGTCAACTTACTTGGAATGTGACTTAGATGGTCAAGTCAATCCTACATGGATTTGGGTGTCCCATATTGAGGTGGCATTAATTTTCCATGTTTCATCATCTTTGGTATGTGGAAGGTAATATTCCATATGACAGAATCTATGATGCGTAAGGGCCAAGTTTGGAGTTTCCTATGACAAGTGTCGGTTGGCATCTTTGCATGAGGGAAAGGCATCTTTGGGCACCCAAGTTGGACTATGACATGTTGTAAGTAGAATATACTATATTTAGCATTGTATGATGAATTCTCTTACAACATCTAATACTGTTATTGTGGGCAGACTTTATGACAGTTGTAAGTCGCGTAAGAGAATCTGTCATAGTCTATTTTTAGCCTGGAGTGCTCTACATTGGGAAAGTCAAATCTGCCATGTATCATAGATGTAAGGGATGTAAGGACAGAAAGGAAAAGTGTCCTTTGATGCTAGAAATGGTCATTTGACCAAGGTGGATGCCTATCCCAAGATGGCCTCAAGATATGCCTTGTAATCTCTATAAAATGCAAAGTTTGGAGTTGTAGTTGCATAGTGTTTTTTACAAGTACTGTTATGTTGCCAGAATAACTCCAGAACCAACATTTGTGAACTCTTGGAAGACTTGCATTGCAAGTGTATTATAAACTATTGTTGTTTTGATAATACATTGTGCATGTTTAGAGTGGGGTTTTTTTACCTGAAAAGGTTTTTGCCACGGTATATCTTGTGTCACCTTCTTTTTGTGTTGTGTTGCTGCTGTAATATTTATGTTATTAGTTTAATGTTGCTACAATTATAAGGATTTAAATGAATTTGCACTCCATTCCCCTCATTAGATTGGTGTAGGAAGTGTGTTTCGTGTACCTTGCTTCCTTCCAGTTGGCATCAGAGCTTGACATCTGTGATCCTAGTTGTTGGGTAGGGGTTTTTTGAGCTAATCTTCAATTGAGTGGGAGTCTGTGAAAAGTATTCAATGATCTTGTTGCAGCGAGAAGATGGCAAGCACACCTGGAAGAATAGAGGTGGAGAAATTCAATGGCACTAATTTTAAGCTATGGAAGCTCAAGATGGAAGACATGCTTGTTGATTGTGACCTATGGGGAATTGTATTTCGTGTAAAACCAGCTACTATGGCACAAGCTGATTGGGATCTCAAAGATTGAAAGGCTAAGGGTCTCATAAGACTTGATCTATCTAATTTTGTCCTGTTAAATGTCCATGGGGAGAAGAGCACAAAAGACCTTTGGAAGAAGTTGGGTGATGTTTATCAGGCCAAGTCCCTGGTCAACAAACTTTTTCTGAGAAAGAAGTTGTATTCTCTGAAAATGGAGGATGGAGGATCTATTACAGATCACCTGAATGCCTTGAATATGTTAATTGCATAATTGACATCAGTTGGTGTGAAAATGGAGGAGGAGGATCGTTGCATGACCTTTCTTTGTTCTTTGTCAAACTTGTGGGATCATCTTGTGATGGCTATTGGGAGCACCACATCTACTTTCACAATGGATGAAATGGTATCTTCACTCTTATCTGAAGAGATGTGGAGAAAGTCTTCTGAGGTAGCCAAAGAGGCTCTTGCGGTTCGTGGAAGACCCAAGGAGAAAGGGAAAAAGAAGGACAAGAAATCTGAGAAGGGCAGATCCAAATCCCGTGGGAGATCCAAATCTCCTGGAAAGTCCAAGGCTCTTTGTTGGAACTATGGAAAAATTGGGCATTTCTAAAAGGAATGCAAAGAGGAGAAGAAAAAGAAGAAGAAAGCTCATGATTTAGATTCTAAGAAGTCACAAGATGATGGTGATGCTTTCAACGCAGCCCTGGCAACCCATGCATCTAATGATGTGTGGCTGATTGATTCTGGTGCATCATTCCACATGACCTCGCATCGAGATTGGTTTACTAAGTATGAGGATTTCAATGGTCAAAGGGTGTACCTGGGTCATGACTCTCATCTAAAGATTCTTTGTCATGGAAGAGTCTCTATCAGATTCCCTAATGGACGAGTGAAGGGGATCTCTGGGGTTATGCACATCCCAGGCTTAGCACAGAACCTGCTTTCTATAAGTATGTTGAATGATGCAAGTGTGCAGGTTGTCTTTTCGAAAGAAGGATGCAAGATGACTAGAGGAGCTATGGTGCTTGCTAAGGGTACTAGGAGAGGTACTCTGTTTCAGCTGGAGGCATGCATTTAACAATGCAATATTTCTTCTAACTCAAGGAAGAGGGAAGAAATCACTTCATCCCCACCATCTGAACCAGCAGTGAAGAAATTTGTTGTATCTAGTCCTGATGGTTGTATTCATGCTTTGGAAGTTAAGCTTCCTGCTAAAAAGATAATGTTATGGCATAAGAGATTTGGCCACATTAGTGAGAAGGGTCTTAGAACCATGAAAAATAAAAACCTCATTGAGGGGTTAGATGATTGTAATCTTGAGTTTGACTTTTACAAACATTGCATATATGGAAAACAAAACCGTGTTTAGTTTTATTCAAGTTCTCATAAGTTTTCTGGTGTGTTGGACCTTGTTCATTCTGATGTATTTGGTCATGTTAATGTTCCTTCATTATCAAAATCTATATATTTTGTATATTTCATAGATGACTACAGTAGAAGGACATGGATTTATTTTCTCAGAAGCAAATCTGAAGTCTATAGTAAGTTTAAGGAGTTTAAAGCCTTTGCTAAAAATTAGACTGGTAAAAGGATTAAATGTTTGAGAACTGACAATGGTGGTGAGTTTTGGTCTACAAAATTTGATAAATATTGCAAGCAACTTCAGATTGAAAGACATAAGACAACTCCATAGACCCCATAACAAAATGGAGTTGTAGAAAGGATGAACAGGACACTGATGGAGAAGGCTAAGAGTATGCTTAGTGGAGCTAGCCTAGAACAAAAGTTTTGGGCTGAACCTATTGCCAATGCTTTCTATCTAGTAAACAGATCTCCTACATCAGCTCTTGTTGGTAAGACACCCATGGAGGTGTGGTTTGGTAGAAAGCCTTCAATAAGGTATCTTCATGTTTTTGGTTGTGAGGCATATGCACATGTGCCTAAGGAAAAGAGGTCAAAATTGGAGAACAAGGTTGTTAAGTGTATCTTCATTGGATATGGTGTCAGTGTGAAAGGATACAAGCTTTGGGATCCCGTGGCTGAAAAAGTGTTGTCTTCCGAGAGCTAACACCTTCCTCCACTGTTTTATAGCCAGAAGAAAAAGAAAAGAAAGAGGATGTTGTTCAGTTTCCTTCTACCCCTGAGAAGACTGAACAAAAAGACAATGTTGGACCTGAAAATGAGGAGAGCTCTAGCAGCTCTAAAAGTTTAGAAGATGAAGTAGAACCTCCACCTCAGCCCTTGAGGAGGTCCACACGAATCAGGAAGCAACCTGAGAGGTTTGGTTATACATTGCTTGATTCTAGTTGTGCTTTTTCTTTGCTTACTAACAGTGATGAACCTAGAACTGTGTCAGAGGCTATCAATATGAAAGATGCAGGTTCCTGGAAGGAGGTCATGGAGGATGAGATGGCATCTTTGGAAAAAAAACAAACTTGGGACTTGGTGCCTTTGCCTCCTGGACGGAAACCCGTTGGATGTAAATGGGTGTTCAAGAAGAAATTTGGTGCAAATGGCAGTGTTGAAAAGTACAAGGCCAGATTGGTTGCGAAGGGGTACTCACAAGTGGAGGGAATTGATTATGGTGAAATTTTCTCTCCTGTTGCAAAGATGACATCCATTCATTTTCTATTATCTCTTGTAGCTTCTTATGAATTAGAGTTAGAACATATAGATGTGAAGACAGCTTTCCTTCATGGTGATTTGGAGGAAGAGATTTGCATGTCACAGCCAGAGCATTACATGGTGAAAGGTAAAGAAAATTTGGTTTACAAGTTAAAGATGTCTTTATATGGATTGAAGCAATCTCCTAGGATGTGGTACTTGAAGTTTGATGCCTTTGTGTTGTCAATTAGATTTGTGAGATCGAAATCGGATCACTGTGTGTATTATAAGTATGATGGTGATCATATTCTCATTATTGCATTATATGTTGATGATATGTTGCTCATTGGGAAGGGTAAGAATATGATTGCTGATTTTAAGTCTCAGTTGGAAGCACAGTTTGAAATGAAATATTTAGGGGCAACCAGGTACTTTCTTGGAATGGAAATCAGAAGAGATAGAACTAATAGAAAACTTTGGTTAAGCCAAAGTAAGTATGTGAAGACCGTGTTGGTTAGGTTTAGCATGGAAGATTGTAGACCATTGTGTGTTCCTATTTCTTTGGGGATAAAGTTGTCTATTAGTGATTGTACAAAATCTCCTAGTGAGGTGGAGGACATGAACAGAGTACCTTATGCTAGTGATGTTGGCATTTTGATGTATGTTATGGTCTACACAAGACTAGACATTGCCCAAGCAGTGGGATTCCTTAGTCAATTTATGGCTAATCTTGGATAGGTACATTGGGATACTGTTAAACAAGTGTTTAGGCATTTGAGGGGTACTTTTGAGTATTCCATATGCTATCATGGTAATGTTACAGGACCTCCACATTCTATTGATATTCATGGATTTGTGGATTCAGATTGGGTAGGTGACATTGATAGTAGGAGATCCACCCGTGCTTATGTGTTTACACTCTTTGGTGGTGCTATTAGTTGGAGGAGTAAGAGACAACCTGTGGTTGCTTTGTCCATGACAAAAGTTGAGTACATGGCAGCAACTCATGCTTGTAAGGAAACCCTTTGGATTAAGAGATTGTGTTCAGATATTGGTGTTGATGCAGAACAGATTACAATTTGTTGTGACAGTCAGAGTGTGATTTGCCTTGGAAAGAATCCAACTTTCCATGCCAGAACAAAGCATATTGATGTACAGTTTCACTTCATACGAGACATGGTAGAGGATGGGAAGGTAAATTTGGAAAAGGTAGATACTTTGAATAATGTTGTCGATGCATTGACAAAGCCAGTGGGCACAGAGAAGTTCAGATGGTGTTCAGAGTCTATAGGCCTCTCGGCCTATAGCAGTTAAATCTTGTCATTTCTTTTGGCTCTTGTAAGGTGTTTGACAAGTGGGAGAATGTTGGGAATTAAGGTGACTCAACCTTTGCAATTTCCTAGCATTAGTAATTTAATTGTATATTTAATTATTGCCTAATATTGTAATTACTTACACATTCAATTTGGTCACATAGTTGAGGTGGCATGGCGACATGTTAGCGTACTTGGAATGTTACTTGGATGGTCAAGTCAATCCTACATGGATTTGGACGTTCCATATTGAGGTGGCATTAATTTTCCATGTGTTAGCATCTTTGGTATGTGGAAGGAAATATTCCATATGATAGAATCTATGATGTGTAAGGGCCAAGTTTGGAGTTTCCTATGACAAGTGATGACAAGTGTTGGTTGGCATCTTTGCATGGGGTAAAGGCATCTTTGGGTACCCAAGCTAGGCTATGACTTGTTGTAAGTAGAATATGTTATATTTAGCATTGTATGATGAATTTTCTTACAACATCTAAGATTGTTATTGTGGTCAGATTTTATGACGGTTGTAAGTCGCGTAAGAGAATCTGTCATAGTCTATTTTTAGCCTGGAGTGCTCTACATTGGGAAAGTCAAATCTGCCATGTATGACAGGTGTAAGGGATGTAAGGATAGAAATGAAAAGTGTCCTTTGATGCTAGAAATGGTCATTTGACCAAGGTGGATGCCTATCCCAAGATGCTCTCAAGATATGCCTTGTAATCTCTATAAAATGCAAAGTTTGGAGTTGTAGTTGCATAGTGTTTTTTACAGGTACTGCTATGCTGCCAGAATAACTCTAGAATCAACATTTGTGAACTCTTGGAAGACTTGCATTGCAAGTGTATTATAAACTATTGATGTTTTGATAATACATTGTGCAGGTTTAGAGTGTGGGGTTTTTTACCTGAAAAGGTTTTCCCCACAGTATATCTTGTGTCACCTTCTTTCTGTGTTGTGTTGCTGCTGTAATCTTTATGTTATTATTTTAATGTTGCTACAATTGTAAGGATTTAAATGAATTTACACTCCATTCCCCTCATTAGATTGGTGTAGGAAGTGTGTCCTGTGTACCTTGCTTCCTTTCAACAACAATGGTGACAGGAACATGTAGAGAGATGATGAGGACAGAAGAAATGATGGGGAAGTATCTATTAATAACAAAGGAGTTAACCAACATACAACTTATGATATCTACCTGGCATACCTACTTTCACCCCACGAAACAATATACCAAATCTTGAGCCCACATAGCTTGAGTTTCATAATGTGATTATTAGATATTGGTGGGCTTCTAGTGAGGAGTTTTGAGCTGAAATGTCTTTCCATGAATATTTAGATTTGAGGATGAAACACAAACCCAAAAGGGGTGGTAGATAGCAAATTATGAGCTACAGAAGAAGGTAAACAAGTTGAACATTCCAAATTTTGATGGGTCAAGAAAGACAACATTGAGAGCATGGGTACAAAAGCTAGATAGTTTTCTTCATTTCAGTCCTATACCAAAGGAGGAGGCCATTACCTATGCCACCCTACATCTTGACGGCATTACCCATGAGTGGTGGCACTATGGGAAGATCACTCTTGGTCATGATCAGATTACATCATATGTAGAATTCACTGGGTGATTGATTGATAGATTTTACAAGAAGGACCCAAAGTTACAGTTTAAGGAATTGGCATAGCTAAAATAATGGGGTTCAATAGAGAGTTACATATCTAAGTACTAGAAGCTATCAGTGATGGTGACTGATGTCTCAGAGTGTAGAATGATGGTTCTCTTTATAGATGGACTCACAGATCCTTTACCAGGCTGGATTAAGGGCCTTAACCCACCTTCTCTACATGAAGCTATGAAAAAAGCTAGGGACATGGAGTCTTCTACCTCCAAAATCAAATTTTAGATCAAGGGGTTTCCATACAAAAAAGATAAGGACAAGAAGCCCTTTCAACATGATATAAACCAACCAAGAGAAAAGACCAATCAGTTGAGTAATGACCATTTGAATAAGTACAAGAGGAAGAAACTATGTTTCCATTGTAGAGAGCCAGGGGATCCAACTCACAGATGCCTTAACAAGGCAAAGGCAAAACAAATTGAGTACTTTTATGTTGAAGAAACCAATTCTAAAATTTAGATCAATAATTTGATAAGGAGGACAACAGTGATGAAAACTCATCTTAGGAGGGAAGTGATGGTGAAGGAGTGATTCCACAACTCTCTAGCTTCCAGAAAGTTGGCTCTTTCAGAGTTAGAGGATTTCTTAGTGGGCAACTCATAATTTTATAGATGAGGTGGTTGTTACAAAATGTGGGCTCAAGACTGAGGAGATTGAGCTCATAATAATTTTTATGTAGTTGGCATTGGTGACATTGATGTGGTCTTAGGCATGCACTAGATGATGACTATTGGAGAGTTCACTATGAACTTGCACAATATGGAGATGAAATGTGAATCCAATAGAAAAAAGATTGTGCTTAGGGCATTATTAGATGGGGAGCCTCTAGTAGTTTCTCTCAAGAGAATGGAGAGAATGCTTAGACATTCAATCAGGTAGAGTGGGAAGTTGAGTGCCTAATTATGGCATAGGTTCCATAACAACAACAAAACAGCCACCATCCTGACATTCAGAAGTTGTTGACCAAGCACAGTAAGGTGTTTGAGAGTATACCACCAAGAGTGCCACCTGACAAAGGGATTGAGCATGTTATAGAGTTGGAGGATGGGTCTATTGGCAAGAGATACTGCTATGCATGACAGGTGTTGTCATTGATGGCAACTAAGTCTATCCTACACATCTGCATGACATAATTTTCTCATATCGAAAGTTAGAGTGAGGATTTGTCTAAAATAGGTAGTCAGAAATAGAGCATGTGACAGGGTCCGGTATCTTGGTCTGGATCTCTCTGGTGGTAATTCACAGCGTGTTGTGGATCTGATGGAGTGATAAGGATTGTTAGGACTATAAAACTAGAATCTTAGCCTCTAATGATGAAGGACTCAAAAGTTATAAGCATCTGAGTATTGGGTTCCAGTTAGTTAATACAATCAGAAGAAGAACATGTCGACCTAGTATTTGATCTTGGTTTGAATGAAGAAAAAGTGTTGGTCAAGAAATTTGTGATAATCAGTGGTATTGGCAGACATGATTGATGATTTGTAATACAATTCTTTGGTCCGCATCATTGTTTGTGCATGGATTCAGTCGATAGAGCAGAGTTTTTTTAATAAATGTTCTAATTTCTTTTGAAGCTAACTATAGTTGATTGAATTTCTTGATGCAGATATATATAGCTAATGGATTCAAGTGTTTTGGGGTGAGAGTGTGATGTGGTGATGGAATAAGTGCAAAAAAGGTAGAAAGAAGTGTGAAGGTGAAGATCTAATCTTGGATTATGGCAGAACAGTAAATAGGGCAGAGTAAGGATGAAATGTGTAAGATTAGTATTCTATGCTTAACCAGAACTAAATTCTTGCATTGGCAGATGCTATTCATCAGTTCAAACATTTTGTAATCTTATTATAATCAGTCCTATAGGTAGTGAGCCTCTTTGAGCAATGAGCTCTGGGCAGTGAGCTGGAAGGCATGTGCCTTCCCCATTTGTAATACTTTTAATAGAGTATAATTTCTTGTGGGTTAACCCCCATCGTGGTTTTTCCCTTAACCGGGTTTCCATGTAAAATCCTGGTGTTCATGTGTTATGACCTTGTTGTTTTTATTCTTATGTTTATAGTTCTTTCTTTTGAATGTATGTGGCAAATAAATTAAGGAACAATCTAAGAAGTTTTACAAAACACTTATTCACCCCCCCCCCTCTCAGTGTTTCTTAATTCCAACAAGGTCCAAACTAGTGATTACCACACCCTATCGACATCCTAAGAGACTTAAGGATGAGATAGAAAAAACCATCAAGGAGCTGTTAAGATGGGGCACGTCAAACCTAGAAAGAGCCCATTTGCTTCTGCAATTGTACTTGTCAAGAAGAAGGATGGGACAATGTATGCATGTTCATTGACTATCATGCACTGAACAAGAATACCATTAAGAATAGGTATCCTATTCCTTGCATTGATGAGTTGATTGATGAGCTACACGAAGCTTGTTACTTCTCAAAAAATGACTTGACATCAAGATATCATCAAATCAAGATGAGAGAGGAGGACATAGAGAAGACTTCTTTCAGGTGCCATGATGGTCATTTTGAGTTTTTGGTGATGTTGTTTGGACTGACTAATGTACAAGCTACTTTCCAGAGTTGTATGAATCAAATATTCAAAAAATAGTTGAGGAGATTTATGTTGAGATCTTCTTTGACGGCATTATGATTTTTAGTAAAACATGGGAGGAGCACATGAGGCATCTTGAGGAGGTGTTGAGAATCCTGGAGAGTGAGTCTTTTTATACCAAGGAGTCTAAGTGTGACTTCGGCATGACTGAGTTGCTTTATCTTGGTCATATTATCAATGCACATAATGTGATGGTTGATCCAAAAAAGATAAGGACGATCATAGAATGGCCTACACCTATGAATCTCTCTCAGCTCAAGGGATTCTTTGGGCTATGTGGTTTCTACAGGAGCTTCGTCAAGGGCTTCTCACAGACTGTAGCTCCGCTCACAAACTTGACCAAGAAGGGAGCCTTTATATGATCAGACTCAGTACAGAAGTATTTTGAACACTTCAAGCAGTTGATGTCCACTTGCCCTATGTTCGTAATTCCAGATTTCTCCAAGCCCTTTGAGTTGGAGTGTGATGCTTATGGAGAAGAGATTGGGGTAGTATTGATGCAAAATAAACACCCAATAGCATTTGAGAGTAGGAAGCTCAGGGGTGTGGAGAAGAGCTATTCAATGTATGATAGAGAGATGTTGGCCATAATGCATGCATTGGCCAAATTCAAACCTTACCTAGTGTTGTCATATTTTGCTTGGCCCTAAAATATTCCTATTTCCCTCCTTCTATCAAAGAGATTCGATTAGAGAAAGCCTAAATAGAAGGAGGAAAAGCCTAAATCCACCATTTCCTCATGCTATCCTTACAGAAAATCTCAAAAATATTGTCTGGATAATCCTTATAGAAAACCCAGAAAAACCTAGAAATCTTGTCTTCAAGTATCTTCCTTCACAGAGATTTCTTAGTTTTACACTTAGTCTTTTTCTATGCATTTTTTGTATGTATCTCTATTTGTATATTACCATATACATTCGTAGCTACAAATTTAGATACAAAGGGAATATACAAAAGTCACATGCAAAGTCCGATGCAAGCCGATATACAAAAGAACATACAAGAGATATATCAGCGGGAAATTTGCACATCGGCATGACTCAACTCAAGTCTCCCCGACAACTCGATATATTTGCATGTACAAGGAAGGATATACAAGAGTTGATACATACAAAAATGAATATATAGTTTGGACCTGAAGGAAAGATACAATCAGTTTAAGATGCAGAGGCATATGTATGCAGTTTTGTTTGTATAAATGATTGCATATGCAATATCATATGCAAAGGCGATATACAAGTCGGACCCAAACCCAATTTCAAATCTATTTCATAAAAGTTGAAGTCAGCATTTGCATATTGAAGATGTTTGTATATGCTGACATGAAAGAAAGGTGAGATACAAAAGCCGGATCCGATTCTATTTCCAATCCGCTTCATAAAAGTTGAAGTCTGCTTTTGTATGTACGAATGTATGTTTCACATGTACATTTACATATACAAAAGGCATATACAAAGCTCGATTGGGGTTTCTTTGCATATCTATTTTGTAGCGGTGGGCCCCAGTTCACTCAGCGGTCTATTTTGTAGCGATGGAGGCACATCTCAGCGGCTAATGGAATGATGACACGTGTCGGCTAGATTCAAAGGCAGATGTAAAAAGTGATATAAAAGTTAATGCCCACTTTCGTATGTTGGCAATTGTATTGTATATACATTTGCATATACAAAAGCATATAAAAGGGAAGATACAAAGACATATGCAAAGTGATTTGATATGCAAAATTCAGCAAATGAAGAAATCACATAAGTACAAAATCAAATAGTTTGAAGAACCTGATTTGTTGATGACGTCATCCAGATTCCCTCCTCAGCCATATTCTTCAAGATGATGATGTCATCAAGTTTTTTCAAGGTACATCCATTTTTCTATGTCTATATGCATACAAACGACTATCTCTTGCAGCGAAGATAAAATTGATGGTGTGCAAGAACGGCCGCCGACTCAAAAATGTATATGCAGTTTGAGCGACAGGACATCTCAGCGGCTGAATTAATTTTGTGGAGATTCCTCAAACGTAGAGACAATGCAAATCTAATCCTATGCTTCAGATATTTCTTGCATTTATGGGTGCAGGTCATGATTTATTTGTTCACGTTGAAAACCCAAAATATCTTTCACCTACCCCTATCCCAGATATCTCCTGCCATAACTTCTAGCAGGTGGACATCTCTTCTTATGCAGATATTTTTTGACAAAGCCTATTGGGCAAATTGACTATAACTGACCTTAGGTCAAAGTGCTAAATGCTATATATACATGTGAAACAGATGTGTTGCGGTTGGCTTTTTCTTCTAAGTTACTATAAGATAGAGGATTTTTTGTAACCAGACCTCTATAATGCAATTGTAGGAGAAACTAGATTTGATGGATTGTGCTCTTATGTTGAGCCTCTCATGTCTCTAGGTTTGTTCGTCAATGAATGTAATTGGTTATTCTGTGTCTATCTCTTTGCATTATTCTGTCTTTTGTAATGGCTACTTGACCTCTATAATCAATATAAACTGGTATTTTGCTCTCTTTTATTATTTTAGCACTATGTCTACTCTTTGGATTAGTGTAGGCTGTGTATTATGGACAAAACGGTCCCTTTCATTCCTCCATTATTCTGTCTTGACCTTTGTTAGAATCAATATGAGTCTGTGTAAGTCTTTCCAGCTATGAGATTATTATTATGTTGATTCAGTTGTAGCCAAACACATTTAAATCTAGTGTATCAGCCCTTTCCCTTTCAGTTTCCTTCTAACCCTTTCCCCTTGCAAGTATTAACACTAGGTTTAGATATATTTCTCTAAGCATTAGGCTTAGAAAGAGGAACCAGCCTTCACTGGAGTTTGATCTTAATTTGCAAAGTCGCACACTTTCAAGATCATTCCCATTGTATCATTGGAATGCTTGGACTTCTCCAAGCAGGGTGCAATTCTATATGACAACAGTTTCTGGCATGCCTGGTGGGATTACTCTACTCTAAGTGAAGAGCTAGACTGAGGATTTGGTGTCACTCTTGGTCAATGTGCTACTTGGAAGCACCAATAGATACCTGGTGACTCTGCTAACCTAGTTCCTTCAAACAACTTTCAACATTTCATGCCTGTGTAGACAAGATCTTCTTCTAGAGGTAATTTCCAATTTGTTGAACTCTCATTTGTTGATAGAAGGAGAAGAACAAGATTATCTAGGTCCCCTATGAGGGAAAATATAAACCAGCATTCAAATCATACAAGGGTATAGTCCACTCCTCCATTAGATTTTTAGGTTAGGTCTCAACATTCAGTTAAAACGTTTCATATCCCCTTTGTTAACAACCTGAACATACCTAAAATGGTGAGAAATCTACAATTTGTTGCATTTCAAGGAGACATCCTCTGGCCCTAACCCAATATGATGACATCCCTACATCAGCCTTAAAGGCTATGCCATTTTTTATCGGTGAGAACTCTATCACCCCTGCTAAGCACATACAAGATATTGGTAGTGTCTGTTCAGTCCACCATGTCACTTCTGATAACATGGCTGTGAGGTTGCTGGCCTCTTCTTTCAAAGGCAAGGCCTTACAATGTTATAGATGCCTCCAACCTAATTCAATAAACAACTGGGATGACTTGGGCACTAAATTGTGCCAACACTTTGAAGATAGAAGCGACCATTTGTCACTTATGGAGTAGATGGCTTCAATCAAAAGGGCTCCACATGAGCAGGTGGTAGATTTCAACTACCATTTTTAGAAGACATGGAACAGGATCCCTTAGCTAGTGAAGTCCTCTCCAAACACTACATTTATATATTAGTTGAGGTCTTTAAGCCTAGATATTGCAGTTGTGATTCAATCTATGGGTGGAATTATCTTGCCTAATGCTTATGATATAGCTATTAGGGTAGAAAATTGCCTAATCTAGGTAGGGAAAATTGCTCCGAGGCCACCTATGCTTCTATTTCTAGAGGCCCCTGTCATGTAACCTGCTACTATTGGTCCAATTCCTACTGCAGTCAACCCTATCCCCTCTCTAGCTTCACCTACATTTGAACAAATAGAGGAGAGAGATGCTCAGATCAGAAAGTTAACTAATGAGTTGACATTGGCGAGGAGACAGAATGCACAACCAAGCCAGTCGTATCAGTAGCCTAATCAACCCTATCAACCCTTTAATCAAGGGTATCAACAAAACAGGCTGTCATATCAGAATAATATGCAAAGACAAGGACAGCTTGGCTACATCAGACCACTCAATGCTATTAATCCTAATGTAGTTACCACTTCAGGGCCTCTCATGCCGATCCAGAACAATTTAGCTCAAGACAGTGACTGGTGTCACCCTTGCAATCTACCACATGATGAAAATTTGTGCCAAGGAGGACATTTCAATCACGCTTTGACAGTACCAGATCAGCCATCGAACTTGGAGCATCAGGTTAATATTAACCAAGGAGTGGTTGATAGTCAAGAACAAATGTAGAATGATGCAACTCTAATGAATTGGACTTATGATGATCACTGTTGTGTTAATCAAAGTTGCCCGGTTGCATCTAATACAAGATCAAAGAGAAGGGCTATTGAAATACTTCAGTACCTACGATCAGCCATACAATTGTCCCTAATATAAACTCAATCCAATCCCCAAAGGAGAAGGTACCTGTTGTTTCATCAAAGAAAGCAGATTGAATAGTGGAAGAGGTAGAAATAGTGCCAACTATGCAGCCTCAATCCAATGAACAAAAAATGAAAAGTGACTTTGTAGTCACTAAAACATCTCAAAAGGGCAGCCAAACACCCTTCAAAATAGTAGAACAGATGAAGAAAACAAACATAGGTGTCAACATGTGGGATGTATAGCTGATTCCATCTCAAAGGAATCTTCTTCAAGAAGCTCTAACTGATTTCAGTCATGACGGTGTAGAGTTGGCAAAGGAAAGGATGACTGACCCAATTAATCTATGTCAGCCCAAGGAAGAGGTAAGTACAAACAATGCTAAAAAGACCCATCCATTCTATGTTTCCCTAGTCATAGGTGATAAATTATTGCATAATTGTATGATAGATTCAAGGGTGGGTACCTCTGTCATGCCAAAAGTTATTGCTGAAAGATTAGGTATAAAATATGAGCCTATAGACAAAGGTGTAGTTCAATTAGATGGTACTGCTGTCAAGACAGTAGGTGTTATTAAAGGCCTAGAAGTCACCTTACATGCATGCCCTGGTTGTTCTATTTCACAAGACATATCTGTTATTGACCTCCCTGTATACTTTGGTATCTGTTTGTCTAGGGATTTCACTGCAAAAATAGGTGGGTATTTATCTTTTGACTGGTCACATATTTTTTAAGGACCAAATATGGTACCAAAGTGACCATTAGGACTGAACCAATTGCCAATGATCATATAGAACCCTACTCTCCAAACCCTGATAACATGAATTGTACAATACATGATTTGGAGGATAAAGATAATAATAGACATGAGGCTGCTACTCCTATGGATGAAGTACCAGATATCCTACTTGAAGAGTAGGTTGATTGCTTTCAGTTTGATACTCTTGATTATATAAAGGATACAGTACTAGGTACTTATTGTATCCATGAAGAAGATGCTATTATCCCCAATCTTGAAAGGAAAAAATTAGATCCAGGTGGGATATGGCAAATGTATTTTGATGGCTCCAAAAGCAAAAATGGAGCAGGTGTTGGGATGGTACTGATTTCACCCCAAAAGGAAAGTTATTTCTCTTCATTTAGACTGCAATTTAGTTGTACTAATAATGTGGCTAGATATGAAGCCTTGATTCAGGGCATACAGCTAGCAAAAAAAGAGGGATAAGAATTATGCAAGTATTTGGTGACAGTGAACTTGTTGTTCACCAAATCAGAAAGTTAAGTGCTTCAAGAATGACTTATTAAAGTCATACAAACACAGAGTCTGGGACCTGATTGAGGACTTTGATGCTTTCAACATTCAAGTCATCCCCAAGCAGAAAAACAAGGATGCTGATAGGTTAGCTATAGTTGGCGCCCAGTTTGATATCCCTCAAAATGTCAAACAAATTTTAGATTAGCATGTAAAGATTGCAGTTAGGCCTGAAGTGTTTGAAAGCGACCAACAAATTGTGAACTTTTTGCAAGATGAGGCAGAGTTTGCTGGAAAAAATTAGTTAGCATTACAAGAACAATATGGTGACCAAATTATCCAGATAAATACTAATAAATTTCCTAGAGGACTGATCACCTTAGAAAGCATGTTTGGGCTTGATGATCAGAAAAAGAAAGAAAAAATGAATATGACGATCAAAAAGCAAGACTATCAAGAGGTAGAGGTTACACATGGAAAATTCTTAAAGCATGTCAAGGTAAATAGTCAGGCTGAGAGGCAAAGTTTCAGTGAACTTTGTGATGAATTTAATGATCTAATTGCTTGGGATTATAGGGATTTAAAATGTTTTGATCCTAGTTTAATCCAACACACCATTGACCTAGATCCTAATGCCAAGCCTGTTCGCCAAAAGCAAAGGCCTGTCAATCCTAAAATAGAACCATTAATGAGAAAAGAGCTATCCAAACTCATAGAGGCTAAGATCATTTATCCTATTAAACATTCCTCTTAGATAGCCAACTTAGTTCCAGTCAAGAAGAAGAATGGAGAAATTAGACTATGTGTGGACTTTAGAGACTTGAATAAGGCCTCACTTAAAGACCACTACCCACTCCCTTCCATGGAGCAGATCCTACAAACAGTAGCAGGTGCTGAAAGGTTTTCACTCCTAGATGGCTACTCAAGCTACAATCAGATCCTAGTAAAGGAATCAGATCAGTACAAAACGACCTTTACCACCAAATGGGGTACTTTCGCCTATCAAAAGATGCCTTTTGGACTGACAAATGTTGGAGCCACCTTTCAAAGATCAATGGATTTGGCTTTCAAGGGGATAATCAATGATATTATCTTAGTATATCTTGATGATTTAATAGTATATTCCAAGCATCCAGCCGACCATTTGGGTCATTTGAGAAAAGTCTTCGAAAGATACAGAGAGTTTGGGATATCATTAAACCCCAAGAAATGTATATTTGCTATCCCTGAAGGCAATCTGCTAGGGCATGTGGTCTCCAAAGATGGATTGGCCATTGATCCAGAAAGAACAAGCACCATTCTTACTCTTCCTCTTCCCAACCATAAAAAAGGTCTGCAAAGTTTCCTGGGGAAGATTAATTTTCTGAGAAGGTTCATACCTAATTTTGCCCTAATAGCAAAGCCCCTCACAGCTATGCTAAAGAAGAATGTTGCTTTCATTTGGTCTAAAGAAGGTAGAGACAATTTTGAGGTTGTTAAACAAGCTATTGTACAAGCTCCTACACTGATAAACCCTGATTATGAGAAAGATTTTATTCTTTATGCCTTTGGAGGCAAAGAGGGTATATCAACTGTCCTGATGCAACAAAATAAGGAGAAGTTGGAGCAGCCAATTGCGTTCTTCATCCAGCCCCTCAAAGGATATGAATTAAATTATGACTTCATAGAAAGACAAGTGTTTGCTATGGTGAAAGCCTTGAAAAAATTTAGACATATGCTTTCAAATAGTAGAATTTAATTGATGGTAAATCACCCTGGTGTCAAGGAATTTCCCCTGAGTAAGGATATTAATGAGAAAAGAGCTGGGTGGATCACTAAGGTAATGGAATACGACATTAACATCAGCATTAATAGATTGGTCCATGGCAAAGGCCTATGCAAACAGATGGCAGCAGATGTCGAAGGTAGAAGTGACATATGTATGGAAGGATAGGCGCAACCAGTTGAACCACACACTCCAGTTGACTGGCATCACAACATGTTCACATTTCTTTAATTAGGTAGATGTCTAGATGGATTGAATCAATCAAAAAGAAGGTATTTCAGACTTCAATCTGTCCCTTATGTTATTATTGATGATGCTTGTTTAGAAGAGACATCAATGGAGTTCTTCTTAGGTGTATAATACAAAATCAAACTTTAAGAGTGCTAGAAGAATTTCATAATGGCCCTGTTGGTGGCCATTATTATCCTAGAACAACTGCAATGAAAATCATGAGGGTTGTCATGCCCACATTTCCCATGTGGTCACAACATGCATCACACATGTCATGTCCACATTTGTCATGTGGTCATGACACGAAATATAAAAAAATTTCTCATGCTTCCCTAGAAAACCCCTTGCATGCGTAAGCGTGCTCGGTGGCGTACGCTTAAGGCGTAAACAATGCAGTTGTCAGTGGGGTAATTTGCACACGTGCGCATACCCAAACACAAGAAGGCCAACAAGGGGGTTATCGCGACACGGTTAACATCACTACAAGGGTTAAACTTACTAAACTACTACACCCTAAATTATGGGAAAATCTGACAGCATAACGCCTCATAGGCGTGAGTGGGGTTTATTGCACTAACACTAATCTTGATCACGAGGTTTCCTAATAGGGTTAATAAATATCTTACCACTCACTAATTACGTTGGGATACAGTTGATTAAGATAATTGTACATTTTCCAACAAGGTCCGAACATTTGTTCTCCTTCTTGTTTCTCTAAAATTTAATTTTAATTTATTCTCTTTCACGTTCTCTATCAGTCAGAGTTATCACTGCATCCTTTACATTATTCATAATTTCTTGGTAGATTTGTTCTCTATCAATCAGAGTTATCAATGTATCCTTTACATTATTCCTAATTTCTTGGTAGATCGGTTCTCTATCAATCAGAGTTATCATTATATCCTTTACATTATTCCTAATTTCTTGGTAGATCAGATCATGTAAACAGGACTTACTAACTTCGTTTGATGAAGTCCACTAAGTTTCCGCTCTAAGTTTAATTCAACGTCTGAATTAATTTTTTTAATTAAACTACCCCAAATCATGATTAATGGAATGTTAAATCTTAATTAGTACTCTTAGCCCTATTCTAGAAAGGCCGTGCATTTTCTCCTCTTTGTTTTCACTTTTATCTTTTTTTCTCTTTTTCTCTCATTTTCTCAATTTGGCGTTTACTCAATTTACAGGTTGAGTTTAAATGGTCACATATGAAATGCATATGATGGCTTAATTTATTTAAGAACACACACACACACACACACACACACACACACACACACACACACACACACATATTATATCACTGGGTTTTCTTTTATAAGGATAGTGAATTTATAAAATTCATTCTAAATATATATATATATATATATACATTTATTTTACTTAAGCAAAGTATATTTTTCTTTTCATTTTCTTTATAAATACCTTGTATTTACATTTCTTTTTTTTTGTCAATATTGAAACCCTATTTTTTTTAAATGGCTTCCCTTTACAAAATTATTAATAAATAATATATATATATTAATATTTTATTGAGTTACAATATAAAGTTTTCTTTATAAAACCTATGCATATTATTAAATATTTCATATTTTCATTTGAATCATAGTGAAAATCCTAACACTTTTTTTTTTGGCTTGAGTTTGAATGGTGGGCAGGTTTCATGGAGGGCAGCGGTGGCGGCAGCACAGAGAGGAGGCCGCAGGTGGAGGTCACGGGCAGAGGGAGGCCGTGCAGAGGTTCTGAGGGAGGTCACGGGCAGAGGTAGGGTAGAGGTAGTCGCAGAGAGCGGCAAAGGAAGTGCAGAGGGGAGTGGTCACAGGGAGTGGGGTTCTGCGGAGGGCAGAGATCGCAGGTGGCCACGGGCAGAGGAGTTAGGGGATAAAGGGGGGTGTGGGGAGGGGGTGGAGCCCCCACCCACATCCCACAGTGTGGGGTGTGGGTGGGGCTCCACCCCCTCCCCACACCCATTGTAAAGGCCGCAACGGTGGGGGGGTTCAAACCCCCTCCCACCTCTTCATTTATTTTTTTATTATTATTTTTTTTTGTTTAATCACAGTTATTTACTATGTATCATTTACACAACTTCAACTTATTTTCTCAATGAAAATTTCATTTATTAATATATATATATATATATACACATAAAAATCACAATTTAATTTAAAATTTATATATACAAAATATATATATATATATTCAATTATCACTGTCAAATTAATTTTGTAAGGTATAAATAAAAAAAAAGAATCAGTTTATATTTGATTTTCTTATAATACATATTATCAATTACACCTCATGGTTATAATTATAATCTCTTTTTCAACCATTACACAAGGATAATTAAATCTATTTTTCTTTTAATTCAATTCTATTTCAAGTCAATAACTCAATTTAAATATACTATGCATATGATTTATGTTTATACATTTTTTTTTGAAGGGAAGATTTAATTGTATTTGCAATTAATTACAAACAAAACTCAAATGCATAACTATAACCAATTTTCATTTCTTTTCTTAGTAACAAATTACAACTTCATATTTGCCATAATAACAACTTCATACTTATCAAATTGATATTTCCATTTTTTCATACAATGAATTTACTTATAAACAACTTTTCTACAATTCCTACTTACTTAAATGGTAAGATATAAATCATCAACTTTTAACTTTTAATACAATGAAAGAGGCTTTCTCACAACTTATGAAAATACAATTTAACAATGAGCGAGCGAGCGAGCGAGCGAGCGAGCGAGAGAGAGAGAGAGAGAGAGAGAGAGAGAGAGAGAGAGAGAGAGAGAGAGAGGTTCTCATCTTTGAAAATCAACAAGGATGAAGTTCTTAATAAGACCAAGCTCTCCTCAAGAGCTTTAAGAGTAAAGGAAAATAAAATATTTTTCAAGACAAGTAAATTCTTCAACTTCACCCTAAGCTACATGAAACCTGCATATCACACAAGGGAAGAAAATACCACACATCTTTCTCTCCTCCCTACCGTAGACCCGCAAGAGGGTCACCCCCGAGCTAGGGAGGTCATCCACACACCTAGGGAACTCAAATCCATTTCACAACAAGACAAACAGACATCTCAAAAAACACTATATTACACCCATGGATATTTACAACACACAACTCAACCAAGGTGAGTTTAAAAAGGGGTAGGAGAGTGGACACACTCAACTCTAGAGTGCCACTCCTTCAAAATATCTCAACACAATTTTTCTCATGGCCTCAAGCCAACATGTTAACAAAATTTCTAAAGGAGTTCATATTTTGGCTCTCAAGCCATATAACAAATTACTCAAAATCACATAAAATGCCCTCAAGGCTTTCAACATCCCAAAACAAGGTAATGACCTCGAGGAGGATCACTCCTCCCCTACCCCACACTTGATGAGCATTTTCTCCCAAGTGGGAGAGGCTCTTTCAACACCCTACTAAATATTCCCCACAATAACAAAATACAACACAAGAAAAATACCTTTCACACAATCTTCATGCAAGAAAATTGAAATACAAGGGGAAGGCGTTAGCCTTGAAAACCAACCTTTAAAATTCCTAATATGGATGAAGTTGATGTAGACCTCCTCTAAAATATCCTCCAACATAAGCCACCAAACTCCCTCTATCCTTTTTCCCAAAACAATTTCCAACAATAAAAATTCTCCAAAAAAATTCAACAACCCCTCACCTTATCCCAAGTGGGATTAAAATAAACCCAATCCATGAGCTTAGAGGAATGGGGAGGTGACACTTGTCACCTCCTCACTCTTCCTTCCAACCACTAGCATGTCCCAAGGGATGGGTGTTGACACATGTCTCTCACCCATCCCCAAAGTCTCCCTCACCCCTTACCACATGTCCTCTCTCCAATACATGGAAGAGAAAAGGGGAGTTAAAGAGGGAAAGGGTGACACATGTCTCCCCTTCCTTTCCTCTCATGAAGGACCACACAACTCCAAGGGTACTCTCACCAATTGTGAGAGAGACTTGAAGTCAAGTCCTCCACAATTGGTGGGTCTTGGAGTCATCTCTAACCTTGGGAAGAGAAAAGGGATGGGTTTGAGTGTTGGTACCACTCATCCTATCCCTCCCATTCCTCCAAATTCGTCACTTAACTTTAGTGTGAAATTAAGGTGACCATATGGAGGTTTACCAAGGGTTACCCAAGTCAAAAGGGACCCTAGACCCATGGGGTATAACCCAGGGTCAAGTTTTGCCTAGTTAGAACACCCAGGGTCAAGTTAAAACACAAGAAAAGGGTCTCCAAAAATTTTAAATTTAAAAATGTAATTCAAAGACAACTCTTACAACACATATCATAATTCAAATTAAAAGAGGGTAGACTTAACCCAATTAACCTCATGCAAATTAACATTACAACATTACATCATACACAGAGTTGATCTTGGTTCCTCGTGGAACTAGATCGGCTTCACAAGGGATTACAACATCAAGTGTGGGATGATCTCCAGTATCTGTGGTTTGTTAGCAATACCTGCGCACTTAATTGCAAAGTTAATTCCACATATAAATATCATAGCAAGCAATTTAAAACATGCATTCCCATAAAATACCACAAGTTCTCTTAAGCATAAAGGAAATCACATTACAATTTTCTAAGTAACATCACCTAATTAGTTTTCCTTTAATATAGAGCATCTATCTAACATCACCCAATTAGTTTTCCTATAATATAAACATCTATCTAACGTCACCCAATTTGTTTTCTCTTAATACAAGCATCTATCTAACATCACCCAATTAGATTTTCTTTAGAATAAACATCTATCTAACATCACCCAATTTGTTTTCTCTTAATACAAGCATCTATCTAACATCACCCAATTTGTTTTCTCTTAATACAAGCATCTATCTAACATCACCCAATTAGTTTTCCTTTAGCATAATAAAGTCTAAAAGTTCAGGAATCTGGGATCAACAGTCCCACAAGTATAAAAGTATCAGCAACAGTAAGGTAAATAGTCACATGAACGGAAATGAAAAAGGTAGGCCTCATAAGGGCCAGTTATTACTTGCCTAATTTGTTCAGTGATGAACATAAGTGGATCAGAAATTGTAAAGAATGTGCATTATTTGCTAGAAAATAGAGATTGGTGGCTCTTCTCCTTCACCCAATCAAAACAGAGCAGCCTTTTTCTCAATGAGGTTTAGACTTCATTGGGGTAATCAATCCTCCTTCTAGTGCAGGCCATAAGTGGATTCTCATAGCTGCTAATTATTTCACTAGATGGACAGAGGCAGTTGCATTTAGGGATGCTACAGAGGCATCTATTGTGGACTTTCTTGAAGATATAGCCACAAGGTTTGGTGTGCTGTCCACTATCATTTCTGATAATGCTAAGTCCTTTACATGCACAAAGGTGAGTGAATGGGCACTGAATCATGGAGTGTACATGAAAACTTCATCTAATTACTATCCTCAAGGCAATGGTTTGGCTGAGTCCACTAACAAGAATTTGATCAAAATCATCAAGAAAATAATAGAAGATAATCAAAGGACTTGGCATTCTAAGTTAAAGACTACTCTTTGGGCTAACAGAATCACTCCCAAGAGAGCCATAGGTAATTCCCCTTTCATGATGGTATATGGAAGGGAAGAAAGAGTTCCATTATCACTAGAGTTGCCTTCTCTTGAGTTAGCACAGCATCTTGAATAAATGGAAAATGATGCCATAATAATCAGACTTGCAGAGCTGATGGAACTCGTGGAGAAGAGAGATACTGCTATGAGGACTCTTGAGGCTCATCAAGATTAGGTTAAGAGGACTTTTGATAGGTCAAGAGATGATAGAACATTTAGTGAAGGAGATATAGTGTTGAAGTGGGATGCAGATAAAGCCAAGGTTGGAAGACATTCAAAGTTTGATGCTTTGTGGAGTGGCCCTTACATCATCAACGGTTGCAAGCAGGCTAATGCATTTCAACTTTCCAAGCTAAATGGAGAAGTTCTACCCATCCCAGTCAATAGGATCCATCTCAAATCTTACCATTAAGGTTGGTATGAGTGTTTGTATTTACTGTTTTAAGTTTTTTTTTTAGTTTTAGGTTTCCCATTTTCCTAAGTGCTTCTGTGCAGGCTGCATTGTCATTAGGAGAATGCAGGTCTTTCCCCTTTTTTGTGTTTTGGAGGCAGGTTCCAGTTTTTCCAGCATGTTTTAGACTTGACTCTTTGCCCAGTGGATGCATAAGGCTACTGATCAATTTGTTTAGTAGGCAAACATCCCCGAGAGGTCACCAAAATGTTGTCATATTTTGCCTGGCCCCAAAATATTCCTATTTCCCTCCTTCTATCAAAGAGATTTGATCAGAGAAGGCCTAAATAGAAGGAGGAAAACCTTAAATCCACCATTTTACTCAAGCTATCCTTGTAGAAAATCCTAAAAATCTTAGCTGGATAATCCTTGCAGAAAACCCAGAAAAACCCAGAAATCTTTTGTCTTCAAGTATCTTCCTTCACAGAGATTTCTTAGTTTTACATTTAGTCTTTTTGTATGCATTTTTTTGTATGTATCTCTGTTTGTATATTAGCATATACATTCACAATTACAGAGTTAGATACAAAGGGAATATACAAAAGTCACATGCAAAGTCTGATGCAAGCCGATATACAAAAGAACATACAAGAGATATATCGGCAGGAGATTTGCACATCAACATGACTCAACTCAAGTCTCCCCGATGGCCCAATATATTTGCATGTACAAGGCAGGATATACAAGAGTTGATACATACAAAAATGAATATACAGTCCAGACTTGAAGGAAAGATGCAATTGGTTTAAGATGCAGAGGCATATATATGCGGTTTTGTTTGTATAAATGATTGCATATGCAATATCATATGCAAAGGTGATATACAAGCCAGACCCAAACCCAGTTTCAAATCTATTTCATAAAAGTTGAAGTCCACATTTGTATATTGAAGATGTTTGTATATGCCGACATGCAAGAAAGGTGAGATACAAAAGCCGAATCCGATTCTATTTCCAATCTGCTTCATAAAATTTGAAGTCTGCTTTTGTATGTACGAATGTATGTTTCACATGTACATTTACATATACAAAAGGCATATACAAAGCCTGATTGGGGTTTCTTTGCATATCTATTTTGTAGCGGTGGACCCCAATTCACTCAGTGGTCTATTTTGTAGCGATGGAGGCACATCTCAGTGGCCAATGGAATGATGACACGTGTCAGCCAGATTCATGCAGATTCAAAGGCAGATGCAAAAAGTGATATAAAAGTTAATGTTCACTTTTGTATGTTGGTAATTGTATTGTATATACAAAAGCATATACAAGGGAAGATACAAAGACATATGCAAAGCGATTTGATATGCAAAATTCAGCAAATGAAGAAATCGCATAAGTGCAAAATCAAAGAGTTTGAAGAACCTGATTTGCTAATGACGTCATCTAGATTCCCTCCTTGGCCATATTCTTCAGGATAATGACATCATTAGGTTTTTTCAAGGTACATCCATTTTTGTATGTCTGTATGCATACAAACGACTGTCTCTTGCAGCGAAGATAAAATTGACGGTGTGCAAGAATGGCTGCTGACTCAAAAATGTATATGCAATTCGAGCGACATGACATCTCAGCGGCCGAATTAATTTTGGGGAGATTCCTCAAACTCAGAGACAATGCAAATCTGATCCTATGCATCAGATATTTGTTGCATTTATGGGTGCAAATCATGATTCAGCTGCTCACGTTGAAAACCCAAAATATCTTTCACCTACCCCTGTCCCAGATATTTCCTGCCATAACTTCTTGTAGGTGGACGTCTCTTCTTGTGCAGATATTTTCTGATAGAGCCTATTGGGCAAATTGATTATAACCGACCTTAGGTCAAAGTGCTAAATGCTATATATACATGTGAAACAGATGTGTTGTGGTTGGCTTTTTCTTCTAGGTTACTATAAGATAGAGGATTTTTTGTAAACATACATCTGTAATGCAATTGCAGGAGCAACTAGATTTTATGGACTGTGCTCTTATGTTGAGCCTCTCATGCTCTAGTTATGTTCGTCAATAAATGTAATTAGTTATTTTGTGTCTATCTCTTTGCATTATTCTCTCTTTTGTAACGGCTACTTAACCTCTATAATCAATATAAACTGGTATTTTTCCTCTCTTTTATTATTTTAGCACTATGTCGACTCTTTGGCTTAGTGTAGGCTGTGTATTGTGGATAAAATGGTCCCTTTCATTCCTCCATTATTCTGTCTTGACCTTTGCTAGAATCAATGAGTCTATATAAGTCTTTCTAGCTGTGAGATTATTACTGTGTCGATTCAGTTGCAACCAAACACATTTAAATATGGTGTATCACCCCTTTCCCTTTTAGTTTCCTTCTAACTCTTTCCCCTTGCAAGTATTAACACTAGGTTTAGACATATTTCTTTAAGCATTAGGCTTAGAAAGAGGAACCAACCTTCTCTGGAGGTCTGATCTTAATTTGCAAAGTCCCACACTTTCAAGATCATTCCCATTGTATCATTGGAATGCTTGGACTTCTCCAAGAAGGGTGCAATTCGACATGACAACACCTTGTTGGGGGCAAGTTCATCATCAAGAAAGATCATAACAACATTAAGTATTTCATGAACCAGGAGAATCTTAATGATAGTCAACAGAAGTGGGTGAGCAGGCTACAAGAATATGACTTTGACATAGAATATGTCAAAGGGAAGAAGAACATAGTGGCAAATGCATTATCCAGGAGACCCCACTTGTGTTTGTTAGGGGAGATCTCTACTGATTGGAGAGAGTCAATTTTAGCAATGTATACTAAGGATTCTTGGGCAGCATGAATCATAGAGGGCATAGTGTAGGATGATAGGTACTCAGTGGTCAATGATTTGATTATTTATAAGGAGAGGATTTTCCTAGTGCCTAACTCATAGTTTAAGGGCAAGATTTGAGGACTTTCCATGACACACCTATGGCTAGTCATCCCAGATTCTTCAAGAGATACAGGCAGGTTCAGGTTCAGGAGCATTTCACATGGAAGGGACTTAAGAATTAAGTCCTTAAGTATGTTAGGGAGTGCCCTATTTGCAAGCAAAGTAAGAACGAACATACTTATCCAGTTGGACTACTTCAGCCCTTGCCCATTCAAAATAAGAAATGGGAATACATCTCCATGGACTTCATTACTAGGCTACTAAAGGTACAGGGGAAGGATTGCATATTTGTAGTGGTCGACATACTAAGTAAGTTTGCACACTTCTTCACTATATTAGTGACATACACAGCAGTATAGGTAGCTGATTTATTTTTTGGGGAGATCTTGATGTTACATGGGATGCCCAAGGGAATTGTGAGTGATAGGGAGAACAAGTTCCTAAGTCTCTTTTGGCAAGAGTTGTTCAGGCTGTGTGCCACTAAGCTTACTCCTAATACCAGTTACCACCCACAGACAAATGGGCAAATAGAAATAGTGAACAAATGAGTGGAAGGGTATCTCAGAAACTATGTTTCGGGGTAGCAGAGGGCATGGATCAAATGGTTGCATCTTGGGGAGTATTGTTACAACATGACATATCATATGTCAATCAGGATGACACTGTTTATGGCTTTATATGGGTATGATGCCCCTAGTTTCATGGATTTTCTACTTGGTGATAGTAGGGTACCGAAGGAAAAAGACTTATTGCAAGAAAGTCAAAATATCATTGGTGCAGTCATGGTAGGAGGGTTCACAGAATGAACTGTCTGAACCATGCAGCAAGAGTAAATAGAAAGGAAACAACTAAAAGAACTAGAAGAAATGCAGATTCAGTCATTCAGTATATCAAAGAATTCAAAATAGAGATCCACCAGCAACATGCGGGCTTATAATTAGGGATCAAAGGCCTGAGTACATACATGCACAAGATAAAGCTTTGAAGCTCCTTCGCACAAATCTAAACTATCAAATCTTTCTTATGTGAATTGCCTTTTTCCTAAGGATCTTTTACATCTTTATATATCATTTATGGACCAATAGATTCCTCCATGTCGGCCAAGGAAGGTCACAAACTCCAATGAAGAGATGTAATGTGTTCATAGATAGGTCAGACCTAAATGCTTATAACACTTCCTCAAATGAATGGGACAACATGCGGACCTCCGGGGAATGTCAACCACAACAAAGGATCATTGAATGATGTGTCATTAGGATCCACAAGGCAAGGAATGATCTGCAAGCCTTCTCCTTCAGCTAATTATCAGGAACTATTATAATGCTCTATTCTAAGAAAATAGTTGATCTTCTGATAGCGATATCTTTCCAGTAACTGATCCAAATGCTCTGAATTCTTGATATGATGTAGATGAATGAATGTCGATGCTAAGTCTAGATCCGCAAGGTGTGAAATGCCAAAACCGGACCACAAGCTGAGAACTTCTACTAACTGAACTAGAAAATGAAAAGAACTAAAATGCAAACAAACTGAAATGCAAATATTTTTGGTTGATGCAAGATTTCTCTTGAACCAAGGATGCTCCTGGATCAGACATCCGAGGTTATTGAAAAATTGAGTCCCTCACTTTGTTGGGGCTAGGGGAGAACCAAGACGGTCCGCCTTAGCCTAAGAAATCCAAGATGAATCTTCTGGTTTGCCTTTCCACTTCACAAGATATTCTTTGTATTGTCTTCCTCTAGTGTTGCATCCAACTCTGTTGTCCAAAATGTCTTCAATTTGTTCCAGTGTTTGTTGTGGTAACTACTTCTTCAAATCTTCTTCCATGTTGTCACTAAACTCTGCTTCATGATACTGATATAGACCTGCAATGTTGAAAATAGGTGAAATACGTAATGTCTCTGGTAATTTCACTTCATAAGCATTTCTTGAATCAAATTTCTTGAGTATCCTACAAGGTCCAAACTTCTTCATCTTCAACTTGTTATATGTCCCAACTGGAAATCTTTCTTTTCTTAAGTACACCATCACTTCATCTCCAACTTCAAATTCCTTATGTCGTCTCTTCTCATCTACTTTCTCTTTGTACTTACTGTTCATGTCCTCCAAATGCTTCTTCACCTAATTATGCACTATCTTCATATGATCTGCAAATTCTTCTACTTCTGTACTTCTCTTTTCCTCTATACTGATATCTCTTAATTCTGCTACTCCTCTAGGATTCACTCCAGTAACAATCTCAAAAGGTGTTCTTCCAGTACTCCTATTCACTAAATTATTGTATGCAAACTCTGCTTGTGAAAGAATCAAGTCCCAACTTCCAATTTTGTCTCCAACCAAACATCTCAACAAGTCTCCCAAACTCCTATTCACTACCTCTATCTGTCCATCTGTCTGTGGATGAAAAGTTGAACTAAACTTTAAATCTATCTTCATATTCTTCTAAAGTGTCTTCCAAAAATACCCAACAAACTTTGTGTCTCTGTCTGAAATGATACTCTTAGGTAATCCATGCAATCTCACAATCTCTTTGAAAAATAGGTCAGCTACATGTACTGCATCAATTATCTTCTTACAAGGTATGAAATGAGTCATCTTTGAAAATCTGTCAACCACTACAAATATTGAATCATGTCCTCTCTGTGTTTTTGGTAATCCCATTACAAAATCCATGCTTATGTCTTCCCAAGGTCTCTCTGGTATTGTCAAAGGTTTATACAATCCAATGTTCTAACTACTCCCTTTTGCAACTTGACAAACTCTACAACTTTGCACAAATCTCTGAACATCCTTGTGTATCTAAGGCCAAAACTAGTTTTCACTCACCAAAGCCACTGTCTTATCAATGCCAAAATGTCCTACCAATCCTCCACTATGCTTCTCCTTGATCAAATTGTCTCTCATTGAACTTTTAGGTATGCACAACTGACTTCCTTTGAATAACATATCTTCTTGAATGAAATAGTCTAACCACTTACTTCTATCTGCTACAACAGGTTCCTTACATGCTTTCCAAGGTTCTGCAAAATCAATGTCTCCCTCATACATGTTCTTCAATTCATCAAAACCCAACACTTCAACTCTCATTTTTGTCAACAAGTTTCTTCTTCTACTCAAAGCATCAGCAACTTTTTTTGATTTACCACTCCTATGCTTCAACACAAAAGTATAACTCTGCATGAACTCTACCCATTTATACAATCCAATGTTCTAACTACTCCCTTTTGCAACTTGACAAACTCTACAACTCTGCACAAATCTCTGAACATCCTTGTGTATCTAAGGCCAAAAATAGTTTTCACTCACCAAAGCCACTGTCTTATCAATGCCAAAATGTCCTGCCAATCCTCCACTATGCTTCTCCTTGATCAAATTGTATCTCATTAAACTTTTAGGTATGCACAACTGACTTCCTTTAAATAACATATCTTCTTGAATGAAATAGTCTAACCACTTACTTCTATCTGCTACAACAGGTTCCTTACATGCTTTCCAAGGTTCTGCAAAATCAATGTCTCCCTCA
This sequence comes from Cunninghamia lanceolata, assembly GCA_027924645.1. Taxonomy (NCBI): domain Eukaryota; kingdom Viridiplantae; phylum Streptophyta; class Pinopsida; order Cupressales; family Cupressaceae; genus Cunninghamia; species Cunninghamia lanceolata. Next base: position 1,897,967 of record BSBN01000937.1, on the reverse strand, counting down.
TACATGTTCTTCAATTCATCAAAACCCAACACTTCAACTCTCATTTTTGTCAACAAGTTTCTTCTTCTACTCAAAGCATCAGCATTTTTGATTTACCACTCCTATGCTTCAACACAAAAGTATAACTCTGCATGAACTCTACCCATCTCATATGTCTCTGATTCAACTTACCTTGACTGTTCAAATATTACAAAGCTTGATGATCTATATACAACACAAACTCCTTAAGCAACAAGTAATGTCTCCACTTCTTCAAGGCTTGAATTATGGCATAGAACTCTTGATCATAAACTAAATATCTTTTCCTTACATCATTCAGCTTCTCACTGAAATAAGCTACAAGTCTACCCTCTTGACTTAACATTGCTCCAATTACACTTCCACTTGCATCACAATCAACTTGAAATACCTTATTGAAATCTGGTAATGCCAAAACAGGTTGCTCTGTCACTTTCTGCTTCAACAACTCAAAACTTTTATCTGCTCCTGATGTCCACTTAAAATCTTTTCTGTCACCTCTCATTGTCTCTGTCATAGGGTTACAAACTAAACTGAAATTTTTGATGAACTTCCGGTAGAAGCTAGCCAATCCATGAAATGATCTAACTTTTCCAATGCTCTTCGGTGTAGGCCATTCAATAATTGCTTTCACTTTCTCAGGGTCCATCTTCAATGCTTCCACAAAAATCACAAATCCCAAATATACCAATTATTCCTTTATGAAACTACACTTCTTGATGTTTATCAACAATTTCTCCTTTCTCAACCTCTGCAAAACTTGTCTAATATGCCACAAGTGTTCTTCTTTTGTCTTATTGAAAATCAGAATATCATCCAAATATACAATCACAAACTTACCCAAGAATTTCTTTGGAACTTCATTCATCAATCTCATGCAAGTACTCGGTGCATTTGTCAATCCAAAAGGCATCACTAGCCACTCATACAATCCTTCATTTGTCTTAAAAGAAGTCTTCCATTCATCTCCTTCTCTGATTCTAATCTGATGGTATCCACTCTTCAAGTCTATCTTTGTAAAATATATTGCTCCACTCAAACAATCCATGATGTCATCCATCCTAGGTAAAGGAAATCTATACTTAACTATGATCTTTTTAATTGCTCTAGAATCAGTACACATTCTCCATTCTCCATCCTTCTTCCATGCTAGCACTGCAAGTACTGTACAAGGACTCAAGCTTTCTCTGATCAAACCTTTCCTTAACAAATCTTGTATCTATCTATTCAATTCTTCATTTTCTGCCAGTGTCATCCGGTGTGCTACTTTGTTAGGCAAACTTGCTCTTGGTTTAAGATCCATGTGATGACTGATACTCCTTATAGGTGGTAATTCGTCAGGTACATTATCTGATATGATGTCTTCATATTCTGTCAACAACTCCTCTATCTCCTCTGGTTCAATTTCTTCCTTCACTAATTCAGGCTTCTTAGGAATCAAGGCATAACACATACTTTCCTATTTCAAACCATCCAAAAATTTCCTTCCATCTACCAAACAGATTCTAGCATTCCCACATACTACATCTTTAGGATCATCTTCTAAAGGAATCAAAGTAATTATTTTCCCATTTACTGTTATAGTATATGTATTCTTTCTCCCATCATGTATAGCTTTTCTATCATATTGCCAAGGTCTACCCAACAATATATGAAAAACATCCATAGGTATAATATCACACAAGACTTCATCATGATAAGATCCAATATGAAATTTCACCAAACATTGTTCACTCACCAATACCTTATGATCATCCTGAATCTGTGTTATCTGATAAGGCTTAGGGTGTTTCAATCTTTCCAACTTTAGCTTAGTCACCATCTCCTCTAAAACTAGGTTATCCAAACTGCCACTATCAATTACAACTTTACAACACTTACCTCCAGGTTTGCATCTAGTTCTGAACAAACTTTTCCTTTGTGATGGTTCCTCATTTGTCTCTACTTGAAATAGTGCTCTCCTCATCACCAATGATTCTCCTTTCTCAAGTTTGCCAATAGAATAGGGGTCATTTAATTCAACATGTTCTTCTTCAATATAGGTTGCTCTCCCACTATTTTCTGTCCTCTTATTTGTACTACTTTGATTACACTCAAATGCTCTATGTCTTTCACCTCCACACTTGAAACAAGTACCTCTGAATGTCTTCTTATCAAATCCTCTTGCTTCTCTTTTGTATCCTTCATTCCGATATGCACTAGGGTTTCCTCTCCGGTAAAAACTTCTGTCATCTCTCCAATAAGCATTGTTATCTCTGTCATCCTTCTTCAATGAGCTGTCAAACTTGTGTTGCTCCACAAATGATCTATCTCCTCCAGAATAAGTCTTACCTTTTTGAAATTTACCTCCTTTGCCTCTTTCCCTCTGATCATGTCTCTTATTCAGCTTCTCTTCAACTTTTAGGGCAAATTGATATGGTTCTTCTAAAGATGTCATCCTTACCAAGCTTAGTTCTTCTTGAATGTTCAATCTCAACCCATTAATATATCTAGCCACTTTCTCCTTGATTGCTTCACTATGTCCTGTCCTTATAATCATCTTATGAAATTCTTCTGTGTACTCCTTCACAGATTTCTCCTTCTGCCTTAGGTTTTGCAATCTCTTCAACAGTTCCAACTCATAGTCAACAGGTATGAATTGATTCTTCAACTTTGTCACCATCTGGTCCCACTTTGTAATCTTTTCTTTTCCTCTTCTATTTCTTTCCAACTGAATTTCTTTCCACCATATAGCAACATGTCCTTTCAACTTTGTCTTTGCAAATTTCACCTTTTCTAGATCTTCAATTTCCTCATATTCAAAGTATTCTTCCATGTCATTTATCCAGTCAATCAACTCTTCAGGGTTTAAATTACCAGTATAATTCGGCACATCAACTCTAGGTCTTTTCCCAATCTTTGAAATAGCTTGCAACATCTTTATCTGATCTGATTCTTCTTCTTCATTACCTTCTAGGGTTTCACTAGTTTGTTCAACAGATTGAAATTCTTCTTCATCATCACTTTCAATATTAGGTCTCGGTGTCAATCCTCTTCGCCTATCTTCCTCAACAACATCCAATCGAATTCACATTGTTCTCATCAATTCCATCATCTCATCCATTCTATTAGCCATTGTACCAATAGGAGGAACTCTTCGCGGCAGCGTCTTCCTAGGATCAAGTGCAAACTGCCTCAGGTTCGGCAATAGAGCTACAAGCGACAACTACCTCTCAATTGGCGATCGGTTGCGCACAAGTAACCTGCCTCAAATCAGTGATCTACTCACAACAAGATCTTATGGAATCTCCTTTGCCAATTCACTCCAAAGACTCAAACTTTTGCTCTCCAAGATTCAAACTTTCGCTCTGATACCACTTGGTGCAGTCACGGTAGGATGGTTCATAGAATGAACTGTCTGGACCGTGTAGCAAGAGTAAACACAATGGAAATAACTCAAAGAACTGGAACAAATGTACATTCAATCATTCAGTATATCAAAGAATTCAAAATAGAGATTTGCTGGCAACATGCGGGCTTACAATTAGGGCTCAAAGGCCTGGGTACATACATGCGCAAGATAAAGCTTTGAAGCTCCTTCGCACAAATCTAAACTATTAGATCTTTCTTATGTGAATCACCTCTTTCCTAAGGATCTATTACATCTTTATATATCATTTCCAGACCAATAGATTCCTTCGCATCGGCCAAGGAAGGTCACAAACTCCAATGAAGAGATGTAATGTGTTCACAGATAGGTCGGACCTAAATGCTTAGAACACTTCCTCAAATGAATGGGACAATGTGCAAACCTCTGAGGAAGGTCGGCCACAAACCAAGGATCATTGGATGATGTTTCATTAGGATCCACAAGTCAAGGAATGATCTGCAAGCCTTCTCCTTCAGTTGATTATCAGGAACTGTTATAATGCTTTGTTCTGAGAAAACAGTTGATCTTCTGATAGCGATATCTTTCTGGTAAATGATCCAAAAGCTTTGAATTCTTGATATGATGTAGATGAATGAATGTAGATGCTATGTCCTGATCCGCAAGATGTGAAATGCCAAAACTGGACCACAAGCTGAGAACTGCTATTGACTAAACTGGAAAAAGAAAAGAACTGAAATGAAAATATTTTTGGTTGATGCAAGATTTCTCTTGAACCAGGGATGCTCCTACATAAATCATGAAAGAGCTCAAGGAGAATCTACAACAAGCACAAAATCAACAGAAATTGCATGCAAACCAGTACTGAGTAGAGCAGAGTTTTAAGGTTGGGGACATGGTCTACCTAAGGCTCTAGCCATATAGGTAGTCCACTTTCAAAAGGAGTGGATCAGAGAAGTTAAAAGTTAGGTTTTATGGTCTGTTCAGAGTGTCCAAGAGAGTGTGAGAAGTTGCTTATGACCTTGAGCTACTAGCCAATAATAGAGTACACAATGTATTTCATGTATCTAGGCTCAAGAAAGTACTTGGGTACAATGTTGTTCCTTCATCTAAGTTACAACCATTTGATGAGAAAGGGAAGCTAATCCTAATTCCAAAGGCTATCATTGACACTTGGGAGAGGAATCTTAGAAAGAGGATCATCAAGGAGTACCTAGTCAAATGGAAGAACTTGTCAATGGAGGATACAACATGGGAGAGTGAGCAGATATTACAACATCCTAAGATGAGATTGCTTGAGGACAAGCAATATTGGGGAGCACGGACTGTAATGTCTCCTTCTTAGCCAATTCGATAGGTGGGAGTGGTTGGCCTATTCTAGGGTTCCTGTAGGCTAATGGAGGTTGGTTAGGGAACTTCTGTGGAGGATTTCTAGCAGCTCTAGTATAATTGGATGATGGGTTGAGTTTAATTCTCCTTTTCGAAGGTGTCTTGGACACATTATCTAGGACTTACTATTTATAGTAAGACAAGCAAGGCCATTGGTGGTGAAGGTTTCATCATTTCCATTTTTAGTAATACCAGTGGTAACAACTAGTACTTGCCTTTCGATAATTGAAATGGTCAATGAATAATATTTTAATTTGTCGATATATAAGTTAAATTAAATATTTAACTTATAATAGTCTTATAAGGTATAAGTTACTTTATGTTATGAAGTGACTTATTAAGTGGGAGAAATAAGTTGTTTTAAAAGTGTAATGTGCTAGGTTGTGTTGGCGGGTGCCCAACTCATGGAGGAATAAGAGGTTTAAATATTTTTAAACATTAAAATATTATATTCCCATCTTGAGCATTGGAAAATGAGGAAGAACAAAAGGAAAAAAAGGTAAACTCATTTTTAATTCATTCATTCACTCATATTCTCCTGCATTCTTGCAGCTTTGGCTTTGAGCTAGAAAACAAGGGTTTGCAGGGACAAAATCCTTTGTAGATCACACTCTCTTCATGATTGGAAGACATCATCAGGAGGGTTTATTGGTAGTTTCATCTATAGACTACGCATGTGTTCATTTGATGCATTCCGATGGAGTTTTTACAAGATTCATACTCTGATTTTGTGAGCAACCAATGATAAACACTATAGTTGTAGATTTCTAAGATTTTGACAAAGTTTATGGCATTTTAGATATTCCTCTAAGCTGGTCGTACCTCCATAGGGCTGTACCATTTGTAAATTTGATAGTTTTGGTGATGGACAACAAGAAAATCATTCTATGTTAGGTGTATATTGCTAGGAACATCTTGTTGTTGGTAGAGATTGAAAACAATACAGAAAAAGAAGAGTTTTAGCAAAGTTTTATTGTTGTTGCAGTCTTCAGCTAGGCTGTACAGGCCCTTATAGGGATGTGTGCCTCTCATAGGGTGATACACCTTCTTTTTGGAGTAGATTTTGCTTGTGGCAAGGGCATATAGGATCTAGAAGCTCATTGCCTTCATTTGTACCGTGGAATATTTTGAGTTTAAAGCAATCAAAGCCCATTTTGGTGACAAACCCTAGCTAGTTTTGTACTTCATATTTACATTATTGAAGAAATACAAATGGGTATGTTACCGTATTGATATTTGAGCTATTTGTTCATCTGGGTATTCATATTTCATGTGTGTATGTTATATTTCTTTTTGGGTATCTTTGCATGTCTTGCATTTCATTACTATTTTCAAATATCACATGAAAAAACACAAAAACAATCAAGACACACAGCAGTGAACATAAAATCAAATAGGAAAAAAAAGTTGGTCATAGGAAAACCTACAAAATAGGGTGTATATTACAAACATTCATTGCCCTCAGTATTTTGCCACAATAAATTTTGTAATTGTTACCCAAGCCTCAAGGTATTTCAAGTAGCAATTCAATTTCTTGTACAATAATGGAGGAACTTATGGGTGGGAAAGATTCACAAAGAACCAACACAACACCAAATTCCATGAAATCCTCAAGATTCTCGTTTCCTCCATTGTTTTAGTGAAATGAATAATTGGCTACATTTAAGATTCAACTTATAGTACTAGATCTCTTTAGGTACTTAGGTGTTAAGATGGTATAAAAGCATATGTTGTTTACTTCTTTTAACAGTCATGTATTCCATTTTCTCCATTGAGTAGGAAATTTAACTATATTGTTTCTTTGTGTCTTTTGATAGGCATGTATGCCATTTTGTCTAATAAATAGGAAGATCATTTACATATTGTCCTTTGGAAGACATGTATGTCATCTTCTTAATCAATTAACATACTGTGTAATTATGTTTTTCCTTATTAATATATTACAACTTTAGCAATATATACTTTGTTATCACTTGAAGGAAGAATAATCCATACAAATAGACAATAAATAAACAAAATAAAAATACCCTTAAAGCAAATTTGAAAATTAGATAGTTGGTACAAATGTTGTGGAAACAACATACTCAATAAATGCCACATGATATAATCTACATAGTTGAGTTGAGCATCATAAACAACCCTAGATTGTAGGTTTGGATTAACCATGCATCACAATTATTTTGTTACACACTCTAATTAAACAAATTTGACAAATAGATATTTATGTCTTGTAGAAAGATTAATCATTTAGAGAAGTAGTAAATAAGCCATAAAAATCCACCAAAAATAAGTAACACAGATAAAAAATATAAGAATAAAGTGTTTGGATCAATTCCCTAGTGGGGTAGGAGGACCTCACCTTGCCATTATAGCCAAAATAAGTGTAGATTGACTGACCACTTGCATACAAAATTATCAACCAACTCAAGTGAGAAAGACAATCCACAATGCAAATGAAAACATAAACTATCAACATACTACTCTAGACTATCAACAAATAAAATTCAAAGAGAATTATATTTCCATTGATATTGAATTTGTTAAAAAACACATAGTTCAAATGTTGCATACATATATGTGTTTATAAACACAACGTTATAGAAGAGAAGCTTGTTAAAGGGTTCCATGTAATAAAAACATTCTTTGGTTCGTAACTATCCTTGATCTTCATGCAGTCCTTGGAAACAAGTAATGAAGGACATTTAATCTCTGACATCATGATGATATAATTGCCTTGATTTGTAAGAAAAAATATAGGTGGATTCACATGTACATCATCCTCCAACACACACACACACACACACACACATCGCAAGAGGAATTGAAGGTATCTATGAATACTAGATGATCATAAATGGCTACACAACTACTAGGGAGAACAAATACAAACACAAATAAATTTTATCAAAATTGACAAATTTCTTGTAAAGTTTAACCTTGTTGAACACAAATTTACAAACTCAAACCTTGTGACATAGCTTTTGAGAAAGCTAAATAATTGTTTGTGTATCTTAAGAAACAAGGCTCGAAGGAACCAAAGGAACCACATATAAATTAACTAGCATCATTTTATATAGATTCCTTGTTTCATAGAAATGCAATGTTTACAAAACTTGTAAGCGCTCAAAAATGGATACATAAAAATTCAATAGACCCTTGAATATATATCACTAAGTAAAACAAACAAATTTGTTTTGTCCCACAAATTTAAGTAAGTACTACAATTCATTACAAGAAAAATCAAGATGTTTTAGAGAAATCATTAAGTCGGGTGAAAATAATTAAATGATTTTTGCTAGTAGTAACTTAACCCATTTCACTAAAAACACAAAACTTCCTATTGTATATTGATTTTTCCTACCCATTGTAGTGAGTGAATGAATCATTTATTTATTTGAATCTATGTGGGATTCATATGAAGTTTTGCTGGATGAGACTTGGGAAGATAGGGGGAGCCTTGTTCATTGTTTCTCCTCCTAAACTTGCTTGGAAGCGTGTCATAGAAGTGTCTTTCAAGCATTAGATCCTTGAAGCAAAATTAAGAGCACAAATTTAAAACCTACACCCTATTTATATTAACTAAACAAAACTAAATTAAAACATTTAAAATATTATGCCATTGAATTTTTCCATTCTCATGTGCAGATGTTTCTATTAAAATGATGTGTTGTTGTGATCTCCATTATCAATAGGTATGTGACCAAGTATTGGTTCCTTGTATATTGCATTTACCTAGCGTATGTGAATATTAAAGCATGAGGCACTATCAATTGCAAGAGTAGTCACAAACATTTAATGCATTGTCAAGTTTATTGAATGTGTGGCACTTGGTTATTAAACACAAATAGACTTAATGCATGCAAGCTTAATGGGTTCATTAACAGACACCAACATCCCCCATTATATACATTTTTTTGCATCCAACATTAGTACATGTAAATATTCACAAGAATGTTGATAGATTTTAAAATGTATTCAAATAGGACAAATTTCATGTGGTGGGTAAATCAAAAATAAATTTACCATGAGGGAACCAGTTCATATTCAAGGCACTTTTGTTATCAAGAGCATCTGGAAAGCCTAAGAGGCTATTAAGCCATGACTTCTCTAGGTGGGAAATGATTTTTGTAATGGCCTTTCAATCAATCAATAGTCTATTTGGTGGTCTCAAATTCTTTCTTGTCAAGATCACCCTTTAGCTAAGGTGCTATGGATTCGTGCCTTGAAATCTTTCAAACAAGGCATTAGAGTTCTACCAAATCTCATTAACGAAGCTACCAAGAATTTTCTTTCTTGGCTAGAAGTTAAAATGAAATTTAGACTATCCAATCAAGACCGAGAGACTTTTCAAACTATTATTGATGCCATTCCTCCCCCTATGATTCAAAAACTTAGGGTTAGATTTTTCAAGCCTTGGTGGAAGGATTGGAAATGGTATCTTGACACACCATTTTGTAATTATAGTCCTCGTAAAGGATATTTGTGGCTTTTACCTCATCTACCTATGGTTGGTCAACTAAACCATCATTGGCAATTTTGGTCTTCTCTTGGTACTTGGCATCGTTGATTCTAGTCTATATGGTCGATCATTCTTGAGCTTAAATTGACTCATTTTTCTTGGCAAATTATTTATCAAGGCCTTACACTTGGTTCTTGTTTAACTCATTTAGGAATTATAAACCCCCGTTGTCCATTTTGTGATAGTTTGAGACTCTCAAGCATCTCTTTTGGTTTTGCACCAAAGCCTAAGAAGCTTCGAATTGGATGCATGGTTTTTTTAGGCCTTTTTGGCCTAATCCTTTCTCATGGCATATGGTTTTGTTAGGGGACTAGCCTTGTCTCCCATTCAACTATACTTAGATTTAGCATGCTTTCAGAGTGAAAATTCTCTTCAATATTTAGAAAGATAGAAATTTAGCTCTTTTTCCAGGCTGTAGGGTTGATGTTCATTTCTTTTTATGTACTAAAGCAATGATTTGCTCTAATGTGCTTATGCAAATTCAAGTGCAAGTGAGTAAAGTTGCACTTGAAGTGGCACATTTACAAGAGCTTTTGGCCCACTAGGGTAATGTTCTATGCATGTTGCCAAAGCCCTGCCTCCTACCTCTTCCCCTCCTCAAGGGCACTAGCGAAGTCACAATCAATCTACCAAAAGGGATTGAGGATCTTAGTCCCATGGCTCTCAGCCCTTGGGAAATAGAGATAATGTTGCCCACAACTGGTCTCAACCTTCACGATCACTTTTCATCTCTTCTCATGGGCGTGGTACTCCTAGCTGGCCTGACTCTAATAAGTTTCCTCACCTAGAGCTGGTCCTTTCTCCAATTCATGCTCAACAACCTTTAGACGAGACTAATGAGGAAGAGGGTGTTCTTCCTGGCTTGAAGCCCATTGATGATAGTTCTATCTCTAGTGATGTTTGGGGAAAACCTGATGATAAAGATCCCCCTCCTATCGGTGTTGTATTACCTGCATAGTTTTTATGTTTGGGCTTGGCCCTTTGTTGAACTTTCGTATTTGTTTTAGATGTTATCCCATATAGACTTTGAGGATATGCCCTTTTACCACCTATGTTTTTTTATTTGGTGAATATTCTACTATCTTTTTAATCATTTAAAGTGTAAAATAAAATTTATTCATCAAAAAAAAATATATATTAAACTCCTAAGATGCCCAGGTAGGTAAAAACGTCCCCACCATTGGGCCCTCTTCCATACTTCGGGCTAAGTCCAGCTGAAATAATTGACAGTTTTTGGTTGCTTATCTAATTTGACCATAACAGAAGCAACACACGAGGAGTGGCACTCGTTTTTATAACGCCCAACTTCAAGGAAGATAGGTTTTTAATAGCAGAAGAAATATCACAGAAATTACCCAACAAACTCTAGGTAAATAACTTATTTTGAAACTTATGGGTGATCCGTATCTCATTGCTATCTATACGGTGAAGTTTGTTACAGGGCAGATCACATGAAATTGTGTAGAGTGTTCCTTGTACCGTGGAAACAACCAGGAAATTGAGAAGCAAATGACAGAAAGGTGTAAATGTACCTTTCTGATGCCATATTGGTGGACTTTCTTTAAATTATATCTCTTCGTTGTAGCTACGTACTCGACACTTTGTCAATAACATCAGGCGGAAGCATTTTCTTTGCAATTGCTTAGAAATGGCGAATCATCTACAAATTTGTAATCTATTTGCCGCTTTTCATAAGAATGTATGATTACAACCCACATAGAAACAACATGGAGAGGGCAAAGGATAGTTTAATCTGCAAGAACTTGTCTAATAGACTGGGTACTCTTGTCAAAGCCTTCAATCCTTTAGTTCAGCAGATTTGTGTGCTTGATTCGCAAGCACCCAAACACCAACAGAATCCCATATTCCAAAAAAAAATAGGCACCCTTATCAAAGCTACTGAATTGGTGAAAATGTGAGAATGGAAGTCCCTTGAATGTGTTCCTGAAGGGGAGATATGCTTCTCGGATGCTTAAGCTGGGGGAGGACATTAATGACTACATCTACCGCCAATGGCTATGTTGCTGGATATGAAGAAGCTTGCAACAGACCTGAAAGAAGCAGAGGGATGTACAGAGTAAGCTGGTGGAATCGGGAGCAGATCTGAGCTTGATGATGAATGATTCAATTTTCAAACAGGCATCCGAGCTCACTAGTGACCCACATGAGAATACTTTCATGCTTCATTGATCTGAAGGATAAGCTGATAACACTGCTAGTTGTAAATACTGCTAGTCGATTTTATCAATTGCCATTGTTGGAGCTGAATGCTGCCCTGTCCCTTTTCTGCTTCTGGGCATTTGGCAGATGTCAATTCCAAATACTGCAGAAGAAAATCTAGTCAAGCAGGTATACTTCTTCAAATAGGGTTTATACATTTTAAAGCACTTTGCAGTCCCATGGACTTAGTTTGGTATTATATAATTTATTTAATTTCTCACTGAAATACAAAAGAAATTCTAGACCTACATCCAACAATTATTTTGTAGGATCACCTAAAAATGCTAATTCATCTGCATAACATAAACAAAACTAGTGAACGAGTCTTATCTTCTCGGGAATCATGTTTTAAGATGACATCTATTATTGGAATTAGAGTAAAGATTCTCCCCGTATTTCTACTGACCAATGAATCACAGGTGCAAGCAGAATGCAGAGGCCCGCCACTTGCTCTGAAGGTGAAGATGATTAGGAATTCCTTGCATGGTGAGCCCCAGGCAAGTGAATCAAATGTTTGTTATGCTACTATCTTGAGGATGTAAGTTGGTTAAGCACCATATCTGCAAAAGTTAATTTTCATAAGAATTGTATGTTGTATCAAATTTTCAGGACTTGTATGTTGTATCCCATAAAAATATGGTAATTGCATTATCAAAAATTCAAGCAATTCAAGCAAGAGGAAAGGAAGTGTGCAAGGTGTGCACCTGGAAAACACCATAGAGACACATTTCCTAGAAATGTATGGAAAGAAAATCAGCTGTTGGAGCTTTATTTATTTATTTTTTATGTGGTCCTGTGTCAAGGCAAGCATAGGAAAATTACATGATTATATTTATTGATGATTTTATTAGATAGATACAGGTTTATTTTTTAAAGAATAAGAATGATGTTTTTAAAGCATTCAAGATGTTTAAGGCTATAATTGAAAAAGAAAGCAAAAGATACATACAGTTTTTAAGAATAGATAGAGAACGTAAATTTTGTTTAAAATAATTTAATAAAAATTATGCAAGGAATGGAATCAAGAAATAGTTAACAACACCTTATACACCACAACAAAATGGTGTGACAGAAATTAAGAACTAAACATTAATAGAATCAACAAGAAGCATGCTAGAGGCAAATAGTATGGATAGAATGTTTTGGGCTGAAGCAATTAAGATTGTTCTTTATATCATGAATAGTAGCCCAACTATTAAGGAATAGAGCACCGTATGAATCTTGGTAGGGGAGAAAGCCTATAGAGTGGCACACTTAAAAGTGTTTGGTTGTTTAGCTTATGTTCACATAGATGATAAGAAAAGATAGAAATTGGATGCAAAGAGTAAAGCATGCATATTTACAAGTTATAGTGCATAGAGAAAAGCCTACAAGTTTTATTCCCCTCAAGGAAAGATGATCATTATATCTAGAGATGCAATATTTGTAGAAGGAGTCTATGCAGATCATTTGAAGAAAGAAAAAGAAATAGTAAGTCAATGTATAATTTGGGATCGAGAAGAAAAAGCTAAAAGTTCAAGACCTACATCAAGTTCAAGCAATGTTGTTATGAAAAGTACAAAAAGGTAATACAAACTCATCCTCCAAATCTAACATTTGATAGATCCAAGTTTTGAAAAAAGATTAACAAGTCAAGCTAGAGTAAGCAATGAAGCTTATGAATTGGTTAACTATGCATTTTATTCAAATATTAAGGTGGAACCAACTAAGTTTGAAGAAGCAATTGAAAATAAAGAATGAATTACATCAATGAAAGAAAAGATAAATGTTATTTAAAGAAACAAAATTTGACAGCTTGTAAAGCTACCAAAAGACAAATAAGTGATAGAACTAAATTGGTTTACAAGATCGATAATAATTTAGTGATGGTATAGTTGAAATATATAAAGCTAAATTGCTTGAAAAAGAGTATGTTCAAAGGTATGGTATAGACTATGAAGAGGTCTATGCACCTATTGCCAGACATAAAACTATAACATCAAGATATTATCATTAAAAACTTAGAAAGTAGGCCAATTAGATGTGAAGAGTGCATTTTTTAATGATCACATTAAAGAAGAAGTATATGCGGATCAGCCACAAGGATTTGAAGATGACAAACAAGGATATGTTTACAAATTGAATCTGAAAGTGCTCTATGTTTTGAAAGAAGCATCAAGAGCATGGTATTAAATAATTAATACATTGTTCTTAGCAAATAGATATGTGAGAAATAAGAATGAGCCTACATTATATTTCAAGAAGGAAGGTAATGATACAATTTATGTATTTCTATATGTTGATAACCTAATCCATACAAGAAGTTTAAACAAGATGAAGAAAGAATTCAGAGAAGAAATGATGAAAGAACTTGAAATGACTCATTTAGGTCTAATGCAATATTTTCTTGGCATGGAGGTACACTAATCTCATGGTAAGATCTTTATTTTTCAAGCTAAATATGTACAAGATATGTTGAAGGTTTAATATGATAGATTATAAAGGAGTTGATGCACCAATTACACATGGAGAATATTTGATGAAAGAAGATGGATCACTAAAAGTAGATGGAAAGAGGTATAGAAGTATGGTTGGAGCTTAATGTATTTGACAGCTATAAGGTTGGATATTGTTTTTGCAGTATCATTGATTACAAGGTATACGAGTGAATCGATAGGAAGAGATTTAGAAGCAACAAAAGGTATGTGTACTATATAGTATGTGCAAGGAACAAAGTATCATGGAATCCTTTATTATTCAGTTGCAAATTTGAAGTTGGTTGGTTATTTAGATGCAAATTGGGTAGGATCATTAGATGATAGAAAGAGCACATGACAAGACATCGTTTTATATTAGGAATTGGATTAATTACATGGAGTTAAAAGAAATAGAATATGGTTGCATTCAATAGTACATAAGTAATGTATGTTGCATTGACAATAGCATGTACACAAGCAGTTTGGTTAAGAAGAGTTTTAGAAGATCTAGGAGAAAAACAAAAAAATCCTACAGTAATATTTTGTGATAATGGTAGAGCAACACAATTAAGTAAGAATCTAGTATTTCATATAAGGATAGAACACATAGAACTAATGCAAAGTTACATGAGAGAGTTGGTATAAGATATAAGAAAGTTGAAATTTAGTTTTGTAGGTAAGGAGAACAATTCGTGGATATCTTGACTAAAGGATTAAGAAATATAATAAATTCAAATTTAAAGACAAAGTTACAAATAAAAGGATTTAACTTCAAGGGGAGAATGTAGAAAAAAAATGATTTCAAATGTTGTTATCATACAGCTCATAGTTAGCCAAAAAAATAGAAAATTTAATTCCAAAATTGACATAGTAGTTAAACACTATTTTGAGAAGAACTTATCTCAATTTTTAGATTTTAAATTTAGGGTGTTAATCATATTTGGGTCATTGTAGTTAGAGACCAATTTTAGGTTTTATATTCCTAATTGTGTCACTAATTTTAGGAATAGATAGTTACTATTTCAAGTACAACTTTTATAGTTTAGCTGCTAATATTTTAAGAAGTTTGGTCAAAGGTTTTAGTGTAGTATTTTTGGGAGTATTTTTAATTATTTTTAAAAGATGTGATCTATTTTGTATTTCCCAACTGCATGTTCAAATTTAGATATAGTTATTTTTGTCAATTATATTTTGGGTTGGAAATTCTTTAAAAAGTAGTTGCCCCTTTATTGTTAAAAGGATTCATTCAAGGAAGACAATTCAAATATTTTTATAATAGTGTTCTAATTTTCTACTGGATGTCAAGATAGAAGTGTAATATATAGTTTTCTAATTCCGTTATAAATGTATTGAAGGATAAATATATTATGTTGCAAGTAAGTGAATTTTTAAAAATAATTTCTAACAATTGTATTCTTGATTTGACAATTTTGAGTAAAGATACTCCTGAGAGGCCTTAGAGTAGTTCTTAGTCATGAGAACAAGGGTAGGGTCAGGCTTTGTAGGATTGTCAACTTCTACTACACTTGTGGATCCTCCACATATTTTGTTTTCTCTTGCCACTCTTATAAAAGAAGAGTTTCTGATCTTTCTTACTTTGGAGTACCCTACACTCTTTAGTCGAATGACCTTAGTGCTTGTGATAGCTACAAAATTACACCTTACTACTGTTAGGAAGGAAGGATTAATTTGAAAATTTTGACTAGCCACTACAATTTATGGATGGCTTAGAGGACCTTGTTGAATCCCCTTCTTATAACTTATTTTTTGCAACCACTACAAGCTTAAAAGCCCTATCTAAAGATTTAACTTCAAACATAGTCAACTCTTTATGAAGAATATGGGAAAGACTCGAAAGAAATTTAACAAGTACCTCTTCTGCATCTAAAATTTTGACTTTGACTTGAAGCTTGATGAAGGTATCGTATATTGTTGAATTAATTGAGCTTGAGCTTCCCTGAGTTCCAACCATTGAGCTAACATGCTTCATAGGTAGCCAAGGGGTAAAATCTTTCCTTAACTACTGCATGGAATTCTTCTCATTGGTTGATCTCATCCTCTCTTACAACAAGCATTATCTGATGGTTTTGTTGCTAGTCCAAGGCTAAGCTCAACATATGGACCTCACACATTTGATCTTTTGATGGTTGGTCAAATTGGGCTGAGTTTTAAAATATCCCTCAAGGCTACATAGTCAAGACTTTAGTTTCTTTCTCTCAAAGCTTCCATCAAATTTTGAAATAGAAACCTTTGTTTCAAGTTAGAAACCATGGGTTTGAGAAACACACATATTGGCTGAAGTGCATTGGAGCATCGAGTAAAATGTTGCAACTAGATCTTGGACATGATTTTGGTTCTTCCCTTGACTGCAAAATCTATTGGAGAGTACTAATGTTCACTAACTCTTTAGAAATCTCTTTTCACTATGTATCCTATTTAAAAGTCATTTTAGAAGGATAAATAGAGAAAAAATTGCTTTGTCGAGGGTTTTGAAGTGGTGTACCTTTTAGAAGGTGTAACTTTTGATCTAGAGCTCTGATTTTTAAAAAAATCAAAAATCTTGACAAGTTGTACATGTCAAACCGATATTGGTTTGATGATTATTAAAACCCTAAAAAATCCCTCAGAAGTTCCAAATGGTGGCCATGTTGCAAATACCAATGGGTAGCTCCTCTAAATCACTACAATGATCAAGGTTAACATCTTGCATTATAGGAAGATTTAGGTTAAAATCAAACTTCGTTAAATTTCATAGCCCTTCACATAAGCTCAAAGATGGCTTCTCCAAGTTTGATGATAATGCTTTACTGAGCTGTTGACATGGGGGCACAATTAACCTCTCCAAGCATATACTCTTGAGCTTAATGAGTGAAGATAAGGTAGCTACACCATTAACTCTTGCCCTCCTGGAACCACAATTGAATATCAAAAGACTTTTAGTTTCCTCATAGTACTCATAAAACTAGGAAGAGAGTATTTGCTTGCATCAAAGGCTAAAACCAAAGCTTCTGCTTCAAGAAAATGCATCTTGCCCCATTGGCATTCATTCATACAACCTGCATACATAAACCACGAATGAGAGTATCAATCAAAACATTACGTATGTTTTAGTATGTACTAAAAATGATTATGCATTATCCTTTGGACTAAGTTACAAGTAATTGCAAAAACAATTCAAAATGTTCTCTGGTCACTACATAGACTATAGAGAAAAAGAAAACTGATAAACCTGTACAATAGAAGTAGTGCATATATAATATGAAATAAAAAAAAAACAAATACAATAAGCAGTATTTTTTTATGAATAAGCGACTATATCTATATTAATTAGAATAAAATAATACACATATCCAAAAAAAAGAGTGGGTAGTTAAAAAGCACACCCCAAAGTCAAATAAGCAGAGCTCATAAAATCATGGGCTATGCCCAGAAGTCAAAAACCCTTTTAAAAAAAAGAGCGCAAGCAAAATCTTTCACTATTTCAAAAAAAAGAAAGCAATTGTTCTCCATATAATAATGACTCCTACTTTACCCTTAATCATTAGGGGGATTGAAAGTGATTTTACCACTAATGACCAAACTAAGTTAACGGGACTGCAAAGTGCTAACATGTCTAGACCCTATTTGAAGAAGTATACCTGCTTGACTATATTTTCTTCTGTGCGGTATTTGAAATTGATCTCTCCCAAATGCCCAGAAGCAACAGGGCATCATTCAGCTCCAGCAATGGCAATTGATAAAGTCGAGGAAAGGGGCTTTGGGACTATGGAATAGTCCTGGTTGTCAAAAGGGTTTTGTATCCTTCCGCTTCAGATAACAATATGTCCAAATCTGCTCTAGACCACACATCATCCAACACCACCAGAGTTGGCTTGGATTGCTTCAAGAGCTGTTGTTGTAGCTGTATATGGGCATCCTCGGCATTTTGAAATTCATGTTTCCTAGTTCCGATAATTTTCCCCCATATTGTTTGTAAAATGCCCTTTAAATTTGGAGATTGTGAAACAGTGACGAAAAGCACATTGTCTCCGAAAAACCTTACATTCATAAACAGCAGGGTTAACATTAGTCATCCCAAAACACGGATTGGAATCCAAAAAACAGCAACCGAAAACTTGATAAATAAAAAGGGAAAGATTAATTAAAAACTATACATTTGAGAATGAGAACATAACAAGCCGTCCAGAGAAAACTTCTGGCGTGATGCCAAAGAGGCACTGCACTAACAGAATTAATAGAGGGAATTATATGACTTCATAAAACAAATTCTCTTTCCAGATTATGACCTGATGTAATCTGGGTTTTCAGTATTATATGGGTTTCCAAGATTAAACTGCCTTCTGAGGGAAAAACTATCAGCAAAAGCAGAGATTCCATAACGCAATCACCTTAAATTTCAGAATCATCACAAAGAGCCAATGACACAGTTGCTTTTTCCCCGCCTCCCATGCATTGCACACCAACGATTGACACCTTCTTCCGGAACAGAATTTCCTTCAAATTCCACATAGATCTCTCTAGTCCTACTAAAACTCTAGGCTTTTCTGGGCTCCCCTTACAGGTTGAATTACAACTAGCAGTATTATCAGCATATCCTTCAGATCAATGAAGCATGAGAGTATTTGTTGGAAATAAGCCACACCCAGGCCTGAAAATGGGCTGGCCACAAGGGTTCGGTTGGTAGAGGAAGGTCCTAGGTTCAAGTCCTAGCTGGTCCACGCTAAGAGCCCCAAGCACCTATAGTGTGGCTTAAGGTGGTGTTGGAAATAAGCCACATTTAGACTGACAATTGACTGACCATGGTCAGTAGCTCAGTTGGTAGAGCACCGAGCGAGCAACAAATGGAAGGTCCTATGTTCGAGTGGAGGTCCATATGAATAGCAGCTCAACAATTGGTATTAGAGCGAGGTTAGGAACCCCAAACACGTGTAGTGTGGCTTAAAGGGGTGTTGGAAATAAGCCACACCCGCACCATGGAAGTAGCTTAGTTGGTAGAGCATTCCAACAATAAATGGAATGTCCTAAGTTCAGGTCCTAGCTGGTCCATATGAACAACAGCTCAACAGTATTCTCATGTGATCTCATGTGGGTCACTGGTGAGCTTGGATGCCTGTTTGAAAATTGAATTATTCATCATCAAGCTCAGATCTGCTGCTGATTCCACCAGCTTACTCTGTACATCCCTCTACTTCTTTCAGGTCTGTTGCAAGCTTCTTCATATCCAGCAACATAGTTGCTGGCATATGGTGGTAGATGTAGTCATTGATGTCCTTCTCCAGCTTAAGCATCTGAGAAGCATATCTCCATTTCAGGAACACATTCAAGGGGCTTACATTCTCACCTTTTTTCACCAATTCGGTAGCTTTGACAAGGGTGCCTAAATTTTTTTGGAATGTGGGATTCTGTTGTTGTTTGGGTACTTGAGAATCAAGGACACAAATCTGCTGACCTAAAGGATTAAGGGTTTTGACAAGAGTATCTAATCTATTGCACAAGTTTTTGCAGAATAAACTATCCATCATTCGCTCCATGTGTTTCTATGAGGGTTGTGTTCATACATACTTATAAAAAGCCATTTCTAAGCAGCTGCAACGAAAATGCTTCCCGGGTTTGTTCATACATACTTATTAAAAGCCGTTTCTAAGCACCTGCAACGAAAATGCTTCCGCCTGATATTATTGACAAATTGTCAGGTACGTAGCTACAGCGAAGTGATATAACTTAAAGAAAGTTCAATGGTCGGGTATCAGAAAGGTACATTCACATCTTTCTATGTCATTTGCTTCTTAATTTCCTGGTTGTTTCCACAGTAGAAAGGTACACTACACAATTTCATGTGATCTGCCCTGTAACAAGCTTCATAAGATGAATAGTAATGAGATACCGATCACCTATAAGTTTCAAAATAAGTTAACCACCTAGAGTTTTTGTTGGGTAATTTCTGTGATATTTCTTCTGCTGTAAAAAACTATCTTCCTTGAAGTCGGGCGTTACAAAGATTAGTGCCACTCCTCCCGTGTTGCTTCTGTCACGGTCAAATAAGATAAGCGACCAAAAAACTGGCAATTATTTGTTGGACATTGAGTAGGGAAGAGCTTCTCAAAGTGGTAGGTTCCTTGGTATAGGAGTTGATAAAGACATATACAGTTGTAATATAATATCTAATCAAAAACATATTTTAAATATTATAACACCTAATCTTTACTCCATAAAAAAAGGACATGTTAGGATTCTCTTTGTAGTCAATGGATGGAATCCATGTTCAGATTTAAATTGTTTATTAATTAGTTAATGTTTTGTCAAAATAGGTGGATGAGAGATTCACATATAGAAATCTAACTACCAATATTCCACACTCATATTGCTTGTTGAAAAGATTTGATAACTCATATTCCAATATAAAGTATATATATTATAAACATACATATTAATTGTCTCAAATACATATGAACTTACTAGCCATAATAAAATATTGTATTACAAATATAGATAACAAAATGCATTAACAAGTGTCCTGTGAAACAAACTTCAATGTCCCATATCTCCTCATCAACTTAATAACTTCAAGTGATATTTGCCAAATTATTGGTCATCTCCACCATGAATGCTTGCAAGCACCACACTAAAAGTTGTAAGGCTCACCAATCAAGTCGTCAAAACAAGAGGACGAGAATTTAAAACTTCAAACCAAACAAGCAATCTACCACAATTCAAATATTTTAAAACCCAACAAATTCATTCGTTCATTCCTTGATCTCACATGAATCGATCTTGTCAATTCAATTTCAACCAATCACATGAAAGTGTAGAGATCAACAAAATTTCCTGTCAAACATTACTACAAATACATCATTTTTTCTGATTGAATTTTTCTACAACCCATACAAAAAAATCTATAGAGTTCAAACTATACTATACTTCTTGCACGATGCTATCTACACCATTACTGTAATTTCAAATTATTGGAAGTTCTTATTTCCTTTGGCTTACTTTTCCTTCATTTCTTATATTCCACTTTTAACTTGAGATTATTGTAATTAGTGTACATAGTGTAAGTTCACTATAAAGATTGTAACTTGAGATTATATTTAAATTTTATACATTATAAATGCTTATATGATGTAAATAGTATAAATGGTGTAAATATGTCTTGAGATTATATATCTTTATTCCACTTTTATCAAGTTATCTACAAATGCTATAAATACTAAGCCCTAAAACAATTATCTACAAATGTTGTATATTCTATAAGTCCAGGTTACCTTTTCGTTTTTAAGTAAACATGAAACGACTCCTTGAATAGATATCTTGTAGTATAACAAAGATGATAACAAATTATGCAACTCTTTTCGTTCAAATATCAAACAAGAAAATTAAACTAACTAGAAATCCCTAGAAGCACTAGTATAGCTTAATGCATTTGGGTAAGTGCATAGAGTTGTGCGACTTGACTTTTTGGTCCCATGCAAGGCAAAATGCAAGTGCGTTATAATGTGCTCACATTTTAAACTGTCAAAACTCAAAATAAAAGCTCAAAATCATAAGGTTGCGGCTTATTTCATCATTTAGCGAGTAAAAAATAGGTTTTAGAGCACGAGAATGTTAGAAGAAGGAATCAAACAATTTCTAAGTGGAATCGACATTTTCACCATGCCATCTTGCCAATTTTGCCCTGAGGACATCATGAACGAAGTCTAGAGGGTGAAGGAGCTAAACAAGGTAGGGTTTGATTGATTTTTGTGAATTTGAAAAGAAATTTTTACTTTTGCAATGTTTGATTGGTTTTTTATGTTGAATTTATAGTCAATGAGGCACCACAAGACACTAATCCAACAAAGGAGACTCAAAACAACCCCCAAAACCCTCAAAACTCTCCACCTTCATGTCCTCACCATGAAAGAGACACACAAGAAAACTATTTAGGGCAAATTGAAGAAAATGAAAAACATCTTGAAACCCTAATTGAAATGTTAAATAGTCCAAGTGCAAGCACTGATCGTAGAAGAGCCCTTGCCAAGTCATTAGAGGTGATTATTTCTCACATTGAATTGGTGAGAAACGAAATTGCCAAATGGAATGACTATAGGGAGAGGAGTCAGCAATAGTATGCTGACAAATTGTCTTACAAACAAGTGAAGGACAAAAAAGTTACAAAATATGCATTATGTTCACAATTTATCAATCCTAAAACTAGTCAAACACTAGAAGAGACTTTCAAACGCTTCCCTATTCACTGGTGTGTGAACCAAGATATATCCCAAATCTTTTGGGATAGATGGTACATGGTCTTTGATGAGTGTCCATGTAATAATAATGAGGTGCCACAATATTTCCTAAAGAAAATCTATTGTGAGTTCATCCTCAAGGAGATTCCTAATTACTTCGATATTCGAGAGTTCCAGGGAAGAGGTGCTGGCTCTGCCCAAGATAGAGAGGGGGCACATCGAGACCAAAACTGCATACCTAGAGCTCTCATTAGGCCACACATGTCTCACTCCCTTTGACTTTGAAGGAGAGTGTTGAGGTGGAGACACTACATTCATTGAGTTCTCTCACCCAGTCTCTAGCACATCATGACGATGATCTCACCTAGGCCAATGAGGGTGAGAGCAGTAGGAGTCATTTGTCCCCACATCTTTGTAGTTCATGTGGGAACTTGTACGATTATGGGATGTAGGACTCTTGGCAAGATGCTGTGGCACAGGGGCAGTAGCCAGTGATGGACACATCCATATTGGATGAGATTGTTCTCACAGATGACCTCTTATAGCATACGTTTGGTATTGACTCCCAGGTAATTTTTTACAAGGTTCATCTTGATTTAATATATCTATATTTGAAATTTGTAATTCATTTTATATGACTATCTATATTATAAGTCAAAATTAATGTATGTAATTGTTTGCACTATGAAATTCCAGGGTCAGAGTCTTCATCCTACATCTGTTAGTCATCCAGTGTAGGGTTACAAGAGGAGGTTGAGTCACCAGGTATGTAATTTACCACATGATCATAAATATAGTACACATATCAATTGTGATCTTATTTAGTGACAATTTGATAATCAATAGGGAGCTTCACCAGCACCTCCATGGTTTCCTTGGTCCCCTGGACATAGAACCACTTTCACAAAGGTAAATTTAACCATTTGTAATCATTATGCATTTAAATAATTTAATGTATCTATTTTGGTCAAATAACCTTGATCTCTATTTTTATATGTTGAATATGGATACTCCTCCTCATCTTCATTAGTCAACGGAGACGGGCATTGCTGTAGTTGTGTTATCTATAAATCCTTTGACCGAGGTATGAGCTAGTAACATTTAAATGTCATTTTATATTTCTTGTTTTATTTCATGTCATTGATGTACATAAATGATATTTATGTTTAGTCAATTTTGGTTTTTAATGCTTCTCATAGGAGGTCACAACTCCAACCCATCCAGCTACGGATGAAGAGAGAAAAAATGATTGAGAGGGATCATCAGCTAGCGGTAAGTAATCGATTACATATGTGATGTTTATATATTTCATGTTTTCTATATTAATGTGCATATTGTTTGATTGTATTAACAGGTGGAGTTGCAAAAATCTCTATCAAGGAGGTCTAGTCAACGGGAGAGAGAGGATGAGTCACTGATTGACTCTCCATCTTCACGGCCAAGCAAGGGCCACCAATATTTGATAGTAGTTCATAGGAAACTAGATTTTGAGACATTTTTTTGTATACCTAGATGGCTTTGTATACATACTTTTGTCTATTACCAATGTTTTTTTTTATATATGCATGTATGGCTTTGTTTGTACATGCCTTTATGGCTTTATATAGACTAGATGTTATGTTCATGACATTATGTATGACAGTTTACATTAAATATTTAATATGATGATCAATTATCCTTATAGGAATTTGGTTTTACACGTGCCAATTGTATTTTCTTGAAAGTTTATAAATCCTTTTTAAAAAATCCATTTTGTGCATATCTTGCAATCATTGCATTCCATGAGACTGTGCATTTTTTTGAGGCATCATGTCAAACAATTCATGCACCTTGTCTATGCTTCCACACTTTGTATACATGTCTACACAGGCAGCTACAAATACAACATGTGACAAGGCTCCTATATCCTTTATGCTTTGATGGTTTTCCACACTGTCTTCTGCAGATCCCATTTTAGCATAGGCAAGGAGGATGTTGGATAAGGTTGTGGAATTTGGTTTTAGATGTGCCAATTGCATTTTCTTGAAAGTTTCTAAAGACTTTTTTAAAAAATCCATTTTGTGCATATCTTGCAATCATTAAACATTTCATGAGACAATATTTCTTTGAGGCATCATGTCAAACAGTTCACCTGCCTTGTCTATGCTTCCACACTTTGCATACATGTCTCCAAGGGCAGTTGCAATTACAATGTATGTCAAAATTCCCATATCCTTTACGCTTTTATGGATGTCCATACCTTGTTCGAAAGATCCCATTTTGGCATAGATAAGGAGGATGTTGGCTAAGGTTGTGGAATTTGGCTTTACACCCACCAATTAAATTTTCTTGAAAGTTTCTAAAGCCTTTTTGAAAAAATCTATTTTGTGCATATATCTTGCAATCATTGCATTCCATGAGACAACATTTCTTTGAGGCATCATGTCAAACAATTCACCTACCATGTCTATGCTTCATCACTTTGCATACATGTATTAATAGGGCAGTTGCAACTACAACATCTGACAAAATTCCCATATCCTTTATGCTTTGATGGATGTCCATAGCCTATTCCAAAGATCCCATATGGCCATAGACAAGGAGGATGCTGGCTAAGGTTGTGGAATTTGGCTTTACACCTGCCAATTGCATTTGCATGAAAGTTTCTAAAGCCTTTTTGAAAAATCCATTTTGTGCATATCTTGTAATCATTGCATTCCATGAGACAACATTTCTTTGAGGCATCATCTCAAACAATTCACCTATTTTGTCTATGCTTCCACACTTTGCATACATGTCTCCTAGGGCAGTTGCAACTACAACATCTGTCAAAATTCCTTTAGCCTTTATTCTTTCATGGTTGTCCATACCATAGAAGCAAATAGTAAGTACAATTCACAACAATCTCCCTAACCTCTTGAAATACCTCTTAATTTTACAGCAACGACAATCATTTCAAGATAGTAATGTCATGTCTCAACAATGTTTCATATTGATCATTTTTATCATTAATATTTCCTTTAATGTTGACTGCAATATTGATGCCCATATTAATTAACCACAGTACTAATAAGGATGCTACTAAACACCATAATGGTCAAGAATGTATAGGTCACAATAATGACAGAATGCTATTGATTATTGATCATAAGAAGATTACTAATCACAAAGGATAGTTATGTCCAAAGACAATGATAACGACAACCATCTCAATTGGTACAATATTATTAACAACTGCTATGTAATAATGAAAATTGCCAAACAATTGCCACAATAATACAACTATTTTACAAATGAAATAATGACAACAATATCCATTGATAAGTACAAATGACAACACTAACATTTGTGATGAAATAATAATGACAAGCCAAAGGATATCATAATCAATGGACAATTTTGTATAGTAATGACTATGCTCATAAATCATAAATAATGACATAAGTGTTTGTTGTTTTCAAAGGCAACAATGATTATCACTAATCACAATAACAATAGTGATAGTCACATTCCTTATTCACAAGCTTTTAAAACACGATTATACCAAGTGTGGTGCAGGAGCACCTACCTGACAGCTGGCCTCCATGAGGCAGTTAGTTTGTTTTGAGTCTTGTTAATGTTTCCAAGAAGGTCGTATAAGACCAATGCATGTAATAAGGTCATGTTGACCATACTTTACTATTTTTAGCTAGGTTGTTAGGACAGCTGTTATGCTGTATGTTCGGTTGGATCCTCCCAGCCGCTTGGAAGCTCCCAGCCGCTGGGAATCGAGTGGTAGTACTCGCAAGCAGATCCTATTTATGCATGAGGATCGGTTGGTTTTAGACATAGTATAGTATTGCATTGAAGAGGACAGAGAGAGTGAGACAGAGTATTGTACTTGCATCTTTTATCAATAAAGAGATCCTATTTTGTTCATTCTCTGTTTTGAATTCCATTGTGAAATCGAGTTACTGATCTGGTGGTTTCATGGATTCGCTGATCCATTCCACCGGTTGATTCGTCGAATCGGTGGAATGGCTATGTACAGTAGTTTAGGAGGTAGTTTGCATTTTCTGTTTGTTTGCATGTATGTTTGCAGGATCGCAGTCGAGAGGTGTTGAGAACCCTAGCATGGGTATGTGCTAGGTCGTGCTGGTAGTTCGAGTCTAGAAAGTTATCCAGGAAGCGGATCGGGTCACCTCAGGAGGTTCGGTGGATTGAAAATTCGCTAAGGTTAGAAATTTGTTACAACGGCATCATCAAGATATTTCTGTGTATATCCTGTAGTTACTTCGGGCATCATCCGAGTAGATGGAGATGAGCATGATGCAGTCGATTGCATAAAGTGAATGTGCATTGGGGTGATCATCATTAGGTGTTGCCGAGGAGGAGCGTATCGGCATAAGGTAGAAGATCGGGTTGATAAAGTCATCGCGGGCCGATAATGTTAAGTTTGGCCGACAGCAGGATATTGAAGGAACTGCATGTGACGTCATCGTCATTAGGATAATCGTCATCAGGATATCGGGGCAGCAGGATATTGAAGGAGCTGCATGTGACGTCATCGTCATCAGGATAATTGTCATCAAGATATCGGGGTGATGTAAGCATCGAAGGAAAGGTGCGTGAAGTATCATCATCAGGATATATGGAGGGAACCAGATATTTTATATCCTGCTGATGAACATGATGTTGAACATCATGATGCTGCAGAAAACGGTTGGCGGTAAGGTGAACAGTGAACGTCAGGAGGATGTTTGCGCTTGCCGAATGTGATGATGCTGCCGATAGTCGAATATGATGATGCTGCTGACATGCGAAAGGGCGAAGGCTTGTCTGCAGGAGGATATCGGTTGGCAGAGAAAATATGATGATGCTGACAGTGTTAAGAAATATGATGATGATGATGAAGGGTTGTAGACATACATGCTGTATGTCAAGGTTTTGGTGTTGATGCCTCTGCATCATAGTGGTATCAGAGCTCAGCAAAAGGTCTGGGCTGTTGTGTGTTGATTCTGTCACTGAAAGGACAGAGGTAGAGAAGTGAGAGGTTGACAAAATGCCTCCGAAAGGTAATGGTACTGCAAGGGAATTGCAGGAGATGAAGGAAAAACATGCCAGAGAGATGAGGAAGATGAAGGAGCTTGCTGAAGCACTTCAAGCCAGGCTTGTAGCCTTGGAGAAGAACAAAAAGAGGGAAGTGGACGACAGTGAATCAGAAGAAGATGAAGATGCTGTTGAAGAGTATGAAGAGGTAGCTGAAGAACTGGATGCTGAAGACCAGAAATTTGCAAAACTGTTAAAGGCAGTGCAGAGTGATAAACCTAAGGTAAAGGTTGATGTTTCCAAGTATAATGGAAGTTTGAATGAAGATGAGTTACTGGATTGGATTGCTGCACTTGATAATCACTTTGAATGTGAAGATGTTGCTGAGGATCAGAAGGTAAAGATTGCAAAGACCAAGTTAGGGGGTCATGCTTTGGTATGGTGGGATTATGTACAATCCGAGAGAAGGAAACAAGGGAAGTCAAAGATCACTTCATGGGATAAGATGGTAGCAAGGATAAAAGGTAAATTCTTGCCCAAGGATTATGAAATTCAGATGTTTAAGAAGCTGCAATTTTTAAGGCAGAAGGAAATGGATGTGAAGGCATATACTGAGGAGTTTTATAAGTTGAGTATGAGATCTGGTCATCATGAGAATGAGGTAGAAAAGGTGGCTAGGTACTTGGCTGGTTTGAGATTGAACATACAGGATGAGTTAGTTTTAGCTAACCCTAAGAGTGTGGAGGATTGTTACCAAATGGCAATCAGGATTGAAGAAAAGATGAATAGGAGACAAGATAAGTCCATGAGAGGAAGAGGCAGCAATATGAGGGGAAAAGGATTAGCCCCTACAACAAGGCAAACCAATGAGGGTCAAGAAGACACTGGTAAAGGACAGGGACAGTCTGATTTCAGAGGTGGATGGAAAGGTAATAGAGGCAGATTTGGAAGTGGTAGAGGTTCTTCTACATTTTCAGGAAAGTGTTACACTTGTGGTGAGTTTGGTCATCCATTTTTCAAATGTCCAGAAAACAAAGGTTCATCATCCAGAAATGATAGAACGAATGACAAGAGAGTACAACTTGTGCAAGAAGAGAAAGTAGAGCAAAGTGTGCAAAGTTCAAACACTTATGAAGATAGAGTTCCTGACGGTTATGGCTATCCTGAGGAGGGAGAAGCATTGATGCTAAGGAGAATTAGTTTGCAGACATCAAAGGATATGATGCAAAGAAGAGCTCTTTTCAAGACCACATGCAAGAGCAAAGGTAAAGTATGTAAGGTTGTCATTGATACTGGTTCAACAGATAACATGGTATCTCAGGAAATGGTGGATAAACTAAATTTGGAAAGGATTCCACACCAACACCCTTACAAGGCATCTTGGGTGAGTGATAGTCAATCACTTTTTGTCTATGAACAGGCATATGTTGATTTTCAGATTGGAGCATATCATGATAGAGTTTTGTGTGACATATTGCCCATGGAATGTTGTCACCTACTGTTGGGTAGACCATGGCAATTTGATAGGAGGGTACTGTATGATGGGTATGCTAATACCTACACCATCAAGAAAGATGGGAAAACTATTATGTTGATGCCATTGCAGGAAGATGCTACAGCACAGAAGGCAGCAAAAATCATTTTAGTGGGAAAGAAGGAATTTGTGCAGAAGCCTATAGGAGCAGGCATAAAGGCAGTTGAGGACACTGCAGGGAAAGAAGTTGTTAAGGACAACAGGTTAAAGACAGTTTCAGTTTTGACTGACAGAGGTCAGCAGCAGGTTCAGCAACAGGTTTGCAAACAGCAATCAGTTGAGAGGAATGACAAGGATGTTGTCATAGTTGGGACTATTGTTTGTCCTCTAAAGGTTGAAAGAAAGACAGAGTTGAACATTACAGAAGTTCAAGAGGCAGTTCAGACAGAGGTTCTGGTCAGACAACCTGACAAACATAAGGTATGTGAGAGAAGGGCCTACATTGACAGGCATGAGGATTTACTTGCAAGAAAGCAAGTTACAGTTCAGAAGTCTTGGAGCAGCCGAGAGCCAGCAGAGGATAAAGCTGGAACAGGTCAAGACATTGCAAAGGCAAAGCGTAAAGGTGGAGGACTTCCACAACCAAACTCATGGGACATGAGTTCTTTTCTGTTGGGGAGTATGGTACAGGAGCACCTACCTGACAGCTGGCCTCCATGAGGCAGTTACTTTGTTTTGAGTCTTGTTAATGTTTCCAAGAAGGTCGTATAAGACCAATGCATGTAATAAGGTCATGTTGACCATACTTTACTATTTTTAGCTAGGTTGTTAGGACAGCTATTATGCTGTATGTTCGGTTGGATCCTCCCAGCCGCTTGGAAGCTCCCAGCCGCTGGGAATCAAGTGGTAGTACTCGCAAGCAGATCCTATTTATGCATGAGGATCGGTTGGTTTTAGACATAGTATAGTATTGCATTGAAGAGGACAGAGAGAGTGAGACAGAGTATTGTACTTGCATCTTTTATCAATAAAGAGATCCTGTTTTGTTCATTCTCTGTTTTGAATTCCATTGTGAAATTGAGTTACTGATCTGGTGGTTTCATGGATTCACTGATCCATTCCACCGGTTGATTCGTCGAATCGGTGGAATGGCTATGTACAGTAGTTTAGGAGGTAGTTTGCATTTTCTGTTTGTTCGCATGTATGTTTGCAGGATCGCAGTCGAGAGGTGTTGAGAACCCTAGCATGGGTATGTGCTAGGTCATGCTGGTAGTTCGAGTCTGGAAAGTTATCCAGGAAGCGGATCGGGTCACCTCAGGAGGTTCGGCGGATTGAAAATTTGCTAAGGTTAGAAATTCGTTACAACGACATCATCAGGATATTTCTGTGTATATCCTGCAGTTACTTCGGGCATCATCCGAGTAGATGGAGATGAGCATGATGCAGTCGATTGCATAAAGTGAATGTGCATTGGGGTGATCATCATTAGGTGTTGCTGAGGAGGAGCGTATTGGCATAAGGTAGAAGATCGGGTTGATAAAGTCATCACGGGCCGATAATGTTAAGTTTGGCCGACAGTAGGATATTGAAGGAATTGCATGTGACGTCATCGTCATCAGGATAATCGTCATCAGGATATCGGGGCAGCAAGATATTGAAAGAGCTGCATGTGACGTCATCGTCATCAGGATAATCGTCATCAGGATATCGGGGTGACGTAAGCATCGAAGGAAAGGTGCGTGAAGTATCATCATCAGGATATATGGAGGTAACTGGATATTTTATATCCTGCTGATGAACATGATGTTGAACATCATGATGCTGCAGAAAACGGTTGGCGGTAAGGTGAACAGTGAACGTCAGGAGGATGTTTGCGCTTGCCGAATGTGATGATGCTGCCGATAGTCAAATATGATGATGCTGCTGACGTGCGAAAGGGCGAAGGCTTGTCTGCAGGAGGATATCGGTCGGTAGAGAAAATATGATGATGCTGACAGTGTTAAGAAATATGATGATGATGATGAAGGGTTGTAGACATACATGCTGTATGTCAAGGTTTTAGTGTTGATGCCTCTGCATCAAAGTGTCTTCACAACTGTACATAACTACGTTCATTTTTGAAATAACAACGACAATAATTATTGTTGCCCCTTTGCAACAAATCTAACTGCTAAGGTTGTGGAATTTGGCTTTACACTCACCAATTGCATTTGCTTTAAAGTATCTAAAGCCTTTTTGAAAAATCTATTTTGTGCATATATCTTACAATCATTGCATTCCATGAGACAACATTTATTTGAGGTATCATGTCAAATAGTTTATGTGCCTTGTTTATGCTTCCACACTTTGCATACATGTCTCCTAGGGTAGTTGCAACTAAAACAACTGTCAAAATTCCCCTATCCTTTATGCTTTGATGGATGGGTAAGTGCACAAAGATGAGGGACCAAAAGAGGGTCTTAAGATGCCACTTTTTTCTGAAATTAGGAAAGATTGATGTTGGATGAGAAATTGAAGATAGTTACAATCAAAATTTGAAGATACAACAAAAAAAAGAGTCGTAGTGCTCTGAATCTAGTTTTAACTACTATTTTTTTTCAAAAATGGTTGAGATTAAGGGGTTCAAAAAGGGGGAGCACACAAATCGGTCCTGTTTTTCTCAAAAAAAAAGAAATTAGCATTTGGTGTGCTCCCCCTAAAGTGTTAACTTTTTTTAGTATTTCAAAAATTGGTTTAGTGAGAAATTAGCTAACACCATGTAGTTTATCCCTAATTTTTTTGATAATTTTTTCATGAATAATTAATTTTTTACTAATTTTCAAAGTGAATACATCCTAAAAAGTAGAAAATTGAGCATGCTCCACCCTAAAAATTTTGAAAACTAATCGAAAATCATTTTTTTTTAATACGTGTAGAATGGAGTCTAGTTTCTAAAAATGTAACTTATTTGAAATTTTGATGAACGGTTAAAAAAAGTCAAAAATATCAGACACTAGTTTTTGACAAAAAATGGATACACTAACAAAAGAAATTAAATATGAAACCCTTAACATACTCAAAACGTGTAAAAAAATTATATGGTTAGATAGCTAACATAGAGCTTAAGATTATGGTAGTATTTTTTTCAACTTTTCATTGAAAAAAGTGTAATCATGATGTGGAGCACACTCTAGATTATGTGAATTTTGTTAGAATCTGGTAAACCACGTCCTTGGATGACCTAAACACAATCCAAGCCTTTGGGTCGGAAGCCCAAGGCAAATCCAAGCCTAAGGCTTGGAAACTTCCAAGGCAAATCATAACACAAGTGCATTATATAATGCACGTTAAACTGAAACAATCACTCCCTCCCCTCCTCTCTCTCTCTCTCTACCTCATACCCTCTCTCTCACTCTCTACTTCCTTCCCCTCTCTACCTCCTACCCTCTCTCTGAGTCTCTACTTCCCTTCCCTCTCTACCTCCTACCTTCTCTCTCACTCACTTCTTCCCTCCCCTCTCTACCTCCTACCCTCTCTCTCACTCTCTACTTCCCTCCCCTCTCTACCTCCTACCCTCTCTTACTCTCTACTTCCCTCCCCTCTCTACCTCCTACTCTCTCTCTCACTATCTTCTTCACTCCCCTCTCTACCTCCTAGCCTCTTTCTCACTCTCTACTTCCCTCTCCTCTCTACCTCCTACCCTGTCTCTCACTCTCTTCTTCCCTCCCCTCTCTACCTCCTACCCTCTCTCTGAGTCTCTACTTCCCTCCCCTCTCTACCTCATACCTTCTTTGTCACTCTCTTCATCTATCCCCTCTACCTCCTACCTTTTCTCTCACTCTCTACTTCTCTCCCCTCTCTACCTCCTACTCTCTCTCTCACTCATTTCTTCCCTCCCCTCTCTACCTCCTACCCTCTCTCTAAGTCTCTACTTCTCTCCCCTCTCTACCTCCTACCCTCTCTCTCTCAACTCTCTTCTTCCCCCCTCCACCTCCTACCCTCTCTCTCACTCTCTACTTCCCTCCCCTCTCTACCTCCTACCCTGTCTCTCACTTTCTTCTTCCCCCCTCTCTAACTCCTACCTTCTTTCTGAGTCTCTGCTTCCCTCCCCTCTCTACCTCCTACATTCTCTCCCACTCTCTTCTTCCCTCCCCTCTCTACCTCCTACCCTCTCTCTCACTATCTACTTCTCTCCCCTCTCTACAGCCTACCCTCCCTCACTCTCTACTTCCCTCCCCTCTCTACCTCCTACCTTATCTCTCACTCTCTTCTTCCCTCCCCTCTCTACCTCCTCCCCTCTCTCACTCTCTACTTCCCTCCCCTCTCTACCTCCTACCCTCTCTCCCACTCTCTACTTCCCTCCCCTCTCTACCTCATACCCTCTCACTCTCTACCTCCCTCCCCTCTCTACCTCCTACCCTCTCTCATGCTCTACTTCCCTCTCCTCTCTACCTCCTACCCTCTCTCTTACTCTCTTCTTCCCTCCCCTCTCTACCTCCTACCCTTGCTATCACTCTCTACTTCCCTCCCCTCTCTCTCACTCTCTTCTTCCCTCCCCTCTCTACCTCCTCCCCTCTCTATCACTCTCTACTTCCATCCCCTCTCTGCCTCCTACCCTCTCTCTCACTCTCTACTTCACTCCCCTCTCTACGTCTCCTCATCATTCTTCCCATCTAATGAACTTTCGTAAATTATCTTGTTTCCATTTCATCCTCCCAATTTATATCCCCATCCCTCTTTGCATGTCCTAGTTTTCTTGTTTCCATGTTCTTTGTCAATAAGGGAGACAAAGAGGGAGGAAGAGAGAGAGAGAGGGTGGAGATGGAGGGGAGACAGAGAGGAGAGATATGTTGAGAGAGAGAGAGAGAGAGTCCTAGTTTTCTTGTTTTCATTTCCTTCATCAATAACTTGGTGAGGGAGAGATAGAGGGGAGAGATAGGGAGATAGAGAGTGAGTGAGATGTCCAAAGAGATAGGGAGAGAGATTGAGAGGTACAGGGACAATAGAGATATAGGGAGATAGAGGTGTATGGTTGCTCAGGTTTTGGGGTTAGGGTTTAGAGGCATTATTTACTTGGTTTACGAGTTTTGGGGGGGGGGGGAGAGAGAGAGAGAGAGAGAGAGAGAGAGAGAGAGAGAGAGAGAGAGAGAGAGAGAGAGAGAGAGAGAGAGAGAGTTGGTCGGGTTTATGAGTTTAGGGTTGCTTAAGTTTAGGGTTTAGGGGAATTATTTAGGGTTTAGGGTTGCTTGACTTTATGGTTTATGGTTTAGGGATTAGGATTTAGGGGCATTATTTAGGGTTTAGGGGTTTAGAGAGAGAGAGGGAGAGAGGGATAGGTTTAGGGTTTCTTAGGTTTAGGGGTATTATTTGGGGTTTATGAGTTTAGGGTTGCTCATACCTTTAGGGGCATTATTTAGGGTTTATGATTTAAGGGTTGCTCAAGTTTACAGTTTAGGGGTTAGGTTGGGAATTATTTATGGTTTAGGGTTTTAGCATGGTTTCTCGAGTTTAGGGTTTAGGGGTCAGGGGCATTATTTGAGGTATATGAGTTTAGGGTTTAGGGTTTAGGGGAATTATTTAGGGTTTAAGGGTTTAGGGTTTCTCAGGTTTATGGTTTAGGGGTTAGGGTTTACGATTTAGAGTGATAGAGAGAGGGGACTGATAGAGATTGGGAGATAGAGTTTTAGGGTTGCTTCTAGGGTTTATGGTTTAGGGGTTTGGGGTTTAGGGGCATTATTTTGGGTTTAGGGTTTATGGTTTAGGGGTTAGGGGTTAAGGTTTAGAGGCTTAGGTTAGGGTTTAGAGAGAGAGGACTGATAGGGAGATATAGAGGAGATCGAGGGGAGAGATATGGAGATAGAGGATGAGGGACATGGACATAGACATAGGAAGAGAGATTGAGAGGTAGAGGGATGATAGCTCAACAAGGAGATAGGGGTTTAGGGTTTTTCAGGTTTAGGGGTTAGGAGTTTAAAGAGGGAGAGATAGGGAGATAAATGTTTAGGGTTTAGGGACATTATTTAGGGTTTAGTGGTTTAGAGAGACAGGGAGATAGAGAGATAGTTATATACTTATACATAAATGTTTGCATAGATATATACTTATAGATAGAGAGAAAACACTAACATACTTGTTTGCATGCATGAAAGCATAAAGGCTTCATGCTTATACTTATAGATAAATACTTATAAATATATACTTATACATAGAGAGAAAACACTAAAATACCTATTTGCATGCATGAAAGCATAAAGGTTTCATGCTTCCCAAAACGCACTCGCGTTATAACGTGAGCACATTTTGGGAAACAAAAAAAAGGGGAAAAAACATGTGGGATATGTGATTCAGATCCCACATGTCTATTATTCCCTGCTTTTCATGCATTCTATCAGACAAGAAAATGCTTTTTCATGGTGCTTGACATTTTAAGAATTATTGTTTGATCAATCCACCACCGTTTTTTGCTTTTTCAACATAGAATAACTGGTTTTACATATTTTTGGACAAAATTTGATTATTTAAACTGAAAGTTTCATGTTTCATATTGTTTCAAAGCTAATTTTCATGTATTTAGATTGAATTTGACGATATATGTTTTTTTTTCATAAATTTCACTAATCCTATTCTCGATTTATATAGAATTCAATATTGAATACGAAGGAACTTGCCAAAAAGATCAATTTGAGGATTTTGAAGCCAAATTTTAGAGGATTGGTCAACTTGAATATCAAATTCCAAGGTATGTTCTTTATATCCAATTTAATTCGCTTTATGTTCTTTAGAACACTCACAATCACTAAAAGTGGAACTATCTAAGTCAAAAAAAATCATCATTATGTGTATTAATAGAATTAGAATCATTAAAATATGATATATACATGATTTTGTTGTATCTTGAATCATTAATGGAAATTGTTGTATCTTGAATTTGAACTATGTGATCGATACCTCCCTATAAAAAGTATTATAATCATTCTCTCTAATGTAACCAGTTGTGTCAACATTTAAAATATAGTGCTATTAATGCTACAAATCTGATATATTTGGTTCTCATATAGTAATGAGTTGTCACTATCATCCTCTTGGCCATTTACCTCTAAAAAATTAGTTTGAGTTTCATTTATTGGATCTATACTAGATAAGATCTTTGTTGTTTTGAAGTACCCTCTAATTTTTTTGGACTGCTATCTCTAGGTTTCTCCAAGAAATCATATTGGTTATGCTATAATAAACTCTATATTTTAGTCTTTTGTCATCATAAAACCCAATCAAAAGATCACCAACAACTCTGTCATCATAATTAGCCTTGAAATTACTCATTTCTTGATGATTTCACCCCTTGGCTATCTTGAATAGCTAATTCAAACTATAATTGATGCTCTTTACATGTTCACCATGATTTTCTTCAAGTCTTACATCATAAATCTAGTTTCTAATATTAGTTAGTATTTTGTCTCTTAACATTTCAAACATATCTATTGAAGGCAACAAGTCTTGATTAGTTTCTTTCCACTTAGAGCAATTGTCACATCATTTCTAGTCAAACCAAGGACATTCTCCTAACTTTTGAAGATTGCACCATAGTTAGGATTACACAAAAGAGATGAAACTTTAAGAGTTTTGTCATGGTAGAATATGAGATCAATAATCAACATGTGCTCATCTATGTCATCAAAAACATCTAGGCCTAGATTGTCATTACACATTTCACTTCTAATCGAATCATGTTAAAATCAACAAGTTTGGAGTCATTTATTAGACAAACATAATCATAAAAGCCCTCTTCATTTCCACTCTCAATAGTGACATATAAACCATTCAACTCATGCTCATCATTGGGACTAGGTGTGCCATCATACTCAATGTCTTATTTACTGCCAATTGATTGATTTGTATTGATTGATTGTGATAATTCAACACTTTCAATGCTTACAAGGGTACACCATACTTAGCTTGCTTGTCATAAAAATCATCACGCTGATTATTAATTATGCTTCTAACATTATGTCATTGTGTTTCTTGTCATGAAATCCATTGGTTTTTTTTCTGAATTACTTTTTTGATCATTACTCCCATGACCTTGATTGACAATATATTGCTGATTTGAGATGACTTCATACTTGTCTTCATGAGCTACTCTAACTAATTCACCACCTACAATATAAGAATTTGGGTTGTCCTTTAACATGCTGGTAGGTCTAGTTTTACCTTGTGAGTCTCCATTTGGAATGGTTGGTCCATCACAATGTGCTTGTCATAACTCTCCTTATTGCTAGTGACTTCTTCTATCTTGTCTTGAGTAGATGTATCCATGGGAGCTTAAGAAAGTGTGATTGAGAAGATATGTTAAGAAAAAGTGAAACTAACCTAGAGATTGTGCCTACCACAATTTGTAAATTAACATCAACAATCAACATGTACTCATCTATGTCATCAAGAACATCTAGGCCTAGGCTGTCATTATACATTTCACTTATAGAATTTAATCATGTCAAAATCAACAAGTTTGGAGTCATCATATATGTTGATTATTCATATACTGATTTCTATATGCTGATTATTCATTAGTCATCATATGATGATTATTCATTATGCTTCTAACATCATCATTTTCTTATTCATGATGCATATAGAAACCATCATCATGCTGAGGAAATGAGCAAAGACTCTGTTAGGTCTCAAAAATGCAAGTTGCTAATCCTAAGAGGATGCCAGGCTCTATGTTTGGATTTGCAACGTTTTTGAACTAACTTGACGAAATCAACCTTCAAGGTTTGATGATTTCCTACACTTGAGGTCCTGCTACACCTAGGTGGGTGAACCTTGAAATATTAAAGCGGTATGAGTGTGGATGAGTGGACTAACTAGATCTATCTACAATGGCACAGGATGTAAGATAGATGAAAAAGCTGACTACTTAATTCTATGTATAATGTTTAATAAATGATTGGTAAAAATTGTATAAGCAATATCAAGGTAAAAGGGTTTTAAATAATGAGTTGAATGAGACCAGTGCCTTGTTGGGTAACAGAGTCAATTTGAAGGACCTAGACCAGTAGTTTCTTAATGGTAATAATTCTAATTGCTTGGCACAGCTTTGGTTTATAGCTTGTATAAACATGCAGGAAAGTGATTGACAAACTCTTCTTAGCAATCCAACCAATATAATCAATTATCTTATAATTCACCAGAAGGTATTTTAATCCTTACTTGAAGGAACCAAATGAAATGAATGGGCAAGATTAACAGATAATATTTTTTGGAGACAGAATGGTAATCCTAATTATATGGCTCTACTTAGTAATCCCAACTTACTACTTCCAAGTTACTGCGACTAAATTAGAAGGGTTTAATTCCTCAGATGGACACCAACCAAATTAATCACACAGATACAGCAAATGTGTAGTGACAGATCAACTATATACTTGATATCTTAATCTGAATAACAAGGAAATGCAGAAATGGAGACAGCCACACAATTGAATATTTTCAACAAACAACTGATACCAAGATAGAAACACTGAATCAGAGAACTTCAAACTTCTTCTTCAAATAAAATATGCAACATAGTCACTTTGAGACATTGTATATTATGTATATATGAAAATATCTTCTACTGCTGATGATTTTTCAGCATCGATTGTTTAAACTTATATAGATATTTTCATAAAGAGATACAACTCTTCAATAAGTCTCTTGGGAATTTAACCAACATAAACAATAATTACATAAGCTTAATTAGGCTCTATTTAGCCATAAATAGACTTTTGCCAGATGATCTAAATACTCCTGCTCACGGTGAGAATCAGTAAGATCAACTGCGCTCTTGGTGATTATATCAAGGGTGACCATTTCCTCCAATTGTTTTCCCGACGCTATGTAATGTCATATTTTAAGTGGGCAAGACCATCGGCATGACTTCCTTCATCGCCAAGGTTTTTAAATCTCTCTGCGATATAGCAAGTCCCACCGATATGATTTGCTTATCGGGAAGATTGAGACTATCGGGATAATAAAATATTGTTCTCCCGATCTTTATTGTCTCGCCGATAGTCATCTTCATGTATGGATTTTTATCTTTGTCGGAATGACATTCACTATCGAGATAGCTTTCTCAAGATATCCCGATCCAAATTATCTCCCCGATGACCCTTTTCATATCCTTCATCGGGCAAAGTTTAGTAAAGTGTCACCGACACCTTTTGATCGCCGTGACTTGTGAATCGGCAAGACCTGGCTCTTTTGTTCCGATATGTCAAGTTATCCCGATAGAGGTGTATCGCTGTGAGTCTCGCCGATGGCTTTCTTATCACCAAGACTCTTAATCATCGGAGGCTTATTTGTTTTCTATCCCGATAGCTTACCTCTCGCCGATGGCTATTTGTTTCGTTACCCCCGCATGCTGTTCGGTGAAACTCTTGCCGAAATGCTTTATCGGTATGATATATACCGTCGAGGCATCTTTTAAAAAGTCATCCAATAGATATCTGTCATACCGATCAGTATGACCACTTACCTTTCTTGCCGATGTAAAGTCATCGGTATTACTTACTCCATCGGTGACTTCCACAATTCTTCTTCTGATCTCTATTTTCACGCCGATGGTTGTTTTCAAACGATTCCTTGTGTATCGGTGTAAGCAACACAACCTCTTGCCGATGGATTGATTTTGATGAAATTTGGCATTGCTCATCCATAGACATCTCGTGAGATACAAAAATTTTTTATTATGGTTTTTTTTTTGGGATATTCTTCAGGATTTATTCAAATATGATGGAGTAAGGAGATAGTAAAAATTTCAAATTTTTACTATGCTAACAGACTCTAACACTAGAAGAGCATGAAGCTGAGAATAAGAGGAAAAGAGAAATAATGAGGTAAATTCACAAAAGTAGGAAATTGTCAACCATACAAGAAGACATTCCACCATTACCAATTGAAGAGGAACATGACACATCTAATGAAGGTAAGAGAGAGATGGAATTGGCGACACAAAGGGGACAAATGTAAAACCTCTGTTCAATGAGGAAACTGAATCTCCAAGTTGGAGGCACTCCATTGTTCACAGGTCAAGTTGAAGTAACACCATCATTATCTTCTCAAATTGGAGGCACTCCATTTTTCACAGGCAAAGTTGAAGGTACATCTTCATTCTCTTCTCAAGTTGGTGGCACGCCATCATCCACACGTCAATTTGAAGGTACACCATATTCTCCATCTCAACTTCAAGCCTTTTAATCTTTTTCATCTCCAATTGAAGGTGTGTCATCTATCCCATCTCAAGTAAATACTAAAGAAATTCCTAATGTTGAGTCAACTTTACCAATGAAAACCCTCCTAGAATTTTGCATAGGAAGCCTAAGTTTCTAATTGATATCAATGAGAATGTTTTGAAGCCCATGTAGGATAAGATTCCCAAGTGCACTTGCCAAAGATATGCGAATAGGATATGGAAATCATTCTTTGAGAACTTAAATGAAATTGGAAGATGTCAACTATTTGTTGAATTGATGAGAAATCTAAAATTTAGGCCCATTATGAAGATTCTTGGCCTAAGAACATCGGATGCCTCAAGTAAAAAATCAATTGTAAAGAATCTAACATGTACATATGAGAGTGTGGGTTCCACCTCATGCACCAAGGATAGTAATGTCACATGACGTGTCATTACGTCAACAATAGTAAGTCAACAAACAAAGAAATCTCACCTCATTATAAAGACAAGTCAAGCATTGAAAATAAGTAGAAAAACTATAATGAGAGCCATTGGAAGATGTGAAAGAGTTGAGTACCCAAACACCAATGAATTGTGGGCATTCTCTGGGAGACTCCCATGGAAAGACAAAGTTGTTGTTGAAGCTTTGAGATCTCTCATCGAAGAATTTTGAAAAAATAACACAAGGGTTTCTCCTAATGCAAGAGATGTTGTAAGAAGGAGAATTGGTTGGTGAAACCATGAGCCACATCAAAAGCATTTTTTGGATGTGACTCAAACACAATTTTTCTAGAAATTTCAAGAGATGTATCCTCAAGTCAAAATTAGTCAAAGGTATTTTGAAATGGTAAAGCCATTTTATATCAAAATAAATCACACATGCACAACTTGTTGTTGTAGAGTATATATTGAATTTTCTAATCATTATGATGTTTATAGATATATATGTGTAGATTTGCATAGTAACGATATTTTGCAAAGAGTGTAATATAAAGTGTCCACCTAGATCTTCAAAAGATTTCATATCAAACATCTTATGCCAAAAGAGTGGATGGTCAATTATTCCACAATAGCTTATGCTTAAATGGCATGTGTGATCATTGTGGTGGGTTGCAACATTGGCCAATTTGTCAACATATGGACAATGCACATGCAATTGGAAATGAGCTAGTAAGTTTTGGTAAATACTAGACAGTGGCATATAGTTTGAAAGATGGAAAAGAAGCAAAAAGGTGTGAAATCAGTCAATAAAAAGATTCCAATGTATCCGTTTAACTCTATTTTCTGACATAATATAGTTTATGAGTATGCAAGGCATACCCATAGAGCTCGGTGGTTGGACTTGCAATTCAAGTTATGCAAGGACACGTTTCCACTTGGTACCATCATTTCAGTTGTTGATTTTGTAGATAACTACACACTACAACCACAGAATGAGGTGCAATTACAGTATTACAACTCTACGTAGGTTGCTATATTTGTGCAAATAGCATTCATTCATGTAGAATATAGTATAGAGGAGGACAAGAAGATCTTGAGGGAATATCATTTCTATATTAGTGATGATCATACACATTCTGTGGAGTTCATGGAAGGTTGATTTCAGATGTTCTACCATGATTTGGCTAGCAACAGCATATCATTTCATCAGCATATCATATGGTCAGATAATTGTGCATCATAATTCAAGAACTCGTGGATGTTCTATTGGTTGAGAATGATGCATAAGATGAATGGTGTTCAACATATGTAGAATTTTTGTGAGGTCAGGAATGGAAAGGGGGAGCATGATGCTGCAAGAACATGTATCAAAAGAGCATTGGCATGAGAAGAGTTGAAGTACAAAGACAATGCAAAGTTGACAGATGTGAGATATATTGTCAAATGGTGTAATGCTACAATGGCTCTAGGTAATGAATGTAAGTCTACAGTTTGTAGATATTTTTGGTTGGTTGATGATACTAACATTGCAAAATATGAGGATTGTTGTACATTGACATGATTGAGTGAGCTACACTCTTTTAGAAGCTCTGATGCAGGTTTATGGAGTATTCATACATGGTGGATGGCATGCTTTTGTTCTTCATGTACATATGAAGCTTGGTATGATTGTGAGTCAAAGGAGTGGGTCAATGATTGGTGTACAAGAGACCTAAGACTGATTGACATGTATCAACCACCAACAACACTACAAATCACAGAGATTGAATCATTAGTTGATTTTGACCATGTTTTAGATATAGTTCAACCAAGTATTATCACCATTTAAATTTAATAAAATTTAATTTACCATCTTATTTTGTAGTTTTTCTTGTATTATTGACTATATTCATCGAACTAAATGCACGTATCAATACAAGGCATGTTTATACAGTTATTGTAGCTAAAGACAACAAAGAAGGAATGGATTATTATTTGTGTTGTTGTGTTGAGGTAACAAAGAAATTAGATTCCCCTATTATAGAGAGAAAACATTGAGTACCCTACAGGATCAGTGGTTGTTACTGGAACATGGCTTAGAAGGTACCCAGTGAAGAAGTCTGATGTGTGATTGTTCGAGGACTTTGACACACATAGGAAGATTCTTCATTATTCTAACCTTGTTGTGGCATCAAACATTCATTTGATCAAATATTGAGGTAGACCATTGAACAAGATTTTGTGGAAGGTTTGTGAGTTTGATCACGAGGCAATACTTGACACAATAAAGAGTAGAGTAGACACGGATGGTTCATTGGATTGAATTAGTGGAATGATAGAAAGTTACATTATTTTTCTTTGCTATCCTCATTTCACCTTGTATATTTTAGCTACTTATTTTAGCTAAATA
The DNA here is from genome assembly GCA_027924645.1 of Cunninghamia lanceolata. Lineage (NCBI taxonomy): Eukaryota > Viridiplantae > Streptophyta > Pinopsida > Cupressales > Cupressaceae > Cunninghamia > Cunninghamia lanceolata. The sequence goes on along the minus strand of BSBN01000937.1, from coordinate 1,855,268 downwards.
GTGTAATTGCATTTGCATGTAGGATTTTAGTATGATGGAGGTAGGCATAATCCTTATGAAGTTGCCTTTGGAAGGAAAGTAAAGTAGGTTTTAATGATTATTTCACGATGATACACCCTTTCCTTTCTATTTCATAATGAGTTTTAACAATGTTACTATGAGTTTTAATTCAGTTTAATGATGTTACTCTATCATAATAAGTCTTAATGAGTTTTAATGACAAACAATTGATAGCAACAGTAAGGGAAGCCTCAATTGATGCACTACAAGATATTGGATCAAGTGAGAACACCTTTATAATACTCAATTTTCATCTCTCAGAAAGGTATTATGACTAAATTTTTACATTTGACATCTCCTGGGGCCAAACGGATGGTACCAAAACATCCAGGTGGGAAAATAAACACTAGGGGAGATGTCTTTTTGGTGGCAAAGTCTCATGGTTGTTCTTAGCTACATCAAACACAGACAATCTCTCAAGAGCCCTAAGAAAAAAAGGTGACAAACTTTGGATCGACTATTCCATCAAACTACGAAACCTAGGAACATCTTCTTTACATGTATAGGTGGATGTTAGGACCACCTACAAATACCTAACTCAATTTTTTAAATCAATTTCATTTGCCTATGGTGGCAATAAATGCATTGTTCCAAAATGCTTCAGTTTCATGTAGTAGAAAGGTGTTAGGAGTGACATTTTACATTCCATAGCTCATGTGGCTGAAACAGCCATGCCAATAGATCATGGTGGACATATAAATGCTAGGAGAGGTCTTGTTTCATGTTTCAAGCATCCCAGGCATTTGAGGCAGCATGCTACTAGCAAAGTCCCTTAAGATCCCTATGATCAAAAAACTGCCAAACTATGACGGAGCAGTTCTCAGAATTCATGGTAACTGGTAATATTTCATTTAGACCTACAGGTGCACATGGGGTCTATCCACAATAACCTCTCTCAATTTAGGTCAACTGCAGTTTGTTTGATTGTGCCAAAATTAAATGCATTCTTGCAAAATGCTTCAGTTTCATGTAGTGGAAAGGTGCTAGGAGTGACATTTTGCATTTCATAGCTCATGGGGCTGAACTAACTGCACCAACACATCATTGTAGGTCAGTAAATGCCATGGGAGGTCTTGTTTGATGTGCCAAGTGTCCCAATATTTTGGGGTAACAAGCTACCAACACAGTCCCTTAGGATCCCTAAGACCAAAAACTGCCAAACTTTGACGGATCAATTCTTAGAATTTGTTGTAGTTGGGAACTTTCTATTTGGCCCTATAGGTGTACATGGGGTTCATCCATAATAACCTCTCTTGGTTTTGGTCAACTACAGTCTGTTTGACCATGCCAAAATTGGTGCAGGGGCACCTAGGCTACAAGACACAAATTTTGTATTTTGAGCATAAATTTTGAATTGTGGGGTTTAATAGAGATTATAGGGAGAGTCATCTTATTTAATGTTGTAATAAATCCATTCATGGCATGTTGTGTAAGTGGTTAGTAGTGGTGAGAGTGAGATCTAAGTATAGAATGTTCTTTTTTTATGACTATTTTTTGTGGGACAATAGTTTATGTTGATCATGCCTATTTTTTAGGCTTTTCCACGTTGGGAAAGAAAGGTAACATTGATATATGATGAAAAAAAAACTATTGTATTGAGGCATGATTGACTTGGTATAACGTGTAGGAGAGAGAGGAGGCTGAAATAATAGAAGAAAGTCCTATTTTTGTGTTGTTCTGTCTATGCATTTTGTTGTTCAATGTGCTTTCTGTTGTTCCTGGGTATTGTATGTAACCGTACAATACCTTCATGAAAGGAAATGTGTGAAACCTGTTGATGAGAATTCTTATCTTTCATTTGTGATCAGTTTGAAGGATTTTTATCACCATTGAAGCATTTTATCTCTATTTTTGTGTTTGTGGCTCTAAAACCCTAGTTTTGAGGGTTTAAGGGAAAAAATCAAATTTTGACCATTGCCACCCAAACCAAAACTCCAAAATGGGTGGAATGATTTTTTTTATTATTATTTTGAATTGGGTTTTTGTGGCAGGAGTAGGGGACAAGGATAATATGAGTTTTGAGGCATGAAGCACCTAATATCCTCATGTATTAGGTCTCTTGGCTTTGGTAGAGTAGTGATTGGTTGATAAATTGACTTGGAATGACCTTAGAACCCCAAAATCTGTTGAATCACATCATTTTACACTTGACTCATGCTTTGGAATAGGGGTTGGGAGTTGGAAGTGCATTTTATCCATTTTCCATTTGTGTAGGTGGCCTAATTAGGCTTAAAATCAGCAGGAACAGTCCATTTTTGAGGCTTGTGTTCCAAAGTATTGGTACCTACATGTTAGATATGTTGTGTATGGGATTAATGGGTATCTAAAAAGCTAAATGGTTTGTGGGTTTGCCATGTATTCTACAAATTATGCTTCAAAAACACCTCAAATAGGCCTACAAGGAATTAGGGTTGTTTACAATGGTATGATAGGAAGGACAAGTTGCTAGGTTGTTTGCTGAGTTTAGTGAGCATCTCCTAGTCAAATTAGTGTGGTCTAAGGGGGTTGAGAGGTTTGACAAGTTGTTCATAGATACAAACCATGAAAATGGCTCTTTTTGCCTACCAATCAAGCTTGCATTTCAAGAGGATAACAAATTGCATGCATGAAAAAACAAAGAAACTTTGAAGACAACCTGAGAGCCTTCCCCTACTCTGCATCAAGTGGTATTAGAGCTCAGGTTCAGGATCATGATTGGGAAGAAGGAAGAAAGTTGAAGTGTGAAGAGTTGAGTTCACAAGATGCCTCCAAGGAACAGTCCAGAAGACACCATGGCAAAGGAAATCAGAGAGTTGAAGGAAAGGTATACTAAGTTGAAGGAGATGACTCCAAGGAGATCACTATTCAGAACAACCTGCAAGTAAAAGAAAAGGTATGTAAAGTTGTGATAGATTCTAGTTCTACTGACAACATGGTTTCAATAGAAATGGTGGATAAACTGAGTTTGGTAAGGATTCCTCATGAAGCACCATATAAAGCATCCTAGTTGAATGATAATCAGTCAATCTTGGTAAATGAACAAGCTTTTGTTGAATGCAATATTGGTGGCTATAGGGATAAAATCATTTGTGATGTAGTACCTATGAGGTGTTGTTATTTGTTATTAGGGACGCCATGGTAGTATGATAGGCATGCCATATATGATGGAAGCCATAATACCTACACCATAGAGAAGGATGGAATCTCTTTTAAACTAACACCACTGTAGGAGAGTACTGAGGAGCAGACGAAAGAAGCTAGAGTGATCATGTTTGGCAAGAAGGAGCATATGAAGGTTGAGGAAGACAAAACCAATGAGGATGCAACCACCACAGTGAAAGAAGATGTTGAGGTAGCAAACAAGGATGCAAAATTCAAGAGGAAAGAAGAAAATAAGTTGGTGAAGAAGACTGAGGTAGAGAAGGTCAAAAGTGAAATGACCTTGAAGGTCCAAGACAAGTTTGGATAGTGTAAAGAGGAAACTAAATTTTGGCAAATGAAAGCAAAGAATGTTATAGGACAGTCAAACACTGTCAAAACAGAGGCATGTAAGTTTGACACAAAAGTTTGTAGGATAGAGGAAGAAGGGGCAAGGACCCTCATAAGAGGAAGAGTTATAGTGAGTGCAAGTGAATTACCCAAGGAAGGGCAAGATTGGCCTAGTAAGGTCACCATGCAAGAGTCATTTTGTCCATTGGAACGACAAGAAGGTAGAAGACATCAAAGGTATGGTAATGAAGAAGATAGAAGACCAAATGTCAAGAAGGTCTTAGAGGCAGAGAGAATGAAGAAAGAGGAAAAAGGTAAGAGAAAATATAGTAAATGGACTAAGGTAAGCCATGGAATCATGATAGGGGCAATGTTGTGTCCCTTGAAGTCAGAAAAAGAGGATGGACAGTCAAGTACTACCATGACAGAGGTAAAGTGCAATTTGTGTTTAAGAGGTAATGACAATAGTTTAATGTCAGTGACTGATGAAGGAAGGGTCAGAGGTGGATTGACTCAAGGTTGGCAAGATAATGCCATGACAAGGACAACACTTAGTCCTTCAAACTCAAGAAGAGTTAGTGAGCAGCTGAGGACTGTAGATACAATGATTCTTAAGCCTGAGAATGCAGTGATGACAAAGATAAGGAGTCTAGTACAAAACAAGAAGGTAGAAAGTGCAGTGGGCAGAGTAAAATGGCAAGGGTTAGTAGAAGAGTTTGTAGAGGTTGTAAAGGACAAGGAAGTTGAAGAGGTAAAAAGTTTGAAAAAGGTCCCAATGATGACCAAAGTTGTGAAGTTGACAGTGAGAGGCAAAGATAGTGTGGAGTCTACAAATAAAGTGAAAAAGAGAGATGATGTTATGACAAAGACAGTGATTTGTCATTTAGAGGAAAGAGAGAATGAGTGTGCAGCAGAGGTAAGGATAGTAGACTTAGAAGAAAGTCTAATTTTGCAGAGTCAAGAAGTCAAAATAGTGACAAAGATAGTCCAAGAGGAAGTAAAAGATGTGAAACAAAGTTGGCATAACAAAATCATGGTTGGGAGAGTCAAGTGTCCTATGGCAATGAAGGAAGTAGAAGTCATTAAGATAGATGTTTATGAGACAGTAAACAAGGTGTTTACAGGTATGATAGAGGTTGATAAGCCTGATTACATGAAGATGATGGAACTATTGATAGACAAAGACATAGAGCAGCCCAAGCAAGAAGGACAAGAAGAAATGAAGGTAGAGGTTACAGACATTATGCAAGAAGAGGTTTGACAAGTAGTTCATGTATATAAACCATGAAATGGCTCTTTTTTCCTATCATGCATGTTGAGAAGATAGTCAGCTATGATCATGATCAATCAAAGAACCTTTAAGAACAACACAAGATGCTTCCCCTGCTCTACATCAGAAATCAAATGCATTCTTGCAAAACGCTTCAGTTTCATGTAGTGGAAAGGTGCTAGGAGTGACATTTTGCATTCCTTAGCTCGTGGGGTTGAACTGACTATGCCAACGCATCGGAGTGGGTGGGTAAATGCCAAGGGAGGTCTCATTTCATGTGCCAAGCATCCCAGTCATTTGGGGCAGTAGGCTATCAGTAAAGTCCCTTAGGATCCATAAGACCAAAAAACTACCAAACTATGATGGAGCAGCTCTTAGAATTTGTGGTAGATGGGAGCATTCTATTGGACCTATAGGTGCATGTGGGGTCCATCCATAATAACCTCTCTTAGTTTTGGTCAATTCCAGTTTGTTTGACGGTGCCAAAATCAAATGCATTCTTGCAAAATGCTTCAGTTTCATGTAGTGGAAAGGTGCTAGGAGTGATATTTTGCATTCCATAGCTCATGAGGCTGAACTGACTACACAAATGCATCAGGGTGGGTAGGTAAATGCCAATGGAGGTCTCATTTCTTGTTCCAAGGGCCCCAGTCATTCGAGGCAGTAGGCTACCAACAAAGTCACTTAAGATTCTAAGAGAAAAAATTGCCAAACATTGACATAGTAGTTCCCAAAATTTGTGGTAGCTAGGAACATTTCATTTGGACCTACAAATGCATGTGGGGTTCATCTACAATAACCTCTCTTGGTTTTAGTCAACTCAAGTCCATTTGACCTTGCCAAAATCAAATGCATTCTTGTAAAATGCTTTAGTTTCATGCAACACAACCTTGCCAAATGCCATATTTTTTGTTCTTTTCATTGTGGGGCTGAAATGACTTTGCCAACATGTTGACATGGGTGGGTAAATGCCAAGGAATGTCTTGTTTCATGTGCCAAGTGTCCCAGTCATTCAGGGCAGCAGGCTACTGGCAAAGTCCCTTAGGATCCCTAAGACCAAAATATTGCTAAACTATGATAGAGCAGTTCTTAAAATTTGTGGTAGTTGGGAATGTTCTATTTAGACCAATAGGTGCATGTGGGGTCAGTCCATAATAACCTCTCTCAGTTTTGGTAAACTCTAGTATGTTTGAAAGTGTCAAAATCAAATGCATTCTTGCAAAATGTTTTAGTTTCATGTAGTGGAAAGGTGCTAGGAGTGAGATTTTGCATTCCATAGCTTGTAGGGCCAAACTGACTATGCCAACACATCAGGGTGGGTGGGTAAATGCTAGGTGAGGTCTCGTTTCATGTGCCAAGTGTCCCAGTCATTCCAGGCTATAATCTATTGACAAAGTTGAAAGGTGCTAGCACTGAAATTTTGCATTTCACAAGTCATGGGGTCAAATCAACTATGCCAACACGTCCAGGTGGGTGGGTAAATGCTAGGGGAGGTCTCATTTCACACGCCAAGTGTCTTAGTCATTCCAGGCTGCAAGCTACCGACAAAGTTGAAAGGTGCTAGTAGTGAGATTTTACATTCCACAGCTTGTGGGGCTAAACCAACTGCGCCAACACATCGGGGTGAGTGGGTAAATGGTAGGGGAGGTCTTGTTTCGTGTGCCAAGCTTCCCAGTCATTCTGAGCTGTAAGCTATTGGCAAATTCGAAAGGTACTAGGAGTGACATTTTGCATTTCATAGCTCATGGGGTCGAACCAACTATGCCAACACATCAGGATGGGTGGGTAAATATTGGGGGAGGTCTCATTTCATGTGCCAAGCATCCCAATCATTTCAGGCTATAAGCTACTGGAAAAGTCACTTTATCAGTAGCTTGCAGCTTGGAATGATTGAGATGCTTGGCACACGAAATGAGACCTCCCCTAACATTTACCCTCCTACCTCAACATGTTGGCATAGTCGATTCAACCCCACGACGAGCAGAACGAAAAATATGGATCCTTGCAATGTTGTGCTGCAAGAAACTGAAACATTTTGCAAGAATGCATTTGATTTCAGCACAGCCAAATGAATATGAGTTGATCAAAACTAAGAGAGGTTATTATGGATGGACCCCATGTGTACTCATAGGTCCAAACAAAATGTTCCTAGATGCCATGAATCCTGAGAACTGCTTTGTCAAAGTTTGGTAGTTTTTGCTCCTAAGATCTTAAGTGACTTTGCTGGTAGCTGGCTGCCTCAAATGACTGGGACCCTTGGCATATGAGACGAGACCTCCCCTAGCATTTACCCACCCACCCTAATGCGTTGACACAGTCAGTTTGGCCTCACAAGCTATGGAATGTAAAATGTCACTCCTAGCACCTTTCCACTGCATGAAACTAAAGCATTTTTAAGAATGCATTTAATTTTAGCACGATCAAATGGACTGGAGTTGACCAAAACTGAGAGAGGTTATTGTGGATGGACACCACATGCACCTGTAGGTCTAAACAAAATATTCCTAGCTACTATGAATTCCAAGAACTACTCTGTCATAGTTTGATAGTTTTTTGGTCTTAGGGATCCTAAGGGACTTTGCCGGTAGCCTACTGCCTCGAACAACTGGGACACTTGGCACATGAAATGAGACCTCCCCTTGCATTTACATACCCACCCCGACATGTTGGCATAGTCGATTCAGCCCCATGAGCTATGGAATGCAAAATGTCACTCCTAACACCTTTCCACTACATGAAACTGAAGCATTTTGCAAGAATGCATTTGATTTCATTATGGCCAAATAGACTGGAGTTGACCAAAACTGAGAGGTTATTGTGGATAGACCCCATGTGCACCTATAGGTCCAAATGGAATGTTCCCATCTGCCATGAATTCTGAGAACTACTCCATCAAATTTTGGTAGTTTTTGCTCTTAGGATCTTAAATGACTTTACCGGTAGCTTGTTGCCTTGAACGACTGAGACCCTCGGAACATGAGATGAGACCTCCCTTGGCATTTAACAACCCACCCTGACACATTGGTGCAGTCGGTTTGGCCCCATGAGCTATGGAATGCAAAATATCACTCCTAACACCTTTTAGCTACATGAAACTAAAGCATTTCACAAGAATGCATCTGATTTCAACATAATCAAATGGATTGGAGATGACCAAAACTAAGAGAGGTTATTGTGGATGGACCCAACGTGCACCTGTAGGTCTAAATGAAATCTTCCCAGCTACCACAAATTTTGAGAACTACTCTGTCATAGTTTGGCAATTTTTTGGTCTTAGGGATCTTAAGGGACTTTGTCGATAGCCTGCTGCCCCGAATGACTAGAATTCTTGGAACATGAAATGAGACCTCCCCTCACATTTACCTACCCACCCTAATGCGTTGGCATAGTTGGTTCAGTCCCACGATCAGAAAAACAAAAAAATGGCACCTGGTAAGGTTGTGCTACATGAAACTAAAGCATTTTACAAGAATGCATTTGATTTTGGCATGGTCAAATGGACTAGAATTGACCAAGACTGAGAGATGTTATTGTGGATAGACCCCACGTGTACCTATAGGTCCAAACAAGATGTTCTCAATTGCCACAAATTTTGAGAACTTCTCCATCATAGTTTGACAGTTTTTGCTCTTAGCATCTTAAGTGACTTTGCTAGTAGCCTGCTGCATCAAATGACTGGGACCCTTGGTACATGAAACAAGACCTCCCTTGCAATTTACCTACCCACCTTGATGCATTGGTGCAATCAATTTGGCCCTAGGATGAGCAAAAAAAAATATGGCACCTGACAAGGTTGTGCTGCATGAAACTAAAGTATTTTGCAAGAATGTATTTGATTTTAGCACGTCAAACAAACTAGAGTTGATCAAAACTGACAATGAACCTATAGGTCTAAATGGAACATTCCCAGCTACCACACATTCTTAGAATTGCTCCGTCAAAGTTTGGTAGTTTTTGCTCTTAGGATCTTAAGTGACTTTATTGGTAGCCTACTGCCTTGAACGACTGGGACCCTAGGCACATGAAACGAGACCTCCTTGGAATTTACCCACCCACCCCAATGCATTGGCACAGTTAGTTTGGCCTCACAAGATATGGAATGCAAAATGTCACTCCTAGCACCTTTCCACTACATGAAACTGAAGCATTTTGCAAGAATGCATTTGATTTTGCCACGCTCAAATGGACTGGATTTGACCAAAACTGAGAGAGGTTATTGTGGAAGGACCCCACATGTACCTGTAGGTCCAAATGAAACATTTCCAACTACCATGAATTCTGAGAATTGTTCCATCATAGTTTGGTAGTTTTTTGGTCTTAGGGATCCTAATGGACTTTGTCGGTAGCCTACTACCCCGAACAACTAGGATTCTTGGTATATGAAATGAGACCTCCCCTGACATTTACCCACCCACCCCAATGCATTGGCATAGTTAGTTTGGCCCCACAAGCTATGGAATGAAAAATGTCACTCCTAGAACCTTTCCACTGCATGAAACTAAAGCATTTTCCAAGAATGCATTTGATTTCGGCATGGTCAAATAGATTATAGTTGACCAAAACTAAGAGAGGTTATTGTGGATAGACCCCACGCGCACTTGTAGGTCCAAATAAAACATTCCCAGCTACAATGAATCCTGAGAACTGCTTCGTCATAGTTTGGCAGTTTTTTGTTCTTAGGGATCCTAAGGTACTTTATCGGTAGCCTACTGCCTCGAACGACTGGGACACTTGGCACATGAAATGATACCTCCTCTAGCATTTACTCACCCACCTCAATGTACTAGCATAGTCAGTTTGGTCCCATGAGCTATGGGATGCAAAATGTCACTCCTAGCACCTCTCCATTGCAATACACATGTAATGAAACTTCAATACACATGTATGGACAAGGTGTTGAGGACACATATTTCATCCATTTTCTTTATAAATGATAGCCAACATACCCTTCAGAAGCTTATGAATAGAGTTTTTAAACGTCATAAGCTTTTTGGCAAATTTTTGAGGGTTATGAGCATTGAAAAATGAGATTTTTTTTACATTTTAAGCACCAACCTACCTTCCTTATGGGTCCACACGTGGGAATATATAATTGAGTTTTTTGATAATCTTTGGCAAGTTTAAAAACCTTATTTATTTTATCAAAAGGTGACATTTTTTCCCCTTAAAAGTAGTTGTCATCACCATGTTACAAAAGGGTTTAATTCATTAATCGTGTCTATTCTTTAATTCATTAATTGTGTCTATTCTTTGTCTATTCTTTGTTGTGAAGCAAATACATTTGTCACATGTAAAGACAAATTCCACAACCTTTGCCAGCATCCTCCCTATCTCTACCAAAATAGGATCTTTGGAACAACATATGGACAACCGTCAAAGCATAAAGGATATAGGAATTTTGTCACATGTTGTAATTGCAGTTGCTCTTGTAGACATGTTTCTTCTCTTTGGGTACTATGACCCTATTACATGGTTGGATTCAAGTGGGTTCTCAAGTGTCACTTCTTTGGGTCGATTGCGTTTTACAATAGTCGTAAGGGTTTGTGAAGTTGACTTATGTAGGTTTTATTTTGAATGGTGGAAAAGGGTTTGGTTTCTTGAGAAGTATTATACATTTGGACTTTATCTTATGAGCATTATGGTGAGGGTCATTGGCATTGTGTTAATCATAGTGACAAACCCTAGAGGCTTGTTCAGTATAATATACCTATACTCAACTTCTCTCTCTTGTGTGGAGTATAAAGTTGGAATAAAAATATAAAATGCCAATCTTGAGTTAAAAACCTCATGGTGGTATCAACTTGTCCCTACACCCTTTATTAATGTGCTCAGAATGAATTTGTAGATGATTGTAAAGAAAAAAGTAGAGTGCCTTCTAAAATGACTAGTTTTCTCTTGAATATTGTTGTGGTTGTTAGTTCCATGTGTATAGTCTCATTGATAAGATGTATTGTTATTATCCCTTAAGAACAAAGTGAAAATGGTTTACTTTGATTGAATATGTGGATAGCAATTATGTATGTGCATATGAGAAAAATGTTACCTTAAAAGAATTTGAAATATTTGCAAGGGTTGTAGGATAGACCAATGGCTTTATTATAACTCTAAAATGATTTTTAAGGAAATCCTTATTTATCGAATTGTTATTGTGTATATTTTTGCAATAATTGCAAGATATGCACAAAATGGATTTGTTTATAAGTATTTACAAAATTTCAAGAAAATATGATTGGCAGGTGTAAATCCAAATCCCACAACCTTAACCAACATCCTCCCTACCTATGCCAAAATGGGATCTTTGGAACATGGTATGGACATTCATCAAAGCATAAAGGATATGGGAATTTTGTCAAATCTTTTGTAGTTACAACTACCCTAGTAGACATGTATGCAAAGTGTGGAAGCATATACTTGAGGCACGTGAATTGTTTGATAGAACACCTCAAAGAGTGCCATCTCATGGAATACAATAATTGCAAGATATGCACAAAATGGATCTGTTAATAAGGCTTTAGAAACATTCAAACAGATTCAATTGAGAGGTGTAAAGCCAAAATGCAATCTTTGGAACATGGTATGGACATCCATCAAAGCATAAAGGATATGGGAATTTTGTTAGATCTTATGTTGCAACTATTCTAGTAGACATGTATGCAAAGTGTGGAAGCATAGACAAGGAATGTGAATTGTTTGACATGATGCCTCAATCAAATGTCATCACATGGAATGCAATGATTGCAAGATATGAAAAACATAGATGTTTTGATAAGGCTTTATAAACTTTCAAGAAAATACAATTTGCGGGTGTAAATACAAATTCCACAACCTTAGCCAACATCCTCCCTTCATATGCCAAAATAGTATCTTTGGAACATGGTATGGACATCCATCAAAACATAAGGGATATGGGAATTTTGTCAAATCTTGTAGTTGTAACTACCCTAGTAGACATGTATGCAAAGTGTGGAAGCATAGACAAGGTACATGAACTATTTGACTTGATGCCTCAATGAAATGTCATTTCATGGAATGCAATGATTGCAAGATATACAAAAAATGGATTTTTTTGATAAGGCTTTATAAACTTTCAAGAAAATACAATTGGCAGGTGTAAAGGCAAATTACACAACCTTAGACAATCTCCTCCTTGCCTATGCCAAAATGGACATCCATCAAAGGATAAAAGATATGGGAATTTTGTTAGATGTTGTAGTTACAAATGCCCTCAGAGACATGTATGTAAAGTGTGGAAGCATAGACAAGGCACGTGAACTATTTGGTATGATGCCTCAAAGAAATCTCACCTCATGGAATGCAATGATTGCAAGATATGAACAAAATGAATTTTTTGATAAGGCTTTAGAAACTTTCAAGAAAATGCAATTGGTTGGTGTAATGCCAAATTCAAAAACCTTAGAAATGATATCTTTGGAACACTGTATATACATCCATCAAAGCATAAAGGATATAGGAATTTTGTCAAATGTTGTAGTTGCAACTACCCTGCGAGACATGTATGCAAAGTGTGGAAGCATATACAAGGAACATGAATTGTTTGACACGATGCCTCAAAAAATGTTGTCTCATGGAATGCAATGATTGCAAGATATGCACGAAATAGATTTTTCATAAGGCTTTATAAACTTAAAGAAAATGCACAAAAGAAACTTTCAACTAAATGCAATTGGCACGTCTAAAACCAAATTGCGCAACCTTATCCAACATCCTCCTTGCCTATGCCAAAATGGGATCTGGGGAACATGATGCAGACAACCATCAAAGCATAAAGGATATAGGAATTTTGTTAGATCTTGTAGTTGCAACTACCCTAGTAGACATGTATGCAAAGTGTGGAAGCATAGACAAGGTACATGAACTGTTTGACATGATGCCTCAATGAAATGTCGTCACATGGAATGCAATGATTGCAAGATATCAAAAAAATGATTTTTTGATAAGGCTTTAGAAACTTTCAAGAAAATGCAATTCGTGGGTGTAAAGAGAAATTCCACAACCTTAGCCAAAATCCTCCCTTCATATGCCAAAATGGGATCTTTGGAACATGGTATGGGCATCCATAAAAGCATAAAGGATATGGGAATTTTGTCAAATCTTGTAGTTGCAACTACCCTAGTAGACATGTATGCAAAGTGGAAGGAAGCATAGACAAGGTACATGAATTGTTTGACATGATGCCTCAATGAAATACAATTTCATGGAATGCAACGATTCCAAGATATGCAAAAATTGGATTTGTTTGATAAGGCTTTATAAACTTTCAGGAAAATATAATTGGTGGGTGTAAAGCCAAATTCCACAACCTTAGCCAATATCCTCCTTGCCTATGCCAAAATGGACATCCATCAAAGAATGAAAGATATGGGAATTTTGTTAGATGTTGTAGTTGTAACTACCTTCGGAGACATTTATGCAAAGTGTGGAAGCATAGACAAGGCATGTGAACTATTTGGCATGGTGTCTCAAAGAAATGTCGCCTCATGGAATGTAAGGATTGCAAGATATGAACAAAATGGATTTTTTGATAAGGCTTTAGAAACTTTCAAGCAAATACAATTTGTGGGTGTAAAGCCAAATTCCAAAACCTTAGAAATGGTATCTTTGGAACAAATTATATACATCCATCAAAGCATAAAGGATATAGGAATTTTGTCAAATGTTCTAGTTGCAACTACCTTGTGAGACATGTATGCAAAGTGTGGAAGAATATACAAGGAATGTGAACTTTTTGACATGATGCCTCAAAGAAATGTTGTCTCATGGAATGCAATGATTGCAAGATATGCATGAAATGGATTTTTCATAAGGCTTTAGAAAATTTAAATCAAATGCACCAAATAAACTTGAACAACCAAAGGTAATTGGCAAGTATAAAGACAAATTCCACAACCTTAGCCAACATCCTCCCTTCATATGCCAAAATAGGATCTTTGGAACATGGTATGGACATCCATCAAAGCATAAAGGATATTAGAATTTTGTCAGATCTTGTAGTTGCAACTACCCCAGTAGACATATATGCAAAGTGTGGAAGCATAGATAAGGTACGTGAACTGTTTTACATGACGCCTTAATAAAATGTCGTCACATGGAATGCAATGATTGCAAGATATGAAAAAATGGATTTTTTGATAAGGCTTTAGAAACTTTCAAGCAAATGCAATTGGCAGGTGTAAAGACAAATTCCAAAAACTTAGCCAACATCCTTCCTTCATATGCCAAAATGGGATCTTTGGAACATGGTATGGACATCCATCAAATCATAAAGGATATCGAAATTTCATCAAATCTTGTAGTTGCAACTATCCTAGTAGACATGTTTGCAAAGTGTGGAATCATAGACAAGGCACATGAACTATTTCACATGATGCCTCAATGAAATGCTATTTCATGGAATGTAATGATATTTCATGGAATGTAATGATTGCAAAATATGCAAAAAATGGATGTTTTTGACAAGGCTTTATAAACTTTCAAGAAAATACAATTGGCGAGTGTGAAGCCAAATTTCACAACCTTAGCCAGTATCCTCCTTGCCTATGCCAAAATCGACATCCATCAAAGTATAAAAGATATGGGAATTTTGTTGGATGTTGTAGTTGCAACTTCCCTTGGAGACATGTATGCAAAGTGCGGAAGCATAGAGAAGGCACATGAATTGTTTGGCATGATGCCACAAAGAAATGCTACCTCATGGAATGCAATGATTGCAAGATATGAACAAAATGGATTTTTTGATAAGGCTTTAAAAACTTTCAAGAAAATGCAATTGGCGGGCGTAAAGCCAAATCCCAAAACCTTAGAAATGGTATATTTGGAACATGGTATAGACATCCATCAAAACATAAAGAATATAGAAATTTTGTCAAATCTTGTAGTTGCAACTACCCTGTGAGACATGTATGCAAAGTGTGGAAGCATATACAAGGAACGTGAACTGTTTGACATGATGCCTCAAGGAAATGTTGTCTCATGGAATGCAATGATTGCAAGATATGCACGAAATAGATTTTTCATAAGGCTTTATAAACTTAAAGAAAATGCACAAAAGAAACTTTCAACCAAATGCAATTGGCACGTCTAAAACCAAATTGCACAACCTTATCCAACATCCTCCTTGCCTATGCCAAAATGGGATTTGGGGAACATGGTGTGGACAACCATCAAAGCATAAAGGATATAGGAATTTTGTCACATATTTTATTTGCAACTACCCTTGTAGACATGTATGGAAAGTGTGGAAGCATAGACAAGGCTCGTGAACTATTTGACATGATGCCTCAAAGAAATGCATAGTCTCATGAAATGCAATGATTACAACATATGCACAAAATGGATTATTTGAAAATGATTTATAAACTTTCAAGCAAATGCAATTGGCACGTGTAAAACCAAATTCTTGTAATGATAATTGATCATCATATTAAATATTTAATATAAACTATTATACATAATGTCATGAACATAATAGGTAGTCTTTATATAAAGCCATATAGGCATGTCCAAATAAAGCCATATAGGCATATAAAAAAATATACATCTGTAACATACAAAAGTATGTATATAAAGCCATCTAGGCATACAAACAAATGTCCCAAAATCTAGTTTCCTATGGACTGTCATCAAATAATGGGAAGCCCTTTCTTGGCCATGAAGATGAAGAGCCAATCAGTGACTCCCTCTCTCTTGTCGAGTAGACCTCGATAGAGCTTTATGCAGCTCCACCCATTAATACAATCAAACAATATGCACATTAATATAGAAAACAAGCAATATATAACATCACATATGTAATCAATCACTTACCACTACCCGATGATCACTCTTGATCATCTTTTCTCTCTCTTTGTCGGTAGTTGGAGGGGTTGGAGTTGTGACCTCTTGTGAGAAGCATCAAGAAGCAAAATTGACTAAAAATAAATATCATTTATGTGCATCAAATGACATGAGATAAAACAAGAAATACAAAATGACATTTTCATGTTATTGGCTCATACCTCGGTCAAAGGATTTGAAGACATCATGGCTACATCAATGCCTACCTATGTTGACTGACGAAGATGATGAGTCTCCATATTCAACATTTGAAAATAGAGTTCAAGATTATTCAACCAAAATAGATACATAACATTATTTAAATGCATAATGATTAAAAATGGTTAAATTTACCTCCATATAAGTGGTTTTACATCCAGGCCCGACCAAGGAAACTGTGGAGGTGCTGATGAAGCTCCCTGTTGAAATCATCAAATTGTCACTAAATAATATTACCATTGATATATGTACAATATTTATGATCATGTGATGAATTACATACTTGCTGACTTGACCTCCTCTCATAACCTACCAATGGATGGCTAACAGAGGTAGGATGAAGACTCTAACCTTGGAATTTTAGTGTGCAGAAAATCACATACATTATTTTTTACTTATAATATTGATAGTCATAAAATTAATTACAAATTTCAATTAAGAATATATTAAATCAAGATGAAACTTGTAAAAATTACCTAAGAGTCAATACCAAATGTACGCTATAAGAAATCATTGGTGAGAACAATATCATCCAATATGGATGTGTCCATCATTGGATGCTACCCCTATGTCACAGCATCCTACCGAGAGTCTTACAATGAGTCCTGCATCCCATAATCACATAGGTTCCCACATGAACTACACAAATGTGGGGATGAATGATGCCTACTACTCTCACCCTCATCAGCCTAGGTGAGATCATTGCCATGCTATGCTAGAGACTGCATGAGAGCAGTCAATGAATGTAGTGTCTCCACCTCAACACTCTCCTTCAAAGTTGAAAGGAGTGACACATGTTCTGGCCTCAACAGGGGTCTAGGTACACAATTTTGGTCTCGTTGAGCCCCCTCTCTATCTTGGACAGAGCCACCACCTCTACCATGGAACTCTTGAATGTCAAAATAATTAGGAATCTTCTTGAGGATGAACTCGCAATGGAGTTTCCTCATGAAATATTGTGGCACCTCATTGTTGTTACATGGACGCTCATCAAACACCATGTACCATCTATCCCAAAAGCTTTGGGATATATCTTGATTCCTACACCAATGAATAGGGAACCATTTGCAAGTCTCTTCTAATCTTTGGCCAGTTTTATGATTAATAAAGTGTGCACATAATGTAGATTTTGTAATTGTTTCATTCTTCACTTGTTCATAAGACAATTTGTCAGTATAGTATTGTCGACACTTCTCCCTATAGTCATGAAATTTGGTGATTTATTTTGTTACCGATTCGATGTGAGAAACAATCATCTTTAATCACTTTGCAAGCACTCTCTTATGATTGGTGCTTGCACTTGGATTGTTTAACATTTCAATTAGGGTTTGAAGATGTCTTTTATTTTCTTCTATTTGTCCTAAATAGTTTTCTTGAGTATCTCTTTTATGGTGAGGACGTGAAGGTGGAGGGTTTGGAGGGTTTTCATGGTTGTTTTGATCCTCCTCAGCTCGATTTGTGTTTTGTCCTGCCTCATTAACTTTAAATTCACTATAAAAAACTAATAAAACATTTCAAAAATAAAAAATTATTTTCAAAATCACAAAAATTAATCAAACCCTACATTCTTCGGCTGCTAGACCCTCTACATTTGCTTCACGACATCTTCGGGAGTAGGTTTGGCGAGGTGGCATCATAAAAATGTTGATCT
This sequence comes from Cunninghamia lanceolata, assembly GCA_027924645.1. NCBI lineage: Eukaryota > Viridiplantae > Streptophyta > Pinopsida > Cupressales > Cupressaceae > Cunninghamia > Cunninghamia lanceolata. The sequence continues at coordinate 1,837,767 of BSBN01000937.1, read as the reverse complement.
CTCTTTGCACTTGCTTGATTTGCCCTTCCTTGAATGCTCTCATGCTATACACTTTGGTTTTTCTCTCCAAACTTTGATTTTGGCAACGGGTATGAGCGAATGAGTGGTTTTTTACTTTTAAGTAGAAAAAACATGAGTATGTTATAATGCTCTCGCATTTTTTTCTGCATTGGATCAAAAAGTCATGTGGCGACTTTTTGGTCCCACAACTCCATGCATACACCTAGATGTCCATACAATGTTCCGAAGATCCCAATTGAGCATAGACAAGGAGGATGTTGGCTAAGGTTGTGGAATTTGGCTCGCCAATTGCATTTGCATAAAATTTTCTAAAGCCTTTTTGAAAAAAATCCATTTTGTACATATATCTTGCAATCATTGCATTCCATGAGACAACATTTGTTTTAGGCATCATGTCAAACAGTTCAACTGCCTTATTGATGTAGGAGCATAGGCTCAAAACCAATCAAGTGACTTTAGGAGATGGCAAGGAGGACATTTTCATGTTTCCAAACTTGGTCTTGTAGGTCAAGACATCCATTTAAGTCATTTAGATAAGGGTTTTCTATTTTCCCGCCAAAATGGACTATTTGAAAATTCAAGTTGTATAAGGACTTGTGGAGGCCTCAATCATTATCATGAAATGTGTCAAGAGGTTAAAATGACCTTGAAGGTCTCATAGAACATATTTATAATCTTTCATATTGTAAAACCACATTGACATGTTGTCAAGAGGTGAAGGAGTGTAGTGGGAAGTAAAAAGGGTAAGTTGACTAGGTCTAGGTGGATAGGGATAAGTGGATAAAGCTTATAAGATTGAAATCCAAATTTATAGGGATGAAGTATGCATAGTATTAAGGAGATAACCATGTTTTCTATTCAAGGAAGAAATTGAATAACTTTAGGAGAGGTTGAGTTTGTTTAGGAGCAACTTTAGAGGTTGCCAAAGATAACAAAGACTAGTTTTTGTATATAATCCATTGAAGAAGACAATAGGAGAAGTATGCAGGTGTATAGCAAGTGTGGAGAAGGTGTGAAGGCATTTTATTTAGAGTTTACTGAAGGAATAAGCAAGTGATTATAGTTGTGTATACTTTGTTGCATGTTTTCTTGTTGTTCTTGTATTTTTGGTATGGGTATGTGCAGGATCATGATGGGCCAAACTATACCTCTAAGTGGCAATGAAAATACAAAAAATAAGACTTTATCAAGTTCATGTGAAATTTTGAATGGATTATCTATACAATTTGAAAAAGATGTAAGAATGAAAATTGTAGAGAATTGAATCTAGTTTATAGGCTACTATTTAAAAAAAAAAAAAACTAAATTTACTTAGTGAAAATTGAATATTTCAATGAAGAACTATTAAATTTTTTAGAAAAAAATAAAAAGTGGGTGTCTGTCCAGCCAACCTAACTATGAGTAAAAATATATATATTTTTTTAAACTTTCAAAATAAGTAGAGGACTCATGTCTGGATGTGATGCATATTTATTTGAAATTTTTTTCCAATAAAATAATTAGTTATGATTTTTTTACTGTGACTTTTTTTTTAAAATAAAAAGTAATTTTCCAGCCAACCTAACTCGATAAAAAAAAATCAAAATTCAAAATTTTTTTTTTAACCTATAGCCAGAAAAGCATAGAGTGTGACGCAGGTTTCGGATCTCAAAAAGGTGAAATGGTTTGAAAGTTATGGATGTTTTTCAATCAGTGTGTCCATCAGGATTTCAGAGACACGGTAAATTGAAAATTATTAATAATTATTTAATAAAATGATAACCAAATAAATCTTATATTTTTAGAAAGCTAACAATTTTTTCTATAAACCCTTTTCATTTTATCAATTTTGCATAAAAAAAAAGTCGTCAGCACGAAGGGTGAAGTTCGAAGAAGAGACTGAAACATTAAAACATGTTACAATCCATAAAAAGTCAACAATCAAAACAGATATCTGTCTTGCTTTGTACCAAAGCAAGACGGATATCCGTTTTGCTTCGGTAAAAGCAACTAGAAACGGATATCCGTTTTGTTGATCTATGAAAAATTTTGTGCCATTGGTTTTGGATGAAGAGAAGAAACATATTTTGTACCATTGGTATTGTTTCACCGAAGATACAATCCATGGGTATATCGTTTATGTATGCGTGGAAATTTCGTGTATATCTTGCTATCATTTATCATGGTTGTAAATGGTGAATGTACATGTCAAAGGATACAAAGGTTGACCGGCCATATCGGGAAAATTGGGAAAAGATACGTTAGTTGACCGGTGATAACAAGTCATGTTATGTATAGGCTAAATCGAAGACATCGGACTGACAATAGTTATCGGAGAGACAAAGTTCCATTGAGTTGACAACATTGATCTCACAGATCAAGTCATATCGGGGTGACAATCATTAAGTGTCACCGATGAGTTATTTATCGGCACATCGGAAGAACAGTTGAGAACTACACCGATGAGAGGGAGTCACACCGACAGAAGGAACATCGGAAAGAGATGGACTCTCAGAGGTGAGAAGAAAAGTGTCACCGATAGAGGCGGTCTGGCCGATGGTGTAGTTCGGTGTTTATTGTTTCGGTGTGAGATACGATATCAGAAATTGAAGAGAATGTCTAACCGATGTAGAAGTCTTACCGATGACTAATGGACGGTAAACACATCGGGGAGAGTTATAACGTCAGAATGCAAGTAAAAAGTCTCACCGAGGGTATTGGTCTTACCGATAGACAAGGGTGGTGAATCTCACATCGGAGTAAGTGTGTAGATATCCTACAATCATCTTATTCCATGAGACCACATTTCTTTGAGGCATTTTTTCAAACAATTCATGTGTCTTGTCTATGCTTCCACACTTTCCGTACATGTCTACTAGAGCATTTCCAACTAGAATATCTACAAAAATCCCACTTCCATTATGCTTTGATGAATATCCATACCCTATTCCAAAGCTCCCATTTTGGTAGAGGTAGAGAGGATGCTGACAAAGGTTGCAGAATCTAGCTTTACACTTGCCAATTGCATTTTCTTGAAAATTTCTAAAGCCTTTTCAACAAACCCATTTATGCATATCCTACAATAATAGTAGTCGAGGAGACCACATTTCTCCAACTAGACTTCTACCAATTTAGAAAATGTGTGCTTCTGGACTAGTGTTTGGTACAAGAAACATACCAATAGAGTGGTGGCCATAATTCTCCCTCAATTGGAATTAAAAGGTACCCTTTTTCCATCCGAAGGAGGTCTCTCCTTGTTATGCACTTTAAATCTCTCTTTTAGTTCTTTCAAGGGAAGGATTCCACCTTGGTTTGAGCAGTTGAAAGCGTTGAAGATACTTGACTTAAGAAGAAATGGACTAGAGGGTTCTATTCCCAAATCTCTTGCCAATTACTCACAACTTCACTGGAAAAGAATTTCACACAACAACTTGAAGGGGAGTATACTTGCAGAATTTGGTGGTCTGGGGAAGTTAGAACATCTTTGTTTGTTCTACAATCGCCTGAGCGGAAGCATTCCAAATTCTCTAGGAAACTACATGTCTCTAATTGATTTGTCCCTTTACAATAACCATCTCACAAGTGCTCTATTCTCATGTCTTTATTTTGAAGGGAGCATGCTAATTACTTTGATCCATCCTCTTATACATATCGGAGAACAACGGAGGAGTCACACCGACAGCATAAGCCTGAGTGATGGATTCTACACATCGGCGAGAGGTCCCACATCGGGCTAACAAATTTAAACGTTACCGATAATGATAAGTCTGGCTGACAATAGAGAAAGGAAGAACATATGAAGCATAGTTCGATGAGATATTAGAAATGTCTTGCCGATAGTAAAGAAATAGTGTATTTCGGTCTCGTTTGGACCTTGGGAAGGATATTTTAAAAGCTATTTGAGTAATTGGTGGGTTAATGGGTATTTTACACCTTGTTTGTAAGCTTTTGTTGTGTTGCTCTACATCACTTGTCTACAACATACAAAGTTTACCTTTCTCACCCATACCTTCAGTATATAAAGGACATTAATAGGGAATTTGTAATTTCCACTCAGTCAGTGCAATCTAGGAGAGGATAGATTGTCTAAAGTTGTGATCTATTTCCATTTACACTTGCCATAACTACAAATGCTTAGTGTTTATTCTCAACCCTGGTATATGAATAAAATGTGACCTATTGTTCTAATAGGCCTATAGGGACAAAGAGGTGATAAAGCCTTTAATTTTAAACATGACATGGTTTTGATAACTTCCCATATTGGTAAGGTCCTGGATGACAATCCTTTGATGCACCTAATTATAATAGGTGTTATGATAGTCCTTGGTATCTTTTCATTTCTTTCTTGAATGGCCTGCAAATAAGATATAAGACATATTAGATCCTTCATAAATAAGAATTCTCATACATTACATTTAAACTTAAACTCCCTAAACATCCATCAATCCATCCATTAATATCAAAATGCCATGAATATCCTATGATCAACCATTCTAATTCCTAGGATAGTCATATATTGCAATTTTGCTTCTCTATACTAAAATAGCCCAAGGAATATCTAACCTCGAATTTGTATTTTAACAATCTAATGTCTTTATGAATAACATTGAGTCTTCTTTTGGGACAACATTTTTGCCTTTAGAAGCTCCTCATTTGATGATAGCCTAAAATCAAATAATGGCTTATATCCAGAGCTTTATTAAGTTGATACCTAGGTGGATTAGTGTGTAAACATTGAAATTAGATGGTAATTCACAAGTTTATTGAATAATACAATGAATCCCTAGTATAGAATCCAAATGTACATAATAAACCGGATATCTATTTTGTAGTAGGCATATGGACGTTGCAAGTGTCCGTTGCAAAGAATTGGGTTTCCCAAAATGGATATCCATTTTAATAATGGATATCCATTTTGGAAAAGCAAAAAAAAGACAAAAGGAATATTTCTGGGCCCGACTTCTGCAACCAGAGACCCTCTGTTGTCGAAATACTCGTGATTTCTGGCTATGACAGTGAAAGGAATATTTTTATGCACTTTTGGAGACACAATTTTCTTGTTACAATCATAAGGGTGATATTTTTGTTCCCCTAATGGGGAGCAACAGTCGTCATAAAGCAAAAAGGAGGAGGAAAGTTACATTGGAGGAAATTGAAGCAATTAGGAAAAAAGATAGGGAAAGGAAGAGGATTGGAAGGGTGGGTTTGGCGGATGCTCATCAAGGTGAATCTTCTTCTTTACCATCTAATGACATGCAAATTGAAGATGTTAATTTTGATTATAATGAAATGTTATATAAGAATGAAATTCACCATGATATTGCAAATGAAAATATTGAAAAATGTTATGAAACACCTATTCATAATAGCAATACCATGGACAAAGAAGAAGAAGAAAAATGAAGACGTGCACTTGAAGAAAGTGGATATGAACATCATGATATTGAAATTGCACTCCATAATCCATTTGTTGATAAAATTGATGAGGTTGAAAGCATGGATGAAACAAGAACAATCAATGTATCTCCAAATTTCATAAGAAGAGAGGACATTTGTCAAGAAGAGAATAACCATGATGAAATGGAAAACACCCAAAAACCCCAAAATGGTTACTTGAAATTGATGAGAACACAATGGAAAAACTTGAAGGCAAGAGGTCATCACGAACGGTTCGGTTGTGGGCTACAAAACTCTTCAATGAATACTTTGAGAAGAAAACATTAACCGAACAATGCTAACTTTTTGTGCAATTATTAAAGATGTACAAAATGAGACCTTTACTAAAGAAATTAAAGATTCGGTTAAACAAAGTGTCCAATCGGAATAAAATTATTGTAAGAAGCCTTTTCAATGCACTCAATTCTATTGGAAAGACTAGCAAGGAGAAAGATAAAAGAGCTGCCCGTAGAGTAATAACAACCTCAATAGTAAGCAAACAATTAAGAAATGCTCGATTAATGAGGCAAACTTGTGTTGACTTAAGATTGAATCGTAAAACATTGTCAAAAGCACTAGCATTAAGATCAAGGCTAGATAGTCCTGTTGCCAATGATACTTGGGCTTTCAGTGGTAGGCTTACACGAGTTGACAAGAAGCTAATTGATAGCACAAAGGAAGAAATTGAACGATTTTGGCACACTAACTCTAGGGTATCACCGAATGCAAAAGATGTTGTAAAGTTAAGAAGTGGTGATAAAGACTGCACACCACATCCTAAACATTACTTGGAATGTAGCCAAACAACATTGTACAAACAATATTGTGAAACTCACCCAGGTATGACAATCTCACAAAGAGCATTTGAATCTCTTAAGCCATTTTATTGTGTTCCTCTTAAAGTTCGTAATACATACATTGTTGCAAATACCATGTAGAATTTTCTATGTACCATGAATTATTATGCAATATTCATTCTACTTTGCACACTAATGAAATGTTACAGGAGTGTGGTGCAATTCAACTACCAAAGTCATCTAGGGACTTATTGGATTTATTTCTATGTATTAGAGATGATGGTTGCATGTTCTACAAGAATGATTGTTTAAATGAAAAGTGTTTATAATGTGGTGGGTTATCAAAGTTTGTATCATGTTTTCATGAGGGCAATGAGCATGATTTTGGAAAGAGAATGGTTGAGAAAAAGAGATATGAGACAGTGAAATACAATTTAAAAAATGGAGGTGAAGGTTCTAGATGTGAGTTGATTGTAAGAGAGGTAAGTATTGCTGATTTTATTGATGATTTTAAGAAAAATCTTTTCTACAAGTATGTCAGACATAGCCACAGGTCTCGATGGTTAGATCAACAGTTTAGGATGTGTAAAGACTCTTTCCCGATTGGAACTATTGTCTCTGTAGTTAATTTTGCAGAAAACTATACATTGCAACCCCAAAATGAAGTTCAATCCCAGTACTACAATTCTATTCAGATTACTATTTTTGTTCACATCACATACAGACATGCCCCCGAGAGTACAGAAGAGAACAGGAAGATTGTCAGAGAATACCATTTTTACATGAGTGATGATCGATCTCATTCAGCAGAGTTTGTGCAATATTGTTTTCAACAATTTTATGGGTTCTTACAAGAAAAAGATATTAGAATAGATCAACATCTCATTTGGTCAGATAATTGCACTGGTCAATTCAAGAATGCTCGTAATTTCTATTGGTTGAGCAAAATGTATGTAGAGAAGGGTATACCTCATATTTGGAATTTTTTTGAAGCCGAGCATGGAAAAGGTGAACATGATGGAGCAGGTGCATGTGTGAAGAGAGCTCTTTTTAAAGAACAACTAAAGATTAGAGGTGGTGCTACATTCAGTGATGCAGATTCCATTGTTAAGTGGTGTAACTATGCATTGTCATGAGGAGTGGCTCTTGATTCTGAAGTGCACAGGTTCTTTTGGTTGGTTGATGATGGGATAGTGATAGAAAATTGGAATGTCAGAGAATCAGTGAATCATCAAAGATGCATTCATTTCAAAGCTCAAATGCAAGTACATGGACTATTTGGACACGAGAATTAGCTTGTTTTTGTTAGAGTTGTATTAAATGTAATTGGAACAATTGTGAGTCAAGTGAGTGGGTAGATGCATGGATTCTATAATATTTAGTCCCTTTATATGAAGGTCAATCATCTTTCGTCAATGACATGGAGAGCTCATTTGACTATGAACATCTTTCAGACCTTGTACAGCCAGGTCATGTTTATGTAGTTGTTGCACCGCATGGAAATGAAGAGAGGTCAGACTATTGGTTGGCACGATGTGTACAGGGAAAACAAAAGCTAACACAACCTATGACAGATGATGATGGGTTCACATATCCTACAGGATCAGTTGTTATTGCTGGGACTTGGTTACGAACATATATGGTTAAAAAGAATGGCATCCCGGCCTTTGAAGACTTTGAGAAGCATATAACCATATTGATGTATTCTCACCTAGTTGTAGCAACAAATGTCAAGTTACTAAAGCATCATGGAAGACCAAAATCAAAAGAACTATGGACAATTAGTAATGCTGATCATGAAGCAATATTGGATAGTTTGAAGGTAAGAGATGACCCCTCAGGTACGCTTGACTAGCATTTAAACTTCTAGATGGACAGGTATGACATTTTTTAGCTTAACTTGTTCTTATTTTTTCTATTTTTTAGAATTGTTTTATTAAAAATCTTGTTATTTTAATAACTATAATGCATGCTTTTGACTATACAGGACAGCGAATAAAGTTATTTTAGATGGCATCGTAGATTATTTTGCATGGCATCATAAATTATTTTGTATGGCATCGTAGGTTATTTTGACTATACTCGAGGTATGATTTTTAGTTCTCATTTGTATTTCTTAATACTGCACATTTGTACCTTTTTCTACATAAGGCATTCCATGAGGTGACATGTATTTGATGTCTTTTGCCAAATAGTTCATGTGCCTTGTCTATGCTTTCACATATTACATACATGTGTCACATGGCAATTGCAACTACAACATCTGACAAAATTCTCATTTCTTTGAGGTATTCCACCAAACAGTTCATGTGCCTTGCCTATGCTTCCTTACTTTGCATTCTTATAAAAGTCCTATAACAGTCATAATTAATCTTCATACTAATCTTGATAGTAATCTTTCCATCATTGTATTCCATAAGATGATAGTCCTATACATGTCTACTAGGATAGTTTTAACTACAACAGTCCTACAACAGTCCTAAAATAGTACTAGAACAGTCCTATAATAAGCGCAACATTTAATGTACATATTTATGATATTCATGTTTACTTTTAAATCTGCTTGTTCATGCTTCTCACAGGACGTCACCTCCCCTACCCATCCAGCTCTATAGAAGAAGAGAGACAACAAATGATCAAAAGGGATCACCAATTGGTGGTAAGTGATTGATTACTTATGTCATGTTATATATTTTGAATATTAAATTCTATATTAATGTGCATGTTGTTTGATTGTATTAATAGGTGGAAATTCAAAAATCTCTATCGAGGAGGTCTAGTCGATGAGCGATGGAAGATGAGTCATTGACTGGTTCACCATCTTCATGGCCTAGCAAGAGCCATAGATTATTTGATAGCAATCCATAGGAGATTTGATTTTGGGACATTTTGTTACATATGTGTATTTGGCTTTGTAAACATACTTTTGTATGTTATCGATGTATATCATTGTATATACCCATATGGTTTTATTTATACATGCCTATATGGCTTGATATATACACTATACATTATTTTCATGACATTATGTGCATATATGTATATATAAGATCCTAATTTGGCACAAGTAGGGAGAATGCTTGCACAGGTTATGGAATTTGGTTTTAAACGTTCCAATTGTATTTGCTTCAAAGTTTCTAAAGCCTTTTCAAAAAATCCATTTTGTGCATATCTTGCAATCATTGCATTCCATGAGATAGCATCTCTTTGAGGTGTCATGCCAAACTATTCACATGCCTTATCTATGCTTCCACACTTTGGATTTACACCCACCAATTGCATTTTCTTAACATTTCCTTTCAATCCTTATCAAAAATTATGTTTTGTGCACATATTGCAATCATTGCATTCCTTCATTTACAACACATGATTAAATAAGAAGATACATATTTACAACACTTAAGACTTTCATGAAATGATACATTGGTTTCTTGATATTCAATCATGCATTGGAGATCTTCAAAGTGTTAAATATGTTTGAAGTGATGAAGAAACTTGTTATTTTGATGTATTTCAACTCCAAACTTCCGCCTAGAAATGAAGGTGCTAATCCTTTATCAAACTAATCTAAAAGTGCGCCTTGGTACTTAGGGCACTAGATTATGATTGATCAACCTAAAATGTGCGCCTAAGGCTAGATAGTGAATAGGAAGGATAAAATGCATCATCAAAGGAGTTTATAGTTATTGAAGGCATCAAATGATGACTTGGGCGCACATCTACCTCTCTACACCATATGTGACTAGTGCCAATTATTGAATAAATAACCTAGAATGAGTGCCTTACTATTTGAGGTGCTAGTTCATGTTTCTAGAACACCAAAAGTGCACCTCGATGTTGAGGCGCTAGCTCTTGCTCAAGCAACCTTGAAAGTGCGCTTTCACAAGGAGGTTAAAATGTATTATCAAAGGATTAAGTTGAATCAAGGAATCATCATTGAAGACAAGTAAAACATGACTGTGAATGAGGCACACTTTTCATCATCTTAACCTCACAATTGCGCCTTCCATTGGAAGCTCATATTGTGCCTAAAGGAATAGTACTGAGATATCATCCATGTTAATGATTGAGAATGTGTCAACTAGAACAATATTTTTTGTTCTGCTCATCGTGGGGTCGAATGGACTGTGCCAACGCATTGGGGTGGGGGGGTAAATGCTAGGGGAGGTCTCGTTTCGTGTGCCAAGCGTCCCAGTCATTCCAGGCAAGAGGCTACCGATAAAGTCCCTTAAGATCCCTAAAACCAAAAAATTGCCAAACTTTGACCGGGCAGTTCTCAGAATTCATGAAAGTTGGGAATGTTCTATTTGGACCTACAGGTGCATGTGACATCCTTCCACAATAACCTCTCTCATTTTTGGTCAACTCCATTCTGTTTGACTGTGCCAAAATCAAACACATTGTTGCAAAATGCTTCAATTTAATGTAGTGGAAAGGTGCTAGGTGCAACATTTTTCATTCCATAGCTCGTGGCATCGAACAGACTACGCCAACGCGTCGGGGTGGGGGGGAAATGCTAGGGGAGGTCTCGTTTCATGCACCAAGCATCCTAGTCATTCCGGGCAAGAGGCTACCAGCAAAGTCCCTTAAGATCCCTGAGACCAAAAAACTACCAAACTTTGACCAGGCAGTTCTCAAAATTTGTGATAGTTGGGAATGTTCTGTTTAGACCTACAGGTGTACGTGACATCCTTCCACAATAACCTCTCTCATTTTTGGTCAACTCCATTCCGTTTGACCATGCCGAAATCAAACGCATTGGCGCAAAATGCTTCAATTTGATGTAGTGGAAAGGTGCTAGGTGCGACATTTTTCATTCCATAGCTCCTGGGGTCGAACAGACTGCACCAACGCGTCAGGGTGGGGGGCTAAATGCTAGGGGAGGTCTCGTTTCGTGCACCAAGCATCCCAGTCATTCCGGGCAAGAGGCTATCGGCAAAGTCTTTTAAGATCCCTGAGACCAAAAAACTGCCAAACTTTGACCGGGTAGTTCTTAGAATTCGTGAAAGTTGGGAATGTTCTGTTTGGACCTACAGTGCACGTGGCATCCTTCCACAATAACCTCTCTCATTTTTGGTCAACTCCATTCCATTTGACCGTGTTGAAATCAAACGCATTGCGCAAAATGCTTCAATTTGATGTAGTGGAAAGGTGCTAGGTGTGACATTTTTCATTCCATAGCTCGTGCGGTCGAACGGATTGTGCCAAAGCATTGGGGTGGGGGGGTAAATGCTAGGGGAGGTCTCGTTTCATGCACCAAACATCCCAGTCATTCCGGGCAAGAGGCTACCGGCAAAGTCCCTTAAGATCCCTGAGACCAAAACACTACCAAACTTTGACCGAGTAGTTCTCAAAATTTGTGATAATTGGGAATGCTCTGTTTGGACCTACAGGTGCACATGACATCCTTCCACAATAACCTCTCTCATTTTTGGTCAACTCCATTCCGTTTGACCGTGCTGAAATCAAACGCATTGGCGCAAAATGCTTCAATTTGATGTAGTGGAAAGGTGCTAGGTGCGACATTTTTCATTCCATAGCTCGTGCGGTCGAATGGACTGCGCCAATGCGTCGGGGTGGGGGGGTAAATGCTAGGGGAGGTCTCGTTTCGTGCGCCAAGTGTCCTAGTCATTCTGGGCAAGAGGCTACCGGCAAAGTCCCTTAAGATCCCTGAGACCAAAAAACTGCCAAACTTTGACCAGGCAGTTCTTGAAATTCATGATAGTTGGGAATGCTCTGTTTAGACCTACAGGTGTACGTGAGATCCTTCCACAATAACCTCTCTCGTTTTTTGTCAACTCCATTCCATTTGACCGTGCCGAAATCAAATGCATTGGCGCAAAATGCTTCAATTTGATGTAGTGGAAAGGTGCTAGGTGCGACATTTTTCATTCCATAGCTCGTGCGGTCAAACGGACTACGCCAACGCGTCAGGGTGGGGGGATATATGTTAGGGGAGGTCTCGTTTCATGCACCAAGAGTCCCAGTCATTCCGGGCAAGAGGCTACCGGCAAAGTCTTTTAAAATCCCTGAGACCAAAAAATACCAAACTTTGATCGGGCAGTTCTCGAAATTCATGAAAGTTGGGAATGTTCTATTTGGACCTACAGGTGCATGTGGCATCCTTCCACAATAACCTCTCTCGTTTTTGGTCAACTCCATTCTATTTGGCCGTGTTGAAATCAAATGCATTGGTGCAAAATGCTTCAATCTGATGCAGTGGAAAGGTGCTAGGTGCGACATTTTTCATTCCATAGCTCGTGGGGCTAAACGGTTTGCTCCAACACGTCGGGGTGGGCGAGTAAATGCTAGGGGAGGTCTTGTTTTGTGTGCAAAGCGTCCTAGTCGTTTCGAGCTGTAAGCTACTGACAAAGTCAAAAGTTGCTAGGATTAAAATTTTGCATTCCACAGGTCCTGGGGCCGAACCATTTGCTCCAACACATCGGGGTGGGCGAGTAAATGCTAGGGGAGGTCTTGTTTTGTGTGCAAAGCATCCTAGTCATTCCGAGCTGTAAGCTACCGTCAAAGTCAAAAGTTGCTAGGATTGAAATTTTGCATTCCACAGGTCTTGGGGCCGAATGGTTTGCGCCAATGCATTGGGGTGGGTGGTAAATGCTAGTAGAGGTCTTGTTTCGTGCGCTAAGCGTCCCAGTCGTTCTGAGCTGTAAGATACTGGCAAAGTCAAAAGTTGATATGATTGAAATTTTGCATTCCATAGGTCCTGGGGCCAAACGGTTTGTGCCAACATGTCGGGGTGGGTGAGTAAATGCTAGGGGAGGTCTCGTTTTGTGTGCAAAGCATCCCAGTCGTTCTGAGCTGTAAGCTATTAACAAAGTCAAAAGTTGCTAGGAATTGAAATTTTGCATTCCACAGGTCCTGGGGCCAAACAGTTTGCGCCAATGCATCGGGGTGGGTAGGTAAATGCTAGTGGAGGTCTTGTTTCATGTGCCAAGCGTCCCAGTCGTTCCGAGTTGTAAGCTACCGGTAAAGTCAAAAGTTGCTAGGATTGAAATTTTGCATTCCACAAGTCCTGGGGCCAAACAGTTTGCACCAACACGTCGGGGTGGGTGAGTAAATGCTAGGGGAGGTCTCGTTTTGTGTGCAAAGCATCCTAGTCCTTCCGAGCTATAAGCTATCGGCAAAGTGTGACTTTGCTAGTAGATTACAGCTCAGAAGGACTGGGATGCTTTGCACACAAAATGAGACCTCCCCTAGCATTTACTCGCCCACCCCGACGTGTTGGCGCAAACTGTTTGGCCCCAGGACCTGTGGAATGCAAAATTTCAATCCTAGCAACTTTTGACTTTGCCAGTAGCTTACAGCTCGGAACGACTGGGACGCTTGGCGCACGAAACAAGACCTCCACTAGCATTTACCCACCCACCCCGATGCATTGGCATAGTCCATTGAACCCCACAAGCTATGGAATGAAAAATGTCGCACCTAGCACCTTTCCACTGCATCAAATTGAAGCATTTTGCGCCAATGCATTTGATTTCAACACGGTCAAACGGAATGGAGTTGACCAAAAATGAGAGAGGTTATTGTGGAAGGATGCCACGTGCACCTGTAGGTCCAAACCAAACATTCCCAACTTTCACGAATTCTGAGAACTACCCAGTCAAAGTTTGGTAGTTTTTTGGTCTCAGGGATCTTAAAAGACTTTGCCAGTAGCCTCTTTCCCGGAATGACTGGGATGCTTGGCGCATGAAACGAGACCTCCCCTAGCATTTACCCCCCCACCCTAATGCGTTGGTGCAGTCCGTTCGACCGCACGAGCTATGGAATGAAAAATGTCACACCTAGCACCTTTCCACTACATCAAATTGAAGCATTTTGCGCCAATGCGTTTGATTTCGGCACGGTTAAACAGAATGGAGTTGACCAAAAATGAGAGAGGTTATTGTGGAAGGATGTCACATGCACTTGTAGGTCCAAACAGAGCATTCCCAACTATCACAAATTTTGAGAACTTCCTAGTCAAAGTTTGGCAGTTTTTTGGTCTCAGGGATCTTAAGGGACTTTACCGGTAGCCTCTTGCTCGGAATGACTGCGACGCTTGGCGCATGAAACGAGACCTCCCCTAGCATTTACCCCCCCACCCCAACATGTTGGCATAGTCTGTTCGACCCCACAATGAGTAGAACAAAAAATATGGCACTGGCAAGGTTTTTGCTCTTAGGATCTTAAGTGACTTTGCTCTTACAGAACAATGTATCGGCAAAGACCCTAGTTTTCATAAGAGGAGACATGTGATTTTAAGAGGTTTTTGGGAATGTGACTTTAGCCTTCCACTCCTTATCTAATCATGAGTTTATTCTCAGAGTTTGATGGCTTTTATGAGCATATACACGATGTTGTTTTATGATAGTCATACTCTGATGTGTAAATAATAGTAAATAGAGAGCTTCTCGGCCATAAATGGGATTTGCATACACACACACACCCAACTGAAATAGTATCCTTATTGGCCTTATCGGCACCTCCCCCCAAGATGTAAGTTTTTTATGTTTGTAATGTGCCCCCAGTGTCCTTGACATAGAGTTTCTTGACATTAATTTCATTCAAACATGTCTTCAATTCATCTTCAAAATGTTTTCAATACATCTCCAATGCCTTTTCCATGAAGGTTTATGCATATTTATACATGATTTGAGGGAAACCAATAGTCTCCAACTGACTCTTGAGTACTTGACTATTCATCTTCCATACTTTTGCATTTTTTTTACATTTTTCATATGATAACTTTGACATATTTACAAAATTTGACAAGATGAAGACTAAATACATGATGAAATGGTTTATCATGACATTATTTGATTAGGGCATATATAAGGAATTTTTTCATATTGATTCTATTGATCTAAAACCATTCTCAATGCTAAACATATCATCAATGGACTAAAGAACTATCATCATAATGTATGGCATCATGGGAAGTATCATGACTTGCACATAAGGAATTTAAATTATATTGTATATCAAGGTGTATATACATTAAAATCTAGTCCATAATGGTAGACATATACAAAAATTTGGCAAATATGCCAACTCAAAATATTTTTTACAAAATGTGGCATATGCCATGTCTCAAAATCTATATACAATCTACATGCCAAATAGCTACATCAAATACTACAATTTCACTCGACCCTCAATCTGTGATGGATCCACAATCTGTGATGGATCCTAAAAAAGTGTCTTCTTTGTACCAAAATGTCTAGTAATTGATGGAGGTGAAGTTTCGTGCATTAACAAGTCAAAACACAAGTTAAAGTTAGTAAATAGATTCTTATCTACTACAATTAAGAACTTTCATTTATTAACATACATCTAAATCACTACAATCAACTATAAGACCACTAGATAAACTATCAATTATTTAGAAAAATTCAATTCAATTACCTCGACTCTATGTTGTTGTTCAGACAATCGTTCTACAAATAATTTTCTCTTAAGACGATCAGGTGTCCTAGTGAAGCATGATGCAAAGGTGGCACATCACTCACATTCTCAATAGACTACATAAAAGCAAAGTAACATTGAAATAAATTAATATATAATTATTAAACAAAATAGGAAATGCATACATTTAAAATAGGAAATGCACTACACAAAAACTTATCTACTAGAAAACAAGCACATACCACCATCGAGGCCTCCTGCATTAATTAAAAGGACAAGAATTTAAGACTCTAAATGACTATAATCAAATATTTAAGTTTTCTAAATTATCAATTAAAGTACAATTCAATCAAATTACCTCCACCCTTTGTTGGCATTGAGAAAGCCGTTCTGCAAATGATAGTCCCTTGGGTCGATCAGGAGTTCAAGAAAAGACTATTGGCAAAGATGCCACATCATTCACATTTTTGATTGGCTATAAAATAAAATTAACATCAAGATATAAATTAATATATAATTACTCACAAAGAAATAAATTCATAAAAAAAAAGTTAATGTGTACAACAAATTATACCGGCAAGTCCAAGCCAAATTGGATGGTAAACAAAGTTGCATGATGAACTTCTGTCAACTCCTCCTCTGTCATCAACTGTTATCCCACTTAGATACATTAGTACTAATAAAGTTGTTTATATATTCAAATGGAATAGACCATAAAATTTAACTTTAAATTTTACCTGCACAAAAGATTGCTCATGCATTTCTCCTTCTCTAATGTTTACTGATTCGGTAGCTTCTACTCTTGTCCCTGACCCCTCAGCTTGAGTTCTGGACCCCATTGCATCATCTCGTGAATGGGGATCATACTCTGATGTGTTCAACGGTGGCTCACTACTCTCCATAATAGGACCCAAGCATAAATGATTACAAGAAATGCAATGATGGGGCACACATATATGTTTGGACGACGACGGTCTAGTGGTACCAGGTGATCCAATATCATCACCTTCATCATGTGCTTGTGCAAATTGAGATGTTTGTATAATCAAATGCTTGGTCAAAGAGTGTATGGCACTAAGGCCCTATTGTGTTGCACTTGCAACAACGTCTGGGTGCTGCATTGGGGGTGGAGAAGGGATAGCAGGAGGGGGAATATAGGGACCTTGTACTTGTCTAATTACCCCAGGTCTATCTTGAGGCATTCCTCTGCCCACTCCTTGAAACTCTCTAAAATCAAAATAATTAACATGTTGACCCATGACGAACTCTGCATAGAGTTTATGGAGGAAATACAACGACACATCTAAATTGTTGTTGGGTGGTTTATCAAAAACCACCCACTAACTATCCCAAAAGTTTTGACTAATGCCCTCATGAATACACCATTTGATTGAAAATTTGGGCTTATGGACATCAACATGCAATCCAGTTTTAGGATTGACAAAGTATTGGGCCAACATAGTTTTTGTAATCTCTAAATCTTTGACTTCCTCATATGACAAACCATTAGCATATTCGGCCTTCTTGGCTTCTCGCCATTGCCAAAATGATTCGTGTTGGGTGGACAAGGTTTGAATATGATTAATGATTCCCTCTAAATTCGATGTCATTATAGATAATCGAGGGTGGCGGCGATACATTTCTATGATCCTGCTTATATGATCAATATTTCTTTAAATATTCTCTTCTACTATTGGAGGGGGAGGGTTTGGTGGTGGAGGGTTTGGGTTTTCATTTTGTGCATCCATTTTACCTAATTAAATTATAAAACATACCCACTTAGCATAAAAACCAAAAAAATTGCTTAAAAATACAAAATAAACCAAAAAAATGCATGAAATCTTATCTCTTTGGGTCGGATATCCGTTCCTCAGCTCTGATATCCATTTTTTTGAAGATGAAACTGCATTTTTGCAAGCCGTGGGTTTGCAAAAACGCAGTCTTTTTTGCTTTTTATGATCTCCAAAACGGATATCCGTTTTCCTTTTCCTTATTGTATTCATTTTTTTTATTTTATTATTTTAGCATTGCATACATTTTAAGTATTTAGGCATTTTAGCTATAAAATACAAGCAAATTTATAAAGGATTATGATGATATTTAGGCATTTTAGCTATAAAATACTATCAAAATTTATATAGGATTATGATGATATATATATTTGATTTTTATATGATTTACTTATGCTAAGGTATCTCATAGTATTTTAAAGGCACTTTTGAATAGATACAGGAGAGAGGTAGATATAGGAGAGAGGTAGATGTGGGTTAGGGGTTAGGGATTAGGGCCATTATTTAGGGTTTATAGATTTAGAGAGAGAGAGACTACTTTTGACATGCAACCGTAAACTCTAAATAATGCCCCTAAACCCTAAACCCAAGTAACCTGAAATAATTCTTCCAAATACTAAACCCTAACCCCTAAACCATAAACCCTAAATAATTCCCCTAAGCCCTAAACCCTAAACCTGAGAAAGGGAGTCCTAGTTTTCTTGTTTCCATTTGCTTCATTGATAAGGGAGAGGGAAAGATAGAGGGGAGAGATAGGATATATAGGAATGATAGGGTAATGACTGGGATGCATGATTAAACCTAACCCCTAACCCCTAACCCCTATTTCCTAACTCCTAAACCCTAAACTTGAGAAACCATAAACCCCTAAATCATAAACACTGAACCCAAGAAACCCTAAACCTCTATCGAGCTCTATCTCCCTATCTCACTATCTCCCCATCACTATCATTCCTCTACCTCTCAATCTCTCTCCCTATGCTTTAGCCATGTCCCTCACTCTATATCTCCCTATTGGTCCTCTCTCTCTAAACACTAAACCCAAGAAACCCTAAACCTCTATCGAGCTCTATCTCCCTATCTCACTATCTCCCCATCACTATCATTCCTCTACCTCTCAATCTCTCTCCCTATGCTTTAGCCATGTCCCTCACTCTATATCTCCCTATTGGTCCTCTCTCTCTAAACACTAAACCCTAAACCTCTAAACCTTAACCCCTAAACCCTAAACATGAGCAACCCTAAACTCTATCTCCTATCTCTCCCTTATCTCCCTATCTCTATCATCCTTCTACCTCTCAATCCTACTCCCTATTTCTCTAGACATATCGCTCACTCTCTATCTCCCTATATCTCCCCTTTGTCACCTCTATCTCTCCCTATCTATCTCCTCTTTCTTTCTATCTAGCTATCTCCAAAACTGAGCAACCCTAAACCTAGGTACACCCTAAATCTAATCAACTCTAAACCTATATCTCCCTATCTCTCCCCTATCTCTATCATCCCTCTACCTCTCTTGATCTCTCTCCCTATGTCCCTGGCCATGTGCCTCACTCTCTATCTCCTTATCTCTCTCCTCCATCTCCTCTCTCTATCTCCCTATAATTCCTCTCTCTATAAACCCTAAATCCAAAACCCTAAACCTCTAAACCTAATCCCTAACCCCTAAACAATTTAAATCCTAAACCCTAAATAATGCCCCTAAACCCTAACCCCTAACCCTTAAACCTGAGAAACCCTAAACCTTAAACCCCAAACCCCTAAACCCTAAACACAAGTAACCCTAAACCACTATCTGCCTATCTCTCCCCTATCTCCCTACCACCTGTGTCCCTCTACCTCTCAATCTCTCTCCCTATGTCTCTAGCCATGTCCCTCACTCTCTATCTCCCTATCCCTCCCCTCAGACTCCTCTATATCTCCCTATCATTCCTCTCTCTCTATAAACCCTAAATCCAAAACCCTAAACCTCTAAACCTAACCCCTAACCCCTAAACAATAAATCCTAAACCCTAAATTATAATGCCCCTAAACCCTAACCCCTAACCCCTAAACCTGAGAAACCCTAAACCCCAAACCCCTAAACCCTAAACCCAAGTAACCATAAACCACTATCTCCCTATCTCTCCCCTATCTCCCTATCACCTTTGTCCCTCTACCTCTCAATCTCTCTCACTCACTCTCTATCTCCTTATCTCTCCCCTTTGTCACCTCTATCTCTCCCTATCTGTCTCCTCTCTCTTTCTATCTAGCAATCTCCAAAACTAAGAAACCCTAAACCCAGGTACACCCTAAATCCAATCAACTCAACCTATATCTCCCTATCTCTCCCCTATCTCCCTATCTCTATCATCCCTCTACCTCTCTTGATCTCTCTCCCTATGTCCCTGGCCATGTGCCTCACTCTCTATCTCCTTATCTCTCTCCTCCATCTCCTCTCTCTATCTCCCTATAATTCCTCTCTCTATAAACCCTAAATCCAAAACCCTAAACCTCTAAACCTAATCCCTAACCCCTAAACAATTTAAATCCTAAACCCTAAATAATGCCCCTAAACCCTAACCCCTGACCCCTAAACCTAGGAAACCCTAAACCCCTAAACCTTAAACCCCAAACCCCTAAACCCTAAACCCAAGTAACCCTAAACCACTATCTGCCTATCTCTCCCCTATCTCCCTACCACCTGTGTCCCTCTACCTCTCAATCTCTCTCCCTATGTCTCTAGCCATGTCCCTCACTCTCTATCTCCCTATCCCTCCCCTCAGACTCCTCTATATCTCCCTATCATTCCTCTCTCTCTATAAACCCTAAATCCAAAATCCTCAACCTCTAAACCTAACCCCTAACCCCTAAACAATAAATCTTAAACCCTAAATTATAATGCCCCTAAACCCTAACCCCTAACCCCTAAACCTGAGAAACCCTAAACCCCAAACCCCTAAACCCTAAACCCAAGTAACCATAAACCACTATCTCCCTATCTCTCCCCTATCTCCCTATCACCTTTGTCCCTCTACCTCTCAATCTCTCTCGCTCACTCTCTATCTCCTTATCTCTCCCCTTTGTCACCTCTATCTCTCCCTATCTGTCTCCTCTCTCTTTCTATCTAGCTATCTCCAAAACTGAGAAACCCTAAACCCAGGTACACCCTAAATCCAATCAACTCTAAACCCATATCTCCCTATCTCTCCCCTATCTCCCTATCTCTATCATCCCTCTATCTCTCTTGATCTCTCTCCCTATTTCCCTATCCATGTGCCTCACTCTCTATCTCCTTATCTCTCTCCTTGGTCTCCTCTCTCTATCTCCCTATCATTCCTCTCACTCTATAAACCCTAAATCCAAAACGCTAAACCTCTAAACCTAATCCCTAAACAATTTAAATCCTAAACCCTAAATAATGCCCCTAAACCCTAACCCCTAACCCCTAAACCTGAGAAACCCTAATCCCCTAAACCCTAAACCCAAGTAACCATAAACCACTATCTCCCTATCTCTCCCCTATCTCCCTATCACCTTTGTCCCTCTACCTCTCAATCTCTCTCTCTATGTCTCTTGCCATGTCCCTCACTCTTTATCTCCCTATCTCTCCCCTCAGACTCCTCTATATCTCCCTATTGGTCTGATGCAGAGCACATAGTGGAAGCTCTCAAAACACAGTGAAATACCCATCAAAACCCATAGTTCAAATAGATTAAAGCTTAATCAGCTTTAAGAAACCTTCTCAAAGTCCCAAATAACATCAAATCATATACATTCTTCCTATCGGCAAGATAAACACTATCGGCCAACTCAAAAATTCTTATACCGATGCTCCGATCACTCCACTTTTGACGAGCCTTTGAACCTTTCGTTGTGACATATATCCATTGGCCCAACTTTAAACTAGTCTTCCGATCTCCTATACCACCCATTTCTCACTCCACAACCTGTATTAACACATGATTAAACCTAACCCCTAACCCCTAACCCCTATTTCCTAACCCCTAAACCCTAAACTTGAGAAACCATAAACCCCTAAATCCTAAACACTAAACCCAAGAAACCCTAAACCTCTATCTCTCTATCTCCCTATCTCACTATCTCCCCATCACTATCATTCCTCTACCTCTCAATCTCTCTCCCTATGCTTTGGCCATGTCCCTCACTCTATATCTCCCTAATTGTCCTCTCTCTCTAAACACTAAACCCTAAACCTCTAAACCTTAACCCCTAAACCATAAACCCTAAACCCTAAATAATGCCCCTAAACCTTAACCATGAACCCCTAAACCCTAAACCCTAAACCCTATCTCCTATCTCTCCCTTATCTCCCTATCTCTATCATCGAGCTCTACCTCTCAATCCTTCTCCCTATTTCTCTAGACATCTCGCTCACTCTCTATCTCCTTATCTCTCCCCTTTGTCACCTCCATCTCTCCCTATCTGTCTCCTCTCTCTTTCTATCTAGCTATCTACAAAACTGAGAAACCCTAAACCCAGGTACACCCTAAATCCAATCAACTCTAAACCTATATCTCCCTATCTCTCCCCTATCTCCCTATCTCTATCATCCCTCTACCTCTCTTGATCTCTCTCCCTATGTCCCTGGCCATGTGCCTCACTCTCTATCTCCTTATCTCTCTCCTCGATCTCCTCTGTCTATCTCCCTATCATTCCTCTCTCTCTATAAACCCTAAATCCAAAGCCCTAAACCTCTAAACGTAACCCTAACCCCTAAACAATTTAAATCCTAAACCCTAAATAATGCCCCTAAACCCTAACCCCTAACCCCTAAACCTGAGAAACCCTAAACCCCTAAACCCTAAACCCAAGTAACCCTAAACCACTATCTCCCTATCTCTCCCCTATTTCTCTACCACCTTTGTCTCTCTACCTCTCAATCTCTCTCCCTATGTCTCTGGCCATGTCCCTCACTCTTTTTCTCCCTATCTCTCCCCTCAGACTCCTCTATATCTCCCTATCATTCCTCTCTCTCTATAAACCCTAAATCCAAAACCCTAAACCTCTAAACCTAACCCCTAACCCCTAAATAATAAATCCTAAACCCTAAATTATAATGCCCCTAAACCATAACCCCTAAACCTGAGAAACCCTAAACCCCAAACCCCTAAACCCTAAACCCAAGTAACCATAAACCACTATCTCCCTATGGTGTAGGAGCACCTACCTGACAGCTGGCCTCCATGAGGCAGATTAGTTAGTTTAAGTCTTGTTGATGTTTCCAAGAAGGTCTTATAAGACCAATGCATGTAATAAGGTCATGTTGACCAGACTTTACTATTTTTAGGTAGTTTGTTATGACAGCTGATGACAGCTGTATAGTTTGTTAGTTCGGTTGGATCCTCCCAGCCGCTTGGAAGCTCCCAGCCGCTGGGAATCGAGTGGTAGTACTCGCGGGGAGTTCCTATTTATGTAGTAGGAGCGGTTGGATTTAGAGATAGACAGACAGTTAGATAGATATAGATTGAGGAGTTAGATTGTAGAGTGAGACAGAGTACTGTATTTGCATCTTTTGAAATCAATAAAGAGATCCTGTTTGTGTCAATTTTCTGTTTGGTTTCCATTGTGTGATCGATTTGTTGTTCTGGTGGTTGCATGGATTCGCTGATCCATTCCACCGGTTGATTCGTCGAATCGGTGGAATGGCTATGTACAATAGTTTAGGATTTAGTTTGCATTTTCTGTTTGTTCACATGAATGTTTGCAGGATCGCAGTCGAGATGTGTTGAGAACCCTAGCATGGGTATGTGCTAGGTCGTGCTGGTTGTTAGAGTCTGGAAGGTCGTCCAGGAGACGGATCGGGTCACCTCAGGAGGTTCAGCAGATCAGAACGGTGGGAAAATTCCTCTAAGGTTTCGCATCTGCATCATCAGGATATTTCTGTGTATATCCTGCAGTTACATCGGGCGTCATCCGAGTAGATGGAGGTGAGCATGATGCAATCGTTTGCATAAGGTGAATGCGTTTCGGGGTGATCATCATCAGGTGTTGCCGAGGAAGAGTATATCGGCATAAGTTAGTCGATCGGGTTGATAAAATCATCGCGGGCCAATAATGTTAAGTTTGGCCGACAGCAGGATATTGAAGGAACTGCATATGACGTCATCGTCATCAGGATAATCGTCATCAGGACATTCCAAAATATCACCCGATAAAGGTTTATCCTACTGTCGTTAAGTGCTTTGGCATCGGCAGGAGTAATAGCGTCGGGGAGACCTTTTTCGGCCTGGCCGATAGAAGAAGTGTTGCCGATAGGCAACCTGACCGATGAAAAGAGATATCGGGGTGATATCGGACATCGGGACAGAGTGTTGGAGTCCGGCCGATAAGCCAAGTCTGGCCGATCGGTATAGGACCGATATATTCATCGGGGTGACATTAGTCATCGAGGGTAAGTCATTTCCCCTTGGCCGATGAACCATCTCTCGCCGATAGGTGATAAGGAAGTGAACAGTGGTCAGCAGGAGGATATTTCATGCTCATCCAAAATATGATGATGTGGACAATGTTAAGAGAAATATGATGATGATGAATGGTTGTAGACATACATGCTGTATGTCAAGGTTTTAGTGTGGATGCCTCTGCATCACCCTATCTCTCCCCTATCTCCCTATCACCTTTGTCCCTCTACCTCTCAATCTCTCTCGCTATGTCTCTTGCCATGTCCCTCACTCTTTATCTCCCTATCTCTCCCCTCGGGCTCCTCTATATCTCCCTATTGGTCCTTTATCTCTCTCTAAACCCTAAACCCTAGACCTCTAAACCTTAACCCCTAACCCCAAGACCCTAAATCCTAAACCCTAAATAATGCCCCTAAACCCAAGCAACCCTAAACCTTTATCTCCCTATCTCTAACATCCATCTACCTCTCAATCTCTCTCTCTCTATGTCTTTGGACATGCCTCGCATTCTCTATCTCCCTATCTCTCCCCTCTGTCTCCTCTATCTCTCCCAAACTCTTTTAGTCCCGTCTCTCTATCTCTCTTTAAACTGTAAACCCTAAACCTGAGCAACCCTACACCTCTAAACCCTAAATAATTCCCCTAACCAACCTCTAAACCACTTCTTTATATAGGTGCAACTAATACCACTTTTTCATTGTTCAACTTGATGTTCATCTTGTTGGTTCTATGTCATATAATGTTCCACATCAAGCTCTTTATCTTAGTCATCTGGTTGTTCTTTATCTTGCTCTTTATTCTTATCAACTGGATGTTCCTCTGTTTCCTAATCTTTTCCAAGATCCAAATACACTTCCTGTTGTTCTTCTTGATGCTGGCCATAAGGATGTGTCACTTCACCTTGTTGCTTTTTAAAATAACCAAGAAGAGGCAACAAGAGGCAACAAATTGTTACTTTTCTTAGGCAAATTTAAGTTTTCTAATTACTACTGAAATCTTTTTAAAATAATGTAAAGAACATGCAAAGCTTCAAGGAATCTTTTTATGGCACCTGTGCTAGCTTTTGTCCTCAAGGATCCAACATTTTGGTATCCTCCTTTGTAGAAATTAGAACATCCTCTTGATGACAATGGGAAGAATAAGGATGCCTTGAGAACTCAGAGATTTTATGAAGAGTGTAAGAACCTTCAAATCCTTAAAATTGAAATGGAAAAGACTCACAAAGTTAGGACTGTAAAAGTATAATAATTATTGTGGGGGTTGTAATGAAAATATGGCTTAACTCTTTTGAGGTGACTCACTATCCATGATGTGTTGGGATCAATGGAAAATGGAATAAGAGATATTAACAAGAATTTGACATAAATGGAAGAAATGGATAGTCTCCTCTAAAAATGATGGCGAGAGATGTATTAATAGTAGAAGAAGCAACATGAATGGTGGGGTTGGTTGGGAGTGGACTAAAGAATTGATTGAGAGATTATAGAAGACTAATTGGGAGTGGACTAAATAATTGATTGAGAGATTATAGAAGACTTATTGGGAGTGGACTAAAGAATTGATTGAGAGTCAAGAGGATAGGAGAATTAGTTAGGGGAAGTAATGGTTCAATCAAGGGTGGAGAGAACTCTCAATCACAAGAATAAATGATACCAAAATGGTTGGAACTAAAAGAAATCATGCATTCCAAAAGATGACAAGGTTGCCCCTTTCATATGATACAGTCTTTCTAAAATTTAGATTGTATTTTATAGCTAAAATGCCTAAATAATAAAATGCTAAAAATGCTAAAATAATAAAATAAAAAACAATAAAAACAATAGAGAAAAAGAAAACGGATATCCATTTTGGTTTGGTATCCAAACCAAAACAGATATCTGTTTCAAAGTCAAACTTTGCCAAGTCGCGAATTTGGCTAAGTAAAAACGCGATTTTTTTCCTATTGCCATTGTTTGGCCCGCGATGATCCTGCACATACCCGTATCTAAACTTCCATATAGACCTTTAGACCCTTTAACTTGAGCATTCTGATGATTCCATGAGGTGTAATATAAGTGAAAAGACCTAATCCAATGAGTTAGAGCCCTTGAAGCAACTTATTTTTCATTTTATAGCAAACTAAGTACTCTCAACCATTGAGGGGGTAGTTTTAGTAAATTTTGATTTTCTCGCAATTCCACCATATGCAGGTATATACGGAGATACAAGAAAGATTTCAGAGGTTGGTCACATGTGTAAGTGCCATTTTAAATAAGACCTACTCTATTTGGCCTAAAGAGACCTTGTTTTAGTGTATTTTTGAGAATTCTTGTGTTGGGTGAGTGATTTCTGCAATGGAAATATTTAGACATGTTATATTTTTCTGTCTACACCTTCCCTATCAATCTCAGGGTTTAAATCCATGCGCAAGTCTTTGCTATTACATTACACTCCCTAAAATAGGCCTAATTTAACTATAACAACCTATTTTTTTGCTATTCCGTATAAAACAACCCTATCTTATTTTCATATATGTTTTATAAGGACGCAAATGGTATCCAAATCAGGTCTTAGATCTCCATTATAAGGTGTATGAAGGAAGTTATAATAGGCAAGGTCTCTAAGGAGGGCTACAAACTCCTAGGCCACTTATAAGACAAGTACATGTTATATTGATCATAGAACTCTGCCCATGCATGGAAAAGGTTGGTATAGTGAATTTAATCATACTTGAGTGTTTTCTGTTGCAAGTATGTGCCTAATCGGTGTTATCATTGATGTCAACTTATCTTTGTTGTCATTGGTGTCAATTGTATCCTATTCTGTTATTTGTTTAGAAGCTTTATTTGTTGAGGAGCAAAAATTTGCTCCTCTAGAAGAAACAGTGAGTTGTAGTAAATTGCAGTGAGGACAATTTGTTGCATATTGAAGAATAGTTCAAAAGATTGCTCCACATTTCTTGTATATTGAAGATCTTGGTATGCGGATTGGAAGTTATTTAGAGGCATGTTTGAAGATGCTAAATCCTGATTTTGAGCCTCCGGTACGAAGAATTGAATGAGTTACATTCACCAAAGTAAAACCCACTTTTTTTGTTTATTCACTGATTATAGGGAGAAAGTATTTTGCTCTGCATTCCTCCACAATGAAGTATTTTTCTCTATAGTTCTAGAGGGAAGTTTGGGATAATAAGTGCCTACAGCTCCAATGGTTTGTGATTTGGTGGTCTGCAAGCTTTCTTTTATGACAGTTGAAGACAGTGAAGTTCACATGCTCTAGTGTGAAGAATCTCATGGATAAAGTGGTTAGAGTTTGTGTGGTTTCTCTTGGTGATTACAACTTGCTTCTGGATGCCTCTTGATCATGTTCCTACCTTTACATTAGTCTACATTAAGGAATTGAGATCGTGTTTGAAGATTATTCCCAGATAACATAGCGTGTAACCAGTCTTAGTCGACTTGGTTAATTCCAGTGATTGCAGAGATCTGTTGAAGATTGTAGAAGTGTGTTGTGGCATGGAAGATCATGTTTGAGTCCTAGATAAGGTGTGGCATGATCCGCATACATCTTCACTACATTTCCTTAGCATAATTTTTTTATTAAGTCAGGACCTATTTTGTAAATGTTTATAATGCTGACCTTGGAGATTGTTCCAACAGTTGATGAATGTAATGCTGACCTTGATGTACATTCCAAGGTTGATGAATGATATATATACTTGTAATTTGGTTGTGGAAAACATGTCCTTGTGTGAAGATGTGAAGTTAAGAAAAGAAGTGTAAAAGGGCAGAGCAGAGTAGAGAAAGAATATTGTGCTTCAATGGAATTAAATTTAGGCATGGAGTAGATGTTACTATATTAGTTCAAAACATTTGGTAGTGAGCCACCCCTTGGTAGTGAGCCACTCTTTGGCAGTGAGCCTTTTTCTAGGCAGTGAGCCCTATTGGTAGTGAGCCTCTAGGTTTTGGTATTGTTATAACTTATATATCTTGTGGACTAAGATCCACCATGGTTTTTCCCTTAACAGGGGTTTCCATGTAAAAATCTAGTGTCTCTTATGTATGATCTTGCAATTGTGTTTACTTTTTTGAGTTTATACTTTCATAATTTAACCATAACAATTAGTGGACAAGTGTTAAATGCTTCAAGGTGTAGAATTGTGAAAAGATTTGAGAAAACTGATTCACCCCCCCTCTCAGTTGTCTGATTGTCAACAATTGGTATCAGAGCCGGTTCCTCAGAAGAAAGCTTGACTGCTTGAGGTTGATCCAGGATGTCGTATAAGAAGGAAAGTCCATGGTTCAATGGAATGAACTACTCTATCTGGAAGATCCACATGAAAACCCATCTCCTCTGCTTGGGTTATAGTGTTTGGAAAATAACTGAAGATGAGATCAAGCAATTTGAGTTGAACATAAAAGCCAAAGATACATTGGTAAGTGCCCTATCCGACATTGAAGTAACAAGGATCATGGAGCTAGAAACTACTTATGAAATCTAGGATAAGTTGAATAATCTATATGAAGGAGATGAATCTATGAAGAGCGCCAAGTTATAGAGTTTGAAGGCAAAATATGAATGTTTGAAGATCAACAAAGATGACAACATAACATCCTTCATGCAAAAGATCGACGAGCTTTTGAGTACCATTAGAAGTGTGGGAGGAAAAACTGAGGACATTGACATTGTGAACAAAGTTCTTAGATCACTGCCTAAATCATATATTCATAAAGTGGCCGCAATTGAGGAAATAATGACAGTGACAGATTACAAAAGATCAGTTGCTTGGAAAGTTGATAGCCTTTGAAATGAGAGAACTTGGTGATTCCCTTCTAAAGACAGAGACTGTTTTCAAGGCTAGTACTTTAGAAAGAACCCCTAGATCTGACAAGTACAAGGTGGACCCAGATTATGAGCTTGAAGAACTTGAAGCCAACTTTGTTAACAGTCTACACAGGGTTACTGGTAATTTCAAAGGCAAATTACGTTTCAAATGTTTCAGTTGTGGTAAAGTTGGTCATTGTGCTTCTAGATGCCCCACAAGAGTTCCTAAGCCAAGAGCTGGTCAACCTAGGATCCCAAAGAAATGTTACTATGTTGAAGATCTTGATGATGATGAAGGAGTATTAGATGGTGAACCAAACAATGCTAGTACTTCTGGTAATGAATGCTTGTTTATTGCTATTAAAGAAGAACCTGTATCTACTAATCTTACAAGCTATGTGAAGGAAGAAAAACTAGTGGAAAGTGCATTGGTTGTTTAGGTTGTTGAAGATAAAGATGAATGGGTTATTGATAATGGATGCTCTCATCACATGACCGGTGACAAAAGTAAGTTTGTGAGTCTGGAAAGATATGATGGAGGACTGGTTAGGTTTGGAGATGACACAACTGGTAAGATCTATGGAAAAGACTCCATTTCTTTTGATGGCAAGCATAATACTGAAGATGCTTTGTATGTGAAAGGATTAAAGCACAATCTTTTGAGTGTTGGTGAGATGTGCAACAAGGGTTATGATTTGAGATTCAAGGACAATGGATGCAAGATTATGGAAAGCTCTAGAACAATGATTGCAACTGGTAAAAAGCCTAAAGGCAATATCTATCATCTGAAAGGAAATGATAACTATGGCTTGTTGGCTCATGTTGATGAATGATGGCTTTGGCACAGAAGGATGTGTCACATCAATTTTGACAATATTGTGAAGATAAGTTCCACTCATACTATAAGAGATTTGTCCAAGCTTGTGAAGCCTACTGACACATTGTGCAAGGAGTGCCAATTTGGAAAATAGACAAGAACAAGCCTCAAGAGCAAGGACCAATCTATTGAAGGTCTACTGGAATTAGTGCATATAGGTCTATGTAGACCTACCAGAGTAAGGAGTCTGCAAGGAGATAAGTATTTCATATTGTTGATTGATGTTTATTCTAGAATGATGGGTTACTTTCTTAAAAGAAAAAGCAGAAGCCCTAGAAAAGTTCAAAGCATTCAAGGCAATGGTTTAGAATGAGATAGATTTGAAAATCAAGTGCTTGAGGTCTGATAGAGGTGGAGAGTTTACATCAAATGAGTTCAACTTCTTCTATGAGGATCAAGGGATAAAAAGACAATTATTTGGACCTAGGACTCCACAACAAAATGGAGTAGTGGAAAGGAAGAATAGGATAATTCAAGAGGCTACTAGAACAATGATGAAGGAGGCTGACCTACCGGAAGTATATTGGAGAGAGGTAATTCACACTGCTGTATACATCCTAAATAGAGTTCAACTCAAAGGTAACAGTTCAAAGACTCCTTATGAATTGTGGCATGGTAAAGTTCCCATTGTGAAATACTTCAAAGTTTTTGGTAGTAAGTGTTATATCAGAAGAGATGAAGATTTAGGAAAGTTTGATGCAAGATGTGATGAAGGTATCTTCCTTGGATACTCCACCAAAAGCAAGGCCTAGTGGTGCTACAATAACAAGTTGAAGAAGATCATTGAAAGTCCAAACGTCAAAGTTGATTAAAGCAAGGAAAAGGTATCAAGTGGATATGAATTAGATGAGTGAGATGCTTCAACAAGGAAATAAGTGGTACATCATGAAGACAGTTTAGATGAAGAGGAACAAGCTTTGGAAATTGTCACCAAGACACCAAGGTATGTAAAAATAAATCATTCTGAAGATCAAATCATAGGAGATAAGAGCAAAGGAATTCTGACTAGAAGAAGATTTGTAGAAGAACAAGTAAAATTCTATTTGATGTCCAAGATTGAACCTAAGATAGTAAATGGAGCTTGCAATGATGAGAATTGGGTAAAGGCTATAAAAGAAGAACTGATACAAATAGAGAAGAATCAGACTTGGGATCTTGTCCCCAGACCAGCAGATAAAAATGTAATTGGCACCAAATGGGTCTTTAGGAATAAGATGAATGAGAATGGTGAAGTGGTAAGAAACAAAGCAAGGTTGGTATGAAAAGGATACTGTTAAGTTGAAGGAATAGATTTTGAGGAAACATTTGCACCTGTGGCAAGGATTAAAGCAATAAGAATGTTCTTAGCATTTGTAGCCTACAAAGATTTCAAGGTATATCAAATGGATGTGAAGTCTGCATTCTTGAATGGAGAATTAGAAGAAGCCTATATTGAACAACCGGAAGGATTCTAGTCTTCAGATCAGTGTGACATGGTGTGCAGATTTAAGAAAGCCTTGTATGGACTAAAATAAGCTCCTAGGGCCTAGCATTCAAGATTGGATAAATATCTATTATAGTTATGGTTCAGTAAGGGTATTGTTGTCATATTTTGCTTGACCCCAAAATATTCTTGTTCCCCTTCTTCTATCAAAGAAATCCAATCAGAGAAAGTCTGAATAGAAGGAGGGAAGCCTTAGAACCTTCATTTCTTCATGGTATGCCTTGCAGAAAAACCTAGAAATCTTTTGCCTTCAGGTGTTGGTCAAAAATGTATCTCATATACATTTTCGTTTGTATGTTATCATGTATAATGTTTTCAATATACATCGGGTTTATTTCTTGCGTCTTTGTGTGCATCTTTGTATGTATATCTGTTTGTATCTTAAGTTACATACAAAGATACAATCTGGACCCGATCACTTTTTATGATGTATTTGATAGCAGTTTAGATATGCTTTTGTATTTGTATGTCACAAGGATGCATTATACATACAAATCCAGGATATGCATGGGTGGACCTGACTAGAAAATGCAATTGGTTTAGGGAAGTGGAGGTGAATGTATGTGTCTTTGTATGTATAAATTGCATGCATTTGCATTTACAAAAGGTGATACAAGTAGAACATATATATCTTGGACACGAATGGAAAATTAATCTTGGTGAACTACAAGTGGGGTCCACAGTTGTATATTGGGATGCATATGTTTGATATGCAAAAGGCAAGATGCAGTCGCGCATGTGAACTTAGAATTAAAAAGCACAAAGTTTGGCAATTGCATCTCATATACATTTGTATATGCAAAAGAGGATACAAAGGGCATCATAGGGACACGTGGCAGCTTTATGACTTGTAGAGCTTGAAGGAAGCAAATTTTTATAAGAAGGCCTCAAAATTGTGACACGTGGAAGGATCAAGAAATGAGATGGTGGGCCCACAGTCTTGAAGATCTAACGTTGGCACAGTGTCGCAGGGGAATGTTGGTTGCACGAAAGATTCACTGCTCGGTCGCGAGGTGATGCCACATGTCCAAGGCAGTGCAAAGTTATGGAAAAGGTGCATATACAACCTGGACGTGGTTAGAAAGTTAAAAATTGGGGATTTTCTTAGTGAGGTCCACTTTGTATGTTTGGCAATTGTATCTCATATACATTTGCATATGCACAGACATATACAAAGGATTGAAAATGCAAAAGGTAAAAGGTAAAGAAATTACATAAGTACATAAAGTGAACTTAATAGTGAGAAGGGCAATTGACTTGAAATGTTGACAATGACATCATCATTTCTTGTTTGCATAACAGTATAAAGTGCATGTATATGCGATATGCAAAAAAGGTGAGATACAAAGGCCAGATCTAAATTTAGTCCCAATTTGCTTTATAAAAAGGTGAGGTCTGCATTTGTATGTTTGGTGATTGTATGAGGCATCATACAAAAGCATATACAAAAGAATATACAAAAGGTGTCATACAAAAGCATATACAAAAGGAAAATTAAAAGGAAATATGGCGGCCATCGATCTCTTAAAGCAAATCTCATCAACGGCCATAATTTAAAGCACGATTACTAGGCATCCCAAAGGTGGTGAATGCAAAGCCCAACTATTCAAAGGATTCAAGTGATGAAAGATGTGGAAATTCAAAGGGTTCAAGGATTTAAAGTGTTGTAAAAGCTGCCCCTTATCAATATCAATCCAATCTTCTTAGCTGCCCCTTATCAAATATTTATAGCATTGATTGTTGCAGATCAATGAATTAGCTATTTGCATTGATGGGAGAAATATCTTTCACCTGTCCAGGTCTCCATATATTTTATGCAATGAATTCTTATAGTCCAACATTCTCTTTGGCAAAGATATTTTCTGATAGACCCCAGGGGGCAATTTATTGTAACCTAATTAGGTCATTCAGAATTAGATGCTATATATGCATGAATGTAAGATGTAAAAAAGGTTGGAAAATAGTTAGTTTGATGCTTCTGTATTCCAAATAGAACTTTCCTCTACTATAACTGTGCCTCTTGATCAATACATATGATTTTTATTTCTTCATGCTTTTAACTCTGTGTACTTTTAGAATTGGCCATTGTTTGTGAATGTTTAATTCCTGGCAATCCATTCTTTACCTTGATTAAAATTCTTCATGGTCTATGTAAGTCTATCATCTGTATTTCTTTATCTATGCATCTTTGCTCTGTGAATGTTCTTTATACTAAATTTGGTGTATCACCCCTTTCATTTCAGTTTCCTTCTACCCCTTTTCCCCTGTAGTATTAGCACTAGGTTTAGATAGTTTTCTCTAAGCATTAGGCTTAGAATGAGGAACCAACCTTCTCTAGAGGTCTGATCTCAACTTGCAAGGTCCCAAACCTTGAGATCATTCCCATTATGTCATTAGAATGCTTGGACTCTCTCCAACCAGGGTGTAATTCTATGTGATAATAGTTTCTGGCATGCCTAGTGGGACCTACTTGATGATCCTTATCATCCATTGAAGAGTTTTGGTGTGCTTTTTAGTGTATCTTGCCATTCAGGGTAATCTCTCGAACACCATGGTGACTCTACTGATCAAATTTGTTAGTTAAAGCAGTCCAAGCACCTAAAGATCTTCAAGAATCAAAATTTTGGTGGTATTCCTAGTTTGGAGGCTTCCAAAAGCATCTTCAAGCACATGGCAACTCTCTTCTAGTACATTCCCAGTCTCCAAAGGCGGACCTATTACCCTTGTTTTTAAAGAATATTTTGATACATCTATTCTTTTCAATGCTCTAGTATGTCAAGCTGTTATGGAAGTCATGATTTTTTCACTCCACCTAGAATAGGTTTCCATACACCTAGCATATTATTCACATCACTTTCATGGCCCAGCCCAAAAATAAACCATTTGTGGCCTTTAATGGTGAAATCCCTCTCAACCCTTCACAATATAATGACATCCCCATTCCAACTCTAAAGGCTATTCCCTTTTTCACTGGTGAAAGTGTCACTACACCTGATGAGCACATCTAGGACATTGCCAACATATGCTCCATTCACAATGTTACCTAGGACAATGTTACTGTAAGGCTCCTTATTGCTTCTTTGAAAGGAAAGGATCTATAGTGGTACAAGGGGTTACCCGTAGATACAATTTGGGAATGGGATGATTTAGGAACAAAGGTCTATCAGCATTTTGAGGACAAGAGTGACCACTTGTCCTTGATAGAGTAGCTGGACACTATTGAAAGGGCTCCCTATGAATTTATGGTGGATTTCAATTTTAGATTTCAAAAAACCTGGTATAAGATCCCACCATCAGTAAAACCTTCCCCTAATGCTTCCTTCCTATATTATTTGAGATCCCTTAGTAGTGATGTCGCTATCATGATCCAGTATCTAGGAGGGGATGTGTTACCTGATTCATATGAGGTAGCCATTAGGGCAAAAAATTGTTTGATTTTGGCTGGAAAGATTGCTCCCAAGCCTCCAATACCATTATTTATAGAAGCCCCAGTCATGCAACCAATTATGACACCAATTCCTTTAATTAATGTGCCATACCAAGCTCCTAATCAACCCTATCCACTTAGCTACTAGCCTTGTCAGGGGAACAATCAAAGACAAAGTCAACTGAACTGTGTTAGGCCCCTGAACTCCATGAGTTCAGCTGCTACAAATACACCAAGGAAGCTTGTCCCAATTCAGAGCAACTTAACCCAAGGTAATGAGCAACACCATTCATACAATCCATCAGTAGCCCTAAAACAACAATCGCCGGTAGGCTATGGTGGAACAAAGACAGATGCAGGCTGAGTGTGTGTTTTTGAAATGGCAAGTGGATGATGCTGCCCTACTTCATGACCTACCTGGTTATATTGAAAATGAAGAGGATGGGTAGCTAATTGTGGATATGCAATAGCATAGGAGCAATGAAAATGATGACAGATTGTTTCAAGTTGCGGCCCAACCTGAAAGTGAAACTCCCATCCATAAAGAAGATCATATGAATAGTCCTGTACCAAAAAGTACGAAGGACTTGGAGGAGGCTCATTTCTGGGATAAGCTTGATATTTTCTATTCAAACCTGGATAGTAAATCAATACCTCTAGATGAGGTAAACCATGAGCAGTTTGAGCAGATGAAGGAGGTAGTAATCCCACCATTTGAGATACAAGAGCCAGAGTTTTCCAATCAGCAACAGAAGGTTGTAGAGTCAAAGTAGAGACATGAGATCAACCATGATGATTTGCATGTCACTTCAAGGGGATGCCCTATTAGGCATCTGGCCCAGCTGGAGACACATAAAGAAGAGTCACCACTTGTCATGCTTGCCTCTAAGCATGAAATTGAGAATCAAAATGAGTGGGATCAACCCATTTATTCACCACAAGCTAGCAACATCAACAATCAATCCAGGTGGATAGGTGAGTTTATCTTCCTTTTGGGGGTGGTGTTTCATCAATTTGTCATATGCTCGTCCCTCCCTCACCTCTTTTTAACTGCCCACATGCATGAGAGACATTGAAAATTGTTAAGGAAGGGCAGTTAATTTCAAGAACTAGTTAATGGCTTTGTTTAAGGTCATCCCTGATTGGTTAGTTTAGGATTAGAGTAGGTTTTATTTTAGTTTTAGGTTTCCCTTCAATAAGTGCCTTGCATAGGCTGCATTGCCATTAGGAGAATGTAGGCCTTGTCTTTTTTGTAGTCTTTTTTTGAGGTAGGTTCTAGTTTTCTAACATGTTTTAGACTTGACTCCATGCCCAATGGATGCATAAGGCCACTGATCAATTTGTTTAGCAAGCAAACATCCCCGAGAGGTTGCCAAACTGTTGTCATATTTTGGTTGACCTCAATATACTCTTGTTACCCTTCTTCTATTTTAGAAATCCAATCAAAGAAAGTCTGAATAGAAGGAGAGAAGCCTCAAAATCTTCATTTCTTCATGGTATGCCTTGCAGAAAAACCCAGAAATCTTTTGCCTTCAGGTGTTGGTCAAAAATGTATCTCATATACATTTTCATTTGTATGTATATCATGTACAATGTTTTCAATGTACATCGGGTTTATTTCTTGTGTCTTTGTATGCATCTTTGTATGCATATCTATTTTTATCTTAAGTTGCATACAAAGATACAATTCAGATCCGATCACTTTTTATGATGTATTTGATAGCGGTTTAGATCCGCTTTTATATTTGTATGTCAAAAGGATGCATTATACATACAAATCCAGGATGTGCATGGGCGGACCTAACTAGAAAATGCAATTGGTTTAGGGAAGTGGAGGTGAATGTATACATCTTTTTATGTTTAAATTGCATGCATTTGCATATACAATAGGAGATACAAGTGGAACATATACAACCCAGACACGACTGGAAAAATAATCTTAGTGAACTATAGGTGGGGTTCGCAGTTGTATATTGGGATGCATATGTTAGATATTCAAAAGGCAAGATGTAGTCGCAGATGTGAACTTAGAATTAAAAAGGGCAAAGTTTGGCAATTGTATCTCATATACATTTGCATATGCAAAAGAGTATACAAAGGGCATCATAGGGACATGTGGCAGCTTTCTGGCTTGCAGAGCTTGAAGGCCCCAGAATTGTGACATGTGGAAGGATCAAGGAATGAGATGGTGGGCCCGTAGTCTTGAAGATCTAACGGTGGCGTAGCATCACAGGGGAATCTTGGTTGTATGGAAGATTCACTACATGGTCGTGAGGTGACGACATGTGTCCAAGGCAGTGCAAAGTTATGGCAAAGGTGCATATACAAGCTGGACGCGGTCAGAAAGTTAAAAATTGTGGATTTTCTTAGTGAGGTCTGCTTTGTATGTTTAGAAATTGTATCTCATATACATTTGCATATGCACAGACATATACAAAGGATTGAATATGAAAAAGGTGAAAGGTAAAGAAATTGCATAAGTGCATAAAGTGAACTTAACCGTGAGAGGGGCAATTGAGTCAAAATGTTGACAATGACATCATCATTTCTTGTCTGCATAATAGTATAAAGTGCATGTATATACAATATGCAAAAAAGGTTAGATACAAAGGTCAGATCTAAATTTAGTCCCAATTTGCTTCCTAAAAAGGTGAGGTCCGCATTTGTATGTTTGACTATTGTATGAGGCATCATACAAAAGCATATACAAAAGGCATCATACAAAAGCATATGTAAAATAAAAATTAAAAAGAAATATGGTGGCCGTCGATCTCTTAAAGAAAATCTCATCAACGGCTAGAATTTAAAGCATGATTACAAGGCATCCCAAAGGCGGTAAATGCAAAGCTCAACTATTCAAAGGATTCGATTGATGAAGGATGTGGAAATTCAAAGGGTTTGAGAATTTAAATTGTTATAAAAGCTTTGCTTAGGGGTTTTGTCTCATCTACCATCAATATGGATCCAATCTTCTCAGCTGTCCCTTATCAAATATTTGTAGCATTGATTGTTGCAGATCAATGAATCAGCTATTTGCATTGATGGGAGAAATATCTTTCACCTACCCAGGTCTCCAGATATTTTATGCAATGAATTCTTGTAGGCCAACATTCTCTTTGGTAAAGCTATTTTCTGACAGAGCCCAGGGGGGAAATTTATTGTAACCTAATAAGGTCATTTGGAATTAGATGCTATATATGCATGAATGTAAGATGTAAAAAAGGTTGGAAAATAGTTATTTTGATGCTTCTGTATTCCAAACAGAACTTTGCTCTACTGTAACTGTGCCTCTTGATCAATACATATGATTTTTACTTCTTCATGCTTTTAACTCTGTGTACTTTTAGAATTGGCCATTGTTTGTGAATGTTTAATTCCTGGCAATCCATTCTTTACCTCAGTTAAAAGTCTTCATGATCTATGTAAGTTTATCATTTGTATTTCTTTATCTATGCATCTTTGCTCTGTGAATGTTCTTTATACTAAATCTAGTGTATCACCCCTTTCATTTCAATTTCCTTCTACCCCTTTTCCCCTGTAGTATTAGCACTAGGTTTAGATAGTTTTCTCTAAGCATTACGCTTAGAATGAGGAACCAACCTTCTCTAGAGGTCTGATCTCAACTTACAAGGTCCCACACCTTCATATCATTCCCATTGTGTCATTAGAATGCTTGGACTCTCTCCAAGTAGGGTACAATTCTATGTGATAATAGGTACTACTGACAACAATCTCTATTTCAAGATTAATGATGAACAAATCCTAATTGTTGCAATCTTTGTTGATGACATTATCTTTAGAGGTAATGAAGGTATGTGCACAGTTTTTGCTGGGGAAATGCAAAATGAGTTTGAAATGTCAATGTTTGGTGAGATGAATTTATTTTTAGGTCTGTAAATTAATCAATCAGATAAAGGTATCTTCATTTCTCAGTCTAAGTATGTGAAAGACTTGTTAAAGAAGTTTAGGATGGAGGACTCTAAACCGATAAGCACTCCCATGGTAATTGGTTGTAAGTTGAGCAACAATGATGACTCACCTATGGCAGATTAGAATAGGTATAGATCTATGATTGGAAGATTACTTTATTTGACCCAAAACAGACCTAACATAATGCATGCAGTTTGCCTTGTGGCAAGATTTCAAGCAGAACCTAAGGAGTCACATGTGATGGTAGTCAAGAGAATACTGAGATATGTTAAAGGCATAATAGATTATGGTTTGTGGTACCCAAAAGATAATGATTTCACTCTCAGTGCATACACTGGTGTAGATTGGGCCGAAGATGTGGAAGATGGGAAAAGTACAAGTGGAGGTGCATTCTTCTTGGGAAAAAGGTTGGTATCCTAGTTAAGCAAGAAACAAGACTCAATATCTTTGTCTACTACAGAAGCAGAGAATATTGTAGCAACATGCAGTTGCACTCAAGTATTATGGATGAAGCAGACATTGAAGGACATCAGAGTTATGTATGAAGATCCAATTGCAATCTTTTGTGACAATACAAGTGCCATAAACATATCAAAGAATCTAGTATTACATTCAAGGACAAAACATATATCCATCAGATATCACTTTCTGAGAGAAAAAGTGATAGAGAATGAAGTCAAGTTGGAGTATGTATCTACAAAAGATTAGATTGCAGACATTTTCACCAAGCCTCTGCCTAAGGATACTTTTGAGTATCTTAGAGAAAAGTTAGGGTTTATCACCCCTCTTGCTCTAAACTAAGATGCACAAGAGTGCATCAGTCCAGTGGTGCTAAGAGTTCTACCTCTAGATCAGGATTAATGCTTGTAAGGGCTACTTCTCAAGGGGAGTAGTCAGATGAAGAGAGTTTAGTTTAGAGTAGCAAAGTGCAAGTATGTGCCCTTTGCCATTGATGTCAAAGGGGGAGAGAAATCATGTGAAAAACTCAGAAAAGAAGGAATGTAGATGTGTAAAGAGATAGGGGGAGAATCTTGTCTTGATGACTGTTACATTTTTTCACATCATATGTTGCCATCAATGACAAAGGGTGAGATTATTGCAAGTATGAGCCTAATCCGTGTTGTCATTGATGTCAACATACCTTTGTTGTCAACTATATCATATTCTGTTATTTGTTTAGAATCTTTATTTGTTGAGGATATTGAGAAAATTTGCCCCTTCGGAAGAAATAGTGAGTTGCAATTACAGTGAAGCTAATGTGTTGCATATTGAAGAACAATCCAAAAGATTGCTCCATACTTCTTGTATATTGAAGATCTTGGTCTGTAGATTGAAAGTTGTATACGCCTAAAAATGACACGATTTAGTCTAAATAAATATTCTTAATATTTATTCTCTTCTAATTCTTCTATCAATAAATAAATAAACAAATTTATTTATTTGATTCATATTCCTCTAAGTTAATTAAATATCAAAATATTTAATTATCTCTTCTAGAGTCAAAATTAAATAAAATCTTTTATTTAATTAAATTCTTCCAAACGATTAAATAATTCTTAAATTATTTAATTAAATCAAATCATTCTTCCAAATTTGAATAAATCAAATCAAATTTATTTAAATTCTCTCAATCTCTAAAAATAAAATATAATAAAATATTTTATTTATTCTTCAAAATCATGCACAA
Source organism: Cunninghamia lanceolata (assembly GCA_027924645.1). Classification (NCBI taxonomy): domain Eukaryota; kingdom Viridiplantae; phylum Streptophyta; class Pinopsida; order Cupressales; family Cupressaceae; genus Cunninghamia; species Cunninghamia lanceolata. Next base: position 1,797,728 of record BSBN01000937.1, on the reverse strand, counting down.
CAATTAAATAAATCTATTTATTTAATTTGCTTTCTTATCTTCTAATTCTTCAAATATCTTCCAAATATTCTAAAAATAAGTCTTCTTCTTCATGCACACAAAATTAAATAATTTATTATTTAATTTCTCTCAAATCATGTAAAAGCAAATCTCAAGTTGAGTTATCTATTCAATAAACCTTGCTTTTATCAATATCTCTTAAATTAGAAAAAAACTTTCTAATTTATGAAAAGCATGTCTTATCTTTAGAAAAGAAAGGAGTTAACTCAAATAAACAAGCTTTTGTGTGACACTTGTCTTCTTCTTATTCTTGCACATTCCTCAACCATTCTATACTGTTGATCTTCTTATTTCTTCTATACCGTTGATCTCTTCTTTCTCAAGTCTATAAATTGAACCCTGTTCCTCCATTTCATTCATCCAAGCTTTAAGTATTGTTACTCTATAGGAATTACAGCACGCTTTTGGCACCAATTCCTTCATTGCTTGTGATCACACTTGTTACTACGCACTACTACCATCATTGTGAAGCTCATCTTCATGGCGATATTATCATAGCCATTCCCATTTGACATCTTGGAATCATAGTAAGGAAGTGTACCTTCTGAGGGCCATATTCATAGACAAGATCATTTGTGATAGGCGATCAATGGAAGCTACGAATTAAGAAGGTTTGCTTTGTTGTTGTTCATTGTTTATTTGAATCTCTTTTGTTCACCATTTCATTGAGTTTTGGGAATCTTGATATTTAATATTATTGATTATTCATTTGAATCCAATTTTTCTTTAACATTTTTGGTGCCCACCGTGGGGCCTAGCCCCAAATTTAACCCAAAAATTGAGTTTTTGTGTTTTAGAAAGCTGTGCATAGGAGGAAACAACGCATCTGACACATTCTAACATGCATATACTATCTGTTATGGCGCATCCATTCCTGCAATGCATACAGTCTCTATTCCGACAATATACAGTCTGTTCTAGCGCATACGTTCCTGTGGCGTATACAGTCTCTGTTATAGCACGTTTACCCTCTGATACAATGCATACATCAGATCAGCGCATATACACTATTTTCTAGCACTTTTGACCTCTGTCTTAGCGCACATGTACTTTAGCACTTCTATTCTCTATTTCTACGCATTCAATCTCTGAAGCGGCGCATCTATTTTAGGCAGTGATTTTTAGGGTTTCCTTGAGGTTTTCGCTAACGCTGGCGTCTATTTTTGCAGGAACTCTCTTGATTTGTTTTGCAGGCTAGGTACTGGTTTAGATTCATATAGTTGCACTTGTCAACTCACACTTCGATTTCTAATGGGAAAGTAAATGGATGCTCATGCAAATCTCACATAGTTTTAACTAGGAAGGTGGTAATCGAATCATTGCTATTGCTATATTTTCAAAGTTAACAACTCGTTACTATCTGGATAAAATTGAACTCATCATTGTTATCTAGGTAAAATTGAACCATTGCTATCTCGATTATCACTTCAAAGTTAACAATTCATGCTACGTGGATAAAAATTGAACTCATCATTGCTATCTGGGTAAAACTGAACCATTGCTATCTCAATCTTCACTTCAAAGTTAACAATTCATGCTATCTGGGATAAAACTAAACTCATCATTGCTATCTTGGTAAAAATTGGACCATTGCTATCTTGTTATCACTTCAAAGTTAACAAATTTCTGTGCTTGCCCAAGTAGATAACACATCTAGTTTTTCTCATTTTAACTAGGGGAAAATAACCACTGTATTCTGTGTTTTGGGAATGATACCAAGCCTATGCTCTCCCCTATCTTGGGTGACCAAAATGCTAGACATATCATTTTCATATATGTTTTTCCTTTAGAGGGGTTGCTCTTGGATACCATTCATCCAAGTAGGAACGACCCTAAGTGGTAACAGGCTAGACACCAAGCCCTTCCAAGCCACTATAAATAAATTGTGTTTTGAGTGAAAGCTTCAAACAACGAGTGCAGTTGTGTTATACCAACAACCAACCTCCCCCAAAACCCTCCAAGGCACAACCCTTGCAGGCTGGGAGACTCCATAACGGAGAGTAGTACTGCCGCATGTATAACCACTCGAACGGTTGCCTTTATTACTCATCCTTGTTTTAGTAGACCAAAAACCCCTATAACCTGGTGCAGGGAAGGGTGATTATTACCTCCCAAAGATGCCTCACCTAGAGATAGGGAGAATTCAGTTTTATACTGTCCTTTGAAACCTAGGGTTGTACTTGCTTTCTTTTTAGTCTAAAAAGAGTCAAAAAATCACAAAAAAATAAAAAACCATAAAAATATTCTTTGTGTTTACTATGTCTTCTTGCCATAATTTTAGAAAATCAGATCAAAAAGACCTTCTTGCAACCAAAGTACCAAAAACATCAGAAAATTTCCAAAAAAAATTGAGAAAAACTAGAGCGGCGCATCCATCCTCTGTTGCTGCGCATTTGTGCCAACCTGGGGTGCATCTATTTTAACTTTCAATGCTTTTAGTGTCTATTACAATGTGGTGCATTTATCCTGACTTCCAGCGCATTTACCAGTTTTTGCAGCACATCTGTTCCGGTGCATGCGTGACAGTGAGCACTTGCACAATCTTTGAGAGAAAATTTTTATCAGTTCTGGGTACCCATTTCAGTCTAGTTTTAGGTTTCAAGATCAGATCTTACCTTGCAGTCATTTTTCCATCCATTTCGCGTCAAAATCTCTCTATCATTGGTCATCCCATTCACCTTCTATCAAGTCTTCCTAGTCCAAAGTCAAAGTATCCCATATCAGGTTAGCATAGGCCCCTTTTTCGTATCCCTTTGGATTCAAGTAACCCTAGTAGGTCACCAAACTTTACTAGTGGTCTTGGTGCATGACTAGTCCCTACACAGTAAGATAGGTATCGAGTACCCTTACTAGTGACTATCATCTTATATTGGCTGTCTTACTTGGAATCATTGATCAAAAAAGTCCTTTGTCCAAATCTTGTCATAAGTATCCTATTCTCAACAGTCTCCATCGGCACCTCACCAAAATCTCTAGTTTCATCCCACCTCATCCCACATCACCTTGCATGGTTCTTACTAGATCTCAATACAAAAAGCAACTCGAAATGGCCGGATCATCCAACCACATTATCACACCTCATGATAGTGATGAGGAAATCTCTCATGAAGAGTATGAAGGAACCCTCCAAGATCAAAAATTCCAATGCTTGTTAGAGAAAGTGCTCCATGACGACCCTCACAAGTATTTTTATCATCTTGCAAATCTTGGAATTAAACTCCCCATGGATTTTGATATAAGAACAATCCAAGAAAATGTGGAGAATAATCATGAAAAAGTAAAGAAAGCCATAGACCCAAATGCAGAGGATAATAATGAAAAAGGAAAGAAAGCCATAGACCCAAGCGCCCCTATGGAAGAAATGAGGAAACAACTCAAGGGTCTAAAACAACAAATGTCAGATCTCAAGATGGGTACAAACACAAAAACCTACTCCTTGGAAGATATTGCACCATACCCCTTTGATAAAAGTTTGAACATGGCACCATTTCCTTTTTGATTCGAAGTTCCTAAATTTAACAAATACAAAGGGAAAGGGGACCCTAGAGATCACATTAGGGAATTCAACGCAGCATGCATGGAAGTAACTCACAATGAGATTTACTTAATGAGACTATTCCCTAGATCTCTAGGTAGTCAAGCCATGGAGTGGTTCTCTTGGCTCCCACCGGGCATCAAATCTTTTGATGAGTTAGTCAACAAATTCATCATGCACTTCTCGTACAATATTGAACACAAAATCTCTATGCTTGATTTATGCAATGTCAAGCAAAGAGTGGCGAATCATTCGCCACCTTTTTACAAAGATGGAGACAACTAGCAAGCAAGTGCTCATATGATGTACCAGAAAAGCAGTTAATGGAGATGTTTGTCCATAACCTCAACTCTGATCTTAGCTATCAAATACAAATCCAATGCCCTACTTCATTCTCGAAGGTCATTGAAATGGGATTGTTCATCGAAAAAGCTATGATCGCCAAGGGGCAAATCAAGTTATACAAGGACACACCTACCTCCAACAATGACTGACAAATCAAAGTTTTGGACTAAAAACAAAAATGTCATCAACGATGGAGTAGTTGATGCCAAGGTGGCGACTCCCAAGCAACAACCAATATTTACTCTCAAAGGAGAGGCAAGCAATGTTACACCCAATAAAACATGCTCTCAGGAGCCAAGACCATGGTTCAACTCAAATCCAAGGTGAAAGTTCACATTACTGGGTGAGTCCCAAGAATCCGCATTAAGGAAGCTATTGGCTAAAAATGAAATCTCTCTACTGCCAACAAGTGATTATGAGCCTCAAATTAAACCTCACTATTAGAAAGACATCGACTATTGTGAGTATCATAGAGGAAGGGGACATACAACCAACAATTGTATCCGTCTCAAACATGTTATTCAAGATGTGCTTGATCAAAATCAAGGAGGAACCCAACAACATACCTCAAACGAGACACATGTGGCTTACATGGATCCACTTCTCAATCATGATAGACCGTACAACAACAATAACAACAACGGCAATAACAATAATGGCAATAATAACAATGGCAACAACAAGAACCGCAACAGGCAAAATCAGAATAGTGGGAATAGCAATGCCAACTACGCAAGCATACCATTTGACTATACCATCAATTACATATCAGAGCATGTCCCACAGATCAATGTGGTCACGCCCAACCAACAATTAGAGCCTAACCAAAATGATTGTAGCATCATTACCTGTAGTGGTAAAGTCATGTTGAATACCGTCCCTCCAAGGTCGTCACCTTCTCAGTCCAACTTCCATCAGTATAGTGTCATAGACCAACTACAAAAGACTCTGGCCCACATTTCTATCTTAGAGTTGTTGCATCTATCTCCTTCCCATAAGGAGATTCTCAATAAAGCCTTAGTGGAAACCACTGTCCCCACTAACTTGGCCCAAGAGAAGTTTCAGGCCATGGTAGGTAATCTGACCTCCTCAAGTACCATATCATTTATCGAACAAGATGACCTCTCAGTGTCTCAACCTCATAACACCCCTCTACATATTGTTGTCTTCATCCAAAAGCACCGCATCAAGAGGGTTCTCATTGATGGGGGAGCTGGTTTAAATATTTGCACATTAAAGCTAGTCCTTACATTGGGGTTCTTTGAAAATGCAATTGATCCAAGGAAGAAAATTACTATCAAAGCCTATGATGAAGAGGAGAGAACTACCAAAGGAACAGTGGTGCTACCCATACAAGTGGGACTGATAATAAAAGATGTTATGTGCCAAGTCCTAGATAGGGAGCTCACCTATAATATTCTCCTAGGTAGACCATGGATCCATGCCATGAAAGTTGTTCCCTCTACTTATCACCAATGCATAAAATTCCCACATAATGGCAAGCAAGTCGCCATCCAAGGCGACCCTGACCCCTTTTAGCATTGCAACTCTGTCCTTTCAAAACCCGATTGCATCATACCAAACAATATAGCATCTACATCCCCTACCCCATAGCATGATTCTATCTCTAAAACATCCTCATCAAAACCCAAAGAGCAGAAAATTACCATCAAAGAAAAAGGAGTTGGGGAATACTCTATTGAGCATAGCCTCAATCTAGCCAAGATGCCTTTATCTCCTAGATCCTTTGGTCGACCCAAGCATTTTCCAAAGCTGTCTGCTCCTATACCTCCCATAGCTCCCTTTGTAAAATGGGGGACCTTATTAGATGAAACAGAGGAGAGAGATATCCTACAATGGCTTTATACCAAAGAAGAAGAGAACATACAACAAGAACCACCTAGGCTCCTACCAGAAATCTATGGGCAAGGTGAATCTATCCTACATAGAATGGGTTACGAAGGACAAGGCCCCATCGGTCTAAGAAAAGAAGGAATTATAGAACCCATTCAACCTTCTTCATCCTCATTGGCTAGAAATACAAAAGGCCTAGGATATAAGGATAAGGGCAAAGCTAAAGAAAATGCTTGTCTAGTGGAAATGATCCATACACTTCAAGTGGAAAGTGACACGGATTCCAATGAATATGAGTGGGATGAACTGACAGAGCATTCCTACGATGACAAAGAGGTTGATACCATTCAAACTTATAGCCCCTACCATGAGAGACAAATGCTACCTCATAGGCCATTAGAGTGTGATTTACCTATCTCTGAGAATACGACTTTCAAGGAAGGTTTGAGTTCTATTGCAATAAACAATTTGGAGGAAAGTACCATCCCAAACACTCTCCCTACCAATACTCCTAGTATATCCATTCAAACTATCAATGAATCAGATCTATCCTCCTACTCCCTCCCCCTCATACATCCTGAACTTATTGACTGGGATCTATGAGGAACCCCTCAACTAGATATGTTCCAAAATGATGATGCCTATATTGACTATATGGAACTTAGGGACCACCTACCCAAAGGAGATCATAAAGCGGGTTTCTCTATTGAACTTAATACCGTGGCTTATTTCAAAGAGGGTGCCAAGCCTTTCAGTTGCAAAAATATCAAAATAAAAACTAGATCTGACGATGAAAACCACTCCACGGTAGTGTTAGATCCCAAAATAGTAAAAAGAAAGGATGCATCTGAAGGTGAAAACCTAACTGTGGCACCTGACGATGGAAGGCTTGACACTCTCCCTAATGACATGCATAGGAGAAGTCTCAGATTGTTGTGGAACTGACAGAACCTGTTGTTGGTGCTCATTTTGGCCTGGAGATTGAGCTTGCGTGTGGAGGGTTTCTTCTTTCAAACCCTAGGTTTTCCTCTTCATCGGCATGAGCTTGGCCTATTGGTTGGAGTTTTTCAAGTTCTACCGATGCGGTAGGTCTCCCTGACGGGGTGTGTTTTGTGCCTTCGTTGATGTAACATGTGCAGTGTCTGGCCGATGGTAATTCGAGGTATGTTTGCGTTCGTCGGCGTGACTTTGTTATCGGCGGAGGGGTTTCTTATTGCTCTGATGGTTGGGAGTCTGGCCGACAATGAAGTTGATGTTCAGCATGTCGGGGTGACGATGTTCCATGTCTTGGCGATATGCGAGTATGGAGTGGTCGTCGGTGAGATTTTGGCTATCGGGTGGATGGAGAAGTGTTGGCCCGACAGTTGGGGTCTCGCCGATGGAGGCGGGCTATCGGTAGGAGTTGGGCCGATGGCTTGATGGGGGGTGAGTCATGTGTTCGTCGGCGAGATTTGGCTTATCGGCAGAGGTTTTTTGCAGTTTGCCGATGGAGGGAAGTCACCCCGATCTGGAGTGCCATCGGGGTGACTTGGTGCATCGGCGTAGGTTTGAAGTGTTGCTCCGATGGTGTTGGTCACACCGACGGAGGCGATAGGTGGAAGTGTCGTCGGCATGAGTTGAGCGGTCGGCGAAGGATTCATGGGCTTGGCCGATGGTGTTGATCTCACCAATGGGAGTGAGGAATTTGGCCGTCGGGGGGTCGTCGGTATGTGTCTGGCCGATGAGAACTTGGAGGATGTCTATCGGAGTGAGGAGTATTGTCGGCCTAAGGGTTTTTTTTGGTGCCGATGGTGTGTGTCTCGCCGACGGAGGTGGGAAGCGAAGGACCATTAGCCAGACTGATGTGATCGGTGAAGGTTTTGAAGGGTCCTCCGATGGAGTATTCTCTAGCCGACAGGGGATTACGATAGGTGATCGGCCAGACCGCTGTGGTCGGCAGGAGATCTGTGCGGTGGGCCGATAATGTATGTCATGGCGATGGGCTGTGGGCGAAGGGTTGTGTGTCGAGTGCGGCAAAATGCTCGACACTTGGTATGTATGCGACTATGCTTTTAAAGTGTCGAAGTTGTCTCCACACCATGCATGTGGGATTTTTCCCCTTGCATTATTTTTGAACCTACGAAGGAGGCATTTTGGCGGGAAACTTCTTTTTGACTGCAGCGACGGTTTTCAAGCGACTGCGGGTGGTTGAGGTCCTTAATGGCAACATCATAGAGTTATGGGCGATGGTACAGGCGATCAGGTTGCCCAATTTTTGAGCGGAGGCTCCAGATAATGGCGCATGGATTGAGGCTCCTCTTTGTCTGTTGCATTTACATTTTCTAAGCGCCATTCCTTCTGAGGGCTGTATCTGGCAGATTTTTGTCAAAGCCATGTAATTAATTGCTTATGGTACACTACCTGGCTGTTATAAGCAGGAAGTGTTACTCATTTTTAGGTTGTTGAAAGTTGAACATTTTGGCTCTGTAACACAAGACAGCTGGTTTTGGCTGCTCTATATAGCTAAACTTGTGAGTTTATGTATCTCCTGTTGTACAATTTGGCATGAATCCACTGATTTCATGGTTAATCTTATATGAATAATGCTATGTTTGCATGTGTTATGCTGATTCTGTCTCCAGTTTTGCATGTATCTTTCTTACTGCAATAGGGATGCCATAAGTATAGACAGCTTAACACTCTGTATTGGGAGACATCTGTAAGGCAGATATCATGTGTATCCCCCTGAAATCTAGTTTTAGCCGTTCATGCTGATCATTCACAGGTGTATGTCTATTGACTCCAGGCCCTGGATAGGCACCAATCTTGCTTCGTGTTTGTGTTACAACCATGTCCAGCTTTGCATCCAAACTCAAAATCATAATCAAGCTCTAAAACAACCTTTAGGACATTAGAATTAGTTTTAGGATCCTCAGTCCTCTATCTACAACTACAAATAGGCCCAAAGCTAGCCCCTTTGCTCTTATCTTTCAGTTTTGGTCTACTTACAGGAGGACTCATCTGCTTTCTGTCAGCATCCCAGCCTTAGTATGCACATTATCATGGGTGTTGAGTAGGGAATACCCCCCTAGGTCTTGCAGAGCCTGAAGAAGAAGAGGAGATAAAATATAGAGTCTATCTCCTACACTGTTGGCCCCTGGCCCAGAGATCCTGTTGATCACTGATGGCTACGTTGTAGGGAAATCTGGGAATAAGCATCCAGTCTGGGAAAAAACCAACACCTATTAACATTGGAACAGAGGAACAACTTAAGATCATTCACTTTGCTAAATCTATTACCCCACAAGAGAAGACTAAGTTTGTACCATTCTTCAAGAGAAAGCAAGTCAATTTTTCTTGGTCATACGTAGATATGCCAGGGTTAGATCCAAATTTGATTCTACATCATCTTCCATTAGATCCAGGAGTGAAACCAGTGAAACAAAAGCTTAGAAAGATGCATCCACACATAGCACTACTTGTAAAAGAACTCAAGAAATTACTGGATGTAGGGTTCATTAGAGCTATAGACTATCCAGAATGGGTCTCCAACATAGTACCAATATCCAAACCTAATGGCCAAGTCAGAATATGCAATGATTTTAGAGATCTAAACAAAGCTTTCCACAAGGATGATTTTCCATTGCCAAATATAGATATCATAGTTGACTTGACAGCGGGACATACCATGTTATCTCTCATGGATGGCTTCTCAGGATACAATCAGATCAAGATAGCACCAGAAGACCAGCATAAGATAGCTTTTACTTGTCCATGGGGCACTTTCTATTAGAATGCCATTTCATTTGGGCTAAAGAACGTAGGAGCCACATATCAACATGCTATGACCACTATATTTCATGATATGATGCACGTCACCATGGAAGATTATGTAGATGATAGCCTAGCAAAGTCACTCACAAGAGAATCACACCTGGATATGTTAGAAAAATTCTTTTAGAGATTAGAACAATTCAAGGTCAAGCTGAACCCAAAGAAATGTGTGTTTGGAGTCACCTCAGGCAAGCTCTTAGGCTTTATTGTATCGGCAAATGGAATAGAGGTGGACCTCGCCATAGTCAAGGCTATTATGGACATGCCACCACCCAAGACTCTTACTCAACTAAGATCTCTATAGGGCAAGCTACAAGCAATCCATAGATTCATATCACAACTGGCAGACAAGTGTCAACCATTCAGTCATCTCCTACACAAGAACATTCCATTCAGATGGGATGAGAAATGTGAAGAGGCATTCAACAAACTGAAAGAGTATCTTATGAATCCACCTATTCTAATGCCTCCTATCCAAGGGAAGCCATTGATACTTTACATATCTGCTACACCTACAGCTCTTGGGGCTCTTCTAGCACAACAAGATTATGAAAACAAAGAAAGAGTCGTCTACTATATCAGTCACACATTGGTGGGCTATGAGTTGCAATACTCTCAGATAGAAAGATCATGTCTTGCGGTAGTTTTTAGTTCCCAAAAACTTTGACATTATATGGTTGCACATCCAGTCAAACTTATTGCAAAAATAGATCCATTGAAGTACCTACTAAGCAAAGCAACTCTCACAGGTCATCTAGCAAAATGGGTAATGCTCCTAAGTGAATACGAAATTGAGTATGTAGACAGAAAGGCTATCAAGGGGTAAGTCATTGCTGATTAGTTAGTAGATGCACCACTATAGGACACCACACCAATGTAATTTGAGTTTCTAGATGAATCCTTATTCAACATATCAACACATTCCTGGAAACTCTACTTTGACAGGTCCTACACAAACCATGGATCGGGGGCAAGAATCTTGTTTGTAACTCCTCATGGCCACACCATATCAAAGTCTTACCATCTATTATTCCCATGCACTAACAACATAGCAGAATATGAAGCCTTAGTCATTGGTCTCAAGATGGCAATAGAGTGGAAAATCAAAGAGCTACATGTCTACGGTGATTCTGAACTAGTGATCAATTAGGTCAATGATGATTACCAAACCAAAGATGAGATGCTTGTCCCATACAAGCAGATGGTCAAGGATTTTAAGGAATACTTTGTGATCATCTCTTTTGAGCAAATACCTTGCATTGAGAACAAAGCAGCAGATGCCATGGCAACCATTGCCTCTCTTCTTGAAATACCAGAGAATGAGTCATGGTATGAGTTCTTAGTGGAATCAATTTGGCAACTAGCTCATGATCTTCTTGAAACCCATTCCATATGCCTTTTAGTTGGATTTGATTTACCTTGGTACGGTAAGATTTATACTTACCTCAAGGACAATACCCTCCCACCTGACTTATCTTCAAACCAATGATGAACCTCTATACGCCAAACCTCTCGCTATACCATTATTGCCGACACCCTATACCAATGTGGTCTAGATGGTACTTTACTCTGTTGTTTAGAACAAGAAGAATCCCAAACCACTTTACAAGGCGTACACGAAGGGATCTGCGGAACACACTCTAGCAGTCCTTCCTTAGCTAAGAAACTCATGCGTTTGGGTTATTACTAGCTGAACATGGAAATAGATTCATATCAGTTTGTGAAGAAGTGCAAGCAGTGCCAAATACATGGGAACCTGATACATACACTAGCTCAAGAGTTGAGACCTTTAACAACACCTTGGCCCTTTTGTCAGTGGGGGCTTGACCTTGTGGGAAAGATCCATCCGCCCTCATCCAATGGCCACAAATTCTTAATAACTACCACTGAGTACTTTACCAAGTGGATTGAAGCCATTCCCCTCACCACCATCACAGGTAAACAAATCTCCTCATTTATCTTGAATTACTTCATCTGCAGATACGAAATTCCCTCATCCATTATCACGGATAAGGGAAGACTCTTAAAGAACCAGGATGTCCAAGAACTCTGTGACTGATTCAAAATCCAACATCGTTTCTCCACACCCTATTACCCCCAAGGCAACGATCAAGCTGAAGCATCCAACAAGATCATCTTGAAATTCCTCAAAAAGATAGTCAATGATGTTGGCCGTGATTTGTACATCTAACTCAATCCTGCTCTGTGGGCCTACAGAACCAGTATACGCACTCCCATAGGTGCTACCCCTTACGCCCTTGTCTATGGCTCAGAAGCTATTCTCCCCATTGAGGTTGAATTACCATCTCTCAGGGTGTCGTTAAAAGGTCTCATATCAGATAAAGAGTACAGAGTCTCCAAATTGCAAGAACTAGAGTTGCTCAAGGAAAGGAGACAAAAATCCTTTGATCATCTCAAAGCATATCAACAAATGATGTCACGAAGCTATAACCACAAAGTTCGCCCAAGAGTCTTTAAGGTTGGAGATCTAGTACTTAAGGAGAACCCCCGCAATCAATAGGATCGGGAAAAGAAAGGCAAGTTCAAACCCAACTGGCTTGGGCCTTATGTGATGGTAGCTATTTATGAATCGAGGGCATATCAGTTGGCAACATCAGAGGGTGAGCTGTTAGATGATCCAATCAACAACATGCATCTTCGCTAGTTCTATACCTAAGAGAACCCCAATGTAAGGGGGGCATAAAATACAAAAAAATCAAAAAATTAGAAAAATACAAAAAAATCAAAAAACTAGAAAAATACAAAAAAATAAAAAAAACTAGAAAAGTACAAAAAAACATCCTTTGGTGAAAACCTGGCAAACAAGTGCCTTGGATAGGTATCATGATGAAAACCTGGCAAACAAGCATCATGCATACTTTCTAGCTTTCGTGCAAATAAAAGCGAGTGATGAAAACTTGGTAAATAGGCATTACTTGTGATAAACTGCTTCCTGCATCTTTGGGAAACCAATCACCTTATGTCCATTCTTCTTCGTGTCCCATTTGATCCATATCTGTTCCATAATAGAAACCTAATGATAACCTATCATGGCTTGATACTCTATCTCTTTGTTTCCTTGTCAACCAAGGTTTTATCCCATATCCTATTCATAGCGTCAGCCTAACATAGTGTCTTTCATTAGTATCCATGGTCCAAGTCCATGAACTACATTGCCTCTACATTGTCATGTAGGCAAGGCCATTTTCAATGTGCCCCCGAGGCTCCACTGTCCCGTCCGTCCCATGTCTAGTCTTTCTATCTATTTGAGTTCACACCACTTTCTATTGCCTAGGTCTTAAGTCCGCTAGGGTTTAGCCCGAACTATGTTGCCTCTGTGTCATCATGTAGGCAAGGCCATTTAGCAATGAGCCCCCAAGGTACTAGGTCAGTCCCGTAGGGTCTGTCTCACTAATAAAGATTATGGAATCTTCTCACCAGGCAAGCAAGCACAAACAAAACCTGCTCTTTTCAAGCAGAAATCCTGACGCAGGACATTAACCTATCCAAAGCAAAGTAAACAAACTCCTAAGGCCTTCTAAATGATTTTTACCCAAATTATGGCAAGAAACAAACACATCTAAATGCAAAAATGTTTTGTGGATTAGAAACATGGTTAAAATACAAAGTCTTGATTTTTGCTATCATGTCTTTCTATGCTACTCGAGGATGCCAAAAACTAGAGATGCTATGATGGGGGCATGATTATTTTATTTGTTTGTTGTTTGTGGATTAAACTTTAGTAATGTGACACCTTGTCTAACGACATGATCGACAAAAGATCATCAAGGACATCAAAGGTCTAAACATGAACGAGGGCAATCCTTGTCTGTTGATACGCAAGAAATACTCAAGTCATCTCGGTTCAATTATACCTTGATGCTTGTATTAACTTGCTAAATCAAAATACATGTAAGCAATACTCAGGTCATCTCGGTTCAATTATACCTAGATGCTTGTATTAACTTACAACATTTGGAAAAAGTACCAAAAAAAATTGCCCAATGATGAAATAAGCACTTCAAAATACTTGCACCATCAAGATGTCAAAAGCAAAGTATCCATCATACATCCATTATACATCCATACATCCATACCCCATGCAATAAAAAAGATCCAAACAATGCAGAGTAACAATACAAAGTGAAGCTTGTGAATCTTTCTATCGAGTCATTCTTTCAATCAATCTTCTACCTATCATTATGTCATTTCTGTGTCGATAGAGTACATTTGGACATGACAAAAACATAGCATATAGGTGCATATCATATCACATGAGATAGTCATTTACATGATTAAACAGTTTTTTGCAATAATCATATAGTGTCAATAGAGAGCAATCAAATAGTTGCATCATCATATAAATATCATAAAAACGTGTCCAAATGTACAATATCAAAGTGATCCATTTCTGAATCAATGTCATATACAATAAATGCATCCCAAGGATGCTGATACATGTCTCAAAATACAAAAAGTGCTACATAAATATATCCAGCTATCTGAGCCAAAGTGTGCATAGGATCCAAAATCTATAAGTCTCTACTATCCCTATTGCTATGGTCTACTGCTCCCAGCAGTGTCTTCTCCTCCACTGGCCCCAGACTGTTGTGGGCCCATAACGGAGGCTCCTGACCTCAATCTGCCTACTCTCTGGGAAGCCATGGACTAGCTCCTATAGCTCAAGGCCCTTTGACTAACTAGCACGACACCATGGTATAAACCCTGATAATACTGTGTCTGAGTCTACACTCTAGCAAACTCACCCTGCACCTGCGCTAGTTGTGCCTGTGCCTGATGCACCTGCCCAACCAAAAAGTTGCTCGTCACATCTATCCCTAGGGCTGCCACTGCGGTATCCTGCTCTACTTGGATAACTCATATCTACACCTCTACCATATCTCTCTCTGGTGATCCCCGCAATAACCTCTACGTCTGTCTCTCATTGGGCATCAACCATCCTAAGCTATGCCTGCAACTGCCTAACCTATCCTCTCAAAGTAGCTATAGCCCTCTCCTAGACATCTGACTATGCTGGACCTTGGGCTGCCTATACCTCTCCCTACCCCTGTAGCTAGGGTCCCTGCTGCTGTGCCACCTGCTGAGGTGGTGGCATCTGTACCTATGGAGCCTACTGTACGACCTATGGTGGCACCACTGGTTGAGCGTGGGAAGGTCCCTCTCCACCTCTCCTCCTCTGTCTGGGTTAGCCTCCATCATCTCCACCATCCCCTCCTCCTCCATCATCTCCCCCATCTCTGCCACCTCCCTATCCACCTCTCCTCCTCCTCCTCCCCCCAGCCAACCTAGCCCTCATCGTCTAAATCAGCCTCATCTATCTGAGGCACAAGCTCCCCAGGCCCTGAATATCTCAGAAATGGGTGGGAGTGAACCAATCCTCATAATCTTGGGTCATCCCAGCATCTGCAATCCCCCTCCTCATATCCTAGGTGACATAAGGTGTCTACCAAAACTCTGTCGGTGCCTCCTCATAGGACGCCACCGGCCCCCATTTGTACCTCTTAGCATGAGTCCTTGCAAATCGAGCCTGCCCCTGTGGCATGCCCTGCCTCCTCCCAACCTGTCTCTGTACTTAGTTGACAATCTGTCGCTCCAAGATAAATTGTGTCTGCCCTATCAAGTACTGTGTCTGATAGCAGTAGGGTAGGTCATCTGCCTCATCCTCCCATGGCTCGCAATCTAGATATGGCTGCCAGATGACCACATCTACTCCATCCAAGGCATGCCGCCAATACTCGAGCTTCCCTAGCCTATGTTGGGAAATCACTCCTGCATAGCCATAGCTATATGGCTCTCCTCTCTATTTGTCAAAGACACATATCAGTCTGGTGATCGCTATGTGCTCCCATAGCCAAAACTATAGCAAAGACACGCCTGCAGATAGGCTCGCACCCCTGTGATATACCACCTGATGCATTTCATAGTATAGGTGTGCTAGTACACAAACACCTCAAGCATACCAAGTGCCCTCTGTCACCATCCTCTCCATGATCTGACCCCATCCAATGAGGAACCCATGTGATCTCTTATTAGGGCATACCACGCCTCCAATTAGTCCTGCTACAATCCCTGGGAAGTAGTCATAATAGTCATGAATATCTTGCCAAGAGATGACCTGTCTGACCAGCTCAGGATCATCGAACACTTGCCTGCACTCAGCAAGTCCTGGGTCCCTCTATGGATCATACTCCACCAGCTCACCTTGAACAGGCAAATGAAGAATCCTATACACGTCCTCCAAAGTAACGGTCATCTCACCAGTAGGAAAGTGGAAGGTCTTGTCCTCACTATGGAACCTCTCCACTGCTGCAGTCAGCAACCCATGGTTCGCCTGAACCTTGGGCATGAAGCAAACATAGTCAAGCCCCATCACACCGAGTGCCTTTCTATCCATCTCAGTCAACATGTATCTTTGCAACATAGGCATGGGGAACTGCTCCCTCGACTGAAGCGTATCTCGTATATCCTCTTGCAAAGCATGTAAAGCAAGGTGTCAACCTAAAGCTGCAAGTACCATACTCAACATATCTATAGAAACATATCAACTAACTTAGCATATCAAATTGATCAAAATAGCACACTACATCTCTTGACTCGATTCCTGCAATCTCAGAGATAGCTTATTGATTGACGCGTTAAACAGGACGCCAATAGAGTCAATTTTGTTAAGTAAACTGCATATCTATATCATATGCGCCATAACAGGTGGTACATGCACCATTTCCTAGCAAATGCACCATTTCTTTACAAATGCGCACTTCTGACAAGTGTGCCGCAAGAATCCATGCATGCGTTGTCCTATACTGTAAATGTGCTGTCCAGTCGAAGGTGCTGCTACATACCGTAAATACGTTGCAGAATTATGTATGCGCTACCTAAACTCATGCATGCGCTGCTTGAGTATATGCACTGATTTATATCCTATATGTGCTATAGACCTACGTATGTGTAGTTTCACGTGGCGTATGCACCACACTGTGTTCCAGCACATTTGTCTATCTAGTTTTCCTCCTAGTATTTATGGCTATCAAACTCAACCCTAGGGGAAATTTTTTGAGATACATACCGGGGGTCCTGCCTCTGCTAGCCGGTCGAATTGACGGACGCGCTCAAATCGATGCTCCTTGCATGGAATGTCCATCCTTGTGCTGACTGCTCTATGCTCTATGCTCCTCTAAGCTCTCCAAAGCAAATCCAACTAAGACAAGTGTGCAAATGAATTATCTTGTGGACCCAGCTCCTATATATAGCATGCAAACCCTAATCTGGCTATGTGGTGATTATGACTACTTCTCACACCCGTTTCTTCCATTTTTCTTCCCATTTCTCTGAAATGCGTCCTATTTTCTTCAAACCTAACCTAGTTTCCCTTTGTCTTCGTGAGATTGTCTATCTTATGTCCTTCTACCTTCTTCTCGTCCAATCTCCCGAGGGGGCATCCTATCATCATAACCTATACCAAGGGCAAACTAGGGCATGTATCATTATCAAACTATTTATTCTTTGAAGCTGTTGGTAGGTGGTGACTAATCAGGAAAATACTATACACTAGCCATGTATCCTCGCCGGGGTTCAAGGCCGAGCCGGGCCTCGAGCCAGGGTTCGGGGTCGTAGCCCCCAAATTTTTTTTAGAGCTGACATAAAAAACACTATTTTTGTAACTGACATAAGGTTTGATAAAAGTGGCTAAGGGTTAGGGTTTTGGTTGATATTGTATTGTAGCATTTGCAACGGTATTGAGTTGCAGGGATTGCTAGTTGTAATCAGTTTGATTTACTAGATAATAATATTAGACTCTCTATTGGTGGATGTAGCCTGAGTTTGAGTGAACCATGTTAAAACTTGTCTCTCGCTGTTATTATTTCTATGTATTTCCATTCCTCTATTTAATCTTTATTTGCATTTAATTGATATCTTCTGCCAGCTAACCCTAACAGAAGCAACACCGTAAACTGCATTGCATCAAAGAGGGGCAAAATGTATACGCCTAAAAATGACACAATTCGGTCTAAATAAATATTCTTAATATTTATTCCCTTCTAATTCTTCTATCAATAAATAAATAAACAAATTTATTTATTTGATTCATATTCCTCTAAGTTAATTAAATATCAAAATATTTAATTATCTCTTCTAGAGTCAAAATTAAATAAAATCTTTTATTTAATTAAATTATTCCAAACAATTAAATAATTCTTAAATTATTTAATTAAATCAAATCATTCTTCCAAATTTGAATAAATCAAATCAAATTTATTTAAATTCTCTCTGTATACACCTAAAATTGGCTCAGGTTGAATTAAGTAAATATTTTGATATTTATCTTAATTCTTATTTTCTTCTGTCAATTAAATAAATATTATAAGTTTATTTGATTGGTTCATTATCCTACAATTAAATAAAATTATTTTATTTAATTAAATTCCCTAAATTCTTCTAATGTCTCAAGTCCTAAATCCACCTCACAAAATCCACCTCATCAATCCACCTCATCTTTCCACCTCATCTCTTCCACCTCACCATGTTGCACATATAATTAAATATTCTTAATATTTAATTAGCTAATATCCTCCATTATCTAAAAATTGAATTCTTAATTTAATTGTCCCCCACTATCCTCCACTAATTAAATTCTTAATTCAATTGTCCCCCACTATGCTCCACTAATTGAATTTTTAATTCAATTGTTCCCCACTATTCTCCACTCATTGAATTCTTAATTCAATTGTCCCCCACTATTCTCCACTCATTGAATTCTTAATTCAATTGTCCCCCACTATTCTCCACTCATTGAATTCTTAATTCAATTATTCCCCACTATCCTCCAGCAATTGAATTTAAAATTCAATTGTCATAACCCACTCTTCTAAAAAAAAAAGAATTTTTAATTCATCCATTATGAATTAAAGATTCACAAAAAATGAGATCCATTGATCTCATCTTTTGATCCTCACCCTCCATTACCTTTTTAGAAAATTTATAAATAAGACCCTTCTCTAAGCAATTAGGGAGACTTCATTCTGGCATCCTCATAATGCCTAATTTCCTCTAGGAAATCTTCTTGTGACATCCTTGTCATGCCCACATTCTTCTCAAATCTCCACATTCTAACCATTCTCATATCATCCTCTATCATTAGTGTGTTGAAGCTCATCTTCAATCACACAAAGTATCATAGCCATTTCTCCTTGTCATCTTGAGGAATCGAATCAAAGAAGCAAGCTCCCTGAGGGCCAATCTGCATCATTCAAGATCAAGAAAGAATAGGCGAGCAATGGAAGTTGAAAGGTAAAGGTTGTAAGTATCACTTGTCTATTATTTAAATCTCCTTTTCCTTCATATTTCATTGTTGTATTTGGGTTTTATTGTTCTTTATTGATCAAATCTATTTCACCCTTTACACTCTCAATCTCTAAAAATAAAATATAATCAAATATTTTATTTATTCTTCAAAATCATGCACAACAATTAAATAAATCTATTTATTTAATTTGCTTTCTTATCTTCTAATTCTTCAAATATCTTCCAAATCTTCTAAAAATAAGTCTTCTTCTTCATGCACACAAAATTAAATAATTTATTATTTAATTTCTCTCAAATTATGCAAAAAAAATCTCAAGTTGAGTTATTTATTCAATAAACCTTGTTTTTATCAATATCTCTTAAATTAAAAAAAAAATTCTAATTTATGAAAAGCATTTCTTATCTTTAGAAAAGAAAGTAGTTAACTCAAATAAAAAAACTTTTGTGTGACACTTGTCTTCTTCTTATTCATGCACATTCCTCAACCGTTCTATACCGTTGATCTTCTTATTTCTTCTATACCATTGATCTCTTCTTTCTCAAGTCTATAAATTGAACCCTGTTTCTCCATTTCATTCATCTAAGCTTTAAGTATTGTTACTCTGCAAGAATTACAGCACGCCTTTGGTACCAATTCCTTCATTGCTTGTGATCACACTCGTTACTACGCACTACTACCATCGTTGTGAAGCTCATCTTCATGGCGATATTATCATAGCCATTCCCATTTGACATCTTGGAATCATAGCAAGGAAGTGCACCTTTTAAGGGCCATATTCATAGACAAGATCATTTGTGATATGTGATAAATGGAAGCTACGAATTAAGGAGGTTTTCTTTTTTGTTGTTCATTGTTTATTTGAATCTCTTTTGTTCACCATTTCATTGAGTTTTGGGTATCTTGATATTTGATATTATTGATTATTCATTTGAATCCAATTTTCCCTTAACAAAAGTTATTTAGAGGAATGTCTGAAGATGTTAAATCCTAAGTTTGAGCCTCTGGTATGAAGAATTGAATGAGTTACATTCACCAGAGGAAAACCTACTTTTTCTAATTATTCACTGGTGACAGGGATAAAGTATTTTTCTCCGCATTCCTTTTTAATGAACTATTTTGATCTACGGTTCTAGAGGGAAGTCTGGGATGATAATAAGTACCTACAACTCTAATGGTTTGTGATTTGGTGGCCTGCAAGCTATCTTTCTTTTATGACAATTGAAGACAGTGAAGATCATATGCTCCAGTGTGAAGAGTCTCATGGATAAAGTGGTTAGATTTTGTGCAGTTGCTCCTAGTGATTACAACTTGCTTGTGGATGCCTCCTGATCATGTTCCTACCTTACATTGGTCCATGTTAAGGAATTGAGATCATGTTTGAAGATAATTCCCAGACAACATAGCGTGTAACCAATCTTAGCCAACTTGGTTAATTCCAGTGATTGCAGAGATCTGTTGAAGATTGTAGAAGCGTGTTGTGGCATGGAAGATTGTGTTTGAGTCCCAGCTAAGGTGTGGCATGATCCACATACATCTTCACTACATTTCCTTAGCATAATTTTGTATTAGGTCAAGACCTATTTTGTAAATATTTGTAATGCCGACCTTGGAGATTATTTCAATGGTTTATGAATGTAATGCTGACCTTGATGTACATTCCAAGGTTGATGAATGATATATATACTTGTAATTTGGTTGTGGAAACCATGTCCTTGTGTGAAGATGCAAAGTTAGGAAAAGAAGTGTAAAAGGGCAGACTAGAGTAGAGGAAGAATATTGCGCTTCAATGGAGCTGAATTCAGGCATGAAGTAGATGCTATTATATCAGTTCAAAACATTTGGCAGTGAGCCTTTTTTTGGGCAGTGAGCCTCTAATTTTTGGTATTGTTATAACATATATATTATGGACTAACATCCACCATGGTTTTTCCCTTAACAGGGTTTTCCACGTAAAAATCTGGTGTCTCTTGTATATGATCTTGCAATTGTGTTTACTTTTATGAGTTTATACTTTCATGATTTAATCATAATAATTTGTGGACAAGTGTTAAATGCGTTAAGGTGTAGAATTGAGAAAAGATTTGAGACAACTGATTCACCCACCTCTCAGTTGTTTGATTCTTGTCAGCATTTTCAAACCATGTAAATCTCTATAAGTCTTCCAATCAAGGTTTGGTCTTGTTTTAAGCCTAGAGTGAAGCTAACATGAGCTAGTGAGAACTTGAATTGCTTAGTTCATTGCATAAACATATCAAGTGATGTAGGAGCATCTGGGTGAACTGGCAATGAGCATCACCCAAAAACATTTTCAAGTTTGGTCTTTAGTTTTGATTTGGTTTGGTGGTCATTGCCATCTCTTGGCATCGTAGAACTTCAAAATTGGCATAAAATTACAAGAATCAAACTTTCATTGGTTTGTAGTTTCAACACTCTGTAGGCAGTTTTGTAATTTTTTTCCCAAACATTTATAGGAGCTAGAGAAGAATCATTTTGCAGGGGCATTCTTAGAGGTACCATGTCTAATGTGCAAAAAGAATCAAAGTTATATCTTTCACCATTTGGGAGAAATTAATGCCAAAAAATTGTGTTGTTAAGGCCAAAAGTGTGTTCCGGTTTACAAAAAGTTTAAAATTTCAAAATTTATGAGGGCTAGAGTGAAATCATTTTTTAAGGACTTGAGGGGGGCATAACACACCTTTGGGCAAATTTTTAGCCAAAATGGAGAACTTTGAATTTTTCACCTGTTGGCCCCTGATTCCGCACATTATCAAAGTCACAATTTCTCAAAATTGCTTATACATATTCATGAGGTATTTAAATTGTTTTATTGAGGCATATCAAATGTGAATACAGGTGGAGGTGGAAATTCTTCAGTTTTAATATTCAATTTCTCAAGTAACTCTCTCAAGTAAAATAAGAAACATTGCCGGTAACAGAGAGACATTAAAGACAACTTCTAGCCATCATTATCACATGTGAGGCATCCAAAAATTAAATTCATATGGAAAGTTTTAAAATTTATTAATTGCATATCTGAATGCAGAAAACAATAATAATAAAGAGAATGGGCAGTGCTACAAACTGGAACACAAGAATTGAGAAACTTAAGGGACATACAGAGGTATTTAATGGGATTTTGTTACAGGTTTGAGTAGTGCCAAGTTGGTTAAGGAAGAGAGAGAAGGTGCCATATATGTTGCAGGCTTATAGAGGTTGTTAAAATGTAGAGATTGACATAGTGTACAACAATAAATAGAGGTTTGTGAGAGGGAAATTTGTTGTTCTAAGACAGAGAGGAGTGATGAGAGAGTTGCAGATTGGGTGTGGATTTGAGAGGCCATAAAAAGGCCATTGTATTTAAATTTTGTTGCAACTTGTTTTGTTTTAATGAATTGAATAAAATAAGATTTCATTCTATTTGCAATCCTGTATGTTGTGTTGAGTTGAGAGTTTGTGAGGAATTGAGCGTTGTATTGCAATCTATGTTTTTTGAAATTGTGAGAATGCAGAGAGTTTCTGCATTAATAAACTATGAATTTTGCATGGAGTTGTATGAATGTGAGTAGAGAGGGAATCCCTCTGCACCATCAAGTTGAGGTCATATGATCTAGTGCAAATCTCTAGACAATATCAATTTCATGAATTTTAGGAGTCATGTGTGAATAGACAAGGCATGATAGGTTGCAAGCAAGTGTTCAAGGTAAAGAGCCAAGTTGATGTGAGTATGGCTGAGCTAGGATAGCATCACTTGTCTATGCTTCCACACTTTGTATACATGTCTCCTAGGGCAGTTGTAACTATATCATCTATCAAAATTCCTTTATCCTTTATGCTTTGATGGATGTCCATACCCTATTCTGAAGATCCCATATGGGAATAGACAAGGAGGATGCTAGCTAAGGTTATGGAATTTCATTTTGCATGCACCAATTGCATTTTTTTGAAAGTTTGTATATCCCTTTCTCATGCAAATGGATAAACTATGTTTTCATCTCATAATGGATAATGGATGTGTACATGTTTGCTATCAATGATAATGGATGTGTTCTTTGTACAATTTTCAAGAAATGTGAGGGATGAAGTTACACTACCTCAAACTTTACCTTCTTGTCCTTCATTACCTTCAAGTAGACTTGTTTCCTCACACTCACCAGTCAGTGAGTGAAGTTAACTGCAATTCAGAATAGAAATTATGTAAATACATGTGATAACAACTGATGTAGGAGCATCCCTGGTTCAAGAGCAATCTTGCATCAAGCAAAAACATTTGCATTTTAGTTTGTTTGTAGTTCACTTTGTTTCTTTTCATTTTCCAGTTCAGTTTAGGCAATTCAATCAGTAGCAGTTTCTGTATGTTGGTCCGCATTTTACCATAGTCACATTTTAGATCTTATAGATCTAGACTTAGCATCTAGATTCATTCATCTACATCATATTCCAATTTTAGATCATTTGGATTAAGTACCAAAAATATATCACTATCAGAAGATCAACTATTTTCTCAGAGCAGAGCATTCTGATGATCTCAGACAATTAGCTAAAGGAGAAGACTTGTGGAACACTTCCTGATCTATGGAGCCTAATGACACATCATTCAATGATCTTCGGTTTGTGGTTAACCTTCCTTGAGATCTGCACATCATTCCACACACTTGTAGAGGAATTCTTCATGTTTAGGTCTGACCTATCCATGTACAGACGTTACAACTCTTCATTAGAGTTTGTGATCTTCCTTGGCCGATGCGGAGGAATCTTATGTCCCGGAGATGATATATATTGATATAATAGATCCTTAGGAAAGTAGAATTTAGAAGTTCTCATGATTTAGAAGATAGATAGTCTGAACTCTTTTCGAAGGAGCCTAAAAGCTATATCTTGATATTTTGTAATCAGGCCTGTGAACTGAATTGTATGCCCACATGTTGTAGGCCCATTTGTATTTGAATTCCTTGATATACTGAATGGTTGAATCTACATTTGTTTCATTTCTTTGAGTTGTTTCCATTGTGTTTACTCTTGCTGCATGGTCTAGACAGTTCACTATGTGGACCCTCCTACTGTGACTGCATCAAGTGGTATCAGAGTGAAAGTTCAAATCTTTGGAAGTGAATTGAGCAAAGTTGGCGAAGGAATTATGTAAGATCTTGTTGTGGATAGATCACCGAATTGAGGTAGGTTACTTGTGTTGTAACCGATTGCCAATTGTGAGGCAGTTGTCACCTTGTAGCCTGATCGCTGAACTTGAGGCAGTTTACACTTGATCCTAGGAAGAATGCCCCTGAGGAGAATTGCCACTATTGGAACAATGGATGGAAGAATGGATGAGATGATGGAATGATGAAAATGATGTGAATTCATTTGGATGTTGCTGAGGAAGATAGGTGAAGAGGATTAACACCTAGACCTAATGTTGAAAGTGATGAAGAAGAATTTCAATCTATTGAAAAAATTGGCAAAACCCTAGGAGGTGATGAAGAAGAAGAATCAGATCAAGTAAAGATGTTGCAAGCTATTTCAAAGATTGGAAAGAGACCTAGAGTGGATGTACCGAATTACACTAGAAATTTGAACCCTGAAGAGTTGATTGACTGGATAAGTGACATGGAAGAATACTTTGAATATGAAGAAATTGAAGATCCCGAGAAGGTGAAATTTGCAAAGACAAAGTTAAAAGGACATACTACTATATGGTGGAAAGAAGTTAAGTTGGAAAGAAATAGGAGAGGGAAAGAAAAGATTACAAAATGGGATAGGATGGTGACAAAATTGAAGAATCAATTCATACCTGCTGACTATGAGTTGGAACTATTGAAGAGATTGCAAAACTTGAGACAAAAGGAGAAATCTGTGAAGGAATATACTGAAGAATTTCATAAGATGATAATAAGGATAGGGCATAGTGAAGCAAGAAAGGAGAAAGTGGCTAGATACATCAATGGACTGAGATTGAACATTCAAGAAGAACTAAGTTTGGTAAGAATGACATCTTTGGAGGAAGCATATTAGTTTGCCCTGAATGTCGAAGAGAAGCCGAATAAGAGGCATGATCAGAGACTGAGAGGTAGAGGAGGTAAATTTCAGAGAGGTAGAACATTTCCCAAAGGAGACAGATCACATCTAGAGCAGAACAAGTTTGACAACCCATTTAAGAAGGATGACAGAGATAATAATGCTCATCAGAGCAATGACATAAATTTTCATCACAAAGGTAATTATAATTCATACTGGAATGAAGGATATAGGAGAGAGGGAAGAGGATTTGATAAGAGGACATTTTGAGGTACTTGTTTCAAGTGTGGAGGTGAAGGACATAGAGCATGTGAATGTAATCAGGGTAGTACAAGTAAGAAGACAAAGAACAGTGGAAGAGTATCTTATGTGGAAGAAGAACCTGTTGGATCACCTAGTTTAGTTGGTAAACTGGAGAAAGGAGAATCACTTGTAATGAGAAGAGCATTATTTCAAGAGGAAACAACTGAAGAACCACCACAGAGGAAGAGTTTGTTCAGAACTAGATGCAAATCAGGAGGTAAGTGTTGCAAAGTTGTAATTGATAGTGGTAGTTTAGATAATTTAGTTTTAGAAGAGATGGTGACTAAGATGAAGTTGGAAATACTGAAACACGCTAAGCCCTATCAGATAGCATGGATTCAGGATGATCATAAGGTACTGGTGAGTGAACAATGATTGGTGAAATTTCATATTGGATCTTATCAAGATGAAGTTTTGTGTGATATTATGCATATGGATGTTTGTCATATCTTGTTGGGTAGACCTTGGTAGTATGATAGAAAAGCTATACATGATGGGAGAAAGAATACATACACTATAACATCAAATGGGAAGAGAATTACTTTGATTCCTTTGGAAGATGATTCTAAGAGTGAAGTATGTGGAAATGCTAGAATCTATTTAGTAGATGGAAGGAAATTTCTGGATGGCTTGAGACATAAAAAATATCTGTTATGCTTCGATCCCTAAGAAGTGTGAAACATTAAAGGAGATTGAAGAAGAACAACTAGAGGAGATAAAGGAGTTACTGATAGAGTATGAAGACATCATATCAGGCAATGTACTTGAAGGATTACCACCAATCAGGAGTATCATTCATCACATGGATCTTATACCTGGAGCTAGTTTGCCTAACAAAGTAGCACATAGAAAGACACTGGTAGAGAATGAAGAGCTGAATAGACAGATATAAGAGTTGTTGAGGAAAGGTTTGATTAGAGAAAGTTTGAGTCCTTGTGTAGTACCTATAGTGTTAGCACCAAAGAAAGATGGAGAATGGAGAATGTGTACTGATTCCAGAGAAATAAACAAGATCACAATTAAGTATAGATTTTCTTTACCTAGGATGGATGATATCATGACTTGTTTCAGTGGAGCAAGATATTTCACAAAGATAGATTTGAACAGTGGATACCATCAGATCAGAATCAGAGAAGGAGATGAATGAAAAACTTCTTTTAAGACAAATGAAGGATTGTATGAGTGGTTAGTGATGCCTTTTGGGTTGACAAATGCACCGAGTACTTTCACGAGATTGATGAATGAAGTCTTGAAGAAATTCTTGGGTAAGTTTCTTATTGTGTATTTGGATGACATTTTGATTTTCAGTAAGACAAGAGAAGAACACCTATGGCATATTAGACAAGTTTTATAGAGACTGAGAGAGGAGAAGTTGCTGATAAACATCAAGAAGTGTAGTTTCATGAAGGAAGAATTGGTATACTTGGGATTTGTGATTTTCACAAAAGGATTAAAGATGGATCTTGAGAAAGAGCGATTGTTGAAAGGCCTACACCAGAGAGCATTGGAGAAGTGATATCATTTCATGGATTAGCTAGTTTCTATCAGAAGTTCATCAAAAATTTTAGTTTAGTTTGTAACCCTATGATAGAGACAATGAGAGGTGATAGAAAATATTTCAAGTGGACATCAGGACCAGATAAAAGTTTTGAATTGTTGAAGAAGAAAGTGAGAGAGCAACCTATTTTGGCATTACCAGATTTCAATAAGGTATTTCAAGTAGATTGTGATGCAAGTGGAAATGCAATTGGAGCAATATTAAGTCAAGAAGGTAGACCAGTAGCATATTTCACTAAGAAGTTGAATGATGCAAAGAGAAGATATTCAGTTTATGATCAATAGTTCTATGCTATAATTCAATCCTTGAAGAAGTGGAGACATTACTTGTTGCCTAAGGAGTTTGTGTTATATACAGATCATCAAGCATTGCAATATTTGAACAGTCAAGGTAAGTTGAATCAGAGACAAATGAGATGGGTAGAGTTCATGCAGAGTTATACTTTTGTGTTGAAGCATAGGAGTGGAAAATCAAACAAAGTTGCAGATGCCTTGAGCAAAAGAAGAAACTTGTTGACAGAGATGAGAGTTGAAGTGTTGGGTTTTGAGGAATTGAAGAATATGTATGAGGGAGACATTGATTTTGTAGAACCTTGGAAAGCATGTAAGGAACCTATTGTGACAGATAGGAGTAAGTGGTTGGACAATATGTTGTTCAAAGGAAGTCATTTATGCATACCTAGAAGTTTAATGAGAGACAATTTGATCAAGGAGAAACATAGTGGAGGATTGGCAGGATATTTTGGCATTGACAAGACAGTAGTTTTGGTGAGTGAAAACTACTTTTGGCCTCAGATATATAAGGATGTTAGAAAATTTATGCAGAGTTGTAGAGTTTGTCAAGTAGCAAAAGGGAGTAGCAGAATACTAGATTGTATAAACCTTTAACAGTACCAAAGAGACCTTGGGAAGAAATAATTATGGATTTTGTAATGGGATTGCCGAAGACATAGAGAGGACATGATTCAATATTTGTAGTGGTGGACAAATTTTCAAAGATGGCTCACTTCATACCCTATAGGAAGACAACTGATGCAGTACATGTAGCTGACCTATTTTTCAGAGAGATTGTGAGATTGCATGGATTACCTAAAAGTATACTTTTAGACAGAGACACCAGATTTCTTGGATACTTCTGGAAGACACTTTGGAAGAAGATGAAGATAGATTTGAAGTTCAATTCAGCATTTCAGCCATAGACTGATGGACAGATAGAGGTAGTGAATAGGAGTTTGGGAAACTTGTTGAGATGTTTGGTCGGAGAGAAGACAGGAAGTTGGGATTTGCTTCTTTCACAATCAGAGTTTGCATACAATAATTCAGTGAATATGAGTACTGAAAGAACACCTTTTGAGATTGTTAGCAGAGCAAACCTTAGAGGAGTAGCAAAATTGAGAGATATCAGCATGGAAGAAAAGAGAAGTGCAGAACCAGATGAATTTGCAGACCATATGAAGACAGTGCATAATTAGGTAAAGAAGCATCTAGAGGATATGAATAGTATGTATAAGGAAAAGGCAGATGAGAAAAGAAGACATAAGGAATTTGCAATTGGAGATGAAGTGATGGTATACTTGAGAAAAGAAAGATTTCTAGTTGGAACTTATAACAAGTTGAAGATGAAGAAGTTTGGACCTTGTAAGATACTCAAAAAATTTGATTCAGGCAATGCATATTAAGTGGAATTATCAGAGACATTGGGTATATCACCTATTTTCAACAATGTAAACCTATATCAGTATCATGAAGTAGAGTTTAGTTATAGTATGGAGGAAGACTTGCAGAAGTAGTTACCACAATGAGTACTGGAACAGATTGAAGACATATTGGACAACAGAGTTGGACGCAACACTAGAGGAAGACAATACAAAGAATACCTTGTGAAGTGGAAAGGTAGACCGGAAGAAGATTCATCATGGATTTCTCAGGCTAAGGTAGACCATCTTGGTTTCCCTCTAGCCCCAACAAAGTGAGGGACTCACTTTTTCAATAACCCTAGATGTCTGATGCAGGAGCATCCCTAGTTCAAGAGTAATCTTGTATCGACCAAAAATATTTGCATTTCAGTTTGTTTGTAGTACAATTTGTTTGCAGTTTAGTTTGTTTCTTTTCATTTTCTAGCTTAATTTAGTAGTTCAGTTAGTAGTAGTTTCTATTTGTTGGTCTGTATTTTACCGCAGTCGCATTTCAAATCTTGCGGAGCTAGACTTAGCATCTAGATTCGTACATCTACATCATATTCTGATTTCAAAGCATTTAGATTAAGTACCAAAAAGATATCACTATCAGAAGATCGACTATTTTCTCAGAGTAGAGCATTCTGATGATCTCAGACAATTAGCTAAAGGAGAAGACCTATAGAACACTTCCTGATCTATGGAGCCTAATGACACATCATTCAGTGATCTTTGGTTCATGGCTGAAATTCCTTGAGATCTGCACATCATTCCATACACTTGTGGAGGAATTCTTCATGTTTAGGGTTGACCTATCCATGTACACATGTTGCAGCTCTTCATTGAGGTTTGTGATCTTCCTTGGCCAACGCGGAGGAATCTTATGTCCTAGAGATGATATATATTGATGTAATAGATCCTTAAGAAAGTAGAATTTAGAAGTTCTCATGATTTAGAAGATAGATAGTCTAAACTCTTTGTGAAGGATCTTGAAATCTATATCTTATGTATATTCTAATATTCTGTAATCAGGCTTGTGAGTCAAATTGTCTGCCCGCATGTTACTGACCCATTTGTATTTGAATTCCTTGTTATATTGAATGGTTGAATCTGCATTTATTTCATTTCTTTGAGTTGTTTCCATTGTGTTGACTCTTGCTGCATGGTTTGGATAGTTCACTCTGTGGACCCTCCTACCGTGACTACATCAACAACTCTCTTATAGATCTTATAAAATTTTCTCATTACCTATGTTGACTGTGCATTTGTCTTTCTCTTGCAAAATGAGGAAGAGAGTGAGAGAGAGAGAGAGAGATGTTTGGCATGATTCACATATCCTCATTTCACCTTCTATATGGTTTCTATGCTATGCATATTCTTATATCACCTTTCCACATTTTCTTTACACCTGCCACTTTGCATACATGTCTATCATGGTAATTACAACTACACCATTTGATAAAATTCCCATATCCTTAATGGTTTGATGGATGTAATTAGAACACATTCCATACCTTGTGGGGTTGAATTGACTATTCCAATGCATTGGGGTGGGTGGTTGAATTCTAGGGGAGGTGTCTTTTCAGCAGCGAAGCCTCCTAGTCATTATCAGCTACATCAAACATAGATAATCTCTCAAAAGCCCTAAGATAGAAAAAGTGTCAATCTTTGGACCAACTATTCTGTCAAACCATGACACTTAGGAACATCTTCTTTGCATGTATAGGTGAATGTCAGGTTCACCTATAAATTCCTGCCTTGGTTTTTTTAAATCAACTTCGTTTGCCTATGGTGGCAAGGAGCACATTGTTCCAAAATACTTCAGTTTGATGCAATGGAAAGATGCTAGGAGTGAGATTCTATATTCAACAACTCGTGGAGCTGAACTAATTATGCCAATGCATTGAAGTGGATGGGTAAATGCTAGGAGAGGTCTAATTTCATGCGCCAAGTGTCGCAGTTGTCGAGGCAGTGGGCTATAGACAAAGTCACTTAAGATCCCTAAGAGCAAAAAACTACCAAACTTTGATAGAGTAGTTCTCAGAATTCATGGCAGCTAGGAATGTTTCATTTAGACCTAAAGGTGCACATGGGATCCATACACAATAAACTCTCCCATTTTTGGTCAACTCCAATCTATTTGACCATGCTGAAATCAAATGCATTCTTGTAAAATGCTTCAGTTTCATGTGGTGGAAAGGTGCTAGGAGTGAGATTTTGTATTTCACAGATCATGGAGCCAAACCAACTATGCCAATGCATTACGATGGGTTAGTAAATGCTAGGGGATGTCTCATTTCATGCACAAAGTGTCGCAGTCATTCGGGGCAGTAGGCTACCAATAAAGCCAGTTAAGATCCCTAAGAGCAAAAAATTGCCAAACTTTGATGGAGTAGTTCTTGGAATTCATGGTAGATAGTGTTGTGATGTTCACAACACACCCCATTTTACTCCTTAGCAAAATGAGGACCCCTGCTGTGGCTTTTTGCTTTTTGCTTGTGTGTGTCATCTTGCTTGGTGGTAAGGGGAAAAAGGGGTTAAAATTGCAAACCTTGTTAAAATGGAAAATAAATGCATTTCAGTATTAGTGCATAGTATGGTTAGATTCCTTGTCAAAAATGAGCTAGGGTTGCTTTTTAAACCATGTTAAAATTTGCCATATTTTGCAAGTTATGATCATTTTGGTAAAATGTACATTTAGGTTTGTATATCACTTTGCATATACAGGGTCGTTTGTATATGCAAAGGGTTCTGTTTTTGGTACTTAGTCGCTTTTGCATTCGGGTTCATATACAAGGTCATTTGTATGTCTTTTTGCCTTGTATACATTTGGTAGAGTTTATGCATACATACAAGATGGACCCGAGATGGTTAAGAGTTGAAATGAATAAATGTTTAAATCTGTTGCATGTATCCCACGTTTGTATGTTTGGCAGGTCGTAACATACAATGCATTTATACAAGGGCCAGAACCGAAAAGTTATTAAGCAATGTTAATTCATTGTATATTTTGGGCTTGTATATTTAAACATACATTTGATATATACATTTGCAATGTGCAGGCCACAGACCCGAAAGCACCATGAAAAGGAGTTAAATTGTTGTATGTTTGGCGTTTGTATATTTTTACATACAAGCCAAATATACAAGCGTCTACATACAAGTCGCGGACCTGAAAAGTTCTTAAACAAGGTTAAATCCTTGTATATAGACGGGCTTTGTATGTTGGCGAGATACAAGTGTTTTATACATGCGCGGACCCAAAGGGATAATGAAATAGAGTTAAATCAATGTACATTCAGTGCTTGTATGTTCTGGCATACAAGCGAGGTATACAAGGACAATATGCATATCACGGATTCAAAGTGGCTATCAAATGGAGTTAAGTGCTTGTATGTTTCCCGCAATGTATTTTTATACATACATCGCCGTGGATTTGACAGAATATGAAGCAGAGTTAAACCGTTGTATATTTTGTGCGTTGTATGTATTTAAACATACAAAAAGTATACATTGCTATATACATCGGGCGGACCCGAAAAGGTTATTGAACGTAGTTAAGTCCTTGCATACATTGTGCTTTGTATATTGCAAATATACAAGCACAATGTACAAGCCGGAATCAAGGAAGTATTAAAATTGGTTAAATCATTGCATGATTCCGGCTTGTATGTATAAACATACATTGCATTATATACAAATGAAAAATGCAAGGGCGGAATCAAAAGGGGACAGGCACAAAATATTCTTTATATGTATGTGCGTGTATGTGTGCGATATACAAGCTAATATGCATTGCAGATATACAAACTGGAATTCAAAAAGATTAAAATCCGATTGAATCAATGTATCACATCCACAATGTATATTGATATACATTGCTCAACATACAACGAAATGTACATTGCGGAACTCATAGGCAAATTAAAAGTGGTTAAATGCTTGTATCATGTCTAGCTTGTATATCGGATATACAAAGATTTAAACAAGGAAAAAGGGCAGAAAATCCAGTGATGGAAAATTTGAAGCTTCTTTGGGCGCCCGATGCATGTTTTCAGTCAACGACGGTTGACCTGACTGGTTTTGGCGATGTATATGCATTTTTTATGCCTGTTTTCATGGTTTTTGAGCCCAATGGCTGTGTTTGTGCATTTGGAGCCTTTTTTAATGAAGATGTTCATTTTTCCTACTGATTTACTAAATGATGGTGCTAATTCTTGCTTGTTTATTATAGATTGTTGGAGTAGCTGGGAAGAAGTAGAGTTACTGACATAGTAACGGTGTGCAAGTGAATGTGAAGGCAGGGTTTTAAATGATGATGACATCCCAGGCAGCGGGCCAGATCCCGAGAGGCCAAACACACCAGAAGGCAATGAAGCTTTCAATGTGGGGGAGTTTGCAGATGGAAACATTATTGAAGGAGCGGTGCCCTATCTGGGTATGCTGCTCGAATTCTTGGTGGGATTCATTTCTTACCGTTGGATGCTACATTTCAAGATGCTGACCGTTGATCTCCTGGGGTTTTTGGGTGCCAGATTGGGGAAAAACCAGAGATATATATATTGAGCCCTTGTACTGTACAAAAAAGGGGGGGAGGTCAATAATACAAAAAAATTAGACCTGTAATAGTTTTAGGAGAGATCGGATTACTGAGACTAGTAAGGACTGGATTGTTGAAATAATTAAGGTCCCTTCCTCAGATCATTGTAAATGTACCTGTTTTATGAACATATTGTATGGAGATGAAGCTTTAGACTATACCCTGATTGTAAACCTTAAGTAGTCTTCAAGTTGATTTCTAGATATGTACTGGTGAATGTTGTGTTCTATAGAAGCGCTTTCATTTCATTGCATGTTGTTGTCAACTTTTCCCTTGAAGATTTGCACTGAATCATGCAAATTTGTGGACTGTCCTGGTGAAGTATGATTTTAGTTTTCTTCTCTCCATTGTTGTATGGGAACATGTATATGGATCAATGATCTCAGTTAAGTAATTTTAGGAATCTCACTCTCTCTAACCCTTTTTCTCATTTTAATTTCATTGAAATCACTTTCATAACTGCACATCATGATAAATCAGAAGCAGAATAGAAAAATGCTGACATCCCGAAGACAACTGAATATCATTAGCATATTTTGAGCTAAATACATGTAGTATTGAAAATGTCATGTAGAGAATCACAAATAAGGGTAGAACTCATGCAAATATCAACTTAGACACATCATTTGGAGATATATACTGTGTAGAGTAACTTCCGTGTATAGCATAGTTGCAGAAACATAATCTACTAATCTACGTAAGGCCCCAAAATGGAAAACAACAATACACATCAACCACAGAATAACACCAGCAGATTATGAACTAATCGACGGGGACTTGGGATCATGAATTCTTGGAATTCATTGTATCTTTCAGGACAAACAAGGGTTGTTGTGTGACTTTTGTTTTGTGTACTTGGTTGTGACTGACATCACAAACCAATCAATAGGTAAAACTGGTGCTAGAAGGAGGGTCGTTAACAAAGGAAACTATAGATTCCTGCATACATTGCTTAAACATCCCGATGGTTTGAATTCTAGCCATAAACTCACCATTTTTGCCTTAAAAACTTGAGAAATCCTAGCTTTCAGGCCAAATACCAGGTCCAGATCTAGTGGACTCTTCAAAGAACTACCTATCAGGGGATTTAGACCTAGGACTGTGGACATTCATCACACTCCTAATTCTAGTGAGATAGAAGCCTCACCAGAGTGTGCTCCTGTAACCCTTATTGGCTTTCAAATACCCACAGGACCACCTATCACACCTCAGGCCCAGCCTCAGCTTGTCGTACCCCAGATCCAACCTCGACCGGTTGCGATGTCATTTTTCACAGCAGAGTCACCGCTAGCCTTCAATGCATAACATTCTTTGCCTAAAAATTTGGATAAAATTTGTCGTAGGTACCATCCGTATCAAGATGCTAATGATCATATCAGGACCTTCAAGGAAGCTTGTTGTAGGGCTAGAATTGAGTATGAGGATGTGGTATGTAGATTGTTTCCATTCTCCTTAGGGGAAGAGGCCTATAACTAGTATACCAGTCTAGGTCAGGGTTCAGTCCATTCATGGGATGCCTTAGAGAAAGCTTTCAAGGATAGGTTCAAGGTGCCTATAGATCCTTTAATAAACTATCATCTATTTGCCACCATCAAGAGGTGCGAAGGAGAACCCATTGCAAACTTTAACGCTAGATTCTAGAAGATGTTGTCTAAACTAGTTGCTCCCTACATTGTAGCAGATGAGGCTGCTAGGAGTATTTATTATTTAGCTTTAGATCCCCTGACCTCCATGTTTATCAGAAGGACACACCCTGGTGTAACAACTTTAGCACAGGCTTTTGAGGAAGCTATCAAAGTTAGTCAACAATTGGCTCCTACTCCCACACCAAATATTGCTTTCCCTACACTTCTTGGTTATCTTACATATCCTATCCACCAACAGACCAATGGAGCCATGATGCCTTCAGCTGTGATGCTAGCCCCTTTGCAAATACCACCACTCAGTGTCATGCCCCCATCGAGTGGGAGTAACCAGATGTTACCATATCAAACACAAGTGCCTCAAGGTGTGGAACAATCCAACAATAACAATGGGTCTTCCTTTTTCAAACCCCATACAGAGAATGTGATGGCCAAGGTTCAGGAAGAGAAGGAAAAAATCAAAGAAATATCAGCTCAGTTAAGAAAACTTACTACTGAGGTCACTCATTTAAGAAATCAGAATTTCTACTCTCAACCTAGTCAAAACAGAGGTTATGCCAATGACAAACCTAATTATTCTAACAGGGGGTACAACAATAATTACAATAACAACAATGGCAACAATAATCCTCCTAGACAACCTAGAGTGTGGAACACCAGGCCTAACAATGGTTCCTTGCCATCACCCCTAGACAATCAGCCTCATGGTGAACCTAGGCAGACCACCAGAGTAAACCTTGCAGAGGCAGCACTTACGAACTGGTGCAGAATACATAACACCAAAGCTCATGTAGAGTTGGACTATCCTCAATTCAGGATTACTGCTAGCATATTCCAAGCTGAAGTGGCAAGTACCTCAGGTAACCCACCTTATGCAGAGGGAAATGAAATTGTCCCTTGTGAGTATGATTCTGCCCTAGTACTAGAAAGCTTCATGCATTGTCCTTATCAGCAGACAATATCATCACATTAGGGTTACACTTCAACATGTGAGGAATCAACCATGGCTTTTGAGTCTAACTATGTTTTCCCCTTCGAGGATGAGAATGAGCCATCAATTGAGCATGATGAAGTCAATGCTTATCAATAGCAACCTCAGGGTAGGCATAACTACAACTTAAGGAATAACTCAAACAGATCTACCGATCCTTTGACTACCTCATTGCCTCTAAACAATTTCAATACTCCACCTAATCCCAAGGCAAGTAATAACCCTGGACTCCCCAGGGTTGATGCTCAATATCTGAGACCGCATAACACAACATCAAAAGCTACAAATCCACTTCTTGAATCTGACAAATTGGTTACATATCTGGTAGATGAAATGAAAAAAGTAAAGATCAACCTGCCAATGTCAGAGTTGCTTAAAACCCCTACTATCAAGAATGCTTTCATGAAATCATTAGATGGTTATGCTCAAAAGGAAGATAGCCATACCCCGGGCCAATTTAGAAATAAAGATCATGCTGCCAAGGACGTTAACGTCAAACCTAAAACCCTGACTATTGTTCAAGCTGCAGATACCTCCCAAATGACCCTATACAAAGACAAGAGTGAGTCACCTCCCTTCCTCCTTACCACAAGGATGTTTGGTATAAATTTGCACAACTGCTTAGTAGACTCAGGAGCATCTACCAATGTAATGCCCCTATCCATATGCAACGCTTTAGGGTTACATCCTTCTAAATCATTGAAGAAGGTAACACAATTAGACAAAACAGAAGTAAGTGTGGTAGGAGAACTGACCCACATTCACATGCAGCTAGCATCAAATCCTAGAGTCCAGTACTATATTGATATTTAGGTAGTAGATATACCTGATACATATGGAATGTTACTCAGCAAAGACTGGTCAAAAACTCTCAACGGATACATGTCAATTGATTTCAGCCATATGTGGCTACCTTGGAAGGGTATACCAAATCAGATAAAGATCGAAGCTAAACCTCACATGAAACACATGATCACCAAATATAACAGAACCAATGAAATCATGTATGTGGATGTGGAACCTAGAGTTTACTCCATCAGACCTCAAACCACCAGCATAGAAGAAATCCTGATGCTTGACATACATGATCATAATGGTGACCTTTGGAGTGATGAAATAAATTTAGAGCCTGATTGTAATCTTGGAAATAAAATAGTACTGGATCATTTCAAGAAATTTGAGATGCATTTGTTTAGACAGGTGAAACGATGTCAATTATTAAGTGTGCCTGTTCATGATATTCTGATTGATGGATGGTGCAGGTTGCATGATGAGGCTCATTCTGAAAAAACTTGTGATGCCTGTTTAGACATGTTGGAGTTGGAACAAGCATATGGCAAAGCATCTTCACCCGCGGTGAGTTCCACGGATAATGATAGTGATACTGATTTATGTTTGTCTCTTGCAAGAACAGGAGGATGCACATAGAAGGATGAAGGTTCTATCCAGATAATAGAAGAGATACTGGTATGCAACAAGGGTAATGATAAGAACAAGAAGACAATCACCCTGGGAGTGATTATTTAGTGGAATCAGAATACATGTTATCTAACGAGGATAGTGGCAGCAATCTGTCCAAGTTTGAGGAGTTTCTGTCAAAAGAAATCCAAAAGATGATGCAGCAGCATAGGCCTCCCCAGGATGCATTGATTGAGAAGTGGTGCAAGTTGCATGAGGCACCTCACTCAGAGACATCTTGCTCATTGTGCCTGCATATCTTGAGAAGGCATACGCTGCCTGGTCTAGAGAATGTTCCTCTTGGTGATAAGAGAAAAGAAGAATTATTAGCTCCCCATAAAGTTGATGAGGTGGTGTCAGAGAAAATTGGGACACCAAAGCTAAAATGGATATCCAGTGGTGCGGCTGCCAGAGCCAAAAGAAAGAAGGAAGCACCAGACAAGCTTTTAGCTGAGGATGAGCCATGGATCCTTAGATTTGATGGATCCAAGTCAAAACAAGGAGCTGGAGTAGGAATAAACCTCATTGACCCATCTGGAAAATCCTATTTGGTAGCATACAGATTGTAGTTCCCATGTACAAATAATGTGATAGAATATGAAGCTCTAATTCATGGGATACTGTTCGCTCTTAGGAAGAAGGTAAAAATTCTGCGTGTCTATGGGGACTCAGAATTAGTTGTCAGACAGGTAAGAGGTATATACTCTTGCAATTACAGGAGGCTGTCCAATTACAGACACAGGGTGTGGGACTTAATAGAAAAGTTTGATGCATTCAATATCACCCATGTACCTAGAGAGAAAAACCATAGAGCAGATGCTTTGGCCCAAGCTGCCAGTACTTTAGAGCCTCTATCCATATCAAGTTTAAAAATATTCTCAGTTGAATTAGTATCAGTGCCTTCAGTACCTGATAATGTAACTAATCTCTGAGTATTTGAAGATGATCAGCATATATTAGATTTTATTTCCAATAGAGATGTTTTCGAGGCACAGATTATTGATGAAAAGAATCTAGAAGATCATGTCTGGGAGGAAGAAGAAATCCTGGAGCTGCCAAGTAACAAAATCCCTAGGGGAATGATAGAGCTGGAGAGAGCATTTGATTTGGACAACATGCTGAAACAAAGGGATCTTCAAAAGGCTGATGAGGGATAGTATTCACAGGTCAACCTTGGGCAAGGTGATAGAAGAAGAAATGTTCTGATTGGGAAGGTCTGTATAGAAGAAGAGTTGAAAGGGATAACTCAGGCCCTCAAAGATTACATCCATGTCATTGCTTGGACGTATGACGAATTGAAAACTTTTGATACATCAATCATCACTCATACGATACCTGTGAAGTCAGACGCCAAGCCTTTTCGGCAAAAGCAAAGACCTGTCAACACTTTACTGGAGCCAATCATTTTCAAAGAAGTTAAAAGACTACTCGATGCTAGGATCATATTTCCTGTGAGACACTCCACGTGGGTGGAAAACCTGGTCCCAGTGAGAAAGAAGAACGGTGACATCAGACTATGCGTGGACTTCAGGAATTTGAATTGAGATTTTGAAAAGGATAATTATCCTTTTCCTTCTCTAGATGAAGTCCTGCAGATGGTGAATGGTGCCAAGATGATGTCCTTCTTGGACGGTTTCTCTGGATACAACCAGGTGATGGTGGATAGAATCAATAGATTGAAAATTCCATTTACCATGAAATGGGGGATCTTCGCCTACATGCGCATGCCGTTTGGATTGATAAACGCTGGAGCCACATTTCAACGAGCAATGGACATAGCCTTCAGAGGCTTGATTGGTAAGTGCATAGTAATATACATGGATTGTTGGATCTAGGGCATACAACTGAGAGGGGGGGTGAATCAGTTGTATACAAACTTGCTTTCTGTTTCAAACACTTGATTCGTCTTGTTAGTTAACAGCATATCAATTAATCATCCATGAAAGTAAAACGCACAAACACAAGAGCAGATAAACATCAACACAATGAACACCAAGATTTTGACGTGGAAAACCTGGTTAAGGGAAAAACCACGGGGTGATTAACCCAAGGATTATTCTCTGTTAAAAGAATAAGAAAAAGAATGGCACTTGCCAATTAGGGCTCACTACCCGAGCACACTGCTCACAAAGAGGCCCACTGCCTACAAGGAGACACACTGTCTACAAAGTGATAAGAATCATGGTCTTGAACTGGAGAATGACATCTTTACCATGTCTGGATCAGTTCCATTTAAGCCCAAAACCTCTGCTCTGCCTTCCGCACTTCTCTTCGCTACACCACTCTCATCCACACAATCCACACCACAAAATGAACTCACAAACCTTTATTTATACAAGACATCGACTTAGGAACAATCATCTAAGTCGGCAATCAACCATAAGAATATCTGCAAGATGAATAACACATCCAGTCGGCCACCACAAGAACATTCGTAGGATGAACAACTCATCCGGTCGGCTAAACAGAGCAAGAACTTTATCCAGAAGATTATCTTCAATTTCAGGCTCTACCATCAATGCGGACCAACAACACAACCTAAACATGATCCACGGACATTTCCAAGCCTGCCTAAATGACCAGGTACATCCACACTTCCTCTACTTACTGGAATCTCTTCTCTTCCTTATTCAGAACTTCAAGAACACAGTCTGTTGCCACTGTCACAATGCAAAAGGTACTTCCGGACCTCCAAATCATACACAACTTGAGATGACACATCACAAGGACATCCCAAACACTCCTTCCAATCTGCAGATTAGGATTATACAATTCCGGACCTCACCGGACCTTTTTGTGATCCTCTGTCACCTCTGAACACTTGTTGGAACTGGTTCCACACCGACAGCCACAACTCCTTCAGATCTTCATGTGGACCTCTAAAATCTTAACTGAAGCATCTCAAGACTCATATATACAAACCCTTTAATCCACATCCTCCGGTTCGCATCCTATACAATACATTTGCCTTCTTCTCATCACTATTCTTCACTGTTCCTGACTGAGGCTAATTTTCTCAATATCCTCAGCACACTGATCATCAAATCCCTCTTGTCAATGCAATATGAGTATGTTGACATCAATGACAACACTGGTTCACCTCATACTTGCAACAATCTCCCCCTTTATCATTGATGGCAACATATGATGTGAAAAACCATCAAGACAAGAACTTCTCCTTTCTGTCACAGCTCCCCCTATCAGCAACATGCCTTCTCCTCATTTACTGCTCCCCCTTTGATCATCAGCTACTTGTTTTTCACATGTCTTCTCTCCCCCTTTGACATCAATGGCAAAGGGCTCATACTTGCAATTTTAACACATCAGAATCATACCAGCTACTCCCCCTTAGTAGCAGCTCCCCATCATCAATCTGGATCACAAGATATGACTGTGATATCCATCGGACTGATGCACATCAGTGCATCCTAGTTCATCACCGGAGGGGCCATGACCCCTAACTTCTCCCAGAGATATTCAAAAGAGTCCTTGGGAAGAGGTTTAGTAAAGATATTTGCAATCTGATCCTTGGAGGGAACATACTCCAACCTAACTTCTTCCTTGTTCACTTGTTCTCTCAAAAAGTGAAACTTGATAGATATGTGCTTAGTCTTAGAGTGCAATAAAGGATTCTTGGAAATATTAATTGCACTTAAATTATCACAGAAAATTGTGATAGGCTCCTCATATTCAACTTTAATATCTCTTAGCATCTACTTCATCCATAAGATTTGAGTGCAACTACCTGCTGCTGCAATGTATTCTGCTTCAGTTGTAGACAGAGATATTGCATCTTGTTTCTTGCTTAGCCAAGAAACCAATCTCTTCTCCAAAAAGAATGCTCCACCACTAGTGCTCTTCCGGTCATCCACATCTCCTGCCCAATCTGCATCTATGTAAGCATGAAGAGAGAAATCCGGATCACTAGGGTACCATAGACCATACTCAGCTTTTCCTTTCAAGTATCTAAAAATTCTTTTGATTGCCATAACATGAGATTCTTTAGGATCAGCCTGGAATCTTGCTACAAGACCAACAGCCTGCATTATATCTGGTCTGGTCTGAGTGAGATACAACAATCCACCAATCATTGATCTATACTTTGTTTGATCTGCCTTTGGGGAGTCATCATCTTTGCTCAACTTACATCTGGTTGCCATGGGAGTGTTCATTGGCTTTGAATCTTCCATACCAAATTTCCTTAACAATTCTTTCACATATTTGGTCTGAGAAATGAAGATCCCTTTCTTTGTTTGAGTAATTTGCAGACCCAAGAAGAAATTCATTTCACCAAGCATAGACATTTCAAACTCACATTTCATCTGATTTGCAAAAGTTTTGCACATACTATCTCTTCCTCCAAAAATGATATCATCCACAAACACTTCAACAATCAAAATGTTTTCATGATCAATTTTGAAATATAAGTTACTGTCAGCAGTACCTTTGCTGAATCCAATCTGCACAAGATGCTTATCCAACCTTTCATACCATGCTCTTGGGGCTTGTTTTAATCCATACAATGCTTTCTTCAACTTGCAGACCATATCATCATTATCAGACAATTGAAATCCATCCAGTTGTTCAATGTAAACTTCTTCTTCCAGATCACCATTTAGGAAGGCAGACTTGACATCCATCTGATATACCTTGAAGTCTTTAAAGGCAGCAAATGCAAGAAATAATCTGACTGCTTCAATTCTTGCCACCGGAGCAAAGGTCTCTTCAAAATCAATTCCTTCTATTTGAGAGTAGCCTTTGCAGACCAATCTAGCTTTGTTTCTGATTACTTCACCAGCTTCATTTAATTTGTTCTGGAAGACCCATTTGGTTACAATCACATTCCTGTCTCTAGGTCTGGGAACAAGATCCCAAGTATGATTTTTCTCAATTTGCATTAATTCATCTTTCATTGCTTTGGTCCAGTTTTCATCATTGCAGGCTTCATTTACTGTTTTAGGTTCAATCTTTGAAATCAGACAACATTCATCCTGATTTTGAGCAACATTCCTTCTAGTTTGCACACCTTTGCTTCTGTCACCTATGATCTGATCTTCAGAGTGGTTTAGTGTTACATACCTTGGAATTTTGGGAGTATCCTGCACTGCTGCTTCTTGATCAGGCTCATTCAAACCTATCTCTACTTCCTGATTTACCCGATCAAGCTGACTCTGACTTATCGGAGAGGATTGAGTTCCTTGAACCTGAACACCGTCTTGGTCATCTTCATCAAACTCATAAAATCTTGAGGGCTTCTCAATTCCTTCATCAACTTTCACATTAGTGCTTTCTATCATCTTCCTTAGTCTCTTATTGTAACACCGGTATGCTTTGCTTTGAGTGGAGTAACCCAAGAAAATTCCTTCATCACTTCTAGCATCAAACTTTCCTAGATCTTCATCTCTTTTAATATAACACTTGCTACCAAATACTCTGAAATATTTCACAGTAGGAGTGATGCCAAACCAGAGTTCATAGGGGGTCTTACCGGTATTGTTTCTGATTTGAATTTGATTTAGAGTGTAGACTGCAGTGTTGATAGCTTCTTTCCAGAACATCTGAGGAACATTTTCTTCCAACATCATTGTCCTGGCAGCTTCCTAGATGGTCCGGTTCTTTCTTTCAACTACTCCATTCTACTGTGGAGTCCTAGGAGCAGACAATTGTCTCCTTATACCCTGCTTCTCACAAAAGTCAATGAACTCACCAGATGTAAATTCACCACCTCTATCAGACCTTAGACACTTCAGTTTCAATCCAGTTTGATTCTCTACCATAGCTTTGAAGATTTTGAACTTCTCAAATGCTTCTGATTTTTCTTTTAGGAAGGTAAGCCACATCATCCGGGAATGGTCATCAATTAACAACATGAAATATCTATCACCTTGCAGACTCTTGATTCTTGTCGGACCACAGAGATCAGTATGTACTAATTCCAACAATCCGGTAGAGGACTGATCTTTGCTTTTGAAAGAGACTCTGCTCTGTTTACCTAGCTGACATTCTTTGCACAAACTATTTGTAGGTTTCATCAATTTTGGAAGATCTCTTACAGCCTGAGTATCGCTTATCTTGATGATGTTATCAAAATTTACATGACACATTCTTCTATGCCATAACCAACTCTGATCAACTTGAACAAACAGACAACTTTTATTTGAACCAACCAGATGAAAGATATTACCTTTTGTCTGAGTACCGGATGCAATTTCAGTTCTGAAGCTTGTAAAGATTCTGCATTTTCCATTCTTAAATCGGAGATCATAGCCTTTGTCTACTAACTGACCAACACTGAGAAGATTGTGCTTCAATCCTTCAACATATAGTACATTACCTATTTTGCTCTTTCCATCAAAGGAAATAGTTCCCCTACCTCTGATTCTGCGAGCAGAATTGTCACCAAACTTTACCATTCCTCCTTCATACCTTTCCAAATTCAAGAACTTATCCTTGTCACCAGTCATTGTTGATAACTGAGAGGGGGGGGTGAATCAGTTATCCTAATTATTTCCCTTATTGAACTTTTCTTTTAATTGATGTAGCATAAAATCAAACACAAAAAAATTAACCATGAAATAAGAAACACATGACACAGTATTTTTGACGTGGAAACCCTGTTAAGGGAGAAAACCACGGGGTGATTAACCCAAGAATTATTCTCTGTTAGAAGAATAGGAAATTACAAAAATGGCACTTGCCAATTAGGGCTCACTGCCCGAGCACACTGCTCACAAGAGGCCCACTGCCTACAAAAAGACACACTGTCTACAAAGTGATGAGAATCACAGTCTTGAACTGATTGGAAGCATCTGCATATGCTGGAGTTCAGTTCCGGTTAGGCTCAGTACACTGATCTGCTGCACTTCATCTTTCCTCTGTTCTTTATTCTGCTATCTTTCACATACCGGATCCTTTTTGCTACCTCTGCTCTTTCTCTGGACTTATTCGCATATCTCTCTACGTCACCACACACTTCACAACTAAATCCATCCTCTATATATATCCGCACAAGTAATTTCATCACCTTTCTAGTCGGCATCCGGAACAGTCTAGTTTCTTATAAACTTTCATTCTGTCGGCTGAATCCTTCCTCACCAAGCAATGCGGATCAAGCATATACTTGTAGATATCATTAATCATGTCGGCCAAACATGATTCATGCCTTCACAACTTCTGTCATCATCAGTAACCCATCCGGAAAGCAGTCTGATACTCTGCCAGTCTGTTCTTCCTCTGTTTTCACTGTCTCTCAGGAATCCGGTACTCAACCATTCATATCTTTTTCTTTGTTCATCACCGGAGGCTAAATCCTTGGAATATACCACTCAGGGTAGTCCTTTTGACTTTCCCAAATCCGCACTGTACCAAGACACTTCCACTGAGAGGTCCGGACCAATCTGTCGGACCTTGCCACATGCTCTGTTCTTCTTCACCGGACCACAACATTCTTTATTCTGACTTCCGGTAGAGACACATCATGACTTGCGGATATGTGGGATGACCTTTGTTGCCATCAATGACAACAACCATGAATCCATATAGTGTCTCTTGCCAACAGTCATATG
Organism: Cunninghamia lanceolata; assembly: GCA_027924645.1. Lineage (NCBI taxonomy): Eukaryota > Viridiplantae > Streptophyta > Pinopsida > Cupressales > Cupressaceae > Cunninghamia > Cunninghamia lanceolata. The sequence continues at coordinate 1,752,994 of BSBN01000937.1, read as the reverse complement.
GTGAGAACATCCACTGTCAATAACCCAATCATCCTTTTCTTCCACTTGAGCAGCCAAAGCTTTTTCCACAACCTTGTGATTGACAGATTCAGAGAGTATTGAATCTTCTTCCTTGATGGCAATAAACACCCATTCATTTTCGGATTTGCTTCCTAGTTCTGATTCATCATCTGTTACTCCTTCATTGTCATCTTCTTCATGAACATAATAGTAGTTCTTTTGAAACCTTTGTCTGTTAGTATTAGACCTTGCAGATCTTTCCAGACATCTTGAAGCAAAATGACCAATCTTATTGTAGTTGAAGTACTTAAAGGGTAGTTTTCCTTCATACTTACTGGATCCTCTTGGTAGTCTTTTTGCAATGAGGGCTTCAAGTTGAGCTGTTTCTGCTTCTTCTTCTTCCATGTCTCTTCTTGCTTGATCATACCATGACATCTTCCTTGAAGAGTTTTCTCCCGGATCAAATCTCTGTTTGTCTTTCACATAGGCACTGGCTTTGAAAGCAGATTCAGTCTTAGGAGGATCATCTCCAAACTCGGTCATTTCAAATGCAGCTAGCTTGCCAACCAATTGTTCTCTTGTGACAGTTGTGTGGGCTCTGAATTCATCAATTGCAGCAACCTTGATTTTGTAGGCAGCAGGAAGGGATCTGAGGATTTTGCAAATAATCTCATTTTCATCCAGAGTTCCACCAGCATTTCTAATTCCACACACTAGTTCATTCACTCTTGGCATAAAAGTAGTGATGTTTTCATCATCTCTCATCTTCAATCTTTCAAATTTCCCTTTTAGACTTTGCAACCTTGCACTCTTGACAAATTCATCTCCTTCATACAGAAGTTCCAATTTAGTCAGGATCTCATATACAGTTGGTAGGTCAATAACATTTGAGAGATCTGAGTCATTCAATGCGCTTAGAAGAGCTTCCTTGGTCCGCAGATTGTTTTCAGCATCTGTGATTTCATTCAAAGTTGTCGGACCACCTTGTGGAGGTACATATGGTTTTGAAACCATGGCCAAGTATGCTTTTCCCATACATTCCAAGTGACATTTCATGCAACCCTTCCAGAGAGTGAAATTGGTTCCATCGAACTTCGGACTATCCTTTTTGTATGACGACATCCTGGATCTCCTCAAGCAGTTAAGCTCCTTTCAGAGGAACTTGGCTCTGATACCAATTGTTGGATCTAGGGCATACAACTGAGAGGGGGGGTGAATCAGTTGTATACAAACTTGCTTTCTATTTCAAACACTTGATTCGTCTTGTTAGTTAACAGCATATCAATTAATCATCCATGAAAGTAAAATGCACAAACACAAGAGCAGATAAACATCAACACAATGAACACCAAGATTTTGACGTGGAAAATCCAGTTAAGGGAAAAACCATGGGGTGATTAACCCAAGGATTATTCTCTGTTAAAAGAATAAGAAAAAGAATGGCACTTGCCAATTAGGGCTCACTACCCGAGCACACTGCTCACAAAGAGGCCCACTGCCTACAAGGAGACACACTGTCTACAAAGTGATAAGAATCATGGTCTTGAACTGGAGAATGACATCTTTACCATGTCTGGATCAGTTCCATTTAAGCCCAAAACCTCTGCTCTGCCTTTCGCACTTCTCTTCGCTACACCACTCTCATTCACACAATCCACACCACAAAATGAACTCACAAACCTTTATTTATACAAGACATCAACTTAGGAACAATCATCTAAGTCGGCAATCAACCATAAGAATATTCGCAAGATGAATAACACATCTGGTCGGCCACCACAAGAACATTCGCAGGATGAACAACTCATCCAGTCGGCTAAACAGAGCAAGAACTTCATTCAGAAGATTATCTTCAATTCGAGGCTCTACCATCAATGTGGACCAACAACACAACCTAAACATGATCCACGGACATTTCCAAGCTTGCCTAAATGACCAGGTACATCTGCACTTCCTCTACTTATTGGAATCTCTTCTCTTCCTTATCTAGAACTTCAAGAACACAGTCTGTCGCCACTGTCACAATGCAAAAGGTACTTTCAGACCTCCAAATCATACACAACTTGAGATGACACATCACAAGGACATCCCAAACACTCCTTCCAATCTACAGATTAGGATTATACAATTCCAGACCTCACCGGACCTTTCTGTGATCCTCTGTCACCTCTGAACACTTGCTGGAACCAGTTCCACACTGACAGCCACAACTCCTTCAGATCTTCATGCGGACCTCTAAAATCTTAACTGAAGCATCTCAAGACTCATATATACAAACCCTTTAATCCGCATCCTCCGGTTCGCATCCTATACAATACATTTGCCTTCTTCTCATCACTGTTCTTCACTATTCCTGACTGAGGCTAATTTTCTCAATATCCTCAGCACACTACTCATCGAATCCCTCTTGTCAATGCAATATGAGTATGTTGACATCAATGACAACACTGGTTCACCTCATACTTGCAATAGATGACTTAACGGTGTTTTCCAAAGATAGAGCAGACCATGTGGAGGACCTGAGAAAGGTGTTGAAGAAGTGCGAGCAATACGGGATACCCTTGAATCCCAAGAAGTGCATATTTGGGATGACCACAGGGAAATTGCTAGGCCACTTGATAACTGAAGACAGGATTATCATTGATCCTAACAAAATAAAATCCATCATGAAGATACAACTGCCTAGAAGCAAGACGGAGCTCAAATCTTACTTTGGTAAGATTAATTTTGTTAGGAAATTTATCACTGGCTTTGCAGAGATAGTCAGGCCCTTGAACACCATGCTCAAGAAGGACGCTAAAATTGAATGGACCCTGGAGGCTAGAGCATCTTTTGAAGACATTAAAAAGGCCATATCAAATGCTCCAGTCTTAATCAGTCTAGATTACACCAAGGACTTCTACATCTACTCATTTGCTTCAGAACATACCTTTGCAGCAGTACTAACATAGAAAAATGAAGAAAAGGAAGAAAAGCCTATAGCCTTCATGAGCTGCCCTTTCAGAGACGCAGAGCTTAGGTATATGGATGTTGAAAGATAGGCGCTTGCTTTGGTCCGATCAGTCAAGAAGTTCAGGCAATACATCTTGAGAAGTAAGGTGATTGCTATTGTACCCGATGCAGCAGTGAAAATGTTGCTAATGCAAAGTGAACCAGGTGAGAAAAGGGCTAAATGGATCACTGTCCTCCAAGACTACGATATGGACATTACCCCTATGAAGCTTGTAAGAGGGCAGGCATTAAGCCAGATGATATCAGAGGTTGATCCCAATATCCTGAGCCAACAGTACGTCGTAAATGCAAAAGATGATGGAGAATAGTACTCAGACATTAGGCACATCCTGACCACTGGGAGATGTCCCTCAAGACTACAGGCCTCACAGAGGAGAGCCCTGAAGATAAGGTCATTGAAATTTATGTTAAAGGGAGGAGTTCTTTTCAAGAAAAACTATGAGGGGATATACCTAAGATGCTTAAAAAGATCAAAAGCAAATAAGGTGCTAACATAATTACATGATAAATTTGGGACTGCACATGGGTCGTCCTTAGCCACCACTCATGCTATCCTCAGGGTAGGGTATTACTAGCCCACAATTTTTAGAGATACAACTGAACACATTAAATGCTGTCATATGTGTTAGGTCAATAGAGAGAAATATGCTACTCAACCTTTGCAACTAGTGATGGAGATGCACCCCTTTGCTCAATGGGGAATGGACTTCATAGGACCCATCAATCCTCCCTTGTCCTTAGGCCACAGGTATGTTTTAACTATTATTGATTACTGTACCAGGTGGACTGAGGCTGTGAGCAGTAGGACATGCAATGCTGAGGATGTTATTAGGTTTTTGGAAACCAATATAGTGACCAGGTATGGAGTTCCATATGCTTTAGTATGTGATAATGGGCCTGCTTTTGCTTCAATTAAATTGTCAAGTTGGGCTTTTGATCATGGGGTCATCTTAAAATTCTCCTCAAATTACTACCCCCAAGGGAATGGATTAGCAGAATCCACAAACAAGAACCTATTGAAAGTCATAAAAAAGATGATAGATAAGAACCCAAGGGAATGGAACACTCTATTGAAATATGCCTTGTGGGTATATAGAACCAGGAATAAAGATGCATTAGGAAATTCACCTTTTCACTTAGTGTATGGGGTGGATCCCATCCTCCCTGTGAACTTAAAGATTCCTATGCTTCAGTTTACACAAGAGTACCTAGGCATAGATAATAAATAGGAAGTTAGATTGCTACAACTAATGCACCTAGAGGAAAAAAGAAGTGCAGCAATTAACCAATTTGCTAAACATCAGGCTATTGTCAAGCGCTGGTTTGACAAAAGGGCCAGAATCAAGGCTTTCAGGATCTCAGATCTAGTCCTGATGTGGGACAAAGCACATGAAAGGAAGGGTGATCATGGTAAATTTGACAAACTCTGGATAGGCCCCTTTCAAATTTTTGAAATTCTAGGAGACAGCACCTACAGGCTCAAGACCTTAACAGGTGAGGATGTTCCATTACCAGTTAATGGATAGTTCCTCAAACACCATTTTCAGGCCTGAGGATTGCATCATGACAGTCATGTGTATCATAGTGTACTTTCTTTGTATAGTTGTTTGTATAGTGGCTTTGTTTTGCTTGTTTTGTTTTGGTTGCTTTGTTTCCTCAGTAGGGATCTTTCTTTTGATTTAGAGTATAAAGGGGCAAATTAACAACCACTGAAAACAATGGAAAATTGAGATCATAAGGTTAATTATTTGAAATCTATGCATAACTTGTTGTGACTGTCATGAATGTAGAGAGTTGTTTAACTTGTGAAATTTTGTATTCAATAAGAATGGGTTGAGTATTCAAGGAATGTTTCTCACAATGACACACCTAAAATCCTTGGGTTTGTTGAACTTACCAGTGTAGATATTAGGTGAAAAATCAGAGGTCACCCTTGCTACCATTACAATTCTAAGCTTAATTTCAGCAAGTGACCACTCCTTGCATCATGAAGTTACAAATGCAATATCTTATGAAATCTCTATGAAATATAAAAAAAAATATAAATAAATAAAATGGATTATACTGAAAATCCAGATTAAGCCATCTAAGTAACTCTACTGGGGCTATAGACGCTCACTGGCAGTAGGGCTCTACTTAGGAGAGTTGTAATGATAACCTTGCTAGGGCTATGGACGCTCGCTGGCAGCAAGGCTCTATCTGGTTGGCTATGAGGGAATGTCCTCACCTATGTAATCTAATATCAGTCACTGGTTTGTTCAATTGATCTTCAAGATGAGGCTTATTAATCATGTGCACATACTTAAACTAAAAATGAAAATTCATGCACCCTTATTGAATATATTGAGTCTCAAGTTGGATAATAATTTGTAGAAAAGATAGTTGGAAGTTATGAATTTATTTCATTCAATTTTCTTTAATTGGTTGAATTTGATTGTTTTGTTTGGTTGCTAGTTGTTGTGATGTTCACAACACACCCCATTTTACTCCTTAGCAAAATGAGGACCCCTGCTGTGGCTTTTTGCTTTTTGCTTGTATGTGTCGTTTTGCTTGGTGGTAAGGGAAAAAAGGGGTTAAAATTGTAAACCTTGTTAAAATGGAGAAGAAATGCATTTCAGTATTAGTGCATAGTATGGTTGGATTCCTTGTCAAAAATGAGCTAGGGTTGCTTTTTGAACCATGTTAAAATTTGCCATATTTTGCAAGTTATGTCCATTTCGGTAAAATGTACATTCAAGTTTGTATATCGCTTTGCATATATAGGGTCGTTTGTATATGCAAAGGGTTTTATTTTTTGTACTTAGTCGCTTTTGCATTCGGGTTCATATACAAGGTCATTTGTATGTCTTTTTGCCTTATATACATCTGGTAGAGTTTATGCATACATACAAGATGGACCCGGGATGGTTAAGAGTTGAAATGAATAAATGTTTAAATCCGTTGCATGTATCCCACATTTGTATGTTTGGCAGGTCGTAACATACAATGCATTTATGCAAGGGCCAGAACCAAAAAGTTATTAAGCAATGTTAATTCATTGTATATTTTGGGCTTGTATATTTAAACATACATTTGATATATACATTTGCAATGTGTAGGCCGTGAACTCGAAAGCACCATGAAAAGGAGTTAAATTGTTGTATGTTTGGCATTTGTATGTTTTTACATACAAGCCAAATATACAAGTGTCTACATACAAGTCGCGGACCCAAAAAGTTGTTAAACAAGGTTAAATCCTTGTATATAGACAGGGTTTGTATGTTGGTGAGATACAAGTGTTTTATACATGCGCGGACCTGAAGGGATAATGAAATAGAGTTAAATCAATGTACATTCGCTTGTATGTTCTAGCATACAAGCGAGGTATACAAGGACAATATGCATATCACGGATTTGAAGTGGCTATCAAATGGAGTTAAGTGCTTGTATGTTTTCTGCAATGTATTTTTATACATACATCGCCGCGGATTTGACAGAATATGAAGCAGAGTTAAACCATTGTATATTTTGTGCGTTGTATGTATTTAAACATACAAAAAGTATACATTGCTATATACATCGGGCAGACCCGAAAAGGTTATTGAACGTAGTTAAGTCCTTGCATACATTGTGCTTTGTATATTGCAAATATACAAGCACAATGTACAAGCCGGAATTGAGGAAGTATTAAAATTGGTTAAATCGTTGCATGATTCCAGCTTGTATGTATAAACATACATTGCATTATATACAAACGAAACATGCAAGGATGGAATCAAAAGGGGATAGGCACAAAATATTCTTTATATGTATGTGCTTGTATGTGTGCAATATACAAGCCGATATGCATTGCGGATATACAAGCCGAAATTCAAAAAGATTGAAATCTGATTGAATCAATGTATCACATCCACAATGTATATTGATATACATTGCTCAGCATACAACGAAATGTACATTGCGAAACTCAAAGGCAAATTAAAAGTGGTTAAATGCTTGTATCACGTCCGGCTTGTATATCGGATATACAAAGATTTAAACAAGGAAAAAGGGCAGGAAAGCTAGCGATGGAAATTTTGAAGCTTCTTTGGGCACCCGATGCATGTTTTCGGTCAACGACGGTTGACCTGACTGGTTTTGGCACTGTATATGTGTTTTTGATGCCCGTTTTCATGGTTTTTGAGCCTGATGGTTGTGTTTGTGCATTTGGAGCCTTTTTTAATGAAGATGTTCATTTTTCCTACTGATTTACTAAACGATGGTGCTAATTCCTGCTTGTTTATTACAGATTGTTGGAGTAGCTGGGAAGAAGCAGAGTTATTGACACAGTAACGGTGTGCAGGTGAACGCGAAGGTGGGGTTTTAAATGACGATGACGTCCCAGGCAGCGGGCTAGATCCCGAGAGGCCAAACACACCAAAAGGCGACGAAGCTTTCAATGTGGGGGAGTTTGCAGATGGAAACATTATTGAAGGAGCGGCGCCCTGTCTGGGTATGTTGCTCGAATTCTTGGTGGGATTCATTTCTCACCGTTGGAAGCTGCATTTCAAGATGCTGACCGTTGATCTCCTAGGGTTTTTGGGCACCAGATTGGGGAAAAACCAGAGATATATATATTGAGCCCCTGTACTGTACAAAAAAGGGGGGGAGGTCAATAATACAAAAAAATTAGACCTGTAATAGTTTTAGGAGAGATTGGATTACTGAGACTAGTGAGGACTGGATTGTTGACATAATCAAGGTCCCTTCCTTAGATCATTGTAAATGTACCTGTTTTATGAACATACTGTATGGAGATGAAGCTTTAGACTATACCCTGATTGTAAACCTTAAATAGTCTTTAAGTTGATTTCTGGATATGTACTGGTGAATGATGTGTTCTATAGAAGCGCTTTCATTTCATTACATGTTGTTGTCAACTTTTACCTTGAAGATTTGCACTGAATCATGCAGATTTGTGGACTATCCTGGTGAAGTATGATTTTAGTTTTCTTCTCTCCATTATTGTATGGGAACATGTATATGGATCAATGATCTCAGTTAAGTAATTTTAGGAATCTCACTCTCTCTAACCCTTTTTCTCATTTTAATTTCACTGAAGTCACTTTCATAACTGCACATCATGATAAATCAGAAGCAGAACAGAAAAATATGCTGACATCCCGAAGACAACTGAATATCATTAGCATATTTTGAGCTAAATGCATGTAGTATTGAAAATGTCATGCAGAGAATCACAAATAAGGGTAGAACTCATGCAAATATCAACTTAAACACATCATTTGGAGATATATACTGTGTAGAGTTACTTCCCTGTATAGCATAGTTGCAGAAATAGAATCTACTAATCTACGTAAGGCCCCAAAATGGAAAACAACAATACACATCAACCACAGAGTAACATTAGCAGATTATGAACTAATTGATGGGACTTGGGATCATGAATTCTTGGAATTCATCGTATCTTTCAGGATAAACAAGGGTTGTTGTGTGACTTTTGTTTTGTGTACTTGGTTGTGACTGACATCACAAACCAATCAACAGATAGGAATGTTTCATTCAGAGCTACCGGTGCAAGTGGGGTCCATCCACAATAACCTCTCCCAGTTTTGGTCAACTCCAATCCATTTGACTATGCTGAAATCAAATGCATTCTTGCGAAATGCTTCAGTTTCATGTAGTGGAAAGGTGCTAGGATTGAGATTTTTCATTTCATAGCTTGTGGGGCCAAACTGATTACGCCAGCATGTTAGGGTGGGTGGGTAAATTCTAGGGGAGGTCTCATTTCATTCACCAAGTGTCAGTTGTTTGGGGTAGCAGGCCACCGACAAAGTCACATAAGATCCTAAGAGCAAAAAACTGCCAAACATTGATGGAACAGTTCTCAGAATTCGTGGTAGCTAGAATTTTTTTGTTTAGACCTATAGGTGCATGTGGGGTCCATCCACAATAACCTCTCCCAATTTTGGTCAACTCCAATTTGTTTGACCATTCTGAAATCAAATGCATTCTTGCAAAATGCTTCAGTTTCATATAGCACTTGTAACCTTGCCAGGAGCCATATTTTTCATTCCACTCATCATGGGGCTGAACTGATTGTACCAATGTGTCAAAGTGGGTGGGTAAATTCTAGGGGAGGTCTCATTTTATGTTCCAAGTGTCTCAGTCATGCAGGCCAAAGGCTACTGAAAAAGTCACTTAAGATCCCTAAGAGAAAAAAAACTACCAAACTTTGATGGAGCATTTCTTAGAATTCATAGTGGCTGGGAATATTCCATTCAAACCTATAGGTGCACTTTGGGTCTACCCACAATAATCTCTCTCAGTTTTGGTCACCTCTAATCCATTTGATCGTGACAAAATCAAATGCATTCTTGCAAAATGCTTCAGTTTCTTACGGTGGAAAGGTGCTAGAGAGTGATATTTTGTATTCCATAGCTCATAGGGCCAAACCAACAATTCTAATGCATCAAGGTGGGTGGTTAAATGTTATGGGAGGTCTCATTTCATGGGCCAATTGTCTCAATCATTCAGGGCAGCAGGCTACCAACAAAGTCCAAAAACTTGCCAAACTTTGATGGAGCAATTCTCAAAATTTGTGGTAGTTGAGAATGTTTTGTTTGGAGCTACAAATGCATGTGGGGACCTTCCACAATAACCTCTCTCATTTTTGGTCGACTCCAATCTATTTGAGCTGAAATCAAATGCATTCTTGCAAAATACTTCAGTTTCATACAACACAAGCTTGCCAGGTGCTATATTTTTTGTTCTACTCATTATGGGGTTGAACTGACTATGCCAACACATTGGGGTGGGTGGGTAAATGTTAGGGGAGGTCTCATTTTGTGTGCCAAGTGTCTCAGTCATTCGGGCAACAAACTACCGACAAAGTCACTTAAGCTACCTAAGAGCAAAAAACTACCAAACTTTGATGGATAAGTTCTCAAAATTTGTGGCTACTAGAAATGTTTTGTTTAGACCTATAGGTGCATGTAGGGTCCATCCACAATAACCTCTCTCGATTTTGATCAACTCCAATCCATTTAGCTGTGTCGAAATCAAATGCATTCTTGCAAAATGCTTTAGTTTCATGTAGTGGAAAGGTGTATAAACCTTGCAAATTCCTAACAATTTTAAGGTTCATTTATCCCTTGCATTAGACTTTTTCCACCCATGGTGCCAAGGTTAGGCTTGTGTTATGCTCTCTAGCATTCTCTTTGTGCAAAACTATTTTCATGTTGCACTAACCTTATTGTTTCCTAGTGACTAAAGCTTTTAGAAGTTTTGACTACCTGGATGCCAGTGTGATGCACACTTGTCCGCATGATGTACACTAGCATCCCACAACAGACTATTGTACAATGGTCATTTCAGGGTATTTTTCCATCTTATTGCATGTTTAGGTCTCTTGGTAAAGGTTGTGACATGAATCCAAATGACTCCTTGAGACCTTGGACTTCCTTTTCTTCCCTCCAAGATCCATTTTTGAATCAATCTCTTCAATCAAGCAATCTTAAACATTCTTGAAGCATTCCTTCACTTCTAAAAACTCTCTCTTAATCTTTCACACTCAAAATCTCTCATATGAATCAACACAATAATATTACCAACACTCTCTACAAGATTTTGAACACACTACATCTAGCTAGGATTTCCTTGACATCTTCATCTTGTTGAGAACACCTTGCTCTTGGTTTTTGTAGGCTTCATCTCTTCTTTTTTGAGGTGATCATGTTATTTGCCTTCTTATTTACTTCTATTTTGCTTGTAGAATCTATTTAGAGTCCTTGAAATTTATGGGTTTTCACATATTCTTCTCTCAACACATATACACACTAGTTTATCAACCTTTGTAGACATAAGATTTGACATTCATAGATTATTATCACTACTTTTGGCTCTAAATATACTTAGGCTAAGAGCACACACATTTATTTATTATTTTCTATATTTGGCTGCCCATGGAGGCTGAAAGATTGAAACATGGGCTTAACCATTATTGGCAAGCTCCTTTGAAACCCCAAGCTTTTCCTTTTATCTTAGCTATAGATTTTGTGGGAGATATTCAACCATCTATGGAGGTTTGCCAATATCTTCCTCCTTTTCATTTTTATTTCCTTTACAAAATAAATAGATTAAATCATTTCTTTTTATTTCTATTGTCACCTAAATTCTTGATATGTTCTTATTTCCCTACTATGCAACAAGGCATAGATTTCAAGGGAAAAGGTGTATCTACCAATGTTTCTATTTCAATTGTCATATGAATTACATCACATCATGCAAACATCCATGTGCAACACAGGCATCCTTGGAAGAGACCTCTAGATTTCAATTCCAAGTTCTTTATTGTTGATTATTTATAGTTTTGCACTTAATTTGTTAATTTTGTGTTTCAAATTCCTGTAAATCCACATTTATCAGTTAGTGTTTATGTTTTAGCTTGGTAAAGAGCATTATTTCACCAGTGTAAAAACATATTAGGATTTGTTAGTTTGAATTTGTTCTTTTTTATTAGAATAGTAGCAAATCATTCTCTTCTTAAGAGCTAGTTTATCCTAGTGTGGTGCCTTTAAAACATTTAACTTGGAAAATAAAGAGTATTCTTAGTTAAATCACATTTTCAATATCACACTTATCATTGTAGATGATTACATGAAGATGTTAATGGAGCAAGAGGAAAGGAAGAAAGATATTGAGGGGCTAAAATAAAGAAAGAAGAAAAAATTGACGAGAGAAAGGACACAAGAAATATCACAAGAGAAAGGAAGGAGCAAGAAAAATTCAATAGACCACTACAGCACTAAGAAAATAAAATAAAAAATAGCAAAGGAAAGAGAATGAACAAGAAAGAAGCAACATAGGATCCAACAAGAATAAGATACAAAGAGATCTTGAAAGGGCAAAGAGGGAATTGGAGAGGCAAAAATGTTTGAGTGATCCATTGAACCCTTTTCCTGAACAACACACTTTATTGAAAGAGATGATGAACATTCATTTCCCTCAACATTTTTCCACAATAAATTTGTAGTTGTTACCCAAGCCTCAAGGTATTTCAAGTAGCAATCTAATTTCTCCTACAACAAGGGAGGAGCATATGGGCAGGAAAGCTTCACAAAGCACCAACACAACACCAAACTCCATTAAATCCTCAAGATTCTCATTTTCTCCATTATTTAAGTGAATGAATAATTGGCTACATTTAAGATTCAACTTACAGTACTAAATTTCTTTAGGTACTTAAGTGTTAAGATGGTATAAACGCATATGTTGTTTACTTCTTTTAACAAGCATGTATGCCATTTTCTCCAATGAGTAGGAAATTCAACTATATTTTTTCTTTACACCTTTTGATAGGCAAGTATGCCATTTTGTCCAATAAATAGGAAGATCATTTGCATATTGTCTTTTTGCAGACATGTATGCCATTTTCTTAGTCAATTGACATAATTATGTTTTTCCCTATTAATATATTACAACCTTAGCAATATATTTTTTTTTATCACTTGAAGGAAGGATATTCTATACAAATAGATTGTAAGCAATAAACAAAATAAAAATACCCCAAAAGTAAATTTGAAAATTAGGTAGTTGATACAAATGTTGTGAAAACAACATACTCAATAAATACCACTTGATGTAATCACATAGTTGAACATAAACAACCCTATATTGAAGGTTTGGGTTAACCATGCATCACAATTATTTTGTTACATACTCTAATTTTTTTTAAAATGAAAAATAGATATTTATGTCTTGTAGAAAATTTAATCATTTAGAGAAGTAGTAAACAAGCCATACAAATTCACCAAAAACAAGAAACACAAATAAAATTATAAGAATAAAGTGTTTGGATCATTCCCTTAGTGGGGTAGGAGGACCTCACCTTGCCATTGTAACCAAAATAAGTGTTGATTGTTTGACCACTTACATTCAAAACTATCAACTAACTCAAGTGAGAAAGACAATCCACAATACAAATGAAAACATAAATGATCAACATACTATTATAGACTATCAACATATAAAAGCCAAAGAGAATTATATTTGCATTGATATTGAATTTGTTATAAAATAGATAGTTCATTGCATACATATGTGTTTATAAACACAATGTTATGGAAGAGAATCTTGTTAAATGATTCTATGTAATAAAAAACATCCTTTGGATTGTAACTATCCTTAATCTTCATGCAACCCTTGGTAACAAGTACTAAAGGACATTTAATCCTTGACATCATTGATGACATAATTACCTTGATTTGTAAGAAAACATATAGATGGATTCACATGTACATCATCCTCCAATACACACACACATTGCAAGAGGAGTTTGAAGGTATATATGAATACTAGATGGTCATATATGGATGCACAACTACTAGGGAGAACTAATACACACAAATAAATTTTATCAAAATGGCAAATTTCTTGGGTTTTAACCTTGTTGAACACAAATACAAACTCAAACCTTGTGACATAGCTATTGTGAAAGATAAATATTTGTTTGTGTGTCTTAAGAAATAAGGGTAGAAGGAACCACTAATAAATCAAATACCATCATTTTATACAGATTCCTTGTTTCAAAGAAACATAATGTTTACAAAAGTTGTAAGTGCTAAAAAATGGATACATACAAATTCAATAGACCCTTGAATATATATTACTAAGTAAAACAAACAAATTTTTTATGTCCCACAAGTTGAAGTACTATAGTTCATTACAAGAAAAATAAGATTTTTTGAGTGAAAACAAGTACATGGTTTTTGCTAGTAGTATTAACCCATTCCACTAAAAACATAAAACTTCCTATTGTATATTGATTTTTCCTACCCATTGTAGTGATTGAATGAATCATTTATTTAACTAAATCTATATGGGATTCAAATGAAGTTTTGTTGGAGGAGACTTGGGAAGATAGGGGGAGCCTTGTTCATTGTTTCTCCTCCTAAACTATCTTGGAAGCATGTAATAGAAGTGCCTTTTATCAAGAATTAGATCACTAAAGAAAACTTAAGAGCACAAAATAAAAACCTACACCCTATTCATATTAACTAAACATAACTAAATTTTTAAAATATTATGCCATTGAATTTTCCATTCTCCTACAGATGTTTCTATTAAAATGACGTGCTGTTGTAATCTCCATCATCAACAGGTATATGAACAAGTATTTGTGCCCTGTACATTGCATTTACCTAGTGTATGTGATTATTAAAGCATGAGGCACTATCAATTGCAAGAGTGGTCACAAACATTTAATGCATTGTAAAGTCTATTGAATGTGTGGCACTTGGTTATTAAACACAAATAGGCTTAATGTTGTTATGTCGTAAAATGTCCCCCTAGGACTTTTTATCTCCTAGTTTAGCTCCTAGATTCCCTTGATTTAATCATGCATGTGTAAAACTTGTCCTAGAGCAAATTCCCCTGAAACCCATGACAAATGGGACTTAAAGGCCCATCTTAATTCTTAATCATAACTAAAAATAGGCCTTTGGACTTTGGCGCCCAAGCCCTAGTCTAGACCTATTTTGTTGGGACCTCAATTTAAAAGAGTCAGTTTATGACCATTAAGAAGTTTCCCTTTGTTGGCCTATTCAATTTAAATTATGAATGTTAGCAGGAATGTATATATAAACATGTTTACGACTTTGTTTTACAACTAGATGAATAATGCAAACTTGTGACTTTGAGCTAAGGGATATCAAGGCATTCATTGTGTTGCAAAGCAATGTTGTGTTGTCATTGTGTTTGTTTATTGCAGATGTGGCTTCATGAATCCATCTCCTCATGATTTAAAGGCTCTTCATCTCCATGAGGTTTCACCTCAAAGGTGATATCTATTTATGTTCAATCAATCTATCTTATCATTTGATTTTGCCTCTGTCCACCAAGGACACACACTCTCTATCTAACAATGGTGTTGGAAGGCTTGAATGGTATTCTAGGGCTTGACTGAGGCAAGTTCCTAAACACCACAACCCCCAACCCCTCTCTTATGATTACAGGTTACAGGTGCAAGATCTTGTAGAGAGGAGTTGTAGGAGATCAAAGCAGAAGATAAAGATTCTGTTGAAAGGCACAAGACAACTGAGAGGGGGGGTGAATCAATTGTATCAAAGACTTTAACTTCTTTTAAAAAAATCACTTTCACATTCACTTACTTTAACTCCTTATTCTATCATGAAGATTAAACATGAAAAGAAAAATCAAAACATAAACACATCAACACCATACACACATGAACACTAGATTTTTATGTGGAAAACCCTAAAAAAAGAAAAACCACGATGAGTGTTAGCTCACGATATAATGTAGTAACAATATCGAATAACAAAAGAGGCTCACTACAAAAGGGCTCACTGCCCAAATGAAAGGCTCACTACAAAAGGGTGGCTCACTACCAATGGGTGGCTTACTACCAGGGGTTGGCTCACTACTAGGATGGGTGGCTCACTACCTTTAACTGATATAGTAGCATCTACAACATGCCTGAGTTTAGTTCCATGAAGTGCAATATATCTCCTCTACTCTGTTATGATTTTAGAACTCACACTTTATCTTTGCATCTTTGTACCATCACACCTCACTCAAGAATTATTTACATACATTTATACCAATCATCAACCTTGGAATGTACATCAAGGTTGACATTACAATCTACAACTATTAGAACTATCTCTAAGGTCGGCATACATACATAAATCAAATTAGGACTAGACCTAAACAAACTTGCAGAGAAAATGAATGAAAAAGGAACACTTCATAGCTTACCTTGGATCCAAATACATCTTCACATACGACAACATGCTTCCACAATCCACGAACCACCTCCATAACAAGTGTAATGACCAGGTTGGTCATAACTAGTGCAAACATCAAGAATACTTAAATACATGCTTCCAAGAGCTTCATTATAGCCTATGGATCAATCACACACCTTAAATACATTCTGGAGACATCCAAAAACAACATAGAGTCACTTGGGTTCCAACAAATCAAACCACAATAGATCTCACTTGAAGACAACAAATATCACTTGAAGACACATCACAGATTGCTTTCAACAGACACTATCAAACTCTGCTAATTAGTAAATTACTTTCTAGAGCACCAAAACACAAATCCTTTGGTATGAAGATAGCTAAGGACTTTATAAACTTAAGTCTAGAGCTGCAAGGCCAAAATCTAAATTGCGGAGACATGCAAAGCAAAATACTTTCTCCCTATCACTTTGCAAACATTGCTAGGCATAGTCTTCAAACTGGTGAATAGCACTTTCTCTGCACAGTGATCCAAACCACCAATTTCTAGATTTATAATCTTCAAACACTTATTTAAATCATTTCCAAATATCATACTCTAGTCTTTAACCCAAAGAAAATGCAAAGCAAAATACTGGGATAGTGTTCTTATCATGATAACTTAATCAATCAACAAATAGCAATATCAAAAGATACAGTTGGCACCAATGACAACACAAACATGTTGACATCAATGACAACACTAGTTAGCACATACTTGTAACAGATTCAAGATCTAAATAAAAGAGTATAAAGTATCCCCTTTTAGACTAGGGTGCCTACCCTTGTGTCCTCCTGATTGCCATTGTCAGAAACTTTGAAATAGGTTGCAGTCTTCATCATCTTATAGTTCTAGATCTATAGAAAAAGTGGCTTGATGGACTAGGGCACCCTCCCCAGTGTCCCCAAAGTTTCCACTTTCTAGAATTTGAATCTTGGTATGTTTCTAATCTATATTTAGTGCCTTCCTGTGTGATCATTTGTCATATCTTGTCCATCTATAACTGAAATCATAAAATTAGGGTTTAAGTCTTAATCAAACTAGGGTTTGACAAATTAAGCAATCTAATCTATCTTTCCATATCATTCCTAAGTGACATCAACCTTTTGTTGGTTTGACTAGCATATTGTGTGTTGGCACTAATGTCAACTTGTTTATGGATCAAGTATTTAAGTTGTTTGATCAGGTACATAGGAGTTTTGTGATGTGACATTATGTTTTGAGATTGTTGACAAACAAAAATATGACACATTGTGTTGGAATTTGTTGGAATGATGTTTGTCATTAATATCAAGGCACTTGTAGATCAGCTAGAGGGTACATCATTAGGAGGTCAGTGCTTCTTGTCTTTGGTCTTCATATGATAGGACGTCACCTTCATATGTCATGTCATTGTTCTTGCAGAAGAGTTGAACTCGACACATTCTCAGTCAGATTGGTATGCCAAAGTAATGGTTGATCTTCCGTTCAGAGGATGTGATGTTGCTTCATGTCATGCTTCAGTTCATTTAGCATGCTTCATGTTGTGATGTCATTGATGGTTCAAGAGTTTGGGTCATTGGTCTTCATTATAGTCATTGATGTCTCAGGAGTTATCTCAAGATTCAATGTTGACTCAGGATGATCTCAGAATCCTCATAATGCTCATGATGTTCATTGTCAATGTTCTTGGTATATGATTCAAGGAAGGTCATCTCTCATGTTGGTATATATGATTCAAGGAAGGTCATCTCTCATATTGGTATTTATGATCATCAAGATGAGTTGAGTTATAAGAGCTCATGATGTTGATGTTCAGTTGTGTTCTCTACAAAGATTAAGGTTTATGGTTATTTCATCTGTGATAATAAATTAGGGTTTTGTATCCTTTAAAATATGTAAATCCTATTCTTTAAACCCTAATGTTTCAATGAATAAACCCTATACTATATTCCTAAAGACATAATTCACTCCATTCTCTTGTTGCAAGTATGGGTCTATCCGGTGTTGTCATTGATGTCAACATACTCATGTTGCATTGATGAGAAGGATTGGATGAGCAGATAGGAGCATTAGAGACTGTGAAGTGAAGACCCTAGCTAAGATGCAGATCAGAGGATACAGTTTAAAGGGTTTGTAGATATGAGTCTTTAGATGATCCAGTCAAGATTTCAGAGGTCTGCATGAAGATCTGAAGAAGTTATGGCTGCTCAAGTAGAACTGGTTCCAGCAGGAGTTCAAAGGTGACAGAGTGACACAGATAGGTCCGGTGAGATCCAGAAATACATTATCCCATTCTGTGGATTGGAGGGAGTGTTTAGGAAGTCCTTGAGAAGTGTCAACTAGATTGCTTCATGGTTTGAAGGTTCGGAAGTGCCTATTCCTTTGTGACAGTGATGACAGACTGTGTTCTTGAAGTTTTGAATGGAGAGAAGATTTCCAGAAAGAAGATGAAGTGCAGATGTTCTTGGTGATTTAGGAAAGGTTGTGGTGATCTTTGGATTGTTTCTAGTTCATGTTGGTGGTCCGTATTAAAGTTAGAGTTCACATTTGAAGAATAACCACCAGATGTTGGTGTTCTTCCTGAGACTGGCCGACCGGATGTATTACATGTCTTGCGGATGATCTTATAAGTGTTTTCTGACTTAGATGATTGTTCCTAAGTTGATGCCTTGTATAAATAAGGGATTGTGAATTCATTCCAGAGTGTGTCTTGTGTGGATGAGTGTGGAGTAGCGAGGAACAGAGCGAAACGCAGAGCAGAAGTTTTTGGGCTTAAATGGAACTGATCCAAGCATGGTAAAGATGCTATTCACCAGTTCAATTTGTAATACTTGTTACTTTGTAGATAGTGTGTCTCTTGTAGGCAATGAGCCTCTTATGAGCAGTGTGCTTGGGCAGTGAGCCCTAATTGGCATGTGCCATCTATTCTTTCTATTCTTCTAACAGAGAATACTTTTTGGGTTAATCATCCCGTGGTTTTTCCCTTGACCAGGTTTTCCACATCAAAATATTGGTGTCTCATGTGTTGATGTGTATCTGCTCTTGTGTTAATGCTTTATGCTTTCTTGATTGATTAATTATTATGCTACTGAATAACAAAGTGGATTTAAGTGTTTAATTTGAAAGCAAGTTTTGGACAACTGATTCACCCTCCCCTCTCAGTTGTCTGTCCTGAATCCAACAATTGGTATCAGAACCAAGTTCCTCTAAAAGGAGCTTAGCCGCTTGAGGAGATCCAGGATGTCATCTTACAAGGACAGTCTAAAGTTTGATGGAACCAATTTTAATCTCTGGAAAGGTTGCATGAAATGTCACTTGAAATGTATGGGAATGGCGTACTGGATCATGGCTACAACACCATATGTACCTCCACAAGGTGGTCCAAGAACCCTAAATGAAATCACAGACACTGAAAACAATCCGCGGACTATAGAGGCTCTTCTAAGCACATTATCTGACTCTGAGCTCTCAAATGTTATTGACCTACCAACAGCTTATGAGATTTGGCAAAAATTGGAACTTTTACATGAAGGAGACATGTATGTCAAAAGTGCAAGGTTACAAAGTCTGAAAGGAAAATTTGAAAATTTGAAGATGAGAGAAGATGAAAACATCTCTACTTTTATGCCAAGAGTAAATGAGCTTGTTTGTGGAATTAGAAATGCTGGTGGAGTCTTGGATGAAGATGAGATTGTTGGCAAAATTCTCAGATCCCTTCATGCTTCTTACAAAATCAAGGCAGTTGCCATTGAAGAATTCAGAGCCCATACAACTATCACAAGAGATCAACTGGCTGGTAAATTGGCTACATTTGAAATGTCCAAGTTTGGAGATGACCCCCCCAAGACTAAATCTACATTCAAAGCCAGTGCATGTGTCAAAGGTAAACAAATGTTTGATTTGGGAGAGAATTCATTAAAGAAACTATCATGGTATGAAAAAATAAGAAAAGACATGGAAGAAGAAGAAGCAGAAACAACTCAACTTGAAGCCCTCTTTGCAAAGAGGCTTCCAAGAGGATCTAGTAAGTATGAAGGAAAATTGCCCTTTAAGTGTTTTAACTGCAATAAGATTGGTCACTTTGCCTCAAGATGTCTGGAAAGATTTTCAAGGCCAAATCCTAACAGACCAAGGTTCTAAAAGAATTGTTATTATGTTCATGAAGAAGATGATAATGAAGGAGTAGCAGATGATGAATCAAAAGTAGGAAACAAATCCGGAAGTGAATGGGTGTTTATTGCCATCAAGGAAGAAGATCCAATGCCCTCTGAACCTGCAACCATAAAATAGTACAAAAAACTCTGGCTGCCCAAGTTAAAGAAAAGGATGATTGGGTCATTAACAGTGGATGCTCTCACCATATGACAAGTGACAAAAATAAGTGTTTAGATTTGGAAAGGTATGAAGGAGGAGTGGTAAAGTTTGGTGATAATTCTGCTGGTAGAATCAGAGGTAGGGGAACTATTTCTTCTGATGGAAAGAACAAAACCGGTAATGTATTGTATGTTGAAGGATTGAAGCACAATCTTCTCAGTGTTGGTCAGTTGGTGGACAAAGGTTATGATCTCCGGTTCAAGAATGGAAAATGTAGGATCTTTGAAAGTTCTAGAATAGAGATTGCATCTGGTACTCAAACAAAAGGTAATATCTTTCATTTAGTTGGTACTAGTAAAAGTTGTTTGTTTGTACAAGTTGATCAGAGTTGGTTATGGCATAGAAGGATGTGTCATGTAAATTTTGATAACATCATCAAGATAAGCAATACTCATGTTGTAAGAGATCTTCCAAAATTGGTAAAACCTACAAATAGTTTGTGCAAAGAATGTCAGTTGGGGAAACAAAGCAAAGTCTCATTCAAAAGCAAGGATCAATCCTCTATCGGATTATGGGAATTAGTTCATACTGATCTATGTGGTCCGACAAGAATCAAGAGTATGCAAGGTGATAGATATTTCATGTTATTAATTGATGACCATTCCCGGATGATGTGGGTTACCTTTCTAAAAGAGAAATTAGAAGCTTTTGAGAAGTTCAAAATTTTCAAGGCTATGGTAGAAAATGAAACCGGATTGAAATTGAAATGTCTGAGGTCTGATAGAGGTGGTGAATTCACATCCAGTGAGTTCATAGATTTTTATGATAAGCATGGTATAAAGAGACAATTGTCTACTCCTAGGACTCCACAACAGAATGGAGTAGTAGAGAGAAAGAACCGGACCATCCAGGAAGCATCTAGGATAATGATGATGGAAGCAAATGTTCCTTAGATGTTCTGGAGAGAAGCTGTCAGCACTGCAGTCTATACTCTCAATCGAGTTCAAATCAGAAGCAATACCGGTAAGACTCCTTATGAACTTTGGTTTGGCATCACTCCTACTATGAGTTATTTCAGAGTGTTTGGTAGCAAATGTTACATTAAAAGAGATGAAGATCTAGGCAAGTTTGATGCTAAAAGTGATGAAGGAATATTCTTAGGTTACTCCACTCAAAGCAAAGCATACCAGTGTTACAATAAGAGACTGAGAAAGATGATAGAAAGTACAAATGTGAAGGTTGATGAAGGAATTGAGAGACCTTCAAGGTTTTATGAATATGATGAAGATGATCAGAATGGTGTTCTGATTCAAGGAGCCCAAACTCCTTCCGGTACTCAGAATCAAACAGATCCGGTAATTTAGGAAGAAGAGATGAGTCACAATGAACTTGATGAAGAATTAGAAGTGCAAGAAACTCCCGAAGTTCTCCAGGTATGTAAGACTAAACCACTCTAAAGATCAGATCATAGGTGATAAAAGCAAAGGTGTGCAAACAAGAAGAAGAATTGTTTAAAACTCAGATGAGTATTGTCTGATTTCAAAGATAGAACCTAAGACAGTAAATGAAGCTTGCAATGATGAAAACTGGACTAAAGCAATGGAAGAAGAGATGATGTAAATTGAGAAAAATCACACTTGGGATCTTGTTCCCAGACCTAGAGACAAAAATGTGATTGGAACCAAATGGGTCTTTCGGAACAAATTGAATGAAGTTGGTGATGTAATCAGAAACAAAGCCAGATTGGTTTGCAAGGGCTACTCTCAAATAGGAGTTGATTTTGAGGAAACTTTTGCTCCAGTGGCAAGAATTGAAGCAGTCAGATTATTTCTTGCCTATGTTGCCTTCAAGGATTTCAAAGTATATCAGATGGATGTCAAGTCTGCCTTCCTAAATGGTGATTTGGAAGAAGTTTACATTGAGCAACTAGATGGAATTCAATTGTCTGATCATGGTGATATGGTCTACAAGTTGAAGAAATCTCTGTATGGACTAAAGCAAGCCCCAAGAGCTTGGTATGAAAGGTTGGATAAGCATCTTTTGAAGATTGGTTTCAACAAAGGTATTGTTGACAATAATTTGTATTTCAAAATTGATCATGAAAATATCTTTATTGTTGAAGTGTTTGTTGATGATATCATTTTTGGAGGAAGAGATAGTATGTATAAAACTTTTGTAAATCAAATGAAAAATGAATTTGAGATGTCTTGGTGAAATGAATTTCTTTTTGAGTCTACAAATCACTCAAACAAAGAAAGGAATTTTCATTTCTCAGACTAAATATGTGAAAGAATTGTTGAAGAAATTTGGGATGGAAGACTCAAAACCAATGCATACTCCTATGGCTACCGGATGTAAATTGAGCAAAGATGATGATTCTCCTAAGACAGATTAGACAAAGTATAGGTCAATGATTAGAGGACTATTGTATCTCACTTAAACTAGACCAGACATTATGCAGGCTGCTAGTCTTGCTGCTAGATTCCAGGCTGATCCTAGGGAATCTCATGTCATGGCAATCAAGAGGATTTTTAGATATCTAAAAGGGATAGTTGAGTATGATCTATGGTACCCTAGAGATCATGATTTCTCTCTTCATGCATATACAGATGTAGATTGGGCAGGAGATGTGGATGAATAGAAGAGTACCAGTGGTGGAGCATTCTTTTTGTGAAAGAGATTGGTTTCTTGGTTAAGCAAGAAACAAAAGGCAATATCTCTGTCTACAGCTGAAGCAGAATACATTGCAGCAATAGGTAGTTGCACTCAAGTTTTATGGATGAAGCAGATGCTAAGAGATATTAAAGTAGAGTATGAGGAGCTTATCACAATCTTCTGTGATAATTCAAGTGCAATAAATATTTCTAAGAATCCGGTGTTGCATTCTAAGACTAAGCATATATCTATCAAATTTCACTTTCTGAGAGAGCAAGTGAACAGGGATGAAGTCAGACTGGAGTTTGTGCCCTCCAAGGATTAGATTGTAGATATCTTTACTAAACCTCTTCCCAAGGACTCTTTTGAGTATCTCAGGGAGAAGTTAGGGGTTATTACCCCTCTGGTGATGAACTAGGATGCACTGATGTGCATCAGTCTGGTGGATATCAGTCATATCTTGTGATCCAGATTGGTGATGGGGAGCTACTACTCAGGGGGAGCAACTGGTATGATTCTAAAGTATTGGAGATGCAAGTATGAGCCCTTTGCCATTGATGTCAAAGGGGGAGAGAAGACATGTGAAAAATAGGTGGTTGATGTTCAAAGGGGGAGTAGTAAAGGAAGAGAAGACATGTGAATGATTGTTGCTGAAAGGGGGAGTTGTGACAAAAAGGAGAAGTTCTTGTCTTGATAGTTTTTCACATCATATGTTGCCATCAATGACAAAGGGGGAGATTGTTGCAAGTATGGGTCTATCCGGTGTTGTCATTGATGTCAACATACTCATGTTGCATTGATGAGAAGGATTGGATGAGCAGAAAGGAGCATTGGAGATTGTGAATTGAAGAGCCCAGCTAAGATGCAGATCAGAGGATGTAGTTTAAAGGGTTTGTAGATATGAGTCTTTAGATGATCCAGTCAAGATTTTAGAGGTTTGCATGAAGATCTGAAGAAGTTATGGCCGCTCAAGTAGAATCAGTTCTGGTAGGAGTTCAGAGGTGATAGAGTGACACAGATAGGTCCGGTGAGATCCAGAAATACATTATCCCATTCTGCGGATTGGAGGGAGTGTTTAAGAAGTCCTTGAGAAGTGTCAACTAGATTGGTTCATGGTTTAAAGGTTCAGAAGTGCCTATTCCTTTGTGACAGTGATGACAGACTGTGTTCTTGAAGTTCCGGATGAAGGAGACAAGATTTCCAGAAAGAAGATGAAGTGTGGATGTTCTTGGTGATTCAGGAAAGGTTGTGATGTTCTTTGGATCATGTCTAGTTCATGTTGGTGGTCCACATTAAAGTTAGAGTTCACATTTGAAGAATAACCACTGGATGTTGGTGTTCTTCCTGAGACTGGCCGACCGGATGTATTACACGTCTTGCGGATGATCTTATAAGTGTTTGCCAACTTAGATGATTGTTCCTAAGTTGATGCCTTGTATAAATAAGGGATTGTGAAGTCATTCTAGAGTGTGTCTTGTGTGGATGAGTGTGGAGTAGCGAGGAAGAGAGCGAAAGGTAGAGCATAAGTTTTTGGGCTTAAATGGAACTGATCCAAGCATGGTAAAGATGCTATTCACTAGTTCAAGTTTGTAATACTTGTTACTTTGTAGACAGTGTGTCTCCTGTAGGTAGTGAGCCTCTTGTGAGCAGTGTGCTTAGGCAGTGAGCCCTAATTGGCATGTGCCATCTATTCTTTCTATTCTTCTAACAGAGAATACTTTTTGGGTTAATCACCCTGTGGTTTTTCCCTTGACCGGGTTTTCCACGTCAAAATCTTGGTGTCTCATGTGTTGATGTGTATCTACTCTTGTGTTAATTCTTTATGCTTTCATGATTGATTAATTATTATGCTACTGAATAACAAAGTGGATTTAAGTGTTTAATTTGAAAGCAAGTTTTGGACAACTGATTCACCCCCCCTCTTAGTTTTCTGTCCTGAATCCAACATCTCTGCCCGTCATGGGGAATTGCACTTTTTGTTTTAATCAGTCATTGACCTGTTATTGTAGGTCACTCCACTTAACATGACCTACTAGAGGGGTCTATACACATTGTGGATGACCAACCCTCTCCCTCCTTTACCATTTTCAGTGGTCTCCTCTTATGCACTTGAGCATGAAAAAGAAAATCGAGGGTTATTTTTTAAAGGTTTGATGGGCACACTGCTTGAGATCGGTGGTGTATATTTAAACTTTGACCGCTCTCCCTTGAGTTTGCAATTTGACATGTCTACAGCCATCTATAAGATATAACTACATAAATAGTGATTTTTAAGGCTATTTTTAGCCATTTAAAAGGCAATTGCTTTCAAAGATTTAAAGCTTTATTTTTAAGGAGATTATTTATATTTTTAAACTCCACTAGTGTGCCTCTTGAAGCATTGAAGACTACAAAGGAGAACTTTTTTTTTTTTTTTCAAAAGTCAGAAGAGTGGTGATTTAATTCCTTTGTGAGTGTTGTTTAGGGGTTTTCATGATTTCTTTTTTGTCCTCATGCAAATGGGAGAGTGGCTTCAAAGATAGAAGATATTTTTTTATTTCTATGAGAAGGGCTAATTGATTAAAATATTATTGAAGACATTTAATGAAAAGTGATGGAAATCTTTTATGGATTTGTTTTTGAAAGGGGGAGAATGAATATGTAGAGGTTTTTAAAATGAAAGATGGTTTTATTTTTTTATTATTATTGCAAGTGTAGAATGAGGACTTGATGCAAAAATTTAATGTGGAAATGGTCTACATTTGACAAAGATTTTATTTTCCTGACAGAGAATCATGTATGGGTTTCTTATTATGTATTGAAAAAGGGGTTTTCATGTTTTATGAAATTGAAGTGTGAAAAATGAGAGTTGTAGAGAGTGTGTTGGCCTGAGGATTATGAAGTGTGTGATATCTTCTTGCAGTTGATCTAAGCACAATATGAAGACAATATATAGTTGATTATGCAGAGTGTGAATCAAGATGAGATGATGAAAAAGAATTGGGTGATTGTGAGAGTGGATGTTTTGATTGAAGATTGAGAGGTGTATGAGTTAATGTTGCAGGTGATTCAAGATTAGTAAGAGCACATTATGGAGCAAATATGTAGAGTACTAATTCAGATGATTTAATTTTAGATCGAGAGAAAAAGATATGTTGTAATGAGAATTGTAATGAAACAAAGAAATCCTCTATACCCTTTATGCTATTCTAAGATTGAATGTTTTGCTAGTGAGGCTTGTATAGTCAGTGAGGCTTGTTTGTAGCCAATGAGGCTTGAATGTAACCAATGAGGTTTTCCAGTGAGGTATAATGGAGATTAAAGTTTATAGTGATTTTTATCCTATTAGGGTTTTCCACTCAATCACATGTGTCATGTGTTGATCATGTTTTTGGCTTTGTGAATGTGTTATGTCCTGGAGCATTTGATTTATGTTTCATGTTGAATTTATACATGTTGAATGGTATTGATATTATTGTGAGAAGATCTTGATTTTTAGAATTAATATTTTGTTGATCACTGATTCACCCCCCTCTTAGTGGTCCGTAGTATTCCAACACCTATAGCCGAGTCCTCTTCATCTGTAGTGACTCAGATTGATTGTTGTTCTTGAGTGTTATTGTGAAAGGAGGGTTTTGATTGAATCTACCTTAACCACACTTCAGCCATATTCACTTTTCATACATAACATTTTGGTGAACCTATGTTTTTAAAGAACTTGCATCTTGCTAAGTGTTGTAATCAGTTTTACATTCATCTATATCATTTTCATCATCCTACATTCAAAAATCTTGTATAAATTTGAAATTTTTGAAAACAAAAAGCATTCTAGGCTTGTATTAAGGCATAGTTTGCACTATTTTTCTTGCATATCATTGAAAACATTTAATTTTCTGATATTTACATCAGATATAATATAAATTACAATAGTTCATCATTTAATAATCTTTCATTTGCATTTACAAGCTTCATTTGCTAGGGTTTTGCTTAAAAAGTTACATTTTTCATATAACCTATTCTTAGCAAAAACTAGGGTTTGTAGAAAAAAATTCATTTTCAGATTTTGCTACTCCTTTTCAACATTATTTCAAATCTAATTTTGAAGTGTAGTGTTGGACCATAGTGCATATTTTCACATCCTAGCTTTGAAACTTTCACCTTTTTCAATTACACATTATGTATTTCAACAAGCATAACTACCTTACTCCTTTGGTTTGTTCTATTACTTTGTACATTGAGTGTTGAATGCCTTTACATGAGTTGTATAACATGTTGCCCTAATAGAAACATCCCTCTAAGAAGAAGCATTAGACTAATGGGTTCTAGTGCTCCCAATAGCAATGGTGTACCAACATCGAAAAATCCATTGAACACAAACTTTACAAAAGGTGAAACACAAACTTTGCAAGATATCATACATCCTACAACTACAATGGAAGAATAAAAATTTCATGATTTTGAAGATCCTATTGATTTGATAACACATGTACTTAATGATCAAATCAACAAACTTGTTAAGGAACTAGCTGATTTTCAAGCATTTGTGGAAAAAAAAAGGATAGCTGAAGAGGCTGTACCTATTGTTCATAGTCTAAATAAGTTATTAAAAGAAGGACAAGATGGTGTTAATACACTATATGGACTAGCCCATATAGTGCATAACAATATTATGACATTGTCTAACTGTGCAAATACTATTAATAATATGTCACCACCAAGTCATACATAGGTATCAACACCTATACCAACTACCAGAATGTCTACTTTCACATCATCAATCCTCACTACTAATGCACAAGTTTGTAGTAATGCTACCACTAGTATTGAAGTATCTAATGACATTAATTCATACAATTACAAGGTTGTGGGATTCAACCACCTCTCCATTCCACCTATTCTCAACCACCTTTCACTTACAATTGTTCTCAACCACCTTTCATTACCACTCACAACCAATCACTTCAAAAATTCATGACCACAACTTCTAATTCTTCTCAACAACATATCGCATCTCCTAATGATGCCCTTTTAAACCAACTTTTGCAAAGCATGACCTCTTTACAATAGAAGGTGATAAACTTGACTAATTCTTCCCAACCTACTCTATCAACATATCATGCTCATAATCCTTTATCTTATGCAATCTTGAGAACTCCTATGCCTAAAAATTTTGAGACTCCTCAATTTGAAAAGTATGGTGGTAAAGATGATCCTAATACTCATGTGGCAGCATTCACGGTGATGTGTACTGATTTCTTCTTTAAGGAGGACTTTCTAGCAAAACTCTTCCTATGATCTCTCAAAGATATTGCTTTGGAATGGATTTTCTTTTTACCTCCAAACTCAATAAACTCTTTCTTGGAACTAGTTGATCAATTATTACAACATTTCCAAGCAAACATTGGACCTACGGTCTCTTTGATTGACTTAGTTCATTGTAAACAAGGTTCAAAAGAGAAATTGATAGAATTCATCAGTCGATATCAAGGTCTCATCTCACAAATACAATATCTGATTAAAGATGAAGATTTCCAAAAGGTATTCATTATGAATTTACAACCTAACATCCATGATAAAATCCTCTTGATAAAGTATAGCTCTTTTCAACATCTATGCACATCCCTTTTTGATTACCAGCTTTCATATAGTCAATATGAGAATCAAAACTCATCAGCTCAAGTTGGTCAATCCATGATTGGAACTTCACAAAATAACTTTAAGAGGTATAACAAGAGTTTCATCAAGATCAATGGATAGTATTCAAATAATTTTCAATCACAAGTGTCTGCTATTAGTAATCCTAAATGGATACCATTTCATTTCAAGCAACAAAAACAACAATAGTTTACTCCATTATCTGACTCTCTTAAATCAATTATGAATCAAGCAGTAAACAATAATCTTTTGAATCTTCCTCGTGTGAAACCATTTGATAGTAATAGGATACAAGGACCATCATTTGATGCTAATGCTTTTTGTTAGTATCACCGATTGGTAGGTGTATATGCCTAAAAATGACAGGACTCTATCTAAATAAATATTCTTAATATTTATTTCATTCTAGTTCCTCTATCAATAAATAAACAAATTTATTTATTCGATTCACATTCCTCCCAGTTAATTAAATATCAAAATATTTAATTACCTCTTCTAAAGTCAAAATTAAATAAAATCCTTTATTTAATTTAAATTCTTCCAAACAGTTAAATAATTCTTAATTATTTAATTTAAATCAATTCTTCCTCCAAATTTAAATAAATCAAATCAAATTTATTTAAATTCTCTCAATTTCTAAAAATAAAATACAATCAAATATTTTATTTATTCTTCCAAGTCATGCAAAAACAATTAAATAAATTTATTTATTTAATTTGCTTTCTTATCTTCTAAATTCCTCAAAATATCTTCCAAATCTTCTAAAAATAAGTCTTCTTCTTCATGCAAACAAAATTAAATAACTTATTATTTAATTTCTCTCAAATCATGCAAAAGCAAATCACAAGTTGAGTTAACTGATTTATTCAACCTTATTTTTATCAACAACTCTTAAATTAGAAAAAAACATTCTAATTTATGAAAGCAAATCTTTTCTTTATAAAAGAAAGCAGTTAACTCAAACAAAACAACTTTTGTGTGGCACTTGTCTTCTTTCTATTCATGCACATTCTCTCAAGATTTCTATACCGTTGATCTTCTTATTCTTTCTATACCATTGATCTTCTCTCTCACAAGTCTATAAATTGAACCCTATTCTTCCATTTCAATCATCTAAACTTTTAGTATTATTACTCTGCAGGAATTACAGTGCCCCTTTGGCACCCAAGTCATTCCATTTGCTTGTGATCAACTCATTACCATCAACTCATTACCATCACCATTATCAGTGTTGTGGAGCTCATCTTCATTGCAATAAACTATCAAAGTCATTCTCTGTTGACATCTTGAAGAAATAGCAAGGAAGTGCACCTTCTGAGGGCCATATTCATACACAAGATCGATTAAGATAGGCAATCAATGGAAGCCGTCAAGTGAAGAGGTTTGCAAAGGTATGAAGTCCTTTGATTGATAGATTTCTTTGTTTCTTATTCCATTGAGTTTTAGGTATTATTGATATATTATATTGATTATTCATTTATACACCAATTTTTCCTTAACATTTTTGGCACCCACCGTGGGGCCTTGCCCTGATTTAATCCAAAAATTAATTTTTTTGTGCTAAGGTTCCGTACATAGGAGGATTCAATGCATCTAACCAATTCTATCACACATCTGAGCTCTATTTCAGCGGTTCTGATCTTTCAGCGCATTTACCTCATGAAGTTGCGTGTCTGTGTTTTGTTAAGGCACATTTACTGAAACTGCGCATATACTCTCTATTTCTGCACTTTTGACCTCTATCTTAGCACTTTTGTAAGAGCTGCACATCTGACCTCTGTCTCTATGCATATGACCTCTGTACCTACGCATATGATTCTGACAGTGACTTTGTGGGTTTTCTTGTGATTTTGCTAACGTTGACACTTCTCGCAGCATTTTTCGCTTATCTACTTGCAGGTTAGGGGCTGGTTTAGACATTCTAGCTGCATTGTTAACACACATTGTATTTTTAAAAGGATAGTAATCAAATGTTCATGTAAAATGACATCTAGATCTAACTAGGAAGGGAGTAACTTGATCTTGTTGCATCAACAAATTGAATCTAGTCCCAATGCTAGGAGGATAAAATTGAATCATTGCTATCTTATTGCTATCTTACTTTCAAAGTTAACAAATTGCATATGTGCCCAAGTAGCTAACTCATTTAGTCTTTTTCATTTTAATTAGGGGAAAAGAACCACTGTCTTTTGTGTTTTTGGGAATGATACTAGGTCTATGCTCTCTCCTATCTTGGGTGACCAAAATGCCAGACAGATCATTTTCACATGTGTTAAACCTTTAGAGAGGCCTTCCCTTAGATATCCTTCCGTCCAAGTGGGAATGACCTTATGTGGTAACAAGCTAAAGCTAACCTCTACCAAGACACTATAAATAAATTGTGTTTGGAGTGAAAGCTTCAAACAACGAGTGAAGTTGTGTTATCTCAATAGCCAACCTCCCCCAAAACCCTGTAAGGCACAACCCTTTCAAGTCAAGAGACTCCATAACGGAGAGTAGTGTTGCTGCATGTATAACCACTCAAATGGTTGTACTTATTAATCATCCTTTGTTTTTAGTAGCCAAAAACCCCTATAAGCTAGTGCAGGGAAGGGCGATTATCACCTCCCAAAGATGCCTCATCTAGAAATAGTGAGAATTCAGTTTATATTGTCTCAACCATCCTAGGATTTTTACTTTCTTTTGAGTCAAAAAGAGTCCAAAAATTTACAAAAAAAATTAAAAACCATGAAAATATTCTTTGTGTTTGCTATGTCTGCTTGTCATAATTGAGAAAATCAGATCAAAAAGATCAATTTGCAACCAAGAAACCAAAAACATTGAAAAACATGTCAAAAACTTTGCAGAAATAATTAGAAAACTAGAACTGCGCATCTGTCTTGTAGAGCTGCGCATCCATTTTGACCTGCCGTACATTTATTGCGACTTCCTGCACATCTATCATCTGTTACTGCACTTTTATCCTTCACTAGATCTGTGCATTTATCCTAACTTACTGTGCATTTATCCTCTATTTTAGTGCATTTATTGCTACGCATCTGCAACAGTGAACTTTTCCACATCTTTAGAGGGAAAATTATTAGCTTTTCTAGATAGCCATTTCAGCCTTGTTCTAGTTTATGAGATCAGATTTACCATGTAGTCACCTCTCCCATCCGCTTTCACAGCATACCCTCTCTTTTGTCAGTCGTCCTATCCACCTTCTACTAGGTCTTCCCATAAACAAGTCAAAGTTCCTATATCAGATTAGTGTAAGACCTCTTTTCAGATCATTTCAGATTCAAGTAACCCTAGTAGGTCACAAAACTTCACTAGTGGTCTTGGTGCACGACTAGTCTCTACATAGTAAACGGGTACCGGCTATCCTTATTTGTGGCTATCATCTTGTGTCGACCAACTTACTTGGAATCATTGATCAAAAGAGTCCCTTGTTCGGATCTCATCACCACAAGTATCCTCTTCTCAACAATCTCCACCAACACCTTGCCAAAGTCTCTAGTGTCACCCCACCCCACTTCTTCCCATGTCACCTTGCATGGTATTAACCAGATTACAAAAGCAAAAACAACTCAAAATGGTAGGAACATCTAAGCAAATTGTCTCCCCTCATGACAGTGATGAGCAAATCTCTCATGAAGAGTACCAAGAAGCCCTCCAAAATCAAAATTTTCAACGCATGCTAGACAAAATACTTAAAGAGGACCCTCAAAATTACTTCCTTCATCTTGCAACTCAAGGACTTAAACTCCCCTCAGAATTTGATCTTGACAAACTAAAGGAGTCTGCAAAAGAAGAGACTCACAAAAAGAGCACAAATGATGAAAGCTCCCCTGACAAAGATAAAGGTAAAAAGGCAATAGACTCCAACATACCCCTGGACATATTAAAACAAATCGAGAGCCTAGCGCAGAAAGTGGCAGATCTCCAAACAGGACCACCCACTAAAACTTACTCATTGGAGGATATCTTGCCATACCCCTTTGACAAAAGCTTGAACATGGTACCTTTCCCCTTTCGGTTTGAAGTTCCTAAGTTTGACAAATACAAAGGAAAAGGGGACCCAAGAGATCACATTAGGGAGTTTAGCGTCGCGTGCCTAGAAGTAACTCACAATGAAACTTTCCTAATGAGACTATTCCTTAGATCTCTAGGTGGTCAAGCCATAGAATGGTTCTTGCGACTTCCCCCAAGTATCAAAACTTTTGATGAGTTAGTAAACAAGTTCGTCCAACACTTATCGTATAACATTGAACATGAAGTTTCCATGCTTGACCTATGCAATACAAAGAAAAAGAGTGGTGAATCTTTCGTCACCTTCTTACAAAGGTGGAGACAACTCACGAGCAGATGCTGATATCACATGCCTGAGAAGCAAATGACAAAGATGTTTATCCACAAACTTAACCCTGATCTAAGCTACCAAATCTAAATTCAATGCCCTACCTCATTTACAAAAGTCATTGAGATAGGATTATTTATCAAGAAAGCTATGATCGCCAAGGGGCAAATAAAGTTGTACAAGGACACCCCTAACTCTAACTACACCATAGACAAGTCTAAGTTTTGGACAAAGAACAAAAATATCGTCAATGATGGAGTAGTTGATGCCAAAGTAGCAGCTCCCAAACAACAACCAATCTTCACTCTCAAAGGAGAAGGAAGCAATGCTACATCAAACAAAACCTTCCCTCATGAGCCAAAACAATGGTTTACCTCCAATCTTAGACAAAAATTCACACCACTAGGGGAATCCCAAGAGTCTGCATTAAGAAAGCTGCTAACCAACAATGAGATCACTCTTCCACCCACTAGCGACTATGAAGCTCAAGTGAAACCTCATTATTGGAAAGATACTGATTTCTGTGAATATCATAGAGGAAGAGGCCATAAGACCAACAATTGTATCTATCTCAAAACATACTTGACCAAAATCAGGTAGGCACTCAATAACATACCTCTAACGAGACACGTGGCATACAAGGATCCACTCCTCAACCATGATAGGCCATACAACACCAAAAACAACAATAACAATAACAACCGCAATAGGAAGAATTAGAATAATGGACACAACAAATGCTAACTATGCGAGCATGCCATTCGATTATACCATCAACTGCATATTGGAGCACATCCCACAAGTCAATGTGGTCAGATTCAACCAACAATCAGGACCCAACAAAACTGATTGCAACATGATCACTCACAGTGGTAAGGTCACATTAAACATGCTTCCCCCAAGGTCATCACCTTATTTGTCTGACTCCCATACGTGCAGTGTCATAGACCAACTTTAGAAAACTCCTGCCAACATATCTATCTTAGAGTTGTTACGTTTGTCTCCCTCCCACAAGGAAATTCTTGATAAAGTCCTAGTGGAAACAACTGTGCCCATGAACCTGGCCCAAGATAAGTTTCAAGCCATGGTAGGAAATCTAATCTCCTC
Source organism: Cunninghamia lanceolata (assembly GCA_027924645.1). Taxonomy (NCBI): domain Eukaryota; kingdom Viridiplantae; phylum Streptophyta; class Pinopsida; order Cupressales; family Cupressaceae; genus Cunninghamia; species Cunninghamia lanceolata. The sequence goes on along the minus strand of BSBN01000937.1, from coordinate 1,719,165 downwards.
AAGCACCATATCGTTTACTAAATAGGATGACCTTTCAGTGTCTCAGCCCCATAACACACCCTTACATATTGTCGCCTTCATTCATAAACACTATATCAAAAGATTTCTCATTGACGGAGGAGCCGGTTTAAATATTTGTATGCTCAAGCTAGTCCTTACATTTGGGTTCTCAAAAACTATAGTGAATCCTAGGAAAAAGATCACTATTAAGGCCTATGATGAAGAAGAAAGAACTACTAAAGGAACAGTGGTGTTACTAATACAAGTTGGACTTGTGATAAAGTACGTTGTTTTCCAAGTCCTAGATAGGGAGCTAGCTTATAACATCCTCTTAGGTAGACCCTGGATTCATGCCATGAAAGATGTGCCTTCTACCTACCACTAATGCATTAAATTTCCTCATAACGGCAAATAGATCACCATCCAAGGTGATCCAGATCCTTTTCAGCATTGCAATTCCATCTGCTCAAAGCCTGATTACATCATACCCAATAATAGAGCCTGTACATCCCCCATCTCACAACATGATTCTACCTCTGAAGCTTCCTCGTCTAAACCCAAAGAGCAGAAAATCACAATCAAAGAAATAGGGGTAGGGGAATACTCCATTGAGCACAACCTCAACTAGCCAAAATGCCTCTATCTCCAAGATCCTTTGGGCGACCTACACCTTTTCCAAAGCCATCTTCTCCTCCCAAACCTCCCATAGCTCTCTTTGTAAAATAGAGGACCTATTAGATGAAACAAAAGAAAAAGATGTCTTGTAATGGCTCTACACAGAGGAAGATAACACACAATAAGAACCACCTAAGCTCCCAATAGAAATCTATGGGCATGGTGAGTCTATCTTACATAGAATGGGTTACGAAGGACAAGGTCCCATTGGCCTAAGAAAAGAAGGAATAATAGAACCCATCCAACCCTCCTCGTCCTCATTGGTAAGAAATACAAAAGGGTTAGGATACAAAGACAAAGGCAAAGCTAAGGCCAATGCTTGTTTTGTGGAGCAGATCCATGCCCTATAGGAAGAGAGTGACACAGACTCTAATGGGTATGAGTGGAAGGAACTCACAGAGCACTCCTATGAGGACAAAGGAGTTGACACCATTCAAACTTATAGCCCCTACCATGAGGGACAAATGCTAATGCATAGACAATTAGAGTGTGATTCACCAACTCCTGAGAGTATGACTTTCGAGGAAGGTCAGAGTTCCATCATGATAAACCATCTTGAGGAAAGTACCATTCTAGATCCTATCCCTATCAATTTGAATCCTATATCTATCCAAACTATCACACCCAATGAATTAGATCTATCTTCTGATAACCTCCCCCTTGTACATCCTAAACTTATCAATTAGGATATATGGGTAACCCCACAACTAGACATGTTCCAAAATGATGATGCCTATATTGACTATATGGAACTTAGGGACCACCTACCCAAAGGAGATCATAAAGCTGGCTTCACCATTGAGCTCAACACCATGGCTTATTTTGGAGAGGGTTCCAAGCCTTCCAGTTGCAAAAACATAAAGATAAAAACTAGATTTGATGGTGAAAACCACTCTGCACTAGTATCAGATCCCAAAATAGTAAAAAGAAAGGACAAATAGGATGGTCAAAACCTCTCTAAGGTGCCAGACGATGGAAGGCTTGACACTCTCCCCAATGACATGTACCAGGAGAACTCTTAGATTGTTGTGAAACCTACAGAACCTATCAACATTGGAACAGAGGATAATCCTAAGATCATTCTCTTTGCAAAGTCTCTATCTCCACCAAAAAAGACAAAGTTTATACCATTCTTCAAGAAAAAGCAAGTCAACTTTTCTTGATCATACATAGATATGCCCAGTTTAGATCCAGATTTGATTCTACATCATCTTCCACTAGATCCTGGGGTCAAACCAATCAAACAGAAGCTCAGGAAGATGCATCCCGATATTGCATTACTAGTAAAAGAGGAACTCAAGAAACTACTGGATGTAGGGTTCATTAGGGCAATCAACTATCCAGAGTGGGTATCTAACATGTACCATTGTCCAAACCTGATGGTAGAGTTAGATTATGTAATGATTTCCAAGATCTCAACAAATCTTGCTGAAAGGATGACTTTCCATTACCTAATATTGATATCATATTCGACTTGACAGCAGGACATACCATGCTCTCTTATGGATGGCTTCTCTAGATATAATCAAATCAGGATAGCACTAGAAGACCAACATAAAACAACTTTCACTTGTCCATGGGGCACTTTCTGCTGGAATGTCATGCCATTTGGGTTAAGGAATGCAGGGGCAACATATCAACGTGCTATGACCACTATCTTTCATGATATGATGCACGTCACAATGGAGGACTATGTAGATGACATCCTTGCAAAGTCACTCACAAGAGAATCCCACCTAGATGTATTAGAGAAGGTCTTTTAGAGACTAGAACAATTCAAAGTCAGGTTGAACCTAAAGAAATGTGTGTTTGGAGTCACCTCTGGCAAGCCCCTAGGATTCATTGTATTAGCAAATGGGATTGAAGTGGATCCTAGCAAAGTCAAAGATATCATGGAAATGCCACCGCCAAAGAATATCACTGAACTGCGGTCGCTACTAGGCAAGCTACAAGCTATCTGCTGGTTCACATCACAACTAGCAGACAAGTGCCAACCTTTCAGTCACCTCTTACATAAAAACATTCCATTTAGGTGGGATGAGAAGTGCGAAGAAGCATTTGGCAAACTGAAGGAGTATCTTATGAATCTGCCTATCTTGATGCCTCCTATACAGGGAAAGCTGCTATTACTTTACATAACTGCTACACCAACAACTCTTAGAGCCCTCTTAGCACAATAGGATTATTAAGGCAAAGAAAGAGCTATCTACTACATGAGTCACATATTAGTGGGCTACAAACTACAATATTCTCAAATAGAAAGATCGTGTCTTACTGTGGTTTTTGCTTCCCAAAAACTATGACATTACATGCTAGCACATTTAGTCAAGCTTATTACAAAGATAGATCTACTAAAGTACCTATTAAACAAAGTAGCTCTAATAGGATGCCTAGCCAAGTGGGTAATGCTGTTAAGTGAATATGACATTGAGTATGTAGAAAGAAAGGCTATCAAAGGTCAAATCATTGTTGATCAGTTAGCAGAAGCATCATTGCAAGATACCACACCAATGACATTCAAGTTTCTAGATGAATCCATATTCAGTATCATAATACACTCATAGAAACTCTACCTTGATGGATCCTATACAAACCATGGATCGGGGGCATGAGTCTTGTTGGTCACTCCTCATGGTGACACTATACCTAAGTCTTATCATTTGGTATTTCCATGCACAAACAATATAGCAGAGTATGAAGCCTTGGTCATTGGTCTCAAAATGGCAGTAGAATGGAAAATAAAAGAGCTACATGTCTATGGCGACTCCTAATTGGTAATTAATGAAGTCAATGACGACTATCAAACCAAAGATAACAAGTTAATACCATACAAGTGTATGGTCGATGACTTTAAAGAGTACTTTATGATCATCTCCTTTGAGCAGATACCTCGCATTGAAAACAATGCAGCAGATGCCATGGAAACCATTGCCTCACTCCTTGAGATCCTAGAGAATGAGTCATGGTATGAGTTCTTGGTCGAGTCAATTATGCAACCAGCTTATGATCTTCTTGAAACACACTCCATATGCCTACTAGTCGGATCTGATTCACCTTTGTATGGTAAGATTTACACTTACCTCAAGGATAACACCCTACCGCCTGACTTGTCTTCTAACCAACACCATACCTTCATTTGCCAAACCTCTCATTACAACATTATTGCCGATACTCTATACCGACAAGGTCTGGATGGTACTTTACTTTGATGTTTAGAATGTGAAGAATCTCAAATTGCATTATGACATGCACACAAAGGAATTTGCAGAACACACTCTAGCGGTCCGTATTTAGCTAAGACACTCATGCGTTTGGGATATTATTAGCCGAACATGGAAATAGACTCATATCAGTTTGTGAAGAAATGCAAGAAATGCCAGATACATGCACTAGCTCAAGAGCTACGACCTTTAACGACACCTTGGCCCTTTTGTCAATGGGGACTCGACCTTGTGGGAAAATTCACCCTCCATCATCCAATGACCACAAGTTCATAATAAATGCCACTGAATATTTTACCAAGTGGATTGAAGCCATTCCCCTCACAACTGTCATAGACAAATAGATTGCCTCCTTCATCCTCAATTACCTCATCTACAGATACAAAATTCCCTCATCTATAGTCACAAATAATAGAAGACCTTTCAAGAACCAGGATGCCCAAGAGCTTTTGATAAATTCAAAATCCAACACCATTTCTCCACCCCCTACTATCCACAAGGCAACGGCCAAGCAGAGGCATCCAACAAAACAATCTTGAAAATCCTCAAGAAGATAGCCAATGATGCTGGCTGTGATTGGCACATACAACTAAATCCCGCTCTGTGGACCTATTGAACTAGTATACACACTCCCACTGGTTCTATCCCTTATGTCCTTGTTTATGGATCAGAAGCTAGTTTGCCCATCAAGGTCAAGTTACCATCTCTAAGGGTGTCGTTAAAAGGTCTTATTACTGATGACTACTATAGAGTTTCTAGACTGCAAGAGTTAGAGTTGTTAGAGGAGAAGCGGCAGAATACCTTCAACCATTTCAAGGCATATCAACAGAGAATGTCATAGAGCTACAACCACAGAGTCCATCCAGGGTATTCAATGTTGGTGATCTAGTACTTAAGGAAAATCCCCACAATCAGCAGGATCAGGAAAATAAAGGTAAGTTTAAACCCAACTGGCTCAGTCCTTATGTTATCATTGCAGCCTATGGGTTAGAAACATATCAATTAGCAACATCAGAAGGTGAGTTGTTTGATGACCCAATCAACAGTATGCATCTTCATCGGTTCTATACCTAAGAGAACCCCAATGTAAGGGGGGGGGGGAATTCAAAAAAGCAAAAAAATCAAAAAATTAGAAAAGAAGCAAAAAAATAATAAAAAAAGAAAACAAAAAAAAATCATCCTTTGGTGAAAACCTGGAAAACAGGCACCTTGGATAGGTACCATGGTGAAAACTTGGAAAATAGGCGTCATGTGTACTTTTAGCTTTCGTGCAAATAAAAGCAAGTGGTGAAAACCTGGTAAATAGGTGCTAATTGTGATAAACCGCTTCCTCCATCTTTAGGAAACCAATTACTTTGTGTCCATTCTTCCTACCATTGTCTCTCATCTGATCCATACCTGTTCCATAATAAAACACCTTGTGTAACCTAATGATAACCTATCATGGCTTGATACTCTATCTCCTTTTGTCACCTTATCAAGTAAGGTTGTCAAAGTACCATATCCATAGTGTCAACATGTCTTAGAGTATGTCGTCAGTATCCTCAGGGTTCACCATGAACTATGTTGCCTCTGCATCATCACGTAGGCAAGGCCATTTTCAATGCACCCTCGAGGCTTTTCTGTCCATCCCATATCTCATCATCTATCTTCTAGTCCATCTGCGTCTAAGTCCACATCCCTGAACTACGTTGCCTCTGTGTCGTCACATAGGCAAGGCCATTTAGCAATGAGCCCTCGAGGCACTAGGTTAGTCCCTTAGGGTCCATTCCACCAATAAGGGTGGTGATACCCTTCACCAGGCATGCAAGTGTAAGCAAAACCCACTTTCAAATAGAAGTTTTGATGCAAGACATTAACCTATCCAAAGCAAAGCAAACAAGTACCTAAAGCACTCTGATTCTATCTAAATTATGGCAAGAAAAACACATCTAAATGCAAGATTGTTTTGTGGTTGTGATCAGGTTAGATTACAGCGTCTTGATTTTTGTTATCATGTCTTCCTATGCTACTTAAGGATGCCAAAAGATAGAGATTCTATGATGGGGGCATGATTATTTTCTTTGCTTGTTGTTTGTGGATCAACCTTTAGTAATGTGAAGCCTTGCCTAAAGATAATATTAGCAAAAGATCATCAAGGACATCAGAGGTCTAACATGAAAGGGGGCCATCCTTGTCTGTTGATATGCAAGAAATACTCAGGTCATCTCGGTTCAATTATACTTCGATACTTGTATTAACTTGCTAAATTAAAATCCATGTGAGCAATACTCAGGTCATCTCGGTTCAATTATACCTAGATGCCTGTATTAACTTACAACATTCAGAAAAAGTACCAAAAAAATTACCCAATGATGAAATAAACACTTCAAAATACTTGCAATAACAAGATAGCAAAAATCCATTCACATCTATATCGCATCCACAAAGCATCCATATCCCATGCAATAAAGATCCAAAATGCAGAGTATCAATGAAAAGCTTTTGATCCTTTCATTTGTAGTTCTTCTATCAGTCTTCTATCTATCTTGTGTCATTTCTATGTTGATTGAGTACATTTGGACATAGAAAAAACATAACATAAATTGCATATCATATCACATGAGATAGTAATAAACATGATTAAATCATTTGCATACATAATAGGTGTATTAGATCATCCATATCCATTTGCATCAGCATAACATAGTGTCCAACCAAAAAATAAAAAAAATAGACAAATACATGTAGATCATCACATAACATGCATAATCATATAGATAACATTCACATTTGCATATTAGGTACATACATGAAACCATCTAAGTCTGCATTAGATCATATCGACAATAGCAGTAATGTGCATCCAATAGAAACACTACATAGGATCATATAGACAAATTAAACATGTGCATCATATATAGACATCGAAAGTAAATGTATCCATGATCTATAGCATAAACAACTACATATAGAGATCATATAGATGCATCATCATATAAATATAACATAAAACATGTCCAAATGTACAATATATCAAGCGTCTGTCATCTCTGAGTCAAGTCATAAAATGTACATCGCATAAAATCATAATACATGTCTCAATGCAAAATGATACAAATCATATATACATATCGGCTATCTATGAGCCATCAAAAAGAGAATACATAAGCCAAAAATCGGTACAAGTGTGACAGCGAGCCCTGCTCCCAGCACTACCCTCTCCACCTCCTCCTTTGCTAGCCCCAAACTGCTGGGGGATGATTACTGACCCTCCTAACCGTGATCCACCTGCCCTCTGAGGTGTGCTTGCTACTGACTAGCTCCTGAAGCTAGGTGCCCTCTGATCCGCTGGCACTGCCCCATGAAACAAACCCCTGTAGTACTGAGTCTGTGCCTATGCCTACTACACCTGTGTAACCAAAAAATGCAGTGGCTCCATCGATACCCAAGGCTGCTATGATAGAGTTTCTTTCTAGTTTGAGGGCCCACACCCTCGCTAATGCTGTATCCCACTCTGCAGTGAGCCCAAATATAATCTATGTGTCTGCCTCTCTCCGGGACTCTGTCACTCTAAGCTGTGCCCAGAGCTATCTAACGTAACCCCATTATGTAGTTACAACCTGTTACAATAGGTTAGGCTGGGTGGGATCCTGTGGAACTTGCTTCTGGGGCACCTTTTGTGCCTGTACCTATCCCTTCACCTGCTGCAGTGCAGCCTACCGTTGAACTACCTGCTGAGGCACCTGTTGTGGTACCGGCACCTGTACTTGCTGTGTAGCCTATGGCTGCACTACCTGCTACTGCTGGGAGGATCCCTCCCTAGATCTCCTCCTCTATCTCTATCTGCCTCCTCCACCACCCTCTCCATCTCCTCCATCACCTCTATCATCTCTATCTCCCCATCCTCCTCTCCCCCTCCTCCATCCCCGTCCTCGTCCTACCTCCACCATCCTCATCCAAGTGAGGTACCAACTCTTTGGGCCCTGAATATCTCAAGAACAGATGAGCAACAAACCACTCCTCATAATCAGGAGTCATCCCTGCATCAACTATCTCCCTCCTCATAGACCAAGCTGCATAAGGAATCTACTGAAAGTCTACTAAGGCCTCCTTATAGGATGCAACCAGGCCCCATCTCAGTCACTCTACATGTGTCCTTGCAAACTAGGCCTACCCCTGTGGCATACCATGTATCCTTCCCAAACTGTCGCTGAACCTGGCTCACAATCTGCCTCTCTAGTATATGGCGTGTCCACCCAATCAACCATCGAGTCTGAAAATAGTAAGGCAGCTCATCATCCTCGTCATCCCAAGGCTCATAGTCCAGGTATGGGTGCTAGATAACTGCATCTACATTATCCAGCATGTGCCTCCAATACTCAAGCTTTCCCAGCTTGTACTGGGAAGTAACTCCTACATATCCATAACTATAGGGCTCACCCTTCTGGCTAGAAAATAAGTACATCGACTGAGTAATAGTGATATGCTCCCATAGCCAAAACTAAAGTAATGACATGCTTGTTGACAAACTAGCACCCCTGCGATATACCACCTGATGCATATCATGGTATAAGTGCACCAAAACACAGACACCCCATGCAAAACAGGTGCCCTTTGTAACCATCCTCTCCATGGTCCTACCCCAACCAATGGGGAAGCCAGGCAACCTCCTATCAGGGTAGATAACACCCCTAATCAATCCAGCCACTATCCCTAGGAAGTAGTCATAGTAATCATGAATATCCTGCCAAGAGATACCTGACCCTCAAGCTCTAGGTAATCAAAAACTCACCTGCACTCCGCTAATCTGGCATCGCACTGAGGATCATACTCTACAAGCTTGCCCTGTATCAGCAAATGCATAATCCTATAAACGTCCATGAGAGTAATGGCCATCTCACCAGTAGGCAAGTGAAAGGTCTCATCCTCACTATGGAATCTCTCCACTGCTGCAGTCAACAAACCGAGGATCACATGAACCTCAAGCATGAAGCACACGTAATCAAGTCCCATAGCACCGAGCACCTCCCAATCCATCTTAGTAAGCATGTAGCGCTGCAACATAGGCAAGGGAAACTGCTCCCATGACATGAGTGTATCACCAATGTCATCCTACAATCAAGCAAAACAACATGTCAACCAAAACTACAAATCTCCTCAACCTATATAAAGCATCATATTACGTACTTAACATGTCAAAATTGATCAAAACGGCATAAACATCTCTTGACTAGATTCTTGTAATCTCAGAGATAGCTTATCGATTAATGCATCAAGCAAGATGCCAATCGAGTTAATTTTGTTAAGTACATTGACAACCCTAGTGCAAATGCACCGAAATAGGTCACAAATGCACTGACTCATAGCAAATGCACAACTTCTCAATGAATGCACCAAAACACTGAGTAAATGCATAGTTTCTTAACACATGCGCAGCTTTCCATGCATGTGTAGCTAGACATCCTAAAAGCACAGTCTCATGACATATGCGTCGTTTTATAACACATGTGCAACTTTCCATATCAAATGCATTGTTCTACATGCATGTGCCATTTCATACCGTAAATGTGCCGAAACTAAGCAGAATCTCAATTTCACATAGCAAATGCGCCAAACTGCGAAACTGTGCATTCGTTTCCCTAAACTTTCCCTAGCATTTATTGCACTAATAAATGATCCTAGGCAAGTTTTTTCCAACTACATATTGGTGTTCCTACCTCAGTTGGCCACCTGAATCGTTGAACTCGCTCAAAGTGGTGCTCCTCGAGTGGAATATCCATCTCTATACCGACTGCTCTATGTGCAGTTTCTTAACACATGCACAGCTTTCCATGCATGCGCAGCTAGACATCCTAAAAGTGCAGTCTCATGACATATGCGTCATTTTATAACACATGCGCAACTTTCTGTATCAAATGTGTTGTTCTACATGCATGTGCAGTTTCATACTGTAAATGCGCCGAAACTAAGTAAAAACTCAATTTCACGTAGCAAATGCACCGAACTGCAAAACTATTCGTTTCCCTAAACTTTCCCTAGCATTTATTGCACTAATAAATGATCCTAGGCAAGTTTCTGCCAACTACATATCGGTGGTCCTGCCTCAGCTAGCCACCTGAATCGTCAAACTCGCTCAAAGTGGTGCTCCTCGAGTGGAATATCCATCTCTATACCGACTGCTCTATGCGCAGTTTCTTAACACATGCGCAGCTTTCCATGCATGCGCAGCTAGACATCCTAAAAGTGTAGTCTCATGACATATGCATCATTTTATAACACATGTGCAACTTTCCATATCAAATGCGTTGTTCTACATGCATGCGTCATTTCATACAATAAATACACCGAAACTAAACAAAAACTCAATTTCATGTAGCAAATGCGCCGAACTGTGAAACTGTGCATTCGTTACCCTAAACTTTCCCTAGCAATTATTGCACTAATAAATGATCGTAGGCAAGTTTTTTCCAACTACATACCGGTGGTCCTGCCTCAGCTGGCCACCTGAATCATCGAACTTGCTCAAAGTGGTGCTCCTCAAGTGAAATATCCATCTCTATACTGACTGCTCTATGCTCTTCTGCTCTCCTAAGCTCTGAGTGACCTATCAACAAAAGCCAAGTGTGCAAATGACTAAGCTTGTGGACCCAACTCCTATATATAGCAAGTAAACCCTAACTGGCTGTGTGACGACCGCTACTTCCCAAGCTTGTTTCTTCCTATTTCTTCGAACCATAACCTATTTTCTTCATCCCTAACCTATTTTCTTCATCCCTAACCTATTTTTCACTTTCTTCTTCGTGATATTGTCCATCTCACGCCCTTCTACCTTCTTCCCATCCAATCTCCCAAGGGGCATCCTACCATCGTTAAACTTGTACCAAAGGCAAACTAGGGCATGTATCATTATTAGAAAAATCTATTCTTTGAAACAACGTGATAAAACACATTGCATCAAAGTGGGGCAAAATGTATACGCCTAAAAATGACATAACTCTGTCTAAATAAATATTTTTGTTATTTATTTCATTCTAATTCCTCTATCAATAAATAAACAAATTTATTTATTTAATTCACATTCCTCCAAGTTAATTAAATATCAAAATATTTAATTACCTCTTCTAAAGTCAAAATTAAATAAAATCCTTTATTTAATTTAAATTCTTCCAAACATTTAAATAATTCTTAATTATTTAATTTAAATCAATTCTTCCTCCAAATTTAAATAAATCAAATCAAATTTATTTAAATTCTCTCAATCTCTAAAAATAAAATACAATAAAATATTTTATTTATTCTTCCAAGTCATGCACAAACAATTATATAAATTTATTTATTTAATTTGCTTTCTTATCTTCTAAATTCCTCAAAATATCTTCCAAATCTTCTAAAAATAAGTCTTCTTCTTCATGCACACAAAATTAAATAATTTATTATTTAATTTCTCTCAAATCATGCAAAAGCAAATCACAAGTTGAGTTAACTGATTTATTCAACCTTGTTTTTATCAACAACTCTTAAATTAAAAAAAAAACATTATAATTTATGAAAGCAAATCTTTTCTTTATAAAAGAAAGCAATTAACTCAAACAAAACAACTTTTGTGTGACACTTGTCTTCTTTCTATTCACACACATTCTCTCAAGATTTCTATACCATTGATCTTCTTATTCTTTCTATACCGTTGATCTTCTCTCTCACAAGTCTATAAATTGAACCCTATTCTTCCATTTCAATCATCCAAGCTTTTAGTATTGTTACTTTGCAGGAATTACAGTGCGCCTTTGGCACCCAAGTCATTCCATTTGCTTGCGATCAACTCATTACCATCACCATTATCATTGTTGTGGAGCTCATCTTCATTGCAATAAACTATCAAAGCCATTCTCTGTTGACATCTTGAAGAAATAGCAAGGAAATGCACCTTCTGAGGGCCATATTCATACACAAGATCGATTGAGATAGGTAATCAATGGAAGCCGTGAAGTGAAGAGGTTTGCAAAGGTTTGAAGTCCTTTGATTGATTGATTTCTTTGTTTCTTATTCTATTAAGTTTTGGGTATTATTGATATATTATATTCATTATTCATTTATATACCAATTTTCCCTTAACAGTAGGACATGACACCGAATGATGTATGCATCTTAAACATGAAATTCAAGACCTCATCGATTCTAATATAATATAGTTAACTGGAATAAATGACAATGTAAATAAGTTGGTTGTTACTCTGAATTGGAATTTACAGATTTTCACTAATCCATTTCCTAAGCATAGTGACAATAATATGGTAGAGCAAAATAGAATAGAGCAGGAAGATGATTATCTGGACTATGATGAAATAGTGGGCATGATAGAAGTGGATAAGGAGAAGGTTGAAGGCTCACCCCATCCATGAGGAAAAGGTATCTATGCTAAGGTTCCTCTGTTGTTATCCCTTTCAAGGATTAGGAGACAACCAAAATGCACCAAATACGCAATTTGAACAACTACAACAATATATTATGATATAGGAAAAGGTTACCACAGTGGAAAATATCCCATTGCACCACGAAAGGATCATTCATCAAAATAAGAAAACAAAGGATTGAAAATGAATAAGGCAGCTATCATCAGTGGGAAATAACAATGATTCCCCTCCTCATAAGCAATGAAAGACATTCCACATACAGGATTTGGAGAAACCAGTACCACCTGACCATTTTAAAAATAAGAATCAATCAGGTATGAACTACACACACTTTTTTCCACACTTGATAGATCATCTTTCTAAGATGCTCACAAGTTCGAATTCCTCTTAGATATATATAATATAATATTGTGTTGTGTTCCCCGTGATGTGTTATGTGTTGTTTAGGCCTCCTAGGATGATACTCTTATAAGGTCAAGGGTATTAGGAGACTGCATCTATTGTGACCATTCTTCTATCTTACCTCCCCTCTATTTTACTATTGTGTGTCATGCCTTAGGGGCATAGCGTTGTGGTTGATGTCTTGGGGGCATCTTCCTACATGTTGTTCCTAAGGCACTTGTTCTCCTCTCTCATCTTTATTGTTTACATTCTTCAAGTGATTCTACCTAGTTGGTAGATGATGAAAACAACAAATACTGATACGGACCGCGTGTCCCTTCAGCAAGAAAGTTAAATGGACCTAGTCCATATATGAAGATGGGTTTGATATATATATCCAATGCTTGACTAGTAGAATCACTCTGTGTGATATATCATGTTGTCTTATCTCTTCTAACAAACCTTTACAATACCACTGCTCGTGCACTTTGGATTGTTTTGTATCTCACCTTTTCATTACACTTGGTCCTGAGATACCTACAGTATAAGCCCAACAACTATACTTGGATCCAAACCCATAAGTGTAGCCTTGGTTTATTGATGTGATCTAATACATGCATAGATTTCATGATTTGATTTAGTTATTATCTTAGAGTAAGATGTTTTAACTTTATCTCTTGCTTATCTTATCAATGTGTTTTTGGGAACATTCAGTGATTGTGGCACATGTCACCTTTGGGGGCATGGGCTTTGAGAGAGCTCTTGCTCCCTTGCATGTTTTCTCTCTACCTTAATGTGCTTGATATCAGTAAATGACATCAACCACCTTAATGTGGGGGCATAAATAATGGTATCTATCTGATGATTTTGGCACCCACAAAGCATGTTTGTAATCCCTCTCCGTGAGGCAAGATTTTGTATCTCTTGAGCTAGTGCACATCCTTATTCAAATTGCAATCAAAAAGCCCTCTCCATGAGGTGAGATAACGTATCTCTTGAGCTTTTGTGTATCCTTTTATACAAAGCCCTTCTATAGAAGGCGGGATGGTGTATCGCTTGACCTAGTGCACATCCTTTTATATAAATTCCTCATCAGGAGGCAGGGTTGGATCTTGAGCTATCCTCCCTTAAGTGTGTCTTTAGTAGTTTTTGTAGCATAAGCTCAACCATCAAGTGTGTTTGGCATGTTTTAGATGTTAAGACTTAGCAATAAGTTCCTCCCATCACTCAGTTTATCGTGTATAAGATGTATAGTATGTCTATGACATGTTATACGACACTTGTGCATTATGTGTGGTTTCCTTAGGTGTTTGTTGTGTGTTCCCCTTGTGTGGTATCAAAGGCGTAGCAATGAGCTCCCCCCACAGTCAATTTTTTGTTTGGCATGTCTTCCCCTAGTGTAGTATCAAGGGTGTAGCGATGAGCTCCCCCTATATTTTGGGTTTTGTATTGCATGTTTTTAGTGGTTTCAAGGGCGTAGCAATGAGCTCCCCCTACCCCTTAGTTAGGATTTTACTTCATATATGAAAATGTTATATCAATGTATTCATCTTGTTTTATGTGACTACTCTCATGTATTCATTGTGTAGTGTGTGCTTCACTGTATTCACCATGTTTTGTGTGCTTCTTACTCTATTCATTATGTCTTATGTGTCTTCAAGGTGTTTTCTAGTGCTTACCTAAGACTAGGGGCTAGAAATAGTTCCCCAATCTTTGTGTATGCCATAGCTTCATGTCCTTGGCATGTTTGATATGTTTTTGACCATACTTTAATGCATGTATGGATCATAAGATCATACATACATTAAAGTGGGGGCTAAATGTGATGTCATAAAATGTCCCCCAGGGACTTTTACCTCCTAGTTTAGCTCCTAGATCTCCTTGATTTAATCATGCATGTGTAAAACTTATCCAGGAGAAAATTCCCCTGAAACCCATGACAAATGGGACTAGGGGCACATCTTAATACTTAATCATGACTAAAATAGGCCTTTGGACTTGGCCACCCATGCCCCAGTCCAAACCTATTTTGTCTAGACCTAAATTTAAAAGTGTCAGTTTATGACCGTTAAGAAGTTTCCCTTTGTCTTCCTATTCAATATAAATTATGAATGTCAGTGGGAATGCATATATAAACATGTTTAGGACTTCATTTTACAACTAGATGGGCTAAGGGATATTAAGTCATTCATTATGTTGCAGAGCAGTGTTGTGTTGTCATTGTGTTTGTTTATTGCAAATGTGGCTTCACCAATCCATCTCCTCATGATTTGAAGGCTCTTCATCTCCGTGAGGTTTCACCTCAAAGGTGATATCTATTTGTGTTCAATCAATCTATCTTATTATTTGATTTCACATATGTCCACCAAGGACACACAGTCTCTATCTAACAATAGTGTTGGAAGGCTTGAATGCTATTCTGGAGATTGATCGAGGCAAGCTCCTAAACACCACAACCCCCAACCTATTTGTTTTGATTGCAGGATACAGGTGCAGGTTCTTACAGAGAGGAGTTGCAAAAGATCAGAGCAGAAGATAAAGATTTGGGAACTGAAGAAAAGAGCATAAAATATCCCCTTTTGGACTAGGGTACCCACCCCTGTGTCCTCTTGATTGCCATTTTTAGAAACTCTAAAACAAGTTACAATATTCATCATCTTATAGTTCTAGATATATAGTTCCAGATATATAGAAGAAGTCCCTAAAGTTTTTTCTTTCCAGAATCCTAATCCTTTTATGTTTCTAATATGTTTTAGTGCTTTTCTATGTGATAATTTATCGTATCTTGTCCATTTGTATATGAAATCATATAATTAGGTTTTAAGGCTTAATCGAACTAGGGTCTGACAAATTGAGCAATCTAATATATGTTTCCATATCATTCCTATGTGACATCAACCTGTAGCTGAGTCCTCTTCATTTGTAGTGACTCAGCTTGATTGTTGTCCTTGAGTTTTATTGTGAAAGGAGGGTTTTGGTTTAATCTACCTTAACCACACTTCAACCCTATCCTCTTTTCATAGATAATGAATGCATGTAGGGTTAATGGGTTCATTAACATACACCAATAACCCCCATTATATACAAATTTTTGAATCCTCCATTAGTACATGTAAATATTTACAAGAATATTGATAGATTTTAAAACATATTCAAATAAGACAAATTTCATGTGGTGGGTAAATAAAAAATAAGTTTTCCATGACATAACCAATTCAGATCCAACGCACTTTTGCTATCAAGAGCATCTGAAAATCTTAGGAGGCTATTAAGCCATGGCTACTCTAGGATGGAAATGATTTTTGCAATGGCCTTTCAATCAATCAGTAGTCTATTTGGTGGTCTCCAATTCTTTCTTATCAAGACTGCCCTTTGGCTAAGGTGCCATGGATCCATGCCTTGAAATTTTTCAAATGAGGCATTAGAGTTCTACCAGATCTCATTTTAAAAAAGCTATGAAGAATTTTCTTTCTTGGCTAGAAGTTAAAATAAAATTTAGAATATCCAATCAAGACCAAGAGACTTTTCAAACTATTATTGATATCATTCCTCCCTCTATGATGGGTGAGTGCAGGATCATCATGGGCCAAATAGTGGCAATAGGAAAAAAATTACATTTTTACTTAGCCAAAATTGTGAAAAGGGGAAGCTTGACTTTCCTAGGCATGGATAGAATATCCGTTCAAAAATGGATATTTGTTCCACCATTTTGTGGGTCCCAAAATGGATATCCATTTTCCAAAATAGATATCCATTTTGGAGACATTAAAAAGCACAAATTGAGTTTGTGTTTTGCAAATCCGCGGCTTGCAAAATGCAGACAAGTGCTAAAAAATGGATATCAAAAGCAAGAAGAACGGATATCCAATCCAGGTATGAGAATTTTTTTTTGTTTGTTTTTTATACTAAATGAATATGTTTTGTATTTTAAATAGGTAAAATTGATGAACAACATGAAAACCCAAACCCTCCCCCTCCAACAATCGAAGAGAAAATTGAAAGAAATGTTGATCAAATAAGTATGATTGTAGAAATTTATCACCCCCATCCTCGATTGTCTTTAATGACATCAAATTTAGAGGGGATTATTACTCATTTTTGAACCCTCACAAGCCAACAAGAATTATTTAGGTAATGGTGAGAAACCAAGAAGGACGAATAAGCTAATGGTTTATCATATGATCAAGTGAAAGAGTTAGACATTACCAAAGCTATGTTAGTCCAATATTTTGTCAATCCTAAACTAGATTGCATGTTGACGTTTGTAAGCCTAAGTATTCGATCAAATGGTGCACAGATGAGGGTATTAGTTAGAATTTTTGGGATCGTTGGTGGATGGTTTTTGATAAACTACCCAACAACAATTTAGATATACCTTTGTATTTCCTTCATAAACTATATGCAAAGTTTGTAATGGATTACCATGTGAATTATTTTTATTTTAGAGAGTTCTAGGGAGTAGGTAAGGGAATGCCTCAAGATAGACCTGGGGCAATGAGACAAGTGTAAGGTCTTTTTATTCCCCTCCTGCTATCCTTTCTCCACCTCCAATTCAGCACCTGAATGTCATTGCAAATGCAACACAATAGGGCCTCATTGCCATACACTCTTTGATTGAACACTTGATTATGCAGACCTCTTAGTTTGCATAGTCACATGATGTTGATAGTCATATTGGATCACTTGATATTACTAGACCTTCCTCATCTACACATGTTTATGTGCCTCATCATTGCATTTTTTGAAATTAGTCTTTCTTAGGTCCTCTTACGGAGAGTAGTGAGCCACCACTGAACACTGAACACTTTAGAGTACGATGTCCCCCATACATCTCTTTCATGAGATGAGGCAACGGTGTCCAGAACTCAAGTTGAGGGGTAAGGGACAAGAGCATAAACATAAGCATCAGTGGGTAGAGAAGGAGAGGAGCATGGCCAATCTTTTATGGAGATAAAATTTAAAGTTAAATTTCATGGTGTATTCCATTTGAATAATATAAACAAAGATTAATACTAATGTATCTAAGGGAGATAACAGTTGATGATAAAGGAGGAGTTGACCAAAGTTCACCATGGAACTCTCTCCATAATCCAATTTGGCTTAGACTTATCGGTATAATTTTTCTACACATCAACTTTTTTTATTGTATGCATTTAATTGTTTGTGAGTAATTATATATTAATTTATATCTTGATCTTACTTTACTTTTATAGTCAATCCAAAATTTGACTGATGTGGCATCTTTGCCAATAGTCTTTAGTCGAACTCCTGATTGACCCAAGGGACCATCATTTGTGGAATGGCTTTTTGAACGCCAATAAAGGGTGGAGGTAATTTGATTGAATTGTACTTTAAGTGATAATTTAGAAAACTTAAATATTTGATTATAATCATTTAGATAAATTTAATAAAATAGAGAATCATGGTCTTTGTTACATGTTTGATCATATAAAATAATGGTTAAAAGAATGAAAATAAGAAAGAAATAAATAAACATGTATTATCCATTATTCATAATATAGATTTGAGATTTACTAACACATCAATTATTCATTTAAATATTCTTATAAATTTTACAATTGATTTGAAACTAATTTGATTATATGTGATCCATTTTAGTGCATTGATTGATTCATCTTATGAGGATTCCATTATGACATACAATGTTCATCTATCTCCAAGATAATTATGTGTATTGATAAATTGATGCTATATCATTTACATGCACACATAAACATATAAAAAAACACATAAACATACAAGAAAATTGAAATTCCATAAAAAATATAGATCATATAGATGCCCATGCCATAAACTAATAAATATGAAGACCAACCATATATATCATAGTATCCAATACCAAATGTCATCAATATAACAAAAATCATAACATGATCAGGCACATATAATAGTGGGGACACATCTTGTAATCCTCCTTCTCCTTTTGATCCTCTTGAACCCACTTCGAGCTACCTACATCTAATGGATATAATAGTAGGGACACATCTTCTACCAATAATCTCTATGCATTTGTGACCCTACATCATCCTCAACTACAACTTTAATTGGCTCATCTCCATCATCATCATTATTTAATTTGTGAGTGGAAAATGGTGGTCTATCTATCTCCCAAGGCTTAAGTGCTGAGTTTTGGTGTCTCCTATATATTTCAGGTTTTAGGGGAACATTCTACTAGATAAAAAACTATTTGAGGATCCACTTATAACGAAAACATTCCAAATATGTAGACAAATACTATTATTATTTGTAGAACTATTGAGGTGGCAATATACATGCATTGGAATACTTCATATTATATGTTTATCCTATGACAAATGTAAAAGGTGAGTACAATAAATACTTTGTATTTTTTCATGAAATGTAGGACACCTTGTAAAAAAAATTGATAGCTAATTTTCATTAAATCTTTAAAAATTAATTTTAAGAACACTTCTCACTATATGTACTAATGTGGAGAGTTGCATGATGAATCACACCTCTAAACCTTACTTGCAGATAGATAAGATTCCATATCACATTTCTAAAAAAATAGAGGTCCTACAATATTCCATTTAACTTCTACATGGTTGTAAAGTTATCCCTAATGACTAATAGCTCCTCTCCCCTAATGCTAGTGAGCATATTTTCTTTGTTTTGTTTAAATTGATCTATAATTTAAAAATTATTATGATTATTTGTTTACATAGAATCTTACATTCTTTTCATTTTTCATACATGAGATATTAGTTGGTTCATCCATGATGAGTCCTTCTCAATCAATGTAGGAGGCCTCATTGGTGGTATGTGCATGTTTTCTAGTAGATAGGTTTTTGTTTAGTGTAGTCTAGATTGTTTATGTGTAACACATCTAACCTTTTTTAATGTATAGATTTCCTTTTTTGTTAATAATTATATATTAATTTATTTCAATGTTACTTTACTTTCACAGTCAATTGAGAAATTGAGTGATGTGCCACCTTTGCCATCACGCTTTAGTAGGACACCTAATCATCTTAAGAGAATCATTTGCAGAACAAATGTCTGAACAACAAGAGGTAATTGAGTTGAATTTTTATAAATAATTGATAGTTTATAGAGGTCTTATAGTTGATTTTAGTAGATAATATTCTATTTACTAACTCTAAGTTATTTATACTTACCATTGAACTAATTAATCAAATTTGTGGTTTGACTTGGTAATGCAGTACACTTTGCATCCATCAAGTACTAGAAATCATGGCACGAAGAGGACACTTTTTGAGGATCCATCACATGTTGAGGATTCACCAGAGACAAAGGGTCAAGTGGACCTTTAGTATTTGATGTAGCTATTCAGCATGTAGATTGTATATAGATTTTGAGACATGGCATATGCCACATTTTGTAAAAAATGTTTTGAGTTGGCATATTTGCCAAATTTTTGTATATGTCTACCATTTTGGACTAGATTCTAATATATATACACCTTGGTATACAATATAATTTAAATTCCTTATGTGCATGTATTCCTACTTTGAAACTTAAAAGTTTAATGTATAATCAGTTTACAATCGTTGAGTTATGATTAATAACATGTTATAGATTGATTTCTTGTTATATATGATTGTTTTTCTTGGTAGAAAGATGATATATGTAGTTTCATACCTCAATACATAACTTGATCTTAATTGACACGTGATTGTAGTTTTAGTTAGATATAAGATTTCCATAAAATGACAAATTTGAATGGTTGACACATGTGTAGCTATAGAAAACTTTTATCTCCTCCATATGTAGTTGTAGCTCTTCATTTTTTAAGTACAAACATCAAAAAGCAATTGTGGATGACTAATTTCACCATCAAAACTTCATTTCTAGCCTCCTTTCTTCATGTTTTCTCCATTTTCAGTCTTAATCAAGACATCTGCAATCTAGAACATCAATTTGGTACCTCATGGAAGGCTGCAAAAATCATATCTAAGGCTACAATTCAGGTATAAGATTATAAAATTCATTTTCATTCAGTTCCAAGACCTTGATTCCTTCATCTTTGACCATTTTTAGCTATGTTTGTGTAGGTACAATAGTGATATAGTTCTGAAAATGAAGTTGTTTCATGGTTGGTATAGCACATTAGGAGTTTGAAATGTTGTCACAACAACACTTTGCAAAAAGATAATTTTCAAAATTAAGTAAATAGGAAAATCTTGTTTCATTTCATCTCCTAGAGTTTGTCTTCAAACTCATTGACATCTTCTAGCTTTCATTTTGTAGGTACAAAAGAAGATCTTTCCATTTCATGAAGTTTCCACCATATTTCTACCTTGTTTCTGGATGTTTCCATAATGTTTATAGCCTCACAAACCATGTTGTCAAATTTGTTGTTGTGGGAAACTTCACAATTTTATCATTTTTCCTCAGTCTCCTAGATCTTCACCATTTATACATGACTAATATTAACTTGTATATCCTACCCTTTACTATAAATGATTTCTCTTGAGCTATTTATGAGGTATTATGGTAGCCTTTGTTGTTTTGACAGTCTATTTGCATACTTATGGAACGTTGTGACAGTCCTAGGAGTCTTTTGATAGCTCATCTCACTCCATTCTAATTTAGAACAATTAATTAAATAGATTCAATGTTTTATGTGAAAGTCCAATAAGGTTCACAAAAAATCATTTCATCTCTCCTTTTAATAAGCCCTAGCATAGTGCAACAGACC
Source organism: Cunninghamia lanceolata (assembly GCA_027924645.1). Lineage (NCBI taxonomy): Eukaryota > Viridiplantae > Streptophyta > Pinopsida > Cupressales > Cupressaceae > Cunninghamia > Cunninghamia lanceolata. Next base: position 1,697,791 of record BSBN01000937.1, on the reverse strand, counting down.
TCCATAATCATGGATGTCCATCATTTATGACAACTTTTCATTGATATGACAATCATTCCTTCAACCTTTTGACTATGTTAGGACCTCATACATTCACCTTCAAATCTTATGATAGTATCTTGTTATTATGACCAACTTTATGAGGCATTAGATGGGGATCCTTATACTAAATGGAAATTCCAAGGGTGTAGGCGACTTTCTCAAAGGATTCCAAGTAGCTTTATGGGTTATGGTATTAGGATAAAACTCTTTATGACTATCCTATAAGGACACAAAAGAATTCACAAGATCCAAACCCTTTCAAAGTGTTGCATATAGTCTAAGGATTTATTGTTCTATGATATGAGACAACAAAAGACTATGTTTGGTGAGTGTATTGTGATGAGATATTAGGACAGTTGAAGACCATTTAGAGATGATATGATTATAAGAGTTTTATTTTTAAATGAATTATTTCTCTCTCAAGACCCATACAAAATGATTAATCTTCTAAAAATTATCCCATGACCCTATTGATTGCCAAATTCCATAACTAGGTGTAATTAGCAGAGAAACATGGTGATAGTCCACTTTATCTCACTTATAATAGTGCTCTTACATAGAATAGTAGTGTATTAGACTCTTTAGTTGATCCTTGATGATAAGATATGATGGTAGTCTTATATTGTCCAAACAATCCCCTCCATGAATTATGTGGTAGTCCAAAGATGATGAGGATCATGATAGTCTAGTTAAGTTGGAGTGTTGATTGACTAGATGGTAGTCCCTTGTCCCATCACATGCATTTTGTTGTTGTTGAATGATCTCCTCTAGTTGCATGACAAAATCAAGAACAACATGCATGACTGAATTCCTAGAGACATGACAATCCTAACATCCCTTCTACAACTTTTATGTTTCCTTTAACAAATATAAACTCCTATTGACTATCCTTCATTGAATCTAAACTCACTCTCCTCACTCCACCAAGACCTAAGGTTTATGACACAAGTTCCAATGCTTTAAACCCACCTAATCATGACTATACAATCCTTTTTGACTATAACAATATTTTTCAAACAATGTTTACATGGTTTCTAAAGCACATAATGGAAATCTGATTACATATTTAGTGTATTCATCCCAATGCAGAAACTTATGATATATATGATACCTCCAATGATATTAACTAAAGATTAATGCCATGACAACCTCATGTCTCCATGGCTGCACTATTTGAGAGGGAAATTATATAATCATTAACAACATAATGACATGGATAGGTTTTCAACTTACATAGTGTCTAATTATGTAAAGCTAGATTCAAGGAGATTCATGACTATTCAAAACTGACCAAGACAACTTCCAAATTTCCTCATAGTTATAGAATGGCAGTTAATAGTTTTAAGGCAGTTTTAGGGCTCTTAAACAATCTAGTAATAATTTCCTAATAGAATCTATGATTGAATGATAGTTAATTAACAAAGGAATCATTACACTCAATGCCTTGATCATCCTAGGATTTCATGATAGTCTTCTAAGTGTATGATGTGGTAGTCCCTATGGCTATTTGGACAATCTTTTTGTATGATAATCCCTTGACTATTTTTGTGTTTTAATAGTGATGATTAAGTCTTTAGAAACATGCAACTTGGTCATTAGTTATTGATGACAACTCCATGGTGTTGTCATACTAATCTCCTACATAATAGGATAACTTGCTAGGTAAGATCCATCATGGTGTCATAATGTAATGACAAGCTTGATAGATGGTCAAGAACGAAGAACCTTGGTAACCATGATTAGAAACATAATGAAATACCCCTACAACATCAACAACACACTCATTAAGATTAGAACATTTGACATGTGAGTTTTTTTCATTCAAGAAAAATAGCTTTGACAAGTTAGATTTTCTTAGAACAGTACATTTTATATATAAACTAGTAGATTTGATATGATAATAATTGATAATTTTTCATCTTACATGTTAAACATGCAAGAAACATGTTAAAAATTTAAAAATGACAAAACTTGTGATGTTTTTCATTCAATCCAAGATAGTTATTTTTGTATTAATGAGCAAAGACATGTTTCTGTGTTTACCCATTTTGTTATCTAGTTAATGCAAAGTAATGACTACATAGGGAGAGAGATACATTTGGTATAATTTGCATTTGGACCTAACTGATGGTACTAACACATCAGGGTGGTGGTTTTATACTAGTGGAGGTTCTGTTTCGTTCCCCAGGTGTCCCAATCAAATCAGGCTATAGTGTATCAGCAAAGTCTATTAAGAGACCTAAGAGTCAAAAATCGCTAAAATTTGATGGAGTAGTTATTCCACTTCATGGAACCTATGACTTATTCATTTGGACCTACAACTGGATGTTAGGCCTCTTCACAATAAACTCTCTGAGTTTTGACCAACTCAACATCATTTGACCATGTCAACGGTAGATGCATTCTTAAAAAATGCCTTAGTGACATGTAGTGTAAAGGTGCCAAGAGCCATATTTTTTGTTCTTCACCCCATGGGACCCAACCGATGGTACCGATAGGTTGTGGTGGGTGAGTTTATACTAGTGGAGGCCCATTTTTGTTCCCCACATGTCCCAATCGAATCAGGATATACTATATCGACAAAGTCTCTTAAGAGACCTAAGAGCGTAAAATTGCCAGACTTTGATGGAGTAGTTCTCGCACATTGTGGGACCTAAGAATGATCCATTTGGACCTACAGCTAGATTTCAGGCCCCTCCAAAATAACCTCTCTCAGTTTTCACCAACTCAACATTGTTTGACCATGCCAACAGCGGATGTATTCTTGCAAAAGGCCTCAGTGAAATATAGTGTAAAGGTACCAAGAGCCATATTTTGCATTCTTCACCCCATGGGACCTAACCAATGGTATTGATAGGTCAGGGTGGGTGGTTTTATGCTAGTGTATGCCATGTTTCATTTCCCAAGTGTCACAATCGAATAAGGCTATAGTGTATTAACAAAGTCTCTTAAGAGACCTAAGAGCCAAAAATTGCCAGACTTTGACAAAGTAGTTCTTGAATTTCATGGAACCTAAGAATGATTAGTTCATACCTATAGCTATATGTTAGGCCCCTCCATAATAATCTCTCTTTGTTTTGACCAACTCAGCATCATTTGACCATGCCAACAGTGGATACATTCTTGCAAAATGCCTCAATGACATGTAGTGTAAAGGTGCCAAGAGCCATATTTTGCATTCTTCACCCCATGGGACCTAACTGACAGTGCTAATAGGTTGAGGTGGGTGGTTTTATTCTAGTGGAGGCCCTTTTTCATTCCCTAGATGTCCCAATCAAATCGGCCTACAATGTATTAGCAAGGTCTCTTAAGAGACCTAAGAGCCCAAAATTGCCAGACTTTGACAGAGTAGTTCTTGCACTTCATGGCACCTAAGAATGATCTATTTCAACCTATAGCTAGATGTCAGGCCCCTTGACAATAACCTCTCTCAATTTTTACCAACTCAACATTGTTTGACCATGGCAACGACGGATGCATTCTTGCAAAATGCCTCAGTGACATGTAGTGTAAAGGAGCCAAGAGCCATATTTTACATTCTTCACCCTGTGGGACCTAACTGATGGCATTGACATGTTGGGGTGGGTGGGTTTATGCTATTAGAGGCCCTATTTCATTCCCCAGGTGTCCCAATCGAATCGGGCTATAGTGTATTGGCAAAGTTTCTTAAGAGACCTAAGAGCCAAAAATTGTCAAACTTTGATGGAGTAGTTCTCACACTTTATGGCACCTAAGAATGATCCATTTGGACCTATAGATGGATGTCAATCCCCTCCATAGTAACCTCTCTTGGTTTTGACTAACTCAACCTTGTTTGACCATGCCAACGGTGGATGCATTCTTGCAAAATGCATCAAAGACATGTAGTGTAAAGGTGCCAAGAGCCATATTTTGCATTCTTCACCCCGTGGGACCTAACTGATGATGCTGACAAGTCAAGGTGAGTGGTCTATGCTAGTGGAGGCCCTATTTTGTTCCCCAAGTGTCCCAATCGAATCAGGCTAAAGTGTACTGACAAAGTCTCTTAAGAGACCTAAGAGCCAAAAATTGCAAGACTTTGACATAGTAGTTCTCGCACTTTATGGCACCTAAGAATGATTCGTTCAGACCTATAGATAGATTTCAAGCCCCTCCATAATAACCTCTCTTTGTTTTGACCAACTCAACATCATATGACCATTCCAATGACGGATGCATTCTTTCAAAATGCCTCAATGACATATAGTGTAAAGGTACCAAGAGCCATATTTTGCATTCTTCACCCCATGGGACCTAACCGACGGTGTCGATAGGTCGAGGTGGGTGGGTTTATACTATTGGAGGCCTTGTTTCATTCCCTAGGTGTCCCAATCGAATCAGGCTACAGTGTATCGGTAAAGTCTCTCAAGGGACCTAAGAGCTAAAAAATGCCAGACTTTGACAAAGTAGTTCTTGCACTTTGTGGCACTTAAGAATGATCCATTTGCACCTACATCTAGATGTCAAGCCCCTCCACAATAACCTCTCTCCATTTTGACCAACACAACATCATTTGACCATGCCAACGACGGATGCATTGTTGCAAAATGCCTCAATGACATGTAGTGTAAAGGTGCCAACAACCATATTTTACGTTCTTCACCCCATGGGACCTAACTAATGGCATCGACAGGTCAAGGTGGGTAGGTTTATGCTATTAGAGGCCCTGTTTCATTCTCCAAGTATCCAAATCGAATTGGGCTATAATGTACCAGCAAAGTCTCTTAAGAGACCTAAGAGCCAAAATTGCTAGACTTTGATGGAGTAGTTCCTATAGTTCATGGCACCTACGAATGATCTATTTAGACCTACAACTAGATGTCAAGCCCCTCCACAATAAACTCTCTCCATTTTGACCAACTCAACATCATTTGACCTTGCCAACGACAAATGCATTCTTGCAAAATGCCTTAGTGACATGTAGTGTAAAGGTGGGTGGGTTTATACTAGTGGAGGCTTTGTTTCATTCCCTAGGTATCCCAATCAAATCAAGATACAATGTACCGGTAAAGTCTCTTAAGAGACCTAAGAGCCAAAAATTGCCAGTCTTTGACAGAGTAGTTCTCATACTTCGTGGCACCTACAAATGATCCGTTTGGACCTACAGCTAGATGTAAGGCCCCTCCACAATAACCTCTCTCTGTTTTGACCAACTCAACATTGTTTGATCGTGCCAACTACAGATGCATTCTTGCAAAATGCCTTAGTGACATGTAGTGTAAAGGTACCAAGAGCCATAGTTTGCGTTCTTCACCCCATGGGACCTAACCAGCAGCACTGACAGGTCATGGTGGGTGGTTTTATGCTAGTGGAGGAACTATTTCATTCCCCAGGTGTCCCAATAGAATCGAGCTACAATGTACCAACAAAGACCCTAATTTTCATAGGGGGAGACGTGATTTTAAGATGTTTTGGGACTATTTTTAGGAGGTTTTTGGGACTGATTTGAAGAGATATACTAGTTTATTGTTAAAATATTCATGAAATCAAATCACTACATATATAACCATCAAATTTAGCATTAAACATACTAAAAAACACATCGTAAAGAGTGTACTACTAAAATCACATGAAATGCTTATCAATTATTAGCACCAGATGTGAAGAAACACTAGGAGGATATGTAAGATGGGAACATTATTATATTATGGTCATAATCTCCTCATAGGATATACAAAATATAAAAATATACAAATATACAAATATAAAAAATGTCTCTACAATGGAAGATAAATTCTTTAACCACTGATCTCAATCCCTTGAATACAATAGCTTTATAGTCGAAAACACCTGCATTTATAAGTTAGAAAATTGTTAAGAAAAGTAAACACTATCAACTACAACTAACTTAATATTTTTTATAAGAGGCTTGATGAAAGATATATTATATGTCACCTTAGGAATTATATCGAATGTCTCTAAAATGAAAGATAATTGATTTAACTAGTAATCTTAGTCCCTTAAATGTACAATAGATCTATTCTCCAAAACACCTGCTGTTGATGTATAAAATTGCACAGGTTCTAACACCAACATGCAAAGTTTCAAGAATGTGGAACTTGCTACTTCAAACAACCTCCAGATTTTAAAGAAGCTGGCTCTTCTCTATTTTAAATGGGTTTTGAGCAAAGGGTAAGAAGTTAACAGGATTACATATACAATTAAGCAAATCTAACTATGGCAATGCGCCTGAGTAAAAGTATTCCCTTCAAATTAAGTATAGTGAAACTATTCTCAAGATTTAGTTATATTAAAGAGAAGATATTGCATGATTAACATAAATAGATGGAATGAATATAATCAAAGGCTCACAACCAGACACCTTACAATGACACAGGTAATATCAACCAAGTCACATAATAGAGTTCTTCTCATTAATCTTCCAACAACATAAAAGGCACAGATACATGCACAGATACGTTAACTTTCTTATCAAGAATAACAAAATAAAGGCAAAATGACATCAACTAGCCATAGCAAAGTCTCTAACTTCTCTTTTAGATTCTAACTACAAACTTATAAAAAGTATATCTCTATTTCTTTCTCTATGTGTGTCGATCTATTATAAATACTGCATATTTATAACCAAAGATCCGACTCTAGATTGTCTGTAAAAACTGAATCCTCAACGGACCAACAGAATTGAAGATAATTGGAAGTCCCCGAACAGTTATGATCCTTTGAATCTACAACAGTCCTTCCTCCTTAATGCTCATTGGCTGACGCAAAATATATGTGGCACACCTCCTTCACTGAGACACGGACACATGGCGAGACCCGCGCACTTGAAACTTGAAAGATTTCTGTGATAGACGGTAGTGTCTGCAGCAAAATGAGAAACTCCTACTTTTCAAAAATGAACAAGAAAATGACACTTGTCGCGTTTCACAACCTTCAAAACTATCTACGTGTCTTCCTCTTCAAAGCTTTTAAAACTGTGTCTTTATGCTCAGGTGACCTCCCTTTCTAACATTTGTCGCAACCTACACTACTTCATAATATGAGACACATTAAAAGATGGGACCCACAGCCTTGGCACTTACAACCTTCAAAATAAGAAAATTGGGACAGATGGTAGCTTCTGCGCGCATGCTAACTAACACGTGGTGGCCTCTACAATCCTACTTGAAACTGATAAAGCTTTTGAAACTCCCTGCGAAAGCTGACACTTGGCACAACCCACATAAAACTTACAAGCAAAAAGTTTCTCACTTAAAGCATCATGAACAAAACAACTCCTCCTCTGCGACCACCATGTGGCATTCTCCGTAGGCTTGAAACTAAACATTACTGTGGCCCACCATCTATATTTACAAGCATCAATCATGATACAAAAAGAAACACGCAGCAACTTCCGTAGCAAAATAAAAAGACACACGGTGCCCTTCGCATAAAACTTAGAAACTTTAGGGACTGCCTCCACGTGCTACACATGGTGACACCTGCAACAAAGCTAAAACTTTAAAACATTAAACTATTTGCTATGTGGCGCGCTCCACACAAAACTTAATATTAGAAACAATATTGCGACTTTCACTGTGGTTGGACACTCGGTGGCTTCTGCACAAAGCATTACCACACAAAACATTAGAAACCCATGCAGTGATACCTTTGAAACTTGCACAAAAATGAAAAGGGACCCATGAACTAAGATGCGAATGAAACAAAATGTAGAGTTTGACACTCTACAGTTCTTGGCAACCAACAAGACTTCTGAGCTTGCTCTGAAAGAACCCAAAACTGGAAAAAATATATGTATTGAAAATACAACTTAGAGTCATAAATTCTGTAATGTTGTCTAATAAATAGACCATTTTGAATCAGAGAGTCCATGTCTACTCTATAAATCTTCAAAAGAAAAATTAAGATTAATTGTATCCTTATGGGAAAAGGTTTGCAAAATTTGTACCACAGCCTTTAATTGAAACTCCAGCTGGGCCATAGGTATCAACACAGCTTCCACTTCCTTGACTGATGATTTTTCTTGGTCAAGAGAAGGGCCTTGATGTCATCAATCATCAACATCGTGTTACTATCTGGGAATGGTGAAGGAAGCCCCAGTTGCACCAAATGCTCTATACGTTTCTTCATATTTTTTACTCCTTTCACTGTATCTAGGAGTTCTTGACAATTTGTAGTTGCAGAGTTACAACTCAAAACCTCATTGGCCTTTTTAGCAGCAACCATTCTATCATTGATACCTACTACTGATAGAGTCTCATCTGTTGTGTCATACAATTTCTTTAATAAAAGTTGAGAGTCAGAAACCCTCAATGAAACAGTAGACAAGGTGGCCTGCATCGAAGTTTCAACCTTCTCACATAGCTATTGAGCATTTAACATAAATGTTAAAGATGGCCTTAGCTAGATAATCTCCTTAGAGATTCTCTTCCATACTAAAACATATAACTCTTTCACCAAATTTAAAACTCCAGCATTTTGTGGCCTATTGGCTAACTCAATTGTTAGCTGCTTTGTTCTTTGTTGCTCAGCCAGGAGTTGTGCCTGAATTGCACCATTAGCATTCTGCTCACTTAATAACTTCTATTGTAGTTGTGTGGCCTGTTACAACTTATCTTGATATTTCTTCTCCAAAGTGGCCTTCTCCTGTCTCAAAATAGTCACTGTAGCCTTTTCTTGTGCTAGCTCAAACTTAAGAGAAGCATTATGGGTCTGTGTGGCCTGATGTATCTGACAAGAAATAGTATTTTGCAACTGTTTGTTTAGACTCTCAATCTCATTGTTCTTTGATTGAATTTCCTCAACAAGGTTGTTTCTATTCACTTTCTCTTGAGCTAAATCATTCTCTACTTTCTGTAACTTCTTGGACACTTTCAGATAGTTTGTTGCTACAGCAAAAGTAGTTTCATTTAGCAGCTCAACCCTGTCCTATGTCCTGAAAAGAGATATATCCATGGCCACAGCATTCATGGCATAATCCTGGGATTGCATTTGTTCATTAGGTTTCACCACATTTGGAGATAAATGTGTGACTATCAGTGATTGTTGAATGGGGTCAAAAAGTGACTTCATGTGTGCTGCCGCAGCGTTTTTGTTTTCCTTCTTCCTCTTTTTGTCCATTCTAGCCTCTCTAGCCCTTTTTTTTTGTGTCTACTTGAGCTTGAAATGTAGGAGGGGATGCAATGTATCCACCAGCAAAGGGGTGACCTTAAGGCAGGCCATAAGGAATAGTAGATAAATGCTGGCTAGAGGAAATTTGAGGAGGGGTTCTTTTTGGTACAAATGGAGAAAATAATGGTAATGAATTGGCCTGTGAAGACATGGCCTATGAACTGGCAATTGTTGCTAGGGTTGATGTAAGCACATCAAAAGTGGCAGGGGTTATGAATGTTTGGCTACTTGGGATTGCCACTCCTAAAGTAGCAGAAAGAGATACAAGAGAAAAGAGAGAAGAAACACTTACTTGAGTGACAGAAGATGTGACTGGCAGTTGTTGCTGCCGTGGCTCTATTTCTCCCTCCTCTTCTACTTGCAGGTGTAATTTCCTATGTTTCCTAGGCCTCTCACATGTTTCCTCTATTTCTTTCTCTTCAACATTTACCACCACTGGTGTTTGCAAAGGAACAAATCTGGAACCCCCAGATGCTAAAGCTATTTGGGTCCCTATAGTTGGTGATGACACCACACCTTTTTTCTTTTCTAAGGTGCTGAGGGATTGGGGCCATGAAGATGCAGGGGCAACAGATGAGGCCTATCCTGTTTCTTGCATAATTTGGACTGACTCTATTTCCTCCTCTATCTCCTCACCTTTCCTCTAAATTTTACTTGTGTCTAGACTTGAGACTGGGGAGGGATGCCATTCATCCTAGATTGATTCCTATTTCTCATCACTGTCAACATTCCCAAATGAATGTGTTAACTCTGAAATTTCTTGCCTATATTTTCAATAGGCTTCAATCTTTTCTGTTCTCCAGTCTTGGGCTTTTAATGATTTCCTTAGACCAACAGTCATTTTCATCTTAGGGTCATATTCCTTTTCTTTGACATAAAAGTTTTCCAATGGCCTAGGCCCCTCATAGGGCAAATCAGTTAATTCAACATACAGATCTAGGTTGTCTTCTTTTGGATTCCTCCTGTCCTCCCAAAAAGGATGACCCTCATGCACCATCTTGGTACGAACCTTGTTATTCATAATCCAGGAGGCCAGAAAACTATCTGGGTCATATTTCCATTTATCTTCAATGATTATGAAACCCAGGGTAGCTAACTTCCTTAACAAGAGGTTTTCTGCACCTCTAACTTTAAGTGTCATATTTTTCCTGACCCATGGGATATCATACATCTTCTTCTTTCTTTTCTTGTGGCCAAAGTCATTATCAACCACAAACACCCGCCAAGTCACCTCTAAGAATACGACCCTAGGAGTTAATATTTTAGGTAATAGCACAGGTTCCTCATTGAAATCATGGACTTTGATTATTGTGTTATGTGCCCCAAAGAAATAGTCATAGGGAATTGGGCAATTGGTCATAAATCCCTTTATACTCTGTGTCAATCTATGTTCTACAGGCTCAGGGCTTAATTGGCAAAAGGCAAGGGTAACAAAATGTTCCCAAAACTCATAAGGATCGGAGGCTTCATATAACACATGTGTCCATTTGGACACAGGGATGGTTTTATTTTGACCAAAATCTAGGTCATACATATTTAAATGCATATACTGTGCGAAAAGACTATGGTTCTAATACAGCATAAGATGGAACAAGAAAGCAGAATACCTGAAAACTCGTCTTGACTTGAAATTTGTGAGCTGATCAATCATGGCGTTAGCAATTTGTTTTAAAAAATCCAGCTGGTATTCTTGTGATTTGTCCACAGTTTTCAATCTAAAAATGAAAGTTATTTGCTAGTCATAGACTGTGTTATCCTCTCTCATCCCAAAAATGGAAGCTATCATTGAAAGTGCCTTCTGAACATTTTGACTGAATTGTGCCTGCCCAGTGGGTAGTATGGGCATTTGAGTATTATCATCTCCCAACTACATCTCTAAATTTAGGAACCTCACTTTGTTAATGATATTTGCCCATGTGTTTTGCATTTTGGCAACAATTGGAAATGTGGTTGTTCTATCATGCTACAGGGCCAGCATGTCTCTTATGGCCTTGGGCATAATATGCACTATAAAAGGGCCCTGTTGTATAGTATTTGATGGTGCATGAAATAGTTCTGCACATAGCTCGATTAGCTCGGGACACAAGTGGACATTAGGAACTAGGAATTGTGCCAATAGCAAGGTCCATATCCTCATACCAAAAGTCTCAGACTGCCTGATGTTTGCTCAGAGAATGCACCTTTGATGTGCCCCCTCCCAGAGATCCTTGGTGTTCTTTTGAAGGGTCGTGTCGTATATGCCATCTACATAATCCTTCGCCTATTTTGGGTCAATGGAAAACCCCACTTCAGGAACCCTTGTTCTTGGATAAGTTTTCTTTGGTTGCATGGGTGCTGAAGCATATGACTTGTTGTTCAGCAGCTTATTAATTGACTCATAAATTCCAAGTCCCTCCTATGGTGACTGTGTCTTAGACATATCTGTATCTGTGAGGAGAATGCAGGAAGCTTTGACACAGGAAAGAATGAAACTATTTAACCAGAGTGATACTTAGCTGAAAGGCACTCGCTAGGGACAGAAATTGGATGCAATAGTGATTCAAAACATAAAGATAGAAGTAAATGATGGCTACACTTAGGATTTAACACTAACTCATTGGAGCTTATGAAGATAATAAATGACACATCCTATCTTATTAATGGCATTAATGCCAAGAAATAGCTAGTGTATCTTTTTGAAATCCACATGGAACGGAGTGTCAGATATGTTGCGAGAGTGGCTATCTTTATGAAAAAGTGTGTACTTCCAGGGAATTTGGGGATTGCCAAACAACTTTAATAAATGCGAGACAAAAAGAGAAGGGGCTTTGTGTTGCTAACACGTGTTCACTGAACACTTATTTAAAGGGAAAGCAGGAAAACAGGAAAATGAGAAAAAGAAAGAAAACTAACTATGATACATTAAGAGCCCCTCCTTAATTGAAATGTTTGAGAAAGACCCTATTTACCAAAATCTCTTCGAGTTCTCCATCCATGGTCTCTAACTCAAATGAATTTTGTTGCTTGCAGGAACAGATTTTATAAGGACCCACCCATAGTGATTCAAATTTGCAGTGTTGACCTGGCTTAGTAGCTCTTTCATCCCATTTCAATACTAGAGAGCCAACCTCAAAAAAAGGATTTGAAGTCTTCTTATCAAAACGGTCCTTAACCATTTTTTGATGTTTTATCAGTGACTCATGTGCCTTTTCTCTTTTCTCTTGCACTTCCAATAGTTCAGCATGTCTAACTTGCATGGGGTCATTCTCTTCAATTTCTATCTGTTTTAACAATTGCAAAGCAGGGATCTCTAAGCTCAGTGGCATTACTGTTGGTTTACCATAAACTAATTCATAGGGAGATATTTTAGTCACTTGCTTTGGTGTGATCCTGTTAGCCCACAGTGTTGTATTAAGTAGTTTATGCCACTCTCTGTGATAATTGGTCCCTATCCTTTTTATGAGTCTGATAAGGTTCTTGTTAGTGGACTCTTCCAGACCATTACCTTGAGGGTAATAATTTGAAGAAGTCTTCAAATAAATCCCATTCCTTAATGCAAACTCAGACAATTCGGCTCCCAAAAATGCTTTAGCATTATCTGATATAATGGTACGAGGAGGACCAAACCAAGCAGTTATGCCTTCTAGAAACTCTAATATGACTTTTTTTGTTGCCTCTTTGAGTGGTACTACTTCACTCCACCTGGTAAAGTAATCTGTTGTTGTGAGGATCCATTTGTGTCCCATACTTAACACTGGATTGATCATACCAATAAAATCTAGACCCCATTGAGCAAAGGGTTCATCCACAACTATGGGGCTTAGAGGCATTGTTGCATTTCTCCTTTTGCCAGGATAAAACTAACAAGCCTAGCATTCTTTAACCAGCTGATAGCAATCTATAAATAGATTGGGCCAGAAATATCCTACTTGTGTTACTTTGATTGTAGTGGTCCTTGCTGAAAAATGGCCACCTAAAACTCCATGGTGTAATTCATGTACTATTCTTTGAGCTTCATCCTTTTCTATACATCTTAAAAGTATACCATCAACATTTCTTCTAAATAGAATATGATCAATTAGCACAAAATGGGCCCCTTGCTACCTATAGTACCTTCTCTTATCATGGGAGAGCTCATTTGGGAAAATCCCATACTTCATACACTGTATCCTATTTTTGACCCAAGAGTCTTGGTCAACCTCTTGGAGTTTCAATACATTTTCACTTTCTGTTTCTTCAGTCACTATTCTCTCCATGTCTTCAGTCATATATTGGCATAATCCTTTGCATCTAACTAACTTGGTGGGTCTTACCTCTACATCATATTCCAGAATCTTTGTGATCCAATTGGTTCTTTTCTCAGTGATCTCACCCTCCATAATATATTCTCTTACACTAGGATGAGCCACTAATATCAGAATCTTATTTCCTATTACCAAATGTCTAATTTTTTTAAGGGCTTTCATCATGGCATATGCTTGCTTCTCCACAAAATTATATCTAGCCTCATATTCCCTGATATTTCTGGAGAAAAAGGCTATTGGGTGTTCTCCTTCTTGCTGATCATCTTTTTGAGTTAAAATAGCAGCAACACTAAATTCTTCCTCATACACATACATTATGAAAGACTTAGAAAAATATGGGTTTCTAAGTACTGGGGTTGTTGAAATGGCTTTCTTAACTTCCTCAAAAGCCTGTCTTCCTTCTGTAGTCCATTTGAAAACTAGAATTTTTTTAAGCAACAATGTCATTGGTCTAACTAGACCTACAAAATCATATATGAATCAGCTAACAAAGTTGATTTTCCCTAGAAAGGATTGAACTACTTTTTTGTTGACTAGTAGAGATAGGTTCATTATGGCTATGACCCTTTCTGGATCAATGGAGACCCCTTCCTTTGACACTATATGCCCTAAACATTTACCCTGAGGTACTGCAAAAATACATTTCTTGGGATTCAGAGATATTCCAAACTCATGGCATTTCTTAAAAACAACCTCTAAATGGTCAAAATGATCTATAGCATTCTTAGAAAAAATAGTGAGGTCATCTAGATAAATTAGAATAATTTTATTTATAAGTTCCCCAAATGCTACATCCATTGCATGTTGAAAAGTAGCTCCAGCATTTGAAAGGCCAGCATTTTAGCATATGCAAATGTTCCCACTTTTTAGTGAACGTAGTCTTATGTTGATCTTCATCTACTAACCAAATCTGATTATATCCTGAGAAACCATCCAGCAAGGAAAACCTTTCTAACCTGGCCACAGTCTGTAAAATCTATTCCATAGAGGGCAGGGGATAATGATCTTTCAAAGATGCTCTATTCAGATCCCTGAAATCTACACAGAGTCTTATGTCATCGTTCTTCTTTCTTATTGGCACTAGGTTTGATACCCAGGTTGAATGCTTAATTAGAAAAATAATCTTTGATTCTAGGAGCTTTTACAGGTCATCCACCATTAAAGGTTCAATTCTAGGATTCACTGGCCTTTTCTTCTGTCTGACTGGTTTAGATCCTTCAGTAAGCTCTATGGTGTGTTGGATGATATCTCTATTATAGCCATGGAGGTCCTCATAGGTCCAAGCAATCACCCTATCATATTTTTCACACAAATCAATCAGCCTTTCCCTTTCTTTTTGGCTTGTAGAATTACCAATTTTCAACTTTCTTCCTTCACTGAATTGAATCTCAGAATAATCTTCCTTATTTGCCTGAAACCTCCTCTTCTCTAGGCTTGCATCTTCTGGATCAAATAAGTTTTCTAAAGTAATCAGTCCTTTAGGGAGTTTATTTGATTTCAGCTAGATAATTTGATCACCATATGCTTCCTCAATCTTAGGACGTAAGTGATTAGCAAATTCACCTGATTGTTGTAAGAATGAGAGTACTTGGAAATCATTATCAAAAACTTGCCAATTTTGGTCATTATCTAGAATACTTGGTCTTACTATAACCTTGACTGACTCATTGTTAACTAACAGATCACTTGCTGGGTCAAACTATGAACCAATCTGTGCCATTCTATCTGCCTTAGAATTTTGGGCTTTGGGAACTAGCTCAATATTGAAAGCTTCAAAACCATCTATCAGGTCCCAAATTCTGTGCCTATAGGATCTCATTCTTACATTTTTAGCTATTACTTTTTCTCTGATTTGTTTTACCACCAGTTCTGAATCTCCTCTTACTATCAGATTTTTTATTCCCCTTTTCTTTGCCAACATGAGTCCATGCACCAAAGATTCATATTCAGCATCATTATTGGTACAGGCAAACTAAAAGCAAATGGCTCTTAGAATTTTCTCACCATTTGGGGCAGTACGGCAAATTCCTGCTCCAGCACCATTTTTACTCCTAGCCCCATCAAAATTGAGGGTCCAGATTTATGAGTTTCTTTTAGATTTTTGACTTTGTGATGCTTCTTTCCTTAAAACATTAGCGATTTCTTGGTCTTCTTCAAATATGACATAAGTGCCTAGACCTGTAGAGTCATAATTTCCATAGGGATCATTCTGCATCATAGTCAATAACTGATTATTCTCTTCTTCCTGTTGGTCATGTTCAGTCTAGTCGTCCAACTCTTCAACAAAGACTCTCCTCCTTATTCATCATAGCATGGGATGCTTCTAATTTTGGGGTTGGTTCATTTGTGATATGGTCTTTGGATAATGGCTCAGACAGTATTTTCATCTTTGTTCCATATTTGGTTCTCAAGATGAGGTGTGACCAATCTAGTGACATGTAACCTCCTATTTTGGCTGTGAAATCTCTGGACAAACATAAACCAAATACAGGGGGAATATCTATGACTACCACATCCTGATTGACAATTATATTGGGGCAAGTATATAGTTGTAATGGAAGTTGTTTGATTTTTCCTATTGTTTGAAGAGATTTTCCATCCAACTGCATGACCCCTCTTGTAAGTGGCTCATATTTTATCTTTAAAGCATATGCTATCTACTTTGGCATTACTGTAGTATTGGCCCCAAAATCTATCATTGCATTATGCAACAATTTTTTCCCAACTATAAGAGTCAAATAAAAGGGATCTGTTTTAGATTTACCTACCTCAGGTGCATTGTTCAGCAAAGTTGTTGTCTATAGAGGAACAATATCTTTGGGCTAAAGTCTCCCTTTATCCATAGCTCCTTCCTTAGTACCAGCATGTTTAGAGGATTCTTGACCTCGCAGAGCTTCCTGCAACAGTGTCTTCTGCTCAGGAATAGCTAACATATCCTAGATTGATACATGTGATGGAGTTCTTTTTAGCTGGTCCACCATGTTCATAGGTCCTAATGCTTGGGTCTTTGAATAATAAGGGTACCTTGTCTTTTCTAGAACCTATCCTGAGGCTACTTGATTCTGCACAGGCTGAGGCATTTCTTTCCTAGAGACTGTGTTGTGATGATTTTGAAATGGAGAAGTTCCCATGACCTCATTATTAGTGACTTTAGGCTACTCCATCATCCTCCTCTTTGATCTGGTATAATAGTTTGACTACACCAATGGTTTCTTAGAAGTAGATGCCTCATTCAAGAACACTGAATCTTCTTCTTCAATCCATGAAAATAAAGCATGTTCAGGGACTATTTCCTCTTCCTATTGTATGGACATCCCTTGCATCTGAGCCACCATTACTTCATTTTGAACACCAGGGGACTGATATGGTAGGGTGTTATAAGTTGAGAATTGTCCTTCTAACCCTCTCTGTTCTGCTATCTTTTGCTGCAAATTACCTCTGGGACAGTCTCTGGGCATATGGGCATTGTTGCAGGGAAAACACCAAGCATTTGTGTCATCAGCTAAGTTATTTTGTCTTGGAACTATTTCCCTGTTGGGATTATGGGGAACAGTTTGTAGAGGTGTAGGGACTGAAACCAACTAGTTTGAAGGCTGAGGATTAGTTTGCCTTTAAGGGTCTTGATATTGATTTGGCTGAAAGGGAGACCTATTTCCTTGATAACCTTGATAAGGGGGTTTTGGATAGGGATTTTTTTGTCTCTTTAGATTAATTATCTCATTTGAGAAGGTTCTTAGAATGTTCTTGACATCATCCATTTTAGATGGTTGAGCAGAGGTGGTTGCCTTAGCAGGTTGTTGAGGTACTGGAAATGAATACATAGACACAAGTGGAGCTGTAAGATTAGGAGCTTCTTGTGGCAAAGGTAGGGTAATTTCTAGAAACATGGGCATAGGAGGCCTTGGGGGCAATTTTCCAGCATCTATCAAGTTATTTTCAGCCTTGACTGCCAATTCATATGCTTCTAGTAGTGTCTGACCTCCAAAAGACTAAATCATTACTGATATATCAGAGTTTAGAGCTTTGAGGTAAAACACAATAGCCATACCTGATAATGGTCTTGCTATAGCAGGAATTCTATCCCAGGTCTTTTGAAATCTTGCGTTGAAATCAGTCATGGCCTCTTGTGGTGCTCTTTTGATAGTGATCAATTGTTGCAGCAAGGAGGATTTATCACCTTTCTCTTTAAATCTTGCAAAGAAAGTGTCCCCAAGTTGATCCCATGTAGATATTGTGTTTGGAGTGAGAGATCTATACTAGTCCAGAGCCTTTCCTTTGAAAGAAGATGCTAGCAGTCTTATGGCCACATTCTGTTGAGTGATAACATGTACTGCACACACATCAGATACATCTTACAGATGCTCTTCTGGTGGCTTGAAATCTTCCCCAGTAAACTTGGGTAGAGCCTTCAGAGCATTGGCTGGAATAGCATCCCAAGTTGTTGGTGGTACTGGGAGAATAAGAGGACTGCCAGTATTCCAATTGGCATAATTCCTTGGAGGTTTAGGTGCACCCATATTTATTCTTTGTGCTGCTACAAATTTGATTCACTCTTCTTCTTGGAGTAGCTACTAATAGTGGTAAAAGAATACTTGGATTAATAGCAGACTGAGCTGTTGTTGTAGGTCCACAGCTCTGGCTCCTTATTACTCTCTAGCTCATACAATCTTGATAGAAACTTCAAGAAAGTGTCCCACCAGGTGTGCCAAAAACTGTTGATGTATAAAATTGTACAGGTTCTAACACCAACATGGGAAATTTCAAGAATGTGGAACTTGCTACTTGAAACAACCTCCAGATTTTAAAGAAGCTGGCTCTTCTCTATTTTAAAGGGTTTTGAGCAAAGGGTAAGAAGTTAATAGGATTACAAATACAATTAAGTAAATCTAACTATGGCGATGCGCCTGAGTAAAAGTATTCCCTTCAAATTAAGTACAGTGAAACTATTCTCAAGATTCAATTATATTAAAGAGTAGCTATTGCATGATTAACATAAATAGATGGAATGAATATAATCAAAGGCTCACAACCAGACACCTTGCAATGACATAGATAATATCAACCAAGGCACAGAATAGAGTTCTTCTCATTAATCTTCCAGCAACATAAAAGGCATAGATACATTAACTTTCTTATCAAGAATAACAAAATAAAGGCAAAATGACATCAATTGGCCACAACAAAGTCTCTGACTTCTCTTTTAGATTCTGACTACAAACTTATAAAAAGTATATCTCTGTTTCTTTCTCTGTGTCTGTCGATCTATTACAAATACTACATATTTATAACCAAAGATATGACTCTAGATTGTCTGTAACAACCGAATCCCCAACGGCCCAATGGAACTGAAGATAACTGGAAGTCCACAAACGGTTATGATCCTTCGAATCTACAATAGTCCTTCCTCCTTAATGCTCATTGGCTGAGGCAAAATATATGTGGCACACCTCCTTCACTGAGACACAGACACATGGCGAGACCCGCGCACTTGAAACTTGAAACATTTCTGTGACAGATAGTAGCATCCACAACAAAATGAGAAACTCCTTCTTTTCATAAATGAACAAGAAAATGACACTTGTCACATTCCACATCCTTCAAAACTATCTACGTGTCTTCCTTCGCAAAGCTTTTAAAACTGTGTCTTTATGCTCGGGTGACCTCCCTTTCTGACATCTGTTGTAACCCGCACTACTTCATAATATGAGACACATTAAAAGATGGGACCCACAGCCTTGGCATTTACAACCTTCAAAATAAGAAAACTGGGATAGATGGCAACTTCTGCACACACGCTAACTAACACGTGGTGGCCTCTGCAATCCTGCTTGAAACTAATAAAGCTTTTGAAACTCCCCGCAGAAGCTGACACTTGGTGCAACCCGCATAAAACTTACAAGCAAAAAGTTTCTCGCTTAAAGCATTTTGAACAAAACAACTCCTCCTCTGTGACCACCACGTGGCATTCTCTGCAGGCTTGAAACTAAACATTACTGTGGCCCACCATCTATCTTTACAAGCATCAATCATGATACAAAAAGAAACACACAGTAACTTCCATAGAAAAATAAAAAGACACATGGCGCCCTCTGCATAAAACTTAGAAACTTTAGGGACTGCCTCCTCATGCTACACATGGTGACACCCACAACAAAGCTAAAACTTTAAAACATTGAATTATTTGCAACATGGCGCGCTCCACACAAAACTTAATATTAGAAACAATACTGCAGCTTTAACTGTGGCTAGACACTTGGGGGCTTCCATACAAAGCATTACCGCACAAAGCACTAGAAACCCATGCAGCGATACCTTTGAAACTTGCACAGAAACAAAAAGAGACCCACGAACTAAGCTGCGACTGAAACAAAATGTAGAGTTTGACACTCTACACCTACATTTATATATTAAAATCTGTCAAGCAAAAAAAACTTTAACCTACTATTAACTCAGCAATGGTGGATGTATTTCCATCGTAACCACAAGTCATACTCAAAACACAATCATGGTCTAGGTAGAATACACAAAATGTTTTTTACAACCGCATAAGTAGATCTAAGTACTCCAACCCTGTGTGAAATACACATGCATTTATAATGCATTAAAGAATTGTTAAGCAAAGTAAACACTATCAACTGCAATTGACTTAAAATAATTTGTAATAAGAAGTTTGATCGAAGATTAAGAAACACTAAGTTTAGAATTCTATCTTATATGCCACCTTACAAAATATATTGAATGTCTCCAAAATGAAAGGTAAATGCTCTAACCACTAATCTGAGTCCCTTGAATGTACAATAGCTCTATTCTCCAAAACACCTACATTTATATATTAAAATTTGTTAAGCAGCTATAGTTGGAACATAAGGGGACTTGAATCCCCAGATAGAAAATATCTAATTAGAGAGTTTTGTAACAAAAGAAAGAATCTGGACATCCTCATGCTTCAGGAGGTGAAAGCCATAGGATTTACTCTGGAGAATAACTTGAGGTTTATATGGAAGGATGCAAAGCATATTTTTACTGATCATGAAAGAGGTAGAAGTGGTATTGCCCTACTTATTGACAGAAAATGGGTTGGACTGATCACTCAAAAAGGGCATTCACCCTGCAATAGATGTTTATGGGTTGTCTTTGAGAAAGATGATTTGCTTTTTGGGGTTTGTTTAGTGTATGCTTCTAATGACTATCTTCACAGAGCTAAGCTTTGGAAATGGATGGACAATAATCTTCTTCATATCCCTTGGATTGTGGGTGGGGATTTTAACATGACCGAGGGCAGAGAGGATAAGCTGGGGGCTCAAATGGGGCTAGAAAGGCAATGAATCCTTTTTTTTGCATAAATTCAAAAAGTCTTCGAATCTGTTTGACCCTTTAAAGGGTAAAAAGGTTGACAATAATGGCATTTGGTATACTTGGTGTAATAGCCAAGTAGGGAAAAATAGAATTTACTCAAGGCTAGAGAGGTTTTATGCAAATGAATACAACTTCTATTTTAAGAGTAAGAAAGACAACAAATGTGTAGAAGTTATTCCTTCTACCCTATCAGACCATCATCCCATAGAGGCTTGCATTAGGTGGAAAGGGTAGTAGAGTAGAACAAGATATAAAAAAGATAGCATGTTTAAGATCAATTATAAGTTACTTCTAGATAGGGATTATTGTGAAGGAATTATCAATCTTAGGAATATCACAAAGGCTCTTTACTCCAAGTCTTCTAAATGGCATTATTGGAATGCTTTAATCCAAAACTGTAAAGTCCTTTTTCAGATAGCGGGGAAAAAATATGCCAAATATAGGAGAAGAGAAGAAGGTCTACTTAGAACAAAATTCTTAGCTTGTGAAAAAAGACTGCAAGAAAACCCAGAAGATGGTGAGTTTGCTAGAGAGTTGGGAAAAACAAAGCATAGGCTGAGGAAGTTCTAGACATTCAGAAATTAAGGATTAAAGGTGAGGGCCCACTTAAATTGGTTGGATGAGGGAGATACGGGCTCAAAATACTTCTTTAACTTGTTGAAAGCTAAAAATAGTAGAGATGATATAGGT
Organism: Cunninghamia lanceolata; assembly: GCA_027924645.1. NCBI lineage: Eukaryota > Viridiplantae > Streptophyta > Pinopsida > Cupressales > Cupressaceae > Cunninghamia > Cunninghamia lanceolata. The sequence continues at coordinate 1,676,270 of BSBN01000937.1, read as the reverse complement.
CCTATTGCTGAAGACAATACTTGCTACAAGGAAATTGAAGAAATGAAAGAGGTTTTTAGGGTCTTCTATCAGAAATTGTTTACAACAAAAGATGGTTCAAAGGAATGCAAACAAGCACAAGATCTATGTAGGAAGATTTGCCCCAAAAAAATCACAGATAGAATGAAGGCCTTGCTAGAAAAAAAATTAACTAAGGATGAAACAATTAAAGCCATTTGAACAATCAAAATTGGTAAAGCACTAGGTGTTGATTATATGCCAGTGGAATTCTATAAAAGCAATGAGAGTTGGATAGCAGATGATTTTCTAGAAGTCTATCAAGAGGCCATAGATAGAGGATCTTTAGGACAAGAGATTAATAGAGGCGTAATCAAGCTACTACCCAAAGAAGGGGACACATTTAATATTAGGAATTGGAGGCCTATAACTTTGTTAAATGTCTCCTATAAAATTATAGCTAAAGTACTAGCTATCAGACTTGTGGATATCCTGCCAGCCATAATAAGTCCCACACAAATTGGATTCATAAAAGGGAGATATATCCTAGAGAACCTCATTACAAGCTAGGAAGCATTGGATTGGGCTAAAAATTAGGTCAAAATACAGGGATCTTGCTATTAGACTTTGAAAAGGCTTATGATAGAATTGAATGGTCCTTTGTAATAATGACGCTTGAAGCTTTGGGTTTCTTGGAATACTATTGCAATATGGTAAAAATGTTGTTCAAAGATGCTACTGTTTAGATAGATGTCAATGGCTCACTTTCAAATACCTTTAAATTAGAGAGGTCTATTAGGCAAGGGTGCCCTTTAGCTCCTACATTCTTTGTAATAGCATCTAAAGCCTTGTACTATTTGCTAAGGATAGATCAAATAAGAGGCACCTTCAAAGGAATAACCCTTCCAAACAATGAACTGTTGTTAAATATTCAGTTTACTGATGATACTGCTCTATTTTTGGCCCTAGAGGAAGAGAACTTCCTATTTTTTTGAAGAAAGACTATCTTTGTTCTACAAAGTAGCAGGTCCTAAAATACCCCATTCCAAATCCTCTCTACTTGGCTAGGATGTGGCTCCTCCTTTGTGTCTTGATGATGCCAAATGGCATTGGGGGGACTCATCTAAGTCCGTTAGATTCTTCAAAAACCCCTTTTCTGTCAGCCCTTCCTTGAGAGAGATGTGGGATTTGATATTTGGAAAGATTAGCAAGAAGCTCAATATGTGGAATAGACAGTATCTGTCCCTGGCTGGTAGGCTTTAGGTTTTCCAAAAGATTTTAACATCGTACTCCATCTACTATGCTTCACTTGGTTTTTTGCAAGTTATAAGGTGAACATTATTCATAAAATGATCAGAGACTTCCTTTGGTCAGATGGGAAAGGTAAAAAAAAGAAGCATAAACTTTCTTGGGATTGGTGCTACTTAAGTAAAACCCTAGGGGCTTTGGGCCTAAAAGACTTAAAAATTCAAGGTGCCACCTTGGTGGAAAAGTGGATTGTTAAGGCTTTTGATGGCACTGAACCTTGGAAAGTCTTGATCTTAAATAATTTGAGGAGGTCTATGCCCAAAAAGGCCAAGGACTGGTCAGGATTAAGTATTTAGGATATTGTTATAGGAGACTTCAGTGTCAAACTTGCAGGGTCAGTTGTGTTTGGGTTAATCCAGAAAGTGTGGGAATCTGTGAAGCCCTTCATAGAGAATATAAATGTTATTTATCTTAATAATAAGGAGATAACTTAGTCCAAGTCTATGTGGTGGAATTTGAAAGTAAATGGAAAGACTCTGGCCCTATTACAAGGGTGTTCCTCTAAGAAATGGCATAAATAAGGTATTAATTCTTTCAATGACTTCATTTCAAACATTGGCATCAAGGACTGGGTCCAAATGAAATCTGATTTTAATTTGCCGAAATCTCAAAGGACATATACAGTCCTTACCAAAGCTCTTCAGGTGGTTATAGACAATGGGATCAAACTAAAAATAGAAGATTGGAGTAAATTCAAGTGGAGAAATGGAACATAATTTGGGAAAGTTACACCATTAAAGCTTTATAAATTGGTCATTGACAAACCTGATGTTTTTGTGCACATAAACTGGGTGTGGAATGTCAAGCTTAATCCCAAAACCTTATCTAAGTCTCTATCCCATGTCTGGTCCAATGCTTTAGAACCTAAGAAATTGTGCTTTAGGTGGTTGTTGCTTCTTAACAGGCTAGTAGTGGGTCAGGGTGTCTTGTGTCAGTTTTGCAATTGTCCTGAAAGTAGTGATCATTTATTTTTTGAGTGTCTATTTGTAAAATCTATATGGTCTGTCTTTTTAAATTCTCTAAAAGGGAAGCTATTAAATGTTTATGTTTCCAAAGTCAATATATTATGTGGTTTTATTTGTAATATGTGCAAAATTGAAAGTTTGTTTTGGCTTATATTCTCTACTGAAGTTTTGTGGACTTTGTGGAAGGCAAGAAATGAGGACTTATCCCAAGATAGGGAAATGTTTCTTACAGGGTCCTTTCTTGGACTCACTTTTCATTCAATTTGTGAACACGCTGTTGCACTTATGAAGATTCAAACTCAGAGATTTATGGAAATTTGGGATGAAGGATCAGGTATTGTGTGTAGGGAAGACATAAAAGAGGGCCAAAATTTGGTCTCATGACTATAGAGAAGAAAAGGTCAGGTGCAACAAAACCTCACAAGTGAACCGAATAGCCATCCAGGAAGTATGCCTGATAGTGACTATGGAAAATAGGGGATACAGGTGTTGAAAATAAGGAACACTAAGAGGGGGGTGAGTTAGTGTTCTACAAAACTTATTATTATGTTCCTTTATAAATTTATCACATACATTCAAAAGAAGGAAATAAGAACATAAGAATAGCAACAACAAGATCATCACACATGAACACCAAGATTTTTACGTGGAAACCCGGTTAAGGGAAAAACCACGGTGGGGGTTAACCCACAAGATTTTATACTCTTAAAAGTATTACAAATGGGAAGGCAGATGCCTTAGGGCACACTGCCCAAAGCTCACTTCTCAAAGGAGGCTCACTGCCTACAAGATCAATTACAAGAGTATACTAAAATATTTGAACTGAAGAATAGCATCTAACAATGCAAGATTATAGTTCTGGTTAGGATTGATATACTGACTTTACACACTTCATCTCTCACTACCCTATTTTACTGTTCTACCATGATCTAAACCTTAGATCTCTTTACTTCACACTTGTTACTACCACACTTCACACCTTTCACCTCATATTCACATATTCACACCTCAAAATGCTCAAACCCATCAACTATAAATATCCGCAACATGAGATTTCCTCAACTACAGTCGGCCTCAAAAAAACTTATAAACTTTTTCAAGATCATTGTTCTGTCATTTGAATCAATGCAAAAACATCAATGTGGACCAAACCCTATGTATTCAAGTCACCTAACATGTTGGCCAATACTACTGAATCTCACAAATTACTCAACCAACAACTTCTCCTAATCTGCACAAGGATCAAACACCAAGTTAGCTTGTTATTCACTGGACTGAACTGTCTAACCAAAATCTGATACTAAGATGCTTGCAACTTTCAATCCCTTCATCACCAGAGGCTAAAAATTTGGATTTAGGTAGCCTTGACATCCCTTAACATTCCCTTAGATTTGCAACACAATATGATTACCTGTGGAGAAATGCGGACCAAAATGTTAAACCCTGCCATTTGCTCTGTTCCTGTCTATCTAGACTTAGACAAATCTGCACTCTGACTTCCAGTATGATCAAAAGATGCAATTCAGATGTGTAAGATAAATTCATTTACCATCAATGACAACACCTGACATGCCTAGCAGTGTATCTTGCCAATAATCTCCCCCTTTGGCATTGATGGCAACACTTAGTGAAAAATGACTAAGTGTTAGAACAACTCTCCCTTACTATGTACACTTGTGGTTTGCAATGCTCCCCCTTAGATGAATTCCTCATTTTTCACTGCTTTCATCTCCCCCTTTGACATCAATGGCAAAGGCTGAGATCCGCATACCAAAATTCATGCAAAAATTCTATGTACAAGGGCGTATATATACAAACAATCCTTATGTCTTATCTACATGAACTTAAGCACATCACCAAAAATATTTTTTAACAATGCCAATTCACTATCCCAACTTTTCTTCATGTTATCCAAAACTAAAATATGACCACTGAATAGAAATGCCTGTGACTCTACCTTCTGTAGATTAGTGGGATCACTTGTTAGAGCAGTAGCTTGAGCTTCTATCAATGCATTGAACATAGTTTCTAACTTAGGAGAAATCAGTCCCCGGAGTTCATCCAATTTACCCAAAACTTTAGCCTTTTCCTTCTCCAAATTGCTCAATTCATCAAGCAAACTCACTATTTGACAATTTTTAGTTATTATAGACTCAGTTAAGGGACTATAGGACTGAGAGATGTTAGACAATTTAAGCTCTAGGTCCTTAATCTTCTTCTCAATGTCTTCAACAACTTTAGACTGAGTTAGGAAAAACTTATAAATCTTAGCTCCTTCAGAGAGGGCATTTTGAATACTCTTTACACTAGTATCAAGCACTAATCTATCATAACTAATTATTCTCTTTATTTCAGAAAATCTCTTCTCATTGAATTCCTTTCAGACTTTAACTTCTACTCACTTCTCAAAAGTTTCAAAATGAGTACTTACAGAGTTTACCAGACTCTTCAACTGACTGGAGGGGGATGCTGATGAGTCCTTCTGAAATGTAGGCATGATTTTCTCCTAAATCTTGGATGCAAGACCAAGCAACTCACTCTCTTCTATATGGGACTTCAGGATATCCTCTCTGGCCTTAGCTTGTGCAAGAGAGGCCAACTTTATCTTTTGTACCAGAGAGAGTATCCAAATTTATTAGACCTTGTATTATATCCGGATCTTTTGCAACTTGTTTATCTTTCTCCAATATTTCTTTCATTACTTCTGTAGTGTCTCTTGCCCAATATGATGTTTCAGATTTATGCTTTTCAGGGCCTGCATCTTCTCCCTTTCTGGAGTCAACCACATTGTCTTTCTTGTCATTTTCATTCTCTTCCTTTGCTTTTGCTTTCACTACATCATCATCAGAGGCATCCTTCCTTTTATCAGCAATATCTTCTATATTCTTTTTCAGAGGATTTTGTGTATCCTCAGTAGCAGCATTATCAAATTCCTCAACATCTAGAATGGAGGAATCAATTCCATCATCAGTTTCCTTTTCTTGATCTTCCTTGTGAACTTCTTATGCTTTCTACTCTATTCTTCTTAGAATCACCTTTAGTAGGAGCATTTATATCCATATTCATCTCTACATTTTCTTTACCTAATTGATCCAGAGGAATTTGAGTATATTCTGAGCACTCAACATTAACTTCCTTCATCATCTCTTCATCTCCTTTATTCAATGTTTCTTCTTTTGGAATAGAGAAATCATCTGCCTCAACTTGTTTCTCATATTCCTTCAACTCTTCTTCATTTGGAAAGGATGTATAATTAGCATCATGTTCCTTAGTGACCACATAGAACTTATTTTTCTCCAGGGATTTCCTTATAATTTGTTTTGTTTCTTTGACAACTTCCTCAATGTCTCTAATCATCAACTTATTCATCCTAAGTTTGCTTCTGAATTCATTTTTAACTTCTTTGAAAATTTTATCTGCTTCCTTTCTAGAGATGACTGGACACAGACTAGACAACACATGTTCCCTTAACTCCAAATCCTTTGCTTTAGCAACTTCTTTTCTCATCTCTAAAATGTCACTTAGACTCTTAGGGATATTTGATAAAATTTCCACAAGTGCTCTTTTGAATATATTTAGGTATTTAACAGTAGCATCCTCCAAGATTTTCTTGTTAACATCATCAAAGCTATCATAATATTCTGTTATGGGCTTCAAATTCCCATGAATAGTTACTGCATTCACAATGTTTTCAATTGACAAGGTAGATTTTTCAACATGTGTTTCAATCTTTTGCCTTTTGCTTGCCATTACACTTTTGGAGGGCTTGTCTTGGGCAGTCCTTGATGCTTCTGCTTTCTTTATGCTTCTGGAGGGCTTTTCCTTTAATACTTTAGCAGCCTTGGTGCTTGAAGCCTTCAACTCTTTAACCTCATCATCTAAATTGGTCTCTTCTTCATCTTCCTTCTCCACCCTGACATATGACCTTTTATCAATTACTTTTGTTCTTTTTCTTTCCTTATCGGTAGGTTTTTCTTTGAATTTCTCTACAATAGGAAAAGGTGATGCACCAGAGGTTGTACCAGAACTCCTTGTAGTACTTGATTTAGAGGAGGATTCTACTGGATCACTTCTGTGTTCTCTAACCTGCTTCTCCTTCTTAGGTTTCTCTATCCTTTCCCTATTTTGTCTCACAACTACTTTTCTTATTCCAATACTTTCTGCATACATTTCAACTTGCCTTTGGATATTTCTCTTGGATTTAGGTCTCTGAAGCTCAACATGTAGTTTCAAATTGAGCTCATCATATGTACCAAATCTTTCAAAAGAGGTGTCTTTTAGTTTGCTCATAAGGTGTTGAGCATACATGTCTAGTATTCATTCATCAACTTCATACCCCATGGGCATGATCCATACAGTCCTTGGTTCAACTGCTTCCATCAATCATTGATTTGTTTCCACCATGAAACAAAATGTGTCTTTGTACTTTTCTACCACTAACCTAAGGATTCTTTTCCTTGATTGCATCATATTCTAGAAATTCTTGAAATATCCCCAAAGAGCAATCCTTTGGGCATTGAGTCACCAATTTTGTGCAAGTGCTCTCTCATTTAGATGGCAATAGGTTTGTCCCTGATGCAACACAGGATTTTCATTCCAGCCAACTCATTCATGAAATAAAAGAATAAACACAAGACCAATGTACCATACTTGAATGTGTTCTTCTTATCCTTCTTAATCTTGTTTAAGTTCTCCATTAGCTGGTTCTTCAGAAGCTCACACAGATCATAGTCAGCATTTTCTCTTCACATTTGATAGGCAACATAAAGAGTTGTACCAAACATTGAGTTTTCTCTTTTTGAGTGGTATATCTGTCGGAATTAACCTAGAGAACTAAGAGGGGGGGTGAATCAGTTGTCCCAGAATTCTTCTTTTAAACTTCTTTCTCTATTGTTATTTTGATTAATGATGTAAACACTAAAGCATATGATATTGACACAGAAGAAAAAACATAATCAACACATTTGACACCAAGATTTTTAACGTGGAAACCCGGTTAAGGAAAAAACCACGGTGGGGGTTAACCCACAACTATTAATACCCTGCTAAAAGTATTTTTACAAATGGGAATGCACATGCATTTGGGCTCACTACCCAGAGCTCACTACTCAAATGGATGGTCACTGCCTATGGAAAGATTACAAGAGAATGACAGAGATTTGAACTGATTAATAGCATCTACCCATGCAAAAATTTCAGTTCCAGTTAAGTACAAAAACTGATCTTACACATTTCATCTTTACTCTGCTTTTCCTACTATTCTACCTTTATTTGCACTTTGGATTTCTACTCTTCTCACATATGTGTTATTCACATATAACACACACACACACAGAAAAACCATCCACAACAATCAGATATATATATATACTCATCTTGATTTGCAATCACTTACCAGTCGGCTACAACAACACTTAGAATTTTTATGAATGCCCTGCTCTGTCAGCTAGATCTATGCATACCTTAAGATACGGACCAAAACTTTCTCTTGAAAAACATCACTCATGTTGGCCACTATCACTGATCACACCATTTGTCCAACAAACAACTTCCATACATTCGGAATCAAGATCTTCTGCAAGGTCAGCCTGTTCTTATTCTATCTGCTCTGACAAACTAGAACTCGGTACTCAAAGGCTAATATCCTTTGAATTCGTCATCACTAGAGGACAAAAATCTAGATTTAGACTATCTTGACAATGCATATGACTCCCCTAGATCCACAGCTAATCATGACTTTCCACTGGAGAGATCCGCACCAAAATACCAGACCCTGTTACTGCTCTGTTCCTAACTGCCCAGACTTAGACAAATTCTAAATCTGACTTCCGGTATGAAAAAATTGTGTTATGCGAATGATTGGGATGATCTTAGTTGCCATCAATGACAACACCTATTAATGCAAAGCAGTGTCTCTTTCCAACAATCTCCCCCTTTGGCATTGATGGAAACACTTAGTGAAAAATAACTAAGTATCTAGTGCAACTCCCCCTTTGTCTGTACACTCGTGTACTTCACTTATTCCAGTGCTCCCCCTTTGCTAAATACCTCATTTTTCACTGCCCTTCACTCCCCCTTTGACATAAATGGCAAAGGGTGGGGTCCATAAGCCAAAACTCTCCAAAATTTCTGTATATACTATCAGATATGTACAATTAATCATTAAGTCTTATTTACATGAACTTGAGAAGTTCTGCAAAACTAGTTTTTATTTGCACAAGTTTGGAGGCCCAAGTACTCTTCATTCCATCCCAAATTGAGATGTGCCCACTCAAAAAAAATGCATATGCTTCTGCCTTTGCCAGATCCGGAGGATCACTTGTCTAAAGTGCATTCTAGGCTTCGGATAAGGCATTATACATAGATTCCAACTTGGGGGCAATCAATCCCCAGATTTCACACATCCTCTTGATAGTATTGCTTTTCTCTTATACAAGTCCCTTTATTTCATCTGTCAAGCTAATAACCTGACATTCCTAGCTTATAGGAGAGGCAGTTAGAGGATTAAAATTTTGAGATAGAACTGATATTTTCTATTCCTATTCCTTTATCTTCTTCTCAATATCCTTGTTGACTTTAGACCATGATAGGAAAAACTTATATATATCTCCTCCATCACTTAGGGCATTCTGAATGCTCTTTATGCTAATGCCTAGTATCAACCTATCACTCCTTATCAGATTCTTAACTTGACTAAATTTCTTATTCAGGAACTCTTTCTAAACTTTTACCTCCGCAGACTTTTCAAAGACTGAAAATGTGAGTTTATTGAACTTACAAGATTTTTTAGATGTTCGGAGGGGGAATCATTTTGATTCTTCTAATAGGTTGGTATTAATTTCTCCAAAATTTTGGTTGCAAGCCCCAGTAGCTCATTGTCCTCCATGTGGGACTTTAACATCTTTTCTCTAGCCTTTACTTGAGTGAATGATGCTATTTTCATCAATTGAATTAGAGAGAGAGCATCTAGATTGGCTAGGCCTTGGAGTAGCTCAGGCTCATCAAGTTCAATCATTTATTTTTCAAGAAGACATTTTACTGCATCTACAGTGTCTCTTGCAACCATTTCAGAACCATCCTTTTGTTCTCCTGATTTCTCAGTATCTGCTTTAGGTGATTCAACATTTACACCATCTTCTTTTGCCTTATCCTTCTTTCTTTTTTCATCCTCTTTCTCTTTTTTACTCTTCTCTATGTTTTCTCTAAAGGGACTCTTTCCTGTTTGTTCACCACTTGCTATCTAATCCAGAGGGCTCTATGCGGTAGCAATATCCTCTTCTTTTCTAGAGTGATCAGGTGGAGGAGTTACCCCTACATCAACTATTATGTCTACCATTTCTATGTCCTCTTGATTGACTTGTTCCTCTTCCTGAACTTCTCCAATATTTAGATTTGATGAATCAAGTCCATCATTGATCTCCTCATAGATTAATTCTGGAGGATCTAGAGTAGTACTTTGGTCATTAATTCTCTTGTTAGTTTCTTCTTCAGGAGCATCTTGTTTCGGAGTAGGAGGATTGTCTTCTTCAACTTGTTTTTCTAAAACAATATAGTAATTATCTTTGTCTAAAGCCTTTCTTAGAATGTCCTCTATTTCCTTTGCAATTTCCTCAGTCTCACCAAGCATTAGCTTGTTCATCCGAACTTTGCTTTTGAATTTTTCTTTGACTTCTTTGAGAATTTTATCTGCTTCTTTATTGGTCATTACAGGACATAGTGTGGAGAGGACATATTCTCTAAGTTCTAGATCTTTAGCCTTAGCTACTTCTTTTCACATTTCTAGTACTCTACTTAAACTTTTAGGAAGTTCTTGTAAAATTTCCAATAGGGCTATCTTGAATTTATTCAAATATATGATAATGGCATCTTCCAAAATTTTCTTATTTGCTTGATCAAAATTATCATAGTAAACTCTAATAGGCTTTAAATTTCCATGAACAGTGATTGTTTTTACAATTTCATCAATAGTCATAGCGACCTTACCAGTGACTAGCCTTTTACTGGCCTTATTGCTTTCGAAAGGCTGGTCTTTAGAAGTCTTTGAAGTTCTGGCTTTCTTAGATCTTATTTCTTTCACTTCTTCATCTATCTCTATCTCTTCATCATCTTTTGTGCTCTTATGGGTTCTTGTGGCCTTGGTTTTCTTTCTTTTCCCTCCATCATTGGATGGAGTGGCTTCAGGCTTCTTAGTGGAAGTGGACTTGAGTTGCTCAGCAAGAGTTGCAAAACTCCTTGTCTTTCTTGAGGAGTTTGGTGGGATTTTTGGAGTGACTACCAGCTCACTTTCTTCTTTTTCTTCTGTAGTCTGCTCAGTGCTTTTCTTCATCTTTTCAATTCTTTCTCTGTTTTGCTTTACTACCTCCTTGGTTAGGCAAATGTTCTCAGCATACCTTTCAACTTGTCTTTGCACTTTTCTCTTGGTCTCAGGTTGTCTGAGCTCCACATGCAATTTTAGACTTAGTTCCTTGTAGGTTCCAAACCTTTCTACAGAGGCATCTTTAGGTGTGCTCAAAAGATGTTGAGCATACATATCCAAAACTCTTCCATCCACCTCATAACCCATAGGCATTATCCAAATTGTCCTTGGTTCTATAGCTTCCATCAAGCACTGATCTGTGTCAACCATGAAACATATGTTATTTTCATACTTCTCCACAATTATTTTAGGGATTCTTTCCCTTTCTTGCATTAAACTCTGGAAGTTTTTGAAGTAGCCCCAAATGGTAGTCTTTTGGCCTTGGGAGTCACCAAGACTGAGAAGGTGATCTCTTATTTGCCATGCTACTGGTCTGTCAGTTGTCCAATGCACACCTTAAATTCATGGTACTTCATTCATAAAATAGAAGAACAAGCATATAATCAAGGAACCATATTTGAAGGAATTTTTCTTATCTTTCTTTATCTTGCTCAAATTCTCAATCAACTAATTTTGTAGTAGTTCACAAAGATCATAATCAGCATTTTCTTTTAACATTTGATAGGCTGCATTTATTGCAGTTCCAAAGACAAAGTTTTCTCTGCTACAGTGGTAAATTTTGTACCTAATCACCATAGAGGCAAATTTGACATCCGGTTCTATAATATCATTGATGGTCATTGCCCTTCTGTCAAACTTGGCACCGGTAGCATCAATCACTATCTACTTTTTCATGACTTTCAACATGGGCAACCCACTGATTGAATTTAATCCAATTACAATGTAATCTTGAATGGTTTCAATAGCCATATGAAGTCATCATGTATTCATCATAAGATATATCGAACCCATTCATTTTCATAAAATATCAGAAACCTAATGACTTGCAGAAAATGTTTGCTTTCTAGGGCTTTGTATTTCGGTTTCAATTTGTGGCTATCATCTGTTAAGTAGTTGTTAATCAAATCCAAGAGTTTCAAGTTTCCAAATTCATCCATGTTACAGTGGATGTATGCCCTAATATCCTCAACATGCAGTACACCATGTGGAACCTTAGAGAATGTGCCCAACGGTTCAACTTCAACTGATTTGTGTGGATGCTTCTTAAATATTGGTCGGGGCCTTTCAATTACATCAACAACTAGAGGTGTAGCCATTTGCACAAATTGAGAACTCAAGAGATTTCACAGAAAATAGAAAATACCTTGTTACGCAGATTAGGGTTTTTGCTTGGAAATCCTTTTCTCGCTTCCAAATCTTGAGAATTCTCAGCTCTAAGCTCATCCACTTCTTTCTTCTTATTTTCTCTTGATGCACAACATTTCAAATGAGGAATGAATGACCTTTTTAAGCTTTGCATCACCTAATTTGCCTTTGTAATTGTTATCACCCAGATTTGCACCCTTGTTGTTGTTGTGAAACCTCAGCAATCTGGAGTAACATGGGAATGATCTCTAAGTGTGGGACTTTGCTAAATGAGATCAGACCTCTAGAGAAGGCTGGCTTCCTTAACTGGTTATCACCTAAAACTACTAAATCTTAAGAGGAAAAGGGAGAAGGAATTCTTTAAAATGAAGGATGAAACAAAAGCTTGAAAACAAAGGGTGATTTGCCAAGTTTGATAAAAGAACCCTCATAGTACTGAGAAGATGCACAACATAACCAAATATAACAAGTAGACATACACAGATTCAACTAATCCTAGCAAAGGTGAGAAACCAGATGATTGAAAGGAACAATACGTTCACAGACAAACATATGCAGATACACACTAAACTAAAACTCAATCCAAAGAGGCAAAATAACTTGCATATATTTAATGGGAAGGCAAAGTTACAATAGCAGAAAGCTCTGTTTGGAAACAAAAAAGCCTCAATGCTCAAAAAATTTCCAACCTTATTTACATCTCTCGAGTACATATATATAGCAATTCAAGAATTCCCTAAGTCAATTACAAAATTTGCTCAAAGAGCTATAGCAGGAAAATATCTCTGAAGGGACGTCCAACTGCAAGGAGTTATGGCGCAAAAGATCTGGAATTGATGCAGATGGAAGATATTTTCAGTCTTTAATGTAAGCTACTTAATCATCGATCTGCTCTCCTGAAACGGTGGAAGATATTTTGGTATTGAATGCAAGCAGCTTGTGTGTCCATCCTCAACCATGAATGTATGCAGCATCTGAAACAAGGTGGTGGAGAGATATTTTCTAATCATGAATGTGAGCTGCTTCCTCTTTGTGCAGCAATGAATGCAAGAAATATCTGCATCTGCCCAAAATGGTCGCTAAAACATCCCTTCGCTTAAATATGCAAATCCAGATCCAAAATTGAAAAGTGAGAATATTCCTCTGAAAAGCCTGCCAAATGAAAGAGGAGGCAAAAACATGCATTTTTTCCTTTTGAATCATGTCGAAATTTGCTTGGATGGAGGAGATATAGGTAGTCAAAGTTTTGGTCAACTGCCTGTATATATCGCCTTGCATCTATGTATATAACAAAAGCGCTATGCATGTACTTCTGCTTTTGGCACTAAAACACCTCTTTGAAATTGCCCCCTGAATATGCACCTAGATCTGCATACAATGCGGGCCCCTACCTTTTTTGAATCGGCCTTTGTATCACCTGCCATGTGGCACCACCTGGATGGTCGCTGAACTAGTCTGACGAGCATCGCTGAAAAATTACACCTGCCATCGGCCTTGTATGCTTCTCCTTATGAGGGATATGATGGTGACGTCACCATCATAGATGGGCCTTATTAAAATGTGAAAGGATGACATCATGGTCATGCCGCATGAAATTAGGGTGATAAGAAATATGACCTTGATATTGGGAAATATCACCCCTCGAAAAGGATGACATCATGGTCATGTTGAACCTTTACATATCGAGGGTCAGGATGATGTCATCATCATATCAGCATTTGGGGTGATATTTTGTGATAGGGTGATATTTGTAAGATTAGGTGATATTGAAAATGTGACCCCCGCAAAATATGTGAAGCTACATGACTAGCGGATATAGCTACCACATAAAGTTGACGTCCGGAGCTTGCGTATCAAGTGATTATTGGGTGATAAACCTATGTCGGGGTGATCTTACATAAGATGACTAATTTTTTGGAATATGACCCCTCCCCGGAATATCAGGTTTGACTAGAACTTTGACCACACATAACTTCTCTATTTGGCCAGATTTCACAGTGATGTAAAAAGCAAACTTGCCTATTTTGTCAAGCTCTTTCCCATGGTAAGCTTGTTCAGGCTAGTTTCAGACCTTGAGATTTGGGTTCAGACTTCAAGATCACAAATATAGCTTACATTGGGGATATGCACACTAACTGATGCTACTTGAATTATTTGACTCTGGCTAGAGGAAAAATAGGTCAACATTTTTGGCAACCTCTATGGTGTGTTTGCCTGCTAAACAATTAGATCAGTGGCCTTGAGCATCCATTGGGCATGGAGTCATATAGAGACTAAAAATATAAAGATATTTTCTAACCTTAGCAACTCAGTACAGCAGAGAAGAACATTGGAAGACCAACCCAAGATAGAAATGTTGAAAGCAACCCACCCCCACCTATGCTAGACAACACTTAGGGAAAACAAAAAGGGATCTAAACTAATGTGTAGTAGCACTTATTGAAAATATAGAGACCTAATCTACTGATTTACAAAGAACTCATACCTCAAAACACCTCTTCAGGTGTATCCCATTGACTGTGATAGGTAAATTTTGTCCATCCATATTTGATAACTGAAATGCATTGTGCTCCTTGCATTCAGTAATGAGAAATGGGCCACTCCACATGTTGTCAAACTTGGAGTGTTTTCCTGGCCTGCTCTTCAATTCATCCCATTTGAGCACCATATCACCCTCCTTAAAGATTCTGGGAGTGGCCTTCTGATCAAAATTTCTTTTGGTCTGAAGCTGATGATACTCCATAGTTTTCATAACCTTGTCTTGATTTCTTCAAGCTCCATAAGCTGAGCATATCTGACAACCATGGGGTCTTCCTCTTCAAACATCTCCAACTGGTTCATGATATTAAGTGTTGGCAGCTCCACAAATATAGACAATCTTGCCTCTTTCCCATAAACTAACATATATGGAGAGTTTCCAATAGGCCTCTTAGGAGTTATTCTATCTGCCCATAAGGCATATTTCAAATTAGTGTGCCAAGTCCTCTGGCTGTCCTCCATTGATCTTTTAATAATTCTTATGAGATTTTTATTCGTAGATTCAGCCAAACCATTACCCTGTGGGTAATAATTTGATGAAGTATTCAAATAGATCCCATTCTTAACAGCCCAGTCAATTATCTTTAGGCCAACAAAGGCTAAAGCATTGTCAAAGATGATTAACTTAGGCACTCCAAATCTGGATATCAAATCATGATAAAAATTTAAAATAGTATTCTCATTGGATTCCTTCAGAGCCACTGCTTCAGTCCACCTTGTGAAAAAGTCTGTAGCTGTAAGTATCCACCTATGGCCTGCACTTGATGGTGGGTTAATGGGACCTATGAAGTCAATACCCCATCTCATGAAGGGCTGCTCTACTTGAATTGGCCATAGAGGTAAGGCTGGCAGCCTTTCTTTCCCTACAAAAATGACACATTTTACACATTTTCTAGCACATGCATGGGCATCCTTAAATAAGTTGGGCTAGTAATATCCAGCTCTCATTATTTTCCAAGCAGTAGTCTTTGGGCCAAAATGACCCCCTGCTATTCCATCATGAAATTCATGCAGCACCTTGTCAGTCTAATCGCCATCAATGCATCTTAACAATACACCATTAAAGTCTTTTCTGAAAAGGGTGTCATTTATTAAAACATATGGAATAGATTGTAGTCTATAATATCTTCTTTTCATTCTATCTAGACTTGCTAGACATTTACCAATTTGCAAAAATTGAGTCATGTTATTAAACCAACTTGTGCCCACTACTGCTACATCATCTTGAGGTGTATCTTCAATGGTTAGAAGCACCTCATCCTGCTTCTCTATTTCATTCTCAGAACTGGTAGCAAGTTGTTTGCTGAGTCCCTTGCCTCTAACAAGCTTGGTTATCTAGATATCTACGTCATATTCCATGACTTCGGTAATCCAACTAGCCCTTTTCTCATTAACATCTTTACTTAACAGGAACTCTTTCACACTAGGGTGAGCCACCATCAAATGTATCTTGTTATTAGAAACAAGATGCCAAAATTTCTTGAGACTCCTTACCACTGCAAGGACATGTTTCTCAATGAAGCTATATCTCTGCTCGTACTCCTCCAGCCCCTAACTAAAGAAAGCAATTGGTTGTTCAAAGCCACTACTCTGCTATTGTACTAGGATCGCAAAGATTGTATCTAGGCTGCCATAAGCATACAGAATAAAATCTTTAGAAAAGTTAGGATTCACTAGAGTTAGCGCAGCTGACAATGCTTCTTTTATAGACTCAAAGCTGAGTTTGGCCTCTCCCGTCCAACTAAAAATTATATTCTTCTTTAACATGGAGGTCAAAGGCTTCAAAAGATTTGCAATATCAGGTATGAATCTTCGCAGAAAATTAATTCTACCAATAAAAATTTGAAGTCCCTTCTTGTGACTGGGTAAGGGTAGCTCCAAAATGGCCCTTACTCTTTCATTATCAATGGTAATGCCCTCCTTTGACATGACATGCCCTAACAGCTTGCCTTCATGCATAGCAAAAATGCATTTCCTGGGATTGAGGGATATCCCAAACTCTTTGTATCTCTCAAAAACTTGCCTCAAGTGGGATAAATGTTCATATGCATTCTTGGAAAAGACCGTTATGTCATCAAGGTACACTAGCACTAATTTATTTAGCAAACCCTTAAAAGCCATATCCATAGCTCTCTGAAAAGTTGAGCCAACGTTTGACAGACCAAAGGGCATCCTTTTGTAGGCCATGGTGCCCCATTTGGTAGTAAAAGCAGTTTTAAATTGATCTTCCTCCTTGACCAACACTTGATTATAGCCAGAATATCCATCCAGCAAGGAGAATCTTTCAAAACCAGCCACTACCTGTAGAATCTACTCCATTGAGGGCAACAGGTAGTGATCTTTTAGGGATGCCCTGTTAAGGTCCTTGAAGTCGACACATAGCCTAATCTCTCCATTCTTTAATCATCAGGGGCTCTAGCTTTGGATTTAGGGGTCTTTGTTTCTGCCTGATAGGTTTTGTGCCTGGTTCTAACTCTATAGTATGCTGGGCAATATGAGGGTCAAATCCCTTTAGGTCTGAATAATCCCAAGCAAACACATCTTCAAACTCTTGACAAAGAGCAATAAAATCTCTCCTATCCTCAGGCAAACAGATTTTACCTATTTTGAGAAGTTTACCCTTGAAAATTTCTAACTCCTCATAATGTTCCTCTTTTATCTGCATGCCAGTTTTGGTCTTCTTCATCTGATCATCAGTGTCAAAAATAGATTCCAAGGTTACCAATCCCTTGGGTAGCTTGTTTGTTCTTAGCTGAACAATTTGATCATTACCATACTACTGTTTGAGTTTATCCTAATTCATCATGGAAAACTCATCCTCCTCTAACAGGAACCGCAGAATCTACTCATCACTCTCAAAAACCTACCAATGAATATTATTGTCAGGGATAGAGGGTCTATCAACTATTTTTACATGAGGCTACACCTTTTCTCATTGAATATCACTGGGGATATCAAATTGAGCCCCAATTGTAGCTAACCTATCAGCATGGGAGTTCTAATTTCTTGGAATGGAGATCAGATTGAAAGCATCAAACTCTTCAATCATGTCCCATACCCTATGCTTATAGCACTTCAAAGTATCATTCTTGCTAACATGCAGCCCTCTTACTTGATTTACAATAAGTTTATTATCCCCAAACACCTGCAAACAACCAATTTTCCTCTTTCTTGCCCATTGCAAACCTTGGATCAATCCCTCATATTCAGCAGTGTTATTGGTGCATGAGAAAGCAAAATGGAAAGCAGAATAATATCTTTCACCTTGTGGAGACACAAGCATTGCACCACCACTGGATCCATTTTTGTTCCTAGAGCCATCAAAGTACATTTTCCATACTTCCTGTTGCTGCTCTATCTATTGTTCTGCATCCTTTACCATATTTGGAATCATTGTTTTAGGCTCATGTAGTATGTAAAGCCCCATACCAGTTTCTTGAATGTGTGCCTCAAGATCATCTACAACATTTTCTGAGGCCCACTCCCTCAATAGCACTTCTGGTATACTCTCAGCTTGTAGTTCTTGAGCAGTAACAAGTTCAGGATCATCATAAATAATGCAATTTGCATTAACAGCACTTGGTGTGTAGGGCTCTATGTGATGATTTGAAAGCAATTCAGATTTTAGGGTTACTTTGGTGCCATATCTAGTCCTGAAAAATATGTGGGACCAGTCTAAGGATAAATATTCTCCTATTTTGGTTGTGAATTCTCTTGATAAACACATGGCAAAATAAGGAGGCAAATCAATGATGAAGACCTCTTGGAAGATGGAAACATTTGGGCAAGTGTGCAGAGTGAGACCCAGGTCTTTGATCACACCTACAGTATTAATAGCTGTGCCATCTAATTGAAGCACACCTTTCTCCCAGGGTTGGTACCTCAATCCTAGTTGGTCTGCAATCTATTTTGGCATCACAGAATTGCTTGCACCACCGTCCACCATATAGTTGTGTACTAACTTGTCTCTAATTATCAAAGACACATAAAATGGGAGTGGCTTAGCACTTTTGTTTGGCTGTTTGTTGTTATCCTAGGAGGAATTGGTAAGGACAGCCCTAGTTGGGTCGACAGTTGTATCATTGGACACTTTTAAATTAGATAAGGAAGATTGTAACATCCCCTTTTGGCCTGGGATGGCTAGGGAATCTCACATAGACATTGTCACATTCATCTTCTTCATATTTTCAAGGATATTGAAAGGTGGAGTGACACTTACCTTTTGTTGTGATTTTGTAGCAATAGTATCAGCTTGTAAATGAGGCATCTCCCTTGCTATTGCTAAAGTATTTCTTTGTAAAATATGGGGAATTTGGGATGTAAAAGCATCAGCAGGTGCTTTTCCTTTATTTGCTACTTGCTCAATCTCATAACCCCTCTTCTTGGCTCTTGTATTTGCTGCTACTGGCGTATTATCTCTATTCATGCCACAAAATTCACCTTCCTGCCAGTTCATGAAGGTAGAATCACTCTAAGGTTGCTCATGTTGTTGCACAGCCCCATCATTAGGTGTATTTGGTTGTGGGACTACAACATTCTGCACCATCAGAGCCTGATTTATGACCCCATTCAAGCAGGCTGCCTGATTGTGTGGTTGATTGCATGGAAAACACCATTCATATTCAGCTACAAGATTATTCTGAATAGGGACAAGGTCCCTTACTGCATTAATGGGTGCCAGATTGTAAGGCTGAAAAGGCCTCTAGTTGATATTCTACCTGGGACCTTGATAATTGCCTTGACATGGAGGCCTGTTGGCATGGTAAGGCTAATTTTGCCCTTGATATGGTTGATTTTGATAAGGCTTCCTACTCTAGGATTGCTACTTTTTGATGTTTACCATCTCATTCCCAAAATTTTGTAGGATGTTTTCTATCTTTTGTTGGCTATTTTTTTATCTCTTTCAATTCTTGTGATGAGCTAGAAGCAACATTTTTAGAATTGGCAGTACTAGGTAATGTTGCAGTATTAAGTAAAGGGGCAAAACATGGAATTGGTAAGGGCATGGAAGCTTGAATCTGGGGGAAGATGGGCATTGGTGGTCTAGGTGCTATTTTTCTAGCTTGAATCAGGCTATTCTCTACTCTAATAGCAATTTCATATGCATCAGGTAAGCTAGTACCTCCTAATGATTGTATCATCACTGAAATATCACTATTAAGGGCTTTTAAAAAATACAGAAAAGCATATTCGGCTGGAGGCCTTACCATGGCAAGAATTCTGTCCCATGTCTTCTGGAATCTAAAGTTGAAATCCATCATTTGCTCCTGGGGAGCTCTCTTTATTGTAGTCATCTGTTCAACCAATGACAAGTTGTCTGATTTATCTTGAAATTGCTTATTTAACTTATCACCTAGATCATCCCAGGTTGTAATGGTTTGCACTGGTAAACTCCTAAACCATTGTAATGTTTTTCCTTTGAATGAGACAGCCAGTAGCCTGATGGCTACGTTTTCTTGGGTTATATGATGCACTCCACATAGAGAAGCTATGTCTCTAATGTGTTCAATAGGGGTAGTTTGATTCTCCCCTGTGAAATAGGGCAGACTCTTCAAAGTTGCCATGGGTATAACATCATGCACTATTTAATTCAATGGGCTACCCCCATCAAAAGCCACAAATGGCTGATTTCTTGCCATTAGAACAGCTAGAGGTAGGATTGCTTGAGCTGGTATAGGAACTATAGGTGCAACTGGCCTAAAATTTGGTGGAGTTGATTGTATTCTTTTAGAAACTGGAGTCCTTACCACAACCCTACTCTGTCTTCTAGGTGGAGATAGCTGCAAGTAATCAAATGTACTTGAACTCCTAGTTTGAATCTTTCCCATAAAATGTCACAACAGCACTGATCTTCTTGTCTTTCCTCAGTATGAGTCGCCAGTTATGCAAACTTTAACCTCTTATAGGTCTGAAATCACTGGCTGCACATCAAAACCAGCAATAATGATTGTTAATTTGATTGTTGCTCTAACTCTGTCCCACCAAGTGTGCCAAAGTTGTTATCACCTAGATTTGCACCCTTGTTGTTGTTGTGAAACCTCAACAATTTGGAGTAACATGGGAATGATCTCTAAGTGTGGGACTTTGCTAAATGAGATCAGACCTCCGGAGAAGGCCAGCTTCCTTAACTAGTTATCGCCTAAAACTACTAAATCTTAAGAGGAAAAGGGAGAAGGAATGCTTTAAAATGAAGGATGAAACAAAAGCTTGAAAACAAAGGGTGATTCACCAAGTTTAATAAAGAACCCTCACAGTATTGAGAATATACACAATATAACCAAATATAGCAAGCAGACATGCATAGATTCAACTGATCCTAGCAAAGGTGAGAAACCAGATGATTGAAAGGAATAATACATTCACAGGCAAACATATGCAGATACACACTAAACTAAAACTGAATCCAAAGAGGCAAAATAACTTGTATATATTTAATGGGAAGGCAAAGTTACAGTAGCAGAAAGCTTTGTTTGGAAACAGATTAATGCTCAAAAAATTTCCAACCTTATTTACATCTCTCTAATACATATATATAGCAATTCAAGAATGCCCTAAGTCAGTTACAAAATTTGATCAAAGAGCTACATCAGGAAAATATCTCTGAAGGGACGTCCAACTGCAAGTAGTTATGGTGCAAAAGATCTGGAATTGATGCAGATGGAAGATATTTTTAGTCTTCAATGCAAGTTGCTTAATCATCGATTTGCTCCCTGAAATGGTGGAAGATATTGTGGTATTGAATGCAAGCATCTTGCGTGTCCATCCTCAACCATGAATGTAGGTAGCATCTAAAACAAGGTGGTGGAGAGATATTTTCTGATCATGAATGTGAACTGCTTCCTCTTTGTGCAGCAATGAATGCAAGAAATATCTGCATCTGCCCAAAATGGTCGCTCAAACGTCCCTTCACCCAAATATGCAAATCCAGATCCAAAATTGAAAAGTGAGAATATTCCTCTCAAAAGCCTGCCAAATGAAAGAGGAAGCAAAAACATACATTTTTGCCTTTTGAATCATGTCAAAATTCACCAGGACGGAGGAGATATAGGCGGTCAAAGTTTCAGTCAACTACCTATATATATCGCCTTGCATCTGTGTATATATCACTATCTGAATCAGCCTTTGAAAAGTCTTTGTATGTACAAAGCGCTATGCATGTACCTCTTCTTTTGGCGCTAAAACACCTCTTTGAAATTGCCACTTGAATATGCACCTAGATCAGCATATAATGCGGGCCCCTACCTTTTTTGAATCAGCCTTTGTTTCACCTACCATGTGGCACCACCTGGATGGTCGCTGAACTGGTCTAAGGAGCATCGCTGAAAAACTACACCTGCCATCGGCCTTGTATGCTTCTCCTTATGAGGGATATGATGGTGACGTCACCATCATGGACGGGCCTTATTGAAACGTCAAAGGATGATGTCATGGTCGTGCCGCATGAAATTAGGGTGATAAGAAATATGACCTTGATATTGGGAAATATCACCCCTCGAAAAGGATGACGTCATGGTCATGTTGAACCTTCACATATCGAGGGTCAGGATGACGTCATCATCATATCAGCATTTGGGCTGATATTTTGCGACAGGGTGATATTTTTAAGATTGAGTGATATTGAAAATGTGATCCCCGCAAAATATATGAAGCTACCTGACTGGCGGATATAGCTACCACATAAAGTTGATGTCTGGAGCTTGCGGACCAAGTGATTATCAGGTGATAAACCTATCTCGGGGTGATCTTACATAAGATGACTAATTTTTTGGAATATGACCCCTTCCTGGAATATCAAGTTTGACCAGAACTTTGACCACACATAACTTCTCTATTTGGCCAGATTTCAGGGTGATGTAAAAAGCAAACTTGCCTATTTTTTCAATCTCTTTCACATGGTAAGCTTGTTCAGGCCAGTTTCAAACCTTGAGATTTGGGTTCAGACTTCAAGATCATAAATATAGCTTACATTGGGGATATGCACACTGACTGATGCTGCTTGAATTATTTGACTCTGGCTAGAGGAAAAATATGTCAATAGTAATAAATGATCTACCCTAGCACATCCAGTTGCTCTATTTTTGAAGTCTTTCATGTATCACCTTGCAATTTGCCATAATCAGTTCCTTTCTTCTGAAAATCCTTGCAAATGTTCTAAGTCAATTCAAGGTACCTTTTTCTCATTGTGCCAAAACCAGGCACTCAACTAATGGCTAGGGGAATTTGATTTACAATGCTACTCCCCCTAAGCCAAGGCTCCCAAATCAATTCTTGAAGGAATTTTTAGCATTGGATTTTGGTGTGGATCTATTACTGTCATTCATAATTGTTTTCTTGACCCATATCTTGTTTGTTTCATTCTGAGTCTCATTCGTATCAATTTTTTCTCTGCCTTTGTCTTGTCTCTACTCATCCAGTTTTCTATTTATCGGACCTCTTCTTCCATTGTTCCTACTTCTGTAGAATCTTGTAATATGACCAGATTTATTATAGTTAAAGCACACTACATTTCTTTTCTACACTGATTAGCCATGTGTCCAAACCCATTGCAAACAAAGCAGTAACTATTGAAGGAATTGCTAATTCTTATATTGTTAGCATTATTCATTATCATACTTTTGCATTCATTTGATTTATGACCATACCTTTTACACTTGAAGCATTGACTAGAGAAGGATGGACCATTTTGATTTACTCTGCTTCTGCACTGAATAGCTTTATGACCAAATTTGTTTTAGTTGAAACAATTTCCATTGAATGATGGATATCTTTGAGCATTAGGTTGTCTTACCGAAGGTTTTCTAGTTCTGTTTCTCCCATTCCTAGGTTCAAAGTTTCTCTGTCAGGATCCGAAGCTTTCACCTTTCTCATATCCAAGACCATGCTTGTCATTAGTCTTTTTCTATCCTTCGAGCAATGCTTCTAGTTTTGTTGAGCTTATCTTGAACTTCTCCTTATATTCATTTGCAACTTATAGGTAATGTCTGAGAATGACAATTTTCCTTTCAAGTTCTCTCTCATTGTCTCTACTTTCTTGTAGATCAGATTCTAGATGTCCAACTATTCTATCCAATTTGCAATATTCTTTAGTTCTTTCTCTTAGTTTTTGTTTCAGATCTTCTTCAATTTTCTTCCTATCTTCACTTTCTTTGGTTTGCCTCATTACTTTGGATTCCATTTCAATTTTTAGAACAACAACTTCTTTTGACAACTTCTCACATTCCTTTGTCTTTTCTTCCAAAGTTTCATTCATACCATTTTCTTCAGGTAAACTAGATAGCTACAGAAGTAGCTCCTTTTTCTTTTGTAGAGATTTCTTTAACTTATCTTTTAACATTTCAATGGTATTATTAGCATCTTTGAGTTCACTTCTCAGATTCCTAATTTCTTCTAGGGCCATCTGAAGTTGATCTTTGATTGAACCCATTTGAAACTTCTTCCAAGATATTTTCCTTAAGCTTGTTAGGCTTTTCAAAGGAACCTCACTCTGATAGCAATTGTTGGAATTAACCCAGACAACTAAGAGGGGGCGGGTGAATTAGTTGTCCCTGAATTCTTCTTTTAAACTTCTTTCTCTATTGTCAATTTGATTAATGATGTAAACACTAAAGCATATGATATTAATACAGAAGCAAAAATATAATCAACACATTTGACACCAAGATTTTTGACGTGGAAACCCAGTTAAGGGAAAAACGAGGGTGAGGGTTAACCCACAAATATTAATACCCTGCTAAAAGTATTTTTACAAATGGGAATACACATGCATTCGGGCTCACTGCCTAGAGCTCACTATTCAAATGGAGGTGCACTACCTATGGAAATATTACAAGAGAATGATAGAGATTTGAATTGATTAATAGCATCTACCCATGCAAGAATTTCAGTTCCAGTTAAGTACAAAAACTGATCTTACACATTTGATCTTTGCTCTGCTCTTCTTACTGTTCTACCTTCATTCATACTTTGGATTTTTGCTCTTCTCACATACGTCTTATTTGCATATACCACACACACACCAAAATCATCCACAACAATTGGCTATATATATACTCATCTTGATTTACAATCACTTACTAGTTGGCTACAACAACACTTAGAATTTTTATGAATGCTCTGCTCTATCGGCTAGATCTATGCATACCTTGAGTTACAAACCAAAACTTTCTCTTGAAAAACATCACTCATGTTAGCCACTATCACTGATCATCACCATTTGTCCAACAAACAACTTCCATACATCTGGAATCAAGATCTTCTGTAAGGTTGGCCTGTTCTTCTTCTGTCTGCTCTGACAAACTGGAATGTGGTACTCAGAGGCTAATATCTTTTGAATCCTTCATCACTGGAGGAAAAAAATTAGATTTAGACTATCTTGAGAATGCATATGACTCCCCTAGATCTGCAGCTAATCATGACTTTCCACCAGAGAGATCCAAACCAAAATACTAGACCCTGTTACTGCTTTGTTCCTAACTGCCCAGACTTAGACAAATTCTGAATCTGACTTCTGATATGAACAAATTGTGTTATGTGAATGATTGGGATGATCTTAGTTTCCATGAATGATAACACCTATTAATGTAAAGCAGTGTCTCTTGCCAACAATATCTTATACCCAATCACCATAGATGTGAATTTGACATATGGATCAATTATATCATCTATTGTCATTGCCCTCTTATCAAACTTTGAACCGGTAGCTTCAGTTACAGTTTGGTTCTTCACTGATTTAAGCATTGGCAATCCATCGGATGAGTTCAATCCTATCATGGCCTTAATGGAATCCTTTGTGATCTTAAAAGGTTTCTTCAACCATATAAATTCATCATGCATCCAGCTCAGTACATACCAGACCCACTCATCCACATCGAAGGATGGAAACCCTATAATTTGAATGAAATGTTTGTCTTGCAGTACTTTATACTCAGTTTTAGGACCATAAATTTCACCCCTCAGGTGATTCCTAAACAAATCTAGTATCTTTGAATCCCCAAATTCATCTATGCTAGCCTAAATGTAAGCCCTTATATCTTCAACGTGCAACACTCCATGCGGAACATTTGAGAAGGCACCTAACGGATCGACCTCTACAAATTTGTGTGGGTGCTTTTTGAATTTAGGTTGGGGCCTTTTGGTGATATCAACAACCAACAGAGTATCCATATTCAGAAATTGCAGATTCAGAAAGCTTTACAGAGAATACCTTGTTTCACCGGTTAGGGTTTTTGCTTGGAAATCTTCTTCACACTTCAGTCTTTTGAAATCGTTCACACACATCTCACCTTTCTTCTTTCTTCTTGGATATGAAGTGGTTTTGAAGTCACTTGAGTTTCCTTTTAACCTCTGTACACCTACTTTTTGATGTAATAAATGTTTTTTCCCTAACTCTTCTAGATACCCTATTTCTTGATACAATTTCTCATAAATTGCTCCGTAATTTGCACATCAACCTTTTTCCTTCCAGAAATTCCTCTAGATGATCTATAATAGGCCATTCTATCTTCTCTCATCGTGCCAAATTCAGGCACCCACTTACTGGCAGGGGGAATTAGATTTTCAATGTAGCTCCCCCCAAGCTAGAGCTCCAATTTTAATTCTCAGAGGAATTATCAACACCAGATTCTGGTGCGGACCCATCACCATTATTCATTTCACCTTTCTTCACCCATGTCTTGTTCATTTCATTCTAGATTTCATTCACATCTACTTTGCCCTTGCCTTTATCTTGTCTCTACATATTCTAGTTTTTGTTTACTAGACCTTTTCTATCATGATTCCTTCTTCTGCAAAATCTTGCAATATGACCTAATCTATTATAATTAAAGCACAATACATTCCTTTGCTGATTTACTTGATTTCCTCTTGATCTGCACTGATTGACCATGTGTCCAAATCTATTGCATGCAAAACATTTGCCATTGAAGGAATTGACATTTCCTCTATAGTTAGAGTTACTCATCACCATACTTCTTCATTCATTATATCTATGACCATACCTTTTACAATTGAAACATTGACCAGAGAAGGATGGACCACTTTGATTCATTCTACTTCTGTACTAAGTAGCTCTATGACCAAATTTATTGCAATTGAAACAATTTCCATTGAAAGATGGATATCTTTGACCATTATGTTGTCTTATCGGAGGCCTTCTAGGATTCCTTCTTTGATTTATTGCTTTAGTATTTCTTTGACTGGATCTAGAGCTTTCACCTTTCTCATATCCCAAACCATGCTTATCATCTACCTTCTTCTGACTATCAAGCAACACCTCAAGTTTAGCTAAGCTTATCTTGAACTTTTCTTTGTATTCATTTGTAGCTTCTAGGTCATGTTTAAGAATGACAATTTGCCTTTCAAGTTGTTCCTCATTAGACCTAGTTTCTTGTAGATCAGACTCTAGATGGCCAATTATTCTATCCAATCTGCAGCATTCTTCTATTCTTTCTTTTAGAGACTTATTTAGGTTTTCCTCAGTCTTCTTCCTTTCCTCAATTTCCTTGGTTAGTCTCATCACTCCGGATTCCATCTCATGTTTTAGGACAATAGCTTCTTTTGCTAGCTTCGCACATTCCTTTGTCTTCTCCTTCAGAGCCTCATCCATGTCATTGTCTTCATTCTAATTTGCTAACCATTGAAGTAGTTCCTTCCTCTTTTCCATAGATTTGCTTAGTTTCCCTTTCAAAGTTTGAATGAAATCCTCAGCATCTTTAAGGTTCTCTTTCAGTTCTTTGATTTCTGCTTTGAACTGATCAAGATCTTCTAAAGCAACTTGAAGTTGTTCATTGATGCCATCATATACCTAAATGAACCCATTGAAATACCTTCCCAGATCTTCTTCAAGCTATTAAACTTCTTCCAAGGAACCAAGCTCTGATACCAATTGTTGAAAATAAGGAACACTGAGAGGGGGGTGAATCAGTGTTCTACAAAACTTATTATTATGTTCCTTTATAAATTTACCACATATATTCAAAAGAAGGAAATAAGAACATAAGAATAGCAACAACAAGATCATCACACATGCACACCAAGATTTTTATGTGAAAACCCGGTTAAGGGAAAAAGCACGGTGGGGGTTAACCCACAAGATTTTATACTCTATTAAAAGTATTACAAATGGGAAGGCACATGCCTTCAGGCACACTGCCTAGAGCTCATTGTTCAAAGGAGGTTCACTTCCTACAAGATCAATTACAATAGTTTACTGAAATACTTGAACTGAAGAATAGCATCTAACAATGCAAGATTACAGTTCTAGTCAGGCTTGATATATTGACTTTACATGCTTCATCTCTCACTGCCCTAATTTACTGTTCTACCATGATCTGAACCTTAGATCTCTTTACTTCACACTTGTTACTACCACATTTTGCACCTTTCACCTCATATTCGCATATTCACACCTCAAAATGCTCAAACCCATCGACTATATATATCTATAACATGAGATTTCATCAACAGCAATTGGCCTCAAGAAAACTTACAAACTTTTTCAAGATCACTATTCTATCGGCTGAATCAATGCAAAAACATCAATGAATACCAAAACCTGTGTATTCAAGTCACCTAACATGTTGACCAATACTACTGAATCTCACAAATTACTCAATCAACAACTTCTAATCCGCACAAGGATCAAACACCAAGTCAGCATTTTCCTCATTGGACTGAACTGTCTAACCAAAACCTGATACTCAGATGCTTGTAACTTTCAATCCCTTCATCACTAGAGGCTAAAAATTTGGATTTAGTAAGCCCTGATATCCCTTGACATTCCCTCATATCTGTAACACAATATGATTACCTATGGAGAAATGTAGACTAAAATGTTGAACCCTGTCATGTGCTATGTTCTTATCAATCTGGACTTAGACAAATCTGCACTCTAACTTCCGGTATGATCAAAAGATGCAATGCGGATGTGTAAGATAAATTTAGTTGCCATAAATGACAACACCTAACATGCCTAGTAGTGTCTCTTGCCAACAACAGGTAGTAGTTGATTCAGGCCAGCTTGAGGATAATGTTGAAAGCTAGGTAAGAAACTCTCCAAGGCAAAATATAAACATGGAAAAAAACCTTATTGGAAACATTGAGAGTGATGATGTTGATGGAATTCAAGGCCAAAAAGAGGAGATTTAGACTAGACAAACTTCATAGGTGGTACAAGTAGAGCCTGATTGTGAGTTTTGAAGATCTTATAGGGATAGAAAGCAAGGAAAAGTGACTTGGTTATTTTGAATTCTGTGAAATATATAGTTATAAGTAGATGATGTATAATGTATAGACTTTAAATTGCAGTATCTCAAAGTGGACATATGATTTAGTCAATTTTTGATGTGGCTTCCTTGGCCACCAAATGTCCTCTTTCCCTTCTACTACTAATCATATTGCTTAGGTATTTGATAGCAATATGATTTTAGCTATCAAGCCATCTGAGGAAATAAACAAGCAATAAGTAACATCTGAGGAAATATGAGGTAGGTTTGTTTTGTATGGAATGGATAAAAATTGGGTTGTTATAGTCAAATTAGGCTTCTTTTTAGGACTGTTTTGTAAGAATAGAGGGTAAATGGATTGATCAGATCATAAGATTTATATGGAAGGTGTAAATAGGCATATCTAAAATTTATAAACATGCATCTTGCAATTATCACTCAAAAAACACAAGAAAACCAAAAAAATGTTGTCATAGTGCTCTATAGAAACCTATAGACCAAGGGTTTGATGAAAAAAACACCTGCACGTGTGAAGTAGGTACGAAACTTGGCACACTTTTCTATATACCTATAAGCATCAAGAATCCAAAATTTCAAGAATTTTGGCTAGTGGAATCATAATTTAACCTCTTGACTTAGTTTGAGGCCAAAAACACATAATTAGGCCTAAAAATCACAAAACTAAGTATCAAGGCTTCAAATAAATATTGTTAGCCTTATTTTGACCTTGTTGAAGTGTATGTACCTTCACAAGGGTGAAATGCTTGACCAAATAGCTAGTGTCAACTTCAAGCTTGTTGTCTTGTCTGAAACAACATGACAATTTTGGGGAAATATGAACAAAAATCACCTCAAACTTCACTTATATTGGGTCCACTTGCTACTTTGTATGGATGGGGATGTAATGCAATGTGTAAGTTATTGGATTTATAATTTTTCCTATTTCATGACTAACTGTGTTCTTGCAAACAACTATTGTAAATCCTTATTCAACACTTAAACCTCATGGTTGGATCCTCACATGTGTGAAAATGTTCAAGGGGCATTTGTGCTTCATTGTTACTTAATTAGAGCTCACCTTTCATTGTTACTACCCTATTATAACAGTCCTAGCCATGGAAGAGGGCCAAAATACATTGCTATAACAGTCCTAGAATGAACCATGACCTCAATGCAAATTTGTCTATCAATGTCATCCATTGTTCACATTATAAAGATCTTGTTATCTTGCAAAAACCAATAATGGGACTGATATAGCTAAAATAACACAGGATAGTGTCTAGTGTTATTAGTTACTATGCAAGTTGAAATACTGATCTATCTATACCTTCTGGATACTCATGACAAAATATCAAAGACATCTTAAGTAATGCATTAAAAACAACTTCATGATGGCCATGACTATGATAGTGGACTGTTATATAGACTTGTGACTATCCTAAACTCATGAAAACCTCCCTTTTAGTGTTTTATCTCCTTATAACTCCCTTTGTATCATCTTGTATATACCCTAAGACAACCCCTAAGCCTCTTTTTCATGGACATTTCTTAGCTAATGGGCATGATACAAATCGTATATGACTATCACAATGGCAAATAGTCTTAAATCCCTTTATGTAAATTATCTTCTTCTTCTTTACATGGAATGTCCTCTCTATCTCTAGTTGATGTTATCTTCAAATTATCTTAAATGAATGATACAATGGAACCAATACCCATGAGTTTTCTAACAAATGGATGAGTGCTTCTTCTTGGAATAATGGTCCTTTGACATGACATGAAATAGAAGTAGGACTACTGTATGGACTATGACGGTCTCTCTTTCTTCAAATTCAAAATGGTCATCATGTGAATGTTGACAATGTCCCCTTAGAAGATGGTAGTCATGAATGATGCTAATTTGATACCCTACTAAGACCACAACCTGAATTTATAACATAAAACAATGTTCCTAAATGGATTATGGTAGCCTCTTAATATGACAACATAGTCATGAAGGGTCAAGATAGTCATGGTAGCCTCTTAATATCCCAAAATAAGAAAGTAGGGAAAATTTCACAATGGGATGTTTGGAACTGCCTCGGTAGACGGTGAATTGGATGTTTGGAATAGGATATGGACATCCACCAAAGCATAAAGGATATCAAAATTTTGTTAGATGTTCTAGTTGCAACTTTGGTAGACATGTATATAAAGTGTGGAAGCATAGACAAGCCACATGAACTATTTGACAAAACAACTCAAAGAGATGTTGTCTTATGGAATGCAATGATTGCAAGATATGTACAAAATAGATTTGTTGCTTTATAACATTTTAAGAAAATGCAATTTGCAGGTGTAATTCCAAATTCCACAACCTATCATCCTTAGAACCTAAACACAAGTATAAAATGCATTTTAGGAAGTTTTTCCTTGCTCCTATCACTATCTGAAGATGACTTTATAGTCCAAAACAAGGTTATCGTAATGATGAGGGAAGATATTCATAAGTGTGAGGGGTTTTCATCAATTCTGAGACAGTTATAAACTCACTTTTCTCCCACTATCCTTTTGGGATCAATCCATGTTGAAATCCTAGAATATTGACATCCTATCCATGGTTGGCAAGAAATATTATCATCTTTGTGCAGGCACTATTTTATGAGAGCATGGTGGTGAATAGGATAGAATGAAATGTATTCCTTTAAACTACATGGTGGACCTTTCAAGACAATAGTGTGTCATAGGCTTGCCTAAGAAGATGTGAACTTTTTTTCATTTTAGGGTAATAGTAATGAGTTCCTTTATGATGAGGTTAGTGGACTGTACTTGAATAGTGTAGGTCTCATTGTGATCAAAGTATTAATAAAGTCATTCTACATCCCTCCAACATCAACGATGGGCCAATAGGATGCAGTCATCTAAGGACTATCATAACTTCACTATTATACTAGTCCATATGAACATGGCCATGATGTCCCTAAAGATTTTTTATCCTAAGCTCTGGAGATGGTTGGAGAGGCTATCTTAGAGCATGCAAAGATCAAACACAAGGATGGTGAAGAGACCTAAGGCCAAAAAGAAAATCATCTTAAGACCTTTGTGGCTGTTCATTTCAGCTAGGATAGTCATGAAGATCTTACAGTCTAGATTGATCATTTCATGGAAATGAATGGATGAAGGTATTTTTGTGGATGAAATGATGCAAAAATGGAAAACAAGAAGCTGCACACAAAGGTCATGATGCCAAAACTACACATAGTATAGCTTCATATTAATATATATGCTTGAAACATGAGAACCTAATGCTACAAGGGAAATCTTGATAAAAAAAATAAGATATCTTGTTATTTATGCTTGACATATGTCAAGTAGGCATGGCATATGGGGTTTGAAGAAGTTTCTAGATCAGTACATGCCTTACTAACCAAGTCATCACCTTGAAAATTGCATTCTTAAGGAACCTATGTTGTTAGAGGAGGAGTTGTTTGATGGAATACAATGATTGCAAGAGATGTTGTTTGATGGAATGAAATGATTGCAAGAGATGTTGTTTGATGGAATGCAATGATTGCAAGAGATGTTGTTTGATGGAATGCAATGATTGTAAGATATGCACAAAATGGATTTATTGCTTTAGAAAATTTCAAGAAAATACAAATGGCAAGTGTAAATCAAAGTGTGGAAGCATAGAAAAGCCACATTAACTATTTGACAAAACAACTCAAAGAGATGTTGTCTAATGGAATGCAATAATTGCAAGATATGTGCAAAATAGATTTGTTGCTTTAAGGATGAGAATTTTGTCAAATGTTGTAGTTGCAATTACCCTATGACACATGCATGCAAAATCTAGAAGCATAGACAAGGCACATGAACTGTTTGGCAGAACATATCAAATGCATGTCATCTCATGGAAGGCCTTGATTGTAGGATATGTACAAAATGGATTTAGAAATTAGTATGTATAAAAATCTAGAAATAAAAATATTAAGAAACACAAATGAACACTAAAAATCTTACCTCACGTCTATGATGCCATGCAAAATAACCTCATTCACAGTCTTGTATAGTCAAAAGCATGTATTATAGTTAAAGAAACAAGATTTTTAATAAAACAATTCTAAAAAATAGAAAAAACAAGAACAAGTTAAGAAGAAAATTATCATACATGTCCATCTGGAAGTAAAAATGCTAGTCAAGCATACCTGAGGGGTCATCTCTTACCTTCAGAGTATTCAATATTGCTTCATGTCAACATTACTAATTGTCCATAGTTTTTTTTTTGGGGGGTTTTGCATGATGCTTTAGTAACTTAACATTTGTTGCTACAACTAGGTGCGGATACATCAATATGGTTTTATGCTTCTCAAAACTATCTTCAAATGCATGGATGCCATTATTTCTAATCATATATGCTTGTAGCCAAGTCCCAACAATAACAACTGATCCTGTAGGATATGTGAACCCATCATCATCTGTCGTAGGTCATGTTATCTTTTTTTTCCTTGTACACATTGTGCCAACCAATAGTCTGATCTCTCTTCATTTCCATGTGGTGCAACAACTACATAAACATGACCTAGTTGTACAAAGTCTAAAAGATGTTCATAGTCAAATGAGCTCTCCATTTCATTGACTAAAGATGATTGACCTTGAGGTAAAAGGGTTAAATATCATGGAATCCATGCATCTACCCACTCACTTGACTCACAATTATCCCAATCACATTTAATACAACTCTAAAAAAAGTAAGCTAATTCTCTTATCTAAATAGTCCATGCACTTGCATTTGAGATTTAAAATGAATACATCTTTGATGATTCATTGATTCTCTAATGATCCAATTTCTCTCTTGTTATCCCCTCATCAACCAACCAAAAAAATGTGCGCAATTTTGAATCAAGAGCCACTCCTTGTGACAATGCATAGTTACACTACTTAACAATAGAATCTACATCACTGAATGTAGTAGCACCTCTAATCTTTAGTTGTTCTTTAAAACAAGCTCTCTTCACACATGCACCTGCTCCATCATGTTCCTCTTTTCTATGCCCAACTTCAAAAACATGCCAAATATGAGGTATACCCTTCTCTGCATACATTCTTCTCAACCAATAGAACATACGAGCATTCTTGAATTGACCAGTGCATTTATTTGACCAAATGATATGTTGATCCATTCTAATATATTTTTCTTGGAAGAACCCATAAAATTGTTAAAAACAATATTGTACATACTCTAATGAATGATATCGATCATCACTAAAATGGTATTTTTTGACAATCTTCATGTTCTCCTTTGTACTCTTGGTGGTATGTATGTATATGATATGAACAAAATAACAACCTGAATAGAATTGTAGTACTAGGATTGCACTTCATTTTAGAGTTGCAACGTGTAGTTTTCTACAAAATCAACTACAGAGACAATAGTTCCAATCAGGAAAAAGTCATTACACATCCTAAAATGTTGATCTAACCATCGAGACGTGTGGTTGTGTCTGGCATGATTGTAGAAAAGATTTTTCTTAAAATCAGAAATACTTACCTCTCTTACAATCAACTCACATCTAGAACCTTCACCTCCACTTTTTAAATTGAATTTCACTGTCTCATATCTCTTTTTCTCAACCATTCTCTTTCCAAAATCATGCTCACTGCCCTCTTGAAAACATGATATAAACTTTGATAATCCACCACATTGTAAACACTTTTCATTTAAACAATAATTCTTGTAGAAAATGGAACCATCATCTCTAATACATAGAAATAAATCCAATAAGTCCCTAGATGACTTTGGTGGTTGAATTGTACCACACTCCTATAACATTTCATTAGTGTGCAAAGTAGAACAAATATTGCATAATAATTCATGATACATAAAAACTCTACATGGTATTTGCAACAACATGTATTATGAATTTTAAGAGGAACACAATAAAATGGATTATGAGATACAAATGCTTTTTGTGAGATTGTCATACCTAGGTGTACTTCACAATATTGTTTGTATAATGTTGTTTGGCTACATTCCAAGTAATGTTTAGGATGTGGTGTGTGGTCTTTATCACTAATTCTTAACTTTAAAACATTTTTTTGCATTTGGTGATACCCTAGAGTTAGTGTGCAAAAATCATTCATTTTCTTCCTTTGTTCTATTGATTAGCTTCTTATCAACTCATGGAAGCCTACCACTGAAAGCCCAAGCATCATTTCCAAGAGAACCATCTAGTCTTGATCTTAATGTTAGTGTTTTTGACAATGTTTTACAATTCAATCTTAAGTCAACACAAGTTTGCCTCATTAATCGAGTCTTTCTTAATTGTTTGCTCACTATTGAGGTTGTTATTACTCTACAAGTAACTATTTTATCTTTCTCCTTTCTAGTCTTTCCAATAGAATTGAGTGCATTGAAAAGGCTTCTAACAATAATTTTATTCTGATCAGACACTTTGTTTAACCAAATCTTTAATTTCTTAAATGTCTCGTTATGTACATCTTTAGTAATTGCACAAAAAGTTGGCATTGTTTAGTTAATGTTTTATTCTCAAAGTATTCATTGAAGAGTTTTGAAGCCCACAACTGAACCATTCGTGACAACCGCTTGCCTTCAAGTTTATCCATTATGTTCTCATCAATTTCAAGTAACCATTTTGGGGTCCTTGGATGTTTCACAATTTCATCATGCTCATTCTCTTCTTGACAAACATCCTCTCTTCTTATGTAATTTGGAGATACATTGATCTTCATTGTTTCATCCATGTTATCAACCTCATGAATTTTATCAACAAATGGATTATGGAGTGCAAATTCAACAACATGAGATTCATATCCACTTTCTTCAAGAAAATGTCTACATTGTTCTTCGTTGTCCATGATATTGCTCTTATCAATAGGTGTTTCATAACTTTTTACAACATTTTAATTTGTAATATCATGGTCAATTTCATTCTTATCTAACATTTCATTATATTCAACATTAAAACCTTCAATTTGCATGTCATTAGATGGTAAAGAAGAAGCTTCACCTTGATGACCATCTACCAAACCCGGTCTTCCTCTTCCTTGCTCTATCCTTTTCCCTAATTGCTTCAATTTCCTCCAATGTAACTTTCCTCCTCTTTTTTGCTTTACAATGACTATTGCTCCCCATTAGGGGAACAAAAATATCACCCTTATGATTGTAACAAGAAAATTATGTGTCCAAAAGTGCATAAAAGTGTTTTCTTTACTGTAATAGGTAGAGATCATGGGTTTTTCAACAGTAGAGGATCTGTGGGCATGGTTGTCAGGTCCAATAGCATTCCTTTTGTCTTTTTTTTTTTTAATTTTTACATAATGGATATCCATTTTCAAAATAGATATCTATCACCTAAAGCCCAATTATTTGGGCAACGGATATCTAGTAACTGATATCCCTTCTACAAAATGGATATTCATTATATAATTTAATGGATATCCATTATGTTTGCCTATGTTAACAAAACCAAAACTTATGTTTGGTTGAAAGAAGGCGGTGAACAAAACCAAAGGGTTGGTTAAAGCATGAACATATGGTATTTTTACAAGGGTCTTCCTTTATGAGAACAAATTGAATAACGCTACATGGGATCAACTACCATGTGATGGTGGGCCCTTTGTATCTACTCAACCATATTTCTTTGCAAGTTTTTTTATATTCTAGAATCATATGGATTGTGGATTAAATGGTTATATGTCATGATCTTATTAATTGCAATATATCAATTGATTAGGGGATCATGCATCTTATGCATCCATTAATCTATCAAATGCATAGATCTTGAAGGTAAAATGGTCACAACCATTGATCATGGGTTCTCATTAGTGGCTGAAACCAAAGTATGTCAATTAAAGTATGAACATATGGTATTTTTACAAGTGTCTTTCTCTGTGAGAACAAATTGAAAATGTTACATGGGATCAACTACCAAGTGATGGTCTTAAGAACCCATGTTTAACCCTTCTCTTTACTTTGTTAGTATATTGTTATTGGACGTATATGCTTTGTAAGTCATCCCATGAGTATATTGTATTATCCCACATTCATGGGAAGTAATAGTTGTTTACATTAGACTTAGTATATAAGTACGTGTTGAGGCCAATGAAGGCATCCATGAATTTATTGTATTGAGCTTGCTCAAAGGAGTTTTCCCCCTCGAAGTGGCCTGCGATCAATAAATTCCTTTTGTGTTTCTGCTATTTCTGTTATTTCATGCATTTTTCATTATATTGTTGCAGGAGGTTCCTCTCATATGGTATCAGAGTGCTTTCTTGGGCTTGTTGGGTGGAATTGCTGCCAAATTTTTTTCTACAGTGGCCTCCAGGTGCTGTGATTATTGCAGTAGTTCTTACTTTTTTGCATATGTATTGTTCATTTCAATTACAGGTTCGGATCAAGGAATAACCCTATCCGCTTAACTGTGGGAAGTGCTTGGGCATAGCCTCAAAACTCATTGTGAGGAGTACCATAGGAACCTTGAAGTAGCTGGCCCATTGAGAGGACCTACCAGCGAAAAGGGCAACGGCCCTTACTTGATTGACTAGTTCCCATCCGTGAGGTAAACCAAGAGTTGTCATTTGTGGCAAAGTGATTATCATTTTTACCTAAGCCGTGGAGTAAGGGGTACTGCCCCAATACGCAAGCCGTTAGATAGCATTCGTGGTCGAGTGACTCCCCTGAATCTTTAGGTAGCTGAACATACCTAGGGCCCATATCTATTGATAGCCAGTAAATCATAGATTGAATCTATCCAGAGCCATTTACAAATTGTTTCTAGAAAAAATTCTTCCTGGCTATGGTTTCGCCATATCTTCCTTGCTTTAACCCCGTTTCCTCTCAAAATTCACTGGAACCCCTAAATTTTCATTTTGCATATTTCCTTCCTTAAGGACCTTATCCCAAATTCCACTTATCAAAGCCAAAAATCCCACATTTGTCTATTTTTAGGGTTTTCCATAACTTCTTTGATTCTCACCCAATAGCCTTCAAATTTTTCCACAGTGTTCATTTCCTATTTCTGCACCTTTGTCCCTCTTGGACAAATTTTCCAATTCTTTCATCCCACTTCTAAAATCCCCATTTTCTGCTTCCCTATCCCTCAAAAAGTGTCTAAAACCTAGTCAAACCCCAATTACCCATCAGAGTTTTTCCCAAATCCAAATTTTCCTTTACTAAAAAAGTTTCCATTTTTGTTTTTCTACCCATTCCCAAAAAAAATTCTCCTGGCTATGGTTGTCACTCGCATAGGAGCAAAAAACATGGAGGATGAACTTGTAGCCTTCAAGACCAAACTCCAAGATCTAGATGAAAAAGTTCTCAGCCTCAATCTTCAGCATTTAGCCATGAACAATAGACAGCAACTAGAGTCTTCTGTAGACACTGGGTTCTCTTCTTCTGGCAATTTTCGTGGGCTGAAGCTTGATTTTCCTCACTTCAATGGTGATTATCCGATTGGATGGATATACCGAGCAGAACAATATTTCAGTCTGCATAATACTTTTGGTGTCAACAAAGTCCCACTTGCATCCTTTCATTTGGAACATGAAGCCCTTCAATGGTTCCGTTGGTACATCAAGGCTCATGAAGAGCCCAAATGGACAGATTTTTGCAAACTCATTTTGCAACAATTTGGCCCTAGTACTTTTGATGAATTCATAGGAGCACTCACTAAACTTTGCCAAATAGGCACTGTGAGAGAATATCATACAGAATTTGAAAAACTGGCCAATCACACAGAGGGATTGTATGATGAATTCTTCAGGATTTGTTTTGTTAGTGGTCTGAAGGATGCAATCCGATTTGAGGTTAAAATGTTCCACCCCAACACAATGATGGAAGCCATAGGTTTGGCTAAGTTGGTAGAGGACAAGATCACAGCTCAACAACGCTCCAAATCCAATTTTGTTCCATTTAGAAATATGGTTTCCCAAAGACCTCCAATCATGCTAGCTCCTAGAACAACTCCTATCAAGCATTTGTCTGAAGCAAAGATGCAGGCACGTAGAGAAAAAGGGCTTTGTTATAATTGTTATGAGAAATTCACTCAGGGACATAGATGTGTTGAGCAAAAGCTCTATCTCTTGGATGTAGATTCTCCACCTGCAACTGAAGTTTATGAAGATGCTTAGGATATAGTAGATGATCAGGTCGAAACTCAACAGCCGCCTGTTGACCCTACTTCTTAGGAAGACCACCCAGAGATCTCTCTCCATGCTTTAGTAGGAGTCACCACCCCACAAACCATGCAAGTCAAGGGTTACTTCAAGAAGCTCCCTCTTACAATACTCATTGATTCTGGTAGCACTCATAACTTCATTAACCCTCGGATCACCAAACAGGCTAATTATTTTGTCCATCCTTGCTCCAGCTTTGAAGTCATGATTGCCAATGAGGGCACATTACCTTGCAAAGGGAAGTGTCATAATGTGCGTATCTTTATTAGAGATTATAACATGCGCTCCAACATGTTTGCCTTGCCCATAGGTGGATGTGATGTGGTTTTGGGTGCTCAATGGTTACGCACACTTGGACCCATCTTATGGGATTTTGCTAAACTTTGGATACAGTTTTCAAACAATGGGTAAAAACACACATTGAAGGGCTTATAACCAAGGTCTCTCAGCATCATAAGTTCACATCACATGGAAAAGATTCTTAAGAATAATTCACATGGTGTCATTGCTCAACTCCATTCCATTCAGATGCAACCATTAGCGGTCTCCACTACTCCTTTAGATCTACAACAAATTTTAGATAGGTATGCATGTGTCTTTGCTAAACTAGTGGGATTGCCACCTTCACGACTAGAGGGCCACCATATTCAGCTCCTTCCTAGAAGCGTTCCTCCCAACATCAGGCCCTACCGCTACCCATTTCACCAAAAGACAGAGATTGAGATGCTCATTCGAGACTTACTGAAGCAAGGTATTATTCGCCCTAGTACCAATTCATTTTCTTCAGCAATTCTTCTTGTCCAAAAATAAGATGGGTCATGGCACCTCCACATTGACTTCCGAGCACTTAATCACATCACAATCAAGGATAAGTTTCTAATTCTTGTTGTTAATGAGCTTCTTGATGAGCTTCATGGAGCTCATTTTTTCTCCAAGTTGGATCTTCGTTCTGGGTATCACCAAATTCAGGTTCATGAGGATGATATCCCTAAAATAGCTCTCTGCACGCATGATGGCCACAATGAGTTTTTAGTCATGCCCTTTGGCCTAACTAATGCTCCTTCAACATTCCAAGCATTGATGAATAAAATATTCTAGCCCTACCTACAAAAATTCATTCTTGTCTTCTTTGATGATATCCTCATCTATAGTAAAACATGGGCCGAGCATCTCCAACATCTGGATCTCATACTGCAACTTCTCTCTAATCATCATCTCTGTGCAAAACAGTCTAAATGTGTTTTTGGCCAAGAAGAGGTGGAGTATCTTGGGCATATTGTTTCAGACCAAGGGGTTTGAGTGGATCCTACAAAAATAGATGCCATGAAAAATTGGCGGCTTCCTCAAACTCTCAAGAGCCTATGTGGTTTTTTGGGACTGAATGGCTACTATCGCAAGTTTGTTAAGGATTACAAGAAGATTGCAACTCCATTAATAGCTATGTTGAAAAATGATGCTTTTACATGGACACATGTTGTTGAGTGTGCATTTGAAAAATTGAAACAAGCTGTGCACTACACATGTTCTAGCTATGCCAGTTTTTTCCAAGACCTTCACTATTGAGAGTGATGCTTGTGACAATGGACTTGGTGATGTTCTCCTTCAAGATGAACATCCCATTGCGTTCACCAGCAAAGCCCTTTCTGGTAAGAATTTAGCACTCTCTACATATGAGAAGGAAATGATGGCTATTTTGCATGCAGTATAGATGTGGCGGCCATACCTACTAGGGAATCATTTCTGCATCAAGACTGATCACCAGAGTCTAAAATATTTCCTAGAACAAGTCTACTCCCCAGCACAATAGGAATGGGTTAGCAAACTCATGGATTATGACTATGAGATCACTTACAAGAAGGGTAAGGACAATATTGTGGTAGATGCTCTTTCTGGCACATTTGATGACCAAGCATCTCTTTCAGCTATTTCTATGCCTGTTCCAAATTGGTTCGAATCTGTTCAGCAGGGCTATGTCAATGACTCTTCATTATCTCAAATCATCCAACAGTTGGCCAATAACCCTTCTGTTGTACCGCATTACTCTTGGGATGGTGCTTCTCTGAGATACAAGGGTCGTCTAGTGCTTCCCCAGAGCACAGATCTTCAACAAGCTGTCTTCTATGAACTCCATGCTTCTCCATCAGCAGGGCACTCTAGGTTCCTCAAAACTTATGAGCGAACATGACGTAACTTATTTTGGAAGGGAATGAAAAGGGCAATTCAACAAATGGTGGCT
This sequence comes from Cunninghamia lanceolata, assembly GCA_027924645.1. NCBI lineage: Eukaryota > Viridiplantae > Streptophyta > Pinopsida > Cupressales > Cupressaceae > Cunninghamia > Cunninghamia lanceolata. The sequence continues at coordinate 1,635,206 of BSBN01000937.1, read as the reverse complement.
GAATGTGATACCTGCCAACATAACAATGGTGAAATGACACTCCTTCCTGGATTGCTTGAACCGTTTCCCATCCCTACACAAATTTGGACAGATATTTATATGGATTTCATTGAGGGGCTCCCTAAATCTAGAGGAAAGATAGTGATCTTAGTTGTGGTTGATCACCTCTCCAAATATAGTCATTTTTGTGCCCTCAGCCACCCTTATACTGACTCCTCAGTTGCACAAATTTTCATGGACCAGATCTTCCATCTTCATGGCATCCCTTCTTCCATTGGCTCAGATCGTGACGCAAATTTCACCAATCATTTTTTGACAAAACTATTTTGACACACTTGCACCAAAATGAAGGTGAGTTCAGGGTATCACCCACAAACAGATGGTCAGATTGAAATTATCTACAAATGTTTGGAAACTTATCTTCATTGCTTCACCTCATAACAACAGCATTAGTGGTCAAAGTGGCTCCCTCTCGCTGAATGGTGGTATAATACCTCCTACCACACTGCATCTAAAATGATTCCATATGAAGTAGTCTATGGTCAAGCACCACCAATGCTCCTTCCATACACCCCCAGCAGTTCACTAGTTCAAGCAGTCAACACGGTTCTCTGAACCTGAGATCAAATTCTTCGCATCTTGCAGGATGATCTTCACATGGCAAGAAATCAAATGAAACAACAAGCCAATCAGTATCGTTCTGAGCGCACTTTTCAAGTAGGTGATATGGTTTTTCTTCGTCTACAACCATACAAGCAATCATCCTTGAAACTCAAAGGGTGTCATAAGCTAGCTCCAAAGTTCTATGGGCCATATAAGGTTCTTCAAAAGATTGGGTCAGTTGCTTATAAATTGGAGCTTCCTCCTTCCCGTATTCATCTAGTATTTCATGTCTCTTGTCTAAAGAAAGTTCATGGCACCAACATTAGAGCACAAACTATTTTACCAGAATTGGATAATAAAGGATCCATCATTTTGGAGCCAGAGGCAATCCTCGATAGGCACACTCATCAGATTTACCCTTGATCCATCACAGAGGTATTACTTCAGTGGCACGGAATGCAACTAGAGGATGCTACATGGGAACCACTCCTTCAGATTCAACAACAATTTCCACATCTTAATCTTTAAGGACAAAGCTTTTCTAAGAGGGAGGGGATGTTAGGAACCCATGTTTAACCCTTCTCTTTACTTTGTTAGTATATTGTTGTTGGACGCATATGCTTTATAAGTCGTCCAATGAGTATATTGTATTATCCCACTTTCATGGGAAGTAATAGTTGTTTAGATTAGACTTAGTATATAAGTACGTGTTGAGGCCAATGAAGGCATCCATGAATTTATTGTATTGAGCTTGCTCAAAGGAGGTTTCCCCCTCAAAGTGGCCTGCGATCAATAAATTCTTTCTGTGTTTCTACTATTTCTGTTATTTCATGCATTTTTCATTATATTGTTGCAGGAGGTTCCTCTCAGATGGTGGGCCCTTTGTATCTACTCAACCATATTTCTTTGCAATTTTTTTATATTCTAGAATTATATGGATTATGGATTAGATAGTTATATGTCACAATCTTATCAATTGCATTATATCGATTGATTAGGGGATCATGCATATTATGCATCCATTGATCTATCAAATGCATAGATCTTGAAGGAAAAATGGTCACAATCAAATTGATCATAGGTTCTCATTAGTGGCCAAAGTAAAGTGTAAGTGAAATGATAAGAGGTGTAACGTCAGAAAATATCCCCCTTGGGGGCTTTTCCCTCATAAGGTTTAGCTCCCAAGTCTTTAGTATGCATTTAGGACATTATAGTTCATATTTTGGCATCTCGATGGAATGAGACCTAGGTGGACCCCTTGAGCTGTACCCTGCCCAAAATAGGGGGGAGGACTTGGCCACCCGCGCCCTAGTCCTGCCCTATTTTAGGGCAGCCCTAATTTTTGGGTGTCAGTTTATGACCGTTACTAGGTCCTTTTGTTGACACGGTAAAGTTTGATTTTTAAAATCTTGGCAGGAATGCTTGTAGTTGCATATATAAGCATGCTTAGGTATTCATTTGTAAACTAGATTTCAACTAGATGATTACTAGCAAGCTATTGTGTTCTCAAGGTGATTCAAGGCTTTCTATTGTGTTGCAAGGGTAGACTTGTATGTTTTGTGTGTTGATATTTACATATTTGAGCATCAATTTCCTCATGGCATGAAGAGTCTCTTCCTCCATGAGAGCTTCACTACAAGGTGACATAATATTGTGTTTTTATCATTGATCCCTTTGGTTTTTGCCTCTGCCTCACAAGGGCAAGCACTCTTTATTTGACAATGGTGTTCGGAGACTTAAGTCTCCTCTAGGGCTTGACTGAGGCAAGCCTCTAAACACCACAATCCCCAAACCAAGTCTTGTGATTGTAGGTTACAGGTGTCGCATTTGGGAAAAGTGGAGTTGTAGGAAGGATTGGCAGGCATCGAAGATTCAGGAGCTGAAGAAAAGCAAGGAGTACTTCTAGGACTAGGGCACTCGCTCTAGTGTCCTCTGCATCTGAGTTTCAGGAAAAAGAAGTTACAGAGCTGATCAGTGTCTGAAGGAGGTCCAGATCCCGCAAAGAAACTGGCACCTTGGACTTGGGCACCCGCTCCAGTTTCCCCGATTGTTCCACTTCAGAACCTCGAAAATAGGTATTCTATGATTTGATATTTTACTCCTGTCTGCAAGAGATTTTTTCATCTTTCGTCAGTTTGTTTCTGTATTTTCATAATTAAGGTTTTAATGGTTAATTGGACATAAGAGAAGGAAAATTAATAATTAAATTCCCTAATCCAAGTTTCCCTACATCTACAAGTGACCTAGGGTATGATAGTGCTCACCACTTGACCCTAGATCCTTCAATGTATAGTGGAGAGGCCGATTTAAACATCTAAAATCTAGAACATTGACAAATCCAATTTTCCCCTAAACAAGAGGAATGGGAGATGAACACATGACATGTTCTAATTGTTTGTGGTGGATAGGTTGATCAAGCAGTAAGATTTTTGAATGCCCATTGATTGCTTGTAGCCATTGATCTAAAAATTGATACATCTAAGTTGTTGGTCAAGATTAGATTTCAAACTAGTTAGCTAATAGGGTAGAATGAAAAACATGAGAGTATGGGACTATCCAAGGGAATAATTTAGATGCAATTTTGGTCAAGAACTTAGAAATTGGTATTAATAGCTTAGTTGAATAAATTTGGTGGTGGTGGTTGAGCGAATTATTATAATTACATGACAAATAATTGTAGAGGTAGATATGATTTGGCTACTAACTTTTTGAGAAGACATGATACAGTTTAGGAATTTAATGACAATCAAGGCATGCCTAATACTATTCAAGGAAATTGATGAAGGAAGTTGACTTATTGGTTTCAGGTTATCCTCCATCTGGGAATTTAATTGGCATCAAAAGATAATTAAGTCAAGTTTCAAAAGGCATGCTACCTATAAATATATGGAAGATTTTCCATGTCTATAAATGGAAGATTTTCAAATGGGGTACGTCAAAATTGAGAAAGGTTGTGGGAGAGATTTGTGTGAAGTTCAATGAAGGAGTTGTAAGTAAATACCAATCATTAGGGGTTGATTTTTTATAGTTAGAGCAGTATTTTTGACAATACATGTAATCTATCATACTTATGGTCTGTCACATTTGTTGACTTCTAGTAGGTTTGAGGTTGGTCTTTAGTACCAAGTTTTAATAGGAAGCTTGTATTCTATTTGTAAATGTACTTTTCAAACCCACATGTAAGGGATATTGAGGATCATATGTGGTCTCTAGAAACCCCACTTTAGTTGATGTATTTTCATTTCATTGAATTTCATTTTAGATGAATCTAAAACTAGACAAATTGGATTCCATAGTAAAGTTTTTGTTGACTTGATAGGCTTTGAATAAATGTTTTTTACCCTTTCTTGGGTACTTGACTCTATTTCCCATTAGAATAGGTACCAATCACAAATGGTTGATTGATCATTATTTATGTTGAATATCATCATCTATTCCATGTAGATTAGTGTAAGTTATGGTCCTACTAGTCTGTCGAAACTCATTGATACCTCCTTGAGACAAATATTAGCTTGAGGATAACGGAGAATTTTTTAATCCTTGGGTAAGTGCAAGAAGATGGAGTGCCAAAAAGGGGTCTTAAGTGGCCACTTTTTTTTTTTTTGAAATTAGGAAATGCTGGCCTTGGATGAGAAATTGAGCATAGTTACACTCAAAATTTGGAGATGAACACAAAAGAATGTTTGTAGTGCTCCGAGTCTACTTTGTAAACTACTAATTTTTTTTAAAATGTTATAGATTAAGGGGTTCAAAAGAGGGAGCCACAGAAATTGGTGTTGTTTCTGTCAAAAAAAACATAACATAGCATGTTTTGTGGCTCCCTCAAAAGGTTAACTTTTTTTTGGTATTTTTCAAATCGCTTCAATGAGAAATTAGGTAACAACATGTAGTTTATGCCTAATTTTTCTGATAATTTTTTGATGAATATTTGATTTTTTACTAATTTACAAAGTGGACACATCCTAAAAAATAGAATTTTGGTCATGCTACCCCTATAAATTTTGAAAACTAATTGAAAATCATGTTTTTTTAAGATGCGTAGAATGGAGTCTAGTTTCTAAATATATATTTTTTTTGAAATTTCAATGAATGGTTAATTTACAATGAAAAAAAGACCAAACAGTGGTTTTTACCCAAAACCAGACACACACACACACAAAAGAAATTAAAAATGAAAGGCTTAACATTGTCAAAATGTGAAAAAAATTACATCGTTAAATAGTTAAGAGAAAGCCTAACATTACCCAAGTGTTTGATTTGTTTGACCTTGAAGCACATGCAAATCTGAGGGTTAGCACGAACACAATTATGTGAAATCTTGTAGAATTTGCAAAAACACGTCTATGGATGTTGAAAAGGCACTCCAAGCCTTTGGGTTGGAAATCCAAAGCAAATCCCAAGCCTAAGGCTTGGGATTACCAAAGCACACTATAACATGACTGTGTTATAATGCTCTCACGTTATGTTGTGTTTTTTCCTTTTTGCATGTTTGCCGGTGTTTTCCTAGTTCGACATAACGCGAGCGCATTATAACGCATTCACGTTATGTCTTCCTTTGAATGAGTTATGTTCAAGTTTCATAAGTATGTTTCATGGATGTTTATATCTATGCTTGTAGGTATGTATGCATGTACATGTATGCATGCTTGTATGTATGTACATGTATGCATGCTTGTATGTATGCATGTATGTATGTATGTATGTAAGTGTTTTGGGTTTAGTGTATATAAAGACATGAGCCTGTATAGTTTTGAGGGTTGAGGGTTGAGGAATTAGGGCTTAAGTAATAGGTAGAGGGTAGAGGGTAGAGATTAGAGGATTGAGGGTTACAGTTGAGGGTTAATATTCAGGATGTTGAGTGTATATTATTAAGTGTGTAATGTGCAGGGATTAGGGTTTAGGATATTGGGTTTAGGGTTTACGATATGGATTGAGGGTATATAAGGCATAGGGTCACTTTGGTTGAGAGCGCATATGGTTTAGGCTTAATTTAAGTCTAGGGTCGAGGCACAATATTCAAGATTTAGGATATAAGGGTGAGGTTATATGGTCTAGGGATGAGGGTTTGAGGGTACAGGCTTCAAGGTTTAAGGTATAGGGTTGATGATTGAGGGATTAGGGCTTAAGTATATTGTTGAGGGTATAGGGATAGATTTTAGGGTTTAAAGTTTAAGGGTTAAGGGTTGAGGGGTAGGGTTTAAGGTTTAGGGGTAAGGGATTAGGGTTTAAGGTATAGTGTCTTGGGTTGAGGATTTAGGAATAGGGATATCATTTAGGGTATAGGGATGAGGGATTAGGGTTGAGGGTTTAGGGATAGGGTTTAGGGTTTAGGGTTGAGGGATTAGGGTTTAGAGTTGAGGGATTAGGGTTTAAAGAATAGAGTTGAGGGTTGAGGGTTTAGGGATAGGGTTTAGGGTTGAGGGATTAGGGTTTAGGGTTGATGGATTAGGGTTTAAGGAATAGTGTTGAGGGTTGAGGGTTTAGGGTTGATGGATTAGGGTTTAATGTTGAGAGTTGAAGGTTGAGGGTTGAGAGTTGAGGGTTTAGGGATAGGGTTGATGGTCAAGGGATTAGGGTTAAATTAGAGTGTTGAGGGTAGAGGGATTAGGGATAGGGTTTAGGGTTGAAGGTTTAACTATTGAGGGTGGAGGCTTTAGGGCTGAGGGTTAAGGGATTGGGGTTTAAGATATAGTGTTGAGTGTCGAGGGTTTAGGGATAGGTTTTAGGGTTTAAGTTTTAAGGGTTAAGGGTTGAGGGATAGGGTTTAGGGTTTAGGGATAAGGGATTAGGGTTTAAGGTTTAGGGTTGACAGATTAGGGTTTAATGTTAAGAGTTGATGGTTGAGGGCTGAGGGTTTAGGGATAGGGTTGGTGGTCAAGGGATTAGGGTTAAATTAAAGTGTTGAGGGTAGAGGGATTAGGGATAGGGTTTAGGGTTGAAGGTTTAATGATTGAGGGTTGTGGCTTTAGGGCTGAGGGTTAAGGGATTGGGGTTTAAGATATAGTGTTGAGCATCGAGGGTTTAGAGATAGGTTTTAGGGTTTAAGTTTCAAGGGTTAAGGGTTGAGGGATAGGGTTTAGGGTTTAAGGTATAGTGTCGAGGGTTGAGGGTTTAGGAATAGGGATAGCGTTCAGAGTTTAGGGATGAGGAATTGGGGTTGAGGGTTGAGGGATTAGGGTTTAAGGTATAGTGTCGAGGGTTGAAGGTTTAATGATAGGGTTTAGGGTTGAGGGTTGAGGGATTAGGTTTTAGGGTTGATGGATTAGGGTTTAAGGTATAGTGTTGAGGGTTGAGTGTTTAGGGATAGGGTTTAGGGTTGAGGGATTAGGGTTTAGGGTTGACGGATTAGCGTTTAATGTTGAGAGTTGAGGGTTGAGGGTTGAGGGTTTAGGGATAGGGTTTATGGTCAAGGGGTTAGGGTTAGAGTGTCGAGAGTAGAGGGATTAGGGATAGGGTTTACGATTGAAGGTTTAAGGATTGAGGGTTAAGGTTTTAGGGTTGAGGGTTTAGGGATAGGGTTGAGGATCTAGGGATTATAGTTAAGGGTTGAGGGATTAGGGTTTGACATTGAGGGTTGAGGGTTGAGGGTTTAGGGATAGGGTTGAGGGTTGAGGGATTAGGGTTAAAGTAGAGTGTCAAGGCTATAAGGATTAGGGATAGGGTTGGAGGGTTTAGGGATAAGGGATTAGGGTTTAAGGTATAGTATTGAGCCCATTGAGGGTTTAGGAATAGGGATAGCATTTAGGGTTTAGGGATGATGGATTAGGATTGAGGGATTAGGGATTAGGCTTGAGGGTTTAAGGATATGGTTTAGGGTTTAGGGTTGAGGGATTAGGGTTTGACTTTGAGGGTTGAGGGTTGAGGTTTTAGGGTTGAGGGTTTAGGGATAGGGTTGAGGGTTGAGGGATTAGAGTTAAGGGTTGAGGGATTAGGGTTTGATGTTGAGGGTTGAGGGTTGAGGTTTGAGGGTTGAGGGTTTAGGGATAGGGTTGATGATCGAGGGATTAGGGTTAAAGTAGAGTGTCGAGGGTATAAGGATTAGGGATAGGGTTGGAGGGTTTAGGGATAAGGGATTAGGGTTTAAGGTATAGTATCGAGCCTGTTGAGGGTTTAGGAATAGGGATAGCATTTAGGGTTTAGGGATGAGGGATTAGGGTTGAGGGTTGAGCGATTAGAGTTGAGGGTTGAGGGATTAGGGTTTAGGGTTTAGGATTGAGGGATTAGGATTTAAGGTATAGTGTTGATGGTTTAGGGATAGGGTTTAGGGTTGAGGGATTAGAGTTAAGGGTTGAGGGATTAGGGTTTGATGTTCAGAGTTGAGGGTTGAGGTTTTAGGGTTGAGGGTTTAGGGATATGGTTGAGGGTCAAGGGATTAGAGTTAAGGGTTGAGAGATAGGGTTTAGGGATTAGGGTTTAAGGTATAGTGTCGAGGGTTGAGGGTTTAGGAAAAGGTTGATTAAATGATTTAACATTGTATTAAATTGATGCTTCTATAGGAGTTTGATTAAATTATTTAACATTGTATTAAGGTGAATCAAGTCACTAGGTCATTAGGAATATTCATGTTTTATCTCCATTTGCAAAATATCAAAAGTTGTCTTTCAAAAATGGAAATTGTATGGAAGGTGAAGAGTCATTTGGCTCTTGGTTCACTCCAAGATAGTTGGAAACTAAAAGGTCTTGTTGAAATGCCTTTAAAAGGCCTTATAACCATTGAGAATTCATGGGTGATTGAGGATTTGAACAAGGAATGAGAAGAGACACTGTTTTCTGTATTTCTCATTAGAAATTTACTGTCTTCTTGCATGGTACGGCCCAGTACGGGCAAGAGGACATTTAGTTTTGATTTCAAATGAAATTTCTTTCAATAACCTTCCCCTTGTAGTTTATTTCATGCATTTTGGCATTGTTTTGAGTTAGAGGTGGTTAGTTTTCTAGAAACTGTCAAAAACCCTGATTAGGGTAAACAGTGGCAATGAAATCTTGTGTTTCTTCCTTTTTATCCATTGCATGTTGCTATTCCTTGGTGAAAAATGACTGTGGTAGTATTTTATTCCATATTCTAGAGGTCTCTGACCAAATAACTAAGATTAAGGTGGAGTAGATCATAGTTTTATGACTATTTTTTTGTATACAGTCTAGAAAATAGGGTCTTGAGGACAGTCAATAGGTATAAGGTTTTGGGTTTGTTAAGAGGCCTTTCTAATGGGAGTTCTAATGAAGGAATAAGCATGAATGGACCTAATCCCACATATTCCAAGTGTTGTTTGGGAGAGTTTGAAGTCGGAGGTCATAGAACCAATAAGCCCTCTTTGTATGCAAGCCTATTTAGGCCTATTTAACACTGTAACAGTCCTGATTTGAGCAGTTCTTTTCAAAGTAACCTATGTTGGTTTTCATATATGTTTTAAAGCTTGGTAATGGGTATCCAAATATGCCATCACAAATTTATTTGGTGAACTATCTCACAAGTTATGAGTGACTGTCCTTCAAGGAAGGGCTACAAGGATTGACAACCTACTAATGGTATAGAGTGAGTTCGAGTAGTGCAAACCTTGGGAATGGATTGAGACCATTGTGTTGGAGTTAAAGAGGGGTAAGAAGGCCTTTGATAGCCTTGTGTGAGTGAACAGAAACAAAACTCCTTATTTGTGCCCTTGACAGTGTGAGCTGTCTTAGGAAGAGTACTTGTGGAAAGTAAGAAGTTGAGTTGTGATTTTTTCATCTACATCAGATTGATTGGTATCAGAGATGGCAAAAGATTTGGGTGTTGTATTTGTTCCTATCACTAAGAAGGTAGGTGAAGAACTGAAGGAAAGATTGTGTTGGTGACCATTATTTTGTTGCTAAGTTGTTTAGTTGCAGGTGCTTGTTCCATCTAGCTGTAGAAGGATGTTTTCTGAGATTGTGTGTGGGCAAACAAGATGAGGTCTATCATGACCATTCTCCAATGGAGATTAGGCTAGATAAGGGTGCAGAGAGAAACCACTAAGGAGAGAGTGGTAGGTGCATCACCAGAATTTGTTGTTGGGTGAGATGAATGGTTTGGTAAGTTGGTTTGTTGTGAGGTAGTAGAGAGATGGATACCTGACTGAAGAAGCACTTGATGTCGCAGCCTGAAGAATACTCCACTGATGGGAGTAGAAGGAGCTTGAAGAAGCTCTAAAGATGATGGTAGTTCAGATTTTGTTGGTTGGTTGGTCACCTTTCTATTGATGTGAAGATTGGAAGACTGAAGCTGAAGAAGATAAAGCCAGAGGAGATGCAGAAAAAGACTTTTGTTGCAGATACATTTCCAAGGGACTTGAAAATTTTGTTGGTTGGTTGTATGGTGTAGGAGCACCTTCATAAATTGATGCTTCTATAGGAGTTTGATTAAACAATTTAACATTGTATTAAGGTGAATCAAGTCACTAGGTCATTAGGAATATTCATGTTTTATCTCCATTTGCAAAATATCAAAAGTTGTCTTTCAAAAATAGAAATTGTATGGAAGGTGAAGAGTCATTTGGCTCTCGGTTCGCTCCAAGATAGTTCGAAACTAAGAGGTCTTGTTGAAATGCCTTTCAAAGGCCTTGTAACCATTGAGAATTTGTGGGTGATTGAGGATTTGAACAAGGAATGAGAAGAGACACTGTTTTCTGTATTTCTCATTAGAAATTTACTGTCTTCTTGCATGGTATGGCCCAGCACGAGTAGGAGGACATTTAGTTTTGATTTCAAATGAAATTTCTTTCAATCACCTTCCACTTGTAGTTTATTTCATGCATTTTGGCATTGTTTTGAGTTAGAGGTGGTTAGTTTTCTAGAAACTGTCAAAAACCCTGATTAGGGTAAATAGTGGCAATGAAATCTTGTGTTTCTTCCTTTTTATCCATTGCATGTTGCTATTCCTTGGTAGAAAATGACTATGGTAGTATTTTCTTTTGTATTCTAGAGGTCTCTGACCAAATAACTAAGATTGAGGTGGAGTAGATCATAGTTTTATGACTGTTTTTCTATATACAGTCTAGAAAATAGGGTCTTAAGGACAGTCAATAGGTATAAGGTTTTGGGTTTGTTAAGAGGCCTTTCTAATGGGAGTTCTAATGAAGGAATAAGTATGAATGGACCTAATCCCACATATTCCAAGTGTTATTTGGGAGAGTTTGAAGTCGGAGGTCATAGAACCAATAAGCCTTGTTTGTATGCAAGCCTATTTAGGCCTATTTAGCACTGTAACAGTCCTGATTTGAGCAGTTCTTTTCAAAGTAACCTATGTTGGTTTTCATATATGTTTTAAAGCTTGGTAATGGGTATCTAAATATTCCATCATAGATTTATTTAGTGAACTATCTCAAAAGTTATGAGTGACTGTCCTTCAAGGAAGGGCTACAAGGATTGACAACCTACTAATGGTATAGAGTGAGTTCGAGTAGTGCAGACCTTGGGAATGGATTCAGACCATTGTGTTGGAGTTAAAGAGGGGTAAGAAAGCCTTTGATAGCCTTGTGTGAGTGAATAGAAACAAAACTCTTTATTTGTGCCCTTGAGAGTGTGAGCTGTCTTAGGAAGGGTACTTGTGGAAAGTAAGAAGTTGAGTTGTGATTTTTTCCTCTGCATCATTAAGGATTGAGGCTTTACGGTTTAGGATTAAATGAGACCTAGATGACTAAGGATGGATGGAGAGGTAGATAAGGAGTGATTGAGAGACATAGAGAGGGGAGAGGTAGAGAGGTGAGGGGGAGAGATAAGTGAGATATAGAGAGGTGAGAGATAGAACATGAGCTAATGGAACTAGAGGTGAGATTTTGTAAAGGTGCTATTGAAGGTGAGAGAGGCACAAATATTTATGGATCAATCTATAGCAAGACAAAATGTGGATGCATTATAATGCGAGTGCGTTATAATGCGCTCGTATTTTGTCCTGCTATAGAAACTATAAAAAAATCCTAGACCCCCGTGATCCAGGCCCACATGCTCTATTTTCATGCTGATTATGCGCGTGTTCTGACAAAAAAGAAGTGCTTTCATGCTGTTGGGAAGTTCACATGCACATTTTACACATTCTACTAGCTTTGCATGAACTTTCCACCACCTTTTCTGCTTTTCCAACTTGAGAAGGAGGAAATAACATAGTTTTCACATCAAATTTGATATATATCTATTCAAGTTTCAATTTTTGTATTGTTGCAATGTTAATTGTAATTCAATTTTAGGAATATAACATTAGAGATTGGTGAATAGTATTGTTGTTACTAATTATATTTGAGTGTTATTCAATTTAACATTGAAAAGGAAGCAAGTGGTGAAAAACTCAAATTGTTGAGGAGTTTGAATCAAGAAGAAAAAACACTACATAATTGGGTACTCTCTCCATTCGAATCTCTATTTTTTAGGTATGTCAAGTCTTTACATGCATGTTCTTTACATTTTCCTTAATTCTATTTGAATTACTTTATTATGCTTTATCATACATGTTTATATCACTTGTATCCAGTATGCATAATAAAAGACTATGTATACATATCTTGTGTTTATATAATAGACTATGTTTTAAATTAGTTCATGGTATGCATAATAAAAGATATCTCAAAGGTCAACATTAATTAAAATAGACATATTCCCAATCAAAAAAGCAACCTACAATCTCACATGATTTTGTGTATATTTTCTACACTTGGGCTCTTTAATAATTATGTGTAATAAATAGACCTTAACATACCATGATGTCAAACTATACAAGAATAACATAATGCTCATCTAGGACTGAAGTGAACTTTGTACCATAATGCTTTGTATGGCTGCAATAACATTGTGGAATAATGCTATAGACAAATTCTCCGTCATGCCAAGGAAACAATCTAGAATTAAACCAACATAGGAAGAGATAGAAGCTAAGAATGCAAAGAAAGCAGCAACTATGAGGGAACTTCGTGAGAGAAGATTGGACACAATAAATGAAGACATGCCAATTGAAGAGAACCACAACCATCACAAAGAGATATGGTATTAGCGGCACAAAGAGAACGAATGCAAAAACTTCGTGCTATGAGAGATTTGAATACCATAGTTGGAGACATGTCCTCTACCACAAGTCAACATGTAGGGACACCATCTACCGCATCCCAAGTTGAGAGTACATCATCACTCACATGTGATGAAGGAGGTACGCCATCATTTCCACCTCAACCTCAAGGTATGTCATCTATTCCATCTTCGATTGAAGGTATGCCATCTAGCCCATCTCATTTAAATGTCGATGAAATTCCTAATGTTGAGATGAATTTACCTAACTTAACACCACCTAGAATTTTGCATCGAAAGCCAGAGTATTTGATTGATACTGATGAGAATATTTTGTAACCAATGGAAGGTAAGATTCCAAAATGCACTTGTAGAAGATATGCTCATAAGATTTGGAGATTGTTCTTTGAAAAGTTAAATGAGACTGCAAGATGTCAACTATTCGTTGAAATGATGCGAAGTATAAAGTATAGGTCCATCATGAAGATTCTTGGGTTGAGAACATCAAAGGATTCAAGTGAAAAATCTATTGTCAAGAATCTAATGAGTGTGTATGAGAGTGTGGGTAACACCTCATGCACAAAAGATAGTAATGCAACATCATGTGATTACATTGACTATAGTAAGTAGTCAAACAAGGAAAGCTCATCTCATTAAAAAGATGAGTCAAGAATTGAGAATTAATAGGAAAGCTTTATCAAGAACTGTTGGAAGATGCCAAAGAATTGAGGACACTAATGCCAATGAATTATGGGCATTCTCGGGGAGACTACCACGAAAAGATAAACCAATTGTTGAACCATTGAGACAACTAATTGAAGACTTTTGGAAGAATTACACAAGGGTATCTCCAAATCAAAGGGATGTGGTAAGAAGGAGAATTGGTAGTTAGAACCATGAGCCACATCCAAAGCATTTTTTTGATGAGACTCAAACACTGTTTTATGGTAAATTTCTAGAGAAGTATCCTAAACTTAAAATTTGTCAAAGATATTTTGAAATGCTAAAACCTTTCTATGTCAAGATAAATCACACATGCACTACTTGTTGTTGTATATTACATATTGAATTTTTTAACCATTTTGATGTTTATAGGTCTGTGTTTAAATTTGCATACTAACAACATTTTGTAGGGTTGTGGCATACGTGCCCCACCAACATCTTCAAGAGACTTCATATCAAGAATTTTATGTGAAAGAGAGGAAGGTCAAATATTCTACAATAAATTATGCTTGGATGGCACATGTCATCATTGCAGTGGCTTGCAACATTTGCCAATATGTGAACATATGGAAAGAACACATGTGGTTGGAAATGAACTAGTAGAGTTTAGAAAGTATAAAACAGCGGCATACAATACAAAAGTTGTTAAAGAAGTAAAGAGGTGTGAATTGGTTATTGAAAATATTCTAGTGTATCCGTTTATGCCTATATTTCGTGACATCATAGTGTATGAGTATGCAAGACATGCCCATAGAGCTCGATGGTTGCACTTGCAATTCAAGTTATGCAATGACACATTTCCGGTTGGTAGAATTGTTTCAGTCATCAACTTTGTAGAGAACTACAGTCTACAGCCACAACATGAGGTGCAATCACAATATTACAACTCCACATAGGTTTCTATATTTGTGCACATCGCATTCATTTATGCAAATGATAGTACAAAGGATGACAAAAAGATCATAAGGGAGTATCATTTCTATATCAGTGATGATTGCACGCATTCTATGGAGTTCGTGCAAGGTTGCTTTCAGGTGTTCTACAATGATTTGGCTAGAAGGGGCATATCATTCAGTCAGCATATCATATGGTCGGATAATTGTGCATCACAATTCAAGAACTCAGAATTTCTATTAGCTGAGTAGGAGGCATAATTTTACAGGTATTCAGCATATGTGGGACTTTTGTGAGGTCTGGCATGGAAAGGGGGAGCATGATGGTGTAGGAGCATGTATCAAAAGAGCCATAGCATGAGAAGAGTTAAAGTATAAAGACAATGCAAAGTTGACATATGCAACATTGATCGTCGAGTGGTGTAGTGCTTCCATGGGTCCAAGTAATGAAGGTAAGTCTTCAGATCGTAGATTTTTTCGGTTGATAGATGATACTAACATTGTACCATATGAGGACTATTCTACACCGACAGGATCAAGTGAGATGCACTCTTTTAGAAGCTCAATTACAGGTTCATGGAGTATCCATACACGAAAGATGTCATGCTTTTGTTCTTCCTGTACAATTCAAGCCTAGGATGAGTGCGAGTCAAAGGAGTGGGTTGATGAATGGCAGTTAAGTTATCTTAGCCCACTTGACATTTATCGACCCCCAATGACACTAGAACTAACACAGATGGAATCATCAGTTGACTTTGACCGCATATCAGATCTAGTTCAACTAGGTAATATATCTATTTTCATAGTTTTTGAAATTCCTAATGTCATCTTACTTTGTAGTGTTTTTGTAATGTTGCCTAATTTCATCTAATTTTCTACACATATCAATGTAGGGCATATATATGTAGTTATTACAGATGAAGATAATGAAGAGGGAATAGATTATTACTTGTGTCATTGTGTTGAGGCCAAAAAGAAATTGGAGGCCCCAGTTATGGATGGAAAAAACATCAAATACCCTACAGTCTCAGTGGTTATTACTGGAACATGGCTTAGAAGGTACCTGTTGATAACTGAGAGGGGGGGTGAATCAGTTATCCTAATTATTTCTTCTTCTAAACTTTCTTATTAATCAAAGCAGCATTGAATTAAACAAACAAACATTATCATGAAATGAGAAACACATGACACAGTATTTTTGACGTGGAAACCCGGTTAAGGGAGAAAACCATGGGGTGATTAACCCAAAGATTATTCTCTGTTAGAAGAATAAGGAGTTACAAAAATGGCACTTGCCAGTTAGGGCTCACTACCCGAGCACACTGCTCACAAGAGGCACACTGCCTACAAAGAGACACACTGTCTACAAAGAATGTTATATTATAATTGAACTGATTGGAAGCACCTACATATGCTGGGGTTCAGTTCCGGTTAGGCTCAGTATACTGATCTGTTGCACTTCATCTTTCCTCTGTTCTTTATTCTGCTATCTTTTCACATACCGGATCTTTCTTACTACTTCTGCTCTGCTCTGCACTTATTTGTATATACCATCACACAATCACACCTTTCACAACTAAATCCATCCTCTATATATATCCGCACAAGTAAGTTCATCACCTTTCTAGTCGGCATCCGGAACAGTTTGGTTTCTTACAAGCTCTGTTCTGTCGGCTGAATCCTTGCTCACCAAGCAATGCGGATCAAGCATATACTTGTAGATATCATTAGTCATGTTGGCCAAACATGATTCATGCCTTCACAACCTTTACCATCAACAGTAACATATCCGGAAAAGATTCTGATGCTCTGTCAGTCAGTTCTTCCTTCTGTTCTCATTGTCTTTCAGGAATCTGGTACTCAGCTATTCATATCTTTTTCTTTGTCCATCACCGGAGGCTAAATCCTTGGAATATACTACTCAAGGTAGTCCTCTTGACTTCCCCAAATCCGCACTGCACCAAGACACTTCCTCTGAGAGGTCCGGACCAATCTGTCGGACCTTGCCACATGCTCTGTTCTTGTTCACCGGACCATAACAGTTCTTCATCCTGACTTCCGGTAGAGGCACACCATGACTTGCGGATATGTGGGATGACCTTTGTTGCCATCAATGACAACAACCATGAATCCATATAGTGTCTCTTGCCAACAATCTCCCCCTTTGGCATTGATGGCAATACTTAGTGAAAAAATGACTAAGTGTTTACACTATGCTCCCCCTTTGCTGATGCTCTATCTTTATATACAATTTCTGGAACTCCCCCTTAGTTGGATTCCTCATTTTTCACTGCTCCTCACTCCCCCTTTGACATCAATGGCAAAGGGTGAGGTCCGCACACCAAAATTTTCAAAAATTTTCTATACATAGCCGCATATTTACATACTCACATGAACTGAAGAATGTCTGCAAAAGATGTCTTTAGTTGGATCAGTTCTATAGCCCAACTTTGCTTCATTCTATCCAAAATTGAGATGTGACCACTCAACAAAAATGCAAAAGCTTCTGCCCTCTTGAGATCTATCGGATCATTTGTTTGGGCGGTAGTTTGAGCATCACTGATGGCCTCATGCATAGTTTCTAACTTAGGGATTATAATCCTTCTAAGTTCTCCCATCCGGTTAGTGATATTCTTCCTTTCCTTCTCAAAGTTCTTTATTACATTTGTGATTGCAATAGTTTGACATTCTTGATTTACTATGGAAGAGAGAGGATCAAAACTTTGAGACAAACTTTGTAGTTTGTCCTGTTCCGCTTTTATTTTCTTATCTATTTCTACTGTTGCCTTTGACTAGGAGATACAAAATTTGTAAATATCACCGCCATCCTTAAGAGCATTTTCTAAGCTCTTTATTCCAATACTCATATTTCTCCTATCGTTAGAGATTAATCCTAATACTTCTGAAAATCTTTTATCCAAAAATTCCTTCCGGACCTTTTCTTCAGCTGATTTTTCTAGAGAATCAAAATGTGTATCAACACTGCTGACTAAGGTTTTGAGATTACCGGAAGAGGAGGCTGTCGGATCTATCTGGATTGATGGCATGATCTTTTCAAGCACTCCGGAAGCAGCCTCTATCAACTCACAGTCTTCCATATGAGACTTTAGGAGTTTTTCATTTGCCTTAGCATTTGCAAATGAAGCTATCTTCATTGTCTGTACCGGAGAGAGAGAGTCAAAGTCGAATGGGCCTTTTAGAAGCTCCGGTTCATCAATCTCTAAAGTTTCTTGGCTTAGAAACTTTTGAACAGTTTGTGCAGTGTCTCTTGCTAGAGACAGATGTTTCTTTTCTTCTGCAGTTTTGTCCTTAGGAGTCTTATCTCCTTCCACATTCTTACCACTTACAGTTTTGGTTTTCTCTGTTGGATTTTTCTCTTTCTCTGCATCCTTGGTGCTGTCAGCCTCTTTTTCTTTTTCTGCTGCTTCTTTCTCCTGTAATTTCTCTTCTTCTTGGGATCCAGAGACTGTAGGAGAAGCCAAAGAAGAGATGTTAGTCTGTTCTAGTGGCACTTCTTCTGGAGCAGATGATTCCAAGTCCGCAGTTGTTTCTGCACCTAAGTCCTCTGTAACAGGAATATTGAACCTTTTGAATGTATTCCGAAGGATCTCTTCAGTGTCCTTGGCTACTTTGTCGGTCTCACCAAGCATAAGCTGATTCATCCTTGCTTTGCTTCTGAATTCATCCTTGCAGTCCTTGAATATCATGTTCATTATTTTGTGATCAATTGAAGGATATAGCTGAATAGCTATTTGTTCCCTGATCTCAAGATCTTTTGCCATGACATTGTTCTTTCTTATTTCTAGTTCCATCTCTAGACTTTTTGGAATTTCAGAGATAATCTCAATAAAAGCTTTATTGTAGATGTTCAAGTACTTAATTAAAGCTTCTTGCAGGATCTTTTGATCTGCCTCATTGTAGTCATCATAGAATTCAGCTACCGGTTGAAGGTTCCCATCCACAGTGACTGATTTGACTACACTGTCTAGAGACAGGGTGGGCTTTTCAACAAATTTCTGTCATTTCTTCCTTGTCTTGGCTTGAAGAGGGTTTACCGGATCCTTTCTTCTTCTGCTTCTTTATTTCTTTTACTCCCTCATCTGACTCAGTTTCTTCTTCATCCTTTTGGCTTTGATAAGCTCTTGAGGCTTTTGTCTTAGATCTCTTACCAGATCCCTGGACTTCCGGTTTTGAGCTTTTGGTTCTGATAGGTGTAGATCCTTTTGATGATCTGGTCCGGGTTGAGGTTTCCACCGGAGCACTTTTCTTGCTTTTCTTTTCTGCCTCTTTCTTTTCTTCCTCAGCCTTTCTTCTCTTTTCCCAGTTGGCATCAAGTGCCTCCTTTGGGATGCCTAGGCCTTGAGCAATATGCTCTACTTCTTTTCTCACCTTCCTCTTTATCTCAGGTTCCCTCAGTTCTATATGGATCTTTACACTCAGCTCCTCAAAGGTTCCAAACCTTTCTGCCTTTGGATCTTTGGGCTGACTTAGCATGTGTTGAACATGCAGTTCCACTATCTGTTCATCCACTTCATACCCCATGGGCATGATCCAGACAGTCCTTGGCTCCACTGCCTCCATTAGGCACTGATCAGTGTCCACCATAAAGCACACTGAGTCTTTGTATTTTTCAACAAGAGACTGGGGAATTCTTTCTCTTGCTTGCATCGTGCTTTGGAAGTTTTTGAAGTATCCCCATAGGGCTGTATTTCTTGCTTTGGCATCCCCAAGCCCATGTAAATAATCTCTTATCTGGACTGCAACAGGTTTGTCATTCTGCCATGCCCATCCACTTGATCCGGGCAGTTCATTCATGAAGTAGAAAAATAGACATAATATAAGAGTACCATACTTAAAGGAATTCTTTTTGTCCTTCTTGATTTTCTGTATATTTTCCATTAATTGGCTTAGGAGCAGTTCGCAGAGATCATAATCTGCATTCTTCCTTAGCATTTCATAGGCAGTATACACTGCAGTTCCAGATACAGAATTCTCCCTGCTGGAGTGATAGATCTTGTATCCTATTATCATGGATGCATACTTGATATCCGGATCCGAAATATCTTCAATGGTCATTGCCCTCTTGTCAAATTTTGATCCGGTGGCCTCAGTTACAATGTTGTTTTTGACAGATTTGAGGATAGGTATCCCTCCAGAAGAGTATAGACCAATTACTGCCCTAATTGCCTCTTTTGTGATTTTGCAAGGTCTATCCAGCCATAGGAAGTTGTCATGCATTCTGCTCAATGCATACCGGACCCATTCTTCTTCCTCAAAGTAGGGGAAATGAATGAATTGATCAAACTGTTTCTTCTGGATACCCTTGTACTCTGGTTTAAGCTCAAAAGCATTATCTATCAGTTGTTTGTGATAGAGATCTCTCAATTTGAATTCCCCGAATTCCTCAATGCTTGCATGTATGTAAACCCTAATGTCTTCTGTGTGTAAAACTCCATGAGGAACACTGAAAAATGCTCCTAAGGGATCTACCTCCAATGACTTGTATGGATGTTTCTTAAATTTAGGTCGGGGCCTATCTAAGATTTTTACTATATTTGGAGTAGCCATTTCTTCAAAAGATTTGTAGCAAGATATCGAAAGTGGAAAATACCTTTTGCGTCTTCGGTTACACGGCATGGCTGGATTGATTTCTGTATGTAATGACTTCGGCAAGAGATCTTCGGTGAACTTGATGAATTTTGTTGCAGAGCTCCGCTTTTCGCTTCTTCTTGGATGTGGAATGATCAAGTGATTGTTGAGAAATCCCTTATATCATTTTGCAAACCCTAATATCTGTTTGCAATAAATGCTCCACCTGCATTATTCCGGTTTGCCTTATCCGGATAGCTTGGAGTATCCCGGATCAGTCCTGATCTATGAACATCATGCGGATCTTTCAATCATGAACAAATCGAGATGACACATTACAAGAACATCCCAAACACTCTGTCCAATCCATAGAGTGAAATAATGCACTTCCGGATCTCTCCGGACCCTTTTGTAATCCTCTGTCATTCCGGAGCATCTCCCAGAACAGGTCTTACTTGATCGATCACAACTTCTTTATATCTTTATGCGGACCTCTGAAATCTTATCTGGATTATCTCAAGACTTATATCTTCAAACCCTTTACTCCGCATCTTGTGCCATATTCGGCACCACTTGATTGGCTGGGGGAACAGGATTTTCTTTGAGTCTCCCCCTGAGCCAGAGCTCACTTTTTAATTTCCGGAAGGAATATCAGCACCAGAGTCTGGTGCGGATCCAATTTCTATATTCTCTGAACTTTTCTTTACCCATGTTTTGCTCATCTGATTCCTAACTTCATCCGCATTCATCTTTTGTTTACCCTTATCTTGATTCTGATTATACACCGGACCTCTTTTGTCCAGATTCTTGCTTCTGCAGACTTTAGCATTATGACCGGACCTATTACAGATTTGGCAAATAACATTTCTTTGCATATTTGACTGATAACCTCTTGATCTGCATTGATTAGCCATATGACCTACTCTATTGCATGTAAAGCATCTACCATTGAATGATTTGTTTACTAGCATATTTCTGCATTCATGAGACTTGTGTCCATACCTTTTGCAGTTAAAGCACTGTCCAGAGAAGGATGGATTAGTTTGATTCATTCTTTTTCTGCACTGATTAGCTTTGTGACCAAAGTGATTGCACCTGTGGCAGTATCCATTGAAAGATGGATATCTTTGAGCATTGGGCTGTCTTGCCGGAGGTCTTCTAGGCCTATTCCTTGGATTTTCTGATCCAAAATTCTTTAGACCGGATCCGGAGCTTTCTCCTTTCTCATATCCCAAACCATACTTGTCATCTGTCTTCTTTTGACTTCCAAGAAGTACTTCAAGTTGGGCAGAACTTATCTTGAATTTTTCTTTATATTCATTTGTTGTTTGAAGATCTCTTTTGAGAGAGACAATTTGATCCTCAAATTTTTCTTCATTATCTTTGGCATCTTCAAGATCAGATTCAAGATGTCTGATAATCCTGTCCATCTGGTGGCATTCTTCTGATTTCTCTTTAAGAGATTGTCTTAGATTGTCTTCAGCTTTTCTTTTTTCTTCAATCTCTTGAGTAAACTTTATAGTTCCTGATTCCATTTCATGTCTTAACATAATGACTTCTTTTGATAACTTTTCACATAACTTGGTTTTCTCAGTCAATTCTTCATTTGTATTGCTTTCTTCAGTTTGGCTTGCCAATTGTTGGCGCAGCTCCTTTCTCTTTTTCATAGAGAGACTTAATTTATCTTTTAGTTCTCTCATGAATTCATCAGCCTGTTTGAGACTTTCCTTTAATTCATTGACTTCAGAATTTGACTGTTCAAGATCCTCAAGGGCAGTCTTGAGTTGCTCCCTTAAACCATATGCATCCATTTGAACTCCCAGATCTTCCTCAAGCTGTTAGCCTCTATTAGGAGGAACCTTGCTCTGATACCAATTGTTGATAACTGAGAGGGGGGGTGAATTAGTTATCCTAATTATTTCTTCTTCTGAACTTTCTTATTAATCAAAGCAGCATTGAATTAAACAAACAAACATTATCATGAAATGAGAAACACATGACACAGTATTTTTGACGTGGAAACCCGGTTAAGGGAGAAAACCACGGGGTGATTAACCCAAAGATTATTCTCTATTAGAAGAATAAGGAGTTACAAAAATGGCACTTGCCAGTTAGGGCTCACTACCCGAGCACACTGCTCACAAGAGGCACACTGCCTACAAAGAGACACACTGTCTACAAAGAATGTTATATAATACTTGAACTGATTGGAAGCACCTACATATGCTGGGGTTCAGTTCCGGTTAGGCTCAGTATACTGATCTGTTGCACTTCATCTTTCCTCTATTCTTTATTCTGCTATCTTTTCACATACCGGATCTTTCTTACTACTTCTGCTCTGCTCTGCACTTATTCGTATATACCATCACACAATCACACCTTTCACAACTAAATCCATCCTCTATATATATCCGCACAAGTAATTTCATCACCTTTCTAGTCGGCATCTGGAACAGTCTGGTTTCTTACAAGCTCTGTTCTGTCGGCTGAATCCTTGCTCACCAAGCAATGCGGATCAAGCATATACTTGTAGATATCATTAGTCATGTTGGCCAAACATGATTCATGCCTTCACAACCTTTACCATCAATAGTAACATATCCGGAAAAGATTCTGATGCTCTGTCAGTCAGTTCTTCCTTCTGTTCTCATTGTCTTTCAGGAATCCGGTACTCAGTTATTCATATCTTTTTCTTTGTCCATCACCGGAGGCTAAATCCTTGGAATATACTACTCAAGGTAGTCCTCTTGACTTCCCCAAATTCGCACTGCACCAAGACACTTCCTCTGAGAGGTCCGGACCAATCTGTCGGACCTTGCCACATGCTCTGTTCTTGTTCACCGGACCATAACAGTTCTTCATCCTGACTTCCGGTAGAGGCACACCATGACTTGCGGATATGTGGGATGACCTTTGTTGCCATCAATGACAACAACCATGAATCCATATAGTGTCTCTTGCCAACAGTACCCACATAAGAATGTTAATGTTTGGCTATTTCAAGACTTTGACACACATCGGAAGATTCTTCATTACTTGAACCTTGTCGTGGCATGCAATGTTCATTTGATACAATATTGGGGTAGACCTTTGAACAAGTCCTTGTGGAAGGTGCGTGAGTCTAACCATGAAACAATACTTGACACAATAAAGAGTAGAGCAAACCCAGATGGTTCATTGGATTAATTTGTAAGTATTCACATTGATTTTGTAAAGTCATGTTACATTGAGTTGTAAGTATGCACATTAATTTGTAAGGTTTGTCTTTTTTTATTTACTGCTACATTTTTTACATACATACACATTTTTACATCATCATGTTATGCTTCATGGGGTTAGACCTAAGTGATGGATGAAGTTGATCCTGAGAATAATGTATAAAATCTAGGTAATGTATAAAATATAGGTGTCTCTAGGTGTCTTGGTTTCTAACTAGATAATAGGTGTATCTAATTGTGTCTTAGGTATATACGATATGTCAACTAGGTAGATAGAGACTAGAAAAAAGGTATTTAATCTAATCTTGGTGTCTTCGGTAGATACTATATATCAACGACATAGCTAGAGACTAGAATAAGGTATAATCTAGAATGATCTAGGTGTCTTCTAGGTAGGTGTCTTCTATAATTTAATCTAGGTCACCATAATAGGTGTCTTAGGTAGAACTATAATCTAGGTGTCTAGTTGACTTAGGTCTAGACTATGATAAGGTATAAAGACTAGGTGTCTTAGGTCTACTATGTCTATAAAATCTAGATACATACAATACAATAGGTGTCTTAGGTGTCCTATGTCTACTAGAATACGTGTGTCTTAGGTCTTAGGTGAGGCCACATGAGATTCCACCTTCACATGGTTGGCCTTGTCAGTATAGAATATTTCTATTTCTTGAAGCTAAGGGAAGCTCTTTTTCTTAATAGGAAAACTTTATCGACTTTAGTTGCACTAATGGTGCAGGGGCACCTAGGTTGTCATGCCTCCAAGAGGGGTCAAAAAATTAAATTTTGTTTTGATTGAGTCAATTGTATGTAATAAGGTCTTCTAAGACCATTTCATATGTTTTTGAGTCAGTTTGAGTCATTTGGGGTCAGTTTGAGTCTTTGAGTCTTGTTGCAAAAAAGTGTCAATGTTGTCAAGTTGCACAAAGTAACTTTTGCATTTTTGGTGTCCTACTCCTAATACAACCAAACTGGCAGTTTCAACACATCCAGATGGGTACGTTTAGGCTAGGCATGGTCCTATTTTTCACCCAAACATGCCGAAACAATCTGAGCTACATTGTACCGATGATATCCCTGAAGAGTCCAAAGTGTAAAAAGATAGCAATTTTTGACGAGCTATTACTCAGAAACTGTGTCACTTAGAAACATTTCGTCTAAGGCAACATGATCACATAGGGTTCCTCTACAATAAACTCTCTCAATTTTTAATATCTCTGAGGTGTTTTCCCATGATGAAAGGGTTTTTGCTGCCCCAAAAATTGTCAGAAGGAGGTAGTGTAAAGTTGCAAAGGGGTGTAACTTTCATCCTACTTCTGATGTGACTAAACTGACTATTCCAATACATCCAGATGGGTACATTTACACTAGGCATGGTCATGTTTTTCACCCAAACATGTTGAAACTGTTGGAAACAAGGTAGATAACTGAGAGGGGGGGTGAATCAGTTATCTTAAATATTTTAACTTTTTGTTCTTCTTTAACAATTAGTGCAGCATCAAAACATATAAGCATACATAACCATGAGAGCATAAATAAATCAACACATAACATAATGATTTTGACGTGGAAAACCCTGTTAAGGGAAAAACCATGGGGTGACTAACCTAAGATTGTATTCTCTGTTAAAAGAATAAGAAGTACAAAAATGGCACTTGCTAATTAGGGCTCACTGCCCAAGCACACTGCTCACAAGAGGCACACTGCCTACAAGAGACTCACTGTCTACAAAATTAAGGAAGGTAACTAGGTGTTTGAACTAATCAGAGGCATCCGCATATGCTGAGGTTCAATTCCGGTTAGGCTCAATATATTGATCTACTGCACTTCATTCTTCCTCTGCTTTTAGTCCTATTGTTTTGTCACATACCGGATTTGTATTACTGCTTCCCACTTGTCTCTACCTTTTCTCGCACACACTTCACACTTCCATAGAGACCTTCATACTAAAATTCATCTGGTATATATATCTGCACCAAGGATTTCAACATCTTTCTAGTCGACAACCAGAATACTCAAGATATTTACTAAATACTGGTCTGTCAGCTGAATCCATGCTTAATACATGATGCGTATCAAAAATATAGACATAGAAGTTATCAATCATGTTAGCCAACCATGAATGATCCCTCAAGAAGCTTGATCACCATCAATTTCTCATCCGGATTAAAGTCTGATGCTTTGCTGGTCAGTTCTTCCTCAGTCTACTCTGCCTGTCAGGAACCCAACACTTAGATGCTCATATCTTTTCACTCTTTCATCACTAGAGGTTCAATCTCTGGAATGTAGCAGTCATGGTACTCCTCTTGACTTCCCCAAGTCTGCACTTTGCTGAGATACATCCTCTAAGAGATCCAGACCTGATTGTCAGACCTTGCTACATGCTCTATTCTTGTTCACCAGACCAAAACACTCTTCAATCTGACTTTCGGTAAAGACCTACTATGTTCTGCAGATGTGTGGGATAAACTTTGTTGCCATCAATGACAATAATAATGAATCCACACAGTGCCTCTTGCCAACAATCTCCCCCTTTGGCATTGATGGCAACACTTAGTGAAAAATGATTGTCATAGCACACTCCCCCTTGGCTGATGCTCTGTCTTATGTACACTTTTACCAGAGCTCCCCCTTAGCTAGATTCCACATTTTTCACTACTCCTCACTCCCCCTTTGACATCAATGGCAAAGGGTGGAATCCGCACACTAAAATTTGCAAAAATTAACCTATACATAGCCACATAAGTATATATACAAGTTATACTTACATATACTTAAGTATATCCGCAAAAGTGGTCTTCAACTGGACAAACTCTGTCGCCCAACTCTGCTTCATCCTGTCCAAAATTGAGATGTGACCACTCAACAAAAATGCAAAAGCTTCTGCCCTCTTTAAGTCTGCCGAATCACTGGTCTGGGCTGTGCTCTGAACATCAGTTAAGGCCTCATGCATTGCCTCTAACTTAGGGATAATTATTCCTCTTAGCTCACTCATCCTACTTATTCTATTCTCCTTTTCCTATTCAAGCCTCTTTATTTCATTTATAGTGGCAATAGCCTGGCACTCTTGATTCATTATGGATGAGGTGAGAGGATCAAAATTCTGAGATAAACTTGATAGTTTACCATCTTGTTCTTTCACCTTCTTTGCTAGTTTGTCACTGTGGACCAAGATAGACAAAATTTGTATAATTCTCCACCATCTTTAAGAGCATTTTCTAGGCTCTTTATCCCAATATCTAGATTTCTCCTATCATTTGCTATGAGTCCCTATACTTCAGAGAATCTCTTTCCCAAAAACTCTTTTCAGACTTTGTCTTCTACCGATTTCTCCAAAGAATCAAAATGTGTGCTAACCGAATTAACAAGAGATTTCAAGTTACCAGATGGAGAGGCTGAAAGATCCTTTTGGAAGGATGGCATGATCTTCTCTAGTACACTAGATGCAATCTCTATCAGCTCACAGTCTTCCCTGTGAGACTTCAGAATTTTTTCTTTTGCTTTAGCTTGAGCAAAAGATGCTATCTTTATTGTCTGTATCGAAGAAAGGGAATCAAAATTGAGTGGTACTTAGAATAGTTCCGGTTCATCTATCTCCATTATTTCTTTGGTCAAGAAATTTTTCACTGCTTCTGCAATGTCTCTTGCCAAAGACAAAGTCTTCTTTCCTTTTGCATCCTCGGAACTAACATCAGAGATCTTCTCTATGTGTTTTTCTTCTCTTCCCTTTTCTTCCTCAACTTGACCCAATTTCTCCTCTTTTCTACCTTCTCCTTCAATTCCAGAGTCTGCAGGGGGATCCGAAAGAGAGATGTTTGCTTCTTCATGGACTTCCTTTTTCGGAATAGAGGAATCTAAGTCCTTAGTCCTCTCCTCACCTATCTCCTTTGACACTTCTACATTTTTCATAGTAGATTCTTCTTTTGATGTACTTAGTCCTTCGTCATCCATGGCAGAAGGTTCATCACTTATGTCCTCTATAACAGAAAGATTGAATCTTTTAAATGCATTCTGGAGGATGTCTTCAGTCTCTTTTGCCACCTGATCAAATATCAAGTTACCCAAAACTCAATGAAATGGTGAACTAAGAAGATTAATCAAATAAAGCAATGAACAACAAAGCAAACCTTCCTCAATTCGTAGCTTCCATTGATCACCTATCACAATCGTTCTTGCATGTATGAATGATGCCCTCAGAGAGTGCACTTCTTTGCTATGCTTCAAGAATGTCAATTGGGAATGGCAGTGATAGTATTGCAATGAAGTGAAGCTTCACAACGATGGTAATGATGTGTAGTGTGTAGTAGCGAATGTGATCACAAGCAATGAAGGAATAACATGGGTGCCAAAGGCACGCTGTAATTCTTGCAGAGTAATGATACTTAAAGCTTGGATGAATGAAATGGAGGAATGAGGTTGTACTTATAGACTCAAGAGAAATAAGATCAACGGTATAGAAAGAATGA
The DNA here is from genome assembly GCA_027924645.1 of Cunninghamia lanceolata. NCBI lineage: Eukaryota > Viridiplantae > Streptophyta > Pinopsida > Cupressales > Cupressaceae > Cunninghamia > Cunninghamia lanceolata. The sequence continues at coordinate 1,607,708 of BSBN01000937.1, read as the reverse complement.
GAAGATCAACGGTTGAGAATAGTTGAGGAACGTGCAACAAAAAAGAAGAAGACATGTGTCTTGCTTTCTTTTGCATGAATAGATTTGCTAAGAATAGAAGAATCAGTTAAAGAAATTAAAAGAATATAATAATCAGTTAAGTGATTTAAAACAAGAAGGGATTTGCATGAGAATAAGAAGATATTTTTGCTTTATTAAATATTAGAAATATTTAATTGCATGTGCAAAAAGATTGAATTATATTTAGAGATAACTCAATTTAGAAGAAAAAGCAACTTAAATAAATAATTGATTTATTTAAATTTAGAGAAGATATTATTGGAAGAAACAATTAAATAATTGGTATTATTTAATTTAGAAGATAAGAAAGCAAATTAAATAAATAAATTTATTTAATTATTGTGCATGATTTTGGAAGAATAAATAAAATATTTGATTGTATTTTATTTTTAGAGATTAAGACGATTTAAATAAATTTAATTTGATTTATTTAAATTTGGAAGAATGAATTTGATTTAATTAAATAATTAAGAATTATTTAATTGTTTGGAAGAATTAAATTAAATAAAGGAATTTATTTAATTTTGACTTTAGAAGAGGTAATTAAATATTTCGATATTTAATTAATTTAGAAGAATGTGAATCAAATAAATAAATTTGTTTATTTATTTATTGATAGAAGAATTAGAAGGGAATAAATATTAAGAATATTTATTTAGACTGAGTAGTGTCATTTTTAGGTGTATATATTTTGCCCCTCTTTGATGCAATGCAGTTTACAGTGTTGCTTCAAAGAATAGATAGTCTAACAATGATACATGCCCTAGTTTGCCCCTGGTATAGGTTATGATGACAATATTTATAATTGTTTACTAGTTACATACCCCGATAGTAGATGATGTAGTGTAATATGTAGGTGAAGAACCACTAAATACTGCATCAACGCTATGACCCTGAAATTTTATTAAAATCATCAAACTACATTTATTAATCTTGCATTTCAAAAATAAAATTTAATAAATTAAATTCAATGAACTTGCTAAGATTTACCTGAGTATCAAGCCTGAAAGTCTCACTCAGGAGGGCATCTGTCATCACCATCTACTCAGCTACAGATGTAGCCTATGCACCTACGTCATTACTATCCATGGGGTCATAACCACATGCTAACCCGCAAGTCTGACAAGTATGGGGTTGAACTGTACTTGAACTCTCCCCCGGCCCACGCTGTGTTGCAGGACTAGCATGATGTAAGATGCTCTGGGTCAAGGCACTAATGGACTGAAGTGCCTCGACCTCAACACTCTCCTTCACAATGAAAGGGATAGAAACGTGCTTATGGGCCAGTCTAGTGAGTGCTTGTCTCGCTACCCGTTGTGGGTCAACACGTGCCCCTGGTCTATCTTGTGTTGACCCCCTACCTCTACCCTGGAACTCCCGCATATCAAAATAATTTGGCTCTTTATTTTTGACAAACTCGCAGTAGAGTTTCCTCAAAAAATATTGCGAGACCTCATTATTGTTGCATGGAGGATGGTCAAAAACCATCCACCACCTCTGTGCAAAATTGTCCCTTATCGCTTGGTTGTTACACCAATGGATAGGGAACCTCTTGCATGTAAGGAGTAGAAATTCATTTGTTCGTGGGTCTGTGAAAATAGAACACAAGTCAAGTTTTGTAATTTGTTCCTTTTTAACTTGTTCATATGACAACTTGTTAGCATAATACTCTCTAAATTCTCTCCTCTTTTCTATCCAACTAGTGATTTGCTTTCTTATTGAATCTACATTTGATAACATAGATTCAAGGGATTGAGCAAGCATAGATCTATGTAAGGTTAAAGTTACAGGTTCTTTCAACCTTGCAATTATGTCTTCAATTTCTTTTTTATTATTTTCAATATGCCCCATTAGATTTTCTTGTGTTCTAGGAGCATGTTGAGGAATGGATGGAGGAGTTTGTTGTTTGGGTTGTTCTTTGGTAGGTATTTCCTCTTCAGGATTTTGTGGATTTTGAGGAGGAGGATGAGGTGCATTAACATTTCCTGACAATTAAAGAAATTTACATCAAAAATTAACTCAAACCTACCTATTTTGAAACAAATTCAAACAAAAAAATAAATAAAACTCACTCCTTTGGCTTGCTCGATGTGGTGGTAGCATTTTGGTGATGAATCGGTGACATTTTGGTGTCGAATTAGGTCTTCAAAAACATGAGCGCGGTCCTTAGGGTTTGTAAGCCGTGGGTGTAGAGAATAAAATAGAAATATAATTAAACATAATGTGCTTGCATTATGGTTTGGTTTTGCCAAGCCTTAGGGGCATTATAACACGAGCACGTTATAACACGTTCACATTATGACTTAACTTTTTTTGAAAAAAATTTGGCCACTTTTTGGCCCCCCCAACTTTTTGCACTTACCCCCTTCCACTTTGCATTGTAATTCTCTTTATCAGCATTAGATGTATTCAATATTGAAGTGTAGCATAAATGTTCTCTTTAATTTGTTTTTCCTTTGAATTTCTATTACATAACTTTGCCTTCTTTCCTTGTTAATGTAGTAGCTTTGTGCATATTTTAAAGAAACTGATCAGTTTGATATTATAGCCTAGGTTATTATGCACATAGTTAGTTGTTAATAAATACCAAGTAACAATTATAGCACTATCATGAGATCACTAATGATTGCTTACACCTAAGAAAATGTAGACATCTTAATCTAAGAAAGAACCTTCAGCATTATCTTCTTTCCCATATAGTTCTAAATTATCAACAAGAGGATAAAACAATCTCCCAAGAATGGATATCCATTTCTAGCTACCCAAAATGAATATCTGTTATGTTAATAACTGATATCCATTATTAATGGATATCTATTAGTAACGGATATCCATTTTTCTTCGATTTTGCCTTGTATTTAGGCTTGGGATTGTCATAGTTGACTTTCCTTGAATTCTAATGTGTTTACAGGTTTCACTATCTTCTTTGAACTTCACCCTTTGTGCTGACGACCTTTTTTATTCAAAATTGATAAAACAAAAAGGGTTTATTGAAAAAATTGCCAGCTTTCTAAAAATATAAGATTTGTTTGGTTATCATATTATTAAATAATTGTCGACACCTAAAAATGTCTTCACCATCAAACCGACTCCCAACATCCCTAAACATACCAATTTTCCTTCTAATCAATTAATTAAATTTTTATTTAATTAATTATCCATTCATCATCTAATTTTTCATCATTTTATCCACCACAATTGGATTAATTTAATTAATTCAATAGTTCAACCTTAGCAAATTAATTAAATGAATATGCAATATTTATTTGGTTAATTCCTCCTTTTCACTAAATCCAATTAATTAGGTAAATAATGTTTATCTAATTAATTCAGCCTATTAATCAACCTATCCCTACCCTAGTTAATTAAATATCTATTATTTAATTACCTAGCCTAACCTACATGACCCTAAACTTAGGATTAATTAAATAAAACCTTATTTAATTAATCTAAACACCTCACTAACCCATTCCCTACTTTCTTCCATCCATATTAATTAGGATAATCACCCCAATTAAGATGGTCAAACTTAAATTAACACTCCTCCCCAAATCACACAAATAAAAAATTGAAATATATCCCATATAAATCATTTTTTTATACACGTGTCATAACCATCATTAAAACCTCTTACACATGTCATAAGCATTAATATCCACTCTTCCCCAAATAAATTTTAAATTCATTTTACCCTTTCTCATGTGAATTTTTAATTCACAAATAATCCATCTCACCCAACCTCATTTAATTCACCCCTTTCCCAAGATGAATTAAAAATTCATCTTTATTCCTAGCCCTCCATTCTCTAAGATGAAATCTAGGTCCTCCACATCATCTTCATCCTCCACCATTGATCTCTCAAATTAATCTCAACCATTGGTTCAAAATCTCTCCAAAATGTCTATAAATACAATATCTTCCAAGACATTTTATCATCCAATTTCTAAGTAGTGTTACCATGCTAAAAAAATCTCTTAAGCTAGTTTGTGAGTTATATTTGTGAGAGCATTTCACATAGAATTTATCATCTAGGGTATATCTACGAGCTCTTGGGTGCATGCTTCTACAACCCCATCTTGGATTTGTGAGTCATAGTGAGGTATAATGCTTGTTTATGCACTTGTTTTATGTTTTTCTATCTCAATTTGATTTCACTAATCACATTGGCACGCTCGGTGGGACCTGTTGGTTCTTTCTCTCTGAATCGGTAGAGGGTTTGTCAGTTCCAATGCACACGCAGATTCAGCCAACATATATAGGAGGTTGCGTGAGCTGCCTCCCCTTCACTTCTAGTTCTGTCGCACCAAGGGGGGTGTCCCTATTCGCTAAAGATTTTGCTTTGACTCACCCAATGACAGAAAGATTTAGCTTTACAATAACATGTAGAATACTCTCATGTTTGGACCAAGATTTGTGAGATAAATCACAAGGTTAGCAACCTTCTTGGACATATCTGACTAGTTAGGGATGATAGTATGCAGGGGTCCTAATCTTACTCCTACAACTAACAAGTTGGAAAAGTGAAAGGATTTATTTTAATTTTTTAGATGCAAGACAGGAGGTTTTAGATCATAACTACTACACAAGGGTAGACTGGTGCCTATCTCAAGGCAAGGAGTCAACTAGACATATACAAATGAATGATTTGCACTGGCATTCTAGTTTCAAGGGGTTAGATTGGTGCTTACCTTACAAACACCACCCAAGAATGGGTATTTAGCAATCTCTATTTACAAATATCCCCAATGCCATACAATCTTCTTCATACTTAACCTAAAACAATTTAATCCACTCTTTGAATGGAAGTCATAGATTAAGCATGTGATACAGAAAATCTATATCCTAGAATCTAAGTAACCCTTAGCAACCAGATTCAAAAGAAGGGATGCATACAACAAATGGAGACAAACATCTAAACACATGTAATTAAGCATTTTTCATATAAAAATGACATGAAACTGAACATGTGTGCAACCTGCATTCAAAATGCAACTCATAAACTCCAAAAGAGATAAAACAACCAAGAAATACTCTATTTTTCATTATTTTCTCTAAAAATTTGCCCAAGTCTTCAACAACCAAAAAAATGATTAACACAGTCCTCTTATACAGCAAGGATGTGTACTCAACAATTAATTATAGGTTCATTTAAAACTTCTACCAGATACATCGCACCATTGAAAATAGTGCATAAAACATTCTATGTCCAGGCAGAAGAAGAAGAAAGGGCAGGTGAGATCGGGAGATGTGCAGCCGTCTGAAGATTTTCTATTAAAATTTGGTAGTTGGCCCATCATTCATCGACCAATGCCTCTACAAATGTTGTCATTAATGGCCAACCTACCCACAGCCTCTGGAAAATGCAGCAGCGAATGCATAGGACAATTTCCCACTCTGGAATACAGCTATAGATACAATGAAATCCTTCACTGAAATTTTGAAACAGGGCTATCGATCTCCTCCCTATCGCCAAGATCAATGGCATCAAATCACTTTGAAAAGTTGTTGACCAATGAGATCACGCCACGTAGGCGCCTTTTCCTTCTTTGACTTTTCTCATCGTGACATACATTTTGCCTTTTGCCCATTTTGCCTTTTCTGCCTTGCATATACAATTGTATGTGCAATTGTATATACATACAATCACCACATACAAGCGCGGACCCCAAATATTTATAGAACAATTTGAAATTGCATTCGGGTCTGGCTTGTATCTCCCTTTTACATATATTGCTTTGTATATTTCATGTATACAATACGCAATATACATACCGCGGACCTCAAATGATTATTAACCACATTGTAACTTTGCAACAGGTCCGGCTTGTATCTCTTCTTCTTTGTATATCAGCATATACAATGCACTTAATATACAAACTACGGATCCAAAATCTTTATGAAACACTTTGAAATTTCAATCAGGTCTGGCTTCCATGTAACTCCTTTGTATATCTCATTTTATATCTCACATACAATGTGCAATATACATCCTGCGGACTCCAACCATTTATCCGCCACAGCACATTTTCTATTTCGCATCCGGGTTGTATCTGCGCCTTTGTATCACCTTTTGTATGTGTGCACATACATACAATCCAGAACATACAACCATGTGGGCCCCACCATGCTTTTGAAAATCTGACTTTGACCATACCCGCTTTGCATATTTCACTTGTATCTTTTCGTTGTATGATCACTTGTACATTGGGAACATATAATCCCAATATACAACCCGCAGACTTCACCTGTTTCACAAATGTTGTTAACTTCCTTGCCACGTCCACCTTGCACTTGCCTACTTGTATATCTGATATACATTTACCTTTGTACATGTGACTTGTATATTGGAGATACAATTTCCTTTGTATGTGCGGGCCCCACCTCTTGTATATCGGTCTTGCATGCATCAAGCCTTTGTATCTTTCACCTTGTATATGCACTTTGTATCTATCTCTTGTATGTCACAAATGTATATTGCACATACAAACCCCTTTGTATCTTTGTGATGTACATTTCCATTGCATATCGCCATCGTATCTAGCCATTGTATATCGAATATACAACACAAAATATATATGCAACCCTACATACAAGCACAGAATATTCTAGGAATCTGCGATGGAATCTTCAATGTACATGCACCTTTTTGCACCCAAAAATGTACCCTAATATCACATACAAGCCCGATATGCATACATCGATGCATACAACTCATTTTTTACCATTTTTGAAGGCTGATTTAACTCTTTTTCAGGCCTGCCAATGTACATTTGAACCTGCATGCATATACAAACAACCATGCACATACAAAGATACATGCAAATGTGAAGGCTGAGGGACTTAGAAACTTTTTAAGGGTTTAAATGAAAAGACCAATAGATTTTCAAGCTCAAAACCCTAACCCTAGGTGCAGGCACCAACATTAGCTCTATCTGGGGAAGCATGCCTCTTGCAGGCATGGCGAGAACTTTAGAACTCTGGGACGTAGACCGAGTGCTATATCCATTGGGCCATAGAGTCAAACACTGCACCAACCTGCATCACAAATCATATTTTTAAAGATCATTTTGGCGGCCCTGGGCAGCCAAAAATGAAAAACCATAACCTCCTCGTATCAAATGCCTGATTCTGATATGAATAACCCCAACCATAACTGAAAACATCAACATAATCTGCCCACAAGCTGATCTTGTCAATTACATGCTTTACCATTTTCAAAAGCTTGCCTTTGTCAGTACTACCTCTATCACTCTGCAACTCACAATCAAACATATAACCATACATACTAGAATATCTTTCAGCATTAGGCAACATATGTATGTTATATTCCTTAGACAGTATATCATCATATTGCATTTGGCAATATTCATTATCTACCTGGCTATTGCACATCACCAGGCATTCATCCAGCTGATCTAGAAACTAAAAACAATTAGAATATATGAGACCGTCAATGTCATTTATATCACTTATGGATAGTGATATCAAATCCTGATCCACACACACATTGTTGCACATGTCTAAACCAACTCATGTTGAACATTCATTATCCACAGTTTGCAAATCAGTATCATCATTTTCAAACAGAGGATTAATTCTACACCAATGAAGGTCATGACTCACAATGTCAAATGCATCTAGAGGCTCATCATAAATGGGATTCATACTCATTGCAAAAGTCTCTGCCTCTTCTTCATGACAATCCAACTCTTTTTCATCATTACCAAACCTAGAGTCATAAGAAGAAGAAACCTGATCCATGAACTAATCATGGATATCATTATTATCATTTGATTGCCCTACATACAAGATCTATGCAACTTCAATGCACTCTGAAGTTGAACTATCCATATCACCTTCCAGTCCTCTAGTCCTTCCTGATGAAACTGATATTGACTCTTGATCCATATGATCACAACTTTGCACAACTGGATCATTTAAACATGAATGCTCCTTGCTGAGGACTGGCACATTAATACTACTTGAAAAATCATTATTGTCAACTTCATTTGCTAGGCAATTCAGGGCATCCTCCTCCATGGCAGAGTCATCATAACCTTGGAATGATGCATAAACAGGGATAGCAGGGGTGTGAATGCTTTGACATTCATTTTCAACATATAAGTTATATCTTTCACTAACATTGGGAATCGCAGGGCAACAGAAATTTGTAGAGAAATAACCCTTTTGAATTCCATACCTCCAATTGTTTTCAATGTCTATTGCAAACTGATGTGCCCGATGCAATGTGGTGGGCTGCTTATCTCCCAATCTATAACTCATTTTCTTATCAAATGCTCCCAAATAGACCACTAGGCACAATGCATCATTAGGTCTCATACATTCTGGAATTCTTTTCAAGGCCTTCATAAATCTAAGGTTAAAGGCTGGAATTAACTCATCTTCTTCAATATGGATATACATGAAATCACTGATAACTGCATATTTAGATATGCTTTCACCATATTGTTCTAGAAATGCAGATTTGAATTATTGCCAAGAGCTGATAGAGTGAGCTGGAAGATAGGAGAACCAGTCCCTTGCATCTTCATCTAGAGATTGAACAAATAATCTCATAACCACGTCTTCATGGTCAACCTCAAAGTCATCTATAACATTTCTAAACTGTTGCAAGTGTCTCTCAGCTAATTCATGCTTTATACCATTAAATTTAGGCAGATACTTTCTAATTTTGGATGGAAGAGCATTTGGATAACTACAAATGCCATTAAAATTGATGGGCTTATATCTGTTAATGCTGAAGCTTCTTTCATTACATGGTTGGAATTTATCACTATACATGGTTACATTTGACACCTCACAAGGGTGCATGCACTGATAATACATCTTTATGTGTTTTTGCAACCCTCTTCTCAACTCAGATTTTCAATCAATGACCTTAGGCCTTTTAAAATACAAACTGCTATTTCAGCCTACCTAAAGTCCTCTAAATGAGTCTTTTCAACAATATTGCATACTTCATTTAAAAATAGAAACTAGGTTCTTACAAAAGCATGCAATCTTATCACCAACATTTCCCTTTTAACCAATGCTACTTCACCAAATAGGAAACCTATTAAAATTTATGAAAATACCTGGATATGTTGCAGCAACTGCAAATTCCTTTCACTAACTGAGAGAATGAACATTTAACACCTCTTGTGTCTTTTATCAGGTTCTTTTTGTGTAGAGTCGCCACCTCCCTGACTGAGGAATGAACTTCAAACAACATGAAGCTAAAAATTCATTTCTTTTCTTTCTGGGTTCTCAAACAGCAGAGCCACACAAAATTTTTTAAATTTGCTGCAACAAGGCACTTCTAGGTCTAAAACCTCTAACCAGGGAGGAAAAAATAACACTCTTAACTCAAATTAACTCCCCAGTAGAGTCACCACTTCTGTTGGTGACTCAAATGGGCAAAAGGGTAAAAATTTCAAATCAACTCCCCAACGGAGTTGCCATTTCGTTGATGACTCAGATGGGCAAAAAATTACTCTTTTACTTCAAGTCCCCAGCAGAGGCGCCACATTGTTGGGTCTTGATCTCTGAATCAGTAGAGGGTTTGCCAGTTCCAATGCACACACAGATTCGGCCAACATATACAAGAGGTTGCATGAGCTGCCTCCCCTTCACTTCTGGTTTTGCCGCACCAAGGGGGTGTCTCTATTCGCTAAAGATTTTGCTTTGACTCGCCCAATGACAGAAAGATTTAGCTTTACAATAACAGACAAAATACTCTCATGTTTGAACCAAGATTTGTGTGATAAACCACAAGGTTAGCAACTTTCTTGGACATATCTGACTGGTTAGGGATGAGAGTATGCAGGGGTCCTAATCCTACTCCTACAACTAACAGGTTGGAAAAGTGAAAGGATTTGTTTTAATGTTTTGGATGCAAGACATGGAGTTTTGGATCATAACTACTACACAAAGGCAAACCGGTGCCTATCTCAGGGCAAGGAGTCAACTAGACGTATACAAATGAATGATTTGCACTGGCATTCGAGTTTCAAGGGGTTAGATACAAACACCACCCAAGAATGGGTATTTAGAAATCTCTACTTACAAATATCCCTACTGCCATACAATCTTCTTCATATTTAACCTAAAACAATTTAATCCACTCCTTGAATGGAAGTCACAGATTAAGCATGTGATACAAAAAATCTATATCCTAAAATCTAAGTAACCCTTAGCAACCGGATTCAAAAGAAGGGATGCCTACAACAAATGGAGACAAATAGCTAAACACATGCAATTAAGCATTTTTCATATAAAAATGACATGAAACTGAACATGTGTGCAACCTGCATTCAAAATGCAACTCATAAACTCCAAAAGAGATAAAACAACCAAGAAATACTCTGTTTTTTGTTATTTTCTCCAAAAATTTGCCCAAGTCTTCAACAACCAAAAAAATGAGTAACAGAGTCCTCTTATACAGCAAGGATGTGTACTCAGCAATTAATTAGAGGTTCATTTCAAACTTCTACCAGATACATCGCACCATTGAAAATGGTGCCTAAAACATTCAATTTCCAAGTAGAAGAAGAAGAAAGGGCAGGTGAGATTGGAAGATGTACAGCTGTCTAAAGATTTTCTATTAAAATTTGGTAGTTGGCCCATCATTCATCAACCAATGCCTCTACAAATGTTGCCATTAATGGCCAACCTACCCATAGTCTCTGGAAAATGCAGCAGCGAATGCATAGGAGAATTTCCCTCTCTAGAATGCAACTACAGATACAAAGAAATCTTTTTCTTAGATTTTGAAATAGGGCCGTCGATCTCCTCCCTATCGCCAAGATCAATGGCATCAAATTGCTTTGAAAAGTTGTCGACTAATGAGATCACGCCACGTAGGGACCTTTTGCTTCTTTAACTTTTCTCATCGCGACATACATTTTGCCTTTTTCCCATTTTGCCTTTTCCGCCTTGCATATACAATTGTATGTGCAATTGTATATACATACAATCGCCACATACAAGCGTGGATCCCAAATATTTATAGAACAATTTGAAATCACATTCAAGTCCGGCTTGTATCTCCCTTTTGCATATATTGCTTTGTATATTGCATAGATACAATACACAATATACATACCGCGGACCTCAAATGATTATTAACCACATTGTAACTTTGCAACAGGTCCAGCTTGTATCTCTTCTTCTTTGTATATCAGCATATACAATGCACTTAATATACAAACTACGAATCCCAAATATTTATGAAACACTTTAAAATTTCAATCAAGTCCAACTTGCATGTAACTCCTTTGTATATCTCATTGTATATCGCACATACAATGTGCAATATACATCCTGCGGACCCCAGCCATTTATCCGCCACAGCACATTTTCTATTTCGCGTCCGGGTTATATCTGTGCCTTTCTATCACCTTTTGTATGTGCGCACATACATACAATCCAAAACATACAACCATGTGGGCCCCACCATGCTTTTGAAACTCTGACTTTGACCATACCCACTTTACATATTTCACTTGTACATTGGGAACATACAATCCCGATATACAACCCACGAACTTCACCTGTTTCACAAATGTTGTTAACTTCCTTGCCGCATCCACCTTACACTTACCTGCTTGTATATCTAATATACATTTACCTTTGTACATGCGACTTGTATATTGGAGATACAATTGCCTTTGTATGTGCGGGCCTCACCTCTTGTATATCGATCTTGCATGCATCGGGCCTTTGTATCTTTCGCCTTGTATATGCACTTTGTATCTGTCTCTTGTATGTCGTGAATGTATATTGCACATACAAACCCCTTTGTATCTTTGCGATGTACATTTCCATTGCATATCTCCATTGTCTCTAGCCGTTGTATATCGAATATACAACACAAAATATACATGCAACCCTACATACAAGCACAGAATATTCCAAGAATTTGTGATGGAATCTTCAATGTACATGCACATTTTTGCACCCAGAAATGCACCTGAATATCACATACAAGCCCGATATGCATACATCGATGCATACAACTCATTTTTTACCATTTTTGAAGGCCGATTTAACTCTTTTTCAGGCCCGCCAATGTACATTTGAACCTGCATGCATATACAAACGGCCATGCACATACAAAGATAAATGCAAATGTGAAGGTTGAGGGACTTAGAAACTTTTTGAGGGTTTAAATGAAAAGACCAATAGATTTTCAAGCTCAAAACCCTAACCCTAGGTGCAGGCACCAACAGAAACCACAAGGTCTCAATCTAACATCTTGTGTGAGTTTTTGTTGCTTCTAGACGTGTTTTGCAGGTGTTAGCGCTATCTTCCTGTGTAGTGGCACCATTTACCTATGTTTTGGTGTTATTTGCAGCTATAGCGACACCTTCCTAACATGGATTTTGCTTGTTGGTTACTAACTCACATCTTGTTTGTTTTGGTCTTTTTAGCATCTTTGGTGTCATTTACTCTCAGTTTTGCAGGATTTTATGGAGGGACAAGGGGAGGCTATGTCAAATTTTTCTTAAATCAAACTTAACATATTCATATTTCCATCTTAGTTTGGTTTGATTTAATAGGTTGTTTTGTGGCTATATCTCATGTTTTGGACACCAAAGAAGACTAACAAGACCCCTTTTATACAATATAATCAACACTTTGGTTAAGAAAGTTGTGTTTTTGCAACCTTGACTACCTCTACCTCGTATCAGCGCCATCGATGCCCAGGACAGTGCCTTCATCTGCAATCAGTCAAACAGCTCAGACGTCTACGCAGTGGCGCCTTTTCTAGTCCTTTTGGCACTTTTTTAAACTGTAGTGCTATATTTTTTTTAACAACACAATCCTAAGTTGTAGCGCTATATGTAGTCATCGTAGCACCATCCTTGTATTAAGCACCATATGTAACTATTATAGCGCAATACTTGTAATCGGCAATATTTGTAATCAGTGCAATTTGTAAACATTTTATCACTATTTTCTAGGATAGGTAGGTTCCATCCTGTGCTCTGTCAGTAGTGCAATTTCAAGTTTTGGTGATGTAATTTTTCTCTATTTTATCACTATTTTTCTGTGCTAACATTGGGTTCTGTGCAAGGTCTTCTATATGTTTTGCAGGTCATTATCGTCTATCCAAGACCATCATTCTGAAATCACTAACAATTTTTGTAGGGTTTTTAGTAGATTAGACAAACATTTCAATTGGTGCTCATAAAAAGAACCTTTGCATGCTACTGTAGAAAACACTTCAATTGGTGCACTAAAATCAATCATTGGCTTGTCAATCAAACAACAAACAAACATTTCATTTAGTGTACCTAAAAAAATCCTTTGTGTGCCTTCGCATAGAGAACATTTGATTTTGGTGTTCTAAAATTAACAAGTGTTTGCAAACAACTTTAGGCACATTTTGATTTGGGTTTAAAAGGAACATTAGTGGGTGTTTGTTGTGCTTGGTACACTTGCACATTTTGTTACCCAAGAGTTAGAATCAAAGTATCCTCCCCCCTCACATTCAAAAGGATCTTGGGTGAAGAGAAATGGTTCTATCCTCTTTTTTCTAGAAAGTGGGCCTGCCAACATTTTCGCGGCTTGTGGTAGAGATAGCAAAGTATCTCAAGGTTTGCGAGCCTTGGGGACTTGAAACTTGGTGTGCCTGAGAAGTGTGTGCACTGTAAGGGGGAGCCCGTGCCCAAGTTCCTGGAGCTATACACCACAAGTAGGTGCGGCTGGGAAACCAAGTGGGAACTCAACAAGTATTGTCCTATCCTCTCCTTAGGTTGTGCAAAGTGCTTATTAAAATCTTTACATATTTTCACAAACAAATCTTTGGCTATTGTGTTCTATTGTGCTTGAAGTGTTTGTAAAAAACTTGCCAAGAAACAACAACATTTGAAACCTCATTTCAACATTTGATCAACCTTTTTCCAAAGCATTGACCAACACTGACTTGTTTTAGCACTATTTCTATCTATTTTGATGCTATTTACCTTAGTTTTGGCACTATTTATAGATTGATTTGCCTAAGACTTTAGAAAATCATTTTGAGATCTTTAGGGCCTACCTATCCATAATCCATAACCACATTTCCAAGACTTGCCAAAACTCCGTCCATTTTGATCCAAAATTTCCCAATCATACCCCCATTTTGACCTTAGAGAATTAATCATTACCACCATTGGACCCTTTGTCATACATTTGATCCCAATCCTAATCCATTCATTTCCATAGCTTCTCATCCTCCTTGATTTTGCATACTTTTTAGACCAAATAAACATCCTTCTACAAATCCATTCCCAAATCCATTTCCTTCTTCCATCAAAAAGACATCCAAAATCTTTTAATCCAGACATCAATCAAAAGCATCAACCAACATCCAAAAAATCAAATCCAAAAATCAATCTTGAGCTAAATTTGAATCTAGGTTTCATCCTTCACATCCTATTTTTCTTGATTGGTCATTAGTCTACCTTCAAGTAAAATAATTATCCCTTTTTGTTTAAGGTCACAAGTCTACCCCAAACAAAGAAAAAGACATCCATTGTGCAACATCCAAAATCTAGATCTTACTTGAGCTCATTTGTTGATTTCAAAATCCTTTTTCAAAAACATCATCCAAATCTCTCATAGGTCATCTAAGGTTTTCCTTAGTTGAAACATCCTCCAAAATCAATATCAAAATCTCTCCCATCAAATCATCCCAAACAATCCAATCTATTCTCCATCTCTTTTGGTCCAAATTTTTGTAAAAATTAATTTTCTTGACACCCATCACCCTTAGGTTTCCACCTTTTGAGATTTATCTCCTCAAAAGTCAAGACCTATAATCACACCATAATCTCCTTTCATCTTTAGATTTAGATTGTAGGGAGTGTGCTCTCTTACACCTAAATCTTTATTCCATTCCATCACCATATCATCTTTGGGTCCAATAAATCAAACCAAATTCTCTAAGGTCTCCATCTTCATCCACCTCACAATCAAAACCCGTCTCCTTGCATTCCCATAACAAGATCTCAATACAAGAAAAACTAAGAGATGGCCAACTTTGGATACAACATGATCATAGGGATGCCTCAAACTAATGAAAACAATATACCAATTGGCCAACAAACATTCAACATACCCTCAGTTTTCCAAACACAATCATATGGTCCCAATAACAACCCCTTCGCCTTCTTGTAACCACAACCACCCATCCAAAACACCACCACCATTAACCAAATAGATCAAGATATCCTAAACTTTACACAAGATCCTGACAACATGGAAATGCTTGATAAAGTTCTAAGAGTGGATCCCAATAGATATCTTGATTTCCTCCTCAAAATTGGTGCCCAACCACCCAACAACACAACATCATCCCAACCATCCACGTCCAACACCAATCCTATGACATCCTCCCAACCATCTACATCAAACACCAACCCTACCTTCTCTCAAACCTCAAACCTCACAGTATCTACCACTCCCACAAATTCAAATGTTACCACATCTACAACTCCCACTAATGTATCAACCGTATCTAATGTCTCCAATCCTACCATTTCCAACCCCGTTGTTACATCCACCAGTATAATAAACGTGAACCCTTCCGTTCCTCAAATCACCTTGGGTATCCAAATCAACCCCATGCACACGAGTTCCTCCACAAGTGTGTCTCCACTCAACCACCATAGCATAGCTTACATGAGCCAGTTCTTGCAACCACCCCACAACACAATCAACCCATCCAATGTCAACCCATCTAATTTCACGTATGTACACAATCCTGTAACATCATCAATGCAACATAATCCCAATCCCCAATCACTACCTCACGTTCTCCAACAAATCCATGCTCACCAACAATATCTTGTGCAACTTAACCAAAATACCATCTTGCAAAATCAAAACATCATACCCCAAAATCAAAACCTCATCCACCAAACCCAAACAAACCAATACCAAA
Organism: Cunninghamia lanceolata; assembly: GCA_027924645.1. NCBI lineage: Eukaryota > Viridiplantae > Streptophyta > Pinopsida > Cupressales > Cupressaceae > Cunninghamia > Cunninghamia lanceolata. Next base: position 1,591,717 of record BSBN01000937.1, on the reverse strand, counting down.
TTCTGCCAAACCTCCAACATCTCATCAACCAACAAACCTACATCCCACAACCACCACCAACCCCGGACCTAACAAGTGTGGTGCAAACCTTGATCCAAAAGGTAGATGATATGCAAACTGTGGGCAAGCGTAAACATTATTCTCTTGAGGATATTTGTCCCTACCCATTTGATCGGACACTATACATGCCTCCCTTTCCCAAAAACTTTGAAACACCTAAGTTCAACAAATATAAAGGAAAGGGAGACCTTAGGGACCACCTTAGGGAGTTTTACCTTGCTTGCCTTGAAGTCTCAAACAATGACACATATCTAATGAGACTTTTCCCTAGAAGCCTCGGCAATCAAGCTGTTGAATGGTTTGCACACCTTCCCCTGATCATTAGGTCTTTCCCTGAGCTCATAGAGAAATTTGTCAACCACTTCTATAAATTTGAGCATGAGATATCCATGACAGACCTTTGCAACACCAAACAAAAAAGAGGAGAATCCTTTGCTTCATTCTTGCAAAGATGGAGAGGCTTAGCAAGCAAACTCCCTTGGCGGATCCCCAAGAAATAATTAGTCACCATGTTTGTGGCTAATCTTAACCAAGAAATGGGCTTTCATTTACAAATCCTATGTACGTCCACTTTGGAGGAAGTCATCGATAAGGGCACCACCATCAAGAGAGCTCTTATTGTAAGGGTTCGATCAAACTATATGACAACAAGTCCTACAACAATAGCAACAACAACAACAATAAAATCAACATCAACACCCCAAATACAAGCAATAACAATACAAAATCAAATGAGAAACCATGCTTTTGGGGTAAGAACAAGAACACCCTCAATGACGGCATCACTAACGTGAAGGCCGTCCAAAATGTGCAAAATCAAGTGCCCCCAAGCGCATACACCACCAATGTAAATATTCCTAAAGGTCAACCTAAGAAAAATAAACCGCAAGACAATTTACACCCTTAGGGGAACCACTTGAAGATATCCTTGATAAATGTCTAAAAGATGGTAATAACTCTCCAACCCATTAAGCCCCAACAAGAAAATCAACTAAGAGCCACATGGTATAATGAAAATGACTATTGTGACTACCACCACATTGTGGATCATAAGACATCTAATTGCATGAAACTGAAGCACTGCATACAAGATCTCATAGATCATGGCAAAGCCCACCTCAAGAAAGCCCCCCAACCATTGCCCAATGCCAACTTGGGAGCTTACAAGGACCCTCTACCTAATCACAACAAAGGAAAAGCCTCATCCTCTAATCAAGCCTACAACATCACTCCACCTCCCGCTTCCTATGATTCCATCATAGGTTGGATAGAACCATAATCAAACTATATCAACATAATCACCATTCGGGCTCAAGCACCTGATTGTGTCATCACAACCCGTCGAGGCCATGTGTCCATCTGTACAGACCCTACCACTGACCAAACACCTCCATCCACATCAAATCCTCAACCAAATCGTCCATCCATTCATCCATCATCAACCAATAAATACAACCTCCTAGAACATCTAGGAAAGACCCCTGCATAGATCTCCATCCTTGAGTTGTTCCATACGTCACCTCTCCACAAAGAAGTCCTCGATAAGGCTTTAATGGAAACCCAAGTTCCCACCAACCTGAATATGGATCAATTCCAAGCCATGGTTGGCCATATCACCTCACCCCATCATCTCACTTTCTTGGAAAAGGATCTCCCTGCCTCTAACAACCTACATAATGATGCCTTACATATTGAAGTCTACATCCACAAGCATATCATCAAAAGAGTCTTTATAGATGGTGGTTCTAGCCTAAACTTGTGCACTTTAAAATTGTTAAAACACTTAAGATACTCGGATGTGGTTGTGGACACTAGTGAATGCATAACCATCAAGGGATATGATAACATTGAAAGACTATCTGAGGGTACTATCAAACTCCCCATCCAAGTAGGGCAAAAGATATTGGAAACAAAATGTCAGGTTCTTGATCTGGACCTCCCCTACAACATTCTTCTCGGCTGACCATGGATCCATGCCATGCAAGCCATCCCCACCACATTCCATCAATGCCTAAAGTTACCTCATAACAGTATGGAAGTAACTATCTATGCCGATCCCCACTCCTTCCAATACTGCAGTTTCATGGAAGGACATGACCATACTTTCTACCCATACAACGAGGCTATCAAGAAAACCACCTCCCTAACTGATCCTACAACATCCACCTCATACATCGACCCTACCAACATTGCTACCACTTCATCTCAAGTACCTCCCCCACTCGAGGTCAAGATCAAGATAAGCGACATGGGATGTGGAGAATATGACATGCATGGTACCTTTTGTGTAGGGACATTACCCAATCCTAAGACATTCGGTGCCCCCAAAAAAGGGAGAAGTTTCCACAGTGGTTATCAAGTGCAAGCTATCCTCAAATTTTTAAAAGAAGCACCTTCTTGATCAAGACGTACTTGAAGAATATCATCATGGCTATATAAAGATGAAGAAATAGAGCAAGGAGCCCCTACCATACCATCTGAAATCTATGACAAAGGGTTAGAAATCGTCAAGAACATGGGCTATAAAGGACAAGGCAGTATTGGCCTCCACAAACAAGGGATCATAGAACCAGTTCAAGCAACAAGGAATCCCTACACTCAAGGGTTGGGATATGGTCAACAAAAATGTATTCTCACTAGTGGCGAGTGTAACTTAGCCGAGGTCGCTACGGTTTCCCCTAAAGTTGATAACATCAATGAAGTAGGCCATCAAGACTCCTTTAGTGACTTTGCTAAATTCTTTGAATCCTCCATATACACCATCTACGCAGTAACCACCCTAGCATCCACATCTAATGACCTACCCCTTGTATACCGGGACCTCATAGATTGGGACCAACAAGGACCTCCTATTCTTGACATAGCACAAAATGACGAAGCCATAGCAGAAATGATGGGGGTTAGAGATCACTTCCCACTGGGAGATCATAGAGCTGGATACATCATGGAACTTGACATGTTTGCCTATTTTGGTGAGACTACCCATGCTCCTAGTCACAAAAACATAAAAATAAAAACAACACCCCCTAGTGAAAACCACTCCATGGCACTTTCGGGCGAAGAAAAAGTAAAAATAAAGGACATATCTTCTGGTGAAAACCTCCATGAGGCACCAAAAGATGGGAGAATGGACCTTCTCGAAATAGAAAAGATATATCCTAATAGATCACTGATCCTTGTGGAGCCATCACAAGAAATGAACCTTGGGACAGAGGAAGCACCGAAAATCACCTTCAGGGCAGAGTCACGTACAACAATAGAGCAAGAAAACTTCTTAGCTTTCTTCACACAAAGAAGCTGTAACTTTGCATGGACCTATGCAGATATGCCGGGGCTAGATCCTACCTTGGTTGTTTACCATCTCACAGTGCGGCCCGATGTAAAGCCTATTAAACAAAAGCTAAGAAAGATGAATCCATAGATTGCACTCCTTGTCAAGGTAGAACTAAAAAAGCTTGTAGATTTGGGATTCATTCGACCCATTGACTATATTAAGTGGGTGTCCAACATTGTGCCTGTAGCGAAAGTCATTGGGGGCATTCGATGCTGCACTAATTTTAGGGACCTTAACAAAGCATGTCCTAAGGATGACTTCCCCTTACCTAACATCGACATCATAATGGACCTCACTGCAGGACATGAGATGTTATCCCTAATGGATGGATTTTCAGGGTATAATCAGATCAAAATTGCAGAAGAAGATCAGCATAAGACTTCCTTCATCTACCCTTGGGGAACATATTGTTGGGAGGTGATGCCATTCGGCCTAAAAATGCAGGAGCTACTTATCAACATGCTATGACTATATCTTCCATGACCTTTTCCACCACATCATGGAAGATTATGTGGATGACTTGCTGGGGAAATCAAAGACAAGAGAAGAACACTTGGACGTGCTAGCAAAGATCTTCGACAGACTAGAGCAATTTAATGTGCGGCTAAACCCAAAGAAATGTGTTTTTTGGGTTACTTCAAGAAATCTTTTGGGATACATAGTCTTAAGAAGGGGAATTGAGGTTGATCCTACTAAAGTCAAAGCCATCATAGAGATGCCTCCTCCAAAGACACTGAAACAACTACGAAGTCTGCAAGGGAAGATCAAGTCTATCCTTTAGTTTATTGCTCATCTTGTTGATAAATATCAGCCATTTCAGCACCTGCTTAGAAAGAATACAACCTTTGTCTGGGACAATTAGTGTCAAGCTGCCTTCGACTAGTTAAAAGAGTACTTGGCTAATCCTCCTGTTCTCACTCTGCCAAAGCAAGGAGAGCCCCTCCTTTTATACATCTCAACAACTGAAACCGCTATAGGGGCCTTATTGGTACAACATGACAAACAAGGAAAGGAAAGGGCAATAGACTATATCGACCACACTCTGGTAACCTATGAGCTAAATTACACATCCATTGAATGAGCATGTCTAGCCGTGGTCTGTACTTCACAAAAGTTAAGACACTACATGATTAATCACAAAACTAAGCTCATCACCAAGATTGATCCACTGAAATATTTGCTAAATAGAGCCACTCTAACTAGAAGAATGGCCAAATGGGTAATGATTCTTAGTGAATTTGACATTGAATACACTGAGAGAAAGGCTATCAAAGGATAGGTCATTACCAATCAATTAGTTGAAGCACCTATTCCCACAGAACATCCTACACTTGCAGAGTTCCCTGATGAAGCCATATTAACTATAGCACTAGCAGTAGAAACATGGAAAATGTACTTCAATGGGTCATATACACACTGAGGCTCAAGGTCATGTGTCTTGTTTGTTACCCCTCAAGGTGACACCATCCCTAAATCATTCAAAATTACATTTCCATGCACCAACAACGTGGTAGAGTATGAGGCCCTCATCACAGGACTCCGTATGGAAATCAAGTGGAAAATTAAGAAGTTGATAGTATATGGCGACTCCCAACTAGTCATCTAACAAGTAAACAATGAGTACAAAACTAAGGATGATAAACTACTGCCTTACAAAAGACGGTCAATGACTTCAAAGACTATTTTGATAATATTCACATTGAACAAATCCCAAGGCTAAACAACAAAGCTACAGATGCCATGGCAACAATTGGATCCCTGGTTGACATGAAGAAAGATAGCAAGAAGTGCAAGTTCCTGATCGAAGAACTCTCGGTATCGGCCTATGATGTCCCTCAATTAGAGCTAGTGTGCAAAATCGTTGGTCCCTTATCCCTGTGGTATCAAGAGACATATATGTACCTCCATGATAACATCATTCCCCATAACTTATTCACCTCGCAATGAAAAAGCTTCATCCGCTGAGCCTCCCGCTTCATCCTTGTAGGAGACACCCTATACAAAAGGAGTCTTGATGGTACCCTTTTACAATGTTTAGACTCTAGAGAAGCTGAAGTGGCCTTGCAAGAGGTACATGAAGGCATTTGTGAGGCACATTCAAGTGGACCCACTCTAGCTAAGAAGATCCTGAGAACCAAGTACTATTGACCAACCATGGAGAGAGACGCCTACCGGTTCGTAAAGAAGTGCCTGTGATGTCAACAACATGGAGATCTCATTCATGCACCATCACAGGAACTGTAGCCAATTACGACTTTGTGGCCCTTCTCACAGTGGGGGCTCAACCTCATAGGAAAGATCCATCCACCATCATCTAATGGCCATAAATTCATCATCACTGCTACCGAATACTTCACCAAGTGGGTTGAAGCAATACCACTCACTTTCACCACTAGAACACAAATATACAAATTCATCCTCCATTACATCATATGTTGTTATGGCATTCCCCATTTCATTATCACATAATGGAAAACCATTCAAAAACTAGGAAATCCACACCCTATGTGAGAAATTCCAAATTCAACATCATTTCTCTACTCCATACTACCCCCAAGGTAATGGTCAAACTAAAGCTTCAAACAAAACCATCCTCCGTATTCTGAAGAAGATGGTTAATGAAGCTGTCTGTGACTGGCACCTTCAGCTCAATCCCACCCTATGGGCCTATCGCACAAGCATGCGTATACCCACAGGAGCCACTCCATATTCCCTTATATTCAGATCTGAAGCTATCCTACCTATTGAGGTTGAGCTCCCATCCTTAAGAGTATCTCTGCAAAACATAATCATTGATGAGGAATATCGAGTTGCAAGGCTGCATGAGCTAGAATTACTGGATGAGAAATGTGTAATTGCACTTAACCTTCTGCAGGCTTACCAAAACTACTTGAGAAGAAGCTACAACAAGAAAATCAAGAACCACAAGTTTGAAGTAGGTGACCTTGTCCTCATGGAAAACTAGAAGAATCTACAAGAACGCCCTAAGAAAGGAAAATTTGAACCCAATTGGTTAAGGCCCTATATCATCACTGCCAGCTATGGATCAAGGGCATATCAGCTTGCAACACCTGAGGGGTAGCCTCTGGATGAGCCTATGAATATTCTACATTTGAAAAAGTTCTACGCATAACCCATCGAGTATCCCAAGTAAAAATACAAAAAAATCAAAAAATAGTAAAAATTAAAAAAATCAAAAAATCAATAAAAACCTGAGTGCAATAAAGACTTCCAATGGTGAAAATCACTTCGGTGATGCCTTGGATTGGTACCATGGTAAAAATTTGTTTCAGGCACCATGTGTAGCAACTGGTTCTACCATTGAATAAGTCCTCTTTCCATTACGACACTCCATACCAAAAACACATCCCATGGCTTGGAATTTGGAAACATTAATCACCCACCCCGCATCATCCCACCCAAGGCTAATCCATGATACAAAGATCCTTGTAAGATTCCTTATGTACAGCTAAAAATAGAAAAATCCATAAAAAATAGAAAACTCAAAAATCTAAAAAAAAATTTTAAAAAAATTAGAAAATCAGAAAAATCCAAAAACATCAAAAAACTTAAAAATCCAAAAAAAATCAAAAAATCAAAAAACCCAAAAACATCAGAAAATTAAAAAATCTAAAAAATTCCAAATCCACTTCCACGACATCATCATGATTTCCAACATCCTCATAATCACCCAACATCATCATCATTTCATCCTCAACATCCATCCTAAACTATTCCCACATCATCAAGTCTTGCCAGAACTACATATTCCAATAAGTGACACACATGCTAAGTATATGCTTGAAACATCACGCCTCATGCAAAAATCATCAATCAACATACCAACTATAACCCAACACATGGCTTGACTGCCCTTTTGCTCACCTTTCAAAAATTATCTAGCAAAATCCAACTGATTCGCATCCTAGGATATATCATTCCTACAATGGACAAGAATATGTCATCCTATCAACACTTATCTTGGCAAGAGCACACAATATCTATTTGTATCTTTTTGTTGGACTTTTTTATTATTGATTTTTATCTTCTTGTCTTGCTCTAGGTCATTTCCAAAGCTACCTTGATCTCATTATATCATGGTAAGTGGCGGACAACATTTGGAATAGATATGGTCATTGTTTTTGTATGCTATGCTTGTAGGTTGGTTTCATTACTCCAAGAATAGTATTCATATCTTCAAGCCTGGGTCGGTTCTAGCATGATGCGTCTCATTTGTATATACAGGCATTAATACCTTATATGTACTATGAACACTCATGGCTATGAGTCCCCTTCCTTAGCTAGGCAAGGTTATACTACCTTGGGCATGCATGAAACCAACCTATTGTTTGTGGGTCTAGTCCATGCAATTGTGGGATATATACATCATCACCTAGGTCATTTCATACCTTTGTGAAGTGTATCCTATATTGCTATAATAAACTAAGAAATGTTCTCAATTAATCTTATGCAACTACTATCACAAGCTCAAATCATCTTTCTATCACTCATCCAACCATACTATCTAGGCCTAGATTTTTATTCCCCCCCATCTATTCCCCCCCCCCCCAATCTTCTAACTAACCCCCCCTTTTTCACTCATTCCAACCAACCTAACACATCTTGAACTGAAACAAATCCCCCCTCAATGACGTGGTGTATAATGGTCTAGCAACTCCCTCATTCCCCATCCCACTCCCTTTCCCAATCTAGCCATAACCAATCCTACCCTTACCCAGTCCATAAACAATTCCCCCTCCCTACCTATCCCCCTACCACCAAGCCCCATCACCCAGGGTTGAACAAAAACATCATGTGTATCATGACTTGATCACTGCATAAATCATTACATTAGACCATTAGTTGCATTATCATAATCGTCTAAACCATTCCATTTCCATTTTCCACTTGCATACATAATATATGTTTATTAAGATAAGCATATATTTCCATTCCATTACATTTTGCATCCACCATTTCAACTTTATAATAGAAAAGCTACAACTGTCCCAAAAAACAAAACAATTAAAGCATTGAGCGTAGGGTAGTTATTGCTTTGTCTTACATGCATGTGAGAAGTCTTCAAGAATTAATGATGATGATTTCATGATTCATTCCATTACACATTTTACTTCCATTGCATCCATCATATATGGTTAATAATCTGAGCATTTATCTTAATTTCATATTCACATCATAATCCATAGTCAAAACATGCATACATCACATAGATAAAACATATAACATCCATGATCTATCATTATCATAAATCCTGCTATTATTACATGCACGTGGAAATCTAAGTAATAATACATGGACAGTATTGATTTAGTACCTAATATGATATGATTGATCACACAACCTATATATCTATAATTCACATTCTGCATCCATCCAATCTAACTGAACATTCATCATGACATCACCATAGGCAAATCATAACATTATATCCATCACATAACATCAGTAGTACATCCATAGCATCTCATAAAATCATCACATCATCATCATATATACATATAATCCATAACTGCATGGCATCCATAAAACATAAACATAATGCATCCATAAACATAAGCATCAGTAGGAAACATAAATGTGTACATCCATAACACATCATAAATGCATAAATCATCAGCATCGTAGATTATCAAGTGTCATAATACATCATCATAAACATAATGTACATCGCTCAAAAAAATAATATAAGTCATGATACAACAAGCCTCAAAGGGCTCAAAAATATATGCAACACTATATATCAACCATGAGTTGATGATCCCCTCCCTAACTCAGTGGGAGATCTGAGCTGTCGTCGATGCTACTGTGGTGGTGGTTGTGGGAGATGTACCTGTGGAACCTATTGTGGTACCTATGATGGGGGGTCCATCGGCTGCTAAACTAACTGAATGGATCTAGACCTACGTGATCCAGACATCTAAGAGCTACTCCACTACTAACTATAGCTAGGGATCCTCTGTCCCTCTAGAACAGCTGAACAGTAGGCTGCATGATAGTACTTGGCCCAAGCTCTCTACTCTCCCACCTATCCTTGTAACTACCCAACCTGCATCTGTAACTAAGAAATATGTGTCTGCATTAGTGTCAATAAAGGGCCCATGCCTGTCCTTGCCACAACCCCTTTGTAGGCTGGCCACCAGCCTCTCTGCTTGCTAAGCTCTCCCCTCTTCTTGCTGAGCTCTAGCCTCTGCCACCTATCACTGAGCCCTCTCTCCATCCCTCTCACCTGTTAGGGTAACTATCTCACCCTGTGCTTGTGTTAATTGTACCTGCAGTGCACTCATCTACCCAGCTAACCCATCTAGTAATGCAGCCATGCCTGGCAACTGCACTAACTCAACATCTCAGCTCTCTAAGGTCTCCTGTAAACTGGTGACCTAGCCCCATAGGCTCTCTATCTCATCCTCCTCCTCACTCCAAGGCCGCTAATGTGATGAAGCTCTCTTGGCACTGAACCCTCGCTTCCCCCTGAGCTCCCTGCCTCAGCTTGCCCTAATCCTATGAAACCCATAGCAGTCTCAGGAGTGTGTTGCTACACATTCCTCTACCTCATCTTTAATACCAGTGCTTGTTGTACCTGATGCTACTGTGGTACCTATGGTGAGGGCATAAGCTCCCTATTAGTTCTCTGCCTCTGCTGCCTAGACCCTCACTTCTGAGGTGCCCTCTACCTCAGCACCTCTCCTATCTGTACCTGTTGAATAGGTACCTGCTACTGTACCTGCTCTTAGGGCAATTGTTGATCCCCTCTTGCCTGTCCCTATCCTAGTACCTGTGGTACCTCTACCTATCCCTCTCCTCCAACCCCTACCTGCCCAGCTGCTGCTGCTACCAAAACACCAATTGGATCATCATCATCCCCCACCTCTATCTCCTCCTCCACAATATAATCCTCCAGAATCTCATCCCCTTCCGATACACCCTCCTCATCCCCCTCTGACCCACTCTCCTCATCTCCCTCCACTCCAGCCTCATCTACCATCACTATCTCCTCCATCAGATCTGTAAACTACATAGGCCGCCACATCGGCCACCATGTGTCATATGCAGGAGTAGTACCTGCATCTCTGACCTCGCTCATCCAATCTCATATCAATGGCTCCAAGGCCGCAAAGTCTCCTATATAAACCTATGGTTGTATGGCTAGGGGCCACAAATGTGCATCTCAAGGAGTCTGTACAAATATCACCATTGGCCACAGAACATCCTACCGTAGTCCAAACTGTCACATGACCCGTGACGACAGATACATGTCAATAGTACGATCACCTCGACCCATCAGGTACCATGGCTGGAATGTGTAGGGCATGTGAACATCATCGTCTGGCCATGGCTCCACTCCGATATAGGGTCGCCAGGTAACCTAAATCATGTCATCCAAAACTCGCTGCCAATATCGAGCCTGCCCTATGTACGTGTACTCTACATCCTGATAGAAAAAGACATAGGCCTCAAATCGACGGAGATAATATCCACACCTTGGCCTGGTAACCGCAATATGCTCCCAAGCCCAGACATGTAACAAAGTAACTCTGGCTGATAGCATTGAATTGCAATGATAAACAACTATATGCATCTCATGGTATAGCTGCACAAACATACAGGGCCCCCCAGGCACATCCCATGTTGAACCATCCCCTCAATAACCTCTCCCCATCCTACTAGAAAGCCTCTCCCCTATTGATCTAGCATCACTATGCTACCAATCAACACACACAGGAACAATGAGAAATGATCTACACCAGCCACCAGTGTCCCCTCATAGCTCATCTCCTGACTCTATGACACCAACACTATCTGACCACAGGTAAATACTCTAAGTAGGGCCCTCTGTCCCCTTTGTATATCATATATCACTTGCTGGTCATGAATGGGTATCTTAAGGATGTGATAAACATCCTCAAGAGTAATAGTGATCTGGCTCGTAGGAAGTAGAAAAGAACATGGGTTAGGGTGATAACGCTCTAGGAGAGCTGTCATCAGAGCTCTATGAGCTCGTAGCACTGGCATTTGTGCAGGTGTCAAGAGTCCTAGCCGCGCTAGTTGACCTCATGTAGCATCATCAAAAGCATCAAACAACTCCATCACGGAAGGCACACGTCATTCCTGAGAGTACACAATAAAAGATCTTGTCACCTACATCCACAAACGCTTGTCAAAAACCTACCTATTCTTCTAAAACCAAACTTTTCATATCACATTTCTTCTGTTGGACGCCAAATCAATTTTGGTACCAAGATTCTTCTCTTTTGTGTCAACTTTATAGATGGCACTGACCAAATTCAATATGGCGTTAAAATAGAATAGCACGCCACCACGCAACATTTTTGCGCCATTTCGAAACATCGCGCCACTACACACCATTTTGCACCACTTAACATTTTTGTGCCAATCCAAGGGATTGCGCCGCCTTTCCCGATAGCGTCAATCCACAGGAAGGCACTAGTTTCCAATATGGCACTAATCTACACGATAGTGCCACTTCAAAACATCATGCTGATCTAGAGGATAGCTCTACCCCAGCCCCCTTTTGGTATTAATTTATCAAACCCTAGCCATGTGTGATATTGTGCTAAAATAGAGGATGATGCCAAAACGTGACGTTTTGGCATCGATTCACCCCTTTCCCATCCTAAGCGGATAGCGCCAATCTAGAGGATGATGCTAATCTGCATCCCTTTTTGGGCTAGGCAACCGGCAAATAGCACTAAAACCTAAAATCCCATTTCCTAGCATAAAAATTGTGACAAAAACAAAAAATGACAAAGCTAGGGTTAGGGCCTACTTGTGGTCTGACCTACCTGTGATCTTCTATATGGTCAGAAGTGATCAGAAATGTTCGTGTATCATGAGAACATAGGATTACAGTCTGCCATCTCCTCTTCTCTCCTCCTTCTAAGTGGCTCAATGTGTGCAAATGTCGCACTCTTAAGGCCCACTCTTCTAATTATAGTAAGCCATGTCATCTCTCCATGTAGTGTTTCTTCCCCAAGGTGCAGATCACAACCATTTTCCATGTTTTTCTTCCTATCAACTCGATTTTCTCTCCCCAATCCAAATTTCACCCCTGTCTCATCCTTTCCAGAGCTTGCATGGAAAAATAAAAAATTTCTCCGACCTCTAGAGGGGGCATCCCTCACTCATTTCATTCCTTCCCGGCAGCTGGGGCATATTTTTCTTTCAACTGACGCCACTTCCCTCCTAGGTCCTAATGCCATGTCAAAAAGGGGCAAATGTAGGCACCTAAAAATGTCCTCACCATCAAACCAACTCCTGACATCCCTAAACATACCAATTTCCATGCTAATCAATTAATTAAATTTTTATTTAATTAATTATCCATTCATCATCTAATTTTTCATCATTTTATCCACCACAATTGGATTAATTTAATTAATTCAATAGTTCAACCTTAGTGAATTAATTAAATGAATATGCAATATTTACTTGGTCAATTCCCCCTTTTCACTAAATCCAATTAATTAGGTAAATCATGTTCATCTAATTAATTCAGCCTATTAATCTACCTATCCCTACCCTAGTTAATTAAATATCTATTATTTAATTACCTAGCCTAACCTACTTGACCCTAGACCTAGGATTAATTAAATAAAACCATATTTAATTAATCTAAACACCTCACCAACCCATTCCCTAATTTCTTCCAGCCATATTAATTAGGATAATCACTCTAATTAAGATGGTCAAACCTAAATTAATACTCCTCCCCACATCACACAAATAAAAAATTGAAATATATCCCATATAAATCAATTTTTTATACACGTGTCATAACCCTCATTAAAACCTTTTACACATGTCATAAGCATTAATATCCACTCTTCCCCAAATGAATTTTAAATTTATTTTACCCTTCCCCATGTGAATTTTTAATTCACAAATAATCCATCTCACCCAACCTCATTTAATTCACCCCTTTCCCAAGATGAACTAAAAATTCATCTTTATTCCTAGCCCTCCATTCTCTAAGATGAAATCTAGGCCCTCCACATTATCTTCATCCTCTACCATTGATCTCTCAAATTAATCTCAACCATTGGATCAAAATCTCTCCAAAATGCCTATAAATACAACATCCTCCAAGTCATTTTATCATCCAATTTCTAAGTAGTGTTACCATGCTAAAAAATCTCTTGAGCTAGTTTGTGAGTTGCATTTGTGAGAGCATTTCACATAGAATTTATCATCTAGGGTATATCTAGGAGCTCTTGGGTGCATGCTTCTACAACCCCATCTTGGATTTGTGAGTCATAGTGAGGTATAATGCTTGTTTATGCACCTGTTTTATGTTTTTCTATCTCATTTTAATTTCACTAATCACAATAATTATTAATAATTTTCTATATAGTGTGTGTCTGAAATCCTAATGGACACACTGATTGAAAAACATCCATAACTTTCAAATAGTTTTTTGTTAATGGAAATATTGTCAATAGTATTAACTACTAATAACCCAATAATCTCAATAAAATATGATGCAAATCAAATAAACAAAGCAATATTATCTTGAAGAATGATTTACCTCGAAGCTTCCATTGTCACCTATCTTGTATTGATCTTGTTGATGAATAGAGCTCTCAAAAGTGCACTTCCTCGCTGTTTAAAGATGACAATACTTGAATGGCAATATGTTGGACAAATGCAATGGAGATTACCTACAGTGCAACTATTGTGAAGATGGGAGATGAATGATTGAATCCATGATTGTATGGATGTGAGGATAATGGATATAATGCAATGAGCAATATGGATGTTTTGCCAAAGGCACGCTAGGATTCCTACAGAGTAACTTTGTTATATCTTGTGGATTATAGAATGAGGGAATAAGCTTCCTTGTATAGGCCAAGGAAGGGCCAAATTCATGTGTCACAAGATCAATGGTGGAAACTTAGTCTTGAGAGGTGTATGGTGAGGATTGAGTTGGTTGAGATGAGGGAGAGAAAGGGAGGAGATGTTCCTCTCACCTTGACATGGAGGAGAGAAAAATGAGTAACATGAGTCCACTTGTCACAAGGCTCACAATGACCCAAGAGAGAAGGTCAAACAAGGAGACATGATTATAGGGAGGTTGAAAAGATTCTAGGGACTATGGAACAAGTGTCACAAAGTGTCCCTTTGGCTATGATGACATGGAGAGACCATGCCCTTTGGAATAGGGATGGTTGGAGAGATAATAGGCCATGTGGGTGAGGGAAAATAGATTAATTAAATATTAATATATTTAATTACATGTGCAACAAGGTGAGGTGGATGTGTGAGGTGGAAAGGTGACGTGGAATTAGGGACTTAGGACTTCAGAATAGGATGATTTGGGGATTAAATAATTTGATTATTATTTAATTAAGGGAAGACATTAGAAGAATAGGTTTAATTGACTTAATTAAATAAATTGATATTTATTTAATATTTGGACTAATTAATGATGAACGTGAATCGAATAGATAAATTGATGAATTTATTTAAATGATAGAAGAATGGGAATTAAATAAATAATAAATATTTATTTAATCTGTCTTTGCCATTTTTAGGTGTATACATTTTTCCCCTCTTTGAGACAATGTGTTTTAACATGTTTCATAGAATAAAATTTTTTTGTGATTGATACATGCCCTAGATTGCCCCTGGTACAGGTTAATGACGATAGGATGCCCCCTCAGGAGATTGGACGGGAAGAAATTGATGAGAGGATGATAGATGATCTCACAATGAGATAGGCGGACTAATAGGTTAGGGTGAAGAAAATGAAGGATGGAAGACAAGGGATGGATGAAAGAGTTGAATGATATGCTATGCAAGATAAAATGATAACACACACAAGCAAGCAAGCAAGTATGCACAAATGATACAAGAAAAAATAAGGTATTGCCCCTGTCTAG
The DNA here is from genome assembly GCA_027924645.1 of Cunninghamia lanceolata. NCBI lineage: Eukaryota > Viridiplantae > Streptophyta > Pinopsida > Cupressales > Cupressaceae > Cunninghamia > Cunninghamia lanceolata. Next base: position 1,576,405 of record BSBN01000937.1, on the reverse strand, counting down.
CTGTAAACTAATGATTAATTGATAATGATTGATGATAGTGTTTTTCATTGTGGGGAACGATATATCCCTAGAGGAACACAAAGATGCGGGAAAAAGATATCCCACTGATGATTATGATTGATTGATTTGGATGAGATTAGGATTAAGACCATTGATTGTGATTGGATAACTTGACAAGATTGATTAACTTGATTGGTATGGATTAAGGATGGACTTGCATTTGGATCATTGCTTGATTTGATTGAATTGATTTGATGAATGGAAGAATGATTGGATTGGTGATTGGTGAAAATTTGATTAGAAGAAGTGATTTGAAAGATTGATGAAATGACTTGGATAAATGGATAACTTAGATCTTGAGACACTTGGAATTTTGATAATGATGAAATGCTTATAATGAAATGAAATTCAACAGGATAAGTATGGATATGAATTCTTATTATCTTCAGTTGTGTGAGTATTTGAAGTACTTTGTTTCATCATTGAACTTTTAACATGTAATAAAATACAAGCATCTAGGTATAATTAAACCATGATGACCTGAGTATTTCTTACATAGATTTTGATTTAGCAAGTTAATACAAGCATCTAAGTATAATTGAATCAAGATGACCTAAGTATTGCTTGCCTATCAACAGACAAGGATTAAACATGTTTCATGTTTAGACCTTTGATATCCTCAATGATCATTTTGTTGATCATGTCGTTAGACAAGGCTTTCACATTACTAAAGATAAACCCACAAACAACAGACAAATAAAATGATTATGCCCCCATCATAGCTTCTCTAATTTGAAACATCCTTGAGTAGCGTAGAAAGACATAATAACAAAAATCATGATATAAGACCTTTAAAACAACCGCTGCAAAACTTTCTTGCCCAAAAACATGTTTTCTTGCAATAACTTGATAGAATCAGTTTGATGTTTTAGGAAGGCTAGGATTTGTCAAGTGTAGTCTTGCTATCTTTTGTGTCAAGATGATGTTGAAAACTTGCTTGTCGTGCTGCTTGTTGTCTAGTGATAAAATTGTGATCTGATTGTTTTACCCTTTGAATTTATAGCATTCAAGAACCCTATTCTCTTACTAGGTTGAGGATTTGCCCCCAGTCAAGTAGAGGGTTGATTTATTATGGATGAACTGATGATGAATAATGTGACGGGCCCTAAGGGACTAACCTAGTGCCTTGGGGGCTCATTACTAAATGGCCTTGTCTACGTGAAGACGCAGAGGCAATGTAGTTTGGGGTGGACCTATGTGGAACTAAAGACCTAGGTGATGAGAAATGGTGTAGATTCGAATGGACCACAAGATGGATGGCACAGAGTGTAATGGATGGGAAAGGAGAAGCCTCAGGGGCGCATCAATGATGGCCTTGCCTACGTGATAAATCAGAGGTGACATAGTTCAGAATGACATATATTGGAAATGTACTTGCAATAGCATAAATGATAGGGCAATGTGATGGGATGACCCTACTCGATAAGATGATAGGAATGACAAAACACCAAGCTATGGTTGGTCATTGCTAGGTAGATGTGAAATGAATGTGGTTACTGGATAAGTATGATAGTAAAGATGGATGTGGGTTGGGTTGTACTAATAGATGGAGGTAGCGATTAGTTGCAAACAGCACCTATTTCCAGGTTTTCACCACTTGCTTCTACTTGTACCATTTTTTTATATCCCTTGCATTGGGGTTATTAGGTATAGAACTTTCAAAGATGCATACTATTGATGGGATCATCAAACAATTCACCTTCTAGTGTGAGAGATGATAAGCACCTGATCCATAGTTAGCGATTATGACATAGGGACCCAACCGATTAGGTTCAAACTTCCCCTTCTTCTCTCTATCCTGTTGATTGCGTGGATTTTCTTTTAAGACCAAATCACCTACTTGAAAGACCCATGGCTTAACCTTGTGATTGTAGCTCCTTGACATTCTCTACTGGTATGCCTTAATATGGTTGAAGGCATTTTGTCTTCGTTCTTGTAGTAGTTCTAGTTCTTGAAGCCTTGATACTCTATACTCCTCATCATTTATGAGTCCCTTTAACGACACCCTAAGGGAAGGAATTTCAACTTCAATAGGCAATATGGCTTCAGAGCCATAGACAAGGGTGTATGGTGTCACACCTATGGGTGTGCATATACTGGTTCTGTAGGCCCACAAAGCGGGGGTTCAATTGCATATGCCAGTCCCGAGCAACATCATTAACAGTCTTCTTGAGTATCTTTAGAATGGTTTTATTTGATGCCTCAACTTGGTCGTTACCTTGTGGGTAGTATGGAGTGGAGAAACAATGTTGGATATGGAATTTATCATAGAGTTCCTATACATCCTGATTCTTGAAGGGTCTTCCATTATCTGTGACAATGGATAATGGTATACCATATCTGCATATGATATAGTTAGGGATGAAGGATGAAATTTATTTCCCTGTGATAGTGGTTAATGGAACGGCTTCAATCCACTTCGTAAAATACTCTGTGGCTGTGATAATGAATTTGTGGCCGTTGGAGGAGGAAGGGCGAATCTTGCCTACTAGATCCAATTCCCATTGACAGAAGGGCTAGGGTGTTGTTAAAGGTTGTAACTCCTGAACAAGTGCATGTATCAAATTACCGTGAATCTAGCATTTCTCACATCGCTTGACAAAGTGATAGGAATCTGTTTCCATGCTCAGCCTGTAATATCCTAAACGCATGAGTTTCTTAGCCAAAGTAGGACCACTAGAGTGCATCTTGCATATGCCTTCATGAACCTCCCTTAGAGCAGTCTGATATTTGTCACTATCTAAACACCTAAGGAGAGTACCATGCAAACCTCATCTATACAGGGTGTCAGCAGTAATGGTATATCTGGAGGATTGGCGTATGAATGTGCATTTTTGGTTATTTGACTGGTCAAGAGGTAAGATGTCCTCTTTAAGGTAGGTGTAAACCTAGCCATATAAAGGAGAATTGGCTCCTACAATATGGTAAATGGTGTTATTTTCTTGGCTTTCATAGGCTGGGTGAGAGACTGGCTCCACCAAAAACTCATAATGCAATTGATTTTCAGGGATATCTAGAAGGGATGCAATAGTGATCATTACATCTGCTACTTTGTTGTCCAACCTTGGTATTTGTTCGAAGGAGATCACAATGAAATATTCCTTGAAGTCATCCACCATACCCTTGTATAGTATTAGTTGCTCGTCCTTTGTTTAGTATTCATCATTTATTTGATTAATGACTAGTTGTGAATCCCCATACACATGAAGCTCTTTGATCTTCCATTTGACTGCCATCCTTATACCAATAACTAGGGCTTCATACTCAGCCACATTGTTGGTGCATGGGAACAGAAGTCTGTATGATATAGGGATTGTATCCCCCTATAGTGTTACTAGCAAGATGCCTGCTCCTGATCCATGTTGCATGTATGACCCATCAAAGTAGAGCTTCGAAGCTAGTGTTGTGATGTTGAATAGATTCATCAGGAAACTCAAAATTTAAGGGGTTGTTATCAATCAAAGGTGCATCTACCAGCTGATCTGTGATGACCTATCCTTTTATGGCTCTTCTATCCACATACTTAATGTCAAATTCACTAAGAATCATAACCCATCTGGATATTCTACCTATTAGGGTATCTTTGCTAAGTAGATACTTTAATGGGTTGATCTTTGCTACCAACTTGATGGAGTAAGAGAGCATGTAGTGTCTCCACTTTTGTGAAGCGAAGACCACTGCAAGGCATGCCCTTTCAATTGGTGTGTACTGAAGCTCATAACCTACTAATGTCCCGCTGATATAGTAAATTGCTTGCTCCTTTCCTTCATGGTTTTCTTCCGCTAGCAAAGCTCCCAAAGTTGTGGGTGAAGCTGATATGTATAACAGTAGAGGTTTGCCTTGAATTGGAGGCATTAAAATAGGTGGATTCATCAGATATTCTTTTAGTCACTTAAACGCTTGCTTACAGTTATCATCCCACTTGAATGGAGCATTTTGTGCAATAGATGTGAGAATGGATGGCACTTGTCTACTAGTTGGGAGATGAACTTCTAATTGATTGTAACTTTCCCTATAAAGACCGTAGTTGACTCAGATTCTTTGGTGGTGGAATTTCCATAATTGCTTTGACCTTTACAGGATCCACCTCTATTCCATGTGCTTATATGATGTACTCAAGTAGTTCTTAGGATGTTACTCTGAAAACACACTTTTTAGGATTCAACCATACATTGAACTGTTCCAGTCTTGTAAATATTTTGTCTAGGACCTCAAGATGTCCTTCTCTGGTGAGTGATTTCCCTAGGATATCATCAACATAATCTTCCATGATGGTATGCATCATGTCATGAAAGATTGTGGTCATTACTCGCTGATATGTTGCCCCTACATTCTTGAGACCGAATGGCATAACGTACCAAGAATAGGTACCCCATGGGCATGTGAATGTCGTTTTATGTTGATCCTCCAGTGCTCTCTTGATTTGGTTATATTTGGAGAAACCATCCATTAAGGACAACATGGTGTGACTTGTTGTAAGGTCTACGATGATATCAATGTTTGGTAAAGGAAAATCATCATTAAATCCCTAAAGTCGTTGCATAATCTGATTCTCTTGTCAGGTTTTGAAATAGGTACAATATTACAGACCCACTCTGGGTAATCAATGGCTCTTATGAACCTCGCATCTAGTAACTTCTTGAGATCTTCTTTACCATTAAACCTATGTGGGGGTGCATTTTCCTTAGCTTCTATTTAACTGGCTTAGCTCCCAAAGCTAGTGACAGGTGGTGCATGATTAGATCAAGATCAATACTTGGCATATCGACATAATACCAAGCAAAGTTTATCTATTTTCTTCTGTAGAACTCAATAAATTCTATTCTTTCTTGTGTAGTTAAGGACTCTTCTTAATAAAGGAGTCTTGGATTTACCTTTATGTCGATGTTGATTGGGTTTGTTGGTTCAATTAATACTAAAGATCTCTCTAGATGTGCATAAAGGGGGAGAGGGTCAAGCCTTTCATCTGTCTGCACCTTAGAGAGGTTTTCACCTTCATATATATCTTTTCTTTTTACTTTTTCATGATCTAATACTACCATAGAGTGGTTTTCGCTATTAGATCTCATTTTTATGTTCACATTTTTACGATTGAAAGGATTGGCACTCTCTCTAAAGTATCCCCTGTCATTAAGGTTGATGGGGAAGCTAGTCTTATGGTCTCCTGTAGGTAAGTGTTCTCTAAGCTCTAGGTAGTCGATGATGGCATCATCATTTTCAAAGGTATCAAGCTCAGGTGATGTTTTTGATAGCTCCCAATCTATTAATTTAGGGTGTAATAGAGGTAAGGGATCATCAAGTTGATCAGACTCAAGGGTAGTTATGGTTAGGACATAGGATTCGTGTGAATAGGATCAGGTACCGACGAGGTCTATTATGGTACTCTTCTCAATTTGGTTCATCAAGCTTGATATTGTACTCTCTTCGTGAGGTTCATTCTTGTCATGTTATGGATCAGGCTCTAACGGTCTAGCTCTTGAGCTTTGTCCCTCATGCATTGTTGGAGTATTGCTATATCATTGGATCACATCAATTCCCTTGTCTTCACAAGACATCTTAGAGAGGCTATCCCACTCATACTCATTTGAATTAGTTTCACTAGTCTCTTGCAAGCAATGAATTTACTCCACTAAGTTAGTGGTAGCTGCTTGTTTGTCTTCAACCTTTTGTTTACCTTTGCCTTTGTTCTTCTGCTGATCTTGGTATCCTAACCCAGTAGTATCTCTGGTTGTTTGAGTAGGGGGTATGATAGGTTCTATGATACCATCCTTTCTTAGTCCTATGGGACTATGACCATTATATCCCATCCTTTGCAACATGGAAAAACCTTGACCGTACTATTTTATAGGAAGTTTAGGTTGTTGATCCTCTGGTATGGTTTGACTATCTTCATCCTTGAAAAGCCATTGTAAGACAGCTTTCTCATCACTCTCATTGGATAGGCTTCCCCATTTAATGAAAGGACCCATGGGAGTCTTAAGTGACTTAGCTTTGTTCAAGGATGGTTTCCCATAAGACTTTGGTGATAGTGGCAATGTGCTAGAGAGAAATATTGTTCAATAACATAATCCCCAACACCTTTGTCTTTAAATTTGATCTTAAGCTCTGATGTTTTTGAGGTGGAAGCTAGGGAACTTGGATCCACTTGGTTGGAGGAAGAAGAAGCTGCTCTATTACTAGTGGGTATCACAACTTCTGGTTTAGACTATATGGTATTACAATACTAAAATGGATCTGGGTCCCCTTGTATGGTTATTTCTTAACCGTTATGTGGGAAATTGATACATTGGTGATACATTGATGGGAAAAACTTCATTGCATGAATCCAAGGTCTGCCTAGAAGAATGTTATATGCAAGCTCCATGTCAAGAACTTGACATACATATTTTTCTACAAGTCCAACTCGTAGTGGCAAAACCACCATTCCTTTGGAGGTCCTTTCTTCCTCATCATATGCCTTGATGGTTATCTTTTTCTTGTGATACATGACATTTTTAGAAAACCCCAATGCAAGGATTAATTTTAGTGTACAAATGTTCAAACTAGCCCCTCCATCTATTAGGACCCTTTTTATTTTGTGCTTATGTATTTGGGCCTCAATGTGTAGGCACACATTGTGTGGTTGATTGATTGACATGTCATCCTTCTCAGTGATGGATAGGAAATACGGTGTGGTGAGATGGCCTACCATAGCTTGGAATTGATCTTGAGAAAGGTTCGTAGGAACCATTGTCTCCAAGAGAGCTTTTTCTAAACTGGCTTTATGGGAAGGTGATAAACGCAATAACTCCAAGATGGATATATGCGCGAGTGTTTTGTGAAGTTGGTCGATGATGTTGTACTAGTTTGAGGTGGAGGATGACTTGGATGCGGAAGATGGCTTCGTTTGAGCACCTTGCAAAGTTATGTTTCCATGACGTGTGGTCACATTACAGTTAGGTTGATTATTAATGGTAATCAAATTGATGTACTCAAAAGAAGCGTTGTTATAGCTTACTTTGTCACCACCATTTTTGTTGTTTTGGTTTGAAGGTCCTCCCTTCTCATAATGAGGAAGAGGATTTTTGAATGCTAGATGTTTATTGTTAGTAGTATGTCCTTCATTAATGGATATGCACTTTTGGTCAAGAAGGTCTTGAATGACATGCTTGAGTTTCATACAATCATCAGTTTTATGACCTTTTCTCCTATGGTATTTGCAAAAGTTGATGTAGGGGCATCTTGCCTCATTCAATTTTGGTTTTATTTATTTTTTTATCTTTTGGTTTTCTTTGTGAATAAGTAGGTTCTTGTTTTGCAATTTTGGTGTGTTTGTAGCTCCTGTTGCTTTACTCTCAAACCTCCTATCACCCGACCATTTCTCTAGGAACTCAGTCTATTTTTAGATGGATTGTGCTTTAGTTGGTGGTCATGGACAGCTGGTGAAAAGCTTGTTATTTCTATAGTTACAAAATGCCTCCAGTCATGCTTGAGAAAATAGAAACAAAAGTAATGATCGGCCATTTTCTTCTAAAGGAGATTACCTTCTATCTTGGTGTGACAGTTTCCTTCCTAATGCAGTCACATTTATGATAGTTTCTTTTGTTGATTGAAGGTGACATTCATTTGCATGTATCACTGGAAATTTGCTTTGGCATTGACAAATCCTTTCAAGAGATTTCTGCAAGTCGTGGGCGATATGGGGGTTGTGGTATCGGTCTCTCTCGGCCAGCGACGATTGGGATGTCTTTATTTCTGCTACATACTTTAAGTGTCTAATATAAGTTGGAGGTCGCTCAAGCTAAAGAAAAGGAGGAGGGCGACGGTTTAGAGAAGAGCCACTTCTTTGACAGAAGATAGTTTAATTTGCATTTTGTTTCTTTTGAATCTCTGCATTTGTAAGGCCAACTGTGTAGGCTAAATAGTAGATATATAATGCTAATTAAGATAGCAAAATAAACTAATGAAGCATATCTCTTTCTAAATATTTTTTTTGTTGCAAAGATCCATTCCTTTTTGTCTGTTGTATCAGAATTGTGAAGACAAGGCAGAAGCTTGCCTAACCTCCTATCATTAAAGTTATGAGAGTTTCTACTATTTTTTGCATTTCTCTTTGTGTTTGATCTCTGAAAGTGGGTTTGTGAATGGTGAATAGCAAGGTGGTGCCATTAGATTGGTATCAGAGCACAAGGTTAAGACAAATTGGACCTAGGTTGACCCCTTGAGTTGTACCCTACCCAAAATAGGGGGAGGACTTGGGCACCCGCGCCCTAGTCCTGCCCTATTTTGGGGTAGCCCTAATTTCTAGGTGTCAGTTTGTGACCATTATTTGGTCCTTTTACCGAAACGGTAAGTTTTGATTTTTAAAATCTTGGCAGGAGTACTTGTAGTTGCATTTATAAGCATGCTTAGGCATTCATTTGTAAACTAGATTTCAACTAGATGATTGCTAGCAAGCTATTGTGTTCTTAAGTTGATTCAAGGCTTTCATTGTGTTGCAAGAGTAGACTTGTGTGGTTTGTGTGTTTGAATTTGCAGATGTGAGCATCCATTCATCATGGAATGAAGAGCATCTTCCTCCCATGATATCTTCACTACAAGGTGACATAATATTGTGTTTGCATCATTGATTCCTTTGTTTTTTTCCTCTACCTCACAAGGGCATGCACTCTTTATCTGACAATGGTGTTCAGAGACTTAAGTTTCCTCCGAGACTTGACTGAGGCAAGCCTCTAAACACCACAACCCCCAAACCAAGTCTTGTGATTGTAGGTTATAGGTGTCACATTTGTGAAAAGTGGATTTGCAGGAAGGATTGGCAGACATCAGGGATTCAGGATCTGAAGAAAAGCAGGACAAAGGAGCACTTCCAAGACTTGGGTGCTCGCTCTAGTGTCCTCCACATCTGAGTTTCAGGAAACAAAAGTTACAGGGCTGATCAATGTTAGAAGGAGGTCCAAATCCCACAAAGAAACTGGCACCTTGGACTTGGGTGCCTGCTCCAGTGTCCCCGACTGTTCCACTTTGAAACCCTGAAAATAGGTATTCTATGATTTGGTATTTTATTCCTGTCTACAAGAGCTTTTTCCATCTTTCATCAATTTGTTACCGTATTTGTATAATTAGGGTTTTAATGGTTGATTGGACATAAGAGAAGGAAAATTAATAATTAAATTCCCTAATCCAAGTTTCCCTACATCTCCAAGTGACCTAGGGTATGATAGTGCTCGCCACTCGACCCTAGATCCTAGAATGTTAAGTGGAAAGGCAGATTTAAACATAAAAACACTAGAACATTAACAAAATCCAATTTTCCCATAAACATTTTGGTGAACCCATGTTTTTAGACTTAAATTGCAACTTGATGAGTGTTTGTCTTTAGATTTGGATTGATATCATTCATTCATTTTTTCATTCATTTTATTGCATTAAGAAAAATTCAAAAAAATTGCATTGTTTGTATTGCTAAATTGTATCAATTCTTCCTAAATTTTCCTAATTCATGATTTTTGCATCAGATCTGATATAAAATACATAAAATTATAAAAAAACAAAATTTTGCCTTGCATTTTCATCATTTAATTGCTAGGGTTTTGTGGAAATATTGACAATTTTATATAACCTAATAATTCCTAAATCTAGGGTTCGTAGGCAAAATCTTTTATCATATTTTTCTACTAATTTTAGAGGCTCATTCAAATTTACATTTGGCTTTAGTCTTTCATTTTAGTGTGAATTTGCATTTAGATTTAAAATATTTGCATTTTTGCATAGAAAATTTCAACAAAAACTAGCAATTTTGATGCATTTTTATTAAATTTGCATGGGCATTTTGCATGTTAAGGCTTGAAAATCATTTTTAGATATGATAATAAGTCAATTTCATCATAAATAATACTTCAAATCATTCACATAGCATTTTGTCTCAAGATCTCAAACCTAGGGCTTCAAAAACAATGATTTTCACTAAATTTGGCCTTATCGACTTTAGAAACTTGCACCATAGGCGTGTTGTGAAAAGTATTTTTGCATTAATTTTATTTTATTATGGTAATAATTTGGTACCCCTCCTAAAAATCTTCACAACACCCTTTTATCGGGCTCTTGTAGTGAAAATTTGGTGAAAAACTACACATTTTGGCTATTTTGGCCCTAGGGTTTGACCTAGTTTGCATTCCAAGCATGTTGTGATCAATTTTATGGATTGAGGTTACTAATATTATTGATATTATTTTCTGTACCTCCTTAAATTAATTACAACACCCCTTTTTCTAGGTCTTGGAGTTGAAAAACCGTGAAAAATAGCCTATTTTTGCCATATTTTCACTAGGGTGTGACCTTAAGTGGCACTAAAAGCATGTTGTGTTGGGTATTTTGGCACTAATTGGATTTTATTACTGATATTATTTTCTTTCCATAATTACTTTCCTCACAAGACCCTTTGTTATGCTCTTTTGCATTGAGTTTTGGTGAAAAAAGTGCCCATTTTGACATATTTTCACTATATTTTGACTTGGCATTATCTTGAATTTGCATCAAGAGTGTGTTGAGAAGGATACTATTGCTGTTTTGGACTTATATTAGACATATAATTTGCTTCCCTTTACTAAAATCCTTACAATACCCTTTGCTTTCACTTATTTGCATTGAAGAAGTACTAAAAATCAAGCATTTAGGTCACTTTTTGCATATAGTCTTGTGCTTGACTTTTGCATAAAGTTGGAAAAGCTTTTCAAAATCTGATCTCACATTGAAATGGCACCTTCATGTCATTTTTCAATGATATCTTTGCATGTATTTATCAAAGATCTTAATTTTGACAAATTCGTAATCCTCATGAGTGAGCATCCTTTGTTATTAGAAGACTTAACTAAATTCATCTCTAGGAATACTCATGAGAAAGATAAGAGTGAAAAGCCTTTTTCCACCACAGAGATTGATGATGATGATATACCTTCCTCTCATCCCAATGATCTTCTTGGCCACGATGTAGTATCAGTGGATGAGAAAAGGTCTCTCACATTAAATCGTGTAGGAATGGATGTTGGGTGCAATAAAGAGGGAAATAATGTTAATTCAATAATCATTAATAGACTTTGTAGCAATATTCCTAAGATGATTATTCGAGGGGCACCTAGTGCATCTTCTTGCTTAAAACTAGAAATTATGGTTCAAGGTGTTCAAAATGTGTTACAACAACCACACCACAATGTGATTGCTCACACATACAACACCCATAATAACAAGCCAAGTAACCAAGCACCGCATGTGCCTGTCTCTCTTCCATGTTCTCAACCTATTCTCCCTCAACAACCTCATCTTACTCATAAAAGTGGTCAAGAGTATGATCTTGTCAAACAACTCCGCGCTACTCCAGCTAAGATCTCTCTTTGGGATTTAATACAAACATCACCTACATACCATGGAATGCTCCAAGAAGCTTTGCAAAAGGTGATTGTCCCACCTACTGCTAAGCCTAATGATGTAGAAGCCGTATTGGATAGTATGCATGCGACAAAAATAGATATTCTCTTTCAACCACATGAATTATGGTCAATTGAAGTTCAAAACCAATATGATCCTCTTATAATCTTTGTCACAATAAATTGAATGTTGGTAAAACAAGTTATGATTGATAATGGATCAGCTATTAATGTTTGTGGCATTGACTTATTACATAAGATTAAAGTTGATACATCTACCATCAAGCTAGAACCGTTAAGTATCTGTGGTTTTGACAATGTTGGACAACAATCCATAGGTACTATAACTTTACCTATACAAGTGTGACCTATGATTGTGCCTACTCTGATTCATGTCATGCCTAGTTCTTTATCTTACAACATGATTCTTGGTAGACCCTAGATTCATGCATTGGGGGCAGTCCCTTCCACTCTACATCATTCAATCAAATTTATATTCAAAGGTAAACTTCATACTATTCATGTTGATCCTAAACCAGACAGCTGTTTACATATTGAAATGCAAAAACCAGTTTACAATCATATGAGCTTAAATAATTTACAAGCTGATTCATCAAAGCCTCTAGCCACGAATGATGTTGTGAAAGATTCTATACCATCGAATGCACTCTTTGGTGATAATTGGGGCTCATTAGATTTTTATCCTTCCAATATAGGGGAATATAAAATTAATAGCCTTGACACATCAAAAGTGGAGTCAATCTCACCTAAGCACTCTTTTGAAGCACCTAAGAAACCTAAGGTCCCCTCGGTTGAAAATAAAAACAATACTCTCACTTATACCACAAATTATGAGACCTATGAGGCTTCACCATCTTCTAAGGAAATGACATCCCTTTATGGTCAAGGATTTAAGATCCTTTATAACAATTGTGAATATGTAGGTAAGGGATGTAGTGTAAATCAACAAGGGATTCGAGTATCTATAGAATCCGCTTCAACACATTACTCAAGAGGCATTGGATATAATCCTTTTAAAGAAAAGAAAGCTTCCTATCATCCCAAACTTAATGTTCAACAAGATCAAAACAACATTACAGATATGTATGTTCTTAACAATGGTATCCTATAGGTAAGCATCTTTAACCGTTTATTTCTCTCATGATGTGCTTCCCCTGTGATGTGTTATGTGTTGTTTAGGCCTCTTGGGATGACCCCTAATTCTCTTGTAATGTCCAGGATACCAGGAGACTGCCTCTATTGTGACCTTCTTCTATTTGTATCATCATTCTTCTATATTGCCTCTCTCTCTGATTTTAGCATTGTGTGTTGTGTCTTATGGACATAGCATTGCAGTTGGTGACTTGGGGGTACCCTCCTACATGACTGTCCATAAGACACTTGTTTCTCCTCTCTTATTTATTGTTTCCCTTCCTCTAGTGTTTCCACCTTGCGGGTGGATGATGAGAAACATTTATACTGATGTGGACCTAGTGTCCCTTTCGAGAGCAATCAAAAAATGGACTTAGTTCCTAATATGATGATGAGGTTGTATATCTTATCCGATACTTGGCTAGTGGAAGCACTTATGCTTTCCGCGTAGTGAATTTTATGATGTTTCTATCATATTTACAAACCTTAACAATACTGTTGCTCCATGCACCTTTGCTTGCCTTTGAATCTAGCCTTGGTGGTACTCAATTTGGAGAGCTTCGTGATATAGCCCCATGGTTATCATCAAACTCTAAATTCATTGTATAACCTTGGCTCTTTGTGTGGTTAATCATATGCATTGATGTTGTTGATTATCATGATGTTGTAGACACTAACATGTTTCCTGCAGGGATGTATTTGTGGGAACATTTGATGATTGTAAAGTACATGTCACCTCTGGGGGACATGGGCTTTGCAAAAGTTGATGTTACCTTGTGTGTTTTATTCCTACCTTAATGTGCTTGATATCAATAACTAATATCAACCACCTTAAGGTGGGGACATATAAGGTAAGGTGTCTGTTATAGATGTTAGCAATGTGTTTGACCTTAGATGCAAAGACTTGCACCCCAGGGTAGTGCATCGTGCATCCTAAGTTTATTTGCAATCAATCAATCAATCATGTAAGCCCTCTGCAGAGGTGAGATATCAAGCATATCCTTTTTCTTAAGCCCTCTATGGAGGCAGGGATGGTGTATTTCTCGGAGTAGATTGCAGCATCCTGTCATTTTCAAAAGTCCTTTGTGGAGGCAAGGAGTGGTTCTATGACTAACTCAACCCTTAAGGGTGTTTTTGGTGATTGTTGTGGCGAATCCCAATTGTCGGTGTGTGCCTATAATGTGCCTGAGATGGTGTTTGACCTAGAAATAGGTACACTCCATCGCTTGTCTGTCATGTTTTCTCCGTGTCTTCAAGTGTGTGTGTTTTGGCATGCTTGTTTTGTGTGGCATTTTTGTTGCCCCATATGTAGAGACCAACGCCCTTGGGTAGTGCTTCCTACATTTTTGGGAGGTTTTGCATGTCTTGCGTGTGTGTTGCCCCATATATACAGACCTATGCCCTAGGGTAGTGCATCCTATATTATGAGAGGTTTGTTTACTTTTTAGTACTTGCATTTGCATTTCATACATATGAGAAAAAGAAAAGAAAAGATATCATTTCTATCTTCTATGAATTAATGTGGCTTCTATGCATTAATTGTCTTCACCGTGTTCTACGTGACTGTAACTGTCTTCTTCGTGTTTTGTGTGCCTATTACTATTTTCTATGTCATTGGTGTGTCTTCTCCATGCTTGGTGTGTTTTCTATGTTTGTGACCTTACTTTAATGCATGTGTGGGCCTCGCGTTCATACATACATTAAAGTGGGGGCTAAATGTAATGTCAAAAAATGGCTCCTTGTGGGCTTTTCCCTCATAAGGTTTAGCTCCTAGGTCTTTAGTATGCATTTAGGACATCTTAGTTCATATTTTGGCATCCCTATGGAATGACACCTAGGTTTCATGACAAATTGGACCTAGGTGGACACCTTGAGTTGTACCCTGCCCAAAATAGGGGGGAGAGTTGGAACTGAAAAATTCACATTTTTTCATCTGCTAAAAATTCACTAATGTCCCTCATTTCCAAGACCAACCACTAAAATTTGTGTGACAAGATCCATATCAAAGTCCACACATAAAAGATCCCATGAACATACCTAGCTCTGTGACCATAGCTCAATTATGATACTAGTTCATCCATATGGGCAAGACCTTAAGTAACTCACCCTGAATGGCAAAATACATTTTGGAAGTATAATATGATAATCGGTTGGAGATGATTGATGTATGCATAATCAAAATTACATATGTTAAAAAAACCCGGTGAGACATTTTGTATGTATCACCGACGCATACTCATCGGCATGAGTTGAACAATCGGAGTGAAATCCTAAGGTCACACTGAGCCTTTAAGTCACACCAATCAATGACTCATCGACAAGAAGACAAGCAATCTCTCCTTGATGCATAATTTTAAGACTATCAGCGTGACATACACAGTCGGAATGAAATCTTTAAGCTTCACCCATCATAAAAGTCACCCCAACATAAGGAACAAAAGGCTATTTCAGCAGGACTCTCACCAACTTGTTCTAGTAAAATTAAGCGATGGAGATAAGACCATCGGGAAGACATGACCCATTGGGAAACCATCATATTTTCTTAGCAATAAAGATTGTCATGCCGATAAAGGCAAAGTAATCCATGTTTGTCGGAAAACACTCACCAATGCCAAGATGAACGTTCGCCCAACCTGATCAAATATCATCAGGATGAAAATTATAATATCTTCCTGAAATAATGATGAAATAATATCGGCAAGAGAATGGAATGGTCTCACCAATATGATAAAAAGAGCATCACCTTGTCATTTTGAAATTCGTGAACTCCTAGGATTAAATTCAAGTGGCAGCCATTAATGGCTGATTGAACATAAGATGTATAAACTAGACTAAACCCAATTAGAATCAATACAAGGGTTGCAGACGAACAAGAAGGAGTTCATCAGGAGCCAAAAAAAATTGTGCAGAGCCTGTACAGGTAATTCCTTGAACTCTCTCTAGTATAGTCAAGTTCTGATAGTGAACAAAAATGGAAGGCTCCTCCGAAACTAAGAAAAGGCAACACATTGAGAAGAGCCAAACCAAAGGCAAGAAACAAAAAATTGACACTGAGAAGGGAGAGAGAACACCAAAAAAGAAACTAAACCAAGACGTTATGGACCAATTGCCCTATTCCGGGCCCAAGCCCAGAAGAATTGCACAATTAAGGGTGAATGTAGAAAAATTTGAAGATAAATACAAATACGTAGGAAATATATGGACTCCTATCTGAGGCTATGAATTGTTCATGTTCCACTATCACAGGGGACATAGGATGGAACCCGTCTACAACCCTTGGCAACTCAATTTGGGGAAATTGGTAGTCATAGATGTTTTTGTCAATATTGACCTTCTAAAATTGCTAGCATACCACTATGACCCCGATCAAAAGGCCATATGTGATCTACAAGGAAAGCGCTTGTTTCACATATCTAAAAATGCAATCTATGAAGTGTTTGACTTGAATGATACATACAACACCCCAATTGTGCATGAAGCCCTAGAAAAGGAATATTTCAAATTGGATACTACATATAAGGGCTGGAGACTACCCTTACATAGGCCATGGAATGAGGGAAGTTTGGTGCCATTTGAAGGAGATGAACCACCATTTCATGTAGAATTGTTTGAACCTTACCTAAGATACACATATTACTCGGTGGGACAAGTATTAGGGACTGAAGTTCCAAAGTTTATGTCTATAGTACCTCTGGTTATCTCTACAAATATCCAGTGCCATCAAGCCAGGACATTTGATTATGCTACTTTTATTTTTAAAGAAATAGACTAGGTCTTAAGGCCTTAAAGAATGATTCCCCTACTATAGGCTTCAGACACTATTCTATTCTCATGCATATGGTTTTGTATTTTGGACAAGAATTAAATCTGTGACCAGAGAAGCTAAAAATCTCACAAATTGATAAAAATGGTCAACCTCTGCCCCCAAAAGTATGGACCTCTATTTGGGACAGTAGGTTTAGAAATTCCAGTTATGTTTATTTTGAAGAATTCTTTGTGAAAACCCTATACAGATGTTACAGCTACCCATGCAGTTATACTTTGTTAGAAGAAATTAAAAGGTTTCTAAGACCCATGGATTTTGGTGGGCCACCTACTATGAACCACAATTGGGGGCATTAGTATAGTTTATGTGATTCCACAATGATCATAGTATATGGGTTTGAGGATACCCCTTTTCTATTGCCAAAAACTGTACAAGACAAGGTGGCGTACATAGAAATAATCAGACAACTTGACTACTCAAATGTCATGAATCTTAGTGTATATGATAAACAATCCTTTATGCCGAGCATCTTATGTTTTGGTGACTTCACTATGTTGGCTAGAGAATGTTATGATCTCATTATTGATAATTGTCTCATTTTAATCTTGGGAAAGGGATACACAGAAAAAATTTTGACCCAGAAGGCTTTATTGATTATGCTAGAAAAAAGCAAAGACTGGGAGGATATGCTCATGTACCATTCCCTCATGATGATGCCATCAGAAATTTGGAAGAAGTAGCCATTGATGAGTATAACCAGAAAGTGAGAAGGGAGGCACAAGAAATTGAAGTTCTTTCCTCTGACAGTGAAGGATCTATGGCATATAAACCCCATAACTTTTATAATACAATTTCAAAATGTAGAATTGAACCATATCAGCCCCAAGAAAGAGAATTGGAGATTGAAGCAACAACTGATAATGATACTAGACAAGTTGCATATAAATCCTTTATTTCAGATGATCAGTTTGTGCATACCCCTGAGTTCAAATCTTTTCTATACAAACACAAGGGGAAGGCTATCAGAGAATCAGTCCCAGATGTTACACCAGATAACCAGACACAGTTGATGAGTGCTTTAAAAGTAGAAGTTGAAAAGGAGATGGAAGATATGACTCCTGAGAAAGGAAGAGAGTTTCTCAGAGAATCTAGTGCAATGATCTTCCCAGGACTTGATTTGAATTCAGCACTTGTTTTTGACAGTTTTTTACACAGTGATGATACAAAACACAAGCTTAGTTCTAAAGGGGTTGCTGAAGTATATACTAGAACAAAATCCAATCCAGATGATAACTCTCTCATGATATGGGCTCTATACCCACCAAACAAAAAGCTTACAATCATTGACACTAAAAAAGATTTTGGCCATGTTATGACATTGAGATCTGGAGAAACTGATCCAGTTGTCACAGCAGAACTTGGAGTAAATGTAGTAAAGCTAAATAAAGATCAGATTCAATTGTTAATAAAGGAGAGGGATACCTACAAAATGAGTTGGGAAAGGTTAAAAAAAGAAAATGACTTTTTGAAGGATTCAGTCCCTTTTAAAATGATTACACAAGTAGAAAGCTCACAACAAGTTCAATCAACTTCAAAAGATTAGATAGCATAGGTTAGAATAGATACACTTACTATAGTCCTATAGAACAAGCATGCTCATTTGATGAAATGGATGTGTAAATTGTGGGATATTTTCTCTAAGAATCAAAAGGTCATTCAAGAACATGAGAGACTAGATAATAGATTAAGAAATAAGTTATAGGTGAGATAGGGAAAACATGCCTCTGACAGTGCAAGCATATCTGATGCTGACAGTCTTGTTAAACGGCATAAGAAGTATCATGACAGGCTCCAGGATGAAGTAAAAGAATGCATGGAGACTTCGCAGATAAGTGTACCTGTGTTACTCCAGAATGACAAAGATCTCAAAAGCAAGGATGAATGGGTCAAGGAGTGTCAGGGAATATTGGAGGAAGCCCTAGAAATTGTAAAGCATGAGGATTCAGCATCCAAGGGAGCTTGCTCACATCTAGAGAAAATGGTTTCAATGGAGGTGGATGTTAGGGATGCCATTGAATATATTGAGACACATCTGAGCCAAAAATACTTGGATCATCTTGCTCAAATCTACTTATGGCTTAGCAGGGCTTACTAGTAATTTTATTTGTTTAGTCTCATAATATTGTTAATTCTCAAAAGACACTATGAAGAGGCATGATCTCTTCATTAATATTGATATAAAGGTCAAAACTTATGATGGTCATAAGATCATCGGTTAGTAGGATATTGCTTTGATTAGAAGAAGACTACATACATTATATAAGAAGATATATATCATTAGTTCTATTTGAATTGAAGAAACCTCTATTACACATGTTTATTTATTGAAGATATAGTGGAGCAGAATATTTATATATGGTGATTTATTTATAGTGTTCAACAGTTCTGTTGGCTTTCATGATTATAAGTTATTGTGTTGTCTCCAAAGTGGTTCTATTGAATTATTTAGATTTACATTTGTCAGGGAACATTTGATGTCACTATATGAAGTTCTTTGATTGGTTCTTGGTTGATGTGAATTTAAAATCCTTTCTGATAATTAACTTTAATTGGTTCTTATTAAAGATTAAATCCTTTTAAAGAAGTTATTGTGATTGGTTTCCATCAACTCAAGAATTAAATTCCTTCATAATTTCACAGTAATTTAAGGGAATATCATTGGGATTATATAAGAAGAGCACTGTCACATACAAACCTACACATTTACACTAGCTATAAATATTTAAAGTGCCCAACTGTTAGAGTTAAGCTAGGAGGTAAGCTCATCAATCAGATACATCTATTTCCATTCACTGACTCAAATAGCCCAATAAGTTTAGGCACTAGTCTTACTCAT
The DNA here is from genome assembly GCA_027924645.1 of Cunninghamia lanceolata. Classification (NCBI taxonomy): domain Eukaryota; kingdom Viridiplantae; phylum Streptophyta; class Pinopsida; order Cupressales; family Cupressaceae; genus Cunninghamia; species Cunninghamia lanceolata. The sequence goes on along the minus strand of BSBN01000937.1, from coordinate 1,557,129 downwards.
TTCATTAGTTGAACATATCCATTAGTTTTGCCTTGATATTGCTTATACAATTTATACCAAATTAGAATCACACCACTTTCAAACACTATTCAAACATTAGAAGTAGAAGTAGGTAGCAATTAATCATCTATTCCACACCATTTGCCACTGTGGGTAGATCCATCGCTCAACCAAAATCACACATCCATTTAATCTGTTGCATTAGTAAGGTGCACCCGCCTAGGTCTAGCAGAACCTAAAGTGTAGGGAGTCATTAACCCTATAGGTTAACTCTGTTTCATTAGTTCAAAAATGTTGCAAGTCTGACCATAGAGCCTGGCATCCTCTTAGGATTTGTAACCTGCATTTTTGAGACCTAACAGAATTGGTGACTCTACTGGGGACCACACAGTAGAATCTAGTAGGAAGCCTAGTCTATAGAGTCAAAAGGGTTGAAACTTTGTTGATTAGGGACAACCCAAACACTAATCAATCCTCTTGAGTGAGTTGGCAACTCTATTTCACAATATAATCATTTTATGTCTTGATCTTTTAACATGGATAGTAGGAGATCTAAAATTGATGGGAGGAAACTACAATCATCCCCACCCCTAAGAGCTCCTTCAAAGAAGAATGGATTATCAAACCAATCTCAACATGATCATAATCAAAATGCCCAGGAGAATTCTTCCAAACAGCCTATCATAACTCATAATAGTTTCACTCCTTTACATGAATCAAATGAGACCCTATCCCTGAACTGTTGATTGTCTAATGATGTTTTAGCCTGATACAGGCCTGACCCCCAAAAGCAGCTTGAGTATGAAGCACAAATCATGAGGGACATACACCAAAGACAAGAAGAATATGACTATCAGATGTCATTACAACAAGGAGAAGGAACTCAACAAGGATTGATAAACTAGGAAATGAATGACCACCCAAAGGATATAAGGAACAAAGATGAACTGCAACAGAATCTGCTCATACTACAAGAGGAACTCGATAAACTAAGAGAAGCTGAGAATTTTGTTAAAGAAAGAAATTTAACAGAGAAAAGGCAAAACAAGATTAGCTTCTCCAAAATATGTACCTCCACATAGACAAGGAGGGCATGTTCCAAGAAATATACAACAAAACATGCACCAAAATGCAGGTGGGACTTCCAATCAACAACCATCATCTGCTAGTCATGTTCATCAAAATGTTCCCCCAAGAAACCCCAGACCACCCTTCACACATAATACTTCTCAACATATAATCCTTCAGTACCCACCTCCTAGCCAACAATACCCTAGGCCTCATTATCACCATGTCAATCCCCATATAAACCCACAACAGCCACATACTTACCACCAACCTCCATATGGGTATCATTATTATCCCAACCCACCACTCATGAACATGCCTCCACAAAACCTCACAAACATATGTAGGTAGTTTGATTTAATAGGATATCAATTATATCCATAACCCCCTAACAGTAGCTGGAGAAATATGGTCCCCAAGTTTACTGGGAACAATGCAATATCAGCTGAGGACCATATCAGAAATTTTAATGCATTTGTACAAGATATCGGTGTGGAACATGAAGATGTTAGAATGAGGTTATTTATGGTGTCTTTAACTGAGGATGCATGAGATTTGTTCAACAACTTACCAGATGCCTCAATAAATTCCCTAACAGACTTCCATGATCAATTTAAGGAACAATATGGTAATCAACATGCCCCTGAGTTTGCCTTACATGAGCTAGTAAGTCTCCAAAAGTATCAAAATGAATCAGTGTATGACTTCAATTTAAGATTCTCCAAACTACATAACAAAGTACCACACGAATCTAAGTTGATTGACCTAGCTACTTTGAGTATTTACCTGAAAGTGTTTGATCCTAAAATAGGATATAAGCTCAGAAATTATTGCCCCAGGAGCTTAGCTAAAGCACAAAAAATAGCATTGACTATTGAAAATAATAGAAAAGCTACAGGGATGATTGGAAAAAGAGATAATCTTAGAGTTCCTCAAAATCCTAACAATCACCAGAATAAACAAGAGAATCAATACAGAAATGAAAGACCTAGGTTGCATGACATGCCATATAATACCAATTGGAAAGATGGAAGACCTGTAGAACAAGGCAAAAGGCAAAATTATGGCAAAGATACTCCTGACCCTCTGAAAAGAAATAGGACACATATGGTGGAAGATAACCCATGGTGCTTGGTATGTAATTTACCCCATTCACCTGAACATTGCATAGTGGCCAAATCAGTACAACAAGAAGAAATGTCCTATGAATATATGTGAGATAGTCACACCATAAATATGTTGGAAGCTACACCCTTCCAAATAGATGGAGAATATTCTTCTGTAGAAGAAGATGGGTATGAGTATGGTGTAGGAAACCAAAAATACAACGTCAATATGCGAAGACAAGAAGTATTTTCAAATCAGGAGGATAGCTATAGGGGAAATAATCCTAACAAGCCACCGTACGAACAATGGAGAAAGCCTACTAAAAAAGAAAAGAAAACTCTTACAATGGCTGCAGTGGCACAAGCTAAGAATACTTATAATTTAAGAAATAGGATGGTTAATGCAGATCAAGGAACACCTGGAAATGTCTTTATAAAAGATCAAAATTATAAAGATAACATGAAACCCACACAAAACGAATCAGGGAAGACTGAGCAAAATAAAACAAAGGACAAAATACCAGCTGAAGAAAAGAGGCATATGAAAATAGAAAAGAATGATCAAACAGTAAGTCCCTCATTTGATATTACTCAAGCAATATCTCAGGTGAAAATATCAGTACCACTCCTTGAAATGATGAAGGTAGACAAATATAGAAATACAGTGGTCAAAATAATTTTAGATGTACCAAATCAAGAATAGTAGAGATCTGAAAGTAAAATAAACAATATCCAACAAGATACCATCAAAATTCCTGAGGTATACCTGGGTGATAGTATGACAAAAAATCCCTCACAAGTAGATCCTTTCTACACTACCTTGTTAATCAAAAATAGACTAGTAAGAAATTGCATGATTGACTCGAGTGCAGCAATGAATATTATGCCAATAGCAGTAATGAAGGAACTTGGAATGTGAGTTGACACTACATTTGGAAAGTGTTATGCAATGGACAATAGGTCCATTCCAGTTGTAGGCATCATGAAGGATGTGGAAATAAAACTAGCTGCTTACCCTGAAGCAACATACAATGTTGATATTACTATGGTTGATATCCCACTATATTTACGGGATGTTACTATCAAGACAATGGGCTACGATGGCAGGAGGGAATGTTTAGTTAGATTTATCGTATGCCACGATACCAGTGGGAGGCAAATAATTTAATCTTTGTAGGGAACCAAGATATGAGAATATCATAGAATGCATAGACCAAAATCAAATAAATTTATTCTATGATACAGACTTGGGTACCTTCAAGATTGAAAAGGGTCAGCCAGCATTACAAAACACTGATCTAGTGCATATAGAAGCTAAAAAAAATGAGTGTGAAGTATGGAAAATATATTTCGATGGTGCATGCAGCAAAATGGGAAATGGGGCAAGAGTGCTATTTATCTCACCAACGGGTAAAACATTCCAATACTCTTTTTTGTTGACGTTTGAATGCACCAACAATATGGCAGAATATGAGGCCCTACTCATCAGTTTGAACATTGCAATAAAGCATAAAATAAGAAACCTAGCTGTATATGGGGACTCTGAGTTAGTTACCTCTCAAGTTAGAGGGAAGTACTCATCTAAAAACAAAAGGTTGAAACAATACAGAAATGTTGTTTGGGATGACATTGAGTTATTTGATACTTTTTCAATTAACTAGATAGATAGGTCAAAAAACATAATGGCAGATTTCCTGGCAAACATTGCATTGAAAAGTGATGATATCACATTAGCAAGTATCACCGAAGTAGAATTGAATGCTAGACCTGCTATCCTAGATAACATCTGTAGTTGGCAAGTCTTTAACGATGACACAGATCTAATCAAATTCTTACATTGTGTTGATCATTATGAAAGTCAAGAAATTGATTTCAATGCGTTTGTAGAGTAACATGATGGAAAAGAAACCCTTTTTGGTCAAGAGATAGTTTAGCTAAAAAAATAAAATACCTAAGGGGCTCATAGCATTGGAGAAAGTATTTGACGGACATGACTAGTTTAAAACAAAAAATATACCCATAATACAAAATGATCTTGAAGAAATAAATCTGGGAACATAAACAGCCCCAAGGAATGTATACATTGGGAGAAAACTGAATCCCAAAATCAGGAGCATGCTCATCAACTTGCTTAGAAAATATAGATGTGTATTTGCATGGTCCTATGATGATTTGAAAGCATATCGGGAAGATCTTTTTCAACATGAAATACCATTGAAGCTAGATGCCAAACCATTCAGGCAAAAGCAAAGGCCTATCAATCCCATGATGGCCCCTAAAATGCTTGAGGAACTAACAAAACTAAGGGATGGGGCTATTATTAAACCCATTAGGCACTCTTCTTGGGTCTCTAACTTAGTGCCTGTCAGAAAGAAGAATGGTGATATTAGACTGTGTGTGGATTTTAGAAATTTAAATAAATCCTCACTTAAAGATAATTACCCCCTTCCTAACATGGAAGCAGTGCTGCAAAAGGTCATAGGCTATGAACTATTGTCCATGATGGATAGTTTCTTAGGATATAATTAGGTGAACATCAAGGAATCAGAACAATGTAAGACTACCTTCACCACACCATGGGGAACTGATGCAAGAGCATCCAAAGGTGTAAGGGCAATCTTGCATCACCCAAAAAGAAGTTAATTCAAAACCATTGTAGTTGTTCTCATTTCTTCCCATAATTAGTGTTTTTGGTTCCATAATATCTAGAATAATAATGTAGTACTTTCAGTTTTTCCAAAACTGCTAAAAATGGCAACCTACCTGTTTAGGAAAGTGTACCTGCTATTTTTAGAAAGTTTACATTTGGGCACGTAATGAAGCAAAAACTTCCAGAAAGTTACATAATGGAAATATAAGACCTTTGGCAAAGGAATCAGGTAAAGATCATTTGTGAGCTGAAAAATATTAAAGTTATTGTTTTCTGAAAAGCCCCTAAAAATTTATGGAATGAGATATGAGGCACTAAAACTTCTCATAACATCTCAAAAAGTTGATAGAAATCTATTTACAAATTTCTAGCATGATAGTTTACATCATGAGCTTTTCGGCGCTTAAAACGATTCATCAATCAGACACCCGGATCAAAAGTTATGCTTCCCGGAAGTTGACCTACTTTTGGAGGGAGTTGCAAAATTTGAAAATTAACTGGAGGCCACCAAAAAGTGTTATTTATGACTATTTTGGGAACCCTAGGCGGTGGTAGAGTTAAGGGGGCCAGTGTGGAGTCAAGAATATGTGGGAAAACAGAAATCCTAGCTAATTTGGGGTTACAGAAGGCTGAAGATTCTAAAGTCTTGAGGTTGGGAAAGTTGTAATGTGTTGCAGCCAGTAGAGGATTTATCCTTTAATTGTAATTGAGCTTCTGTAATGTAATGAGTTGCCCAATTCAATAAAAGAAAGTTCTATTTGCTGTGTTCAATATCTGTTATTATGTGTTTTGTGATTTACCCCCTTCATCAAGTGGTATCAGAGCGAGGGTTCCTGAGTGTGTAGACAGATCACCGACCGTGAGGCAGTTTGCACTAGGACCTGAGGTTGTGGGTTTGCTACGGAGACCAAGATGCCTCCACAAAAAAATCGTGTTGGGAGGAATGCTTTGACAGAAGAGGGTTTTAGAGCCCTACAAAGGCAAATCGATGCATTGCGAGAGGAGCTACGAAGAGGGTTTGAGCCGAGGACGAGAGAAGAAAGTGAAGGTGAAGATGAAGAAGAGCTATCTGAGGAAGAACAAGAAGCTGCCAGAGATCCTGCAGAAGTTAGGTTGTCGAGGGCCATTTCAAAGATCAGAAAGAGGCCCAAGATCGAAGTTTCTACATATTCTAGAGATTTGAATCCAGAATAGCTTATTGATTGGATCAATGACATGGAGGAGTATTTTGAGTATGAAGATGTGGAGGACCCAGATCAGGTTAAGTTTGCAAAAACAAAGTTAAAGGGCCACACCAATATTTGGTGGAAGGAGGTCCAATTAGAGAGGAACAGAACAAGAAAAGGAAAGATCTCCAGATGGGATCAGATGGTGGAGAAACTAAAGAAGCAGTTCATTCCTGTGGACTATGAGATGGAGTTGCTGAAGAAGCTGCAAGGACTGAAGCAAGGTAACAAGTCTGTTAATGAGTATACAAGAGTTTTATCAAATTACTATCATGACAGGCCATGCAGAGCCCAACAAGGAGAAGGTAGCCTGTTACATTAATGGGTTGAGGCCGAGTATTCAAGAGGAGTTGAGCCTGGTCAGAATGACCACCATAGAAGATGCGTACCAGTTTTCCCTAAAGGTGGAAGAGAAGCTGAATAAAAGATTTGACAGCAAGCAAAGGGGAAGAGGTCAAGGCGGGAGGACTAGTGGAAGACCCTACGGGGGCCAAAATGAAGATGCAAAGAAAAGTGAAGAAGCTGGCACCAGTTGAAATCAGAAAGGTGACAATACCTACTGCCCTCATGACCAGAACAATGGTGAGCAAAGAGGAAGAGGAAGAGGCAAACCTGGGAAAGGACCTGGAAGAGGAGGTTTAATAGGAACCTATTTCCAATGTGGAGAAGAAAGGCATCGAGCATATGAATGTCCGCAAGATCAAGGAAGGACAAATAGAAGACCTGAAGGTAATGCACGAGTTGCACATGTAGATGAAGATGCACAGTCTGAGCATTCTAAAGATGCTGAAAGGGGAGAAACCCTAGTTGTTAGAAGAACTTTGTTGAATGAGGAGAGAGAACCAAATCAGAGGAAGAGTTTATTCCACACAAGGTGCAAATGTGAAGGTAAGTGTTGTGATATTATTATTAACAATGGAAGCACTAATAATCTTGTTTCAAAGGAGATGGTTGACAAGTTGAAGTTGACAACAAGAAAGCATCCACATCCATATTGGATTGCATGGTTGCAAAAGGACCATAGAGCTCTGGTCAATGAGCAGTGTTTAGTGAAGTTCAAGATTGGTGACTACCATGATGAGGTGTTGCATGATATCATACTGATGGATGCATTTCATATGTTGTTAGGGAGGCCATGGCAGTATGATAGGAGTGTTGTCCATGATGGCCGTGCAAACGCATATTCCCTAACAAAGGATGGAGTTCGTCATAAGTTGAAGCCGAAGGAGGTGGAAAAAAGGTATGTAGTACTGCTAGAATTTGCTTGGTAGATGGTAGGAAATTTTTGGAGGGTATGAAGCATGAGCGTCATTGCTTTGCATTGATTCCTAAGATTAGTCAAGAGAAATGTGAAGATGTACCTATAGAAGTTTCAGATATGTTGGAAGAGTTCCAGGACATTATCTCTGATAATGTACCAGAAGGTTTACCACTAGTAAGGAAGATAAGTCATCAAATGGATTTGATACCAGGAGCCAGTTTGCCAAATAAGGCAGCCCATAGAATGACCCCTGCAAAGAATGAAGAGCTAAACAGACAAGTTCATGAGTTGTTGAGAAAGGGACTGATAAGGGAGAGCCTAAGTCCATGTGTGGTACCTGCAATACTAGCACCAAAGAAGGATGGAGAATGGAGGATGTGTACAAACTCTCGAGCCATCAATAAGATAACGATCAAGTATAGATTTCCATTGCCAAGAATGGATGACATCATGGATTGTTTGAGTGGTGCCAAGTACTTCACGAAGATTGACCTGAAAGTGGGTATCACCAGATCCGTATCAGAGATAGAGATGAATGGAAGACAGCCTTCAAGACAAAGGAAGGTTTGTATGAGTGGTTAGTCATGCCATTTGGGCTAACCAATGCACCGAGCACATTCATGCGGCTCATAAATGAGGTACTGAAAGAGTTTTTGGGAAGTTTTGTTATTGTTTATTTGGATGATATTTTGATTTTCAGTAAGACTTGGGATGAGCATCTGATGCATATCAAAAGAGTTCTAGAGAAGTTGAGGGAAGAGAAGTTGCTGATTAATCTAAAGAAATGTAGTTTTGCAAAGGAGTTGGTATACCTAGGATTTGTTGTCTCAGAGGAAGGTCTTAAGATGGACCCAGAAAAAGTAAGGGCTATCATTGAATGGCCTACGCCAAGGAGTGCAACGGAGGTAAGATCTTTTCATGGTTTGGCAAGTTTTTACAGAAAGTTTATTAGGAATTTTAGTAGCATTTGTGGACCCCTAACTGAGACAATGAGAGGGGATAGAAAAGAGTTTAGATGGACTAAAGGAGCAGATAAGAGCTTTGACACATTGAAGCAGAAAGTCGTAGAACAACCTGTTTTGGCACTTCTAGATTTTAATAAGGTATTTCAAGTAGATTGTGATGCTAGCGGTAGTGGTATAGGAGCTGTTTTGAGCCAAGAAGGTAAGCCCATTGCCTATTTTAGTGAGAAGCTTAATGATGCCAAGAAAAAGTATTATGTTTATGATCAAGAGTTTTATGCAATAGTCCAGGCTTTGAAGAAATGAAGACATTATTTGTTGCCAAAAGAGTTTGTTTTATATACTGATCATCAGGCTTTGCAGTATCTTAATAGTCAAGGAAAGTTAAATCAAAGGCACTTAAAATGGGTTGAGTTTTTGCAGAGTTATACTTTTGTTTTGAAGCACAAGAGTGGGAAGTCCAACAGGGTTGCAGATGCCTTGAGCAGAAGGCAAAATTTGTTGACAGTAATGAAGATAGAGGTTGTTTGGTTTGATGAACTCAAAAGTTTGTATCCTGAAGATCCAGATTTTGCAGAGGCTTGGAAAGCTTGTTTGGAACCTGTTACTTTGGATAGAATAAAATGGTTGGATTTCATAATCTAAGATGGCATGTTGTTTAGAGGAAGCCAATTGTGCATTCCAAGGAGTTCCATGAGAGAGAACCTAATTAAAGAGAAGCATAGTGGGGGATTAGCTAGACACTTTGGTCAAGATAAGACCATTGCCATTGTCGGTGAAAATTATTATTGGCCGCAGTTGCAACAGGATGTGAGGAAATTTGTGCAGAGTTGTAGAGTGTGTCAGATGGCAAAAGGAACAAGTCAGAATACAGGGTTGTATCAACCATTACCTGTACCGGAGAAGCCATGGGATGATATTAGCATGGATTTTGTTCTTGGTTTACCAAGGACACAGAGAGGACATGATTCTATTTTTGTGGTGGTGGACAGATTCTCAAAAATGGCACATTTTATTCCTTGTAAGAAGACTAATGATGTTGTTCATATTGCAGTGTTATTTTTCAGGGAAGTGGTGAGACTACATGGTCTACCAAAAAGCATAGTTTCAAACCAAGATACCAAGTTTGTTGGTTATTTCTGGAGGACATTGTGGAAGAAGTTGAAGATGGACTTGAAGTTCAGTTCCACACACTATCCACAGACTGATGGATAGACAAAAGTGGTGAATAGGAGTTTGGGTAACCTGCTACGATGCTTAGTAGGAGATAAACCCAAGGGATGGGATTCAATTTTACCACAGGTAGAATTTGCCTACAACAATTCTATCAATAGGAGTACTGGTAAATCACCATTCTAGATTGTCTATGGTAATAGCCTGAGAAATGCTTCTGAGTTAAGGAAGCTGGACAATGGAGAAAAGACAAGTGCTGAAGCTGAAGACTTTGCAGAACATTTGAAGAAATTGCATGAAGAAGTGAGAAAGCACATTAATAAGATGAATATTTAGTACAAGGCTAAGGCAGATCAGAAGAGGAGGTATAAGGAGTTCTAGGTGGGAGATGAAGTCATGGTTCACTTGAGAAAAGAACGGTTCCCAGTTGGAACATACAATAAATTGAAAATGAAGAAATTTGGACCAGCAGAATCATGAAGAAGCATGATTCAGGAAATGCATATGAGGTAGAGCTGCCGAGTGGGATCAATATTTCTCCTATTTTCAACATTGCTGATTTATCAAAATATCATGAAGGTGGAACAGAGGACAGACCAACAGAAGTACAGTGGAGTATTCCAACATCTACTTCAACATAGGAGATAGAAGAGATTTTGGATAGCCGTGTGGGAAGGAGCACTTGAAACAAGCAATACGAAGAATATCTAGTGAAATGGAAAGGAAGGCTTGTTGAAGATTCTTCTTGGTTGTCCAAGGTAGAGGTTAACCATTTGGGTTTTCCTCACACAAACACCTGAGACGTGATAGGGTCACTTCTCAAATTACCTTGGGTGTCTGATGCACGAGCATCCAGAGGTGTAAGGGCAATCTTGCATCACCCAAAAAGAAGTTAATTCAAAACCATTGTAGTTGTTCTTATTTCTTCCCATAATTAGTGTTTTTGGTTCCATAATATCTAGAATAATAATGTAGGACTTTCAGTTTTTCCAACACTGCTAAAAATAGCGACCTGCCTGTTTAGGAAAGTGTACCTGCTATTTTTAGAAAGTTTGCATTTGGGCACGTAATGAAGCAAAAAATTTCAGAAAGCCACATAATGGAAATATAAGACCTTTGGCAAAGGAATCAGGTAAAGATCATTTGTGAGCTGAAAAATATTAAAGTTTTTGTTTTCCGAAAAGCCCCTAAAATTTTACAGAACAAGATATGAGGCACTAAAACTTCTCATAATGTCTCAAAAAGTTGACAAAAATCTATTTACAAATTTATGGTGTGATAGTTTACATCGCGAGCTTTTCGGCGCTTAAAACGGTTCGTCAATCGGACACCCGGATCAAAAGTTATGCTTCCCGGAAGTTGACCTACTTTTGGAGGGAGTTGCAAAATTTGAAATTTAGTTGGAGGCCTCCAAAAAGTGCTATTTATGACTATTTTGGGAACCCTGGGCAGTGGTAGAGTCAAGGGGGCCACTGTGGAGTCAAGAATAGGTGGGAAAATAGAAACCCTAGCTGATTTGGTGTTACAGAAGGCTGAAGATTCCAGAGTCTTGAGGTTGGGAAAGCTGTAATGTGTTGCAACCAGTAGAGGATTTATCCTCTGATTGTAATTGAGCTTCTGTAATGTAATGAGTTGCCCAGTTCAATAAAAGAAAGTTCTATTTGCTATGTTCAATATCTGTTATTGTGTGTTTTGTGATTTACCCACTTCATCAAGAACATATGTTTATGTGAGAATGCCATTTGGACTCACAAACGCTGGAGCAACAATCCAGAGAGCTATGGATGTAGCTTTTGTGGGACTAATTAATGAAATCATGGTGGTCTATCAGGATGATTTGACTACATATTCCAAGAAAGGTAAGGATCATTGTACACACTTGGAAAGAATTTTTATTAGAGCCTTGGAGTATGGGATCTTGTTGAATCTGAAGAAGTACCAGTTCGTAGTCATAGAGGGCAAGTTGCTTGGCCACATAGTTTCAAAAGATGGAGTGAGAATAGATCATGAAAGAGTAAAATCCATTGACCAAATCCCAATCCCTAAAAATGTGAAGGCTATACAATCTTTCTTTGGCTAGATCAACTATGTTAGGAGATTCGTACCAAATTTTGTAGAGATAGTTAATCCTATATCAAAAATGTTAAAAAAGAATTTAGGAATAAATTGGACGGCTGAAGCCTTAGAAGCATTTACGACTATCAAGAAAGCAATCAAAGAGGCTCCAGTTTTAAAGTCTCTTGATTTTGGTAAACCATTCTAGATCTTTTCATTTGCATCCTTTCACACAGTTGCAGCAGTCATGTTACATAAAAATGACGAGGGGTATGAGCAGCCCATTTCCTTTTTCAGCAAATCTCTCCAATGTGTAGAAGTATATTATGACATCATAGAGAAACAAGCCTATGCATTGGTGAAAGTTATTAAAGCATTCATACCATACTTGGTTGGGGCAAAAATAATAGCCTATGTACCAAATGCCGCAGTCAAGGATGTATTTGTGCAAAATGAGGTGACAGGAAAAAGATGCAGATGGATTAACCGAATCCAAGAATTTGACATAGAAATTCAAATTACAAAACTTGTGAGAGGACAAGGGCTAGAAAAGTTAATGACTGAAACAAATTTGGAAGTTACCCAAGTATGCAGTATGAATGATGAAAAGAATATGGTCACAAGTACTGAAAAAACTCCGTGGTATATTGATATTGTATACTATCTTAAAATTTTAAAATGCCCTGAGGGATTTGATGACAATAGAAAAAGAACACTTAAACTCCACACCTTAAAATATGTGCTCATAGAGGGTGACTTTTATTGGAAGGATAAGGAGGACATTCTACTATTATGCATAGATGAAGATCAAGCAAGACATGCTTTGATAGAGATGCATGAAGGAGTGTGTGGGGGGCATTTCTCAGCAAAAACCACTGCACATAAAATATTGAGGGCAAGCTATTATTGGCCTAAAGTGTTCAATGATGCTTATGACTATACCAGGAAATGTGAGGCATGCCAAAGGTTCTCTAGAAAATTGAAATATCAAGGAGCACTACCCTTAAGACCTATGCAAGTTGATGCCCCATTCTACCAGTGGGGAATTGATTTTATAGGAGAAATTGTAGAAAAATCCAGTGGAGGGCATAAATGGATATTGGTGGCCATAGACTACTTTACAAAATGGGTGGTGGCCATAGCTACAAGACAAGCAACTAGTAAAGTTGTGACAAACTTTATAATTGAAAATGTCATCACTAGATTTGGGGTACCAGTAAGAATCATAACTGATAATGGAATGTGCTTTAGATCAGATGAATTTAAGACATTTTGTGAATCTTATGGTATAAAAATTTCATATTCCTCACCATATCATCCACAGGCTAATGGGCAAGCTGAATCCAGTAATAAAAGTATTTTGAAAATCATAAAAAGGATGTTAGACAACAATAAAAGGGCTTAAGATTCCAAGCTGAAACTGGCATTGTGGGCAGACTGAATCACAGTGAAAAAGGCTACTGGAAAATCACCCTTTGAACTCGTGTATGGGACTCAAGTTAGGCTCTCTATGCACAATCTGTTGCTAGTGTATAAATTCATCATGCAAGAAAATGGGGAAGTCCTTGAGCTAATAAAAGAAAGAATGGAACAATTGATTGAGTTAGATGAAATTAGAGATCAAGCAGAGTAGCAAAATAAAAAGGTGCAGTTACAAGAAAAACACCTTTTTGACAAGAAAACCAAACAAACAATATTTAAGGAAAATGACATGGTCCTCATGTGGAATGCTAGAGCACAAGAAAAGGGTAAACATGGCAAGTTTGAAGCATTATGGATAGGACCATTTGTTATCAAGGGAGGAGAAGATTCATATTATCTACAAAATATGTTAGGAGAAAATCAGGAATTGCCAGTGCATGGACAGATCTTGAAACATTTCTTTTCTTGAATTTTCCATGCACAGTATTTTAGGAAAAGGTAAAAGAATTGTCAGTACATGGACAATTCTCAAAAATACCTATTGTAAACATATTTTCCATGCACAGTAGTATAGGGTTTCAATCCATTTCCATCCATTCACATCCACTTCCAAAATACCGTCAAATTATTCCTTCAAATAAATAAAATACTTGGTCTGCTCTCCCAGAGATCTAAATTCTTGTCATACTCTCCAGAGAGTATGCATCCCCAGAAAGAGTTGCTATTGGAAATGAAAAATTCACATTTTTTCATCTACTAAAAATTCTCTAATGTCCCTCATTTCCAAGACCAACCACTAAAATTAGTGTGACAAGATCCATATCAGAGTCCGTACATAAAAGATCCCATGAACATACCTTGCTTTGTGACCATAGCTCAATTATGATACTAGTTCATCCATATCGGCAAGACCTTAAGTAACTCACCTCGAATGGCAAAATACATTTTGGAAGTATAATATGATAATCGGTGAGAGATGATCAATGTCTGAATGATCAAAATTGCATATGTTAAAAAAAGTCGGCGAGACATTTTGTATGTATCACTAATGCATACTCATCAGCATGAGTTGAACAATCAGAGTGAAATCTAAAGGTCACACCAAGCCTTTAAGTCACATCGATCACTGACTCATCGGCAGGAAGACAAGCAATCTCTCCCCGATGCATAATGTTAAGACTATCAGCGTGACATACACAATCAGAATGAAATCTTTAAGCTTCACCAATCATAAAAGTCACCCCAACATAAGGAATAAAAGGTTTTTTTGGCAAGACTCTCACCGACTTGTTCTAGTAAAATTAAGCGATGGAGATAAGACCATCAGGAAGACATGAGCCATCAGGGGACCATCATATTTTCTTAGCGATAAAGATTGTCATGACAATAAAGGCAAAGTAATCTTTGTTTGTCAGAGAAACACTCACCGATGCCAAGATGAACATTCGCCCAACCTGATCAAATATTATTAGGATGAAAATTATAATATCTTCCTGAAATAATGATGAAAAGTTCATAACTCTATGAAAGTTTAAAAGACTATTTTAGGGAGACACCAACGTACCCTTGGTGACCAATTAGAAACATATGAAATAAAATGGCGCCAAGAAAATATGAAGATCGGCAAGAGAATGGAATGGTCTCACCGATATGACAAAAAGAGCATCGCCCTGACATTTTGAAATTTGTGAACTCCTAGGATTAAATTCAAGTGGCAGCCATTAATGGCTGATTCAACATAAGATGTATAAACTAGACTAAACCCAATTAAAATCAATACAAGGGTTGCAAACGGACAAGAAGGAGTTCATCAAGAGGTAGAAAAAATTGTGCAGAGCATGTACAGGTAAGTCCTTGAACTCTCTTTGGTATAGTCAAGTTCTGATAGTCACCAAAAATGGAAGGCTCCTCTAAAACTTAGAAAAGTCAACACATTGAGAAGAGCCAAACCAAGGGAAAGAAATAGAAAATTCTCATTGAGAAGGGAGAGACAACACCAGAAAGGAAACTAAACCAAGACCTTGTGGACCAATTGCCCGATTCTGGGCCCAAGGCTAGAAGAATTGCACAATTAATGGCGAATGTAGAAAAACTTGAAGACAAATACAAATACGTAGGAAATATATGGACTCCTATCCGAGGCTATGAATTGTTCATGTTCCACTATCACAGAAGACATAGGATGGAACCTGTCTACAACCCCTAGCAACTCAATTTGGGGAAACTGATAGTCACAGATGTTTTTGTCAATATTGACCTTCTAAAATTGCTAGCATACCACTATGACCCCAATCAAAAGGCCATATGTGATCTACAAGGAAAGCCCTTGTTTCATGTATCTAAAAATGCAATCTGTGAGGTGTTTGACTTGAATGATACATAGAACACCCCAATTGTGCATAAAGCCCTAGAAAAGGAATATTTCAAATTGGATACTACATATAAGGGCTCGAGATTGCCATTACATAGGCCACGGAATGAGGGAAGTTTGGTGCCATTTGAAGAAGGGGATGAATCATCATTTCATGTAGAATTGTTCAAACCTTACCTGAGATACACATATTACTCGGTGGGACAAGTATTAGGGACTGAAGTTCTAGAGTTTAAGTCTATAGTATCTATGGTTATCTTTGTAGATATCCAATTCCATCAAGCCATGACATTTCATTATGCTGCTTTTATTTTTAAAGAAATAGACTCAGGTCTTAAGGCCTTAAAGAATAATTCCCCTACTGTAGGCTTCAGACACTATTCTATTCTCATGCATATGGTTTTGTATTTTGGACAAGAATTAAATCTGTGGCCAGAGCAGCTAAAAATCTCACAAATTGATAAAAATGGTCAACCTCTGCCCCCACAATTATGGACCTCTATTTGGGATAGTAGGTTTAGAAATTCCAATTATGTTTATTTTGAAGAATTCTTTGTGAAAACCCTATACAGATGTTACGGCTACCCATGCAGTTATACTTTGTCAGAAGAAATTAAAAGGTTTCTGAGACCCAAGGATTTTGGTGGGCCACCTATTGTGAACCACAATTGGGGGGATTGGTATAGTTTCTGTGATTCCACAATGATCAGAGTATATGGGTTTGAGGATACCCCTTTTCTATTGCCAAAAATTGTACCAGACAGGGTGGCGTACTTGGAAATAGTCAGACAACTTGACTACTCAAATGTGATGAATCTCAGTGCATATGATAAACAATCCTTTATGCTGAGCACCTTATGTTTTGGTGACTTCACTGTATTGGCTAGAGAAGGTTATGATCTCATTCTTGATAAATTGTCTCATTTTAATCTTGGGAAAGGGCTACAGAGAAATTTTTTTTACCCAGAAGGCTTTATTGATTATGCTAGAAAAAAGCAAAGACTGGGAGGATATTCTCATGTACCATTCCCTCATAATGATGTAATCAGAAATTTGGAAGAAGCAGATGCTAAAGTAGCCATTGATGAGTATAACCAGAAAGTGAGAAGAGAGGCACAAGAAATTGAAGTTCTTTCCTCTGACAGTGAAGGATCTGTGGCATCTAAACCCCATAACTTTTCTAATACAATTTCAAAATGTAGAATTGAACCATATCATCCCTAGGAAAGAGAATTGTAGATTGAAGAAACAAGTGATAATGATGCTAGACATGTTGCATATAAATTCTTTATTTTAGATGATCAATTTGTTCATAGCCCTGAATTTAGATCTTTTCTATACAAACACAAGGGGAAGGCTATCAGAGAATCAGTCCCAGACGTTACACCAGATAACCAAACATAGTTGATAAGTGCTTTAAAAGTAGAAGTTGAAAAGTAGATGGAAGACATGACTCCTAAGAAAGGAAGAGAGTTGCTCAGAGAATCTAATGTAATGATCTTCCCAGGAATTGATTTGAATTCAGCACTTGTTTTTGATAGTTTTTTACATAGTGATAATAGAAAACACAAGCTTAGTTCTGAAGGGGTTGTTGAAGTATATACTAGAACAAAATACAATCCAGATGATAACTCTCTCATGATATGGGCTTTATACCCACCAAACAAAAAGCTTGCAAACATTGACAATGAAAAAGCTTTCGTCCATGTTATGACATTGAGAGCTAGAGAAACTGATCCAGTTGTCATAGCAGAACTTGGAGTAAATGTAGCAAAGCTAAATAAAGCTCAGATTCAGCTGTTAATAGAGGAGAGGGATACCTACAAATTGAGTTGGGAAAGGTTGAAAAAATAAAATGACTTTTTGAAGGATTCAGTCCCTCTTAAAATGATTACACATGCAAAAAGATCACAACAAGTTCAATCACCTTCAAAAGATTAGATAGCACAGGTCAGAATAGATACACTTACTATAGTCCTACAAAATAGGCATGCTCATTTGATGAAATGGATGTGCAAATTATGGGATATTTTCTCTGAGAATCGAAAGGTCATTCAAGAACATGAGAGACTAGATAATAGATTAAGAAATAAGTTACAAGAGAGATAGGGAAAATAGGCCTCTGACAGTGCAAGCATATTTGATCCTGACAATCTTGTTAAGTAGCACAAGAAGTATCATGATAGGCTCCAGGATGAAGTAAAAGAATGCATGGAGACTTTGCAGATAGGTGTACCTTTGTTACTCTAGAATGACAAAGATCTCAAGAGCAAGGATGAATTGGTCAAGGAGTGTCAGGGAATATTGGAGGAAGCCCTAGAAATTGTAAAGCGTGAGGATTCGGCATCCAAGGGAGCTTGCTCACATCTGGAGAAAATGGTTTTGATGGAGGTGGATGTTAGGGATGCCATTGAATATACTGATAGACATCTAAGCTAGAAATACTTGGATCATCTTGCTCAAATCTACTTATGGCTTAGCAAGGCTTAGTAGTAATTGTATTTGTTTAGTCTCATAATATTGTTAATTCTCAAAAGACAATATGAAGAGACATGGTCTCTTCATTAATATTGATATAAAGGTCAAAACTTATGATGGTCATAAGATCATCAGTTAGTAGGATATTGCTCTAATTAGAAGAAGACTGCATACATTATATAAGAAGAAGATATATATCATTAGTTCTATTTTAATTGAAGAAACCTCTGTTACACATGTTTATTTATGTAAGATATAGTGGAGCAGAATATTTATATATGGTGATTTATTTCTAGTGTTCAACAGTTGTGTTGGCTTTCATGATTATATGTTATTGTGCTGTCTCCAGAGTGGTTATGTTGAATTATTCAGATTTACA
The DNA here is from genome assembly GCA_027924645.1 of Cunninghamia lanceolata. NCBI lineage: Eukaryota > Viridiplantae > Streptophyta > Pinopsida > Cupressales > Cupressaceae > Cunninghamia > Cunninghamia lanceolata. The sequence continues at coordinate 1,538,978 of BSBN01000937.1, read as the reverse complement.
TTTGTCAGGGCACATTTGTTATCACTGTGTGAAGTTCTTTGATTGGTTTCTAGTTGATGTGAATTTAAAATCCTTTCTGATAATTGACTTTAATTGGTTCTTATTAAAGATTAAATCCTTTTAAAGAAGTTATTGTGATTGGTTTCCATCAACTCAAGAATTAAATTCCTTCATAATTTCATAGTAATTTAAGGGAATATCATTAGGATTATATAAGAAGAGCATTGTCACATACAAACCTGTAGATTTACACTAGTTGTAAATATTCAAAGTGCCCAACTGTTAGAGTTAAGCTAGGAGGTAAGCTCATCAATCAGATACATATGTTTCCATTCACTAACTCAAATAGCCCAATAGGTTTAGGCACTGGTCTTACTCATTTCATTAGTTAAACATATCCATTAGTTTTGCCTTGATATTGCTTATACAATTTATACCAAATTAGAATCACACCACTTTCAATCACTATTCAAACATTAGAAGTAGAAGTAGGTAGCAATTAATCATCTATTCCACACCATTTGCCACTGTGGGTAGATCCATCACTTAGCCAAAATCACACATCCATTTAATCTGTTGCATTAGTAAGGTGCACCCGCCTAGGTCTAGCAGAAACTAAAGTGCAGGGAGTCATTAACCCTATAGGTTAACTCCGTTTCATTAGTTCAAAAACATTGCAACTCTAACCATAGAGCCTAGCATCCTCTTAGGATTTGTAACCTGTATTTTTTAGACATAACAGGGAGGACTTGGGCACCCGTGCCCTAGTCTTGCCCTATTTTGGGCTAGCCCTAATTTTTGGGTGTCAGTTTGTGACTGTTATTTGGTCCTTTTTCTGACACGGTACATTTTGATTTTTAAAATCTTGGAGGGAGTACTTGTAGTTGCATATATAAGCAAGCTTAGGTATTCATTTGTAAACTAGATTTCAACTAGATGATTGCTAGCAAGCTATTGTGTTCTCGAGGTGATTCAAGGCTTTCATTATGTTGCAAGAGCAGACTTGTGTGGTTTGTGTATTTGAATTTGTAGATGTGAGCATCCATTCATCATGGAATGAAGATCATCTTCCTCCCATGATATCTTCACTACAAGGTGACATAATATTGTGTTTTCATTATTGATTCCTTTGGTTTTTGCCTTTGCCTCACAAGGGCACGCACTCTTTATCTGACAATGGTGTTCGGAGACTTAAGTGTCCTCTGGGGCTTGACTGAGGCAAGCCTCTAAACACCACAAACCCCAAACCAAGTCTTCTGATTACAGGTTACAGGTGTCACATTTGGGAAAAGTGGAGTTGCAGGAAGGATTGGCAGACATTATGGATTCAGGATCTGAAGAAAAGTAGGACAAAGGAGAACTTCCAAGACTTGGGCGCTTGCTCTAGTGTCCTCCACATCTGAGTTTTGGGAAATAGAAGTTATAGGGTTGATCAGTGTCAGAAGGAGGTCCAGATCCCACAAAGAAACTGGCACCTTGGACTTGGGGACCTACTCCAGTGTCCCCGACTGTTCTGCTTCGGAACCCCAAAAATAGGTATTCTGTGATTTGGTATTTTATTCCTGTCTGCAAGAGCTTTTTTTGTCTTTCGTCAGTTTGTTGCCGTATTTGTATAATTAGGGTTTTAATGGTTTATTGGACATAAGAGAAGGAAAATTAATAATTAAATTCCCTATTCCATGTTTCCCTACATCTGCAAGTGACCTAGGGTATGATAGTGCTCGCCACTCGACCCTAGATCCTAGAATGTTAAGTGGAAAGGTAGATTTAAACATCAAAACGCTAAAACATTAATAAATCCAATTTTCTACCTAAACAGTAAATATGCCTCTGAGAAGGTTGAGTAGAGGCCAAGGCAGAGGCCAAAGAGACCATGGTGACCCTGACTTGATGCAGAATCTGATTGCAAGGTTGGATTCTCTTGAGAGGGCACAGAGGAGAAGAAACTCGAACATTGAGGATGTAAGTGATGTGGAAGAACCACAAAGAGAAGAAAATGAGGAAGGACCGGCTGCTCCAAAAGACAAATTTGGTGAAAGACTAATAAGGTCAGTCATGGATTTGGGTTCCAAACCCAAGATAGAGGTGCCAACTTATGCCGGAAGCCTCAATGGTGAAGACTTAATCGATTGGATCAATGACTTAGATAAATATTTTGAATATGAGGGTGTAGCAGAAGAGAAAAGAGTAAAGTTTGCCTATACAAGATTGAAAGGCCATGCTGCCATGTGGTGGGACTTTGTCCAAACTGAGCAGAGAAAGAGAAATAAGGAAAAGATCAACTCTTGGGATCGAATGGTGGCCAAGTTGAAGGCCAAATTTCTGCCAAGTGACTACCAAGCAAATCTCTTTAAGAGATTACAAATTTTGAAGCAAAAATATATGTATGTGAAAGATTATACAGAAGAATTTTACAAGCTTATAATCAGGCCTGAGCATGCTAAAGAAGATGTGGAAACGATAGCCGATTATGTGAATGGTCTCAAGTATAGCTTGCAAGATGAAATGAGTCTTTTGTCCCCAAGGAGCCTGGAAGAGGCTTACCAACTTGCATTAAAGGCAGAGAAGATGCAAAGGAAGTAAAGTTAGCAAGAGAAGAAGAGAGGAAGAGGTTTTAGAGGAAGGGGACAACAAACTGGTAGGGGACAGCAATATCACCAAGGTGAAGAAGTTGGAAGTTCTAGTGGGACAGCCAACAATGATAGAGGTGGTTATCAAAATAGAGGAGGAAGATCTTATGCAAGAGGTGGTTCATAAGGTAGAGGAAGAGGATTTTCCAGAAAATGTTTTAAGTGCAATCAATTTGGGCACAAGAGTTGGGAATGCTCTGAATCATCACAAGGATGACATTCAAAATTTGAGAGAAGCAATCAAGTTGTTCATGCTAATAAAGAAAGTGTGGGATCACCTATACATCACAAAGATGAAGCAGAATCAGGTGAAACTTTAATGCTTAAGAGGGTGTTGTTGAAGCCACAAAAGGAAAATCCAGAGCCAATTCAAAGGAGAACATTATCCAAAACCAAGTGTAAGTCAGAAGGTAAATGTTGCAAGCTCATTATACATAGTGGTAGCACTAATAATATTGTTGCAACTGAGATGGTAGAAAAGTTGAACCTTAAAAGGATTAAACACCCTACTCTATATAAAGTAACTTGGTTACAAAAAGGCCATCAAATATTGGTTAGTGAGCAGGCCTATGTTGATTTTTAGATTGGCAGTTATAAAGATTATTTTTTATGTGATATAATGTCCATGGATGTGTGTCATGTTTTGCTTGGAAGACCATGGCAATTTGACAGGAATTCGGTGCATCATGGAAAGGCAAGTACTTATACCATTGAGAAGGATGGAGAGAAACATACCTTGCTTCCCATAAAGGAGAAAGAAGAGGACAACAGCAATAGTAATAAGGTAATGATGGTAAGTGGTAAAGAATTTTTGAAAGATTTGAAGAATGAAGAAATTGGTTATGCTGTGATTCCTAAATCTAGATGTGTAATGACTTCTACAAAGTTGGATGATTTGCCTATTGAGATACAAGATATGTTGAATGAGAATATGGATACTGTTGCAAATGATTTGCCTAATGAATTACCTCCTATTAGAAGCATAAGTCATCATATGGATTTGATTCCAGGTGCTAGCCTCTCAAATAAAGCTGCATACAGATTAACACCTATGGAGAATGAAGAGATAAGGAAGCCAGTGGAGGATCTTTTGAAGAAGGGATTGATAAGAGAAAGTCTAAGCCCCTGTGTTGTTCTGGCAGTATTGGTTCCAAAGAAAGGAGGGGAATGGTGCATGTGTACTGATTCAAGGGAAATAAATAAAATCACAATAAGATATAGATTTCCCATACCTAGGATTGAAGATTTAATGGATTGTTTGATTGGTTCAATGTATTTTTCTAAGATAGATTTGAAAAGTGGTTATCACCAAATTAGAATCAGACCAGGGGATGAGTGGAAGACTGCTTTTAAAACTAGTGATGGGTTGTATGAATCGCTGGTTATGCCTTTTGGGTTGTCTAATGCTCCTAGTACTTTTATGTGGTTAATGAATGAGGTTTTGAAACCATTTATTGGTAAATTTGTGGTTGTATATTTGGATGACATTTTGGTGTTTAGTAGGTCAAAAGAGGAGCACCTTGAGCATCTAAGGTAGGCTATGAAGAGACTATAGGAAGAAAAGTTGTAGATTAATTTGAAGAAATGTGTGTTTTTGCAGACTGAACTAGTTTACTTGAGCTTTGTGGTGTCAAAGGATGGATTGAAGATGGATAAGGAGAAGGTTCAGGCTATACTTGATTAGCCATCACCAAGGAGTATCATGGAGGTAAGAAGTTTTCATGGTCTTTCTAGTTTTTACAGAAAGTTTATAAGAAATTTTAGTCATGTGGTAGCACCTATATTAGAGACTATTAAGGGAAGTAAAAGACCATTTGTGTGGACTAAAGAGGTTGAAGAAAATTTTAGATTTCTCAAGAAAAAGGTGAGTGAACAGCCCATACTTGCTTTGCTGGATTTTGATAAAGTGTTTCAGGTAGAATGTGATGCTAGTGGTTTAGCTATTGGCGTAGTTCTAAGTCAAGAGGGAAAACCAGTTGCTTATTTTACTGAAAAATTAAATGATGCAAAAAGAAAGTATTCTTCTTATGATTTGGAATTTTATGCTTTGGTTTAGTCCCTCAAAAAATGGAGACATTATCTTTTGCCCAAAGAATTCATTGTGTATACAGATAATCATACTTTACAGTTCATTAATAGCCAGCATAAATTGAATCAAAGGCATGCTAAATGGGTTGAGTATATTCAGAGTTTTAATTTTGTTTTGAAGAATAAAAGTGATCAAATGAATAAAGTTGTTGATGCTTTAAGTAGGAAGAATTTGTTGTTATGTGAGATAAAAACTAATAGTGTGGGATTTGAAAGTTTGAAAGAGTTGTATGCAGAAGATACAGATTTTGGAGAGGCATTTGCATCTTACAGTGATCCTATTTGTCGGAATAAAGAACCATGGATTGATTATATGATACAAGAAGGTTTGTTGTTTAAGGAAAATAAGTTATGTATTCCTAGAGGCTCCATGAGAGATAATTTGTTGAAGGAAAAACATAGTGGTAGTCTTGCTGGTCACTTTGGACAGGATAAGACTTTTCAGCAACTGAGCACTCATTATTATTGGCCAAGGATGAAGGCAGATGTGAGAAGATATGTGGAAAGGTGCAAAATTTGTGAACATGCTAAAGGAAGAAGTCAAAATGCTGGACTATATCAGCCATTACCAGTTCCAACCAGACCTTGGAATTTTGTGAGTATGGACTTTGTTTTGGGTTTACCTCATACACAAAGGGGTAATGATTCAATCTTTGTTGTAGTTGATAGATTTTCAAAAATGATGCATTTTATACCATGTAAGAAGACTAGTGATGCCACTAACATTGCAATTACCAATTCCAACTAGACCTTGGGATTATGTGAGTATAGACTTTGTTTTGGGTTTACCTCGTACACAAAGGGGTAATGATTCAATCTTTGTTGTGGTTGATAGCTTTTTAAAAATGGTGCATTTTGTACCATGTAAGAAGACTAGTGATGCCACTAACATTGAAAATTTGTTCTTTAAAGAAGTTGTAAGGCTGCATGGTATACCAAGAAGTATAAATTCTAACAGGGATACAAAATTTGTGGGTCATTTCTAGAGGACTCTATGGAAAAAATTGGGCACAAATCTGAGTTTTAGTTCTGCTTATCATTTACAAATGGATGGGCAGACAGAGGTTGTCAATAGAAGCCTTGAAATTTTGTTGAGATGTCTTGTTGGTAATTCACCTGGAAGTTGGGATCTTATGTTAGCACAAGCTAAATTTGCATATAATGATTCCCCAAACAAGAGCACAGGTTTCATCCCTTTCTATGTGGTGTATGGAATGCATCCAAGAGGTGTGTTTGAACTTTGTGATCTTGCTAGAATGGAGAAAAGGAGTGCAGATGGGGAAGAATTTGCTCAAGTCATTCATGACATTCAAGAGAAGGTGAATAATAACATTGAAGACAACAATCTACATTATAAAAGGCATGCTAATCAAAAGAAAAGAGAGTTACAGTTTCAGGTTGGAGACCTTGTATTGGCACATCTTTGAAAGGAGAGATTTCCTACAGGAACATACAATAAGCTTTAGATGAAGAAGATTGGTCCATGTCAATTCCTTAAGAATTTTTTTAGCTAATGCTTATGAAATTTCTCTACGTACAGACTTGAACATATCTCTTATTTTCAATGTAGCAGATTTATATCCATACAAAGGAGATACAGAAGCCGAAGAGGTTGAAGCAACAATTCCATCTATGGGAGAACAATCTTGGACAGTCAATGTTCCACAATAGATATAATGCATTTTGGAAAAATAGTTGCTGAAGAAGACCCATAAGCATGAATATTTCAGGTATCTTGTCAAATGGTGCAATCACCCCATTGAAGATGCATCATGGCTTACTGAAGACGAGATCAATAAGTTGGGTCATTCAATTGTAGACCTCATGAGCCAGAGCTCATAATTTCTTTCTACGTGGGAGTTTGATGCAGGGGCATCTTGCCTCATTCAATTTTGGTTTTCTTTGTGAATAAGTAGGGTTCTTGTTCTGCAATTTTGGTGTGTTTGTAGCTCCTATTGCTTTTCTCTCAAACCTCCTGTCACCCAACCATTTCTCTATGAACTCAATCTTTTTGTAGATGGATCATGCTTTAGTTGGTGGTCATGGACAGCTGGTGAAAAGCTTGTTATTTCTACAGTTACAAAACACCTCTAGTCATGCTTGAGGAAATAGAAATAGCAGTAATGATAGGCCATTTTCTTCTAAAGCAGATTACCTTCTATCTTGGTGTGATGATTTCGTTCCTAATGCAATTGCATTTATGATAGTTTCTTTTGCTGATTGAAGGTGATATTGATTTGAATGTATAGCTGGCAGTTTGCTTTGGCATCGACATCTCCTTTCAAGAGATTTTTGTAAGTCATGGGCGATATGGGGGTTGTGGCATTGGTCTCTCTCTTAGCCAGCCATGATCAGGAAGTCTTTATTTCTGTTGCAGACTTTAATCAAGTGTCTGATACAAGTTAGAGGTCGCTCAAGCTAAAGAAAAGGAGGAGGACGAAGGTTTAGAGAAGAGCCATTTCTTTGACAGAAGATAGTTTAATTTGCATTTTGTTTCTTTTGAATCTCTGCATTTGTAAGGCCGACTGTGCACGCCGAATAGTAGATATATAATGTTGATTGAGACAGTGAAATACACTAATGAAGCATATCTCTTTCTAAATATTTTTTCTATTGCAAAGATCCATTTCTTTCTGTCGGTTGTGTTGGAACTGTGAAGACAAGGCAGTAGCTTGCCTAACCTCCTATCATTAAAGTTATGAGAGTTCTTGTTATTTTCTATATTTCTCTTTGTGTTTGATCTCTAAAAGTGTGTTTGTGAACAGTGACTAGCAAGGCGGTGCCATCAAAAGTCATTTTCATTCTACCAAGGAGATTTGAATTTGGGTTTGTATTCACACACCGGTGGAAGTGTGATGAGGTTGCCCCCAATTAACTTTCTAAGTTTGGATTCAAGTGATTCACTAAGTTGTGTGAATTTTCTTCTTGGTGGGAAGTTGTTTTGTTTTTGTTCAGTGCCTTGAGGCTTGGTAGATGGTGTGTTGTTCTGCGGATTGGATAGGTTGAAAATAGGTTGCTTTGGTGCCACATGTTTTGTATCTACCACACTATCATTCACTATGGGTTTGTTTTTATTCCAAAATCGTGACTTATCTGCATTGTTGTTGGAGCTTGGGGTGTCTTTGTATATCTTTACTTGACCCTTTGCTATCAAGGCTTTCTCAATGAGAAGCCCCATCTTAATGACCTAGCTGAAAGTTGATGGACATTGAATCTGTATTTGATATCTTAGCTCAGTGGACAAATTATGCATGAACATTTCTATCATCTGCTTTTTAGGTATATGATAGGGACACTTGCTCCCAAGTTGCCTCCACCTTTGCAGGAAAGATGCAAATGATTCTCCTCCCTTTTGTTTGTTATTACAAAGGTCTTGCATGGAGATTTCATGTTCTATTTTATAAGAGAAATGTGTTACAAATTTGTCCACTAATTCGTTAAAGGTACGGATACTGGGAGGTAGACGTGGAAACCACTCTATAGCTTGTCCTCCTAGGCTTCTAGGGAATAGTCATATTAGATAAGTTTCATTGTGAGTGACTTCAAGACAAGTAGCATTGAATTCCCTGATATGATCTCTAAGATCTCCTTTTCCTCTATACTTGTCAAATTTTGGCACTTCAAATCTTATAGGGAAAGGTATCATGTTCAAGGATTTGTCAAATGGGTAAGGTGAGATATCTTCAAGTGAATAATGTTTCATTGTGGTTCCACTTTGAATATCTACCAATTGTTGTTGGAAGGCTTGGATTTGGGTTGTCAATGCATCCAAGGGATTGATTGTATCCTTAGCCTTTTCTATTTTTGTAGCCTCTTGGTTTGTTTTGGAGCCATCTTTCGATGACTCAGTTTTATTTGAGGCATTAGTCTCTCGTAGATTAGAGATATCAAAGCCTGCGAGCAGCTTTGCTCCTTGTTGAGCAAGCATGAGGAAATAATTTTGAGGGTTCATAGCAACAACTCTATCTATTACCTTTTGGAACTTAGGATCTTGGAGGTGTTCAAGGATTTCCTCTTGAGTGACTTCCACATCATCCATATCAGGTATAGTATTGTTCAGGTTGTCTATGTTTTGTTTTTCTCTTGATTGAGATCTAGTTTGCACCATGCAAGATTTTTGGGATGAGATGAAATGGGATTATGAGGTTGGGTGGATTTTGAATTTTTATTTGAAAGTGTGATATGGTAAAAGGTAAGTTTGATGGGAATAGATTTTGTTAAGGTTGTCATTGATTCTATGTTTGTCTCAAACAAGGTAATTCTTGAGCTATAATGTCTAATAGAAATCAAGGTTTTGATACAAGTGATAGTCTAAAATAGGAATAGATTGACACCGCTATTTGATGAGGACTATTTTCTTGTCAAGGTTACACTAGTATAGTTTTGTTGGGAAGGATAATGTGAAATCTTGTTATAAAAACCAACTAGCTCTTGTTTGGATTGGTAAAGTATCAACTAGGTCTTAGAAGCAAGTTGTGGTTTGATTTTGAGGTGCTTTGATAGCAATGTAATCACGTGAAAGGAAGATGTTTGTGAAAATGACACGAAAAGGTGATTGCAAGGTATAACTAATTTTTCAAGGTGAAACTACATCAAAAATGGTATCTAAAATTGACAATGTTTTTATCCCAAACTATACGTACTATGCCTCTATTTTGAATGCACAGCTTCAAAAGCGCAGGATAATAGGTCAAATGTGTAGCTCTGTGGGTCAATTGCACAGGTCTAGTTGAGTTTGGATGCACAGTATTGTGTTTTAAATGCACCATTCTATGTGTTAAAACTGCAAAAAGATTGTTTGTGCAACAAAATGGTTCAAATGTGAAGTAGAATGTTTTGAATGCGCAGAACTGCATGCACTTAGTTTTTCAGTTTCAGTTTGACATTTTGATTTGCTTGGAACACTTTCCTAAGTTAATCTAAGGTTTACATTCTGATTTTGGTTCACGTTATTGCTAGAAAACATAAAGAACAAAAGGTTTCCATGATTACTTTAACAAAATTAAAAACAAATAATTACAGTCCTAGGGATGGCAATGACAATATTCAATGAATTTCAAATTGGGTTTCTCCAGTCACTTACATAAAGGTGTGACAGATAGTAACTTGATAGCACCAACTCCTCTCCACAGTAGTCACTTCTCATGCATATCAAGTACAGTTCCTCTGAAGAGTTGAACTTTCTGTCTCTGAACTATATGACTGTATGACGTTGGACGACTTCAGAGGTCTGACCTCCTACGTCACCAAATAGGGGTTTTCGGCTTACTAGAACAAATGGGTTTTAGTCAAGGCATCCATTCGGGTGGTTACATGTGCAGCCATTCACTTTGATAAGGAGGCTTCCCAGCCTGCAAAGGTTACGCTCCACATGGTTTTGGGGGAAACATTTGTCAGTGTAACACAACAGCACCTATTGTTTGCAACTTTCATCACAAACACAATTTATTTTAAGTGACTTGGAGGTGGCTTGGCTTTAGCTCCTTATCACTCGAGGTCATCCCACTTGGAAGGACGAAATTCCAAGGGCAAGCCTCTTCTAAAGATGACAAAAATAAAATGATAAGTTTGGCACTTTGGTCACCCAGTTAAGGGGAGAGCATAGGCCTGTTATCATTTTTTAATCACAGAAAATAGTGGTTCTTTTATCCTCCTAGTTAAAAGAAAATAACTAAATGATTTAAACCTACCAAGCACGAAAAATCATAGCAAGATAGCAATAACTTGGAAAAGATTGTTGTTCATTTTAAACCTCTAACAAATCTAGATGTAGATTGTTGTTTGAAGCAAAAAAAGAAAGTATTACTTTCCCCTATTATGCTATGTGAAAGATTATTGTGCAAGATAGTGAAAAAGCATAAAAAAATTGTTCAATTTTACCCCTAGGTTGGGACTATTTGAAATGTGTAATGTAAGTTGTACGCAAGATAACAAAATTACTTCTCCTACTTAGAAGCTAGATGAAATTTTCATGAACATGATACAAGATTACTCTCCCCTAATTAAAAATCTAAGTGAATATTGTATGCAAGATGATAAGATTACTCCCCTACTTAGAAAACTAGGTGCAAGTTGTATGAATACGATATGATTACTCATTCCTAATTAATTCTAAGTGACTTAATAATGCAGCTAAATGACTAAATCTAGCTCCTAATACCTGCAAACGACAGTTAGTACAGAAAATTTCATTAAAACATTACAATCTTCTGTGACAAGTTTAAATGCACGAGACTACAAATTGAATGCACAACACTGCGTGTTATATGTGTAGATTCGCAAATGTGCAGCATTAATGATTGTATGTGCAGGACTGTGCCGTGTATGCATAGAAAGGTCAAAAGCACCGTAAGATCTTTTAGATGTGCAACAATACAAGTTGGATGCACCAAAAGGTGAAAGCACAGTAGGAAGTGTTGTATGCACAGAACTGGAAGTTATATGTGCAGAAGCGACCTATCGTGACAAAACCTTCACAAAACACTCAGATGGAAGTTAAAAATTGGGCAAGGCCCCATGGTGGGTGCCAAAAATGTTAATGGAAATATTGTCAACAGTATTAACTACTAATAATCTAATAATCTCAATGAAATATAATACAAATCAAATAAACAAAGCAATATTACCTTGAAGACCGATTTACCTCAAAGCTTCCATTGTCGCCTATCTTGTATTGATCTTGTTGATGAATAGAGCTCTCAGAAGCATACTTCCTCGCTATTTAAATATGACAATACTTGAATGGCAATATGTTGGACAAATGCAATGGAGATTACCTACAATGCAACTATTGTGAAGATGGGAGATGAATGATTGAAGCCATGATTGTATGGATGTGAGGATAATGGGTATAATGCAATGAGCAATATGGATGTTTTTCCAAAGGCACGCTAGGATTCCTACAAAGTAACTTTGCTATAGCTTGTGGATTATAGAATGAGGGAATAAGCTTCCCTTTATAGGCCAAGGAAGGGCCAAATCCATGTGTCACAAGATCAATGGTGGAGACTTAGTCTTTAGAGGTGTAAGGTGAGGATTGAGTTGGTTGAGATGAGGGAGAGAAAGGGGGTAGATGTTCCTCTCACCTTGACATGGAGGAGAGAAAAAGGAGTGACATGAGTCCACATGTCAAAAGGCTCACAATGACCCAAGAGAGAAGGTCAAACAAGGAGACATGATTATAGGGAGGTTCGAAAGATTCTAGGGACTATAGAACAAGTGTCACAAAGTGTCCCTTTGACTATGATGACATGGAGAGACCATGCCCTTTGGAATAAGGATGGTTGGAGAGATAATAGGCCATGTGGGTGAGGGATAATAGACTAATTAAATATTAATATATTTAATTACATGTGCAACAAGGTGAGGTGGAAACGTGATGTGGAATTAGGGACTTAGGACTTTGGAATAGGATGATTTGGGGATTAAATAATTTGATTATTATTTAAATAATCAAGGGAAGACATTAGAAGAATGGGTTTAATTGACTTAATTAAATAAATTGATATTTATTTAATATTTAGACTAATTAATGATGAACGTTGATGAGTGCTAGGTAGCACCCATGAAAAACATATTTTTACCTCTCTTTTTCTCCCTTTTATTCCATTGTCCTGATGACTGCACCAAAATAGGCTAACAAGATTGTTCTAATGATGATTAATAAGAGATGAATTACTTAAGATCATGATTTCTGATTGAAGGACTAATGTGCATTGAATTGATGGAAATATGTAGAAATCTTCTCTTTTTGAATCAACAGGTGCAGGTGTTCAGGTAGACAGTTTTGTGTATCTCTGGAGATAGTCCTAATGATCTCCGGAGCCAACATCGGCCTACCACGACTGGTCTCCAAGGTTTCAAATTTAATTGGAGAAGTTTTTGGGATAAGAAGGTGAAGCATCTCCAAAGCTGGATTGAAGTCTTGAGTATCTCCAGAGCTGAATGAGAAGGTCACAAACATATCTCCAGAGCTACAGATAGGAACATACATCTCCAGCACCTTTTTAGAATAGTGCAGATTTCTAGCACAGCTATCGGTCAGACACTTCCAGTGGTGATCAGGATGCTCTTGATGTTACTCAAATCACCACCTGAGTAATTAAGGGCAGTCTATAGTTAACTGTTGGAAGTTTTTATCTCTTTTTGGTTTTTACATGAGTTACTGATAAATTGATTTAATACCTATATTTCAGGGCCTCACTGCCCATTTGTATCTAAAACTAAGACTTAGATTCAGTGTGGACTTCTGTTCCACTCAATCTATTTTTATTGCATGGATATTTATTTTGTAGTTAGACTGTTAGTAGAATAAAGAGATTGATGTTATCCCTTTGATGAACTAGTAGAATAGGGTGAGTGGTCTCTCATCACAGATTTAGATATAAACTTACAGAAGTAGCAGCAAAAGGGATAGCAATTATTCTTCTAATTTCTGTAATCTCATTTTGATATCAATATTTTTCTGAATGCAAAGTTGATGGAATTGGATTGAATCGAGTTGTGATATTATTCTCTTGTGCTGATTCTTTGCTTTAGTCTTCATCCCTAAGGGTGTGGATTAAGGGCCCACTCTCACCACCAAGGTAGAAGGCTAGTACTATTGTTTGTTATTTTAGGTTTTGCTTTTAAAGATACTTACCATTTTCATAGATAGATGCATGTTTCAGTTTATAGATTTACTTTAAGTAATTTACTGTTTAGTTTCATTTTCAATATTCTTGGAATTCATTTCATAGTAGATATATCAGTTTCTTTAAATCAGTAAAGGTCATTAGAGTTAGTTAGATAAAACTGGCAACTATAGGATTCCTAATTGAAGATAGCCAAGGACACAACCATGGATTTGACATCTAAAATATGATTAAAAGATGAGGTCCAATGACCCTTGTCATTTTTGGCGCCATTGCCAGGGAAGTATTGTGTTAATTAGGAAAACATAGCTAAACAGTTTTAGAATAGATTTGTATGGTTAGAGCTAGAGATTCAAAAGGAAGATACATAAAACAGACACCCCATCAACAAACTATAGGAGAAAGCAGTGGGGTGGCACAAGATCTTGTTGAAGAGACACATTTAGAACCTCTCTTGGAAGCTGCATCTAAAATTAATAATCCTTTCAATCCTCCAAATCTTCCACTTGCTGACTATATCCAATAATTACAACAAAAATTCTAGGCAGATCCTTTGATAGAACCTAATTTCCTAGAACCTCAAGGAGAAGAACCAGTACTAGACATGGATGATAATCATGAAGATGAGGAAAATCAAGCTCCAAGAACCTTCTCATATCCCATTGTTCTGGCTGCTAGAGATAATGCCCCTATGAAAAATATTTCACTTGCACACTTGCCAAATTTTAGGGGTCTTGCTTCTGAGGATCCAGATCAATTTTTGTTTGAATTCAAAGTGGTATGCCAAACTTATGATTATGGATTAGATAACCAAAAACTCAAACTGTTTCCCTCAACCCTAAAGGATTCTGCAATGAGATGGTTTATGGGCCTACCCCAAAATTCCATCCATTCCTAGGATTAGATGGAGACAAAATTCTTGGGAAAATACCAGGACCATTGTAGAGTCAGTGATAAGAATGAGGAATTATTCAAAATTAAATAGAGAGAGGAAGAGACATTAGAGGATTATGTGGATAGGTTCAACTTTGCTTTGAGAAGGTATGGCAACCCAGTAAATCACTCTTTGGCTAGAACCCTGTTTGTAAAAGGATTAGATAAAGAACCAAAATAGGCACCGGATCTAATGGGAAAAGGGAATATCAACAAAATGGATATGCCTGCTATAGAACAACTCTATAGGAACTATTCTAGAACCTAAGCTGGAGTGAGAACACCTAAATCTTTCAAAAGGAAGAATGAAATAGGATAGTTAATGGAAGAGATTGCAAATCTGAAAATAGATATTCTGGTCCAACTAAATACCACATTAGATGGGATTCAAGCAAAAACAAGAACAACTGATCAAGGTAGAACAACTGAACCACTTTCCATCTATTGTCCTATGTGTAGAAACAAGCATCTGTTGAGAGAATGCCCCTTAGACAAGTCAGAGCTCTGTCAGATCTGTGACAAGGAACATCCTACCAATCAATGTAGTCAACTTCTAGCCCTAAAAAGGTTGAGTAATAAGAATTCCATAGAAGAAGAGTTGAACTATGTAGGACAAAAACAAGCTGGGAATTTCTCTTATAATCAGTATCCAAGCTAGCCTTCTTATAGGGGTCCTTCTAATTGGGCAAATAATCAATGGAATCCAACTTGGCATGGGCCTCAAAATAATCCTCCTTGGGGACAGCAGGATTGGCCAAATCAACAATGGTAAAACCAACATTGGCAAAATTAGCCCTAGGGAAATCAACAGTGGCCACCACAGTTTGGATCACAAAATATGTAGCCTCAATGGGGTCCTCAACATGGATATAATCAACAATACTAGGGACAACCTAGATGTTTCCAACCTCAACAACAAGCATTACTAATTGGACCCCCCAACACACAAGGTCAGTCACAAAACGAACCAGTTAGCCAACCACCCTTACCAGCTTAACCTATGCCAAATCCACAAAATAAACAGGGAGCAGCTATTTACATGACAGAACAAGAAAACATGGCTGGTATTAATGCTATATATCCCAATAATCTCCAACTGTGTTCTAGGAAACCATTCCCAAGACCATCTCCTCCAACTATAGTTGAAGTAACCAATGATGTGGAACCTAAAAATTCATCCACTCAACTTCTAGAGGAGATTACTACTGGAATAGTGCAAAAAGAATTATCCTTGGATAACTCTGAAGTTCCTCCTAAAAGGCTGACTCCAGAGAACATTCCTGGAAACATTTCTGGTAAGAGCTCCGGAGATGCTCTAGAGACGGAAAAACTGGCACCATACCCAGAATGACTCAAACAACATGTTCTCCAAAAAAAGATTTTACAAAAACAAGTCCAATCTACCCTGGAATCAGAACTATTACAAGAAATTAGACAACTGAACAATGAAATTCCACTCCTCCAAGCAATCAGAGATGTGTCAGAACTAAACCAATTCATCAAACAACATTGTGTCAAAACATAGGGTAGGAAGAAAAACTTTCCTTCTACAATCCAGGTGGAAGGGAACTTAGTAGTAGATCTACTGATGGGAGAAATGTTCCTCCCAAAGTATGGAGACCCTATAAATCATGTCATAACTGTTTACATCTCAGGGGTAGAAATTTCAAATGTTTTGGTTGATTTGGGAGTAGCAATAAATGTGATGACAGTTCATACAATGGATAAATTAGCCCTCATAGGTATCCAATCTACATCTACAATCCTTCAACTTGCTGACCAGTCAGTAGCTATTCTGAAAGGGGTAATTACTGATGTTCCAGTTGTGATAGAATCATGGGAATTCTCAGTAGACTTCCTAATATTGGAACCAAGAAACCAGAGAAATGCTTGTCCACTGATATTAGGAAGACCATGGCTGGCTATAGCAGCAGCATCTATTGATTGTCGAACTGGGGATATGGTCATTTCTAATGGGATAGATTTGAAGAAAATATCTTTGTATCCTCCAGCTAAACCATCAATACATTATACAAGAAGAGTATGGGTGGATGAGCCAGATAACATGGAAAACAGTGCCTTCGTAACTATGGTCACCATCAAGGAACATTTGGGTGAGTTGGAAGAAGAAATCTACTATGATACAATAGAAGACATTACCCACCTCCTAATCAATGAGGATGTGATGAAGCTTGCATAAGCTTCTAGGAGAGAACTCCTCACTTCTGCTCATTGTACCCTAGCAAATATCATTCCTTGTAGGGAGACCTTTTACAAAGACTTAGCCACATTCCACATGTTGCTTCCACATTCTTGTCCCCTCAATACCATGACTCCAGTATATGGATTGACTACATCCATGGATCAAATTACAAAACAGGTCATGATTTTACCAGGAAAGACACTTAATATCAACACCCATTTAGCAGTAAATCAAGAAGGAAAACTCATCCAACTCCTGATTTCCCATTTAGCAGCCTTTGCTTGGGAATACCAAGATATGAAGGGCATCCCTCCTAAGATCTGTACCCATCATATATACATTGAAGATATCAAACTTGTCAAACAACCCCAGAGAAGATTGAATCAATCTTTAAAAGACATTGTTAAGACTGAAATAGAAAAATTGCTGCAAGAAGGATTTATATATCCAATCTCAGACAGTCAATGGGTATCACCCCTAGTCATAGTGCCTAAAAAGAATGGGAAATGGAGGGTGTGTATTGACTATAGAGAGCTAAACAAAGCTACAAAAAAGGACTACTTTCCCTTACCATTCATTGACCAAGTGTTGGACAACCTTGCTGCGAGAAAGTATTTTTCTTTCCTAAATAGGTTTAGTGGGTGTAACCAAATCCAAGTAGCACCTGAAGATCAGGACAAAACCACTTTCACCTATTCTTGGGGAACTTTTTCCTACAAAGTTCTTCCATTTGGACTATGTAATGCCCCAGCTACATTTCATAGGCTTGTTTTAGCCATTTTTGTTGAATTAGCAAATGAGTGCATGGAGGTCTGTATGGATGACTTTACTGTATATGGGGACAACTTTGAGGAAGCTCTCATAAACCTCGAGAAAGTATTGAAATGCTGTGAGAAGAATCAATTATCCCTTAGCCATGAAAAGTACTTCATGATGTTGGAGGAAGGAATTGTATTGGGACACCACATTTCAGCAAATGGGATCAAAGTAGATCAAAACAAAATAGAAGTAATCAAACAGTTACCTTCACCTAAAAATCAGACAGATGTTAGAAGTTTTCTAGGTCATGTAGGCTACTATAGGAGATTCATAGAAAATTTCAGCAGAACAGCTGCCCCCCTGTTTACCCTACTTAATAAAGACAGAATTCTTATGGACAGCAGACTATCAATCAACATTTGAAACCCTAAAAGATAAGCTTACTGTCACACCTATTTTGAGAGGACCTAATTGGACTTTACCATTCCACATACAAACTGATGCTTCAAATGAGTCCATTAGGGTAGTCTTAGGATAGGAGGAAGGAGAAAGTATGCATGCCATCTATTACATTAGCAAAAACCTTATCTCTACAGAAAGAAATTACACCACAACTGAAAAAGAATTCTTCGCAGTCATCTATGCTATAAACAAAATCAGACATTATATCACTGGATATAAAATATTTGTTCAATTGATCATGTAGCCATCAAATACTTAATGAATAAGCCAATAGTGGGTGCAAGGATCATTAGGTGGTTATTGCTATTGTAAGAATTTGACATTACCATAGGTGATAATCCAGGCAAGTTTAATTTGGTTGTTGACTTTTTGTCAAGATTGCATACAGGAGGAGAAAACCAACCAGTGGAGGACAGGTTTCCAGATGAACATCTTTTTGTTATCTCATCTACTGCACCTTGGTTTGCTGACATAGCTAATCTCTTAGCTACAGACTTGTATCCATCCCATTTTACCTCAAAACAGAAGAAACGCTTAGTTAAGGAAAGCTTATCTTAAAAGTGGTTAAATGGTTTGCTATTTAAATGTGGTCTTGATTTCATTTTACACGTGTTTAAAAGCTGATGAAATTTTTGATGTGTTGAGAGCATGTCATGATGAACCATCTAGTGGGCATTATTCTTCCCATAGAACTATCCACAAGATCCTGGGAGCTAGTTACTACTGGCCCTCTATTCATAAGGATACCAAGAAGTATGTGCAATAGTGTGATCAGTGCCAAAGGATGGGACAACCAACATTCACCCAGGAGATGTTACTGCATCCTCAAGTAATGATGGAGCCATTTGAATAGTGGGGTCTAGACTTTGTGGGACCAATTTCTCCACCTTCATCAGGCAAAGAGTATATTATAGTATGCACAGACTATGTGACTAAATGGGCTGAGGTTCAAGCTTTGCAATTTGTAAGAGAAGAGAAAGTTGTTGATTTCCTTTATAATAAGATTTTCTCAAGGTTTGGAGCCCCAAGATTCATAATTTCAGACAGAGGACCTCAATTTACTTCATAGGTAATCAGAGCATTCACATATCTATATCAAGTCAAGCATAAGAAATCTTCACCTTACCATCCTCAAGCCAATGGGCAGGTAGAGGTGACTAATAGGGAACTTGAGAATATTTTGATAAGGACAATGGCAATGAATAGGAAAGATTGGGCTAACAGATTACCTGAAGTAGTTTGGGCTTACAATACCACTTGGAAGTCCACAACAAAATTCTCACCTTATGAATTAGTTTATGGAAAAAAGCCTATTATGTCTATAGAATTTGAACTGCAGACACTTAAAACTGCATTAAATATTGGTCTACCATTGTCCATAGCCTAACAAAACAGAATTCTTTAGATCAATGAGTTAGATGAAATCCGGACAGAAGCCATTCAGCAAACAGAATTGGTCCAGTATCAAAGGAAGCAATGGCATGACCAACACATCAAGAGGAGGACATTTCAACAAGGTGATTGGGTTCTTCTTTATGATTCTAAATTCAAGGAGTTCAAAGGGAAGTTACAAACTCATTAGATGGGTTCTTAGATGAAAGAAGTTTTTGAGAATGGAACAGTGTTTTTGGAACCTATTGATGGAAGCACGGACATATTTTTAGTGAATGGCCACCGAATTAAACTCTATAAAAGGCCATCCACTAAGGAAGACTTTATCAAAGATTTGTGTTTGGTTACAGGGGACACATCCTCTGTCATAATTTTGGACTGACAAAAAAAAAGAGAAGGTTGAAAACCAGCAAATGATGGCCTTCTTACAAAAAAAAGAAGGTTGAAAACCAGCAAATGGCGGCCTTCTTAAAAAAAAAAATTTAAAAATGAAAAAAATGAGGAAGATAGAAAACTAGTAAATGGTTGTCTTTCTCGACCAAGGGGATTGAAAACCAACAAATGGTGGTTCCCTTCTTCATGCCAGATAAGAATAATCAAGCTATGGAGGTGATCAGGTGCCTGGAGTTCCTCAAACACACCTCCGGTGCTTGCAAATAGGAGCACCTCCAGCACTTCACGAATAAGGAGCACCTCCGGTGCTCCACCAATAAAGAGCTATTCAAAATATAATAAATTGGGAGGGGACCCACCTCTCCAGGTAATAAAGTAGAGATGTCATTTGATGATCATCATGACTCATCCTACACTTTATGATAGGAACAAAGATGAAGTCAACACACATCCCGGGAGAAATCATTACTCTCATTTGCATGGGTACTTACAAAGGACTATGATGACATCACCTAGATACATGGATTCTTGAACCATTCTGTGGGAATGATTGCAAGTTGTGTGACAATAAAGATGCTGATGTCATTTCAAGCCATGAAGAAGCTGCTCAGGTACCATGTCGCGTCAAAGTCTCATCAACGCCGCAGCATTTTAGCCAAGTACATCGGTTCCTCATCATTACGATTGGTTTAGGTAATTCTCTCTTAATTAAACATTAATTAGCAACTACCTTGACATTTCTATTTTTAGGTGCCGTCATTATGACATGTCCTCCTATCATAATTTTCTTTCACAAATTCATGCATGCCGCCATCTTTGCTGCATTGTCACCATGCCTACGGAATGTCCCATCACTCTGCTGCAATTATGACTACATAAGCACTCTAACCAATTTCAAGTTCTTTTTCCATAGTCCAAGCCATTAAACAAATTGACATAATAATCCTCATTCAAAACTATAAAATACCCTGAAGAACAGAGTCAGCTGATAGAATCCTCTGGAGCCTATGGAGTTAAAGGAGAAAGAACAAATTACATAGGAGAGTGAGGGATTTAGCACAGAGGGTAAAAAGGGACTTAGAAATGGGGCTTAAGAAGAAATCAGAGCCGGAAAGTGTTACAGGTCTTTTGTAAGATGATGCTGCAGCAGACATTTTGAGGAATGCAAGATGGCTAGAGTTTTTAGAAAAGTTTGAAGGGTTTCAAGAGGATATTGTTGATGACTTCCTAAGAAACCTAAGGGACAATCAAATAGTTGTAAGGGGAGTTCAAGTCAATCTCTCTGCAACCACTATAAGTCATATTTCTGGATTGCCTGAACAAGGTGAGAGGTTCTACCATTTAAAAACTTTATATGCTGATTTGATTAGGAATTTCTCTGTTGAAAGTGAACATGCAATACAGTTGCATTCAAGTAAGAACGAGGTTAAAGGAATTCTTAGGTCCTCACTTCCAAACCCTTAGCAATCTGTAGCTATGTGGTTGATTAAATATTTCACATGTGATGGTCAATTTTCCTTAGTTCTAGGACCAATAATGAAAATGTTGATTTTTCTGAGGCATGGGAATGCACACCCTGAATTCAGCATAAATATTCCCAACTTTCTATACTCTACCATTAGAGCAACTACAGAAAAGTATCAGCAAAACAAGGGTCCTATGAAACACCATGGCCTCATTTTTCTGATAGTCAAACATCACTTTTTGTCTCAAGCTAATGGGGAAGAATTATGGAAGACATTTCTAGATAACAAACCCCAAGACAAAGAACTAGAGAGGGCTCAGGAAGTGGGTGAGGGTTCCTCTACCTAGAAAGAAGAGGAGATAGAGCCTTCAACTTCCTCTACAACTAGTGAAAAAGGTAAAAAGTCCTCACTGGAGGCAACTTCTTCTGCTACCCCTGTTTCTGACAAGAAAAGGAAAGGAAAAGAAATTAGAGAACCTATTATTGAGCATACACCATATATGACTCGCTCAGCAAGGAGAAAGATGACTTTGGCTGAGGAGTCTTTTCCAAAGGAACCAATGAGGGAAAGCCAGGGTCAGAAAACAAAGAGAATTTCAAAGAAAATTGACTCTAACATAAATTATTGGGCTGAAGAGCCATCCCATGACTCAGATGAAATTCCTCTAATAAGAAAGAAGAAACAGAGAGAGGTTTCTCTTGAGCCATCTGTTCATCTAAGTCCAACTTCACAACATTCTCCTACTCTGGAGTCAGAACAAAAAGAAACTTATACTATTTGCTTTGATTATGAGGATGATACACCTGCTTCGGAGGCACCTGCTCCACCTATGCTATAGAGAAGCAAAAAGAAAAGGTAGCTCTCCCAGGCTGAGAAAGATATTGCTCTCCTAGCTGAAGTCCTTTTGGGTTTTAGAACTTCTGAGGAGAAAGCTGGGCCTTCATCAATGCCAGTAGTTGCAGAGAAGACCCAAGAAGAAATTCAGGATAGGGAGGCTGTAGAGGAAGTTGAAGAAGAGCAGATGGATGCAACTGGCAGTGAAGTGCCAATGGCTATGGGAGCCCCCGATGTATAGCAAACAGAAGAAGAAACATGAGCATATTCTCATCCCTCTGACCAAGAGGATACTGAAATTTTAAAAGAACAGCAGATGTTAGAAGAGATTGATAATCTAAAAAGATTATTATAGGGGAAGAACCAGATTATCATTGACCTTAAGAAAGTCAAGATGGAGATAGAGGAGCAAAAATAGGTAATTGAGAAACTGTAAACAGAGCTCCAAAGTAAACAACAAATAATTTAGGAGAAGGAAGCAGAATTAGAAGCCCAGAAGACTGAGACAGCTAAAATCCATAAGGAAAAGGAGGCAGAGGCAGTACAAAACATTTCTGATCTTACCAAAGTTAGAGACAATGGTCTCATAATAATTACAGCATTAATTGAGAAAGTACAGAGCCAAGATAAACAATTGACTTGGGCCAACAATAAAATAGATGATCAGGAGGAATATATTCATGAGTTAGTTGGCCCAGAGGCAACTAGTGAGCAAGAGGTACAAACAAATCCATATGTGGGTCCAATCCCCATTGATATACCTAAGGCCCTATTCCACTGGGAAAGGAGATGTAGAGAATATGAGGCTTAAAAGCCTATGTTGCAATTATAGAGGGCAGTTACTGCCATGACAAAAAGAGTAGAAACCCTGGAGGAAAAAGTCATTCAGATGGCCTCCATTTCTTCTGAGATTCTATCTTGCAGGCCTCCAAGTGCTAGTTATGCTATGTTCTTACAAGAGAGAGTCCTGCAGAGGAAGTTATCTTTGGTCCTATTTGATCTGACTAAGAACACAGAGACAGCAAAGTGGTTCATGGAAGCATATACAAGGAGTTCTGATGAAGACAAATTTTCTGTGTGAATTATATTTGCATGGTTTATGTGTTAATGATATGACCTTCATTATTAATTATTTTGTAGGGGAATGCTAGCTCAAAGCATTCATGTCACTAATGAGACATCATTAGATTTGGAATGAGAGAATGGAGGCTCATCTCAAGAAGGATATAGAAACAAATCTTTTCATCAGAAAGGGGTGTCCAAACCCTTATACTTTTGAGGTCTAATTCAAAGCATATGTCTATCACCCTGAAAGTCATACCAAAGTTTTTCCATTGTATCTAAAAAATCTGCAAGAGTGTTCCATTGATTTTGATCTCTTTATGAATAGTTTAGCCAATCCAGTGCTTGCAGTAGCAAAGAAAAGGTGGAACATTCTAACTTCAGAGCAAAAAATGAGAGAAGTGGTGACTCTTGCTAACTTAAGATTATTTATGAGGAAGGCAAGATTAATATCCAAAATGATGGATAAACACAAACAGGAGTGGATAGGTGGCCATTTCAGACCCCCTCTCATCATTGAGCCATTGCCTATCTGAGTTGAGCAAATGGACGATGATAAGTTGCAAGAGTGGTTGAAGCAGGTTGATCGGTATAGGGGAAATGGTAATACCAACAGCACCACTTGGACTACCTATGCACAAGACTACAGCTTGACTGACAAGATCTTCCACCAGAATAAATCCAGATTGTGAGAAGCAGGAGGACCTGCTAATCCTTAAGTATAGGGGAAATGATGAGTGCCAGGTAGCACCCATGAAAAACATCTTTTTACCTCTATTGTCCTTATGACTACACCAAAATAGGCTAACAATATTGTTCTAATGATGATTAATAAGAGATGAATTACTTAAGATCATGATTTCTGATTGAAGGACTAATGTGCATTGAATTGATAGAAATATGAAGAAATCTTCTTTGTTTGAATCAACAGGTGCAGGTGTTTGGGTAGACAATTTTGTGCATCTCCAAAGGTAGTCCTAATGATCTCCAGAGCTAACATCAACCTGCCATGACTGGTCTCCAAGGTTTCAAATTTAATTGGAGAAGTTTTTGGGATAAGAAGGTGAAGCATCTCCGGAGCTAGATTGAAGTCTTGAGCATCTCCGGCGCTGAACGAGAAGGTCACAAACATATCTCTAGAGCTACAGATAGGAACATACATCTCCAGCACCTTTTTAGAAGAGTGCAGATTTCTAGCACAGCTGTCGGTCAAACACTTCCAATGGTGATCGAGATGCTCCTGATGTTACTCAAATCATCACCTGAGTAATTAAGGGTAGTCTATAGTTAACTGCTCGAAGTTTTTATCTCTTTTTGGTTTTTGCATGAATTACTGATAAACTAATTTAATACCTATATTTCAGGGCCTCTCTGCCCATTTATATCTAAAACTAAGACTCAGATTCAGTGTGGACTTCTGTTCCACTTAATCTATTTTTATTGCATGGATATTTATTCTGTAGTTAGACTGTTAGTAGAATAAAGAGATTGATGTTATCTCTTAGATGAACTAGTAGAATAGGGTGAGTGATCTCTCATCATAGATTTAGATATAAACTTACAGAAGTAGTAGCAAAAGGGACAGCAATTATTCTTATCATTTTTGTAATCTCATTTTGATATCAATATTTTTCTAAATGCAAAGTTGATGGAATTGGATTGAATCAAGTTGTGATATTATTCTCTTGTGTTGATTCTTTGCTTTAGTCTTCAGCCCTAAGGGTGTGGAGAAAGGGCCCACTCTCACCACCAAAGCAAAAGGCTAGTATTGTTGTTTGTTATTTCAGGTTTTGCTTTAAAAGATACTTACCATTTTCAAAGATAGATGAATGTTTCAATATATAGATTTGCTTTAAGTAATTTACTATTCAATTATGTTTTCAATATTCTTGGAATTCATTTCATAGCAGATAGTTTAGTTTCTTTAAATCAGTAAAAGTCATTAGAGTTAATTAGATAAAACTCGCAACTATAGGATTCCTAATTGCAGATAGCCAAGGACACAGCCTTGGATTTGACATCTGAAATATGATTAAATGATGAGGTACAACGACCCTTGTCAAACGTGAATGAAATAGATAAATTGATGAATTTATTTAAATGATAGAAGAATGGGAATTAAATAAATAATAATATTTATTTAATGTCTTTGCCATTTTTAGGTGTATATAGTTTCACCTTTTTCAAATCTGAAAGATGCGTCACACTCTATGCTTTTCTAGCTATATGTTTTTAAAAAAAATGAATTCCATTTTTTGTTGATCGGGTTAGGTTGGCTGGAAAATTACTTTTTAGTTTTAAAAAAAAGTCACATAAAAAAATCATAACTAATTATTTTATTGGAAAAAAATTTCAAAAAAATATGCATCACATCCGGGCGTGAGTCATTTACTTATTTTGAAATATTCAAAAAAAATATTTTTTTTGTTCATAGTTAGGTTGGCTGGAATGACACCCACTTTTTATTTTTTTCTGAAAAATCTAATAGTTGTTCATTGAAATATTCATTTTTCACTAAGTAAATTTAGTTTTATTTTAAATAGTAGCCCATAAACTACATTCAATTCTCTACAATTTTTGTTCTTACATATTTTTCAAATTGTGTAGATAATCCATTCAAATTTTCACATGAACTTGATTAAGTCAGATTTTTAGTATTTTCATTGCCACTTAGAGGTATTGTTTGGCCCATCATGATCTTACACATACCCAGATTCATAAAATTAGGGTTAGATTTTTCAAGCCTTGGTGGAAGGATTGCAAATGGTATCTTGACACACCATTTTGTAATTATAGTCATCATAAAGGTTATTTGTGGCTTTCACCTCATCTACCTAGGTTGGTCAACTAAACATCATTGGCAGTTTTAGTTTTATCTTGGTACTTGGCATCACTAATTCTAGTCTACATGGTCATCCATTCTTGATCCTAAATTGGCTCATTTTTCCTAGTGCATTACTTATCAAGGCCTTCTGCTTGGTTCTTGTTTAACTCATTTAGGAGTTATCAATGCTCATTCTCCATTTTCTGATAGTCTGGGACTCTCAAGCATCTCTTTTGGTTTTACACCAAAGCCCAAGAAGCTTGGAATTTGATACATGGTTTTTTCAAGTCTTTTTGGCCTAATCCTTTCTCCTGGCATATGGTTTTGTTAGTGGATTGGCCTAGTCTCCTATTCAAGTATACCTAGATTTAGCATGCTTTTAAGGTGGAAATTCTCTTCAATATTTGGAAAGATAGAAATTCAACTCTTTTTCCAAATATTGATGTACCAATAACTGCCTACCTGTAATGCACCTTACCCCCCAATCAAATCTATGAAAAGAATTAATACATGTGTACAAATATTACAAATTTTTTAATAAGGAACCAATACATGTGCACATATACATGTGTAATAATACATTCAATATGTCACATCAAAGAAACAACTAATCATATGGTGACACATAAAGCAATAGTAAGGTGATCGGTAATAGATGCCTTGGTGCGCATGTTTCGGTCCAACTATCTTTTTGAATGTTTTTGGACAACTCGGTGAAGATGTAGCTGATTGGGCTACACAATTGATATCTAGAACCCCAAACAATAGCTTTAAGCTCTTTAGTCACTACAAAGAAACTAAAAAAAAATTGTCAAAATCCAATCTACAGTTTAGGAACTTAAGATGCATGAAATTAGGGTGCGCTGGGTCCTCTCCCCTATTAAGTTTTTAGTTAATAAAAAATAAAATAAAACTTATTCATAAATAAATTTATTAAACTCATAAGATGCCCAGGTATGTAAAAACGTCCCACCATTGGTCCCTCTTCCATACTTCGGGCTAAGTCCAGCTAAAATAATTGACAATTTTTTAGTTGCTTATCTAATTTGACCATAACAGAAGCAGCACACTAGGAGTGGCACTCCTTTTTACAACGCCCAACTTCAAGCAAGGAAGTTTTTTATAGTAGAAGAAATATCACAGAAACTACCCAACAAACTCTAGGTAGATAACTTATTTTGAAACTTATGGGTGATCCGTGTCTCATTGCTATTTATACGGTGAAGTTTGTTGGAGGGCAGATCACATGAAATTGTGTAGAGTGTTCCTTTGTACTGTGGAAACAACCAGGAAATAAAGAAGAAAATGACATAGAAAGGTGTAAATGTACCTTTCTGATGCATATTGGTGGACTTTCTTTAAATTATATCTCTTCATTGTAGCTACGTACTTGACACTTTGTCAATAATATCAGGCGGAAGCATTTTCATTGCAGTTGCTTAGAAATGGAGAATCATCTACAAATTTGTAATCTATTTGCCACTTTTCATAAGAATGTATGATTACAACCCACATAGAAACACATGGAGAGGGCAAAGGATTGTTTAATCTATAAGAACTTGTCTAATAGATTGGGTACCCTTGTCAAAGCCTTCAATCCTTTAGTTCAGCAGATTTGTGTGCTTGATTCGCAAGAACCCAAACACGAACAAAGTCCCACACTCCAAAAAAAATTAGGCACCCTTATCAAAGCTACTGAATTGGTGAAAAAATGTGAGAAAGGAAGTCCCTTAAATGTGTTCCTAAAGTGGAGATATGATTCTCAGATGCTTAATCTGGAGAAGGACATTAATGACTACATCTACCACCGATGGCTATGTTTCTAGCTAGGAAGAAGTTTGCATCAGACCTCAAAGATGCCTGGGATGTACAGGGTATCTAGGTGCAATCAGTAGCAGATCTGAGCTTGTTGATGAATGATTCAATTTTCAAATAGGCATCCAAGCTCACTGGTGACCCACATGAGAATACTCTCATGCTTCATTGGTCTGAAGGATATGCTGATAACACTGGTAGCTGTAATTCAAGCTGTAAGAGTATCCCAGAAATGCCTAGAGTTTTAGTAGGATATGATGATTAAATTTGAAGGAGATTCTGTTCCGGAAGGAGGCGTCACTCGTAGGTGTGTAATGAATGGGAGGTGAGAGGAAACAACTGTGTCATTGGCTCTGTTAGCACAGTAAAATTTTCAAAATTTTACTATTCCCTTACTCCATCATATTTGAATAAACCCTAAGGAATATCCCAAAAGGACCACAATATAAAATTTTTGTATCTCATAAAATGTCTAGGGATGAACAGTGTCGAATATCATCAAAATCAATCCATCGGCATGAGGTCGTGTGGCTTACACCGATACACAAGGAATTGTTTGAAAACAACCATCGGCGTGAAAATAGAGATCGGAGAAAGAATTATGGAGCTCACCGATGGAGTAAGCAACACCGATGACTTTACATCGGCAAGAAAGGCAAGTGGTCATGCCGATCGGTATGACAAATATCTATCGGATGATCTTTTAGAAGTTGCCCCGACGGTATATATCATACCGATGAAGCACTTTCGGCAAGAGTTTTACCGAACAGCATGCGAGGGTAACAAAGCAATAGTCATCGGTGAGAAATGAACCATCGGAATAGAAAACAAGTAAGTCTCCGACGATCAAGAGTCCTGGCGATAAGAAAGTTATCGGCAAGACTCTCAGCGATGCATCTTCATCGGGATAGCTTGACATATCGGAACAAAAGAAGCAAGTCTTGCCGATTCATAAGTCACGGCGATCAAAAGATATCGGTGACACTTTACTAAACTTTGCCCGATGAAGGATGTGATAAAGGGCATCGGGGAGATGATTTGGATCGGGATATCTTGAGAAAGCTATCCCGATAGAGAATGTCATTCCGATAAAGATAAAAGTTCATACATAAACAGACTATAGGTAAGACAATAAAGATCGGGGAGACATAATTTTAGTATCCCGATGGTCTCAGTCTTCCCGATAAGCAAAGTATATCGGTGGGACTTGCCATATCGCGGAGAGATCTAAAACCCTTGGCGATGAAGGAAATCATGCCGATGGTCACACCCACTTGAAATATGATACTACATGACATCGGGGATACTATTGAGGGATCACGCCGATTGACCGTCCGCGCCATAAAAAAGGGTTGAGGTCGTCCAGACATTTCAAAAAGCACGCCGATAGGAAGAGTTATGGCGATGTGACACTTCACAGCGATGAACATTGAATTGATCAGATAATTAATACAAAACGGCTACAAAGTTCATACGATCATTATAATTGCAAAAAACCGTCCGAGAGCAGAATACAGAAGAATTCTCAGGGCAAAAGCAAAGGCTTCCAATTCCAGCCATCGAGCGACAGGTACACATACACAAACCACTATATTACCTGTATTTTAATTTCCTGCCAAATTTTTCAAAAATGGAAACTTCGGGGAAAGGAAAAGGAAGAAAATCACAAGGGGAAACCAGTAAACCAAAGAAGCAAAAAACTGATCAAACCCCTGAAGAAAAAGTGAAAGACAGGAAACTAAATCAGGACTTGATTGATCAGTTGCCTGGGTCAGCTCCCAAGGCCAGGAGGTCTGCCCAACTCAGGGCAGAAGTAGAAAAATTAGAAGACAAACATAAGCGCCTGGGAGATATTTGGACCCCAATTAGGGGATATGAACTCTTCAGGTTTCATTACAACAGAAGATTTAGAAATGCCCCTGTGTCAAACCCATGGCACATGAATTTAGGCAAACTGGTTGTACCTAATGTATTCTTGAATGTAGAACTCCTGCAACTGTTAGCCAGGCATTACAATTCAGGCCTGAAAGCTATCTGCAACCCTCAGGGAGAACCAATTGTACACCTATCAAAAAATGCTATTTGTGAGGTGTATGATTTGGATGATTTGTGCACTGTCCCTGTTGTTTATGAAGATTTGGATAAAGAATACTGGAGAATGGATACAACCTACAATGGATGGAGGTTACCCATTCATAGACCCAGGATTGAAGGAGAAGTGATACCCTTGACTGAGAATGATGGCCCTCCCTTTCATGTATCCATTTTTGAACCATACATTCAATATACTTACTATTCAGTAGGCCAAGTCCTTGGCTCAGAGGTCCCTGAGTTCATGGCTATTCCTCTAATGGTCATAACCTCTGATATTCAATGTCACAATGCCAGACAGTTTGATTATGCCTCCTATGTTGCTACTAGAATAGACTCTGGTCTATCTGCAATGAAAAACAATGCTCCAGCATGCTCTTTTGAGCATTACTCGATGCTCATGCATATGGTCTTATACTACGGCCAGGAAGTAGGATTGTGGCCAAATGAGCTTCAAGTTGTTGCTGCGGGTAAGAAAGGGGAGAAGATACCTGTACAAATGTGGACCAGAATCTGGGATAGCAGGTATGCTAACTCCAGCTATGCTCAATTTGAAGAGCATTGTGTTAAAGTGCTGTATAGGTATTTCAACCACCCCTGTGAATATTCAATTTCAGATGAAATAAAAAGATTCCTCAGACCAAAAGATTTTGGTGGCCCCCCTGCTGTCACTCATAATTGGGGAGACTGGTATTGTTTTGAGGATGCTACTATGATCAGAGTGTATGGTTTTGAGGATGCTCCCTTTATATTGCCTAAAACTGTCCCTGACAGGATTGCATATTTGGAAATAATTAGGCAAATGCATTGTTCCAATGTCATGCATCTAAGTTCGCATGATAAACAATCATTCATGCCTAGTACTTTGTGTTTTGGAGATTTTACTGTGGTTTCAAAAGAAGGGTACAATCTCATTTTGGATAAACTAATGCATTATAACATGGTGACTGCTGAGGTGAGGAAAGGGTTTGACCCTGAGGGTTTCATTGACTATGCAAGAAGAAAACAAAATCTCAGTGGATACATGCACATACATTATCCACATGATGATGTCATTAGAAATTTGGAAGAGGCTGAAGTCGATTTGGTGGTGGAGAAATATAACAGAGATTTGAATGAAAAGAAAAAGCAGTTGGCAGAAGTTGAAGTGGTATCCTCTGAAGAGGAAGAATTGACTGAACAGCCACAAGATAAGACAATAGAAATGTCTAAAAGAAAAATGCAACAATATCAGCCTCCAGTTGTGATACATGATGAGGAGGGGTCTGCTGATGAAGATCCACGCCAAAAGGCTTATGATTCTTTTGTGTCAGATGATACATTCATTCATTCGAAGGAATTTAAATCATTCCTGTATAAATACAAGGGAAAGGAAATTAGAGAGTCAGTAGATAATGTTTCTGCTGACAATGAAAAACAGTTATTAGAGATGTTAAAGGAGACAGTGGACAAGGAAATGCAGGATATGACACCAAGCAGAGGCAGACAGCTGCTTAAAGATGCGGGGGTTATGATTTTTCCCGGCTTGGATTTAAATTCTGCTCTGGTTTTTGATAGTTTTTTGAATAATGCTGATGATAAGTATAAGCTTACTCCAGAAGGAGTTAATGAAGTCTATATGGGAACGAGATACAATAATGATGAAAATTCTTTAATGATATGGGCATTGTATCCTCCCCATAAGAAGACGGCCATCATAGACACTGAAAAAACTTTTGGCCATGTTATGACTTTTAGAGCAGGTGAGACTGACCCCATAATTACTGCAGACATTGGTATCAATGTTGCAAAATTGAATAAAGCACAAGCTCAGATGTTAATCAAGGAAAGGGATGCTTATAAGCTGAATTGTGAAAGATTAACAAAGGAGAATGACTACTTGAAGGACGCTGTTAAGAGCACCTTTGGGCAATCTACGAAGAGAATAACTCAAGGTGAGAGCTCACAAAGTAGTCAAGAGATATCCCATGATCAAGCCAAACAAATTCAAATAGATGCATTTGTTACAATACTGCAGAGCAGGTATGCAAACATGGTACGGTGGTTAAACCAGTTTTGGGATAACTACTCGGAAAATCATAAAGCAGTCAAAGAACATGAGAGGCTTGATCAGAGGATACAAGAAAAGGTGATCGAGTTGCAAAACAGAGGTACCACTGATAGCACAGATATCTCTGATGCAAGAGCATTGCTCAAAAGGCACCAGAATTATTATGATAAACTCAAAGCTGATGCTAAGGAAGGGACTGATGCATCAGACGCAGGGGTGCCCAGAATATTCAAAGATAATGGAGAGGTAAAGAGCAAAGAAGAGTGGACTATTGATTGTCAAGTTATATTACACAAAGCCACAGGAGCCCTAAAAGATAAAGCCTCTGTATCTACAGAAGTTTGCAAGCAACTGGAGGAAATGATCACCCTCGATATAATCACCAGGAGTGCAGTCGAGCTTACTGATTCTCACCGTGCGCAGGAGTACTTGGATCATATAACAAAAGTCTATTTATGGCTAAACAGAGCCTAACTAAGATTATGTAATTATTGTTTGTATTGGTTAAAATCCCAAGAGACTTATTGAAGAGTTGTATCTCTTCATGAAAATATCTATATAAGTTCAAACAATCTATGCTGAAAAATTCATCAGCAGTAGAAGATATTTAGATATACATATACATAATATTCCAGAATGATCATGTTGCATATTTTATTTTGAAGAAGAAATTTGAAGTTCTCTGATTCAGTATTTCCATTTGGGTATCAGTTATTTGTTGAAATTATTCAGTTGTGTGGCTGTCTCCATTTCTGCATTTCCCTGTTATTCAGATTAAACTATCAAGTATATATTTAATCTGTCAATACACATTCGCTGTATCTGTGTGATCAATTCGGTTGGTGTCCATCCTAAGGAATTAAACCCTTCTGATTTATTCACAGTAACCTGGAAGTAGTAAGTTGGGATTACTAAGTAGAGCCATATAATTAGGATTGACACACTGTCTCCAGTAAAATATTATCTGTAATCTTGTCTTTTCATTTCATTTGGTTCCTTCAAGTAAGGATTAAAGTACCTTCTGGTGAATTATAAAGATATCTGATTTTATTTGGTTGGATTATCAAGAAGAGTCTGTCAGTCATTTACTTGCACATTTGTACAAGCTATAAACCAGAACTGTGCCAAATATCTAGAATTATTACCATTTAGAAACTACTGGTCTTAGTCCTTCAAATTGACTCTGTTACCCAACAAGGCACTGGTCTTATTCAACTCATTAATTAAAACCTTTTTTTGATATTGCTTATACAATTTCTGCCAATCACCTATTAAACATTACACATAGAATTAATTAGTCAGCTTTGTCATCTATCATACATCCTATGCCATTGTAGATAGACCTAGTTAGTCCATTCATCCACACTCAGACTGCTTTAATATTTTAAGGTTCACCCACCTAGGTGTAGCAGGACCTAAAGTGTAGGAAATCATCAAACCTTGAAGGTTGATTTCGTCAAGTTAGTTCAAAAACGTTGCAAATCCAAATATAGAGCCTGGCATCCTCTTAGGATTAGTAACTTGTATTTTTGAGACCTAACAAATTGGCGACTCTACTGGGGAACTTAGTAAAAAGACCTTAGAATTTAGTCCTTTCTTTCATAGAGTCATTTAAAATTTCTTTTTGGTAACTCTGTTGGTGACAAAGAACCTTACAGATAAAAATACAAACTTTTCCTATTCAATAGGTGGCGACTCTAGTTACAATCATAACAAAAAATTTCAAATGGATGGTAGGAGATCCAAGATGGAAGGCAGAAACTTGCAGTCATCTCCACCACTTAGAAACATCTCCAAAAGAAATATGAATCCAAAATATTCCCACCAAGACAATAATCTAGATATCCAGGAGAATGATTCAGAACAAAATATTGCAATTCACAATAAATTCACACCTCTACATGATTCAAACGAGAACCTCAGTGGAGCAACTGATGATATTTTGGCAAGGTACAGACCCACTCCTCAAGAACAGCGGGATCATGATGCAAAGGTCATGAGGGATATTGATAGGAACCAGGCTGAACATGATTTCAAGGTCTCGTTTGACCAGGGAGAAGAGATAGGATATGAATTGTCAAATCAGGGAATAAATGACAATCCAGAATATCAGGAAATAAATAATCAAGACATGAGTGATGAGAAACAGGAAATACTCATGCTCAGGAAAGAACTCGAAAGGTACAAAATACAAGAGGAGAAGGAGTTATTGCAGCAAGAAATTCAACAGAGGAGAAATAAAGCCAAAATAGCTCCCCCCAAATATGTACCCCCGCATAGAGGGAATATTTCAAGGAATACACAACAAAATACAAATAGTGCTCAAAACTCACATGCTTCTGGAAGTCATCAGAACACTATTTCCCAAATCCCCAGACCACCTCCCATAAGTAATGCATCCCTACATGTGGCAAATAATTACCCACCCCCTGGTCAACAATATTATAGGCCACAAAATCAACACATAAATCCCCATATGAACCAACATCAACAATATGCATATCATCAGCCACCAGGTGGATATAATTACTATCCCAATCCACCACATCTCAATTTTCCTCCCCAAAACCTTGCTAATATATGCAGTCAATTTGATTTAACTGGATATCAGTTATATCCATATCCTATGGATAGTACTTGGAGAAACATGGTTCCCAAGTTTACTGGAAACAATGCAGTATCTGCAGAAGACCATATCAGAAGTTTTAATGCTTTTGTACAGGATATAGGTATGGACTGGGAAGACATTAGAATGAGGTTATTTATGATGTCCCTCACTGAAGATGCCAGAGATTGGTTTAATAGCTTGCCCGATGCATCAATCAATTCAATAACTGATTTCCATAACCAGTTTAAGGATCAGTATGGTAACCAATACGCTCCTGAGTTTGCACTACATGAACTAATAAGTATGCAGAAGTATCAAAATGAATCAGTATTTGATTTCAACCTGAAGTTTTCCAAGTTACATAATAAGGTACCACATGGAGCCAAGTTATCTGACCAGGCAGCACTGAGTATCTATATGAAGGCATTTGACCCCAAAACAGGATATGAACTCAGAAACCGGTGTCCTGCAACGTTGGCTGAAGCACAGAAAATAGCCATAACTATTGAAAATAATAGAAAAGCTGCAGAAATGGTCAATAAAAGGGAAAATCATAGAAGTCTTCAGAATTCAAATGCTCAACAGATTAAACCAGAGGGTCAGCATAGGCAGGATAGACCTAGGTTACATGATATGCCTTACAATACAAATTGGAAGGATGGAAGACCTATTGACAACAATAGAAAGCAGCCATATGGAAAGGATACTCCTGATCCATTGAAGAGAAACATGGCACATATGGCAGAAAATAAACCTTGGTGTTCTGTATGTAACTTGCCACATTCACCTGAATACTGTGAGGTAGCTAAATCAATACAGCAAGAGGAAATGCTATATAACTATAATAGAGATAATCACACCATTAATATGATGCAGGATACACCATGTGTGGTAACAGAAGATTATTCTTCTTCAGAGGAAGAAGGGTATGAGTATGATGTAGGGAACCAAAAATATCATGTTAACATGGGAGAACAGCAAGTATTCTCAGACCAGGAAGATATTTATGACAATAAACCATATGGTCAATGGAGAAAACCTACTGAGGATGAAAAAGAAGCTCTCACAGTAGCTGCAGTGGCTCAAGCTCGAAACACTTATAACTTAAGGAATAGAACAATAAATGCTGGGCAGGGAACTCCTGGGAGTGTATTCATAAAAGACCAGAATAACAAGGGGAATAATACAAAATCATCACCTAAAGAACCAGAAAAGGGGGATAAAAATAAAATGAAAGAAAATATAGAAAAAGAGAATACAAAAACAGAAAAGAATGACCAAATCATAACCCCTTCTTTTGACATTGCACAGGCAGTGTCTCAGGTGAAGATATCAGTCCCACTCTTAGAGATGATGAAAATAGATAAATATAGGAGTACAGTCGTCAAGATGATTTCTGATACACCTAATCCAAAACATAAAGGGTTTGAAAAAACAACAAATAATGTGCATCAAGAAAATTTTAAGATGCCTGAGGTATACCTTGGTGACACACTTACAAAAAATCCCTCACAGGTAGATCCATTCTATACTACACTAGTAATCAAGAACAGAATAGTCAGGAATTGTATGATTGATTCAGGTGCTGCTATGAATATCATGCCTATAGCAGTGATGAAAGAATTAGGGATGTGGGTTGATACTACGTATGGCCAATGTTATGCAATGGATAACAGATCTATTCCAGTAGTTGGTATTATGAAAGATGTAGAAATAAAACTTGCTTCATATCCTGAGGCAACATATAACATTGACATCACTGTGGTTGATATCCCACCGTATTATGGAATGCTGTTATCAAGGCAGTGGGCTGCAATGGCAGGAGGCAATGTTCAATTAGATCTATCATATGCCACCATACCAGTAGGTGACAAAGAAATCAAGTTGTGCAGAGAACCAAGGTATGACAATATTATAGAAAGAATGGACCGGCATCAGGTGAATTTCTTTTGTGACACAGATTTAGGGGTTTTCAAAGTTGGAGAAACTACCCCAGAATTGCATAACACTGACCCAATACACACTGAATCTATGAAAAAAGAAAATGATTTGTGGAAAATGTATTTCGATGGTGCATGCAGCAAGATAGGAAATGGGGCCGGAGTAGTTTTTATCTCACCAGGAGGGAAAACATTCAAATACTCTTTCTTACTGACATTTGAATGCACCAATAACGTAGCTGAGTATGAAGCCCTACTCATTGGCCTAGACATAGCCATCAAATACAAAATAAAAAAGTTGGCTGTCTATGGTGATTCTGAATTGGTCATCTCCCAAGTAAGAGAAAAATATTTATCTAAGAATAAAAGATTAAGACAGTATAGAAATGCAGTTTGGGATAGTGTTGAATTATTTGATGCTTTTTCAATCAGCTGGGTTGATAGGTCTAAAAACATCATGGCAGACTTTTTAGCAAACATTGCATTAAAGAGAGATGATCTAACATTAGGAGGGATCACAGAAGTAGAATTTAAAACTAGACCTACCATCCCTGATAATATACAGAACTGGCAGGTGTTTGACAGCGATGCTGATATAATCAATTTCTTACATTGTGCTGATTATTATGAAAATCAAGAAATTGATTTCAGTGCATTT
Source organism: Cunninghamia lanceolata (assembly GCA_027924645.1). Classification (NCBI taxonomy): domain Eukaryota; kingdom Viridiplantae; phylum Streptophyta; class Pinopsida; order Cupressales; family Cupressaceae; genus Cunninghamia; species Cunninghamia lanceolata. The sequence continues at coordinate 1,502,137 of BSBN01000937.1, read as the reverse complement.
GTGGAGAAACACGATGGGAAAGAAACCCTATTTGGTCAAGAAGTAGTTCAACTGAAGACAAATAAGATACCCAAAGGGCTTATTGCATTAGAAAAAGCATTTGATGGGCATGATAGATACAAGAAGAAAGAAACACCAGTGATACCTGAGAATCTTGAGGAAGTGAACTTGGGGACTCAGACAACCCCAAAAAATGTATATATTGGGAGGAATCTTGACCAGAAAATCAGAAGTAGAATTATCAATCTACTTAGGAAGTATAGGCATGTGTTTGCTTGGTCATATGATGACTTAAAGGCATATAGAGAGGATCTATTTCAACATGAGATACCACTCAAACCAGATGCAAAACCATTCAGACAGAAACAAAGGCCGATTAATCCTACATTGGCTCCGAAAATGCTGGAGGAACTTACAAAGTTAAGGGATGGAGCTATAATCAAGCCTATTAGACATTCTTCCTGGGTCTCAAACTTAGTACCTGTCAGGAAAAAGAATGGTGACATTAGACTGTGTGTGGATTTCAGAAACCTGAATAAATCTTCTCTCAAAGATAATTATCCTCTTCCCAATATGGAGGCGATATTACAGAAAGTTACTGGATGTGAATTACTATCCATGATGGATGGTTTCTCCGGCTACAATCAGGTAAAAGTTAAGGAGTCTGAACAATTCAAGACTGCATTCACCACTCCGTGGGGAACATATGTATACTTGAGAATGCCATTTGGATTAACTAATGCTGGGGCAACATTTCAAAGAGCGATGGATGTAGCTTTTGCTGAATTAATAAATAAGATTATGATAGTCTATCAAGACGACTTAACAGCATATTCAAAAAAGGCTGAAGATCATTGCACACATCTAGAACAGATATTTGTCAAAGCCCTAGAATATGGAATATCACTGAATCCTAAAAAATGCCAATTTGCAGTAACAGAAGGAAAATTGCTCGGCCATATAGTCTCGAAGGAAGGAGTTAAAATAGATCCTGAAAGGGTGGAAGCAATTGATCAGGTCCCTATTCCAAAAAATGTAAAAGCTATACAATCATTTTTTGGTCAGATAAATTTTGTCAGAAGATTTATACCAAATTTCGCAGAGATTGTTTGTCCTATATCAAGAATGCTGAAGAAGAACTCAGATATGAAATGGACAACAGAAGCAATGGAAGCATTTGGTAACATTAAGAAGGCCATCAAACAAGCTCCAGTATTAATATCCCCTGACTTCGGCAAACCTTTCCAACTTTTTTCATTTGCTTCCTATCATACAGTGGCAGCAGTGTTGTTGCAGAAAAACAATGATGGATATGAACAGCCAATCTCTTTCTTTAGCAAGTCCCTTCAGAATGCAGAGTTGAAGTATGACATTATTGAAAAACAGGCATATGCATTGGTAAAAGCAGTAAAAAACTTTAGACCATATTTGGTAGGGGCTAAAATCATAGCATATGTTCCTAATGCTGCAGTCAAAGATGTACTGATTCAAACTGAGGTCACGGGTAGGAGATGTAGGTGGATCAATAGGATTCAGGAGTTCAACATTGAAATCCAAATCACTAAATTAGTAAGAGGACAGGGTCTTGCCAAATTGATGACTGAAAATAATCTAGAAGCTTCCCATATATGTAATATTGATGCAAGTACCAGTATTGAACGTACTCGTTGGTATACTGATATAGTATATTATCTAACACATATGAAGAGTCCTGAAGGATATGATGATAACAAAAGAAGGACACTCAAACTACAAGCTTCAAAATATGTACTCATTGGTGGAGATCTCTATTGGAAAAATAGAGATGGGGTTCTACTATTATGTTTGGATGAATATCAATCAAAACATATTATGAAGGAATTGCATGAAGGCATGTGCGGAGGACATTTCTCAGCAAAAACTACAGCCCACAAAATTTTGAGGGCAGGGTACTATTGGCCTAAAGTCTTTAACGATTCATACCAGTACACTAGAAAATGTGAAGCATGCCAAAAGTTCTCAGGGAAGTTAAAGTATCATGGAGCACTACCTTTAAAACCTATGCAAGTTGAGGCTCCATTTTATCAGTGGGGTATTGATTTTATAGGTGAAATTTCAGAGAAATCAAGTGGGGGGCACCGATGGATTTTAGTAGCTACTGATTACTTTACAAAATGGGTGGAAGCAATCCCAACCAGACAGGCTACTAGTAAAGTTGTGATAAATTTTCTAATGGATAACATTATATGCAGGTTTGGTACTCCTGTAAGACTGATTACTGATAATGGGATGTGCTTTAGATCTGATGAATTCAAAGGTTTTTGCAGCACATATGGTATCACTGTTTCTTATGCTGCTCCTTACCATCCACAGGCCAATGGACAAGCTGAATCAAGTAATAAGAGTCTGTTGAAAATCATAAAAAGAATGTTGGATAGAAATAAGAAGGCTTGGGATTCAAAATTAAGAATGGCAGTATGGGCTGACAGGATTACTATAAAAAGGGCAATTGGGAGATCCCCTTATGAATTGGTATACGGAACCCAAGCAAGATTACCATTAGAAAATCTTATACCAATATACAAATTCATTCTCCAGGAAGACTTGAATATCCCTGAACCAATGGAGGAAAGGTTGGAACAATTGGCAGAGCTTGATGAAACAAGAAGAATGGCTCAGAAACAGGATATTAAATTACAATCACAGGTAAAATATCTCTTTGACAAAAAGGCCAAAGAAAGAAAGTTTGAAATTAATGATCTGGTACTAATGTGGAATGCAAGATGTCAAGACAAAGGAAAACATGGAAAATTTGAAGCCCTGTGGTTGGGTCCTTTTGTTATCACTGGCAAGGGAGGTGATGATTCTTACTATGTACAGAATATGTCAGGAGAGGAGCAGGAATTGCCAGTACATGGGCAATACTTGAAGCAGTTCTTTTCATAAACACGTACAAAGAGAATTAAGTGTTGCCAGTGCATGGACAACATTCAAATAATTCTCAAAAATATTTTATTCCATGCACAGTAGTCTAGGAATCATTCCCGCTCCCCATCATTTGTTCCTTTCCTTTTTCCAGTTCCATAAAACCTCACCCCAAAATAATAAAAGATGTGGTCTACTTCCCCAGGAGATCTGGATCCTTGTATACTCACAGGGAGTATACATCCCAGACAGAGCCACTGTTAGCACAGTAAAATTTTCAAAATTTTACTATTCCCTTACTCCATCATATTTGAATAAACCCTAAGGAATATCCCAAAAGGACCACAATATAAAATTTTTGTATCTCATAAAATGTCTAGGGATGAACAGTGTCGAATATCATCAAAATCAATCCATCGGCATGAGGTCGTGTGGCTTACACCGATACACAAGGAATTGTTTGAAAACAACCATCGGCGTGAAAATAGAGATCGGAGAAAGAATTATGGAGCTCACCGATGGAGTAAGCAACACCGATGACTTTACATCGGCAAGAAAGGCAAGTGGTCATGCCGATCGGTATGACAAATATCTATCGGATGATCTTTTAGAAGTTGCCCCGACGGTATATATCATACCGATGAAGCACTTTCGGCAAGAGTTTTACCGAACAGCATGCGAGGGTAACAAAGCAATAGTCATCGGTGAGAAATGAACCATCGGAATAGAAAACAAGTAAGTCTCCGACGATCAAGAGTCCTGGCGATAAGAAAGTTATCGGCAAGACTCTCAGCGATGCATCTTCATCGGGATAGCTTGACATATCGGAACAAAAGAAGCAAGTCTTGCCGATTCATAAGTCACGGCGATCAAAAGATATCGGTGACACTTTACTAAACTTTGCCCGATGAAGGATGTGATAAAGGGCATCGGGGAGATGATTTGGATCGGGATATCTTGAGAAAGCTATCCCGATAGAGAATGTCATTCCGATAAAGATAAAAGTTCATACATAAACAGACTATAGGTAAGACAATAAAGATCGGGGAGACATAATTTTAGTATCCCGATGGTCTCAGTCTTCCCGATAAGCAAAGTATATCGGTGGGACTTGCCATATCGCGGAGAGATCTAAAACCCTTGGCGATGAAGGAAATCATGCCGATGGTCACACCCACTTGAAATATGATACTACATGACATCGGGGATACTATTGAGGGATCACGCCGATTGACCGTCCGCGCCATAAAAAAGGGTTGAGGTCGTCCAGACATTTCAAAAAGCACGCCGATAGGAAGAGTTATGGCGATGTGACACTTCACAGCGATGAACATTGAATTGATCAGATAATTAATACAAAACGGCTACAAAGTTCATACGATCATTATAATTGCAAAAAACCGTCCGAGAGCAGAATACAGAAGAATTCTCAGGGCAAAAGCAAAGGCTTCCAATTCCAGCCATCGAGCGACAGGTACACATACACAAACCACTATATTACCTGTATTTTAATTTCCTGCCAAATTTTTCAAAAATGGAAACTTCGGGGAAAGGAAAAGGAAGAAAATCACAAGGGGAAACCAGTAAACCAAAGAAGCAAAAAACTGATCAAACCCCTGAAGAAAAAGTGAAAGACAGGAAACTAAATCAGGACTTGATTGATCAGTTGCCTGGGTCAGCTCCCAAGGCCAGGAGGTCTGCCCAACTCAGGGCAGAAGTAGAAAAATTAGAAGACAAACATAAGCGCCTGGGAGATATTTGGACCCCAATTAGGGGATATGAACTCTTCAGGTTTCATTACAACAGAAGATTTAGAAATGCCCCTGTGTCAAACCCATGGCACATGAATTTAGGCAAACTGGTTGTACCTAATGTATTCTTGAATGTAGAACTCCTGCAACTGTTAGCCAGGCATTACAATTCAGGCCTGAAAGCTATCTGCAACCCTCAGGGAGAACCAATTGTACACCTATCAAAAAATGCTATTTGTGAGGTGTATGATTTGGATGATTTGTGCACTGTCCCTGTTGTTTATGAAGATTTGGATAAAGAATACTGGAGAATGGATACAACCTACAATGGATGGAGGTTACCCATTCATAGACCCAGGATTGAAGGAGAAGTGATACCCTTGACTGAGAATGATGGCCCTCCCTTTCATGTATCCATTTTTGAACCATACATTCAATATACTTACTATTCAGTAGGCCAAGTCCTTGGCTCAGAGGTCCCTGAGTTCATGGCTATTCCTCTAATGGTCATAACCTCTGATATTCAATGTCACAATGCCAGACAGTTTGATTATGCCTCCTATGTTGCTACTAGAATAGACTCTGGTCTATCTGCAATGAAAAACAATGCTCCAGCATGCTCTTTTGAGCATTACTCGATGCTCATGCATATGGTCTTATACTACGGCCAGGAAGTAGGATTGTGGCCAAATGAGCTTCAAGTTGTTGCTGCGGGTAAGAAAGGGGAGAAGATACCTGTACAAATGTGGACCAGAATCTGGGATAGCAGGTATGCTAACTCCAGCTATGCTCAATTTGAAGAGCATTGTGTTAAAGTGCTGTATAGGTATTTCAACCACCCCTGTGAATATTCAATTTCAGATGAAATAAAAAGATTCCTCAGACCAAAAGATTTTGGTGGCCCCCCTGCTGTCACTCATAATTGGGGAGACTGGTATTGTTTTGAGGATGCTACTATGATCAGAGTGTATGGTTTTGAGGATGCTCCCTTTATATTGCCTAAAACTGTCCCTGACAGGATTGCATATTTGGAAATAATTAGGCAAATGCATTGTTCCAATGTCATGCATCTAAGTTCGCATGATAAACAATCATTCATGCCTAGTACTTTGTGTTTTGGAGATTTTACTGTGGTTTCAAAAGAAGGGTACAATCTCATTTTGGATAAACTAATGCATTATAACATGGTGACTGCTGAGGTGAGGAAAGGGTTTGACCCTGAGGGTTTCATTGACTATGCAAGAAGAAAACAAAATCTCAGTGGATACATGCACATACATTATCCACATGATGATGTCATTAGAAATTTGGAAGAGGCTGAAGTCGATTTGGTGGTGGAGAAATATAACAGAGATTTGAATGAAAAGAAAAAGCAGTTGGCAGAAGTTGAAGTGGTATCCTCTGAAGAGGAAGAATTGACTGAACAGCCACAAGATAAGACAATAGAAATGTCTAAAAGAAAAATGCAACAATATCAGCCTCCAGTTGTGATACATGATGAGGAGGGGTCTGCTGATGAAGATCCACGCCAAAAGGCTTATGATTCTTTTGTGTCAGATGATACATTCATTCATTCGAAGGAATTTAAATCATTCCTGTATAAATACAAGGGAAAGGAAATTAGAGAGTCAGTAGATAATGTTTCTGCTGACAATGAAAAACAGTTATTAGAGATGTTAAAGGAGACAGTGGACAAGGAAATGCAGGATATGACACCAAGCAGAGGCAGACAGCTGCTTAAAGATGCGGGGGTTATGATTTTTCCCGGCTTGGATTTAAATTCTGCTCTGGTTTTTGATAGTTTTTTGAATAATGCTGATGATAAGTATAAGCTTACTCCAGAAGGAGTTAATGAAGTCTATATGGGAACGAGATACAATAATGATGAAAATTCTTTAATGATATGGGCATTGTATCCTCCCCATAAGAAGACGGCCATCATAGACACTGAAAAAACTTTTGGCCATGTTATGACTTTTAGAGCAGGTGAGACTGACCCCATAATTACTGCAGACATTGGTATCAATGTTGCAAAATTGAATAAAGCACAAGCTCAGATGTTAATCAAGGAAAGGGATGCTTATAAGCTGAATTGTGAAAGATTAACAAAGGAGAATGACTACTTGAAGGACGCTGTTAAGAGCACCTTTGGGCAATCTACGAAGAGAATAACTCAAGGTGAGAGCTCACAAAGTAGTCAAGAGATATCCCATGATCAAGCCAAACAAATTCAAATAGATGCATTTGTTACAATACTGCAGAGCAGGTATGCAAACATGGTACGGTGGTTAAACCAGTTTTGGGATAACTACTCGGAAAATCATAAAGCAGTCAAAGAACATGAGAGGCTTGATCAGAGGATACAAGAAAAGGTGATCGAGTTGCAAAACAGAGGTACCACTGATAGCACAGATATCTCTGATGCAAGAGCATTGCTCAAAAGGCACCAGAATTATTATGATAAACTCAAAGCTGATGCTAAGGAAGGGACTGATGCATCAGACGCAGGGGTGCCCAGAATATTCAAAGATAATGGAGAGGTAAAGAGCAAAGAAGAGTGGACTATTGATTGTCAAGTTATATTACACAAAGCCACAGGAGCCCTAAAAGATAAAGCCTCTGTATCTACAGAAGTTTGCAAGCAACTGGAGGAAATGATCACCCTCGATATAATCACCAGGAGTGCAGTCGAGCTTACTGATTCTCACCGTGCGCAGGAGTACTTGGATCATATAACAAAAGTCTATTTATGGCTAAACAGAGCCTAACTAAGATTATGTAATTATTGTTTGTATTGGTTAAAATCCCAAGAGACTTATTGAAGAGTTGTATCTCTTCATGAAAATATCTATATAAGTTCAAACAATCTATGCTGAAAAATTCATCAGCAGTAGAAGATATTTAGATATACATATACATAATATTCCAGAATGATCATGTTGCATATTTTATTTTGAAGAAGAAATTTGAAGTTCTCTGATTCAGTATTTCCATTTGGGTATCAGTTATTTGTTGAAATTATTCAGTTGTGTGGCTGTCTCCATTTCTGCATTTCCCTGTTATTCAGATTAAACTATCAAGTATATATTTAATCTGTCAATACACATTCGCTGTATCTGTGTGATCAATTCGGTTGGTGTCCATCCTAAGGAATTAAACCCTTCTGATTTATTCACAGTAACCTGGAAGTAGTAAGTTGGGATTACTAAGTAGAGCCATATAATTAGGATTGACACACTGTCTCCAGTAAAATATTATCTGTAATCTTGTCTTTTCATTTCATTTGGTTCCTTCAAGTAAGGATTAAAGTACCTTCTGGTGAATTATAAAGATATCTGATTTTATTTGGTTGGATTATCAAGAAGAGTCTGTCAGTCATTTACTTGCACATTTGTACAAGCTATAAACCAGAACTGTGCCAAATATCTAGAATTATTACCATTTAGAAACTACTGGTCTTAGTCCTTCAAATTGACTCTGTTACCCAACAAGGCACTGGTCTTATTCAACTCATTAATTAAAACCTTTTTTTGATATTGCTTATACAATTTCTGCCAATCACCTATTAAACATTACACATAGAATTAATTAGTCAGCTTTGTCATCTATCATACATCCTATGCCATTGTAGATAGACCTAGTTAGTCCATTCATCCACACTCAGACTGCTTTAATATTTTAAGGTTCACCCACCTAGGTGTAGCAGGACCTAAAGTGTAGGAAATCATCAAACCTTGAAGGTTGATTTCGTCAAGTTAGTTCAAAAACGTTGCAAATCCAAATATAGAGCCTGGCATCCTCTTAGGATTAGTAACTTGTATTTTTGAGACCTAACAAATTGGCGACTCTACTGGGGAACTTAGTAAAAAGACCTTAGAATTTAGTCCTTTCTTTCATAGAGTCATTTAAAATTTCTTTTTGGTAACTCTGTTGGTGACAAAGAACCTTACAGATAAAAATACAAACTTTTCCTATTCAATAGGTGGCGACTCTAGTTACAATCATAACAAAAAATTTCAAATGGATGGTAGGAGATCCAAGATGGAAGGCAGAAACTTGCAGTCATCTCCACCACTTAGAAACATCTCCAAAAGAAATATGAATCCAAAATATTCCCACCAAGACAATAATCTAGATATCCAGGAGAATGATTCAGAACAAAATATTGCAATTCACAATAAATTCACACCTCTACATGATTCAAACGAGAACCTCAGTGGAGCAACTGATGATATTTTGGCAAGGTACAGACCCACTCCTCAAGAACAGCGGGATCATGATGCAAAGGTCATGAGGGATATTGATAGGAACCAGGCTGAACATGATTTCAAGGTCTCGTTTGACCAGGGAGAAGAGATAGGATATGAATTGTCAAATCAGGGAATAAATGACAATCCAGAATATCAGGAAATAAATAATCAAGACATGAGTGATGAGAAACAGGAAATACTCATGCTCAGGAAAGAACTCGAAAGGTACAAAATACAAGAGGAGAAGGAGTTATTGCAGCAAGAAATTCAACAGAGGAGAAATAAAGCCAAAATAGCTCCCCCCAAATATGTACCCCCGCATAGAGGGAATATTTCAAGGAATACACAACAAAATACAAATAGTGCTCAAAACTCACATGCTTCTGGAAGTCATCAGAACACTATTTCCCAAATCCCCAGACCACCTCCCATAAGTAATGCATCCCTACATGTGGCAAATAATTACCCACCCCCTGGTCAACAATATTATAGGCCACAAAATCAACACATAAATCCCCATATGAACCAACATCAACAATATGCATATCATCAGCCACCAGGTGGATATAATTACTATCCCAATCCACCACATCTCAATTTTCCTCCCCAAAACCTTGCTAATATATGCAGTCAATTTGATTTAACTGGATATCAGTTATATCCATATCCTATGGATAGTACTTGGAGAAACATGGTTCCCAAGTTTACTGGAAACAATGCAGTATCTGCAGAAGACCATATCAGAAGTTTTAATGCTTTTGTACAGGATATAGGTATGGACTGGGAAGACATTAGAATGAGGTTATTTATGATGTCCCTCACTGAAGATGCCAGAGATTGGTTTAATAGCTTGCCCGATGCATCAATCAATTCAATAACTGATTTCCATAACCAGTTTAAGGATCAGTATGGTAACCAATACGCTCCTGAGTTTGCACTACATGAACTAATAAGTATGCAGAAGTATCAAAATGAATCAGTATTTGATTTCAACCTGAAGTTTTCCAAGTTACATAATAAGGTACCACATGGAGCCAAGTTATCTGACCAGGCAGCACTGAGTATCTATATGAAGGCATTTGACCCCAAAACAGGATATGAACTCAGAAACCGGTGTCCTGCAACGTTGGCTGAAGCACAGAAAATAGCCATAACTATTGAAAATAATAGAAAAGCTGCAGAAATGGTCAATAAAAGGGAAAATCATAGAAGTCTTCAGAATTCAAATGCTCAACAGATTAAACCAGAGGGTCAGCATAGGCAGGATAGACCTAGGTTACATGATATGCCTTACAATACAAATTGGAAGGATGGAAGACCTATTGACAACAATAGAAAGCAGCCATATGGAAAGGATACTCCTGATCCATTGAAGAGAAACATGGCACATATGGCAGAAAATAAACCTTGGTGTTCTGTATGTAACTTGCCACATTCACCTGAATACTGTGAGGTAGCTAAATCAATACAGCAAGAGGAAATGCTATATAACTATAATAGAGATAATCACACCATTAATATGATGCAGGATACACCATGTGTGGTAACAGAAGATTATTCTTCTTCAGAGGAAGAAGGGTATGAGTATGATGTAGGGAACCAAAAATATCATGTTAACATGGGAGAACAGCAAGTATTCTCAGACCAGGAAGATATTTATGACAATAAACCATATGGTCAATGGAGAAAACCTACTGAGGATGAAAAAGAAGCTCTCACAGTAGCTGCAGTGGCTCAAGCTCGAAACACTTATAACTTAAGGAATAGAACAATAAATGCTGGGCAGGGAACTCCTGGGAGTGTATTCATAAAAGACCAGAATAACAAGGGGAATAATACAAAATCATCACCTAAAGAACCAGAAAAGGGGGATAAAAATAAAATGAAAGAAAATATAGAAAAAGAGAATACAAAAACAGAAAAGAATGACCAAATCATAACCCCTTCTTTTGACATTGCACAGGCAGTGTCTCAGGTGAAGATATCAGTCCCACTCTTAGAGATGATGAAAATAGATAAATATAGGAGTACAGTCGTCAAGATGATTTCTGATACACCTAATCCAAAACATAAAGGGTTTGAAAAAACAACAAATAATGTGCATCAAGAAAATTTTAAGATGCCTGAGGTATACCTTGGTGACACACTTACAAAAAATCCCTCACAGGTAGATCCATTCTATACTACACTAGTAATCAAGAACAGAATAGTCAGGAATTGTATGATTGATTCAGGTGCTGCTATGAATATCATGCCTATAGCAGTGATGAAAGAATTAGGGATGTGGGTTGATACTACGTATGGCCAATGTTATGCAATGGATAACAGATCTATTCCAGTAGTTGGTATTATGAAAGATGTAGAAATAAAACTTGCTTCATATCCTGAGGCAACATATAACATTGACATCACTGTGGTTGATATCCCACCGTATTATGGAATGCTGTTATCAAGGCAGTGGGCTGCAATGGCAGGAGGCAATGTTCAATTAGATCTATCATATGCCACCATACCAGTAGGTGACAAAGAAATCAAGTTGTGCAGAGAACCAAGGTATGACAATATTATAGAAAGAATGGACCGGCATCAGGTGAATTTCTTTTGTGACACAGATTTAGGGGTTTTCAAAGTTGGAGAAACTACCCCAGAATTGCATAACACTGACCCAATACACACTGAATCTATGAAAAAAGAAAATGATTTGTGGAAAATGTATTTCGATGGTGCATGCAGCAAGATAGGAAATGGGGCCGGAGTAGTTTTTATCTCACCAGGAGGGAAAACATTCAAATACTCTTTCTTACTGACATTTGAATGCACCAATAACGTAGCTGAGTATGAAGCCCTACTCATTGGCCTAGACATAGCCATCAAATACAAAATAAAAAAGTTGGCTGTCTATGGTGATTCTGAATTGGTCATCTCCCAAGTAAGAGAAAAATATTTATCTAAGAATAAAAGATTAAGACAGTATAGAAATGCAGTTTGGGATAGTGTTGAATTATTTGATGCTTTTTCAATCAGCTGGGTTGATAGGTCTAAAAACATCATGGCAGACTTTTTAGCAAACATTGCATTAAAGAGAGATGATCTAACATTAGGAGGGATCACAGAAGTAGAATTTAAAACTAGACCTACCATCCCTGATAATATACAGAACTGGCAGGTGTTTGACAGCGATGCTGATATAATCAATTTCTTACATTGTGCTGATTATTATGAAAATCAAGAAATTGATTTCAGTGCATTTGTGGAGAAACACGATGGGAAAGAAACCCTATTTGGTCAAGAAGTAGTTCAACTGAAGACAAATAAGATACCCAAAGGGCTTATTGCATTAGAAAAAGCATTTGATGGGCATGATAGATACAAGAAGAAAGAAACACCAGTGATACCTGAGAATCTTGAGGAAGTGAACTTGGGGACTCAGACAACCCCAAAAAATGTATATATTGGGAGGAATCTTGACCAGAAAATCAGAAGTAGAATTATCAATCTACTTAGGAAGTATAGGCATGTGTTTGCTTGGTCATATGATGACTTAAAGGCATATAGAGAGGATCTATTTCAACATGAGATACCACTCAAACCAGATGCAAAACCATTCAGACAGAAACAAAGGCCGATTAATCCTACATTGGCTCCGAAAATGCTGGAGGAACTTACAAAGTTAAGGGATGGAGCTATAATCAAGCCTATTAGACATTCTTCCTGGGTCTCAAACTTAGTACCTGTCAGGAAAAAGAATGGTGACATTAGACTGTGTGTGGATTTCAGAAACCTGAATAAATCTTCTCTCAAAGATAATTATCCTCTTCCCAATATGGAGGCGATATTACAGAAAGTTACTGGATGTGAATTACTATCCATGATGGATGGTTTCTCCGGCTACAATCAGGTAAAAGTTAAGGAGTCTGAACAATTCAAGACTGCATTCACCACTCCGTGGGGAACATATGTATACTTGAGAATGCCATTTGGATTAACTAATGCTGGGGCAACATTTCAAAGAGCGATGGATGTAGCTTTTGCTGAATTAATAAATAAGATTATGATAGTCTATCAAGACGACTTAACAGCATATTCAAAAAAGGCTGAAGATCATTGCACATATCTAGAACAGATATTTGTCAAAGCCCTAGAATATGGAATATCACTGAATCCTAAAAAATGCCAATTTGCAGTAACAGAAGGAAAATTGCTCGGCCATATAGTCTCGAAGGAAGGAGTTAAAATAGATCCTGAAAGGGTGGAAGCAATTGATCAGGTCCCTATTCCAAAAAATGTAAAAGCTATACAATCATTTTTTGGTCAGATAAATTTTGTCAGAAGATTTATACCAAATTTCGCAGAGATTGTTTGTCCTATATCAAGAATGCTGAAGAAGAACTCAGATATGAAATGGACAACAGAAGCAATGGAAGCATTTGGTAACATTAAGAAGGCCATCAAACAAGCTCCAGTATTAATATCCCCTGACTTCGGCAAACCTTTCCAACTTTTTTCATTTGCTTCCTATCATACAGTGGCAGCAGTGTTGTTGCAGAAAAACAATGATGGATATGAACAGCCAATCTCTTTCTTTAGCAAGTCCCTTCAGAATGCAGAGTTGAAGTATGACATTATTGAAAAACAGGCATATGCATTGGTAAAAGCAGTAAAAAACTTTAGACCATATTTGGTAGGGGCTAAAATCATAGCATATGTTCCTAATGCTGCAGTCAAAGATGTACTGATTCAAACTGAGGTCACGGGTAGGAGATGTAGGTGGATCAATAGGATTCAGGAGTTCAACATTGAAATCCAAATCACTAAATTAGTAAGAGGACAGGGTCTTGCCAAATTGATGACTGAAAATAATCTAGAAGCTTCCCATATATGTAATATTGATGCAAGTACCAGTATTGAACGTACTCGTTGGTATACTGATATAGTATATTATCTAACACATATGAAGAGTCCTGAAGGATATGATGATAACAAAAGAAGGACACTCAAACTACAAGCTTCAAAATATGTACTCATTGGTGGAGATCTCTATTGGAAAAATAGAGATGGGGTTCTACTATTATGTTTGGATGAATATCAATCAAAACATATTATGAAGGAATTGCATGAAGGCATGTGCGGAGGACATTTCTCAGCAAAAACTACAGCCCACAAAATTTTGAGGGCAGGGTACTATTGGCCTAAAGTCTTTAACGATTCATACCAGTACACTAGAAAATGTGAAGCATGCCAAAAGTTCTCAGGGAAGTTAAAGTATCATGGAGCACTACCTTTAAAACCTATGCAAGTTGAGGCTCCATTTTATCAGTGGGGTATTGATTTTATAGGTGAAATTTCAGAGAAATCAAGTGGGGGGCACCGATGGATTTTAGTAGCTACTGATTACTTTACAAAATGGGTGGAAGCAATCCCAACCAGACAGGCTACTAGTAAAGTTGTGATAAATTTTCTAATGGATAACATTATATGCAGGTTTGGTACTCCTGTAAGACTGATTACTGATAATGGGATGTGCTTTAGATCTGATGAATTCAAAGGTTTTTGCAGCACATATGGTATCACTGTTTCTTATGCTGCTCCTTACCATCCACAGGCCAATGGACAAGCTGAATCAAGTAATAAGAGTCTGTTGAAAATCATAAAAAGAATGTTGGATAGAAATAAGAAGGCTTGGGATTCAAAATTAAGAATGGCAGTATGGGCTGACAGGATTACTATAAAAAGGGCAATTGGGAGATCCCCTTATGAATTGGTATACGGAACCCAAGCAAGATTACCATTAGAAAATCTTATACCAATATACAAATTCATTCTCCAGGAAGACTTGAATATCCCTGAACCAATGGAGGAAAGGTTGGAACAATTGGCAGAGCTTGATGAAACAAGAAGAATGGCTCAGAAACAGGATATTAAATTACAATCACAGGTAAAATATCTCTTTGACAAAAAGGCCAAAGAAAGAAAGTTTGAAATTAATGATCTGGTACTAATGTGGAATGCAAGATGTCAAGACAAAGGAAAACATGGAAAATTTGAAGCCCTGTGGTTGGGTCCTTTTGTTATCACTGGCAAGGGAGGTGATGATTCTTACTATGTACAGAATATGTCAGGAGAGGAGCAGGAATTGCCAGTACATGGGCAATACTTGAAGCAGTTCTTTTCATAAACACGTACAAAGAGAATTAAGTGTTGCCAGTGCATGGACAACATTCAAATAATTCTCAAAAATATTTTATTCCATGCACAGTAGTCTAGGAATCATTCCCGCTCCCCATCATTTGTTCCTTTCCTTTTTCCAGTTCCATAAAACCTCACCCCAAAATAATAAAAGATGTGGTCTACTTCCCCAGGAGATCTGGATCCTTGTATACTCACAGGGAGTATACATCCCAGACAGAGCCACTGTTAGCACAGTAAAATTTTCAAAATTTTACTATTCCCTTACTCCATCATATTTGAATAAACCCTAAGGAATATCCCAAAAGGACCACAATATAAAATTTTTGTATCTCATAAAATGTCTAGGGATGAACAGTGTCGAATATCATCAAAATCAATCCATCGGCATGAGGTCGTGTGGCTTACACCGATACACAAGGAATTGTTTGAAAACAACCATCGGCGTGAAAATAGAGATCGGAGAAAGAATTATGGAGCTCACCGATGGAGTAAGCAACACCGATGACTTTACATCGGCAAGAAAGGCAAGTGGTCATGCCGATCGGTATGACAAATATCTATCGGATGATCTTTTAGAAGTTGCCCCGACGGTATATATCATACCGATGAAGCACTTTCGGCAAGAGTTTTACCGAACAGCATGCGAGGGTAACAAAGCAATAGTCATCGGTGAGAAATGAACCATCGGAATAGAAAACAAGTAAGTCTCCGACGATCAAGAGTCCTGGCGATAAGAAAGTTATCGGCAAGACTCTCAGCGATGCATCTTCATCGGGATAGCTTGACATATCGGAACAAAAGAAGCAAGTCTTGCCGATTCATAAGTCACGGCGATCAAAAGATATCGGTGACACTTTACTAAACTTTGCCCGATGAAGGATGTGATAAAGGGCATCGGGGAGATGATTTGGATCGGGATATCTTGAGAAAGCTATCCCGATAGAGAATGTCATTCCGATAAAGATAAAAGTTCATACATAAACAGACTATAGGTAAGACAATAAAGATCGGGGAGACATAATTTTAGTATCCCGATGGTCTCAGTCTTCCCGATAAGCAAAGTATATCGGTGGGACTTGCCATATCGCGGAGAGATCTAAAACCCTTGGCGATGAAGGAAATCATGCCGATGGTCACACCCACTTGAAATATGATACTACATGACATCGGGGATACTATTGAGGGATCACGCCGATTGACCGTCCGCGCCATAAAAAAGGGTTGAGGTCGTCCAGACATTTCAAAAAGCACGCCGATAGGAAGAGTTATGGCGATGTGACACTTCACAGCGATGAACATTGAATTGATCAGATAATTAATACAAAACGGCTACAAAGTTCATACGATCATTATAATTGCAAAAAACCGTCCGAGAGCAGAATACAGAAGAATTCTCAGGGCAAAAGCAAAGGCTTCCAATTCCAGCCATCGAGCGACAGGTACACATACACAAACCACTATATTACCTGTATTTTAATTTCCTGCCAAATTTTTCAAAAATGGAAACTTTGGGGAAAGGAAAAGGAAGAAAATCACAAGGGGAAACCAGTAAACCAAAGAAGCAAAAAACTGATCAAACCCCTGAAGAAAAAGTGAAAGACAGGAAACTAAATCAGGACTTGATTGATCAGTTGCCTGGGTCAGCTCCCAAGGCCAGGAGGTCTGCCCAACTCAGGGCAGAAGTAGAAAAATTAGAAGACAAACATAAGCGCCTGGGAGATATTTGGACCCCAATTAGGGGATATGAACTCTTCAGGTTTCATTACAACAGAAGATTTAGAAATGCCCCTGTGTCAAACCCATGGCACATGAATTTAGGCAAACTGGTTGTACCTAATGTATTCTTGAATGTAGAACTCCTGCAACTGTTAGCCAGGCATTACAATTCAGGCCTGAAAGCTATCTGCAACCCTCAGGGAGAACCAATTGTACACCTATCAAAAAATGCTATTTGTGAGGTGTATGATTTGGATGATTTGTGCACTGTCCCTGTTGTTTATGAAGATTTGGATAAAGAATACTGGAGAATGGATACAACCTACAATGGATGGAGGTTACCCATTCATAGACCCAGGATTGAAGGAGAAGTGATACCCTTGACTGAGAATGATGGCCCTCCCTTTCATGTATCCATTTTTGAACCATACATTCAATATACTTACTATTCAGTAGGCCAAGTCCTTGGCTCAGAGGTCCCTGAGTTCATGGCTATTCCTCTAATGGTCATAACCTCTGATATTCAATGTCACAATGCCAGACAGTTTGATTATGCCTCCTATGTTGCTACTAGAATAGACTCTGGTCTATCTGCAATGAAAAACAATGCTCCAGCATGCTCTTTTGAGCATTACTCGATGCTCATGCATATGGTCTTATACTACGGCCAGGAAGTAGGATTGTGGCCAAATGAGCTTCAAGTTGTTGCTGCGGGTAAGAAAGGGGAGAAGATACCTGTACAAATGTGGACCAGAATCTGGGATAGCAGGTATGCTAACTCCAGCTATGCTCAATTTGAAGAGCATTGTGTTAAAGTGCTGTATAGGTATTTCAACCACCCCTGTGAATATTCAATTTCAGATGAAATAAAAAGATTCCTCAGACCAAAAGATTTTGGTGGCCCCCCTGCTGTCACTCATAATTGGGGAGACTGGTATTGTTTTGAGGATGCTACTATGATCAGAGTGTATGGTTTTGAGGATGCTCCCTTTATATTGCCTAAAACTGTCCCTGACAGGATTGCATATTTGGAAATAATTAGGCAAATGCATTGTTCCAATGTCATGCATCTAAGTTCGCATGATAAACAATCATTCATGCCTAGTACTTTGTGTTTTGGAGATTTTACTATGGTTTCAAAAGAAGGGTACAATCTCATTTTGGATAAACTAATGCATTATAACATGGTGACTGCTGAGGTGAGGAAAGGGTTTGACCCTGAGGGTTTCATTGACTATGCAAGAAGAAAACAAAATCTCAGTGGATACATGCACATACATTATCCACATGATGATGTCATTAGAAATTTGGAAGAGGCTGAAGTCGATTTGGTGGTGGAGAAATATAACAGAGATTTGAATGAAAAGAAAAAGCAGTTGGCAGAAGTTGAAGTGGTATCCTCTGAAGAGGAAGAATTGACTGAACAGCCACAAGATAAGACAATAGAAATGTCTAAAAGAAAAATGCAACAATATCAGCCTCCAGTTGTGATACATGATGAGGAGGGGTCTGCTGATGAAGATCCACGCCAAAAGGCTTATGATTCTTTTGTGTCAGATGATACATTCATTCATTCGAAGGAATTTAAATCATTCCTGTATAAATACAAGGGAAAGGAAATTAGAGAGTCAGTAGATAATGTTTCTGCTGACAATGAAAAACAGTTATTAGAGATGTTAAAGGAGACAGTGGACAAGGAAATGCAGGATATGACACCAAGCAGAGGCAGACAGCTGCTTAAAGATGCGGGGGTTATGATTTTTCCCGGCTTGGATTTAAATTCTGCTCTGGTTTTTGATAGTTTTTTGAATAATGCTGATGATAAGTATAAGCTTACTCCAGAAGGAGTTAATGAAGTCTATATGGGAACGAGATACAATAATGATGAAAATTCTTTAATGATATGGGCATTGTATCCTCCCCATAAGAAGACGGCCATCATAGACACTGAAAAAACTTTTGGCCATGTTATGACTTTTAGAGCAGGTGAGACTGACCCCATAATTACTGCAGACATTGGTATCAATGTTGCAAAATTGAATAAAGCACAAGCTCAGATGTTAATCAAGGAAAGGGATGCTTATAAGCTGAATTGTGAAAGATTAACAAAGGAGAATGACTACTTGAAGGACGCTGTTAAGAGCACCTTTGGGCAATCTACGAAGAGAATAACTCAAGGTGAGAGCTCACAAAGTAGTCAAGAGATATCCCATGATCAAGCCAAACAAATTCAAATAGATGCATTTGTTACAATACTGCAGAGCAGGTATGCAAACATGGTACGGTGGTTAAACCAGTTTTGGGATAACTACTCGGAAAATCATAAAGCAGTCAAAGAACATGAGAGGCTTGATCAGAGGATACAAGAAAAGGTGATCGAGTTGCAAAACAGAGGTACCACTGATAGCACAGATATCTCTGATGCAAGAGCATTGCTCAAAAGGCACCAGAATTATTATGATAAACTCAAAGCTGATGCTAAGGAAGGGACTGATGCATCAGACGCAGGGGTGCCCAGAATATTCAAAGATAATGGAGAGGTAAAGAGCAAAGAAGAGTGGACTATTGATTGTCAAGTTATATTACACAAAGCCACAGGAGCCCTAAAAGATAAAGCCTCTGTATCTACAGAAGTTTGCAAGCAACTGGAGGAAATGATCACCCTCGATATAATCACCAGGAGTGCAGTCGAGCTTACTGATTCTCACCGTGCGCAGGAGTACTTGGATCATATAACAAAAGTCTATTTATGGCTAAACAGAGCCTAACTAAGATTATGTAATTATTGTTTGTATTGGTTAAAATCCCAAGAGACTTATTGAAGAGTTGTATCTCTTCATGAAAATATCTATATAAGTTCAAACAATCTATGCTGAAAAATTCATCAGCAGTAGAAGATATTTAGATATACATATACATAATATTCCAGAATGATCATGTTGCATATTTTATTTTGAAGAAGAAATTTGAAGTTCTCTGATTCAGTATTTCCATTTGGGTATCAGTTATTTGTTGAAATTATTCAGTTGTGTGGCTGTCTCCATTTCTGCATTTCCCTGTTATTCAGATTAAACTATCAAGTATATATTTAATCTGTCAATACACATTCGCTGTATCTGTGTGATCAATTCGGTTGGTGTCCATCCTAAGGAATTAAACCCTTCTGATTTATTCACAGTAACCTGGAAGTAGTAAGTTGGGATTACTAAGTAGAGCCATATAATTAGGATTGACACACTGTCTCCAGTAAAATATTATCTGTAATCTTGTCTTTTCATTTCATTTGGTTCCTTCAAGTAAGGATTAAAGTACCTTCTGGTGAATTATAAAGATATCTGATTTTATTTGGTTGGATTATCAAGAAGAGTCTGTCAGTCATTTACTTGCACGTTTGTACAAGCTATAAACCAGAACTGTGCCAAATATCTAGAATTATTACCATTTAGAAACTACTGGTCTTAGTCCTTCAAATTGACTCTGTTACCCAACAAGGCACTGGTCTTATTCAACTCATTAATTAAAACCTTTTTTTGATATTGCTTATACAATTTCTGCCAATCACCTATTAAACATTACACATAGAATTAATTAGTCAGCTTTGTCATCTATCATACATCCTATGCCATTGTAGATAGACCTAGTTAGTCCATTCATCCACACTCAGACTGCTTTAATATTTTAAGGTTCACCCACCTAGGTGTAGCAGGACCTAAAGTGTAGGAAATCATCAAACCTTGAAGGTTGATTTCGTCAAGTTAGTTCAAAAACGTTGCAAATCCAAATATAGAGCCTGGCATCCTCTTAGGATTAGTAACTTGCATTTTTGAGACCTAACAGGCTCTTTCTGATGATTCTAAAATTTAAGGTGATTGTGCTAAGGAATCTCTATTTTTGCCGAGAGTTTTTCCCTTGTAAGGGAATTAAATCTTGGAAACCCATATAATATTGAGAACCTAGATTAAGTCAAGTCATAGTCTGGAAAGAGAATTTGTTTTCTGAATTCATATAATTGCATCTATTAATTCTCAAGGGGTATCTCCCTAGCCATCATGTCACTTGGAGAACCCTTGTGCTTTTGCTCTTTGTTTTCTCTTTCTACATTCTTTAAAAAGTTGCCAATTTTTTTTATTTTTCTATCACAATGCCTTTTCAAAGAGGAGCAAATGTAGACACCTTAGTTCTATCATCAATTCTACACTTAATTAATTAATTGCACCACATTACTTAACTAATCCCATTGCATGCCCCCTCATGATTATTTAGCTAATTAGTCATTATTTATTAGTTAATTAATTCCTAATTAAATCGATGCACACATAATTAATTAAAAATAAATAAATATCACCACTTTTGTCATGGCTTAGTCAACTCATTATTTAAAATGGAAACTCTTCAAGCCAATCTTAATTGATTGATTAACTCAATCTTTAAAAGAAAAAAATTGGTTAAATCTTCCATCACTCCATCAAAATAGAAGCAAATTAGTTAACTAATTGATCAAAGTTTCATCCAAATTTGAAGTTTCCATATCTAATCAAGAGATCTCAACCATTCATCCTCACATCCGAAAATCTATAAATTCATTGTCTATCCTTCATTATGGGGGCATAAAATTGAATAATAGAGGAAATTAATAAATCTTTATCATCCTTCAATCAAATATAAGTACATGCTGCTATGATATTGCATGAATCTTGAGAAACCACAACCAATCCATTACATGAGCAAGTCCACTTGACAAAGGAGATCTTCATTTAGTAAGTGCAGGTAATTGTTCTTTCCTTTATTTGCTCAATCTATATTTTGTGTTTTATCTAGAGTAGGATCTAGTATTGTTTTTTTATTTCTTTCATAGCTCTAAATTTTAGCATTTACAAATATCAATGCATAGGATGACATGCCATTTTGTCTCCAAAGGATCTGGTGGAATTTTATGCATATATATAGACCATTTGGTCGTCTTCATTTAGCTAGAGGGTAAGGATCATTCTATATTCTTATGGGCGTGATTGAAGAGACTTACCAAAGGTTATTCATTGGTGCTTGTTACTTTCCTCCACACTTTTTTCCATATGCAATTTCAAATATCAATGACTCTCCATCTCAAATCTACAACTAAAAATAACAAGATTTTCCTCTCTTGGCAATATCCTTTTGATTGGTGATTCCAATGTTCACATTTGGTAAATGCAGTGTACTAGATATAACATCTACTCAAATCCTAGGATGACCCAATTAGTGTATATACAAAGTGAATGCCTTTAACAAAATTCTTCAGATAGAAAAATCTCTTGACATGGGAACCATTTAATGAGTTTGGGAACTCACATTTTTTTTCTTTAGTGCCTTTATATGCTCTCATTTTATTCTACTAGCTCCTCAATTGTGGATTACACCATTGATAATTAGTAGGTGTATTTTTTAGAGATTCTAAGCCTTCAAGTTTCAACATTACTCTCTCTCTTTCTAATCTTTTGATCATTGTGTTCCTCCTATTGCTCCTAACAGCATTAAATCTCAACAAACTACCTCTATATATTTTAACCACTAATTTGATGATGAATGTACACTGATATCGTCAAAACTAGACTCCTTTCAACCTCTGATATCCATAGCTTAAGAGAGTATGGTGGCTTCTTCACCCATGCCATGTTTCCCTCAACCTTGCACATGTCTTTCCCCATTTCACTCATTTCCCTATAAACCTAATGTTGGTCATTACTCTTGTAATGCTTAGTTTGATTCCAATTTCTAGAATATCCATAGGCTAACCAAATTATTATGAAATTTAGGCCCCAAAAAAATCTAAACAGATGCAAAAAATATTTAGAAGCATTATTAGGACAAAATAACATATTTGACAATCAAGTGTAAAACCATTCTCCAATATCTTAAATTCAACCCCAAATGTTTTTGGATGGTCTTTCTTCCCAATAAGTCAATTTGTGCTTTATCTAATCTTTCAAATTGGTTTGATTTTGCCTCCAACCTTTACAATATGCCCAACTATCCTTGAATATCTATTAATGCCATGCCAATTGATTATCTCTTCTCTATAGATTGCCTTATCCTCCATGCCATCCTTAAACTTAATTTCAATCAGATTCTCTAGATGTAGATAATCTAAAAGTTTAATTATTTAACCACAATCTAGAGGTTTTAACCATTTACCTAGTCAACATATTTAAAGTTCTATATTGTATCCTATAGCTTTCCTCTATCTTAGGCAAACCACACCATCTATCTGATAGAAAAATTTGGAGACCAAAATGATCCTAGTAATTATCTCACTACCATGATTGTTCATGCATTTGTAAAAATATTTTCTACTATTTTGGACATTCATATCTCTAATTGGGATGAAGTTGAAAAGTTGAGAGCTAAGAGTTAAACAAGTTTTAATGAGAATCATCACCCCAATACTCATATTTTCACATTGACCTTTATAATTGACGAGGCTAAGGCAAAAAGGAAAAAGTACATTGTTTCTTTGTAGGCTTTCACAAAACATTTAACATTGTTCCTTGAAATTTTCTCATTGACATGCTCAAGGCTTTTGGTCTTCCTTAATTGGTGATATCACTAATTACGACATTCTACAAGTTCATTGTTGGAAAACTACACACAAGTGTTGATGAGACAAAAGAGGTTCAAAATGTCATTGGGGTTAAGCAGGGTTGTCCAAACTACCCTACTCTTTTTTATCTATATATAGATGGGATTGATGAAATCATTTCAAGTTGTTTGGGCACAAATTTTTGCATATTGTACATAGTTTGTGGTGTTACTCTTCTATTTAAAGATGATATCATTTTAATGTCCCACTCAAAGTAAGGTCTCTAGAGGTACAACTACATATCTTAGTATCCTTTTGTGACGTGCACATGATCTTCATGTAAATAATGAGAAAACAAAAGGTATCATTTTAACACTTTCAAACACATTTATGAACAAAATTTCTTCACATTTATAAGCTAAAGGATTGAGATAGTATTAGTATAAATATAAGTAACATAATTTTTTTAAAATATATTAATTTTAATATAAGTAATAATAATATTAATATCCTTTTTGTAATATATTATTTTAATTGAAATAATACGATATTAATATTCACAAAACATCAATATTGAATACATTAGGTATTTCAATCAGGTTCAAAATTATGAGATAGAAAACAAATTAATAGAAGAAAAAATCCTTAACTAGTAGGGAGAGCCATCTATTGGAACAAACATTTAAAACTCAAATGGTTTTTGAATTTTTATTTTCCAACTTTTTTAATTCATTAAAAATATGGAGGTCAGGGATTCCCAATGAAAACAAGAAACTACATGGATGATATTTTTTTTAATTATGAATATATTTTTGCAAGGGTTGCTCTCAATCGTATCAATTTTCTTCTAGGATTAATATTGTTTATTTATTGTGGGTCCTATTTTTATTGTGAATATAAATGTTTGGAGAGTTACAATGTTTTGAGACATTTGAGAAATCCATTGAACCCTTTTCTTGAACAACATGCTTTGTTGAGAGAGATGATGAACATTCATTGCCTCTAGTATTTTGTCGCAATGAATTTTGTAGTTCTTACCCAAGATTCAAGGTATTTCAAGTAGTAGTCCAATTTCTCCTACAACAACAAGGGAGGAGCATATGGGCTAGAAAGCTTCTCAAAGCACCAACAAAACACCAAACTCCATGAAATCCTCAATATTCTCATTTCCTCCATTATTTTAGTGAAATGAATAATTAGCTACATGTTTAAGATTCAACTTATAGTACTAGATTTCTTTAGGCACTTAGGTGTTAAGATGGTAGAAAATCATAAGTTGTTTACTTCTTTAGTAGTCATGTATGCCATTTTCTCCAATGAGTAGGAAATTCAACTATAGTTTTTCTTTACACCTTTTGATAAGCATGTATGCTATTTTGTCCAGTAAATGGGAATATTGTTTATAGATTGTCTTTTGGTAGACATGTATGTCATCTTTTTGAATCAATCGAAATACTATGTAATTATGATTTTCCTTATTAATATATTACAACTTTAATAATATATACTTTGTTATCACTTGAAGGTAGAATAATCTATACAAATAGACAAGAAATAAAAAATAAAAATACCCCAAGAGGAAATTTTAAAATTAGGTAGTCGGTGTAAATGTTATGAAAACAACATACTCAATAAATACCACATGATGTAATCTACATATTTGAGCATCATAAACAACCCTAGATTGAACTTCTTGGGTTAACCATGCATCGCAATTATTTTGTTACATACTCTAATTAAACAAATTTGACAAATAGATATTTATGTCTTGTAGAAAATTAATCATTTAGAGAAGTAGTAAACAAGCCATACAAATCCACAAAAAAGAACCAACACAAATAAAATATAAGAATAAAATGTTTGGATCATTGCCTTAGTGGGGTAGGAGGACCTCACCTTGCCATTGTAGCCAAAATAAGTGTAGAATGACTGACCACTTGCATACAAAACTATCAACCAACTCAACTGAGAAAGATAATTCACAATTCAAATGAAAACATGAGCTATCAACATATTGATCTAGGCTATCAACATATAAAATTCAAAGAGAAATATATATTTCCATTAATATTGAATTTGTTAAAAAACATAGTTCATTGCATGCATGTGTGCTTATAAACACAACATTATGGAAGATAATCTTTTTAAAGGCTTCTATGCAATAAAAATGTTCCTCTGGTTTGTAACTATCCTTGATCTTCATGCAACTCTAGGAAATAGGTAATAAAGGACATTTAATCTTTGAGATCATTGATTATATAATTACCTTGATTTGTAAGAAAACATATAGATGGATTCACATGTACATCATCCTCCAATACAAACACAACATTGCAAGAGGAATTATAATATGAAGGTATATATGAATACCAGATGGTCGCAAATAGCTACACAACTACTAAGTAGAACTAATACAAACACAAATATTTTTTATCAATTGGTAAATTTCTTTTGAATTTTATCTTTGTTGAACATAAATACAAACTCAAACCTTGTGGCATAGCTTTTGAGAAAGCTAAATAATTGTTTATCTTAAGAAACAAGGCTCGAAGGAATTGTAGATAAATCAAATACCATCATTTTATACAAATTTCTTATTTCATACAAATTCAATGGTTACAAAAGTTGTAAGTGCTAAAAAAATGGATAAATAAAAGTTCAACAAACCCTTGAATATATATATCACTAAAGTAAAACAAACAAATATATTCTATCCTACAAATTGAAGTATGTACTATAGTTCATTGCAAGAAAAATCAAGATGTTTTAGAGAAATAATAAGTTAGGTGAAAACAATTACATGATTTTTGCTAGTAGTAGTAATCCATTTCAATAAAAACACAAAACTTCCTATTGTATATTGATTTTTGCCACCCATTGTGTGAATGAATGAATCATTTATTTACCTAAATCTATGTGGGATTCACTTAAAGTTTTGTTGGAGACTGTTGATAACTAAGAGGGGGGGTGAATCAATTATCTTAATTATTTAACTTTCTTTTCTTCTTTGATAATTAGTGCAGTATCAAAACTTGTAAGCATAAATGAACATGAAAGCAAAAATGAAATCAACACACATAACACAAGGATTTTTACATGGAAAACCGTATTAAGGGAAAAACCATGGGGTGACTAACCCAAGATTGTATTCTCTGTTAAAAGAATAGATGTACAAAATGGTACTTGCCAATTAGGGCTCACTGCCCGAGTACACTACTCACAAGAGGCTCACTGCCTATAAGAGACTCACTGTCTACAAGTTATAAAGAAAGTAACCAGGTGTTTGAACTGATGAGAAGCATCCACATATGCTGAGGTTCAGTTCCGGTTAGGCTAAATAAACTGATCTACTACACTTCATTCTTCCTCTGCTTTAGACTACTGTTCTGTCACATACCGAACATGTATTTCTACTTCCACACTGCTCTCTACTTTTCTTCGCACTTCACAACATCATCATCCACCTTCATACCAAAATCCATCTGGTATATATATCTGCATCAAAGATTTCAACATCTTTCTAGTCGGCATCCGGAATACTCAATATTTTCCCAAACTCTGGTCTGTCGGCTGAATCCTTGCTTACCAGGAGATGCGTATCAAAGAGATACTAATAGAAGTCATCAATAATGTCAACCAATCATGAATGATCTCTTAAAAAGCTTAATCATCATCAATATCTCATCCGGATTGAGGTCTAATGCTCTACCGGTCAATCTACTCTGTCAAACAGGAACCCAACACTTAGATGCTCATATCTTTTCACTATTTCATCACCGAAGGCTCAATCTCTAGAATGTAGCTATCATGGTACTCCTCTTGACTTCCCCAAGTCTATACTTTGCTGAGATACTTCCTCTGAGAGATCTGGACCTAACTGTCGGACCTTGCTACATGCTCTATTCTTGCTTACCGGACCAAAATACTTTTCAATCTAACTTTCGGTATAGACATACCATATCCTACGGATGTGTGAGATGGACTTTGTTGCCATCAATGACAACACTCATGAAGCCACACCGTGTCTCTTGCCAACAATCTCCCCCTTTGTCATTGATGGCAACACTTAGTGAAAAATGACTAAGTGTTATAGTATACTCCCCCTTGGCTGATGCTCTGTTCTTATGTACACTTTTCCGGAGCTCCCCCTTAACTAGATTCCACATTTTTCACTGCTCCTCACTCCCCATTTGACATCAATGGCAAAGGGTAGGATCCGTACACAAAAATTTCCAAAAATAATCTATACTTGGCCGCATAAATATATATACATGTTATACTTACATATACTGAAGTATGTCTACAAAAGTTGTCTTCAATTGGACAAATTTGTTGCCCAACTCTGCTTCATCCTGTCCAAAATTGAGATGTGACCACTCAACAGGAAAGCAAAAGCTTCTGCCCTCTTTAGATCTGTCAGATCACTGTCCCGGGTTGTGGTCTGAGCATTAGTTAGGACCTCATGCATGGCCTCTAACTTAGGGATAATTATCCCTCTAAGTTCATTTAGCCTGCTTATTCTACTTTTATTCTCCTTCTCAAGCTTCTTTATTTCATTTAGAATGGCAATAGTCTGACATTCTTCATTTATTATGGATGTGGTGAGAGGATTTAACTTCTGAGATAGACTTGAAAGTTTACCCTCTTATTCTTTCACTTTCTTCTCAATATCCATTGTCACTTTAGACCAGGATAAACAAAATTTATATATATCTCCCCCATCTTTAAGAGCATTTTCTAAGCTCTTTATCCCAATGTCCAAGTTTTTCCTATCATTTGTTATAAGTCCTTGTATCTCAGAGAATCTTTTATCCAAAAATTCTTTCCTGACTTTCTCTTCTGTTGCTTTTTCCAAGAAGTCAAAATGTGTGCTAATAGAATTAACAAGAGATTTTAGATTACCGGATGAAGAGGCTGAAAGATCCTTTTGGAAGGATGGCATGATCTTCTCCAACACATCGGATGCAATCTCTATCAACTCACAGTCTTCCATGTGAGACTTCATAAGTTTTTCTTTTGCCTTTGCTTGGGCAAAGGATGCTATCTTCATTGTCTAAACCGAGGAGAGGGAATCAAAATTGAATGGTCCTTGGAGTAGCTCCGGTTCATCTAATTCCGTCATTTCTTTTGTTAGGAAGTCTTTGACTGCTTCTATAGTGTCTCTTGCCAGAGACAGAGTTTTCTTCCCTTCTGTGGCCTCAGAGCTGTCATCTGGGGTTTTCTTTGTTTCATCTTTTTCACTTCCCTTGATTTCTTCTTCTTGACCAGTTTTCTCATCTTTTCTTTCATCTCCTTTAGTTCCAGAGTCAGCAGGGGGATCCGGAAGAGAGATGTTTACTTCTTCAAGGACTTCCTCTTCCAGAGCAGAGGAATCCAAGTCCTGAGTCTTTTCCTCACCTATGTCCTTTGGCTCTTCTCCATTTTTCACAGTAGATTCTCCTTCGTTATTCATGGTAGAGGGTTCATCACCTAAGTCATCTATAATAAGAAGATTGAATCTTTTAAAAGCATTCTGGAGGATATCTTCTGTTTCCTTTGCCACTTTGTCAGTTTCTCCAAGCATAAGCTGGTTCATTCTAGCTTTGCTCTGAAACTCGTCCTTGCAATCTTTGAAGATCATATTCATTTGTTTCAGAGTGATTGAAGGATAGAGCTGTATAGCTATCTGTTCCCAGATCTCAAGGTCCTTTGCCTTAGCATTGTTCTTCCTTATTTCTAGTTCCTTCTCTAGGCTTTTGGGAATTAGAGATATGATATAATAAATGTCTTATTATAGATATTTAGATAACTGACTGTAGCTTCTTGCAAGATCTTCTGGTCAGCTTCATTATATTCATCATAGAATTTAGTCATTGGTTTTAGGTTCCCATTCACAGTGACTGATTTGATGATATCATCAATGCAAAGAGTAGGTTTTTCAACAAATTATTCTACCTTTTCTTCCTTGCCTTAACCGGTAGAGAATTCACCGGATGGTTTCTTCTTCTTCTTCATTTTCTTTACTTCCTCATATGTCTCTGTCTCTTCACCATCCTTGAGGCTTGTGTATGATCTTGTAGCCTTTGTCTTTGTTCTCTTTTCTCCTTTATCGGATGATTTGGCTTCCAGTTTTGATGCCTTTGAGCTCTTAGCAATGGTAGGTGCAGAGCTCTTAGAGGATCTGGTCCAAGAGGGGGCTTCCACCGAAGCACTTTCTTTTTCTGCTTCTTCCTTTTCTTTCTCTGCCCTTTCTACCTTCTCTCTATTAGCATCAACTACTTCTTTGGAAATACCATATCTCTTGGCAATTTCTTCTACTTCCCTTCTCACCTTTCTCTTGATCTTCAGTTGTCTTAACTCAACATGGATTTTCACACTCAATTCTTGAAAGGTTCCATACCTTTCTACCTTAGGGTCCTTGGGCTGACTTAGTAGGTGTTGGATATGTAGTTCCAAAATTTTCTCATCCACCTCATAGCCCATAGGCATGATCCATACTGTTATTGGTTCCATTGCCTCCATTAGGCATTGATCAATGTCTACCATGAAGCACACTGTATCCTTGTATTTTTCAACTAGAGATTGGGGGATTCTCTCTCTGGCCTGCATCATGCCTTGGAAGTTTTTGAAGTAACCCCAGAGAGCTGTGCTTTGTGCCTTGGCATCACCAAGCCCATACATATAGTCTCTAATTTGAATGGCAACAGGTCTGTCATTTTGCTATACCCAACCACTAGATCCAAGCAGCTCATTCATAAAGTAAAAGAACCAACACAGTATTAGCCCTCCATACTTGAATGAGTTCTTCTTGTCCTTCTTGATCGTTTGTGGGTTTTCCAACAATTGGCTTAAAAGAAGTTCACAAAGATCATAATCTACATTCTCTCTTAACATCTGATAAGTATAGATTGCAGTTCTGGGTACAGAATTCTCCCTACTGGAGTGATATATCTTATAGCCAATTATCATTGATGCAAACTTGATATCCAGATTAGTGATATCTTCTATAGTCATTGCTCTTTTGTCAAATTTTGATCTGGTAGCCTGACTTAGAGTTTGATTTTTGACTAATTTGAGAGCAGGCAACCCACTGGATGAGTGTAATATGGTTACCACCCTAATTGTATCCTTGGTTATCTTGAATGGCCTCATCAACCACATAAAGTTGTCATGCATTCTGTTCAGAACATACCGGACCCAATCATCTTCAATAAAACAGGGGAAATGAATGCAATGTCCAAAATGCTTATCCCGGATGGCCTTGTACTGAGGTTTGAGTTTAAATGATTAATCTATCAGTTCCTTGTGGTAGATATCCATCATCTTGGATTCCCCAAATTCTTCAATGTTTACGTGTATGTAAACCCTAACATCTTCTACATGCAGAACTCCATGTGGAATGCTAGAAAATGCGCCTAGGGGATCAACTTCTAGGGATTTATAGGGATGTTTTTAAATTTAGGGCTCGGCCTATCAGTGATCTTCACCACATTCAGAGTAGCCATCTTTCAAAGATTCAAAGAGAGATATTCAAGAGTGGAAAATACCTTTTACGCTTCTAGGGTTCACAATATGAGCCGGATCGGATTGCTGGATGAATCGACTTCTGTGGTTGATCTTTGAGAGGTTTAAGGCAATTTTGTTGTAGAGCTCCTTCTCTCTTCTTCTCGAATGTAAAATAAGAAAATGTTTAATAAGAGAACCCTTATATTTCTGCACAAACCCTAATTCCACATTGCAATAAATGCGCAACTTAAGTCATTCTGGTTGCCTTGTTCTCCTTGTTCTAAGAAAGATCTTTTTCAAATCACTGAGATGCACTTAGAGTTCTTCTTGGTGATTATTGGCAATCTATCTTTCTTTCTCCAATCATTTCATCTATCCGCAGATCAAGATTCCTCAATTTGAATCATATCGGATCTAACTGTGAAAATCCTACTTCTTGCCAGATGACTGTTAAACTAGATTAATCTTGGAAGATTAACCTGTTCTAAACTTCTTGTAGATCTTCCATATCTTTACCAAGGCTTATTTAGATGATTCTCTGAGAACCCTTTAATCCACAACTTTCCTTGTGCCAATTTTAGGCACCAATTAACTGGCTGGGGGAATTTGTTTTCCTTCTTGACTCCCCCTGAGCCAGAGCTCATCTTATTTAGTTTTCGAAAGGAATATCAGCACCAAATTTTGGTGCGGATCCATCCCTAACATTTTTTGTACTTCTCTTTACCTAAATCTTGTTCATCTCCAGTTGAACTTCATCTGCATTCACTTTTCCTTTTCCTTTGTTTTGATTTTGATTATGATGCACCAGACCCCTTTTATCCTGATTCTTGCTTCTGCAGAATTTGGCAATATGACCAGATCTATTGCAATTTTAGCAAACAACATTTCTTTGCATTTTTGACTGATATCCTCTTGATCTACATTGATTAGCCATATGTCCCATTCTATTGCATGCAAAGCATCTACCATTGAATGAATTGTTCATTTGCATATTTCTACATTCATGAGATTTGTGACCATACCTTTTGTAGTTGAAACACTATCCGGAGAAGGATGAATTAGTCGGATTCATTCTTTTTCTACACTGGTTTGCTTTGTGACCAAAGTTATTGCAGTTGTGACAGTATCCATTGAAGGATGGATACCTTTGAGCATTTGGTTGCCTTACCGGAGGTCTTTTAGGCTTGTTCCTTAGATTTTTTGACCCAAAGTTCTTCTGACTAGATCCGGAGCTTTCACCTTTCTCATATCCCAAGCCATGCTTGTCATCTACCCTCTTTTGGCTTTTAAGAACTTCAAGTTGAGCAGAGCTTATCTTAAATTTCTCTTTGTATTCATTTGTTGTTTGAAGATCCCTTTTAAGAGTATCTATCTGATTCTCAAGTTGTTCTTCATTATCTCTAGCATCTTCAAGATCAGATTCTAGATGCCTAATTATTCTATCCATTTTGTGGAATTCCTCTGACTTCTCCTTGAGAGATTGTTTTAGATTATCCTCACTTTTTCTTTTCTCTTCAATCTCTTGGGTGAATTTCATAACCCCTGATTCCATTTCATGTCTCACCATAATGACTTCTTTTGATAGCTTCTCACATAACTTGATTTTCTCATTCAGATCTTCATTAGTTTCATTGGCTTCACTTTGGCTAGCTAATTGTTGAAGTAGTTCCTTTCTCTTTTTCACAAAGATACTCAATTTTCCTTTGAGTTCATTTATGAAATCATCAGCTTCTTTGAGTCTTTCCCTTAGGGCATTAACTTCAGAATGAGATTGCTCAAGATCATCTAGGGCAGACTGAAGTTGCTCCCTCATACCATACATATCCATTGAGATTCCCAGATCTTCCTCAAGCTGTTAGGCTCTATTTGGAGGAACTTAGCTCTGATACCAATTGTTGATAACTGAGAGGGGGTGAATCAGTTATCTTAATTATTTAACTTTCTTTTCTTCTTTGATAATTAGTGCAATATCAAAACTTGTAAGCATAAATGAACATGAAAGCAGAAATGAAATCAACACACATAACACAAGGATTTTTATGTGGAAAACCCTGTTAAGGGAAAAACCACGGGGTGACTAACCCAAGATTGTATTCTTTGTTAAAAGAACAGATGTACAAAATGGCACTTGCCAATTAGGGCTCACTACCTGAGCACACTGCTCACAAGAGGCTCACTACCTACAAGAGACTCACTATCTACAAGTTATAAAGAAAGTAACTAGGTGTTTAAACTGATGAGAAGCATCCACATATGCTGAGGTTCAGTTCTGATTAGGCTCAATAAACTGATCTACTGCACTTCATTCTTCCTCTGCTTTAGACTATTGTTCTGTCACATACCAAACCTGTATTTCTACTTCCACACTGCTCTCTGCTTTTCTTTGCACTTCACAACATCATCATCCACCTTCATACCAAAATCCATCAGGTATATATATCCGCATCAAAGATTTCAACATCTTTCTAGTCGGCATCTGGAATACTCAATATTTTCCCAAACTCTGGTCTGTCAGTTGAATCCTTGCTTACCAAGTGATGCGTGTCAAAGAGATACTAATAGAAGTCATCAATCATGTTGGCCAATCATGAATGATCTCTTAAAAAGCTTAATCATCATCAACATCTCATCCAGATTGAGGTCTGATGCTCTGTTGGTCAGTCTACTCTGCCAAACAGGAACCCAACACTTAGGTGCTCATATCTTTTCACTCTTTCATCACCGGAGGCTCAATCTCTGGAATGTAGCTATCATGGTACTCCTCTTGACTTCCTCAAGTCAGTACTTTGCTGAGATACTTTCTCTGAGAGATCCAGACCTGACTATCGGACCTTGCTGCATGCTCTGTTCTTGCTTACCGGACCAAAATACTCTTCAATCTGACTTCCAGTATAGACATACCATATCCTGTGGATGTGTGAGATGGACTTTGTTGCCATCAATGACAACACTCATGAAGCCACACTGTGTCTCTTGCCAACAGAGACTTGGGAAGATAGGAAGATCCTTGTTCATTGTTTCTCATCCTAAACTAGCTTGGAAGCATGTTGTAGAAGTGCCTTTTCTCAAGCATTAAATCCCTATTCGAAGCAGAGTTAAGAGCACAAATTAAAAACCTACAACCTATTCATATTAACTAAATAGAACTAAATTAAAATCTATAAAATATTATGCCATTGAATTTCTCCATTCTCCTATAGATGTTTCTATTGAAATGACGTGTTGTTACGATCTCCATGATCAACAAGTATGTGACCAAGTATTGGTACCTTGTACATTGCATTTACCTAGTGTACATGAATATTAAAGCATGGGGCATTGTCAATTGCAAGAGTGGTCACAAACATTTAATGCATTGCCAAGTCTATTGAATGTGTGGCACTTGATTATTAAACACAAACATGTGTAATGCATGCAAGGTTAAAGGGTTCATTAACAGACATGAACAACCCCCATTATATACAAATTTTTGCATCCACCTTTAGTACATGTAAATTTGTACAGGAATATTGATAGATTTTTAAAAATATTCAAATAAGACAAATTTAATTTGGTAGGAAAATCAAAAATAAAATTACCATGAGGAAACTAGTTTAGATTCAAGGCACTTTTCTTATCAACAACATTTGGAAATCCTAGGAGGCTATTAAGCCATGGCTTCTTTGGGAAGGAAATGATTTCTGCAAGGGCAAGAACAAGAATGTGTCCCACTTTTTGGCCAAAGTGGAACATTGAAATCAACATTTTAAATCAAATTTTCACTTTCTGACACCTATAGCTACTAAACCATTAAGAATTTAAAGATGATGTGAACTAGTGATTTTTGAGATTTCATGTGTGTGTGTGTGTGTGTGTATATTAATTTTAAGAAATAATTTGTGAATTTTTTTTTACGTAACTTTTAATAACTTATTTTTTATAGTTAACAATAGTTTTAAAAATTACGTTTATACAGGATAACTTTTTTTATAGAAAAGATGAAATTATAAATTTTTAAACATAGATTTGTAAGACCAATAACTAGTTTGCTGATATTTTTCCATAATTTTTGAAATAAGATTAATTATAATTCAAACATAGGTTTATACCATACAACATAAGTTTTTTTTTTATGTGTCCAAATTAACTTCTTTTTTTTGTTGAAACAAGGATATCAATACCTAGTACACAAATATTTTTCAAAAAAAAAATCTCTATTTTTTTTTCCGCATGTGTGGAATAGAGACTTTAAAAACCTAAGTTCACTAGAAAATATAAAATAAATATAAAAATCAAATGAAATATATTCAAAATCATACTTTTTGGAAAGTTTATACTAAGGGCTACATATTTAGAGAATATAATGTCTAAATGACTTCATTTGATCCGCCAAAAGGTGAAGCAAAATTGGTTTTTTGCTAGCATTTTGATAAGTGTAGAGGATGTTATATGGAGCCTAATCAGACTTGGAGGTTAAATTTACCCCATTTTTATCGGCGTGGCTTCCCCCCAAATTCCTACGGGGTCAAGGGGTGGTTTTTTTAAATTATTTTATTAAAGCGTCGGGAGTTATTTTTCATTGGCCGACAAAAAAAAACCCTATTTTGTAACCGACAAAAGTCGTAATAAAAATGGCTAAGGGTTAGGGTTTCCAATGATGTATTGTAGTATTTTGCAGTGGTATTGAGTTGCAAGGATTGCTGGTTGTAATCAGTTTCATTTACTGGATAATAATATTGGACTCTCTGTTGGTGGATGTAGCCCGAGTTTGGGTGAACCACATTAAAACTTGTCTCTTGCTACTATTATTTTTGTGTATTTTCATTCCTCTATTTAATCTTTATTTGCATTTAATTGATATCTTCTGTCGGCTAACACTAACAGAGGAGATTCTATCAAGGGTTTGATTTAAGACTGGGGGTTCTTTCTAAGGGGGTTTTATCTATCCCCCTTCAATTAAACCCCTTTAGATGGAACTCCTCAAGTCTTAAATCATTCATTTTTCTAAAAAATATGTGATTTCAGACAAAAATAGGATGTCCTGTAAGTGGGACACACTATTGTGATAGCACTAGCTTTCAATCAATCAACAATCTATTTGGTGGTCTCCAATTCTTTCTTGTCAAGACCACCCTTTGGCTAAGGTGCCATGGACCCATGCCTTGAAATTTTTTGAATGAGGCATTAGAGTTCTACCAAATCTTATTAATAGAGGTACCAAGAATTTTCTTTTTTTGCAAGAAGTAAAAATGAAATTCAGATTGTCCAATTGAACCAAGAGACTTTTCAAACTATTATTGGATCCATTCCTCCCCATATGATTCATAAAATTGGGGTTAGATTGTTCGAGTCTTGGTAGAAGGGTTGGAAATGGTATCCTCACATAACATTCCATAATTATAGGTCTCGTAAAGGATATTTGTGGCTTTCACCTCATCTACCTATGGTTGGTCAGTTAAACCATCATTGGAAGCTTCAATCTTCTCTTGGTACTTGGCATCGCCAATTCTAGTCTATCTAGTTAGCCATTCTTGAGCCTAAATTGACTCATTTTGATTGGTTCATTATCAAAGCCTTCTAGTTAGTTTTCGTTTAACTCATATGGGAGTTCTCAATCCCCATTGTCCATGCTAGAGATAGTTTAAGACTCCCAAGCATTTTTATGGTTTTGTGCGAGAGCCCAAGAAGCTTGGAATTGGATACATAATTTTTTTAGACCTTTTCAACCTGATCTCAACTAGCCTTGTCTCCCGTTCAACTATACCTAGATTTGGCATGCTTTCAAGATGGAAATTCTTTTCAATATTTTGAAAGATAGAAATTCAGCTCTTTTTCTAGGTTGTTTGACTAGTGTTCATTTCTCTTTGTATACTAAATCAATGATTTTCTCTAATGTGCTTATGCGGATTTAGATGCAAGTTAGTAAAGTTGTGCTTGAAGTGACACATTTACAGGAGCTTTTGGACCACTAGGGTAATGCTCTATACCACTAGGGTAATGCTCTATGCACTGTTGCTAGAGTACCACCTCCCCCCTCTCGATCGAGGATCTTAGTTTCGTGGCTCTCAGCGCTCAAGAAAGAGAGATAATGGTCCCTGCGGTTAGTCTCAATCTTGACGGCCACCCTCTGCCTCTTCTCATAAACGTAGTGGTTTTGGCTAGCTTGACTCTGACAAGTTTCTTTCACCTAAAACTAGCCATTTCTCTATTCATACTCAGCGACCTTCAAACATTTGGCCCTTGCAATAGCCTGCAACCTTCAGACTGCTCATGGGTATTGTTTTGTTTTTCTGATGTTACACTTGTTCCCCGTTTCCTTCGGATGGGTCCGGGCTTCCATTATATATCAAAAGCTTCGTCAACAATGCATCTTTTTAGTTGTCATGTACTCAATGTCCGACAACAAAATATTACATATTTCCTCAGCTGCTTTTCTTGACTTTGGGAAATTTCTTGGTGCCTGTCATATCATCACCGTTTTTTTCAAATGTGTTAGACACGCCCTTATCGTGCGAGGTAAGCTAGCCGCGTCGGGTGAAGTCCAGCTGAAATAATTGACAATTTTTTGGCCATAACACAAGCAACCCAGGAGGAGTGGCACTCATTTTTATAACGCCCAACTTTCTAAAGGTGTGTAGATTGTACATTTCTACCGTGGAAAGAACCAGGAAATTAAGAATCCAATGACATAGAAAGGTGTGAATGTATCTTTCTGATGTCAATAATTTCAGGCGGAAGCATTTTCGTTGCAGTTGCTTAGAAATGGCGAATCATCTACAAATTTGAAATCTATTTACCGCTTCTCAGATGTTTGGAAACTAGTATTGAATTCTTGGATGAAGGAATGTTTCTTAGATTTGGAAGCATTTCCGAAGGGCCAAAAACTTTGTGCAGATGCATTGTTGGGCATTTGGATCTATGTGAAAAGGCTGGAGTGGCAGGATGCGTCGTTTGTCATCTTATTGGAACTTACTAGTAAAAGCCTCTTGAATTTAACAAGCAATCTCGGGTAGTTGCCTATATCTGTACGTGTTATGCTTAAGATCTTTGATTTCTTGTCACCCTCTTTCACTATATTGAGCTGACATGTGTGATTTTTCCTAGGAGTCGAGCCATCTCTTATGGAAGTTCCTCAGAGCTATACTTTTCTCAGCATGATGTAATGCGAGACTTGCCCTGTATTTGGCCTGCCCTGTGTTTGTTCAAAGCAAGAGGTTGCTTATGCCAAGAAGAGAGAAGAATTTACCTTGAAAATGGGAAGAGCTGAGCAATTGAACCTTCAACGCACAAATTGTATCCATTAATACAGGTAAGGCATTTCGTATGTTTGACCATGCACATTTTGTGTTTTTGGATGACTTTGGAGTCAACTTGTGAAAACACATGAAATAAGTGTTCTATTTTCCATGTTTAATAAATTGGATCAAAAAATTCTTCTAATTTGGAAAAAATGCTAACACATTTAGTTAGCATTTTTTTGGGTGTTATTTTATATTTTTCTATTTTTGTCTATGTTTTAGAACACTTATGTTTATCTTTTGCATGATTTTATGTAACGTATAAAATTGCTTTCGATGTGTCTATTTATATCCGCACATAATTAGAGGTGAAGTAAGAGAGTCATTATTGTATTGGAGAAAAGTTGAGTTTTTGAAATAGTTAAAGAATTTACTAAGATCAATTTTCTTCCTAAAGGGTTTTCCCAGGTGAAAATATTGTGTATTGTCTTTTCTTTCCGAGTTATTTTATTTTTTGTTTCAGATTGTATATGCACTACTTTTATTGTACAGGTGTATTGGGCTTTTGTTTCTTTAAAGTGTATGTAGTGACAAGAGAACATTCTAAATAGTTTTGAACAACTACTTGTAACTTGATCCAAAGGATAATGCATAATCATTTTTAAGTACATACTAAAATATATATAATGTTTTGATTGAAGCTTTGGTTTTAGCCTTTGATGCAAGCAAATACTCTCTTCCCAGTTTTATGAGTACTATGAGAACCTAGAAGTTCTCTTGATATTCAATTGTGGTTCCAAGAGGGTAGGAGTTAATTGTGTATCTGCATTATCTTCACTCATTAACCTCGAGACTATACACTTGGAGAGGTTAATTGTGCCCCCATCTCAACAACTTAGTAATGCCAAGTATTATCGAACTTGGAGAAGCCATTTTTGAGCTTATGTGAAGGAATATGAAATTTAACCAAGTTTAATTTTAACCTAAATCTTCCTATAATGCAGTATGTTAACCTTGATCACTGCAGTGATTTAGAGGAGCTACCCCTTGGTATCTGTGACATGGCCACCATTTAGAACTTCTAAGGGCTTTTTGTGGGTTTTAACAATTGCCAAACCAATATCTATTTGACTTGTCAAGATCTTTGTTTTTTTTTTCTAAAACCAGAGCTCTAGATAAAAAAGTTACACCCTTTGAAAGGTACTCCACCTCAAAACCCTTGACAAGGTAGTTTATTCTCTGTACACATCCTTTTGAAATGAATTTTAAATATGATACATATTGAGAAGAAACTTTTGAAGAGTTAGTGAACATGAATACCCTCCAATAGATTTTGAAGAGTCAAGGGAAAAGCCAAAATCATGTCATGCATGATCTAGTTCCAACATTTTACACTGTGCTCCAATGCACTATAGCCAATATGTTTGTTTCTCAAACCCATGGTTTCCAACTTGAAGCAAAGGTTTCCATTTCAAATTTTAATGGAATCTTTGATAATGAGAAACTAAACTCTTGGCTACATAGCCTTGAGGTAAATTTTAAAACTCGGCCCAATTTGACCAACCATCAGAAGATCAAATGTGTGAGGTCCATATGTCAAGCTTAGCCCTGAACTAGCAACAAAATTATCAGATAATGTTTGTGGTAAGAGAGGAGAAGATCAATCGGCAATAAGAATTCCAAGCAATAGTCAAGGAAAGATTTTGCCCCTCGGTTACCTATGAAACATGTAGCTCAATAGCTAGAACTCAGTCAAGTCAAGCTCAATTAATTTAACAATATATATACCTTCAACAAGCTTCAAGTCAAACTCAAAATCTTAGATGCAAAAGAGGTACTTGTTAAATTTATTTTGAGTCTTTCTGTTATTCTTCGTAAAGAGTTGGCTATGCTTGAAGTTGAATCTTTAGATAGGGATTTTAAGCTTGTAGTGGTTATATAAAATAGGTTAGGCCTTAAGAAAGGGGTTCAACAAGGTACATCTCTAAGCCATCCATAAACTCTAATGGCCAATCAAAATTTTCAAATTAGTCCTCCCTTCCTACTAGTAGTAAGGCGTAATCTCGTAGCTATTACAAGCACTAGGATCATTTGACTAAAGAGTGTAGGGTACTCCAAAGTAAGAAATAAGGGGAAAATCTTCTTTTATAAGAGTAGGAAGAGAAATAAAAACATGTGGAGGACCTGCTTGTAACTTAGAAATTGACAATCATACAAAGATTAACCTTTCCCTTGTTCTCATGACTAAGAACTATTCTAAGGCCTCTCAGAAGTCTATCTTTACTCAAAATTGTCAAATCAAGAATAAAATTGTTAGAAATTAATTTTAAAAATATCACTTACTTGTAGCATAATATATTTACTATTCAAGACATTTACAACAAAATTAAAAATCCATATTTTAGACATGTATCTTGACATCTAGTAGCAAATTAGAACACTATTATAAAAAAATTGAATTGTCTCCATTGAATGAATACTTTTAACAACAAGGGGGTGACTACTTTTTAAAGAGTTTTCAACCCAAAATATAATTGATAAAAATAACTAAATCTAAACTTGAACATGCAGTTGGGAAATACAAATAGACCACACCATTTAAAAATAGCAATTGAAAATACTCCCAAAAATACTACACTAAAACTTTTGACCAAACTTCTAAAAATATTAGCAAATAAACTATAAAAGTTGTACTTGAAATAATGACTATCTATTCCTAAAATTAGCAACACTTTTAGGAATATAAAACTTAAAATTGGTCTCTAACTACAATGACCCAAATCTGACTGACACCCTAAATTTGAACTCCAAAAATTAGAAATAAGCTCTTCTCAAAATAGCCTTCGAATGCTATGTCAATTATAGAATTTAATTTTCTATTTTTTTGGCTAACTATGAACTGTATGATCAACAACATTTGACATAAAAAAAATCTACATTATCGCCCTTGATGTCAAATCCTTGTATCCGCAACTTTGTCTTTAAATTTGAATGTATTATCTTTCTTAATCCTTTGGAAAGATATCCACGAATTGTTCTCCCGACCTACAAAATTACTAAACTTCAACTTTCTTATCTTATAACAACTCTCTCATGTAACTATGTATTAGTTCTATGTGTTCTATCCTTGCATGAAATACTAGATTCTTAATTAATTTTGTTGCTCTACCATTATCACAAAATATCATTGTAGGATTTTTTTTGTTCTCCTAGATCTTCCAAAACTCTTATTAACCAAATTGCTTGTGTACATGCTATTGTTAATGCAACATACTTTACTTGTATGTACTATTGAATGAAATTGTATTCTACTTTGAAATCCATGTAATCAATCCACTTCCTAATTTGAAACAATATCTTGATGTGATCTTTCTATCATCTGATGATCCCACCCAATCTACATCTAAATAACCAACCAACGTCAAATATTCAACTAAATAATAAAGGTTTAAGATCCTTTGTTCCTTTCA
This sequence comes from Cunninghamia lanceolata, assembly GCA_027924645.1. Classification (NCBI taxonomy): domain Eukaryota; kingdom Viridiplantae; phylum Streptophyta; class Pinopsida; order Cupressales; family Cupressaceae; genus Cunninghamia; species Cunninghamia lanceolata. Next base: position 1,460,599 of record BSBN01000937.1, on the reverse strand, counting down.
CATACTTAAGTAAATTCCTTTTGTTGCTTCTAAATGTCTTTCTATCAGTTCACTCATATACCTTGTAATCAATGATACTACAAACATAATATCTAGCATTGTATCTATCAAATACATTAAACTCCCAACCATACTTCTTTCCATCTACTTTTGGTGATCCATCTTCTTTCATCAAATTTTCTCCATGAGTAATTGGTGCATCAACTCCTTTGCAATGATCTAGCATATTAAACTTTTTCAACATATCTTGCACATACTTGGCTTGACAAATAAATATCTTACCATGATATTGATGTGCCTCCATGCCAATACAATATTGCATTATACCTAAATTGGTCATTTCAAATTAGTTCATCATTGCCTCTTTCAATTCTTTCTTCATCTTGTTTAAGCTTCTTATATAGATTAGGTCATCAACACATAGACATACATAAATTGTATCATTACCTTCCTTCTTGAAATATAATGTAGGCTCATTCTTACAGCTCACATATCTATTTGCTAGGAACCATGTATTAATTCTTTAATACTATGCTCTTAATGTTTGTTTCAAAACATACATCACTTTCTTTGACCTATAAACATATCCTTGTTTTCCTTCTTCAAATCATTGTGGTTAATCCACACATACTTCTTCAATGTGACCATTCAAAAATGCACTATTCACATCTAATTGGTCTAATTTCCATCCTTTTTAAGTTTTTAACATTTGATAATATATTGATCTTATAATGTCACGTATGGCAATTCGTGCATAGATCTCTTCATATTTTATATCATACAAGTTTTGAGCATACTCTTTTGTAACCAATCTAGCTTGATATCTTTCAACTATGCCATCAATTTTGTACTTGATCTTGTAAACCCATTTCCTATCACTTCTTTCTCTTTTGGTAGATTTACAAGATCTCAAATTTTGTTATTGACAAATTTTGTTTCTTTCAAAAACATCTATCTTTTATTCCATCATTGTACTTTATTCTTTATTTTCAATTTCTTCTTCAAACTTAGTAGGTTACACCTCAATATTTGAATAAAATCCATAATTAACCAATTTATTAGCTTTATTGCTTTCTCTAACTTGACTTCTTATTAATCTTTTTTTCAAAATTTGGATCTAGATCAAATGTTAAATTTTGAGGATGAGTTTGTATTACCTTCCTACTTTTCATAACAACATTGCTTGAACATGATATCAGTCTTAAAATTTTATATTTTTCCTCTTGATCCCAAATTATACATTGACTTACAATTTCTTTTTATTTCTTCAAATGATCTTCATAGACTCCTCCTTCAACAAACATTGCATCTCTACAAATAATGATCATATTTCTTTGATGGGACTAAAACTAGTAGGCATTGCTTTATGCACTATAACATGTAAATATGTGCACTCCACTCTTTGAATCCAATTTCTATCTTTTCTTATCATCTATGTGAACATAAGCTAAACAACTGAAACCTTTCAAGTGTGTAACTATAGAATTTCTCCCATACCAAGCTTCATAGATGTCCTATTTCTTACATAATAATTGGGATCACTATCATGATATAAACAATGGTATTAATTGCTTCAACCCAAAACATTCTATCCATATTGTTTGCCTCCAACATGGTTCTTGTTGATTCCATTAATGTTTTTTTTCTTCCTTTCTACCACACCATTTTTCTATGGTGTATAAGTTGTTATTAACTATCTCTTGATTCAATTCTTTGCACAAATTTTATTAAATTATTTTGAACAAAACTTATGTTCTCTATCTATTCTCAAACACTTTATGTATCTTTTTCTACCATAGCCTTAAACATCTTGAATGCTTCAAAAGAATCATTCTTATTCTTTAAAAAATAAACCCATATGTATCTAGTAAAACCATCAATAAATGTAATCATGTAGTGTTTCCTATGATTGCCTTGGACATAAGACCACATAAATATGAATGAATAATCTCCAATGGCTAATTTTTCTCCATGTATTTCTAGGAAAGGTATCTCTATTGTGTTTTCCAAGTGCACACTTCCTTTCCTCTTGCTTGAATTTTTGGTAAAGCATGTACCATATTTCTTTGATACAACATATATAATTCCTAAAAATTAATGTGTCCATACCTTTGGTGCCTTAACCAACTTGCATCCTCAATCTAGTAGCATAACATTAAATATTAAAATTTAAATCTAATTCCCATCAAATTTTTATCCCAAACATTAAACAAAGACAAGGATTAAAAAGTACAAATATATGAATATGAGGCTTTGGTGATCTATCTTTTTGATGTTGATGGTTTATTTTCTATTGTCAACCCTTGTGATTTATGGATTGTCAAGGTCCGTGCTACTTTATGGATACATAAATATTTATGACATGGTATGATGAAATTTATCACCATGTTGTAAGACTTGTACAACACTTCAAACTTCAACAACTAAATTCATTTTAATGATCACCTTGTAAATACCATTTCCACTTGGTTGTGTTTCACATGAAATCATATGATCAAGAATAGTAAGATAGGGAAAATTAAATAAGTTTCTTATTTTCCCTTAAAGGTTTGACATGATTGCTAAAAATACATTGAGTATGTATTTCCAATTGGTTTTATATCCACTTTAGGTTTTCAATTAAAACTAAATATGGTGAAGGATTGAAAAACATTCAAATGTTTATAGACATGTATAAAATAATTTAGAAACATAAATGACCACAAATAAGTTGAGTTACTTTGATCTAGTATTTACATGAAAATAATGATGCAATAAACATTTCAATAGTAATAACAAATAAATTAATTGAAACAATAAATATAGTTTAAAGTAAGATTCAAACAACAAAATTTTTTCAGAATGGAAACTTGTTGATTTAAAAAAAAGATGCATATGGTCTGAAGAGTGAGTAGAGAAGGGGTACAATATTCTCAACTTGGTTGTACATGTTAAGAAAAGTGCCTCAAACTTACAACTTCAAACTTAGGTTACTATTCTTCCCAGTTTTGGTCTTTTCGAATGCCCTTTATCTTGAAGAATGATTTAGAACTTTCAAAGTTTCCAAAAGGGCTAAAATGGCGAGACTTACTATTTTTAGTAACTTTACATTTGACCTTGGATTGACCTGAAACTTTCCCAGAAGGTGCAAAATAGCTAAGTAAACATTTCAGGTGAGTTTCAACTCAAGATCATACCTGGATCACGAGATATTAAAGTTTTTGTTTTTGAAACTAACGAAAAAAGTTTCAAACTCAATTTTAAGGCACTTAGAGGTCCCTAAACTCTCTGAAAATTGTTGTAACCGATGAAGTGGGTTATAGCGTAATAGATATCTTCACGAGATTTTGAACATATCAAATGGTTTGTCAATCAGACACTCGGATCAAAAGTTATGGCCTCCGAAAGTTGGACCTCCTATTTTTTGGGAAATGTAAAAACGTGTTGGACACTCAAAAGAGTTGTAAAGGGGAGAGTTACATGTGTTGGTGTGTGCTTTGGCACATCACAAGGCATCTTTGATTGGAGATAATTTGGGTGCCACTTTTGGGTGGTTTTGGCTCATGGTTTTGTAATTACCATTGATGGTTTACTGTATTGTAGATCTCCTATATATCCGGAGCTTGAGATGGAGGTTGTGTGTAAGAGACTTATACATGTTGAGTTACCTCCTATATCTCTGGTTGGATATACTCCTATGAAATCTTTCTTTGCAAGTATATTGTAATCTTCTTGATTCCTGAATAATGTATTGGGCAACTTTGGAGTGTGGGGTTTTTACCTAAAAGGGTTTTCCCCATGTATATCTTGTGTTGTGAGTTTTGCATTTGAATGTTGTTATTATCTTTCTATTAATGTGCATCTTAATTTGTAATTGTAAAAGTTAAAATTTGCATAAATCTTTCCTCAATAGATCAATGTAGGAAGCGTTTTCTACATACCTTGCTTCCTTTCAGTAAATTTGCCAATATGTGACTAGTTGTTTGATTTTAAAAGGATCAAGGTTTGTAGCTTCTAGAAAGTTGACTGGTACAAAATTTGGACAAATAAAAATAGTCATTTTTTTGTCATTAACAAAATAGATAGTTTTGTTAATAGGCATATTGAAAGTAATAGTGGTTGAAAGTGTGATCATTGGGGTGGTTATATGAATAATGTGAATTGTTTCCAGCTTGTATGTATCTTACATACATTGCTGATAAACATTACGCCATATGCAAGTGCCGGAACCCAAATATTGTGAAATGACGTTAAATGCTTGTATATTCCGCGCCTTGTATATATTTATGTTTCGAAACATACATTGCTTGATACATACAAGCGCCAGAATTCAAAGAAGATTAAAGTTCGGTTATGCAATGTATCTTTACTTAATGTATATCTGATATACATTGCATTATACATGTCGGAATCAAAAGAGAGTAAGCTGCGGTTTATAAAATGGTTGGAGTCCGAAGGGGATATACAAGGGACTTTCTATGTATCTTTGTGAGAGATACAAGCTGATATACAAGCGATACATACCAGCGATAGATACAAAGGTAAAGATGCATTCTCGGACGCGAAGCGAAAGTTGAAAATGACAAAGTTGTTGTATGTTCAGAATGGTTCAAGTATGTTCATACAACCCGATATACAAGCGAGATGTGCATTGCAAAAGGTGCAAGTTAAAGATACAAGGATGTACAGAAAGTGAAAAGGCAGGAAGTTTTTGGGTCAACCTGACTGCGAAGTTACACCGACGAAGGAAGCCCTAAAACAACATTAAAATTTGAATGGTTTCTAATAGTTGAAATATGGGTTTTTGCAGGATATACACAACGGCGGTCAAGTCATATAGACGCCCACGATAGGATCTTGAGGAGCAGAATAAAATATCGATAAGAGAAGTAATTACTTAAGTAAATACATATGTTTAAATAAATTTGTTTTGATTATTTGATCAGAAATTAATTTGTGTTTTATCTCGTCTTTTTAGGAATAATGAAGAAAACCTCGAAGGAGATTAAGCGGAATTACAGTTAAAGAGCTTTGTTTGACCCTGAAAAGGTTATCCATTTAGTGGTTAAAGACGAGTATTAAATTTCCTGAATCTGTTTTAGAACAAATACTGTTGTTCGGTTATCAACCGTCACAACTATTGTAACTGGTCTAAAGCTTGTATGTCACTCTTTATAAGAGATAACCAAGACCAGAATGAGGAGATGAGAATAGAGGAGAAGATAGAAAAAATAGATAGATAGAATAGGAGCAGATTACAAAACAGAACAGGGGATACTATAGATTAGATTTGAATAGCAATGCTAGTTCATTTTTAATATATTTTATTTCTGGTAGACCATGTGCAAGCATTCTCTGATGAAGTCAAGTCTGTAAGCATGAAGCAGTGACTGCAAATTTTGGTATCAACTATTTGTTAAATTTATTCAATTATATGGTTGTCTCCTTTTAAAAGTTTTCTCTGTTATTCAATTTGAGTTATCAAGTATATCTTCAAGTTGTCTATGCACATTTGTTGTTATAGTGTGATAAGATTAATTGGTTTCTGCTTTCAGAATTAAATCCTTTAAATCTGTCACAGTAATTGTGAAGACATTGTCATGGATCTGTAAGAAGAGTCATATAGTTAGGGTTTATATTCTTTCTCCATTTATTGATAAATCTGTTACAATTGCAGTATTATTCTGATAGGTTTCTTCAAAGAGGGATTAAATCCTTTTAGATGAATGCAGGTAATTTGATTTTGTCAATTGGATATATATAAGTATGGAATATTAACTACTTCCTTGCAGGGTTGTACAAGTTACATACCTACTCTTTCATGCCAGATAGTTCAAGTTTTTACCAAACAAATAGTCATTTATTTCATGATCATACTAACCCTATATTCAATAAGGCACTGGTCTAGTATTTTCATTTTCACTTATACAAATTCACTTCAGATTTACTTAGTTAGATTGCATTATTGTTTTAGCATTACAATTTAGATCAATTAGAATTAATTTGTTGTCTTTTCATATGTTTTATAATTTATGCCATTATCAATAGTTAGATTAATTCAGATCAAAGTAGTGATCATCTTTCTATCTGCTTTATTAATTAGAGGTTTACCCGCCTAGGTTTGGCAGAGCTTGAAGTGAAGGGGGTTTAGCCATATCTACCCCGTGTCAGTTAGCCAAAAACGTCAAGAGAGCCTAGCAACCTCTTAGGGTTAATGACCTACATTTTTGAGACCTAACAGGGGGTTTGAGGGCAGCACCCCTGAAAGCTACATTAATTATATATATATATATATATATATATATATTCATTGTAAATTTGGACCGTTCATCATTAGGTCACCAATTTGACAGTCGAGGTTATGTTGAATTTTCTTTCCCTAGAAGGCAACCCTTTATGAGGATATTGAATTATAGTTGTGAATGAGTAGAGTAGCAAGTTGAGACTACAAAAATAGGCCCTGTTGGATTGAAGATTGAAGAAGAGATTGATAGTGTTTTATTGTAAACTCTACTGAAGTTAATACATACCGGTGCATCTCTTCTTGTGTGGAGTGTAAACAATGTGTTATATGTTTGATCTTCTATTCCATTATTTCTTTGTGTTGATTTCATACTATCTCCATTTTGGTTCAACACAGTTAAATATCTATATTACTGTAGTTGTAATTAGATTTTCATTAATAGTTGTTTACCTTCATTTCTAACATATTCCTCCCTAGATGTTTCACAAATTTGGGGTTCGATCACTCAAACCATGGTGGAAGGATTTGAAATGGTACCTAGACACACCATTTAGGAATTATAGGCCCCACAAAGGTTATTTATGGTTGTCTCCCCATCTTCCTATGGTCTATTAGCTAAATCATCATTGGAAACTTTAGTCCTCTCTTGGGACCTAGCATTGTTAGTTCTAATGTATCTGGTTTGTTGGTTTGGAGCCTAAGTTGGCTGACTTTTCCTAGTAGTGCATTCTTTATCAAGGCCTTCCTCTAGGTGATCATTTGGATTATATGGGTATTCTTAATCCTCATTGTCAATTCTATGGATAGATTGAGAATCTCAAGCATCTTTTCTGGTTTTGTCTTAGAGCTCAGGAAGCTTGGAATTGGATTAATAATTTCTTCAAACCCTTTTTGACCTACTCCATTTTCTTGGCACATGGTTTTGCTTGGGGCCTAGCCTTGTTTCCCTCTCAAGTATACCCAGATTTGGCATGCTTTTAGGGTCAGAATTCTCTTCATTATTTAGAAAGATAGAAATAGAGCTCTTTTTCTAGTTGCATTGTTGATGTTTATTTTTCTTTGTACACTAAAGCCATGATTTTCTCTAATGTGCTTATGTAGATTCAGGTGCAAGTTAGTAAAGTTACACTTGAGGTCACTCATCTTTAGAAGCTACTAAACCATTGGGGAATGCCCCAACACTATTGCTAGGGTTCTGCTTGATCCCTCTTCTCCCTCTTCAGGGCATCGACATGATTATAGCCAGTCTACTAGGAGAGACACTTGTCTCCCGCTATCGTGGTTCCTAGCCTCCAAATTCTAGAGATAATGCTACCTGTGGTGGTTCATCGCAGGCTTCCTTCTGCCTCTTCTCATGGGTGTGGTGCTCCTGGTTGGCCCAACTTTAGCAAGTTTCCTTGCCTAGAGCTAGCCATTTATCTAGTTTATGTTAAACAACCTTTAAATGATACTCTTGAAGAAGAAGGTGCTCTCACTAGTTGTGAGCCTATTGATGATTTAGTCCCTAGTGATGTTTGGGGAAATATTGATGATAAGGATCCTTCTCCTTCTAACATTGCTTTAGCTTCTTAGTTTTATTTGGGCTTGGCCCTATATTTTGTTGTCTTTGTTTTGAACTTTGTCCAGTTAAACTTTGTGGGTGTGCCTCTCTACCACCCTACCCTCTTTTGTGAATATTGTACTATTATTTCTTTAATATAAAGTTAAATAGGAAATATTCATAAAAAAGATTAAGGGACTTGAGTTACCTTTGTCTCTCCTCTTCAAACTTGTATTATGGCATCCACAATAGTTGGGGGTGAAGTTATGATCATCCTTAACCATCTATGTCCAAGTTGTATTCACATATTTGAGTTGGAGGCAAGCTTCTTTTGGTTCGAAAGGCTTGCTGAAACATCTACCTTGAGGGTTTCAATATCCTTTGAAGCCTCATTTGTATTTTTTTTTGAGAGGTAAGGTCAATCACCAAATTTAGTCCCTAGTCAATACATTAGAAAACTCAAGGACATGACAATTAAATATTTAATCATTCATAATTTTAGGTTATTGTCTTCCTCCCATAAGAGAAAAAATAATTATTATTTTCCATAGAAACTTCTTTAAAAAGATTGTTTTTAATTGAAGAGCCTAGAGCTTATTGTGAGAGCTCATGAACCGAAGAATAAGGGAATGTTCTTGAGTGAAGAAGCTTTCTTTGGGATGATTCCCTTATGTCCCAATGTATTTTAAATAAATTGTTTATCCAATTCTAATGGGTCATCATGTTTATTTAATCCTCTAATTTCAAGATTACGGGATTCTAGCTACCTTTGTCTCTTCTCCTCAAACTTTGCTTGTATTATTGAATCCACAATAGCTAGTGGTGGAGTTATAGCCAACCTTAATCATCTAAGCCTAAGTTGTATCCCCATATTTGAGCTTGGAGACAAGCTACTTTTAGTTCATAAGGCTTGATGGCATATCTACTTTGAAGGTGTCGATATCTTTTGAAGCCTCATTTATACCAAAAAAATGATAATTAAATGCATAACTATCATATTGACCATCAAATTTAACCCTTAGTTAAGATAGTATAAAACTTAGAAACATAACAATTAAATATTTAATCATACATAATTTTAAGTCATAAACGTTCCCCATAGTTAATACCTCATATAATTTATGATAGTAGTATTTTACAAAAATGTAGGAAAAATTATAAATATGTTCACACAACCATCAAATTCAATCCCATGCATAGTGAAAAAGCAACTTTTTTCTTGTTTCCTTTGTATGTGGTCAAGGTTCCATTATATTTCAAAAGCTTCAAACTTAGTGTTATCTTTGTAGGTAGGTAGTCTGCTCTCAATGTCCAACAAATAAAATAATACATTTTCCAATCTCTACTACTTTTCTTCGCTTTATGAAATTTCTTGATGACATGAATTCAGAAAGCTTTAGGATTGGCATTGGAGTCAAGAAAGGACATCCACTATTCTCTACCCTATTTGGCTTATACGTTGGCAAACTAGAAGAATGGTTAAATATGCAAGGAGGGGATGGTGCCTTTTTGGGAGAGTATCTTGGGAGGCTTGTTTTCATGTCAGTGATCTCATTTTGATTGCAAGGTCCACCCAAAGGCTACAAGATCATCTAAATGCCTTAAGAGCACTTTTGTAAGGAGGTGGGTATGCAAGTTAACACTAGCAAGACTAAGATCATGATCTTTCCAATTGAAAGAAAAAAAATCAACTTAACTTTTATTTTTAAAACTTAGGGGTATCCTAGAAGAAGTATCAGAGTACAAATATCTTGGGATTGCCTTCAACAAATAAATTAGTTGGGAAACTTGTAGAAGGAAGATAATTTTGTAAGGTTGTAGAACTCTTTTGCATTACAAAACGAAAGCAGAAAGGCAGAGTTGTGGGATTCTAAATCTATTTGGATTCTATTTGGGGTATTAGTAAATCTAGTGGTGCGTTATGGGTGTGAATTGTGAGCCAACAACATTTCTGAAATAAAATGGAAAAAAATCTAGAAAGGATTAAAAAATGTTTGATTACAAGAAAATTCAAAATGAAAGCTTCAATTCCTCATGAAGTTCTTCTAGTAGAAACATGTACCTTCCCTATTAAGGCAATTGCTATGGTTCTTCTCTTAGGACATCTGAAAAAAAAAAAAAAGAATAGATGGAGGCAAATAGACGGCCTAAGGTTGTTGCCAAAAAGTTTTGAATGAGATAAAGAAGACTTGGATGAAACAAAACATCAAATGGTTGAACAAATGGAACATCAACTTGAATTCATATCTAAAAAATAACAAAGAAATAAAGACATTTGTTATGAATAAATTTTGCAAGTCTATGTGGGAAATATGGTATTAGGGAGAAAGAAGAAATATTATCTCGGTGAATTTAACCCCATGTATGATCATCACTAAAAGGCCTATATAGGAGCAAATATCCCTTGGAGAGCAAAGATGCTCATATCCCAATTGAGGACTAACTCACTATTGCAAGTATGTGCTTACCGGTGTTGTCATTGATGTCAACATATCTTTGCTGTCATTGGTGTCAATTGTGCTCTTGTTTTGATGCTTACTTGTGTTAAGTTAGTTGCTTTGTATTGGCTTATATAATTGTTGAAGATAATGAGAAAGTGTTCCTGATATTGAGTTTCCAAGTGCTTTTGAAAAAATTTGCTCTCCTAGTGGAAACAGTGTGTTGCAGAGTATCTTGGCTTGCAAAAGAACAATGCAGTGTTTTGCTCCACATATCCTATATACTAAATATCTTTGTCTACGGATTGGAAGTTATGTTAATGGATGTTTGTAGTTGCTATGTTTCAAGTTTGAGCCTCTGGTGTGAAGATTTGAGTGAGTTCTATTCACCAGAGTAAAAACTATTTTTCTGTGTATTTAATGGTGACAAGGATAATGTATTTTGCCTCGCATTTCTCCGCATTTAAGTTTTACAGCTTGCGGTTTTGGAATTAAGTTTATAATGATGTTATGTGCCTTCAGTTCAAATGGTTCATTATGCGGTGGTCCGCAAGTGATCTTTTCCTTATGACAGTGGTTGATAGTAATGTTTAAGTGCTCTGGTTTGAAGAATCTTCTAAATAGAGTGTTTGGGGATTGTGTGGAAGTTTTTGGTGATTGTAACGTGCTTGTGGATGTCTCTAGATTGTGTTCCTACCTTTTGATTGGTCTGCAAAGTGTAATCTGAATCGTGCATGAAGCGCGTTCTTAAAGGCCTTAGTGTCAACACTAGTTTTGGCCGACTTGGTTGTTTTCACTACTTGCGATTATACTTTGGAGTTTGTGATAGCGTGTTATTGCATGGAAGATTGCATTAGAGTCCCAACTAAGGCATTGCGTGGTCCACATTCATTTTTCTCCTTCATAAATCTGTTTAGGTCCAGACCTATTCTAATGTATGTATGTTTGCTAGCCTTGGAGATTGTTTCAATGGTTGATGATTGTAATGCCGACCTTGATGTACATTCCAAGGTTGATGAATTGTATAAATACATGTAATGAAGTCGTAAACAATATATGATGATGTGAAGATGCGAAGATAAGTGTGTAGTGAAAAAGTAGAGCAGAGTAGAGAAGATTTATTGTGCTTCAATGGAACTGAACCTTGACATAATGTAAATGCTACTATCTCAGTTCACCAACTTCTGGTAGTGAGCCCTTTTGGCAATGAGCCCTTCTCTTGGTAGTGAGCCACTTCTTTTGTAGTGAGCATTCTGGGCAGTGAGCCTTGTTGTAAATTTTGATATATCATTTATATTGTGAGCTAACACTCACCGTGGTTTTTCCTTTATTGGGTTTTCCATGTAAAAAAATAGTGTCTCGCATGTTGAATGTATGGATGTGTTTAAGTTTTTGATTTCATGCTTTCATGGTTAAATTACAATATCAGTGATTAAGTGGTTGATGGTTTTAAGTTTTGGTTACAACTGATTCACCCCCCCAGTTGTCTTGTGCATTTCAACACTCACATCATCTTCGGTGTGAAACAAGTAGATGGAAGAGGACAAAAGAAGAATTGGAAGAGAAGTACATGACTTTTATGCAATTGAGTCAGTTGGGGTAGTTGAGTTTTTATTTTAGAATGTAAAGTTTACAGTGATATTCGAGTCTATTATGCAGATACTTTAGTGATAATTTCTTTTTAAAATCTGTTCAAAGAAGAGAAAGTTAAAAAAACAAGTGAATTCCTCATCAAAATAAATAACAAAAAAACAACAATACAAAAAACTAAAATGACTAGGGGAAAAAACCCAATAGGTGAGATAGTTCCAATCCGTTGAGATAGTATATGTGCATTTAAGGCCCAATATTTTTTGAAGTTTAGTACTAGTTGTTGTGACTTTAAGGTTGTTTGTAATGTCCCCTTCTAGATTTGCCCTAGATTAAACCCTACAATCATAATTATTATACATTAGGGTTAGGGAGATGACTTCAAGTAGTTATTTCTTCATTATGCTCTTGAATAGAACTCCTGCAATCTTCACATAGAGAACACGAGTACAATATAGATACGTATAAACTAATGCCATTGTCAGGGTTAGCTGCAAATATGCCCAACTCATAATACAATTCCAACACTACTTACTATCAAACACTTCTAGATCATTAAGATAGGGACATGATAGATTTGACCCAGCGAACCCATACTAAGCCCAAGGGCGGAACTTTGGCCCTCCTGGCTTTGGTAGCAAGACTTAGACATCTACCAAAGTGGGGTACTTAGCAGAATGCTGGTCTTACTTCCATATCAATGCCTTATCACTTATAATTAATAACTCATCATGGTAGGAATGGTACGAGGATCGTAGCAGAGTTCTCAGTTTATCCAATCTAAGCCCAAGAGCGGGACTTTGACCCTCTTGGCCTTGATGGCAGGGCTTTGACATCCATCCAAGGTGGGGTACTTAGATGGAAACCTTATACCCTCTTACCTATGTCTCCTTCCCTTCCTCCATGATGAGGTTCCATATATTTTTATATCTAAAAGATATTGATGCATAAATAAACAATATCATATACTGTATTATTATCTCGTATTCTATACATGATTCATTAGACATAAGTAATGTAAATTGCAAGGGATATTAATTCTTGATTGCCACTATATTATCAGACTTACAAATTATTATTAATATATGTTACTTACTCTAATTCTAAGTTCTTTGGCTGTTGCACTTTCTGCAAATCTGAGACTGAATCTCTGAATACTACAATCTGCCTTTTATCTCTTACTTCTAATACTTTAATATTTTCTGATGCCTTCTTCTTTGTATTGAATACTATAATATCTCTGCTGCTTTATATATATTTTATAATGCAGATCTAAATATATGTATTTATCCGATACTCTTTTTATATTTTCTTCTGATGATGTTTTCCTTCTATTTTACAACCTTTATTTATTTCTCTTTCAAAGGATATGTTCGAAGAGGCATGTCTCTTATTATTTTTATTACCTTATATTAATTCCCTTTTGTAGTAAAACTAGTTCTAACCATACTAACTCCATTATCATAAGAGGATAGGTTAAAAGATGTTTATTTATTTTATTTATATTTATATTATAATAAATGATATATTATATATTTTATATTATTTATACTATATCATTTATATCATAATAAATGATGTACGATTTATATTATATTATTTGTATTTATATTATAATGTAAGATAATTATAAGAATATTCGTATTTATATTATTAGATATATTTATATATATTGTTATTTATAATATGGATATTATATTTTAATTATAATAAATTATTCATACAATAATATTATTTATTAAATAATATATAATGCATGTAATTATTTCTATCATCCGAAATAATATTTTACAAACCCTCTTTATTATGTTCAAATCTTTACTTTAACAGTGTCTTGATATGGGGACATGACAATACTTTAGATATTCGAGTCTATTATGCAGATACTTTAGTGATAATTTCTTTTTAAAATCTGTTCAAAGAAGAGAAAGTTAAAAAAACAAGTGAATTCCTCATCAAAATAAATAACAGAAAAACAACAATACAAAAAACTAAAATGACTAGGTGAAAAAACCCAATAGTTGAGATAGTTCCGATCCGTTGAGATAGTATATGTGCATTTAAGGCCCAATATTTTTTAAAGTTTAGTACTAGTTGTTGTGACTTTAAGGTTGTTAGTGTTACTATAAGTACTAATAATTGAATGAAATGTGCCCCTTAGATTTAAAAAGCAACCAATCATGTAATGCCACATCAAAAACCAACAAAACATGACTTAATGCACCCCTATTGGTCCACCCTTTTTTTGGGGAACTATTTGACACCTCAACAAAAAGTATGCTGATGTGGCATCATATTTGATGATGTGGCCCTGAAACCTTAATTATAAGCAAAGGCATTGCCAAGTAAGCTACTGTGAAAATTTTGGAGTGATTCAAAATTGCCACGTATGATTTAATTTTGAGAGGCATGAAGTTAGGGTACACCACTACTGGTCCTCTCCCCTAGGGAGATCAAGAGTCTCCTCTCTTTGACCTTCTTGTGAAAAGGTTAAAAATCTTCTCTTCAATTCATTTTGATTTGTATGAGCTGTCACATCACCGCTTAAAATTTGTGGGGTTTTGCAAACGTGTTACAGTTACCGTGAGAGGTAAGCTAAGGCTGAGCTGAAATAATTGACAATTTTTTAGTTGCTCATCTAATTTGGCCGTAATAGAAGCAACACAGAGAGGAGTGACATTTCTATAACGTCTAACTCCTATGAAGAGAGTTTTTATTGCAGAAGAAATATCATAGAAATTACCCAACATTTTTTTTTATAGCAAAAGAAATATCTTAGAAATTACCCAACAGACTGTTTTTTTATGCTTCATTGGTCTGAAGGATGTCCTGATAACACTGCTAGTTGTAAATCAAGCTGTAGCCCAGAAAAGCCTAAAGTTTTATGAGGGCTAGAGAAATCCATATGGAATTTGAAGGAAATTCCGTTCCAGAAGGAGGCGTCACTCATCGGTGTGCAATCCATGGAGGCGGTGGGAATTAAAGGTGATTGGGTTATGGAATATCTGCTTTTGCTGATAGTTTTTCCCTCATAAGGGAATTTAATCTTGGAAACCCTTATAATATTGGGTCATATTCTGGAAAGAGAATTTGTTTTCTGAAGTCATATAATTACCTCTATTAATTCTTTTAGTGCCTCTTTGGATCACGCCAGTAGTTTTTTCTTGAGAGCTTGTTATGTTCTCATTCCGAAATGTATAGTTTTTAATTAATCTTTCCCTTTTTTATTTATCAAGTTTTCGGATGCTGTTTTTATGGCTTCTAATCCATGTGTTGGGATGACTGATATAAATCCCTCCTTGTTTATGATTACAGGGTTTTTCAGAAACAATGTGGTTTTCATCACTGTTCCACAATCTCCAAATTTAAAGGGCGTTTTACAGACTGTGTGTGAAAAAATTATCAGAACTAGGAAACTTGAATTTCAGAATGCTGAGGATGCCCAAATACAGCTACAGCAGTAGCTCTTGGGGTAATCCAAGCCAACTCTGGTGGTGTTGGATGATGTTTGGTCTAGAGCAGATTTGGACATATTGTCATTTGAAGCGGTAGGATATAAAACCCTTTTGACAACCCAGGATTATTCCATAGTTCTAAAAAGGATTATTCCACAGTTCTAAAAAGTCCCTTTACTCGACTTTATTAATTGCTATTGCTGGAGCAGAATGATGCCCTCTCCCTTCTCTGTTTCTGGGCATTTGGGCAGACATCAATTCCAAATACTGCAGAAGAAAATCTAGTCAAGCAGGTAAACTTCTTCAAATAGGGTTTATTCATGCTGATGCATTTGACTTGGTTTCTGTTACAAATTTTACATTATATGGTTCTTTTGTAGTTATGTGTTTATGTTTTGTTAATAATGTGTAGGTAGTTAGTAGTTCCGTGGAAAGGTAGTTGTAGAGGTTAAAAGGTCAATGCTTTTGGTTGTAAATAATGCAATCAAACAATTATAGTATAATATATTTTTTTCCTGTTATTTGTAGATATACATTTTTAGTATGATTTTATGTTTTTAAGTTTCATGATTAAAATCATGGAGGGCGGGTAAAGTACAGTAATATTAGGTGAAGTAATTTTGGTCTTCATGAAAGCATCATCCAAAAAGCAAGGTATATTTGTTATAATGTGAAGTTTCGAAGTAATTTTGGTCTTCATGAAAGTATCATCCAAAAAGCAAGTTTATATTTGTTATAATGTGAAGTTTCAAATTACAAGTTAATAAAGGTGCATCTCTATTTATTTTTCTGTTTATATTTGTTTGAAGTGTGGGATCTATTGAAAAGAAAAAAAAGGGGGAGAGGGGGAATTGTATTCAGTCAAATTCAAAACCACCAAGTTTGTGATATATTCTAATGTTGGTTGGGTTTTGTGGGGAGGTTGGAGTTGGCAAAATGGTAGAAGAGACTTCCAAAATAAACCATAGGGGAGAGGGGTGGGGAGGGGGGATTGTATTCAATCAAATTCAAAACCACCAAAATTGTGATATATTTCAATGTTGGGTGGGTTTGGTGAGGAGGTTGGAGTCGGCAAAATGACAAAAGAGATTTCCAAAACAAACCATAGTTGATTCCATGGAGGATAACATTGTTCTCTTCTTTTATTTCTTCCTATCAACATTTTAAATTGTGGAAAGAATATATGCATTCAATATAGTGGATAGCTAAATTGGAAAATATTATTGTTGTGTGAATGATTGTAAAAAGGAGGTTAAAGGTTAAAAAAATATTTTGGAGCTTTGGTTTAAAAGGCATGGGCAAATTGTTGTATGGTTGTGAAGTGGTTTTGCATCTAAGGGAATATTTATTTTTAATATTTATTTGAGTTCTTGGTATGAGACTATTATAATTGGAGTGATAAGGTTAAGGATATTTTGTATTTTATCATAAGGTGTATAAACCAACGTTTGTTTTTTCTATTTTTAGATGACTATATTGTGTTGTGCTCTCGAGGCATTTTTATACTTGTATTGTATTGATCAGGCTTTCACAGATTGTCATAGTGCATTCAATGGATAGTGTAACATGTTCAAAGAGGAGGTTGGATGATAGAGGTTTGGAGGAAATGCTCCATCTTGAGCTAGCTTCTCTCTTAGAGATGATCAATTGCATAAGAAGCTTTAGATCTTCAAATTATTTCCTCTTTGGATCAAGGGGGTTATGTTGGCAGTTGTGATCCAAAGTTTTGATAACCAAGACAACAAGAAGTTTTGGTAGCTAGACTTGTTTGTGCTTGAAAGTTTTAGTAACCAAGACAATGAAAAGTTTTGGTAGCTAGGATAGTGAAGGTAATTTGATAACCAAGCCCTGAGAAGTTTTGGTAGTTAGGATAGTGAAGAACTAGTTTTGGTAACCAAGACAATGAAGTTGGGTAGCCAAGATAATGAAGGTGAAGGAGGGACAAATTTGTAGCCGAGACAATGAAGTTTTGATAGCCTTGAATGTGAACTATTGAGAGTGTTATAGTTCAACAAATGGTTGTTTGGATTGTTGTGTTTGTCCCATTTCAATTTTGGTATCCCTACCTCAATAAGAAATATGATGCAATTAAGGGGGAATGTTAGAAATATTACATCATATAATTAATTTATAATTATGTATTAATTTTTTGTAGTAATGTGTTGGGTAGTTAACAGTTAGGTTCTCATGAGAAAGCTTGTTGTAGAAGTTAAAAGGTCAATACCTTTTATAAAGGCTGATGATTAATATTTGTAGATGTAAATTTTTATTACTATTTTTTGAGCATTCAATCCTAGTTCCTACATTATGGTCATTAGTGGATGTTATATATAATGTAATTTAATTTCTCCTTGGAATACAAAAGAAATTTTAGACATAAATCCAACAGTTATTTTGTAGCATCACCAAAAAATGCTAATTCATCTACATAAACCATATACAAAACTAGTGAACAAGTCTTTATCTTCTCACATAAGAGAATCATGTTTCTAACATGACATTTATGATTAAAATTAGAGTAAAGATTCTTCCCTACAACTTGCTCTAAAGGTGATTAGGAGTTCCTTGCATGGTGAACCCCACCCAATATGGGATAGAACAAAGAACAAGCTTTCAAAGGGAATACCTATATCAAATTATTGTAAAGACAGGCTTCCCAAATGTTTGGAAACTAGTATTGAATTCTTGGATGAAGAAGCAAGGGAACACTTCTTAGACTTGGGAGTATTTCTTAAGGGCAAAAAAGTCTACGTAGATGCATTCTTAGATATTTGGTTGTATGTGAAAAAAATGGAGTGGGTGGATGCATTTGTCATCTTATTTGAACTTGCTAGTAAAAGCCTCTTGAATTTGACAAGCAATCTTGGGTAGTTGCCTATGCTTGTATATGTTGTGCTTAAGATCTTTGATTTTCTTGTCATCCTCTTTTTAATATTTTGAGCTGACATGGGTGATTTTTCCTAGGAGTCAAGTCATCTCTTATGGAAGTGCATTAGAGCTATGTTTTTCTCAAGATGATATAATGTGAGACTTGGCCCTATATTTGGCTTGTCAATACAATATTGTTCATAGCAAGAGTTTACTTATGCAAAGAAGATATAACAATTTACCTACAATAAGAGAAGAGCTAAGCAATCAAACACACAGCACACAAATCGTATCCATTAACATAGGTTATCCATTTCATATATCTAAACATGCACATGTTGTGTTTCTCCATGACTTTGCAGTCAACTTGTGAAAACACATGACTTGTGTGTGTTGTGACAAGAACCTTCCGAATAGTTTGGCAATTGCCTGTAACTTGCTCCAAAGGAAAATACATAATCATTTCTAAGTACATACTAAAACATATATAATGTTTTGATTGATATTCTCACTTGTGGTTTATGTATGCAAGTTGTATGGATGAATGTTAGTTGGGCAAGATGAATTTTCCTGAAGTAAAAGCTTTGGTTTTTGTCTTTGATGTAAGCAAATACTTTCTTCCTAGTTTTATGAGTACTATACGAAAACTGAAAGTTCTCTTGATATTCAATTATGGTTCAAAGAGGGCAAGACATTATAATAGTGTAGTTGCCTTATCTTCACTCATTAAGCTCAAGAGTATAGTGTACTTGGAGATGTTGATTGTACCCCCATCTCAAGAGCTCAATAAAGCCTTACCATCAAATTTGGATAAGCTTTCTTTGAGCTTACGTGAAGGGTTGGGAAATTTAACCAAGTTTAATATTAAGCCTAACCTAAATCTTCCTATAATGCAAGATTTTAACCTTGATCACTGTAGTGATTTAGAGGAGCTACCCCTTGGTATTTGCAACATGGCCACCATTCAGAACTTCTGAGAGGTTTTTGAGGGTTTTAATGATTGCCAAACCTATCTTTGATCGATTTAACACATCTGACTTGTTAAGAAATCAAAGCTTTGGACCAAAAGTTATGGCCTCAGAAAGGTACTCTCCTTCAAAACCCTTGTTAAAGCAAAATTTTATGTACTTATACTTTTAAAATGGATCCTAAGCAAGATACACAATGAGAAGAGACTTATGAAGAGTCAATCAAAATGAGTGCTCTCCAACAAATTTTGCAAAGTCAAGCAAAGAGCCAAAATTGTGTCATGCAAGATTTGGTTGCAACATTTCAAACTATGCTCCAATGCACTCTAGTGAATATGCATGTTTCTCAAACTGATGATTTCCAACATGAGACAAAGGTTTCCATTCAAAAATTTGATGGGAGATTTGATAGAAAGAATCTGGACTCTTAGTAGTGCAGCATTGAGTCATATTTTAAAGCTCGGCCTAATTTGACTAACTGTTAGAAGATCCAAATTATTGAGGTCCATATATCAAACCTAGCCCTGAATTGACGATAAAATCATCAAATAATGCTTGCAACAAGAAAGGAGGAGATCAATCAGTGGGAAGAATTCCCAAGCAATGCTTAAGGAAAGATTTCACCCCCTTGGCTACTTACAAGACATGTTAGCTCAATGGTTACAAATTAGGCAAGGTCAAGCTCAATCAATTTAGTAGTATATTGATACATTTAACAAGCTCTAGGTCCAGCTCAATATTTTAGATGTATAAGTACTTGTTAAATTTATTTTGATTCTTTCCCATATCCTAAAGAGTTGGCTATATTTGAAGTTGAATCTCTAGCTAGGACTTTTATGCTTACAATGACTAAGAAAATAAGTTAGGCCTTAAAAAGGGGATTCAACATGGTACCTTTAGGCCATCCATAAACCCTAGTGGCTAGTCACATTATCCAAATCAATCCTCTTCCTCTGTTAGTAACTTAGTAAGAAAGAATTTTGTAGCTATCACATGTGCTAGGGTCAGTCTACTAAAGCGTGAAGGGCACTCAAAAGTAAGAAAGAAGGGAAAAATCTCCTTTTAGAAGAGTAGCAAGACAAAGTGGAAGATGTGGAGGATCCTCCCATAGTAGGAATTGACAATCCTACAGAGCCTAACCCTACCCTTGTTCTCATGACTAAGAAGTACTCTAAGGCCTCTTAAGAGTCTATCTTTACATAAAGTTGTCAAATCAAAATATAATGACTCTTTTAATTATTGACAATGGAAGTGAAAAGAATCTATTTAGTGAAAGGGTGGTAACCACTCTCCAACTCCCAAATATGATCATCCTCAACCATACCATCTAGGCTAGGTACAAGAACATGGGTCTCATAAACTACTTAACAAGGTTTGTGTAGTCACCTTTGCTATTGGGCCTTTCTAGAATAAAGTTGAATGTGATGCAAAGCCTTTGAATTGCTCAAGTCTCCTTCTTGGACACTTATTCTAATATAATCGAAGTGCAATTTGGGTGAAAGTTCAAAGTTGTGTCACACTTTGGGCCAACTTATCAACATAAATGAATTTAGGCATTTTCAACTGAAAGTCAATTTTGATGAAACATATGTTCTAATTAGATATATTCTAGTTAAATTTGATTTGGGCCACAACTTTGCCAACTAGAAGTGTCCAATAAATGCATGTGTAGCATCACTTTGGGGCTAATTTACCAAAAAAATAAAATTATTTGAAAAACTTGAAGTCATAACAACTCCTACTCACACAAATAATCTTAAAAAAATCTAAAAATACCTTTTTGTAGATCTATAAGTGTAGTTTTTAAAAGCTTAACTTTTTAATATTTCAATTAGTGTTTATATTTTCTTTTTATTTTTACTAAAAGAAGGTCATCAACACCAAAATATAATGTTGATTTCCTCTAAAGAAAAAATACTAAAAGTTTATTAAAAAAATGAAAAAATTATGATGCACTAGAGGAGAGATTCCATGTCGAGATGATTTTTTTTCTTCCTATTTTAGATAAATAGTTAAGATAAAAAGTCATGTCTCATCCAAATAGTTGTGTTTTCATTATACACAACTTCTAATATATACATATATATATGGAGAAAAATTCAATCCATGCACTAAAGTTTCAAGTTATAAATATCAAAACCAAATTGAAGGGAAAAAATTACTATATAAAGAGCGATGTCTAGCTTAACCTTGTTTTTCAACATTTTATCAGCAATTAAATTATAGTATCAATTTTATAAAAAAAATGCATTCAAATAATTTTTTGATTTTTTCAAAAAGTAAAAACATAAAATACACTAAAAAATCTACATTTTATTAGTTTATATCATTTTAAAATTCAAAACATATATATCAATTTGTAGTGATTCAAGTTTAAAACTTAGATCAATGTTGGCCATTTCCTTTCTAAAAGTGTGACACTGTTTTAAACTTTACCCATTTATGATGGATGACTTTAAACACTTACAAGATCCAAAAAGATGTAAGGTGTATAAGCTTACTTGTACTTCAAGTGTTAAATCATATTTCATTTCAAGTACTGACTATTGTAAAGCATGTAAATTTATCAAAATAATTGGCACTCTATATCATCTACCAAGCTAAGGAGGATAATCTAGGTAAGTTGCCACTTGGTATGAGAAATTTGGTCGAGAGTTATTCATATGTTTTTGAAGAGCCAAACGGGTTGCCACCTTCTAGAGATATCAACCATTCTATGGATTTGGTTTTAGGGTCTTACCAAATTTCCTAGCATATCGTCGAGCTCACAAATTGAAAGTGTAGAAATAGAGAAGTGAAACCAAAAACTTATGGAATAAGGCAAGATACAACCTAACACCTCTCCTTATGGATCTTCAACCTTTATTATCCCCAAGATGGAGAAGGATGAATGGAGGATGGTCATTGGCTACAAAGCTTAAAATAAAATCATTGTAAAGAATAAATACTCCTTTCTAAGGATTGATTCAACCTTCTTGAGCATCTCAAGGGACCTCGGTATCTCACTAAGATGTATCATTGGGTATGAATAGATCCTACCGATTGTTGGAAAATTGCTTTTAAAACTAAATCTAGGCTCTATGAATGGTTAGTGATGTCCTTTGTGCTTAGTAACACACCCCTATGACATTTATATGGCTCATCAATGATAATTTTCCAACCTCACTCATATCAATTCATCATTATGTATTTGAATGATATTCTTGTTTATAATAGGAGTTTGGAGGATCATGTTCAACATGTTTGCACTACCTTTAAGTTAAGCTAAAGTTCTTCTTTGGGCAACATTCTATGAATTAAGTGGGTTTTATTATTGATCAAATTGGGGTAAGTGCAAAGATTGACAAGGTGAAAGATTCAAAAATTGGCCTATTCCTAATTGTGTTGCAAAGATGATTTTTTTTCTAAGTGGCTAAACTATATGAAAAATTCATCAAGATTTTTTCATATATTGCTTGACCACTTGACCAACTATCCAACTAGAAAAAAATTTCATGGGATATAACAACAAATCAAGCCTTCCAACAACTTAAAGAAGCACTTTTCTTAGATCCAGTACTAGTCCTTCAAAAAATTAGCAACCCTTTGAGATTGACACATGCCTCCAACTATGCTATAGGAGTTGTTCTTAAACAAGGATGACACCATACAACCTATCACTTTGAAGGACTATTAGTAGCCAAGACTAATTAAGACACCTATCTTAAGGATACCTACACCAAAATAAACAATAATAATAAGGTTAGTCTCTAGATTAGAAATAATATTTGATTAGCTAGTCTAATAGAATATTATAATGTTTAATTGTTTTGTACTTTTCTTATTTTAGAAAGCTTCCATGTGCTTTCCTTCTTCGAAAAATACATTTGTATTCCTTTATAAGACTTGATAAGAAAAATATTTGGTATTTCTTTTGTTTAGGAAATCTCGCTTGTGTGATTTAATCTTGTCTGCTCATATCAATTGGTATCAAAGTTGTATGATCATGGCCTTTGATCGTGTCTTCTAAAATGTTTTGGTTAACGTTTACTAGATCCATCATCTTTCATTGCCATAGATCTAGCCTCTTTGAGGATTTCCTTTGGGTATCTTCTCTAGATTTTCATTTGCAGCCCAAGGATCTAGCCTTCGTAAGGGTTTCCACTTATTACCCTTGCTAGATCTCTATTCTTTTTTTCTTAGGTTTTGCATTGTGAAACTTTAGAACTAATTTTCAAGATGGGTGGAAGCATAAAGGTGTGCCCCACTTTTTGGCCTAAGTGGGACACACAAATCAATATTTTTAGTTAATTTTTCATTTTCTATCACTTATAGCAAGCAAACCATTAAGAATTTTAAGAGAATGCAAACTAGTGATTTTTGAGATTTCATTCATAGATTCTAAATATATATATTTTTAAATTATAAAAAATGTTCTTATTTTTTAACATTTGTTAATAACTTGTTTCTTATACTTTATAGTATTTTTATTGACTGATATTTTTCCATCTAGCATAACCTCTTTTAGAAATAAGAGCAATTCATAATTTCTTAAATATAGATCATTAACATTGATATCTAGAGTATACTTTTTTTTTATGTAATTCTTTGATATATTTTTTATTTTTTATTTTTTAATTCAGATTAATTATAATTTAGAGTAATATTTCCCATCCAACATAACTCTTTTTTGTATATATCCATTTTTTGTGTTGAAACAAGGACATCACTATGGAGGTTGGTCATATTTTTTAGAATTTGTTTTCTATTTTTTTCTATTTTTCCATGTGCGTTGAATAAATACCAGGATTAGAAGACTATAGAAGAGGAGTACAACATAGTGAGAAAGAATAGATGTTGGGGATACAAGAAAGTCAACAATTATAAGCTTAGGTTAGGGTTGGTAGTGGGGTGGGGTGGCGTAATATTCAAATTTATGTGTAGTGGTTGATGGAGGAGGTAGGACAATGCCAAGGCTAGATGACTTAAGGTCACCAAGGAAAGAAGATTGACAAGTATGGGTGAGTGGAACAAGGGTTACTAGGACTGTAACTTGGAATGACACTAACATTGGAGAGGTCCATTAGCTCTATAGAGGGAAAAATGTTTTGAGTCTATAGAATAATAGCCCGATGAAGGATAGATTGGACAAGGAAAATCTCATTTCTTTTAAATTTTTTATCTTTTATTTGCTCATGAGATTTTTCATTAGGTTAGGGCTGGGAAGTGAGTTGGGGTGTGGGTGAGGAAGTGTGATGAGGAGTGGGTTGGAAAGTGGGCTAGCTATAGTATGGAGGAGGTCTAGGGGGAGGGTAATGCTTAGGCTTGCTTTGGACATTAGATAGAGATGAGTTTTGAACCTTTTGCTTTTGTTTTTATTTAATTTGTGAAGGCCCATGAGGAGAACTAGAGGTTGATGAGGAAGATGCAATAACAATAGGTGGAGATGATGGGGTAGCGGAAGGAGGATGCAGTACGTGAGGCATGATTGCTAGTAGCATCAAATTGATAGACATAATAATATGTCATTATGAAGTCTAAGTGAAGTGGATGGAGTCAGCTGGAAATAATCAAGGGAAACATTTACCAAAGTAGAGATTGCTTAATAATGATCGAGGAACAATGACATGCAACTCCATTATAGAGAAATTTGAGACATTGGTGAATGAATGAAGGAATAATATGGCATACAACATCCATGCACTTAGTTCCCACCTAAATGGGAAGAATAATTAAACCAAGAGTAGCAATGGACATCCCATTATATGTATGCAACAAAACATTAAAGGTAAGGTAAGAATCTCATTGAAGATGAGTGATATATAGGTGTTCCTCTGTGACAACATTGAAAATGCTTGTGGAATCCACCATGATGCTTGCAAAAAATTTCTAATTTATGAGAACTTTAATGTAAAGAGGACCATGATAATCATCACTAGGCACCTCACTAGGAGAAAAGTGATGAAAGGTGTGGGAGGAAACTCAAGAACATGATAAGAAGGACCAATCTTTGTAGCACTTATAATCTTGGAAAATAAAATAAGTATTGTTGTGCTTTGCACACACGCCCCATTTTGCCAAATGGAGACCCCTCTTTTGCTTTGGCTTGGAGTCTTAGTCTTTCTTTCTTTTGACAAGGAGAAGGTGAATTTGTGCTTAGAATGCAAGATTTGCTTCAAATTTTGAGTATTTTGCATGTTTGGAGTCATTTGATGTCTTTCATGATTGATTTGGAAGTGTCTTGAGTGGTCTTGTGCTAAAAAATAGTCATTTGTTGCTTTCTACATTGAAATTGAGTGTTACTGCATTTTGCTCTAAAATCCTATGTCACTAGATATTGTCCTTGAAATCACTTCTGCAGGATGTGTCATGTTGAAATTCCTAGTTTCCAAGTCTTAGAATTGCAAAAATCATGCCTAACTCTACAAGATTTCACTAAGGGGTTCATATACTTTCATCCTGTCACATGGTCCTGAAGCCCTGATTTGGCTAAGTTTGAAACCCTGAAAACTTTAAAAAATAGCTAAGTCTGAAATCTGGTAGAACCTCAAAATTTTAGAATCTACATATGAAATCCTATGGATCTGGAACCTATCTCAAACATCCTGAAAGTATATTTAAAAATATTTAAAGTATAAACTTATACTTAAATATATTTTTAAATATACTTTCACCCTGGCCAATTCAAAATCTAGCGCTAAAAATGACCCCAACTACAAAAAGTGCTAAAAACAGCCTCTACCAACCTTAGCGCTAAAAACCCACTTCGCAGACTTGTGCTGAAATGGCTTTCCACCGACATAAGTCGCGCAGGTCAGTCGGTGCTAAAACCCGCACTAGTCGGTTGCATTGAAAATCCCCGCCGACTAAGCCTTTTATGTTTTGCGCTAAAAATCGACCTTACCGACTTGCGCTACAATCCACCCCGATCGACCTTATGAGATGCTATTAGTCAGTCCGAGCCCAAACTCGCGCAAGTTGGTGGCACCCAAAAGTAGCGCAAAAGTATTTTGCGCTGAAAATGAACCTCTCTGACCTGCACTAGAGTTGCATTGCATCGACTTTTAGTCGGTAAACTCCAAAATCCCCGCTAGGTCAGTAAACCCCAAAATCAGCGCTTTTAGGTATTTTGGCCTGAAAATTGAGTTTTTCAAGAGGTAAATTGAATTTTATTGATGGATTTGATTTGCATATCTATTTGTCACACCCTGATGAACATTTTACCAAGTTTGTGTGGATTTTTTGGCACGTTCTACGACAATTAATGCCACGACACATGAAAAGTCTGTGACCTCCAAAAATCTCGCTTCTTGTAGAAAATGCTAGAAAAACATGAAATAAAAGTCCCCAAATGGATTCAAATAACTACAAAAACTTCCTAGATCAATATATTGGCCAAATGGGTACTCAAAATGGTAAAAAATGCAGAGAATCATGCAAAAATCACTAGATTTATGAGGTTGTTCATAAGGAGATGACATTAAGTTTGAGCTGTTTTTGATTGATCCATAACTGCAAATGGACATGTTTTGATCCAAATTGATGAAAAATGATTGTTAAGATGAAATTGATGCTTTGCATTGTGAATTGTAGGTCTTGGGGAGCTTGCTGAGCCGTCTTAGAAGGATGAACATACAGAGGTACTCTGCTGATCCAGAGATACAGAATTGACATTCTATCAACTAAATTGCTGCTACACATGCAAAAGGAAGTCAATATAATGTCTAAGATGATAAAGATGAGTCTTAGGAGCTGAAAGACTTAGAAGATCATGCCAAATCACTGTTGTTCTTGCAGATTCTGTCTAATATCTAAGTGATCCAGTCCGGGGGTCATAACTTCTAGCTATTTTATCAGAATTTAAACTTCTTAGACTCGTTGGAAAGATAAACTAATTATCTAGTTTGAGTTGCTCAGTTGCTAAGGCTTAACACCAAGCAACTGATGGAAGTTTCGAGCCCCCATTCCACTCCTAAGGCCTCTGAAAATGCAATTTACTATGATGTAGAAAATACCAAAAATTATATTTTCGATATTTTCTCAAAAATACCACTCTAATGACCCTAGACTGGATCACCAAGACGTGCATACAACTGTCCCAGTAGTCCAGTCATCAAGAATCAGTCCAGCAAGCATCTAGTTGCATATACCTTCACCAAAATACTCCTTTTTGATCCAGTCAGCACTTGGAATCCCGTGAATCCACATCAACTCAAGTTTTCAAGCATCATGTGACTCTATTTTGGCTTTATTAGGCCTTGAAAATTGACTTTTCATCATGTACAACCAAATGGGTATCCATTTTATCTAGATTTAATGTATTTGCAAACTATATTTTATCTTTTTTGCTATAGGATAAAAGCAAATCCAAAAATGTAACTAACTACTGTATCTCATTAAATGCCATGTAATCTGGACAGTTGGTGTCGAGTTAATCTCCACTGTCCATTGAAAACTCGATATGGTGCCTTGTTTATAAAAGGGCCATCCTTTTCTCTCATTTGTAAGATTAGATACTGAATTGTTGAGACTCTGCCAAAATACAGTCAATACAAAGCAAGTTTTGCAGGTTGCTGGGAATTTGTGTTTATGTGTTGTCTCATTTTGGTTTTCATGGTTCATATCAATCTGAATTTAATTAGTTGTGCTTTTGCAATGATGGATAAATGTTAAGATATTTGATGAATGCTTTGGTCCATACTATTGGTGCTTGTCGATGGTAAGTTGATGTGTATAGTTAGCCTGGGCCCTGTCATTGAATATAGTTCGGTTGCACTCCACTAGTTAAACTACGCCATTGTCTGAATGTTTAATGAGTGAATGCAATTTGAAAATCATAAGGATCCTTTGAAGATTGCATCATTTCTTACAACATTGTGGGTTTCCTATCCTGGTGAAACAAAGAATGGTTTATTGAAAGTATTTGTCTATCTGCAACATATTACCCCATTGTGACTGTCACTTAGGATCTCTTATCTCTTCTCCCTCTCCTTTTCCTTTTGCATTTTATTTACATTAAGTTGTTAAATTTAGGTTTCATAGCAGCAAACAAATCTCAAATCTGCTGAAAGTATCATAGGGTTTTTGCATACATACTGCTATCATATTCCATAAACCCTACATTTTATGTAAGACCCCTTGTTGGCACATCTAGACATTCCACTGAAGTTATTCCAAGTAAGTTAAAACCTAGTTGTATTATCCTTGGGGTAGTCCTATCTTGGATAGGATACATTTTTCAAGAGAGGTGTGATACCAGCAATTATACCTGCGTTGTTATGTGCTAAAACACTCATCAACAAGTATCTAAAGGGGTGTCCTCAATAGGTATGGTGGAATCATAGGTATCATTAGAAGCCAAGACCAAAGGCATCATAACCACATAATCTACATAATCCATTTTCAAATATTTGGTGAATGTGTTGGTGAATGTTTGTGTTTTGATTTGGAGGGACAACAAACTTGTTACCTGGTCATGTTCATGTTGGAGTATAGGACAACACTGAGAGGGGGGGTGAATCAGTGTTGTATAAACTTTTACAACTTTTTGCACCTTTTAATTTACAAGACAAAGAGAGAGGAAGACATCAATAAACTATTAAACACATATGCACAAGTATGATAATGAAAAGTATGAATCAGAACCATAAGAACAAATCATTAGGGCACATAAACACATGAAGACAAACAAGAAACATAATACCTGATTTGATGAGTGGAAAACCCTCAAGGGGAAGAAAAACTACTCTGAAATGTCTCACTGGCTTAATCAAAAACCTCACTGGTTGCATTCAAGCCTCACTGGCTACAAAGAGGTCTCACTAACCATACAAGCCTCACTGGCTACAAAGAGGTCTCACTGACCATACAAGCCTCACTGGCTACAATAAACAATCTCAGAATAATACAAAGAATATAGAGGGTTTCTCTGTCTTCATCCTGTGTTTGATTCATTCCTGCAAAAACATAATCTCATACATCTCTCAAATCACATACAAAATATCATCTGATTCATCTATATTTTCTCTTCAAAAGAATCTTCACAAAAATGTCTTCATCACTGCATATTAGTCCACACAAAAATTCATCCATCAATGCACCTGCAATACCATTATATATGAGATGACGGGTGTGTACAAGAAATTGAGTCCACTTTTTGGCCAAAAAGTAGAAGTGTTTTCCTTGATTTTCAGAATTTGTCACATTTGACCTAAAAATTTGAAGCACTTAAAGGTGGAATCTTGAAAAAAGTCAGTAAATATGAAATGTAGTACTCAGAGTCTAGTTTCCAAATATGTAATTTTTTTAATACCCAGATGATACAAATTGATTTTTAATAGGCATTTCTAAAAACTACTATTTAAAAGTCATTTTTTTTACTATACCTTGCACGTGTACGTCATCTATATTTTGACCTAAATAATCATATTTTTCTAAATCCTTTTGGGAAAAGATTCGTAATTCACTGAAGCACGTTTTCCATATTGTTTTGTAATTTTTTATTGAATATAATTTTTTGTTAATTTTTTATTGGCTATTTTTGGTGTTTTAAAAAATCATCATGTACGTCACGCATAAGATGACCTAAACTTATCATTTTTTAATTTTTTTTTCAAATTAAAAAGAATTGTCTAAAGTACATTTTCATACAATTTTTTTACAAAAAAATATTTTGATAAAAGTTAGTAAAATATTAAAAAACCTTGATAATTCAAGTTTATGGACCTGTTTCATCAAAAATTAATTGAAAAATAGAAAAATAAGCCAATTGTAAAAAAAATTACATATTTGGAATCTACAATGTCTCGTCTATAATGGGTTTTAGTTTCATTAAAAAATTATGCAAAAAAGGCCTTCAGGGTTATGCCCAAACTCACTATTTTGTTGACATTGACATGACCTTCAACTTGCAGGTCAAACCAAGTCCAAAGCCAAGGGTCGAGTTCCTAAGCCTTTTTTCTGACCCAAAACCCATAGCAAAAATTGAGTCAGAAATTCAAATTTTATGAAATGGGATCCCGTTCTTGAAACGGGATCTCGTTTCTAAAAAATGGGATCTCGTTTTGAAACGCAATCCTGTTTCAAAACGGGATCCCATTTCTAAAAAATAAGATCTCGCTTTTGGCTCGGGACCCTGAAGCATAACGGGATCCCGTTTCATAAAAAGTGGGATCCCATTTTGGTTTACCCGATTTTGGGTTTTTTTCTAAGTCTGAAACTTCCACCTTAAGCGAACTCATCTTTGTGCATTTACCCTGACCTTTCATATTCTTCTTCTCTGCATCTTCATTTACCTTTTTCAAAAACACTCCTTCAATAATCTTCTATCTGTTCACCTTCTCTGCAAATATCATCTCTCATTTAAAAATTAGAAATCATAAAATCTTCAATAATCTGCTCTGAAAAATAATATCTTTCTCTATCAGCTCTACACACCAATTCATCTGTATGAAGTCCATAATCACCAAAAAAATCTCCAAAGAAATTTTCTCATTTGAAAAATAAAAGCTCCTTTATTTTTACTTCAATGCACGAGTATGAAAAAATCTTCTGAAAAAGAAGCTTTAAGACTCCAAAAGAAATTGCCATCTTGAATGGCTAAAAAATAGCTTTGAAAAGCTCCACTATATTCCTTCACAAAAGTATTTAAAATTCTGCTAAAAACTTCTCCAAATAAAATATTCCTCTTTGATACCTTAAGACTCAAGTGGGGAGCATAAAAAATAGAAAGAATCTTCTAAAAATCAAAGCATTTAAATCTCCAATCAAATCTGCCTTCAGACATACTAAAATTAGCCTTAAAAAACAAATATGTTGCAGTCTCAAACCTTTTGACGGCCACTAGCATGTCAATGTGCAAACACAAGCGAAGGAGTCAAAGTTTAAACCTTAACCATTGATGAATCATCACGCACCCATATGTGAATTTAAATACAACCTTTGATTTCCTCTTTGGCACCCGCGCGCTCATGTGATGACCTGTGGAGTCGATGGCTTTACAAGGGGCCAGTCACATTAGATGTATTAATACCCCTTTAGTAGGTCGTGTTAAGTGAGGTGACCTGCGATAACAAGTCAACAGCTAAATAAAACAAAAAGTGAACAAGGTCATAACGGGTGATCAATTGTGTATTAGAGTTAACACTTGGTGTTTGATAATCCTTTTTAAGTGTTCAATAGTCCTTTAAGAACTTCAAACGAACACCTTTTTGACGTGTTAATTCTCTGTCATTCCTCTGTTACTAAGACACCTGCCAACCTCTGTCACTGAAAAATAGAGGATATCAAATGACATAATATTTATCCAAACTATTAAAATGATAACACTTTATAACACTTTTTCTTGCAAAGACAAGTCCTGAAAAATATAATGTATCCTGAAGAATAAAGTATATATGAAAGACATAATATATCCCTGAAGATGTATCTGCATGATCTCATCAAAAACTTGATCCAATCACCCTGAAGATGTATCTGCATAATCTCATTGTCAAAAGAGAACACATGACATGATGATAACACTAAATCTATATGAGGTCTTGTTCCATCAAATTACCAAATCAACATCCTTTGATCTTTACTTGATCAATCAGCATGACAATTCAATCACTATTTCATGTGTCAGTTGAGAAATAGATCAAAGCATATAGAACCTTCAACACCTTGTTTCTTACCTTGCTGATCATTATCACCATGTCACTTGCCTCTTATCTTGAACAACACTGAACATCTTGCTGCTCCTATCCTGAAGACATCATTATGTCATGACTTGAATGAGTAATTCTTTATGACCACTAATGAAACATCAAATGAACTTCACAATGAAGATAATGATCAATCAACTCAATACATCAACTCAACATCATAATACCATGATCAACATGATAACCCTATGATTAACATCATAAAACAAAACTGAGAACTCCAAGGACCTGTCATAAACATGATGATCAAATATGAACCAATATGAACACCAAACACCAAGAACATGAGTATCCATCCTGAGACAAGCATGAAGATATCTGACTACACTTATCCTGATAACATCAATCAGATTGAGAACTCAACACCTTTTTGACATCAATGACAATCAATCTCCATCAGTTCATAACTATAACATGAATAACATTAGAATCAATGAGATCTTGTATAACTTGTTGCAAGCATATGCACCTCTCAATCTCATGTCTAGGGACATAGTGCTACTGGCAAAATGCCTTAGGGTCATATGCCTTGGGAAGGGGAAGGTTTGTGTCTAAAGGTCAAATGGGAGGAAGTTGGATGATATTATGAGATAGAAGTTGTTGAAGAATAGTAAGGAGTGGATCAACTAACTTAGTAAATCGACAACTATGTTGTGGGCATAAGGATAAACTAGTGTCTAAGAAGAGGGTGACACTACTAGATATCAACTTGGTTCATAGTAGGCAGGGGTGTAGTTTTAACAGAAAATAAGTTAATGTTATGTTTATACTTATAAAAGTATGATGTAGAATGGGTTGATGAGATAATGGGATCAAGTGATGTAGGCAAAGGAAGTGCCTCAAACTAATTAATTGTTTGCTCATAGTCTTGAAAAGCAATACATAAATGCAGAAAGGAAGAGCATTTCATTAGATTTTTTTCTCAAATGTTTTGAGTAAGATTTCCAACAGATACCCACTGAACATTAAAATTTGGAAGTGAATAAGAGATTTGAGATAGAAGGGACTGATATTGAGGAATAAATTCTATGACTTTTTCATTAGGACTTTGTCGGCAATGGACAAGGCAGGTAAAACTCACTTGCAAGCTAATGTTGACCTAAAAGTATTGCAAGAGATGGACAAGCTCATCAAATGAATGAATATAATGGTCTAGAAGGGAAGAGAACCAATTAAGGGTGGTCACCTTAAGAGATCAAGGAAATAATTTGGATTTTTTTCTCAAATGTTTTGAGTAAGATTTCCAACAGATACCCACTGAACATTAAAATTTGGAAGTGAATAAGAGATTTGAGATAGAAGGGACTGATATTGAGGAATAAATTCTATGACTTTTTCATTAGGACTTTGTCGGCAATGGACAAGGCCAGTAAAACTCACTTGCAAGCTAATGTTGACCTAAAAGTATTGCAAGAGATGGACAAGCTCATCAAATGAATGAATATAATGGTCTAGAAGGGAAGAGAACCAATTAAGGGTGGTCACCTTAAGAGATCAAGGAAATAATTTGGCCAAGTTTATCATCAAAGAAAATGTCACTACAAGTGGCCATAAAATTTTAAACATCATAAAATAGTCACATTGCACAAAATAAACACAAAAACATTAAAAATACATGACAAAAATCATAATCGCACAAACACACATAACACTTGGTAAATCCAAACTAGGGAACAAGGCTAAGCATGAGCTAAAATGAGTCCTATAGAACATACTATAGGAATGAACAATAAAATAGGTACAATTTGTAGTGCCAAAATTGTAGGTATGCATTTTTCAACACTATATAATCTTTCCCTTTATTGATTAATGGTGTAAAATACATGAGTTGTAGGGAATCTAGCAAAAGAGTAGACTCTTATAATCAAATAGGGAGAACCATCCATCTAATCTACCAAAGAAGCCTTGAAGGTACAACCTAAATTTGTCTTGGAGAGTGACTATACTTCTAGGCAGCTTGTACTTTGGCTTACATAATGTATAATAAACAATATCTATACAAAAATCATCAAGTAGGCCAACAAGTAGAATGTTGAAATATGTCATGTGTGTATGGTGCACTTTACATGTGAATGTTCGAGTGACAAGTGTCATACTTGTATGGTGCTATTTTCCATGTGTCTAGCACATATGGTGCCAAGCTGGTTGTGTTGAGTAGATGTATGTGTGCCCATGTCTAGTTTGCACACATTGTAGAAAGTTGTAGGAGTTGGCAAGGCTATTGTTGAAGTTGATGTGTAGACTCCTAAAGTTGTGCAACATGACTGAAGAGTGCGCCCACAACTATCTTGCATTGACTTGCATGGAATTGTTGGAATTGGTGCTTGCATAGATGTGCACGAAGCCATTTTGCCAAAGTCTTCATGCTTGTGCAATAAATCTTGAAGTGAAGTGTGCATGCAAGGGAATATTAGAACATGGGATGTGTATATGTTGAGTTGATGTGCAAGAGTATGAGTTGTGGGGAACTACACATAGATCAACATTGTAAGAGTCACACAATAGACTCAAAAGATGCCTAAGATCACCTGCAATCAAAACTTGACCTTCCACAACAAGAGAGAAGCAATAACAATGATATATTGCCAAAGAATGATGATGATGCATAAAGAACAAGATACACAATGTATGACCCACATATATGTACAATGAGAACCCTTGCTTATATAGGAAAGTTTGAGAGGTAGGTCAACATATGATCATTACAAGTGTTTTGATCCCGTGACATTAGACACAAATATTAAAGGCCCTAAGTAAACTTAACTAGGGGTAAGTGCTAGAAGATGGGGGGCCAAAAAGGGGTCTTAAGTGGCCACTTTTTTTCTGAAATCAGGAAATACTGGCCTTGGATGAGAAATTGAGCATAGTTACACTCAAAATTTGGAGATGCAACCAAAACAATGTTCGTAGTGCTCCGAGTCTACTTTCTAAACTACTATTTTGTTTTGAAAATGACATAGATTAAGGGGTTCAAAAGAGGGAGCCACAAAAATTGGTGTTGTTTCTGTCAAAAAAATATAACATAGCATGTTTTGTGGCTCCCTCAAAAGGTCAACTTTTTTTTGGTATTTTTAAAATCGCTTCAGTGAGAAATTAGCTAATAGCATGTAGTTTATGCCTAATTTTTCTGATTATTTTTTGATGAATATTTGATTTTTTACTAATTTTCAAAATGGACACATCCTAAAAAATAGAATTTTGGCCGTGCTACCCCTATAAATTTTGAAAACTAATTGAAAATCATTTTTTTTTTTTTAATATTTGTAGAATGGAGTCTAATTTCTAAATATGTAATTTTTTTGAAATTTGAATGAATAGTTATTTTACAATGAAAAAAAGACCAAACAGTGGTTTTTGCCTAAAAACGGACACACAAACAAAAGAAATTAAAGATGAAAGCTTAACATTGTTAAAATGTGAAAAAAATCACATCATCAAATAGCTAAGAGAAAGCCTAACATTACCCATGTGTTTGATTTGTTAGACCTTGAAACACATGCAAATCTGAGGGTTAGCACGAACGAAATTATGTGAAATTTTGAAGAATATAGAAAAACACGTATGTGACTGTTCATAAGGCACTCCAAGCCTTTGGGTTGGAAATCCAAAGCAAATGCCAAGCCCAAAGCTTGGGATTCCCAAAGCAAGAAATAACGCGCTCGTGTTATGTTTTGCCTTGCATTTTTCTTTCCCGCAAGTCTGTTGTTTGTCATGTTTGACATAACGCGCTCGTGTTATGTTCCCCTCAAATTTTTTTACGTTCAAAGCTATTAATCATGAGGGTTAAGGGATAAGGGATAGAGTTGGAGGGTTTAAGGATAAGGGATTAGTGTTTAAGGTATAGTATCAAGCCCGTTGAGGGTCTAGGAATAGGGATAGCGTTTAGGGTTTAGGGATGAGGGATGACATATTAGGGTTGAGGGTTTAGGGTTTAGGGATAGGGTTGAGGGTCGAGGGATCAGAGTTAAGGGTTGAGGGATTAGGGTTTGACATTGAGGGTTGAGGGTTGAGGTTCAAGGGTCAAGGGTTTAGGGATAGGGTTTAGGGTTAAAGTAGAGTGTGGAGGGTGTAAGGATTAGGGATAGGGTTGGAGGGTTTAGGGATAAGGGATTAGGGTTTAAGGTATAGTATCGAGTCTGTTGAGGGTTTAGGAATAGGGATAGCATTTAGGGTTTAGGGATGAGGGATTATAGTTGAGGGATGATGGATTAGGGTTGAGCGTTGAGGGATTAGGGTTTAGAGTTGAGGGTTGAGGGATTAGGGTTTAAGGTATAGTGTTGAGGGTTGAGGGTTGAGGGTTTAGGATTAGGATTTAGGGTTGACGGATTAGCATTTAATGTCGAGGTTAGGGTTAGAGTGTCGAGGGTAGAGGGATTAGGGATAGGGTTTAGGGTTGAAGGTTTAAGGATTGAGGGTTGAGGCTTTAGGGATAAGGGTTTAAGGCTTAAGATATAGTGTCTAGTGTTGAGGGTGTAGGGATAGGGTTTAAGTTTTAAGGGTTAAGGGTTGAGGGATAGGGATTAGGGTTTAAGGTATAGTGTTGAGGGTCGAGGGATCAGAGTTAAGGGCTGAGGGATTAGGGTTTGACGTTGAGGGTTGAGGGTTGAGGTTCGAGGGTCAAGGGTTTAGGGATAGGGTCGAGGGTCGAGGAATTAGGGTTAAAGTAGAGTGTGGAGGGTATAAGGATTAGGGATAAGGTTGGAGGGTTTAGGGATAAGGGATTAGGGTTTAAGGTATAGTATCAATTCTGTTGAGGGTGTAGGAATAGGGATAGCATTTAAGGTTTAGGGATGAGGGATTAGAGTTGAGGGATGACGGATTAGGGTTGAGGGTTGAGGGATTAGGCTTTAGGGATAAGGTTTAAAGTTGAGGGTTGAGGGATTAGGCTTTAGGGATAAGGTTTAAAGTTGAGGGTTGAGGGATTAGGGTTTAAGGTATAGTGTTGAGGGTTTAGGGATAGGGTTTAGGGTTGAGGGATTAGAGTGAAGGGTTGAGGGATTAGGATTTGACGTTTAGGGTTTAGGGTTTAGGGTTAGGGTTGAGAGATGAGGGATCAGAGTTAAGGGTTAAGGGATTAGGGTTTGACGTCGAGGGTTGAGGGTTGAGGTTCGAGGGTCAAGGGTTTAGGGATAGGGTTGAGGTTGAAGGGATTAGGGTTAAAGTAGAGTGTGGAGGGTGTAAGGATTAGGGATAAGGGATTAGAGTTTAAGGTATAGTATCGAGTCTATCGAGGGTTTAGGAATAGGGATAGCATTTAGGGTTTAGGGATGAGGGATTAGGGTTTAGGGATAAGGTTTAGGGTTGAGGGTTGAGGGATTAGGGTTTAAGGTATAGTGTTGAGGGTTGATGGTTTAGGGATAGGGTTTAGGTTTGAAGGATTATGGTTTAGGGTTGATGAATTAGGGTTTAATGTTGAGAGTTGAGGGTTGAGGGTTGAGGGTTGAGGTTGAGCGATAGGGTTAATGGTCAAGGGATTAGGGTTAAATAAGAGTGTCGAGGGTAGAGGGATTAGGGTTTAAGGTATAGTATCGAGCTTGTTGAGGGTCTAGGAATAGGGATAGCGTTTAGGGTTTAGGAATGAGGGATTAGAGTTGAGGGATGACGGATGACAGATTAGGGTTGAGGGTTGAGGGATTAGGGTTTAGGGACAAGGTTTAGGGTTAGGGTTGAGGGATTAGGGTTTAAGGTATAGTGTTGAGGGTTTAGGAATAGGGTTTAGGGTTGAGGGATTAGAGTGAAGGGTTGAGGGATTAGAATTTGACGTTGAGGGTTGAGGGTTTAGGGATAGGGTTTAAGGTCGAGGGATCAGAGTTAAGGGTTGAGGGATTAGGGTTTGATGTTGAGGGTTGAGGGTTGAGGTTCGAGGGTCAAGGGTTTAGGGATAGGGTTGAGGGTCGAGGAATTAGGGTTAAAGTAGAGTGTGGAGGGTATAAGGATTAGGGATAGGGTTGGAGGGTTTAGGGATAAGGGATAGAGTTTAAGGTATAGTATCGCGTCTGTTGAGGGTTTAGGAATAGGGATAGCATTTAAGGTTTAGGGATGAGGGATTAGAGTTGAGGGATGATGGATTAGGGTTGAGGGTTGAGGGATTAGAGTTTAGGGATAAGGTTTAGGGTTGAGGGTTGAGGGATTAGGGTTTAAGGTATAGTGTCGAGGGTTGAGGGTTTAGGATAAGGGTTTAGGGTTGAAGGATTAGCATTTAATGTTGAGGTTAGGGTTAGAGTGTCGAGGGTAGAGGGATTAGGGATAGGGTTTAAGGTTAAAGGTTTAAGGATTGAGGGTTGAGGCTTTAGGGATGAGGGTTTAAGGCTTAAGATATAGTGTCAAGTGTTGAGGGTGTAGGGATAGGGTTTAAATTTTAAGGGTTAAGGGTTGAGGGATAGGGATTAGGGTTTAAGGTATAGTGTTGAGGGTTGATGGTTTAGGGATAGGGTTTAGGTTTGAGGGATTAGGGTTTAGGGTTGATGAATTAGGGTTTAATGTTGAGAGTTGAGGGTTGAGGTTGAGGGATAGGGTTAATGGTCAAGGGATTAGGGTTAAATAAGACTGTCGAGGGTAGAGGGATTAGGGTTTAAGGTATAGTATCGAGCCTATTGAGGGTCTAGGAATAGGGATAGCGTTTAGGGTTTAGGGATGAGGGATTAGAGTTGAGGGATGACGGATGACAGATTAGGGTTGAGGGTTGAGGGATTAGGGTTTAGGGACAAGGTTTAGGGTTAGGGTTGAGGGATTAGGGTTTAAGATATAGTGTTGAGGGTTTAGGGATAGGGTTTAGGGTTGAGGGATTAGAGTGAAGGGTTGAGGGATTAGAATTTGACATTGAGGGTTGAGGGTTTAGGGATAGGGTTGAGGGTCGAGGGATCAGAGTTAAGGGTTGAGGGATTAGGGTTTGACGTTGAGGGTTGAGGGTTGAAGTTTGAGGGTCAAGGGTTTAGGGATACGGTTGAGGGTCGAGGAATTAGGGTTAAAGTAGAGTGTGGAGGGTATAAGGATTAGGGATAGGGTTGGAGAGTTTAGGGATAAGGGATTAGAGTTTAAGGTATAGTATCGAGTCTGTTGAGGGTTTAGAAATAGGGATATCATTTAGGGTTTAGGGATGAGGGATTAGAGTTGAGGGATGATCGATTAGGGTTGAAGGTTGAGGGATTAGGGTTTAGGGATAAGGTTTAGGGTTGAGGGTTGAGGGATTAGGGTTTAAGGTATAGGATTGAGGGTTGAGGCTTTAGGGATGAGGGTTTAAGGCTTAAGATATAGTGTCAAGTGTTGAGGGTGTAGGGATAGGGTTTAAATTTTAAGGGTTAAGGGTTGAGTGATAGGGATTAGGGTTTAAGGTATAGTGTTGAGGGTTGATGGATCAGAGTTAAGGGTTGAGGGATTAGGGTTTGACATTGAGGGTTGAGGGTTGAGGTTCAAGGGTCAAGGGTTTAGGGATAGGGTTGAGGTTCAAGGGATTAGGGTTAAAGTAGAGTGTGGAGGGTGTAAGGATTATGGAAAGGGTTGGAGGGTTTAGGGATAAGGGATTAGAGTTTAAGGTATAGTATCGAGTCTGTTGAGGGTTTAGGAATAGGGATAGCATTTAGGGTTTAAGGATGGGGGATTAGAGTTGAGGGTTGAGGGATTAGGGTTTAGGGATAAGGTTTAGAGTTGAGGGCTGAGGGATTAGGGTTTAAGGTATAGTGTTGAGGGTTGAGGGTTTAGGATTAGGGTTTAGGGTTGATGGATTAACATTTAATGTCGAGGTTAGGGTTAGAGTGTCGAGGGTAGAGGGATTAGGTATAGGGTTTAGGGTTGAAGGTTTAAAGATTGAGGGTTGAGGCTTTAGGGATGAGGGTTTAAGGCTTAAGATATAGTGTCAAGTGTTGAGGGTGTAGGGATAGGGTTTAAGTTTTAAGGGTTAAGGGTTGAGGGATAGGGATTAGGGTTTAAGGTATAGTGTTGAGGGTCAAGGGATCAGAGTTAAGGGCTGAGGGATTAGGGTTTGACGTTGAGGGTTGAGGGTTGAGGTTCGAGGTTCAAGGGTTTAGGGATAGGGTCGAGGGTCGAGGAATTAGGGTTAAAGTAGAGTGTGGAGGGTATAAGGATTAGGGATAGGGTTGGAGGGTTTAGGGATAATGGATTAGGGTTTAAGGTATAGTATCGATTCTGTTGAGGGTGTAGGAATAGGGATAGCATTTAGGGTTTAGGGATGAGGGATTAGAGTTGAGGGATGACAGATTAGGGTTGAGGGTTGAGGGATTAGGGTTTAGGGATAAGGTTTAGGGTTGAGGGATTAGGGATTAGGGTTTAAGATATAGTGTTGAGGGTTTAGGGTTGAGGGATTAGAGTGAAGGGTTGAGGGTTTAGGGTTAGTGTTGAGAGATGAGGGATCAGAGTTAAGGGTTGAGGGATTAGGGTTTGACGTCGAGGGTTGAGGGTTGAGGTTCGAGGGTCAAGGGTCAAGGGTTTAGGGATAGGGTTGAAGTTGAAGGGATTAGGGTTTAAGGTATAGTGTTGAGGGTTGATGGATCAGAGTTAAGGGTTGAGGGATTAGGGTTTGACGTTGAGAGTTGAGGGTTGAGGTTCGAGGGTCAAGGGTTTAGGGATAGGGTTGAGGTTCAAGGGATTAGGGTTAAAGTAGAGTGTGGAGGGTGTAAGGATTAGGGATAGGGTTGGAGGGTTTAGGGATAAGGGATTAGAGTTTAAGGTATAGTATTGAGTCTGTTGAAGGTGTAGGATTAGGGATAGCATTTAGGGTTTAGGGATGAGGGATTAGAATTGAGGGATGACGGATTAGGGTTGAGGGATTAGGATTTGACGTTGAGGGTTGAGGGTTTAGGGATAGGGTTGAGGGTTGAGGGATTAGGATTTGACGTTGAGGGTTGAGGGTTTAGGGATATGGTTGAGGGTTGAGGGATTAGGATTTGACGTTGAGGGTCGAGGGTCGAGGGTCGAGGGATCAGAGTTAAGGGTTGAGGGATTAGGGTTTGACGTTGAGGGTTGAGGGGATTTTCTATCAAGAACTTGATTATGAGGGCTTGCCCCTTCATTGTTATGCCTATCATATGGCGGAGCATCTGGCAAGCCCTTGCAGGAAAAAGATGTTTAGGGATAAGGGATTGAGGGATAGGGTTGAGGTTCAAGGGATTAGGGTTAAAGTAGAGTGTGGAGGGTGTAAGGATTAGGAATAGGGTTGGAGGGTTTAGGGATAAGGGATTAG
Organism: Cunninghamia lanceolata; assembly: GCA_027924645.1. Classification (NCBI taxonomy): domain Eukaryota; kingdom Viridiplantae; phylum Streptophyta; class Pinopsida; order Cupressales; family Cupressaceae; genus Cunninghamia; species Cunninghamia lanceolata. The sequence continues at coordinate 1,419,638 of BSBN01000937.1, read as the reverse complement.
AGTTTAAGGTATAGTATCGAGTTTGTTGAGGGTGTAGGATTAGGGATAGCATTTAGGGTTTAGGGATGAGGGATTAGAGTTGAGGGATGACGGATTAGGGTTGAGGGATTAGGATTTGATGTTGAGGGTTGAGGGTTTAGGAATAGGGTTGAGGGTTGAGGGATTAGAGTGAAGGGTTGAAGGTTGAGGGATTAGAGTGAAGGGTTGAGGGATTAGGGATCAATGCAAAGGATGTGATGAATCTATAGTAGGACAAAACGCGAGCGCGTTATAGCGTGAGCGCGTTATAATGCGCTCGTGTTTTGTATTTCTATTGAAATGGTAAAAAAGTGGTTAACCCCGTGATCCAGGCCCACATGCTCTGTTTTCTTACTAATTCTGCGCATGCTCTGACAAAAAAGAAGTGCTTTCATGCTATTAGGAAGTTCACATGCACATTTGACACATTGTACCACCTTTGCATGATCTTTCCACCACCTTTTCTGCTTTGCCAACTTGAGAAGGAGGAAATAACATAGTTTTCACACCAAGTTTGATATATATCTATTCAAGTTTCAATTTTTGTAGTGTTGCAATGTTAATTGTGATTCAATTTTAAGAATTTAACATTGAAAAGGAAGCAAGTGGTGAAAAACTCAAATTGTTGAGGAGTTTGATGCAAGAAGATAAAAACACTACATAATTGGGTACTCTTTCCATTCAAATCCTCATTTTTTAGGTATGTCAAGTCTTTACATGCGTGTTCTTTACATTTTCCTTATTTCGGATTGAATTACTTTATCATGCTTTATCATACATGTTTAAAATAGACACATTCCCAATCAAGAAAGCAGCCTACAATCTTACATGATGCCATGTATATTTTCTTCACTTGGGCTCTTTAATAATTATGTGTAATAAACAAACCTTAACATACCATGATGTCAAACTATACAAGAATAAATCCTTACAACATAAAAAAAATACAATCCCACTATTATCTTGTATTCATTTCTTAGGAACTAATATTGGTCTCTTTATCATGCTACAGATAAATTCTCCATCATGCCAAGGAAATGATCAAGAATTAAACCAACACAGGAAGAGATAGAAGCTAATAATGCAAAGAAAGCAGTGGCTATGAGGGAACTTCGTGAGAAGAGGAAATTGGACACGATAAATGAAGACATACCAATTGAAGAGGAACCACAACCATCATAAAGAGATATAGTATTGGTGGCACAAAAAGAATGAATGCAAAAACTTCGTGGTACGAGAGATTTTAATACCATAGTTGGAGACACGTCGTTTACCGCAAGTCAACATGTAGGGACACCATCTACCACATCTCAAGTTGAGAGTACATCATCACTCACATGTGATGAAGGAGGTACGCCATCGTTCCCACCTCAACCTCAAGGTATGTCATCTATTCCATCTTCGATCGAAGGTATGCCATCTAACCCATCTCATTTAAATATTGATGAAATTCCTAATCTTGAGATGAATTTACCTAACTTGACACCACCTAGAATTTTGCATAAAAAGCCAAAGTATTTAATTGATATTGATGAGAATATTTTGCAGCCAATGGAAGGTAAGATTCCAAAACACACTTGTAGAAGATATGCTAATAAGATTTGGAGATTGTTCTTTGAAAAGTTAAATGAGACTGCAAGATGTCAACTATTCGTTGAAATGATACGAAGCATAAAGTATAGGTCTATCATGAAGATTCTTAGGTTGAGAATATCAGAGGCTTCAAGTGAAAAATCTATTGTCAAGAATCTAATGAGTGCGTATAAGAGTGTGGGTAACACCTCACGCACAAAAGATAGTAATGCAACACGATGTGTGATTACATCGACTATAGTAAGTAGTCAAACGAGGAAAACTTGTCTCATTAGAAAGACAAGTCAAGAATTGAGAATTAATAGGAGAACTTTATCAAGAGCTGTTGGAAGACGCCAAAGAATTGAGGACACTAATGCCAATGAATTATGGGCGTTCTCGAGGAGACTACCACGAAAAGATAAATCAATTGTTGAAGCATTGAGATCACTAATTAAAGACTTTTAGAAGAATTACACAAGGGTATCTCCGAATCAAAGGGATGTGGTAAGAAGGAGAATTGGTAGTCAGAACCGCGAGCCACATCCAAAGCATTTTTTAGATGAGACTCAAACATAGTTTTATGGTAAATTTCTAGAGAAGTATCCTCAAATTAAAATTTGTCAAAGATATTTTGAATTGCTAAAACCTTTCTATGTTAAGATAAATCACACACGCACTACTTGTTGTTGTAGATTACATATTAAATTTTCTAACCATTTTGATGCTTATAGGTCTATATGTTTAGATATGCATACTAACAATGATTTGCAGGGTTGTGCCATATGTGCCCCACCAACATCTTCAAGAGACTTCATATTAAAAATTTTATGTGAAAGAGAGGAAGGTCAAATATTCTACAAGAAATTATGCTTGGATGGCACATGTCATCGTTGCGGTGGCTTGCAACATTTGCCAATATGTGAACATATGGAAATAACACATGCGGTTGGAAACGAACTAGTAGAGTTTGGCAAGTATAAAACAGTGGCATACAATACAAAAGATGGTAAAGAAGCAAAGAGGTGTGAATTAGTTATTGAAAAGATTCCAGTGTATCAGTTTATGCCTATATTTCGTGACAGCATAGTGTATGAGTATGCAAGACATGCCCATAGAGCTCGATGGTTGGACTTGCAATTCAAGTTATGCAAGGACACATTTCCGGTTGGTAGCATTGTTTCAGTCGTCGACTTTGCAGAGAACTACAGTCTACAGCCACAGCGTGAGGTGCAATCACAATATTAGAACTCCACATAGGTTTCTATATTTGTGCACATCGCATTCATTCATGCGAATGATAGTACAGAGGATGACAGAAAGATCATAAGGGAGTATAATTTCTAGATTAGTGATGATCGCACACATTCTACGGAGTTCGTGCAAGGTTGCTTTCAGGTGTTCTACAATGATTTGGCTAGAAGGGGCATATCGTTCAGTCAGCATATCATATGGTCGGATAACTGTGCGTCACAATTTAAGAACTCGCGGAATTTCTATTGGCTGAGTAGGAGGCATAATTTTACAGGTATTCAACATATGTGGAACTTTTGTGAGGCCGGGCATGGAAAGGGGGAGCATGATGGTGCAGGAGCATGTATCAAAAGAGCCATAGCACGAGAAGAGTTAAAATATAAAGACAATGCAAAGTTGACAGATGCAAAATCGATTGTCGAGTGGTGTAATGCTTCCATGGGTCTAGGTAATGAAGGTAAGTCTTTAGTTCGTAGATTTTTTTGGTTGATAGATGATACTAACATTGCACCATATGAGGATTGTTGTACACTGACAGGATCAAATGAGATGCACTCTTTCAGAAGCTCAATTGTAGGTTCATGGAGTATCCATACACGAAGGATGTCATGCTTTTGTTCTTCCTGTACAGTTCAAGTCTGTGATGAGTGCGAGTCAAAGGAGTGGGTTGACAAATGGCAGTTAAGTTATCTTAGCCCACTTGACACGTATTGACCCCCGACAGCACTAGAACTAACACAGATGGAATCGTCAGTTGGCTTTGACCACATATCAGATTTAGTTCAACCAGGTAATGCCATCTTACTTTGTAGTGTTTTTGTAATGTTGACTAATTTCATCTAATTTGCTACCCATATCAATGTAGGGCACGTATATGCAGTTATTGCAGATGAAGATAATGAAGAGGGAACAGATTATTACTTATGTCGTTGTGTTGAGGCCAAAAAGAAATTGGAGGCCCCTGTTACAGATGGAGAAAACATCGAATACCCTACAGGATCAGTGGTTATTACTGGAACATGGCTTAGAAGGTACCCACATAAGAGTGTTAATATTTAGCTATTTCAGGACTTTGACATGCATCGGAAGATTCTTCATTACTCGAACCTTGTCGTGGCATCCAATGTTTATTTGATAAAGTATCGGGGTAGACCTTTGAAAAAAATATTGTGGAAGGTGCATGAGTCTGACCATGAAGAAATACTTGACACAATAAAGAGTAGAGCAGACCTGGATGGTTCATTGGATTAATTTGTAAGTATTCACATTGATTTTGTAAAGTTATGTTACATTAAGTTGTAAGTATGCACATTAATTTGTAAGGTTTGCTTTTTTTAATTTCCTCCTGCATTTTTACACATATGTACACATTTTTACATCATCATGTTATGCATTTTTGGTATTCTACTCCTGATGCGACCAAACTCATAACTCACCCTACTTCCTCTAGACACCATTTGATGATCTCTCCAACACTCTGGATCTAGGGCATCCAATCATGATGATGACCTATATACCATTCTCCCAAGGCACTCATAATGAATGAAAAGAAGACCAAGGGCGACCAAGCTTAATAGACTTATTTCTTTCAATTTTGATGATCCAAACTCTTGCAATATGACATCCACTTTCATGCCTTTAAATCTTCCTTCACATATAGGGTGCCAAATCAAGTTGAAAAATCTACATAAGGGCGCCAAACTGGATGAAAGGAGACATGAAATGCGCCTTATGACTCCATGCTAAGGTTTGAGCCATTAAAGTCTCTTGATATTAGGCACTTGTGATGATGAAACTTAGAGCTTTTTCCTTTCATATGCGCTCATCTAAGATGTTTGAATGATAAGGGGCACCTCGACCTCTATAATATACATTGGGCACCAAAATCAAGGTGATTTTAAGTCACTTTGAGTCATTTGGGGTCAGTTTGAGTCTTTGAGTCATGTTGCAAAAAAGTGTCAATGTTGTCAAGTTACACAAAGCAACTTTTGCATTTTTGGTATCTTGTTCATGATGTGACCAAACTGACTGTTCCAACGCATTCGGATGGGTGTATTTACGCTAGGCATGGTCCTTTTTTTCACCCAAACATGTCGAAACAGTCTGAGCTACATTGTACCGACAATATCCCTGAAGAGTCCAAAGTGCAAAAAGGTAGCAATCTTTCACGAGATGTTACTCGAAAACTGTGTTACTTAGAAACATTATGTCTAAGGCAACGCGATCACGTAAAGGGCCTCTACAATAACCTCTCTCGGTTTTTTATATCTCTAAGGCATTTGCCTGTGGTGAAAGGTTTTCTGTTGCCCCAAAAATCGTCAGAAGGAGGCAGTGTAAAGTTGCAAAAGGGTGTAACTTTTATCTTGCTCCTGATGCAACCAAACTGACTATTTCAACGCATCTGAATGGGTACATTTACGTTAGGCATGGTCCTGTTTTTCATCCAAATATGTCGAAACAGTCTGAGCTACATTGTACCGACGATATCCCTGAAGAGTCCAAAGTGCAAAAAGACAGCAATCTTTGACGAGATGTTACTCGAAAACCGTGTCACTTAGAAACATTTCGTCTGAGGCAACGCGATCACGTAGAGTGCCTCTACAATAACCTCTCTCAGTTTTTTATATCTCTGAGGCATTTGCCTGTGGTGAAAGGTTTTCTACTACCCCAAAAATCGTCAGAAGGAGGCAGTGTAAAGTTGTAAAGGGGTGTAACTTTCGTCATGCTCCTGATGCAACCAAACTGACTATTCCAACGCGTCCGAATGGGTACATTTACGTTAGGCATGGTCCTGTTTTTCACCCAAACATGTCGAAACAGTCTGAGCTACATTGTACCGACAATATCCCTGAAGAGTCCAAAGTGCAAAAAGGCAGCAATCTTTGACGAGATGTTACTTGAAAATCGTGTCACTTAGAAACATTCCGTCTGAGGCAACGCAATCACGTAGAGTGTCTCTATAATAACCTCTCTCAGTTTTTTATATCTCTGAGGCATTTGCCCGTGGTGAAAGGTTTTTTGCTGCCCCAAAAATTGTCAGAAGGAGGCAGTGTAAAGTTGCAAAGGGGTGTAACTTTTGTCCTGCTCCTGATGCAACTAAACTGACTGTTCCAATGCGTCTGGATGGGTACATTTACGCTAGGCATTGTCTTTTTTTTCACTCAAACATGTCGAAACAGTCCGAGTTACATTGTACCCACGATATCCCTAAAGAGTCCAGAGTGCAAAAAGACAACAATCTTTGACGAGATGTTACTCGAAAACCATGTCACTTAGAAACATTCTATCTGAGGCAACACGATCACGTAGAGTGCCTCTACAATAACCTCTCTCAGTTTTTTATATCTCTGAGGCATTTGCCCGTGGTGAAAGGTTTTCTGCTGCCCCAAAAATCGTCAGAAGGAGGCAGTGTAAAGTTGCAAAGGGGTGTAACTTTCGTCCTGCTCCTGATGCGACCAAACTGACTGCTCCAACGCGTCTAAATGGGTACATTTACGCTAGACATGGTCTTGTTTTTCACCCAAACATGTCGAAACAGTCTGAGCTACATTGTACCGACGATATCCCTAAAGAGTCCAAAGTGCAAAAAGGCAGCAATCTTTGACGAGATGTTACTCGAAAATCGTGTCACTTACAAACATTCCGTCTAAGGCAACGCGATCATGTAGAGTGCCTCTACAATAACCTCTCTTGGTTTTTTATATCTCTGAGACATTTGCCCGTGGTGAAAAATTTTTTGCTGCCCCAAAAATCGTTAGAAGGAGGCAGTGTATTAAGTCAAGATGAAAGCCTATTCACTCTAGGCGCCTGTTGTGACCAAATCACACATCGCGCCAGAGAATCCCAAACATGCGCCTTGAAGAATTGAGCCCTCCAAGACATCTTGCAATTGTCTAAAAGTCCAAAATTTACATAAGTGAGTTAAGGCACCATTTTCCATCTCCAGAGCCTCCTTTGAGCGCCTTAACATGGAGTGAATGTTTTAGTCTATGAAAGATTGCGCCTAAAGAATATAACAACCCCTTGAGTCACTAGGATGAACTAAGTTAACAAAATGAACTTCATTGAGGGAGGCGCACTTGTGCATCTAGACAACTCCAGTTTAGCGCCTGAGAAAAAGCATGTTTAGAGACACCCCTCGAATGAACCCTCTAGAACCAATAACCATAGCTTAAGATCCATAACCATGAGAAGATAAAGCATTAAAAAAATTCATCTAAAGGATGGGAAATACCTCTTAGATGATAGTCTGCCGAGTAGACCAAAAGTGGGGAATGAGAATGCTCGTCGAAGATACACCAAGCCACAATGACTCTATCCAATAAGAATCTTCTCTAGGTCCATAATTAACTCATGCCCATATCCAAGTGAAAGTCTCCTTGGTCTTCCTGCTAAAACCTCTAAAGGGTAACCATCTCAACAAGTGTCTCTAATCCCAAGAGAACTCTAGCCTCACCCAAGTCTCGAAGTATGTATGAGAACCTACAACCAATCAATCCATGTTAAGCTCCAAATGCAACACCACATTATCATGAAGCTCCCAAGCACATGACCAATGTACTCAATACCAAGAGAACCAACAAGACCACTATCAAAACTCCAACTACAAAATTAGGTATCCAAACATGACATCATGATCTAACATCTCCTCCTAGAAGATCACATGCACCAATACAGACATCCTAGTCTCAAGAGAACTTGTATCATGCTAATACTCTAATCTAGAATCAAGAGTCCACCAAGACACACTACCAAACACCTCTAAACCAAGGATCAACATCTACAACCACATGAAGATAACCATCTCCTAAAAATAGTAGCCAAGATGTCAAAGCACTCTCACTACAAATAGTAATCATAATCCAAGAGTTTGTCCATTACACCCAACCACTATATAAGATCATCCATCACTAGGTGATGAATACACATCACTATCAAAGCAACATCCATCCTCTCATCCCAATGCAACATACCAATGCACAAATGAGCATAGACAAGGAAAAATAACAAAGTCATCCCGTGGATATAGGCAATATGCATTCAAGTCATCCCACTACAATCAATGAGGTGTGCATCCCAAAAAAATGCATAACTTGTAGATCCCAACCATTGAAAACATGCAAAATCATCATCACATTAGTAATCATCATCACATTAGTAAACTAGTAAACATCATTTGCATCCATACTTAAACCAATCTTATTGTTGTGTTTGATGTGTCCTCTTTCAAACAACCATTTAACAAAATTTGAGTCCAAACAATAAACATTTACAACCATAAACATCTCAAAGTCCAAAATCCAAACATTCTATCATCCTTAATCATTTCCATCATGGACCCTTGGTTTGAAAAAATTATTATGCAAGATAAAAACCCTATGCCTATTACCTTGTCCGAGGCTCATGCAAAACCCAAAATGATTAGCCTAGTACCATGTGTCATGTTCCCGTTCCCGGCTTGATCATCAAGTGTATAATGGATTAGCCTATTCCTCATTTTCGGAGGCTAATTCCAAATGATGAGGGAATGAATTGGTTTCGAACTAACTCTATCTGTTTGTTTTGCAAGATCAAGGTCAAAACCCTAAAATTTGACTAAGTATGGAAGATTGGGAGCCTAGGCGCCCATTTCACTCTAGTTTTCCTTACTAAGTGCCTAGCACAAGGATCATCCAAATTAAGCACCTAAGAACCTCAAGGCGCCTATACATGTTTCTAGGGATCCTCCAATTGAGCACCTAGCATAGATGGATGAAGATTGAAAGTTTTCAAGTTAAAGATGTCCTTTGGGTGAACTCACAGCACTAGGCGCATGTGTTGGTTGGAACTCCTTGGATCTGGCACCTAGGATTGAAAGCCTTTGATGAGGAGAGAAGTCTCAAGGCCTGGTTTGGCGCCCTCACTTGCCTACCCCACCCTCAGAATGTGCCTAACCTTCATAAGGCGTTAACACTCTATTTTGAGCGCCTAGCAGGGGGTAATGGATAGATTGAAGGCTTGGGAGCTAAGGAAAGTCACTTAGATGAATAATCAAGATTGAAATGAGAAACTCCTAGCCAAGGCGCAAAATTCCTCAATTCTGGCATCCATAAATCAAATCTAAGTAAGGCGCTCTTTCCATTTGCCAAAGGCTCTATTAGCGCCTTTGGTTGATGATCTCTCCAGACACCTAAAATGGCACCCAGTGGATCTTTCAACTTGTATCAGGAAGAAGGGAAGCATTCTCAGTGTTGTTTAGATAATCTAAGTTGTAAAGTTAACAAGGAATAGAGCCAGAGGACAAGGCGCACTTATTGGTCTCCATCACCTCAAAAATGTGCCTAATGTAGTTGGTGTCAACTTCCCTCTTTCTAGCCTCCAAATGGCGCCTAGAGTCAAAAAAGGATTTCACTGAATAATGTTAATGTTTTGAGCATCAAACTCTGCTTGGCGCATACCTATGCTCTTGCAACCTCAAATTGGCGCCTAGGGTTCAGTCATCCTCCTAAGGCGTGGTTCTACTCCATAACCTTGTTTTGGTGCCTAAACTTGGAAGTACCTTGAAGACTTGGATTAAGATGGAATTCACCTCCAGAATGTTAGGTGCTTGATAGAAGATAAAGGCGCTAGGGTAAAAGAGCTTCAAAAGTTTGATGTCAAGTGTGAATTGAGATAATAGGCGCTGATACTAGTTGATATTACTCCAAACATGCGCCTAAGAGAGATGCAAGTCCCCAAGACCAATTTTGGAACAAGGCGCTCCATCAGAGGGTAAGATGATAATCCTTGGAAGTCAAGTGTTTCAAAGATTCTTTGAGAAATTGACAAGTTGTAACCTAGGTGCCAAAACCCCTGAGAATCCTCCTATCTGGCGCCTAGTCAGAAGAACACTAATATTGCGCCTAAGTGAATTTGACTGTCAATATAGAGTCATCAAACCCCACCAGACGTTCATCCATGTCTCTGCCACCTCAAGGAAGCACCCAGCTTAGGATGGCGCCTAGTCTGGTCTCTACTACCTTCAGTTGGCGCCTAACCCTAAGAGTCTTGCAACTATGACATCATATTGGCACCTAGAACTCATGATGCATGAAATCAACACCTAGGTACCAGAGAACTCATTTGGGCGCCTACTCTTGGAAACAATCCAGAGCATCCATAAACTCTAATAGGCACCTAATGTTGGCAAGGCGCAACTTCAGGAGATCACCTCAACTTGGCACCCAAGTCAGAAATCTGCGCCTAAGGATCTCTAGGAGTTAAGGTTGTTACAATTACCTAAATGCTCATTGGTCAGAAGGGTAGCATTTGGATCTGTGTCAGGGCCCCTGGATAAGTTTGCCAACTCAGAATGAGTCATCAGATGGAATATTCCCTTGTATATGCTTCTTGGGAAATGTGCCTTGGTTCCTCTTTGTGCATTGAAAAATGTGCCTTCATTACCTTTGGAAGGCCTATAAAAGGAGGAGCCCTCTCATTCATTTGTTATCTAATCATTTTGACAGAATTCTCTCTGCAAAGCTATTTAGCTTGTGATCTTGAGGCCTGCGAGTTTCAAGTGTTGGGGTGATGCTCCCTCAACAAGCAAGGTGATGCTCTCTTGTGATATTGTGAGGTGTTGACATTCAGTTGACATCATTGAGTTTGATTGAGTTGATCAAGTGTAGACGCCATTGTAAACATCAAGGCTTCAAGGCCTTTCTTTTGTATCTCCATTGAATAAGTTGTAACTTCATGCTATTAAAAATTATCCATGTAATAAGACATTACAAGTTGATTGAGTCAAATAACTAGACAAGTACCCAACTCTAAGGTTGATTCATTCAAGTAGTTATCTTTGATGTATATCTTTGTGTTGTTGAAGTAGTTGATGAATTGATAGCAAGTAAAATTGTTTAAGTAAGGAAATTTTTTTGTAGAACTAGTTGGGTATCTTACACCATGCCTATCCATCAAACACCACAATGCAATCAAAATCCTAACAACATGCCCATGATCCAAGATCAAGTGCAATCATGCAAAGATATTATCAATCACAAGCCTATTAAGAATGAACTAGAGTCTTCTAGTACCATACTTTTCCATCAAACACCATCATTTAATCCATGGCCTATCAAGCCTATCAAAGAAAATGCAAACATCCTATGTAATACAATCAGACTTTAAATATTTGAAGTAGCCATCTACAAATATCCATTCAAACGTGGATTTATAATGCAAGTATGGACGCCATCAATAAATTTTTTTTTGTATTAACCAAATATCCATATAGGCATACATCAATATCTGTCGATATAAGTATAACATATATACAAAATAGCCATATAGGCTTACAAGAATGCCATATAGGCATACAATGTCAACTATGTACAATACAAAATATATGTCCACAAATGCCATATAGGCATACAACAAAGGAACACAATAAAAAGTCATTCCCCTCTAGCTGGTGAAGAGAATAAATCACGAGCAGCCTTTGATCTTCTAGGGGATGGAGACGCGCATGTGGGTGGTCTACTACGAACCCGAGGGCTACTCCTCCTATTTAGGTCTTCCTGCATCTTTACCTGTTACAATAAAAAGAATAGACATTAATATATAGAAATTAAATGTTATAAAAAATGAAACATTTAACAAAATAATCACTTATCGCTAACATATAATCTGTCTCCTCGCTCGCCTCAGTAGCAGGAATAGGCCTTGGTGATGTCATGTCCTATAGAAACCATCCAGATAGAAATTAAACTTCAAATCAATAATCTTTTGATTTTTCAAAAATAGACAACTATAACAATGAATGTAAATTGAAATTTACTAATTTGCCTCATACCCCTGTCAATGCCATGGAGCTATGAATCGTAGAGGCCACACCCTGCTCCATTGCCCTATGAACATGGGGAGGTGTCTCTGCAGCCTGCATCATCTGGAAATAAAACAACATTATTTAATTACGAAAACTATAATAGTGATGTAAATCATGGCTCCTAACATACACACACGTTCATCTAAACATGGAAGTACACACAATAAAGCACACAAATCACATACAAAAATTTAGTAAGTACAATTCATTCATTAAACTATTTATTTTATTACCTCCGTAAAGCTTTGAAGTCCACCACTGCTGGCAGGTGTTGCCATGAAATCTACAGTATTAACTTATTCAACATCCAAAATCAGAAATTAGAATACCATTCATATAATGATGCTATTCACATGTAATATTTATAATTGTTTACTAGTTACATACCTCGACAGTAGATGATCTGGTGAAAAATGCAGGTGGAGAACCACTGAAAACTACATCGACGCTATGACCCTGAAATTTCATTAAAATCATCAATTTAAATTAGTTAATCTTGTATTTCAAAAATGAAATTTAATAAATTCAATTCAATAAACTTGCTAATATTTACCTGAGTATCAAGGCCGAAAGTCTCACTCAGGAGGGTATCTGTCATCACCATCTGCTCAGTTGCAGATGTAGCCTGTGCACCTGTGTCCTGACTGTCCATGGGGTCATAACCACAGACTGACCCGCAAGCCTGGCAAGTATGCAGTGGGACCCTACTCCTCGCACTATCTCCCAACCCACTCTGTGTTGCAGGACTAGCATGCTCTATGATGCTCTGGGTCAAGGCACTAATCGACCTCAGTGTATCGACCTCAACACTCTCCTTCACAATGGAAGGGATAGAAACATGCTCGTGGGCTGGTCTGCTAATTACTCGTCTCACTACCCGCTGTGGGTCAAGACGTGCCCCTGGTCTATCCTGTGCTGAGCCCCCACCTCTACCCTGGAAGTCCCACATATCAAAATAGTTTGGCACTTTATTGAGGACAAACTCGCAGTAGAGTTTCCTCAAAAAGTATTGCGGGACCTCATTATTATTGCATGGAGGATGGTCAAAAACCATCCACCACTTCTGCCCGAAATTGTCCCTTATCGCTTGGTTGTTGCACCAATGGATAGGGAACCTCTTGCATGTAATGGGTGGAGGTTGATTTGTTTGTGGGTTTGTGAAAATTGAACACAAGTCTAATTTTGTAATTTGTAATTTTTTGACATCTTGGTATGACAACTTGTCTGCATAGTAATCTCTATACTCTCTCTTTTTATCGGTCCAACTAGTTATTTGCTTGCTAATTGAATTTACATTTGATAACATAGATTCAAGAGATTCGGCAAGCATGGACTTATGCAAGGTTGAAGTGGAAGGATCTTTCAACCTTGCAATTATATCTTCAATTTCTTTTTTGTTGTTTTCAATTTGCCCCATTATATTATCTTGTGTTCCAGGGGCATGTCGAGGAATGAATTGAGGAGGTTGTTGTTCTGCAGGTATTTCCTCCTCAGGATTTTGTGGATTTTGAGGAGGAGAAGGAGGAGGAGGAGGTGTATTAACATTTCCTGACAATTAACGAAATATACATCAAAAATCAACAAAAACCTACCTATTTAGAAAGAAATTCAAACAAAAAAATAAAGATAACTCACCCCTTTGGCGTGCTCGACGTCGCGGCGGCATTTTGGTGACGAATCGATAAGCTTTTTGTGTTGATTGGCGTTTTGCAGAACGCGAGCGCGTTTTTGAGGGTTTGGAAGCCGTGGGCAGAGGAGAAAATCAGAATGATATGAAATTCGATTGCTTTTTTTATTATTTATACTAAGTCATAACGCGAGCGCATTATGACACGCTCGCGTTATGGTTCGGTAATGACGAGCCTTAGGCTCGTCATTACCGAGCCATAACGCGAGCGTGTTATAACGTGCGCGCGTTATGACTTAAATTTTTTTGAAATTATTTTGGCCACTTTTTGGCCCCCCATCTTCTTGCACTCACCCCTAGACAAGTGTGAATAAGACCTAATATGGAACCAGGTAGGTAATATACCCTATTCACACCAACACCCCTCCTTAAGTGCAACTTAAGGAGAAATAAACAAATTCAAAGATGGGTTCCGACTACAAGGCCATGTTATGTACCCATGTACAAAAGATATCTCACAAATGGAGTAAAGGAGAAAAACCCATAGGAAGAAAACCTCTCTCCAAAAGAGAGAAAACATGCAAACAAACATGCACAAGTGATGGAGTGATGGGAGGAGGACTCAACACCAAGACCCCCCAAGGACTACATCCATCACGAATATACAATCAATAGCTCCCCCATAAGAGGGAAAGAATGAGACTAGAGACCCCCCCATAATGAAGTAGCTCATATGCTAATGGTGAATGCTCAAAGACAAAAAAACTATCCAATGCCTGCAAACAACCATTCTCCCCTTGGGAAGAAACAAATCCACCAGTGTATGAAGACGAAACTCCAACTCCAAAAGAAGAGATGAGGGAAGAAGTCTCATGAAGAATGATGTCTCTGAAAACTAGTCAAGTGTCCAAATGTCATAATCAATAGATGCCACAAAATTAGGATCTCCATGCCTAATCAAAGAATGTGACAATCCAAGACAATAGGAAAACTCATGATCAACAATCTCCAAAGACAAAGATGGTGTGATAATAGCCATGCTATAATTGTCATCAAAGAGGAAAGAAATATCCTCAAGTGTGTCCTCCAAATTTGCAAGATGGGACACAAAATAAATTTGAAATATCTTTCAAGTACTCATCCCACAAAGTTGAATTTGAAAGATAATAAACATCTTGTTGAACTGAATCATTGGAAGATGAATCAACATTGAACTCTGAAGAAGTAGGAGGTGGAGGAGATGGAAGCTTAGCACAAGTCTCAAGAACCGAAGTGGATGAAAGACTACCAAGGTTCAAGTGACCAAACTTCTCCTCAGAAATACAATCCACACTAGATGTAGGAGTGTGAATACTAGTCAAAGAATTTGCCATCGCATCAGGGGCAAAATGAGAAAAAGTGTACAATCAAGATGCATGATCAACCATCCCAATATCAATAATCTCTCTCCTCTCCAAGTCTCTAATAAATACTATTTCAGGTGTAAACTCAACACTTCTCCCTATTCCACCATGAGTAATTTGGTATATAGAAAGAAGATTGTTGGACAAAGAAGGCACGCACAATACATTATTGAAGGTACCCTCCCCAACATCAATAGATCCATTTCCAATTGCATTCATATATGTGTTGTTACCCATCAATATAGGTGGCATAGTACAAGACTCAAATGAAGAGAACATAACCTGTGAAGAAGTCATATGATGAGAAGCTCTAGAATCAAGAAGCCATCTATGTGACTGAAGACTTGTAGATGCAAAAAGTGCTTGACCCTTCATCTTCATATTTTTTGTCTCATTAGCCAATCCAACTATCCCTGATTGTGTAGATGATGATGGAGTAGAAGAAGATGATGAACTAGATGACATTGTTGAAGGCAACTTAATATTGTTCTTTTGAAGAAGATGTGTTAACTCATCGATCCTTTTTTCATAACGCTTATGCTCATCATGTCCTAGTTTCTTGCAGTAAGCACACATAGGCTTTTCCTTCTTACGTTTGTCCTCTTTAGAAGAGATGGGAGGCTTATTAGCTGAATTTGATTTTGTCTTAGGTTTTGGTTTCTTCTTGTCTTTGCCTTTTGATGATTGAGCTACCAATGCATGACTCTTGGGAAGTGCATCTAACTCAATAAGCTTAGCATGCTCTCTAGTCAAACGATCATAAAACAACTCAAGAGAAGGTATAGTGAATGCATCACCTAAGGCATCCATAGTGGAATAAAAGGTAGAAGAAAAAGATGCATATAGCCCTTTTAACCTAGACAAAATCAAGAATATGCATTCCTTATCAAATTTATTTTTCCCACAACTAGCTAAATGAGATCTCATAGATTTGAACTAAACCAAATAATCCTCAATGGAAAGAAATGTATCAAGAGAAAGAGAAGTCAATTCTGCCTCTATTTGCAAAGCACAAAATTCACTAACTTTACCAAATAAATCTTTGTACTTATCCCATACTTGATTAGGTGTTGTACAATCCTCAATATGAAACAACAAGCTATTAGAAACACGCAAAGCAATTAAACCCATAGCCTTATCAAGTTTGTTCCTATGATCAAATCTCTCATATGCCCTATGAAACTTAGGTTGATCTTCATCCAATGCAAACCATAAACCTTGAGCAAAGTAATTGTTACATTTTGTGTTTCCATGAGTGATAGTTATGAGGAGTGAGGAGCTCAAATGAATTTGTATAATCCATTAGAGAAACAACACCAATAGAGAAAATAGATAATATTCAACAATAATCTGTCTTAGAACCTCCCAAATATGAATCAATATTGAAATTAAAGCCCCCCAAGCAAAAACAACCACCAATTTCAACAATTTTTTCAATCAATGAATGAAAAAACCCAATATGGCTTTAAACTAAAAATTCGATGTCTAAGGCAAAATTTGGAAAAATGGCATGGATAGATTTGTAGAGCTTAGAAATACCTTTCCAATGCCTATAATAAGTTGAAATTTTGACTCTGTGGGTGCAAGTTATGGCTTGGCGAAGATTACAAGCAAGTACGAGCTTCAAACAACAAAATTAGGTATCTGGAACAAAATCAACAAAAAATACCTATACCATTGCGAAGTGCTCAGCACCATCTTTCCGACGCTTATTCGTTAGTGAAAATTCGATCTCGTGACCAAAAGTTATGGCTCCGAGAAAAAATGCTCTATCAGAGCATAAAAATGGGCCTAGGGGCCCTACTGGCACTATTCAAGTGGCCTGGCAACGGTGCACTAATGGAGCAGCTAGTGGCGGTGGTGAATTCAGTGATGATCTAAGCTATTTGTGTCGGCAACTCCCCGACTATGGTGGCGATGTAGTGCGTCGCCCGTTGGGGTAAAGCCCCTTTGGGTTGAGCGGGACCAAGGGCTATAGGCCCCTGTGACTATAGGGTACGCCCTTTCATTAAAACTTTCTCGCCAACTCTTTGTCCACCAGATAATAAACTATAAACCCTTGATGAAAATGCTTAAACTGCTAGATAAAAATGTGAACCAATGGATAAAAACCAATGATGCTGACATCACTTGAACCTCTACTAATGGAATCTGACATAGAGGAATATACTCTATGAATATGCCAAACGAATATGCCAATTTCCTACAGAGTGTTGGCACTGACGATTGTTACTGTACAACAATCCATACAGTCTAGAACTGTACACCATATGATTTGTATAGAAATTTTCTGCGATAATTTTTAAAAACCTTAAAATGTTTGAAATTTTTTCGATGTCAAAATATGAAGTGTTATATGTCAAAATTTGTCTCTCAAGCCTTTCAGATGTAATGATGAGGTCTATTTTGCACCAAGATGCACCATATGAAACTTGGCAAATACTCTCCAAAATGAGGGAAGATAATTACAAATTTGAAGCTCTAATACCATGTATGAGTCACATAATAGACTTAAGAGATGCCCATGATCACCTACAATCAAAACAACCTTCCACAATAAGAGAGAAGTAATAACAATGCTACATTGCCAAAGAATAAATGATACATACAAGATACAAAATACACAATGTATAACCCACACATATGTACAATGAGAGCCCTTGCTTATATAGGCAAGGTTGAGACCTATGACAACATGTGATCATGACAAAGTGTTTTAATCCTATGACATGAGACAAATATTAAATGCCCTAAGTAAACTTTGTTGCAAGGTGTGACCCTTGGTCTCCTTGTTCAGTGCTGCGCTATGGTGGTTTGCGATAAGGGCTTAATCGCCTCCCGTGCTTGTTAAGTCAAGTGGTTGTATCGGGCATTAACAGGTCAATCTTTTGGTGCAACGACAACTAACAATTGGTATCAGAGCCGAGGTCATGGGTTCAAACCCCGCGCTTGCGCTGGGGGGATTGTTGCAAGGCGTGACCCTTGGTCTCCTTGTTCAGCGCTGCGCTACGGTGGTTTGCGACAAGGGCTTAACCGCCTCCCGTGCTTGTTAAGTCAAGTGGTTGTATCGGGCATTAACAGGTCGATCTTTTGGTGCAACGGCAGCTAACAAACTTAACTAGACAAGTGTGAATAGGAACTAATATGGAACCAGCTAGGTAATATACCGCATTCACACCAACAAACATGGGCCTTGACAATCCATAAATCACAAAGGTTGACGATAAATTAACATTAAGAACATAGATCACCAAGGCCTCACATTCATCATTGCCTTGTTGATCTTCACATATGCACGAGTCACATACAAACCATATGCATGCATGAATGATAGTGCATATGTGGTGTTTGGAAAGCAAAAAAGAGAATCCCTGGCATACAGTGTTGATTGGAAATAACTATATAGTCCAATAAAACTATCACTAAAATGCTCCTACTCTACAATATCAAAAAATAATTTACCATTGTGTTCTAATGGAGTCTACTCAACTATTGAAAAAAGAAAACACATTTCGAAAAGACTCTCTAAAACCTATCAATCTACTTCATATTATTAGAATTTGTTATGAACAACAAACCTACCCAAGGCCAAATGTCGAGAATCTAATCACAAATCTAGATGAACAAAATAATTTCTATTTTATATCCAATATTGTGAGACAAAGTTATAATGAGTAACATATGCATACATACATACATATATATAGGCTTCTTGGATGCATTAATTAAAGAGATAACATGTCCAAGAGGTATGAGTTAACTCTTAATCACTTTGAATCAAAAGGTGAATTAACTCAACCTAATCGAGAAGTTAAGAGTTGAATTGCCAATCGGTCGATTAGTTCACTCGACCTGACTAAGACAAATGTGGCCTTGATTAAATAGAGGTGGCACCTAACTACCATCAATCAAGAGCAGATAAGGTAGTGGTGGCACTTGTATACCTCAAGTCAAGGTGTACATGTGTCATTATTAGCTACTTAGATGAGAATAATTAAATATTCATATTATTCTAAGTAAACTTATTAAATAGGTGCAACATCACACTTACAATATATATTCAAGGTGAATAGAATATTACACCAACACATATTAGACAAGAATCACATTCATTTATGTCACTATTAACATGTCAATTACACATTGAAATATGATTGGAAGCAATACCTACCCCATAATAAAAATAAAATAAATTACCTTAAAATCCACTACAAATAATTTACATATTACTATCAACCTACCCGTTACACATTCAAGTAATTTACATATTACTATCAACCCACCCTTTACACATTCAAGTGCGATTGGGAGTGATACCTACCCCATAATAGAAAATGGAATAAGACCTTACAACCCACTACAAATATAAGGAATCATTATGGAGCGTACCTTCACGACAAAACCTTTAAAAGATGTAAAATTATTTTTAGTGGATTTTAAGGTAATTTATTTCGTTTTTAATTTTTTAATCATTATTTTGTTTAATGTTTGGGATAAACTTCTTGATGTGATTTAAATTTAAATTTTAATGCTTCAATAATTTTATCCTCTTTGGCTGGTTATAATACAAAATTCTAAATCACAAATTATTTATATCCACAATAAAAATGGGACCCACCAGAAATAAAACAATATTAATAAAAGTAGGAGGGAAAACGATAGAATTCAGAGCATCCCTTCAAAATCCTATTAATAATTTAATAAAATATCATTTATGCTTTATCTTGTTGTCATGCGGGAATTCCCGCCGTCCAAAGTATATATATATATTTCTTAAATTTTAAATATGTTGCTTTTAAACTATATTTAATGAATTAAGAAAAGGCTCTTAAACAAAAATCCCAAACCATTTAAATTTGTATGCTTGAAGTTTTTAAATGTCCATTTCAATAGGGTTTAAATTTGACGGCTATCCTTAAAAAGTTGTCGGATTTTTTTTACTATGCTAATTTTGAACCCGGTTGGAATACCTATTTGCTTCAATTAAATTTAATATATTATAAAAGGATATTAAATTATTATTTCAATTAAAATTAATATCTTATTAAAAATAAATTACAATAATGATGTTTTAAAGATATAATATAGGGGTAAGAGGTGTTATTATCTAAGTCACTTCATTTAAATAATGATGAAAAATGTCGCATATGTGAGCTTGGGACGAAAAAGAAGATATAAGACAAAATTTCTCAGAGATTTCGCCCTTCGCCATAGGCGCGAACACAATCTTGTTAGGGAGAGTGAATGGTGGCAATTTTGGTGGCTTTCAGGTTAGAGCTAGGGCAGCGGAGAGGCCTAACATGGCTCCCCTCCGGTGGAATGGGAGGACAGATAACCAAATTTTTTCTTGCAAAGAGGAAGAAGGTAGGAGAGATGCTGGAAGAACCCTGAAAAGCAAAGCAATATCGATCTCTCCAAAAACCCTAACCCTGATAACAGAGCAACCAAGAGAGCATGCCCTATTCATCAAGTGGAGCGGAAGAGGCTGCCCTAGCTAGTGGATACGAGAATGGTGGAGCCAGACCTTCGCGAATTGGGTAAGAATGAAAACCCTAGCCAATGATTTTTTTTCGTAGAGTGCGACAGTAAAGCCGTGAAAGATGAAATCCTATACGGCCCCCCTCTCTTCTTCGAAGATTGGAGTTTTTATAAATTGGATTGGGAACCAAACTTTGATTCGTTAAAACATCACATCAAAAGAAGAGCAGTGTGGATTAAATTGGATAATCTTCCTTCCGAATACTAGGAGAAGTAATCTTTGAGGCTAATTGGAGAAGCCCTGGGGACCTTCCTTAGAATAGATGAGGATTTTCTCAACGATAAACAAAACGATGCAGTGAGGATCTGTGTGGAACTCGACCTAGATGAAGGGATCTGGGAAGAATTGGAAATCATCTCGGAGAATGGGAAGTGGCTTCAGAAAATCGTGATAGATTCTGGGAGGAATGGGAAATTGTTATTCTGTGGAAACACTCCTAAAGATAATGTTAGACCAGAGAATTCTGAACCACTAGGGAATGCAGAGGAGGCTGCTGCAGATTTAAATGTAGCTAAGGCATCCACCAATGCATCCTCTAAAACAAAGGAAGTCAAGGATGTTGAGACCCTAACTTCGCCTCTTATAGAAGCAGGAAGATCTGAATCTCCAAGGGGTTTCAAGGAGCTGAATTCGTTTGAGGTTGGGGGAGACAGCTCCTTTGAAAAGGACGACTCAACCAACATGAAGAAGGATGATACCCTAACCTTCCCTCAAGAGGTGGATAACACTCAGAGGCTAGATTCACCCTGGGAATAGGCTCTGACCCCTATTTCGAAGGCAAAACAAGAGTTTCCCTCTACACCCTCCACCAACATCAATGATCACTTCTAGGAAGCAACGGTCAACCAACTTGAGAACATGAAACTAGATCTGGAAAATGATTGTGCTTTTATAGAACAAGTAACTCAAGCTTTGGCAGTAGTCCAGAATGTGTTGTTAGAAGAGGGAGAATTGCCAGAGGAAGAGCAATTACTGCTCTTTGGTGAAACAATAGCCCAGAAACTAACACTATGGAAAATGAGGGTGTAGGGAAATTGGGAATAAGCCAGAAGGGAACCATTAATGCCAACCCAGATTGTGGCAAAAGCAAATCCAAAGGGAGAAAGTCTCATCATGAGAAGCGCTCAACTGATGGTGATGTGAAGGTCCAGGTAAAGATAACAATGCTATTGAGATCTGAGAAGGGAAACCCCCTTCCCTCGGAGCCATGAGGCTCATATCATGGAATGTTAGGGGCCTAAATGCCCCTAACAAACAACACTTGGTCAAGCGCAGGATGGGACTCTCAAAAGCAGACATCTTTATGGTACAAGAGTCCAAGCTTACTAAGGCAGATTTAGATCTGTTTAGGAGAAAATTAGGGTTATGGCAAGGGCTAGTAGTCCAAGCCATTGGGGCTGTGGGGGGCATTGCCATCTTTTGGAAGCCACAGGAAGCAAGTATAGACAAACTAGGGTAAGGAGCAAACTGGTTGTGGTGCAGGGTGAGGAGCATAAATTCAAATCTGCAATTCGTATTGATCAATGTATATGGACCAAATTCTTGCATCAAGAAAAGAGAACTGTGGGCAAAGATAGACACTTTTTTAGCACCTTAGGAGACCGATTTATCCTAATTGGTGGCGATTTCAATGCTATTCTATACAATAGTGACAAGAGAGGGGGGCTTCGAGGAGAGAACCAGTCACAAAAGGATTTCAAAGCTTGGGTTAATAAGAACCAGTTTATGGACATCAACTTTGCCAATGGAATATACACCTGGACGAATTAGAGAATGGGTTTCAGCAACATCGTAGAGAAACTGGACAGATTCTTCTTTTCGGGAGATAGAGGCTCTTTCCCATTTGCTTTCGAAGGTTCAATCATCCCGTGTTCTGGATCTGATCATTACCCGATCCAACTTGAGATTTTGGGTGAGAGGAGACCAGCATGAAATCCCTTCAAATTTGAGAACATGTGGATGAAAGACTTGAACTTCTTCAATTTAGTAAAGGAGTGGTGGAATGAGGAAAGCCCCAATGGGTTGAAAATGTTCTGTTTGTCTCACGAATGAAATTCTTAAAACAAAAGATCAAAGACTAGAATTTGCAGCATTTCAAGAACATATTTGATACCAAAAGACTGATTGAAGATGACTTAATGCAATTGGGGGAAGAAATTGTCAGGGATGGTATGAATGATAGAAGTTACTCCAAGGAGAAAGAATTGATGCTGGCTTATGAAGAGACACTTGCCAAAGAAGAAATCTTTTGCAAGCAAAAATCTAGGGAGTCATGGATCAAAGAAGGTGACAAAAACACAAGGTATTTCCAAAATGCAGCAAAGCAGAGAAGGGATGTCAACAGGATCTTTTCGATCAGATTGCCAAATGGGTCAATTGTGGAAGAACCAGAAGCATTAGCTAAGGAGATAGTCTCCTTCACTAGCCTTCTCAACAACAATGAGGGCTCTAATCTAGTGGCTCAACAAGACCTACTTAGGAACATACTAGCATTGATATTAGAAGAACAAAATGGAATGTTAAATGAAAATTTCTCTTTGGAGGAGATAAAGGTGGCCTTGTTTCAAATGCACCTAGACAAAGCACCTGATCTAGACGGGTTTCCTGCCAGCTTCTTCCAGAGATGTTGGGACACGATGGGTCAAGATTAGGCAGATGCTATCGAGGTTTCCTAGAATTTAGGCAAGATACTCAAAGAGGAAAACATCACCTTCATTTCTTTAATTCCTAAAAAGGAGTCTCCTCGCACCCTGGATGAATTTCGACCTATCTCCCTTTGCAACACCATCTACAAGGTGATGACCAAGGCAATAGCGAATAGGGTGAAGAAAATTTTACTGGACATCATTTCAAACAAACAGACTGGCTTTGTCCCGGGCAAGTTCATTCTTGATGGAGTAATAATAGCATAAGAAGCGCTGCACTCTATCCATCAAACCAAAAAGTAGAGTATGCTGGTCAAGCTGGACATCAAAAAAGCATACGACAAGGTGGACTAGAGGTTTCTTCTAAAGGTGATGGAGGCCTTTGGTTTTAACAGAAGATGGTTGAATTGAATTTTTAGTTGCATCTCGACCCCTCGTTACTCAATCCTTCTAAATGGTTCGTCAGAAGGCTTTGTATATTCTCCAAGGAGACCCTTTGTCTCCTTTCCTTTCCATAATAATGGCCGAAGCTCTTGGTAGGATGATGAAGGAGGTTGAGTTGGGAAATGTTGAAGGGGTAGAAGTAACAAGCTTGCTCCCTTCGATCACACAGGTCAACAGTTTGCAGACGACACCATGTTGTTTGGGGCTGCGAAAAGGAGAGAGGCCTTTCGTCTGATGGAGAGTCTAAGAAAGTATGCAAAGGCTTCGAGGTAGGAAGTCAGCCAGGAAAAATCAGAAATCTTCTTCTTCCACATGCCCCTCCAGAAGGAACAAGAAATTTTGAGGACCTGACCTTCAAAAAGGGGCAACTGCCTTGCACTTATTTGGGTTTTCCTCTAGCTAAGGGTCGTAGAACACGGAAGCTATGGGACCCTCTCAACCTAAAGGTAAGCACAAAATTGACCTCTTGGAAAGGAAAATGGTTGTCTTGGGTCTAGAGGAACACAATGCTAAAGGCAGTAATCTCTACCATTCCAATCTATCTAATGTCCTGTTTAGCATTACCAACGAGGGTCAGTCAAGAACTAGATAGGAAAATGAGGAAATTTTTTTGGCAAGGCAACGAAGAAAAAGATAACTTAGTCCTCATTTTTTGGGAGAAGATCTACAAGTATAAGGTGGAGGGAGGGGTGGGAATCAATAACCACTTGCTACAAAATAGAGCCTTGGGGGCAAAACTCGTTTGGTGGATGCATAAAGAGCCTGATAGGAAGTGGGTAAGGATCATGAGGAGTAAATATCTAGATGAGGGTCCAGCCCATCCAACATTTTAAGCACCTCTAACCCTCCCCTGTGGCTCAAGATTATGGAATTTCATACAAACTTGCAAGCCAATAATCTCAGATTACCTTTCCTGGGACATCCATAATGGGAGGAAAGCTTTGTTCTAGGAGGATTCCTTGGTAGACTATCCCAGTCTGGATAGTGTTTTAGACATGGAGCAAGTTCGGAGCCTCCTCAAGGGAACTTGGGGAAATTTTGTGGAGAATTATGTTGTCTTCAACTTTGAAAACAGATCCTTGGGGTGGAACTGGAAAGAATTCTCTCTCCTAGGCTTGCCTCCAGATGACATAAAGCTCCTCTCTTCAACCTTGGAGAACAGAGTCTTAGTTTTTAGACAAGGCGAAGATGAATTAATTTGGTGTGGCTCTAAGATTGGTCAATACATTGTTAAAGAGCGATACCAGAGGCTGACAAAGGAATTGGAGCAGCCGGAGGTCGAAATTCCCCTTCATCTTTGTTGGAGCAATCTTTGCCTCCCCAAGGCAGGTACTTTCACTTGGGCAGCCCTGCAAAAGAGGATCCTAACAGCATAAAGATTCAAAAGAATGGGGTTCCTTGGACCCTCTAGATGCGAGCTCTGTAAAGCTCAGGGAGAAATGATAGATCATCTTCTCTTGGGATGCCCTTTCTCTTAGGGATGTTGGCGTTGGCTTTGTGCCAAGTTGGGATGGTCAAGTGTCCTTCCAAGAGACATCCTCAATTTGTTCAAATATTGGCCAAGCATTCAAAATTCAGCGACTTATGGAATCCTTTTGACCGTGAGCCCCTCAATTCTGCTATGGGAAATCTGGAAGGAGAGGAACATAAGACTGTTTCAAGACAAAGGGACGAATCTTCCTTCATTCCAAAACAAGGTTGAAGCAGTGATTATAGAAGTTATTAACAACAAACTTGCACAAAGAGCCCTAAAGAATTGCTCCTTTTCCGATTGGGATGCGAAGATGAGAAGTAATTGGAAGGGTCTGTGGAACCCTTCATCCAGTGTGGTCCTGGACAAACAACCTCGAAACAAACCAGAGAAAAAGTTGTATGGATTCCTCCTTTAGATGGGTAGGAAAAATTGAACTTTGACGGATCTTCAAGGGGCAATTCGGGTCCCTCTAGAGCACGCTGCATCATCAGAGATAGCAAAGACTCCTTAATTAGAAGCTCCTCTAAACCTTTACCTCCAGGGACAAACAACGAAGCTGAGTTCCCTGGAGGTGACTCAGGGGATTCTTATGTGCAAGGAACTATATTTAAGGAAGGTGGACATTGAGGGCGACTTTTCACTGATCATCAATGCTCTTAGAACAAGCTCAACGCCAAATTGGAGACTCCAAGCATTACTGGACCAAGCTCCAGGGCTACTCAAATTCTTTGATTTATACACAATCAACCATATTTACAAGGAAGGGAACCGCGACGCAGATAAGCTGGCCCAAATGATGGGGCAGATGGGATAGACCAAGAGACCATGGGGGTTGAGCTGGATCAAATTTAATTATCATCAGCTTAGAGTGAAGTTAGAGGTGGCTTGACGATACTTTCGTCATTTATTTCCCTTGTGGGAAATTCTGTGACAGGACGAGCGCCCCATCGATCTAAGAATTAAGGACGAGTCTCACACGAGCTGAAGGCCACTAGAACCGAAAGAAAAGACCCTTCTTAATTGTTCTTTCCCTTGAGCCAGGCAAGCATTAATGACATTCCCTATAAATAGGATGTTCCCATTTTTGGTGGCATCTTTTTCAGAATGGAGACTCCCATTAGATTTCGCAGCAACAAGCAACAAGTTGCCTTTCTTGAAAGAATTACAGACACCAGACTGATGATTATCTGCAAACAACTGAGCAAGCTTTTCATGGAGGTGGTTAAAATGGTACTAGGAAGAGATTTTCTGGTGTTTGAAGATCGCTATCGCATCAACACGGATATCTCATCGCATTTTCTAGCATCCCTTCTTGACCTCGGGGAGCCAAAGGTGCAATCTCTTGTCATCCTTTGCGAGGTCTTCAAACCAGACATATTGCTAGACGACGTGGACGTCACGGTGCATAAGGAGCTGGGCGTGGGGATTCCATGGCTGGGGGACCTTCCGAAACTGTTCGACCCGGAGGTGGAGGTTGAGAGGCAACGTTTCCTGCTGAATATGGACGAGCAACAATTGGTGAGACACAAAAGATGGGTAACTCGAGGAAGAGATTTCCTGCAGTTGGCAATAGAGATCGAGAGTGAGGACTCCGTGGATTGAAAGATTTGCAGTACTGGTCAATTCGGGTGAATTCTACTGGCCGGTGTAGTCTGCTGCTTAGGTGGTTTTGGGGTATAATTTTTTGATCCTGTGTTTGGATGGCCTCGTTGCGAGGAGTCAGTTGGATTGGGCTTTTTGCGACTGGTTTCTTAATGGTTTGGGTCTGTTTATGGAAGGGTCTTGTTTTGATGGGGGGTTTGCTACAAGATGAATGTTGATCATTGTAATGAGTTGACACTGGCTCAAAACTGAATGTAATCTCTTTTTTGATATTAATATAATATCTCGCAACCTGGTTGTGTCTTGCTGATAAAAAAAGATATAATATAGGGGTTTAATTAAGGGGCCTTTTCTTTGCGATTATATAATACAAAGTAAAATATTGCATAATTATTTTATACTTAATGTTAAGTAATATAAAGAGAAACAACAAAGAAATTTTTATAGAAAGAGGAAACCACACAAAAACAAAACATCATGATATAAAATAATATAGTAGGAACAACTCTCTATATGGGCCTAACTAGTAGGACAAGATTAATGCAAAAACATACAACCCTATCTAATATTCAAAAGCCAAACACATCAAGTCAAACACACATTTATTTAGGGTCATATGACGTTTCTTTCCTCCGACACACCATCTAAGCCTATGTCGCATTTTACATATTTGAGCTTGGAGGCAAGCTACTTTTGGTTCACGAGGCATGTTGACACATCTGCCTTGAAGGTTTCTATAGCCTTTGAAGCCTCTTCTATACCAAATATCTTGAATCCTCTGATTTTAAGATTAAGGGACTTAAGTTGCCTTTGTCTCTTCTCTTCAAACTTATGTTATTACATCCACCATAACTGGGGTGAAGTTGTGGTTGTTCTGAACTATCTATGTCCAAGTTGTATTCACATATACGAGTTGGAGGCAAACTTCTTTTGGTTTAAAAGGCTTGTTGACACATTTACCTTGAGGGTTTCAATATCCTTTCAAGCCTCATTTGTAAAAAAAATTCTTCAGTGATATGTTCAACCACCAAATTTAGTCCCTAGTCAAACATTATAAAACTCAGGGACATGACAATTAAATATTTAAGCATTCATAATTTTAGGTCATTACCATATATATATAATAAGAACTTTTTAGGATTGAAAAGCCTAGAGCTTATTGTGAGAGCTCATGAATTGGATAATCAAGTGAGCCAAGCTCTCTCTAGGACGATTCCTCATGTTCCAAAATATTTTGAATAAACTATTTCGCTGACTTCAATAGATAATTGTATTCTTTTAATCCTCCAATTTTAAGATTAAGGGATTCTAACTACCTTTCTTTCTTCTCCTCAAACTTTGCTTGTATTACTAAATCCACTAGAATTCGGGATGGAGTTGTAGTCGTCTTTAACCATACAAAACCAAATTGTACCTACTAATTTGAACTTGAACACAAGCTACTTTTGTGGTTGAGAATGTTTATTGACATATCCGCCTAACAGTTTCAATCTCATTTAAAACCACCATTTATAAAATTCAACCCCTAATTAATATATTATAAAATTTAAACACATAACAAATAAAACACACAAATTTTCCAACTTTCCACACAATTATGAACTATTTAAATAGAAACATTTTCTACTAAAGACTTTGTTTTGTTTTTGCATCGATAAAACATAATTTTTCCAAAACTTTCCATACAATTCTGATGAACTAGTGAGACCTCATGTTTACGATAGCAATGTTTTACAAATGGAGGACAAATTATAAATACGTTCATACAACCTTCAAATTCAACGCCAAAACACAGTCAGAAAGCAACTTCTTTCCTTTTTCTTTCGGATGTGACCGGGCCTCCATTATATTTCGAAAGCTTCGTCCCGACTCCCAATGCATCTTTTTGTCAGTCGTGTACTCAACATCCAACGAAAAAACACATATTTTCCTGTCTCATCTGCTTTTTTTGACTTTGGGAAATTTCGTGAGACATGAATTCACGGTGATTTATATGAGCTGTCAATGGTCATATCAACGCCTTAACTTTGTGCGGTCTCTCAAACGTGTTGGGCACCGGCTCATCGTGAGAGGTAAGCTAGCCACTTCGGGCCAAGTCCAGCTGAAATAATTGACATTTATTTTGGTTTCTTGTCTACTTTGGCGATAACAGAAGCAGCACAGAAAGGGGAGACTCATTTTTAGAACGCCGCACTTCATTGAAGATTGTTTTTAATAGTAGAAGAAATATCACAGAAATTGCCCAACAAACCCTAGGTGGGTAACTTACTTTGAAATTTATGGGTGATCAATATCTCATTGCTGTTTTTGTTGATAAGTCTGTTAGAGGGCAGATCACATGAAATTGTGTAGAGTGTACTTTTCTGCCGTGGAAAGAACCAGGAAATTAAGAAGTAAATAGGTACCATAGAAAGGTGTAAATGTGCCTTTCTGATACCCTACTGATGAGCTTTCTTGAAGTTATATCACTCCCTTCGCTGTAGCTACGTACCTGACAATTTGTCAGTATTAGGCGGAAGCATTTTCGTTGCAGTTGCTTAGAAATGGCGAATGATCTACAAATCTGTAATCTGTTTCCCGCTTTTTATAAGAATGTATGAACACAACCCACAAAGAAACACGGAGAGGATCAGGACAATGGATAGTTTATTTTGCAAGAACTTGTGCAATAGATTGGATACTCTTGTCAAAGCCCTCAATCCTTTAGTTCAGCAGATTTGTGTGCTTGATTTGCAAGTACCCAAACACCAACAGAATCCCACATTCCAGAAAATTTTAGGCACCCTTATCAAAGCTACTGAATTGGTGAAAAAATGTGAGAATGTAAGTTCCTTGAATGTGTTCCTGAATTGGAGATATGCGTCTCAGATGCTTAAGCTGGAGAAGGATATCAACGACTACATCCACCACCATATGCCAGCAGCTATGTTACTGGATATGAAGAAGCTTGCGACAGACCTGAAAGATGCTCGGGATGTACAGAGTAAGCTGGCGGAATCAGCAGCAGATCTAAGCTCGATGATGATTGATTCAATTTTTGAACAGGCATCTAAGCTCACCAGTGACCCTCACGAGAATACTCTCATGCTTCATTGGTCTGAAGGGTATGCTGATAACACTGCTAGTTGTAATTCAAGCTGTAAGAGTAGCCCAGAAAAACCTAAAGTTTTAGTAGGACTAGAGAAATCTATATGGAATTTGAAGGAAATTCTGTTCCAGAAGGAGGTGTCACTCGTTGGTGTGCAATGCATGGGAGGCGGTGGGAAAACAACTGTGTCATTGGCTCTTTGTGATGATTCTGAAATTAAAGGTGATTGGATTGTGGAATCTCTGCTTTAGCTGATAGTTTCTCCCTCATAAGGGAATTTAATCTTGGAAACCCATATAATTCTGAAAACCCAGATTATATTGGGTTATATTTTGGAAAGAGAATTTTTTTTTAGGTCATATAATTGCCTCTATTAATTCTTTTGGTGCTTCTTTGGCATAACGCCAATAGTTTTTTCTTGAGAGCTTGTTATGTTTTTATTCCTAAATGTATAGTTTTAAATAATCTTTCCGTTTTTATTTATCAAATTTTTGGATGCTGTATTTTGGCTTCTAATCCATGTTTTGAGATGACTGATTTGAACCCTCCTTGTTTATGGATATAGAGTTTTTCGGAAACAATGTGGTTTTCATCACCGTTTCACAATCGCCAAATTTAAAGGGCGTTTTACAGACTATGTGGGAAAAAATAATCGGAACTAGGAAAGTTGAATTTCAGAATGCTGAGGATGCCCATATACAGCTACAACAGCAGCTCTTGAGGCAATCCAAGCC
Organism: Cunninghamia lanceolata; assembly: GCA_027924645.1. Taxonomy (NCBI): domain Eukaryota; kingdom Viridiplantae; phylum Streptophyta; class Pinopsida; order Cupressales; family Cupressaceae; genus Cunninghamia; species Cunninghamia lanceolata. The sequence continues at coordinate 1,389,396 of BSBN01000937.1, read as the reverse complement.
AACTCTGGTAGTATTGGATGATGTCTGGTCTAGAGCAGATTTAGACATATTGTTATTTGAAGCGAAGGGATACAAAACCCTTTTGACTACCAGGGATTATTCCGTAGTTCCAAAAAGTCCCTCTACTCGACTTTATCAATTGCCATTGCTGGAGCCGAATGATGCCCTATCACTTTTCTGCTTCTGGGCATTTGGGCAGACAACAATTCCAAATACTGCAAATGAAAATCTAATCAAGCAGGTAAACTTCTTCAAACAGGGTTTATACTTTTAGCACTTTGCAGTCTCGTTTACTTAGTGTGGTCATCAGTGAACGTTATATAATGTCATTTAATTTCTTACTGGAATGCAAAAGAAATTCTAGACATACATCCAACAGTTATTTTCTAGGATCACCTTAAAAATGCTAATTCATGTGCATAAACCATATGAACGAGTCTTTATCTTCTCATATAAGGGAATCATGTTTCTAAAATGACATCTATTTCTACTGACCAAGAATACAGATTCTTCCCGTATTTCTACTGACCAATGAATCACAGGTGCAAGCAGAATGTAGAGGCCTGCCACTTGCTCTGAAGGTGATTGGGAGTTCCTTGCATGGTGAACCCTACCCAATATGGGAGAGAGCAAAGAACAAACTTTCAAAGGCAGAACCTATATCAGATTATCATAAAGACGGGCTTCTCAGATGTTTGGAAACTAGTATCGAATTCTTGGATGAAGAAGCAAGGGAGTGTTTCTTAGATTTGGGGGCATTTCCTAAGGGCAAAAAAGTCTCTGCAGATGCATTGTTGGACATTTGGGTCTATGTGAGAAAACTGGAGTGGCAGGATGCATTTGTCATCTTATTGGAACTTGCTAGTAAAAGCCTCTTGAATTTGACAAGCAATCTCGGGTAGTTGCCTATGCTTGAATACGTTGTGCTTAAGATCTTTAATTTTCTTGTCACCTTCTTTTACTATTCTGAGCTAACATGGGTGATTTTTCATAGGAGTCAAGCCATCTCTTATGGGAGTGCCTCAGTTTTGTACTTTTTTCAGCATGATGTAATGCGAGACTTGGCCCTGTATTTGGCTTGCCAAGACAGTATTGTTCATTGCAAAAGGTTGTTTATGCGAAGAAGAGAGAATAATATACCTCGAAAATGGGAAGAGCTAAGCAATCAAACATCCAAAGCACAAATTGTATCCATTAACACAGGTAAGCCATCTCGTATGTCTGACTAAGCTCATGTTGTGTTTCTCGATGACTTCAGAGTCAGCTTGTGGAAACACGACTTTTGTGTGTAGTGACAAGAGAACCTTCTGAATAGTTTGGCAGCTGCCTGTAACTTGGTCCAAAGGATAATGTATAATCATTTCCAAGTTCATACTAAAACATATAGAATGTTTTGATTGATATTCTCACTTGTGGTTTATGTATGCAGGTTGTATGGATGAATGCCAGTGGAGCAAGATTAATTTTCCTGAAGCAGAAGCCTTTGTTTTAGTCTTTGATGCAAACAAATACTTTCTTCCCAGTTTTATGAGTACCATGAGAAAACTGAAAGTTCTCTTGATATTCAATTGTGGTTCAAACAGGGCAAGAGTTAATGGTGTAGCTGCCTTATCTTCATCCATTAAGCTCAAGAGTGTACGCTTGGAGAGGTTGATTGTGCCCCCATATCAAGAGCTCAGTAAAGCCGTATCATTGAACTTGGAGAAGCTATCTTTGAGCTTATGTGAAGGGCTGGGAAATTTAACCAAGTTTAATATTAAGCCTAACCTCAGTTTTCCTATAATGCAAGACGTTAACCTTGATCACTGCAGTGATTTAGAGGAGCTACCCCTTGGTATCTGCAACATGGCCACCATTCAGAACTGGTCAATCACTAACTGCCATCTTGTCCTCAAGTTACCAGATGATTTTGGGAAGCTCAGTTCTTTGAGAATGTTAAGGTTGTCTGCATGTCCAGGTTTGAAAGAGCTCCCAGCATCTATCTGCAAGCTTAAGCAACTGGAATATCTCGATATTTCCCTGTGTGAGTGTCTGGTACAACTTCCAGAATGTATGGGGAAACTATGGAATTTGAAGGAGATAGACATGAGGGAGTGTTCTCGTTTGAAGAAGCTGCCCAAATCTTTTAAAGACCTGAAAACTTTAAAGCATGTTATCTGTGATGAAAAGAATGAAAAAGAATGGATAGAAATCAAGAATTCTGCCATCCCAAATCTTACAGTTGAAGTGGTGGAAGAAAACTTCAATTTGGATTGGCTTGATGATTGAGCAGTAATAGTCCATATTTCTACTAGTACTATTATTATAGAAAACTTATATAGTTATACCATCAATAATTGGCAAGGCCATCTTTGGATTCCCTAGAGTTTCTCTTGTTTTTCGGTTGATAGCTACTATATAGTAAGACATACTATAGTCTATAATGCAAAAAGGTATATGTCCCCAGATCCATAGCATACTAGAAGACCTATTTCTCTATCATGTTTAGTTTGTATGATGTGGTTATGACAGTGAAGCCTGATAGAATAACTATAGTTTGCTTGTAAGTCTGTTCAGGTAAACCTCTTGCCTTTGAGTGTTGTCCTGCGCAATGTGTCCAGTTCCAGACGTTGGTCCAGTTCCACCCTTGGCAAAACTCTTGCTGCTAAGTCAAGTCCTGCGCAATGTGTCCAGACTCCAGTTCCACCCTTGGCAAAGTTCTTGCCGCTGAGTCTTGTCCTGCTCAATGTGTCCAGTTCCACCCTTGGTAAACACTGTTAAGAATCACCGGAGGTCACTTCACCTATGGGAGAAGGGGTCTATATAGTTTTCCTCTAAAGGAAGAACAGGGCCATGTTTTGCTATGAAATATGACAAACAATATATTGTACGTGTGATCTTTATATAATATATAAGTTATAAGTTTGTGTTGTTTTGATGTTGAGTTTTTCAGTAATATTTTTGCTACTGGCAATACTTCGGCTTAGAAGTTACATGAGAGGACAATAGGAAAACTGGTAAAAATTTATGGATACTTTTACTGGTCGGGTTTGATGGCTCTTAGTTTTCAGCAATACTTCAAACTAATCCTTTTAAGCAAATGTTCACTCTTTATGCAATGCCTTCTTGATGGTGGCTTCTTTTTTCTGATTTTCATTAATCCAAGAGGAGAAATAACAAACAATAAAATCAGCTCCATTTTTTCAAACCAGAATATGACAACTAAGATTCTTGGTTTTGTAACTATAAGATAAGACCTTGTCCTGAAAAGGCAAATCTGTACACAATATGTTAACCACTCACAAGTTCCAAACCCTATAAAATATTCTAGGTAACAAGTGATTGGCTGTGTGTCATCTCATGCGGAAGATGTATTGGTCTTCCTTTTGGATGGATTTTTTTTTACATTTTAATTGCTTGTTTTAAGTTCATAATGAAATTTTCATAACTATTTGAACAATTTTTAAATATCTGGCCATTTAAACTTTACATTATCATCAATAGTTCTGTTGATCTCTAAAAGAAATTTTTGTAATTTGGAAAATTAGTTTTTAGTAGATATGGAGGAAATGTTTATAAAAATAAGCTTGAGCCGCGCAACCTTTGATGTTACAAGAGAACTAGACTTCATTACTAAACCTTCTGTAATAGATAGTGAGCATACACAGGTATTTTGTTTTTGGGCACAACCTTTGAGAGCTGCTACAAGAGGACAAACGTTTAGCATGTTTCAATGCATAGAAATTGGATCATCCTAAACTGATCTAAGGATGATCCACATTGTAAATCTTGGGAGATGAATCACTTCCTTACATCAGGAGGGGTCTCTTTTGTAATGCATCATGCAAAGCCAAATACTGAGAAGGAATTGAAAAAGGATATGACAACATTTAAGGTCGTGTATATGAAATAATAATAGAAGGGGAAATTCTGAATTTCTGTACTTGCAGAAAATTGTTTCTTTGTATATTTTTTCCGCAGAATAAATAAAAATGAAGTTTCTCTATGTGCTCAATTTTGACTTTTCTTGTATGACTGTACTCTGGCCTGCAGTGTGCTTCATAGTTTTTCACTTTGATTCTCAACCATGCCACCAAGATGAAACATGGTAAAATTTACATTTCTTCTAGTCTCTCATTTGACATCTAATTCACTGTCTCCCTGGTATCGATGCTCAATTTTCAAATCTAAGCACCTCTATTATGCTGGGTTGGATCCAACTTCCAAGCATATGTCTCTGCTTCGATTAACGAGAAACGAATCCCTGCAAAGGAATGGGAAAAAGTTTTAAGTTTCATTTTTTCCTTTTTTTGGTAGGGTTGTCGTGGAGGGTTTTTTCTGCAACTGAGCATCAGGTTCTTGAAGATGATACTAATCATGCTGCCTAATATCAGCTACATCACAAGAAGATACTGGCAAAATGGTTAACTGGAACGAGTGTATCTGATAAAACTAATCAGGGTAGCTAATGTATAACATAAAAAATAAAAATTATTAGGAAGGCTCAAAAATTGCTCACGCTTCGCTTACAATACCACTGCCTTTGTAGAAGCTAGAAGTAATTGTTCGTTGGAGTATTCGATTGAAATGCTACAATGTAGACTGAATTGAAATGAGATTCAGGGTAAATTTTTTTGACAGAACAAGAGTCCAATGGAGGTATACTGGTATTGGTACCATTTAAGGTTCTATGGATGTACTGATTGTTGGAGTGATGCAATGGATCATCATAAGAGTTATGTTACAAAAATATGAGCTACGTTACACAATATTTTATAATTCAACATAACATAAAGGGAACAGGATTTTATTTATTTAAGGTAAGATGTCTTTAACATTGAATTTTGTTGCAAAGAAAATCATTGGAAGTGAAGTTTTTCCTATTCTCCATGGTCTGATAAAGAATTCAAATGATTAGATCTTAGATATAGGTGAGAAATCAGTCTCTAATTTTGGGTTTCACCAATGTCCATTTTGGCCCGGTGTATTATAATCTCTAGTTATTTGTGTATGGTAAGTGCAGGGTCTATATAGAAGAGAATTTATGCTCAGATAACCACATGTCAATGGAGGAATATAACAGAGCTGTTTTACTTGTAGGTCCGATAGTTTTAACTTGTCTAAGAAATTTAACTGATGAGACCAACCTTTGGTCTAGTTGATTAAAAGTTTACTTAAAGAAACAACAGAGTTCAGAGCCAATCAACTAGAATTGGCTTCAACCAGAAATAAATACTAACAGTGAGCAGAAGGATAATAACAAAGGGGGAGACTACCTCTCAACTCTGGTTATTCTTAAACATTACCCATTTTAATGGTGAAAGGTAAATTTTAGTCAATAAAAGTAGGATAATTATTTATTATTTTTTGGTAGGGATAAGTGTAAGATTACTATTGACTATTTAACCAGTGAAATAAGTGATGTTTAAATAGAGTGTTCAACTCCTTTAACTATAAAAGCATCAGTGTTTAATGACAATCCTATTTTATAGTATTGAAAAAAATGATCATTTTTGGTAAAAGATTGTTGCCAGTATACACTTTTGCAGGGGATGTATGGTAAGACATTCTGTTAATATCCAAAGCACATAAACACCAATGATTGAGAAGTTCAGAGGTTCTGTTTTTTCATTAACTACTATAAACCTTATTGATGGAATCTATATACTTGTCAATGTATACAAATGGAATACCCGAATTATAGACTACCCTAATGTTTTCTCTCATTTATTGTTAAATTGCATTTTCTTTCCAACTTTATTGATCATAGAACATCAAATGTTGAAGTATATCCCATCACCATTTCAACATGATCTATTTTTAAAATTTTATGGTTTATAAGTACTATATATGTCAAACTGCATGAGAGTAAGCAAATGTTTAGGTCACCATTAATTTTCTAAGTTTTCATTGGTTATTTTAATTTAAAATTTTAAAGTTTTTTAAACAGTGAGCCATTTTCAATTTCCTATCGAGGCAAAAGATTGCATGCATGACTAAAAATGAAGCGTTGGATAAGCCCCGGGTCTCCTCTCCTTTGTAATTTAGAACTGAAATGGTGGTGAAAAATACATTTTGTGGACTTACTAATAAAAAGATCAGAATTTGCTTCAATATACACATTGGGTGCAGGGTTGAAACTGTTCCTTCCCTGCCCATTCATCAATATTTTTACCAATTTCTATTAAATTTAAATCATAAAAGATTAAGTATGCAGTGTCTCTTGTATGAAATCCATCATTGGCTTAACAAATCCCACAAATGTTACAGCTAGCTTTCCACGAAATATAATGGCCATGGACACCACCAAAGCTTCCAAGCCATCATCCTGTTACCTGCTCTCATTGTATGGCTATCAGTGCTCGAATTTGTTTCATTGCCCAGATTCCATCTTCTACTTGATCGTTTTCCCTGTCTTGGGACAGGTATGATCCACCATTTTCAGCAAATTGGATACCTTCCTTGTACATCATGTATCTCATCATGAATCTCATCAGTGGTTAAATAAGATAACCATTTTTCTTAGATTTCTGAAGCAGAGCTGCCCTTCCTCTACTATCTTAGATTTTGTTTTCTCTCCACAAACCAGATCTGTCTATCTGTGAACAAAGCTTTTCAGTAGAGTATCGTAGTATAATGAAACTCAGCTGGAAGATTAATATTAGTATTTATTTTATTTATTTTTTGTTTTTATGTTAAATAGAGTATGTCTTTTAAAATCAATAGTTGGGTATGAAATTCCTTGCTTTTAAGGACATTATCAATATAATTTGATGGGTCTGTTCTTCAAAAATTAATGTATTAATCTTATTAACCAATAATTTTATATTTCTTTTTAATGAATAATGTTTATTATTCTAGACATCTAAAATTTACATGCAAAATAATTTAATTAATTAATTTCCTCTATTTACCTCACTAATCCACATCATTAATTATCTAAATTAAGTAAATTAAATCAATTCCTATCTAATTATCTAAAATAAATAAATAAATTAAATCAGTTTCCATATTATTAATTATCTAGATTAAATCTATTTCCATCCCATAAGTAAACTAAATTAAAATAATCTATTTCCATCCCATTATTAAATTAAATAAATTATATTCATTTCCATCCCATTATTAAAATAAATTAAATAAATTCAATACTATCCAAATAAATAGATAAAAATTTAAACAAATTTATCCCTCCAAAATTCAAATAAATAGGTCCTCATCATCTATCCACAATAATTAAATTAAATTAAATTAAAAATGACCACTTGCACATGATCCAATGCCCCAAGTGCATCTCCACCACCCATCCATCATTTAGTATCAACCATTCACATCCTCATGCAAGCACCTATAAATGCAACTCTTAACCATCCTTCATAACTCACATCTTCTACAATATACCTTCGTATGCTTATGTGACAAATACATCATTTGGCAAGGTATATGCTACCGAGATCATGAAGACTCCATGAGCAACTACATCACTCATATCCATGAACAAATTTATTCAACAAAGGAGATATCCTACTTGGTAAGTGAAGGTAAGAATTATTTGATTTGATCTTCAGTATGCTAAATCTAAAGGTATTTTACTCGATTTAGAATAAGGGTTTAATTATGACTTTAATTTCTTGTACCGTTTATTTTAGATCTAGCATCATACGTTTTGGTACACATGGTGGGACCCCTTGGTCCTTGACAAATTTTGGTTTTGTAGGATCTTTTGAGCTTGATTTTGTAGGTTTTTCATTTCTCAATTTTTGAGAAATCTTGCCAAGAAGTGTTGTTGTGTGCATCCTAGAGCAAAACAAACCTCACTATCGAGTCCAAAAGGCCCAAAAAATTATGGATTGATATAAAAAATGATAGGGTTTGGAGCTACTAAATTTTTTGTTATCTTTGGGGTTTGACCGATATTTTGGTCATACAAGTCCTTACAGTGGTACGATCTATACACTCCATATATGTTGTATGTTGTTGTGTCAAATCTAGCAGTCAAAAAAAATTCTCAGCATATTTTCTAGCATATTTGGCTTCTGCATAGACATTGCATCATTGGGTACATTTATGCTAAAATTTTGGTGCATTTGATTGGCCATCAATAGGATCAAATGTTTATAGGAGCCTGGGTTTCTATTCATTTCCACAAGCACTAGAGTAAGACATGGGCCTCATGGGTTACGTCAGTTGGGAATTATAGAGTTTTATTGGAGTTGTAGCCCTAGTCTTATTAGTGACCATTGCAAATCTCTTATTTGAAGAGGGTGGTCATGCGAGGGGTGTCCCAGTACTCGATCATGTACAATTAGGGGGTGTTGGTGCTTGTTCTGCTACTTCTGCTAGTGTATCCTTTCTTGCACTTCTTGTGATCCCAAGAATTAAATGAAACTATTCCTTTTTATTTTTCTAGGGGTCTAGTGCATTGCAATAAGCATTAGTCAAATCACATGTTTTTGCAGGCTATATAAATTCCTTGGAAGAGCTATCATTCTAAGCTAAGTTATATTTCTCATATAGGTTTCAAGTGAAGGAGATGAAGGGTTTCCTTCTCAAGCCAAGCTATGAGGCAACACCTTTGTATCATAGACTTGGGCCTCACATACTGCAAGATATATTAAGGACTCCTTTAGTTGAGTCTTATTCAAACCTAGATTAAGAGACTATCGATCATTTGTAACTTATGATACACTGATAAGTGGTTAGCCCTGAGAAGTTACTCTACGTGTATCATTGAAAACAAAATAGTTGGCTATGAGTATGGTTCTAATTCTTCACAGTTGGTGCTCTGAGATATTGGGTTGACACTATTTATGACCAAGTTTGATAAATTGGTGGGCTCACAAGCCAAATACACCCACTTGAATAATATAGGTTGTTGTGTTGTCTTTGTCTTTCCCTTTGTGTTAAACCCATGCTAAATTAAAATCAAAGAAAAGTCGTGCATCCATTGGATGTGCTCCTTTATCCAAATCAAGCTAAAAAACCCTTTGAAAATGATGATGATGATAGCCTTGTTGATAAAAGTGAATATAACGATGATGATAGCCTTGCAGATCAAAGTGAATACGGCTAATACGTACTTCAAAATGAAGATGTTGTAATGAGATGCCTCCTTAACACCAAACAAGGTCATGCCCATCTAGATCATATCCTTATTCAAATAAAACTTGAAAGTGAGTCAACCCATATGGATCCTAGTCCATCGACCAATGAATCTCATAATCCAAATGGCTCGCATGCCAACCTTGACAAGGGAAACACCATTCTAGCTCAAAATTCTTAAAGCCAATTCATAAAACTTTTATCCTCCCATGTGAGTCCATCATCCAAACTTTCACAATCCCATCAATCCAATCAACCATCTAATCAACAATCTAATCATATCCTACCCAACTTACCTACGAAGGATGTACTCGAAGGACTACATGTGAGGAACCATAATCAAAAGTATGAATCATTCTCTAGCAAGTACAAGCACGTTGTTACCAATTTGAAGTTGTGTAATAGCCCTAATCCAATATCATCATTCTTTAGAAAGTACAAACATGTTTTTGATAATGGGGCTACTAATTTGAACCATGTTTAGGATGTCCAAGATTCTCTTAGGCTACCACCTCCACAAGTCAATTTAAGCAAGAGACCAAACAAAAAAATCCCCCTCTTTCATGAGATTCGTAAGATCTAAGATCTATAAGCATCATAAGGTCCAAGGACATCCCACTAATTGACACATATGGATAAGAGAGTATATCAAAGATCTAATTGTTATAGGGGATATTGAAATCAAAGGAGGTACATCTACATCATTGAAATAATACTTGGGGAGATATCAAGATCACTCGATCCAAAGTATGTTCAAACTTGCCCACAACCAAGTCAAGGCCAAAGCATCCAAGCCAACCCTATCCATCATCCAACAAATCCCCCTTCCCATGACAATACTATTGATCCCATTGAGCACATAAACAAGATAACTGATCACATCGAGCATATTGACAATCAAGTTGTATTGATGTGGATCATATTGAACATATATACAAGCAAATTGATCACATTGAGCATATTGACAATCAAATTGAGCATATAGACAAGCAAATTGATCACATTGAGCATATTGATCATATCAAGCATATAGACAAGCAAATCAATCACATTGAGCATATTGTCAATCAAGTTGTAATCAATATGGATCATGTTGAGCTTATAGAAAAGCAAGTCACAATTGATCACATTAATCATATAATTGATCAAGGTACAACAATCATTAATGATGATAAAGAACAAACATCCTATCACCTTGGTTCAACCATCTTTATCAAAATAGTTTTTTTTTATAGATGAGAAAGTGGCAAGTTCTAAAGGTTCTTGGTTATGCAATAATGGGCTTGCATTATGTTTCAAAAGCAACAAGCATCTTATTGCAAACAAAATATTTCAATTCATGAGTTACAAAGGAAAATGATTGGACCTTCATGAGAAAGGCATCCTAGAACTTGTACCAACTTATGCAAATCATGGTCATTGAGGCATCAGATACACATTTTCTAATAAGCAATTTAATGGTGTTAGTGATACTTCAGCAATTACAAAGGCAACCTCATCCAATGCAAACATTGAAATAGAGACCATCTACAATCCTTATGAAAATCTTGCTACCACCCTTTTTTCACCACCACCTCTATCTGTACCATTGACCTATTGATTGGGACCAACAAGATCACATGTTATATGAAGCAAATAATCTAAATGACATACAAAATCAAAATTAAGTAGAAGATAAAAAGGAATCCAAAAGGCAATGTGAATCCAAAAGTTAAAAGGGAAGCAAAAAAGTAATATGGATCCCAAAGAAAAGAGAAGCAACAAATCCAAGTGGATCAAAATATCAAAATCAAACAATTAATTAAAATTCATAGAAAAATCAAAATGAGCACTTTGCATACAAAAGGTGTGTGTTATCTTTGCAACTATTATCGATCCTAGCACATGAAGTTTCATGATCTAATATGGAGTATAAGATTATTGGTCCTAATCCCAATCTCAAATCCAAATCCAACTACACTTTCAAATCCAAAAATCTTGATTCCAAATCCCATGACCATAAATCTAAAATACAACATCAACATCCTAAATCAAGAGAAATTGAAAAATCCCAAATCCCAAATTTGTTGTATCTTGGTAGAAATTCTCTAAAACAAATCTATCGTATCTTGGTACCAATGCTCTACCATAGGGGCTATGATAGTTCCTTATCAAGGTTTTCACATTTAGATAAAGCCAACTCAGTTATCAAAGAGGATCACAACAATATCTATGGATTGTACATCAGTGGCATGATCTTAGCAAAGCAATCACTTAGGGCAGGATACTATTAACATACCATGATAGAAGCATCCGAGTTAGCCACATCAAATAGACAAGAACTTGAAGTGATTCCGTACTTGAAGCTATGAGTATGGCCCCAAAAAACTAAAAATTTTGAAAAAAAAAAAAGTAAAGAGAAAAAAATTCATCCAATGGTGAAAACCATTTCAATAGTGCTTGAGCAAGTACCATGATGAAAACTTGTTCGTGGTGTCATGTGTAATCAATTGTCTATGTGAACCATACACTTGGGGGCAATTTTATTCCATCCACCCTTTGTGGTCACTAGGCAATCATCCATACCCTCCCATCATAACCATTTGGATCATATATGTGTACTCATTTAATTTTACCCATCCATTCTCCTTTCTCGCTCTTGGAAATGTCTTACTATGTCAAATACTCAACGTATACTCTAGGATTCTATCACAATTTATATTTTAGTATACTATCATGTAGCCCTTTTATGAGAGGGAAATGCTGACTATCATACATGTAGTCAAACAATGAAGGCCTTATCTAATGAGAAGACATTTTAAGGTAAAGACATATCATAATAGTCTCAAATACTTCTTTGAACAAAGGTTGTCATCTGAAGAACAACAAAAATGGGCCACAAAGATGTTGGGATATGAATTTGAAATCATATATAAGAAAGGAAAGGAGTATCTTGTGGTTGATGCTCTATCTAGGAGGTATGAACCCATAGAGTCACTATTGTATGCCGTTTCCATATTACAAGTAGATTGGGTAAATGAGGCCTGAGAAGAGTGGTAGAAGGATAGGGATACTCAACCTTGCATTGAGAAAATCTAACAGGATTCAACTGTGTTAGATAAATTTGCATGGCAAGGAAATGCTTTATGGTACAGGGATAGGTTGTACTTATGTAAGAACTCAACCCTTAAGTTTAGGGTGTTGGCATAATTATGTGCTTCTCTAGTGGGTGGGCACTTAGGATTCTTGAAGACTTATCATAGAATCAAGCAATATTTCTTTTGGGATGGGATCAAAGGGGATGTTTAAAAATTTTGTAGCAAAATACATGGTCTACCAACAAAATAAAGGGGAGATAATTAAGACTTCAAGTCTTTTTCAACCTTTATTTATTTTGAGTTAGAGATGGGAGGAGCTATTCATGGATTTCATCACAAGTTTGCACAAATCTAAACAAAAAATGTCATCATGGTTCTTGTGGACTGTCTCACCAAACATGCACATTTTTGTGCTTTGTCACACCCATTTGTAGCAAACACTATAGAAACAACATTATGAATACTATTCAAAAAATACATGGGACTCTAAAAGTCATAGTAAGTGATTGTGATCCTATATTTACAAGTAATTTTTTGACTGGCTTATTTTCATATTTGGGCATTTAGCTTGCTCATAGTCATCATATCATCCCCAATTTGATGGCAAATTAAGGTGGTTAACAAATTCTCTGAGGGTTATCTCCAATGTTTTATTTTAGATAAATAAAAGATATGGTTACAATGGTTGTCACTAGCAGAATAGTGGTATACCACTTCTTTCCATACTTCATTGAAACTGTCTGTATTTTTGGCACTATATGGGTACCAACCACCATCAATCACATCTTCCTTATGGGCACATCTAAAGGTTCAAATGGTTGAAGAACCATCCTACATTAGTAGAACTTACTTGCACTAGTCTTAGGGAGAACTTGGAATGACACAAAATAGAATGAAGCAACAAGTTGATCAACATTGTAGTTGTAGACACCCAAAATTGACCTAATTATCATTAGTATCAAAATATTGCATTATTTATCATTTGCATTTATCTAACACACTTGAGCAATTTCCCTATTTTATCTAAATCACCTATTTCTTCTATTAATTAAATAAATTCATATTTATTTAATTAATTCATTATCTATTTCCTCTAATCTATAATTAAATAATATTTAATTATTTAGTTATCTCTCTTCTATCTATTTTAATTAAATAAATCTTAAAATCCATTCATAAGCCCACTTTCCAATTAATTAAATAAATTCTATTTATTTAATTAATTTCTCTTATCACTTATCTTCATCTTTTATCATGAGCCGACATGTGTGTATCTTTTATTTAAAAACATGTGTGGTACTACATCTTTTATTTAATATCTTTCATATGTAGTACTTTGTATGCACACAATCACACATGAGCCTTATCATCCCTCCACTTGTCATCTACACATTCACCTATGATTATCAATTCATCTCAACTGTTCACATAGCCACTAAATCTCCACCGTTGATTGATTTTAGCTAAGGTCTATATAAACACCCTCTCATTTCATACTACATCTATCTAGCATTTTTCATATAGCATCTACATTATCATCCTAAGCATATTGAGTACTTTAGCATCCATCTAGCATATTATCATTATCATCCATTCATCATGGTAGCTTTGATCTTCATAATTGTTCATTGTTGAGAAACAATCCACATCATAAACAAGGAATCATACAATCTTGGTAATCTTGTTCTTGAATTGCATGTTTTTGGTTTCACTTGGATTCGATTCTTTGATGGTGGTAGGATTAGGTTTTCATTTATATGCTTGATCTTATTAACCTAATTTTTACCTATCTACATTTTAGCATGCCCGGTGGCACTCACGTCCTTGATTAACTTTGCTGTTTGAAGTTATTTTCGTGAAGTTCATATTTTGGAGCGCTTATAGCAATTTGCAGTTGCTTTTAAGCGAAAACTAGTCGCCTTCAAAACTCCCGCATCGCTTTTAAGCTACAAGCCATCGCTTTCAGCATTTTCCAGATCACTTTTGAACCAACAATGGTCACTTCCAGTCAATCCCGCATCGCTTTTAAGCTACAAGCCACCGCTTTCAACATTTTCTGGATCGCTTTTAAATAAATAGTGGCCGCTTCTGGTCCATTTCGCATCGCTTTTAATCCAAAACTAGTCGCTTCTGACTGTCTGGGTCGCTTCTTGCAAATTAGGGTTTTCTGCTAACATCTAGTTTTTGTAGGAACATGGATTTTTTTTCACGCATCTGGCATATTCAGCTCACTTTTGATTAGTAACAGTTCACCTCTGGATTATCTGCATCACTTCTGAGCAGTAGCAGTTCACTTTTGGCAGAATACAGATCACTTTTGAGCAACAGTTGATCGCCTCTGGTAACTGTGTTTTGCTTTTATTTCTATCATTCACAGTTTGGTTTTCTTGTTACTAATCATCTATTTGTGCATCATCTTATTGATTGTCCAAGAAAAGGAGGTTGTGAAACTACTAACATATCTATTGTAGCTTCAATCAGTCCAAGACATTTCATTTTTATCACTAATTTAGGAATATTTGGGTTTGGTGCTTAAAAAGAATCATTGTTTGCTCTGTGCTTGTTTTATCTTTCTTCATTGCTTGTTGTTCATATGTGTAACCCAAATTTAATAGCAAAAGTATCCTCTCCCCTTACCTATCAAATGGATCTTGGGTACATGAGAACTTGTTATTATCTTTAAAGGGTCTGTCTTCCCGGTGTGAGAAAGGGTACGACCCAAGCGGTAACGGACTAAAGCCAAGCTCTTCTAAGCCGCTATATAAGAAAAGTATTTGCGTCGAAAGCCACAAACAATGGGTGCTGCTGTGTTACACTGACAAATGTTTCCCCCAAAACCCCTTAGAGCGTAACCTCTTTGGGTTGGGAAGCCTCCATTAACGGAGTGAATCGCCGCACGTGTAGTCACCCGAATGGATGCCCTTACTAGCAACCTTGTGTAGTAGCCAAAATCCCTCTATTTGTTGATGCAAAAGGTGGGACCTTTGAAGCCACCCTGATTCTCATGGTTCTTAGTAGAGATAGCAGAGACAATCCTAAGTTTTGGTGGGGGGACGAGCCTTGGGAAACCTAGAACTTGGTATGCGTGAGAAGTGAGTGCCGTGGAGGGGAGCCAGTGCTACCAAGATCCTGAAGCTATCCACTTTGAATAGGCACGGCAAGGGGACTCAACAAATACAATCCTTTCCTAGCCTAGGTTGTACAAGCTTGTGATTGTTGTGAGTGTGAGTGACCGAAATCACTGTTTTCTTGTCAAAAATACACCATTCAAACACATCCTCTATCAGACACAGACCGCCTCTGAATAATAACTGCTCGCTTTCAGAAATCTAGATCACTTTTAAAAAATAGTTTCTCACGTTTTGCAAAATTCAGATTGCTTTTAACAACATCTGCTCGCTTCTAGCAAACATTGTGTCGCTTTTACACAACAGTAGCTCACTTTTGAACTGTAACTGATCACTTTTGGTAGAACTGCTCGCCTTTGGTTCATATTGCAATATGTCATCTAAAACAAACCCAGATCACTTCTGAGCTATTACTCGTCGCTTTTGGCATTTTCTGAGTCGCTTCTGAGCTATTACCTGTTTCTTTTGGGCAAACATTAGCAATTCATATCAACCCAGCACAATCAGTTGTACTTTTAGACTTCTTAGCTCTGTCACTAGCTTTTAGACATTCCTCTGATCATTTGTAGTCACCTGAATATCACTTCCTATTTTGAGCATATCAAAACCATTGGACTTTTGAGCTTTCCATCCTTTGAGACCCCAAATAGCAACCAAACATCAAAACAATCAACTCAATAGTAGCAAACATCATCCCTTTGGATTTACTTAGTCCCAACAACACCAACAAATAGCATCAGCAACCAGCTTTTCCCTTGAGTTTGTGAGCTATTCTCTAGGGAGTTTATCCAACCAAACAACCAACAAAGAAACCCAACACCAACAACCAACAAAGCAACCCGACAACAACAACCAACTACTAAACCACCAACCAACAACCCATTAGCAAACCAAGCAACCAACAAACTAGAAAAATAAACCATCAACAAACAAACAACAAACCATCACCTTTTGGGTCTCAACCTTGACAAACTAGTCCAATCCAAAACATCAACAATCATGCCTCAAACTAGGAGCCAATATAGAGCTGAAATGGAAGCAAAATTGTGAGCTGAGATGGAAGCCAAAATCCAACAATCCCGCTCAACTCCCCTTAGAGATGCAACTCAATTCACAACCGTATGCCTTATTACATGTTTGTACCCGAAGGATACACCACTGGACCATCATCTCCACAACAAGTGCAACCTCCAACATTTACAGAGACCTATGAAGAGCAATCCCAAGATGACTTATCAGAATTTAGAGACACACACCTATGGGACCAAGTTGAGAGGCTTATTGTATATGATCATAATCGCTATTTCTTGCAATTAGCCCATATGGGAGCCAAGTTACCAAGTGACTTTGACATATCCGCTATTTGAGAACATGATCCAAACACTCCTGCTGTTGTCGCAAAGGGACCATCCATTATAGCCACACCATCTCATACCATATCCATGCTACAAAATCCACCTTCCAACCCATCTCCTTCATTACCTATTGCTACACCAGCAAACCCACCACATTCGAAGTACACTCTAGAACCTTTAATAACTCTAATTGAGGTACTTCCTTACCTTTCACAAAATTTGAGCTTTCCACCTTTCTATGTTTAACAACAAACCCCCGCTCCTACTATGACCGTATCCATTCCTTAAGTATCATAAACAACTCAAGTATCACAAGCTATCCATGTTTCACAAGCGTAAACTCTGCAAGTTTCACAAGCTATCCCAATACCACAAACTCCACAAGTTTCACAAGTTATCCAAACACCACAAGCCGTACAAGTCTTGCAGCCATTACAAGTTTCTACTCCTATTGCATCACATGTGGAAACCACACCCCAAACTAATACTCCTATCACCTCTAATATGGTCTCCATGATTTCCATGAATCCATCCAACACACCATATAACCCCAATGTTAGTCTCATTGACATGACTGACCCACCTATTGTCTCACAAGCCAATCCTAGCACCGCTATCTCCTATGTCGATCAACTTACATCACTCACTCCACCTCCATATAATCCTTCACAAAACGTCAATCCGTCTTATGCAATCTAAGGATTACCCATTGTCACCCAACATATGCCATATACCAATCCATCTCAAAGTACTCATGTCGTCCAAAACATAAACCCAAATATCCATCCTTCTTCATCCACCAATCCTTCCATTGCTTACCATATTGCAAATCCAACTCCCAATCCACAACCATTGACCAACATCAATCCATCCTCTAGTTCCCATGTGATGCAAAATCTTGGAGCTAATCCATCGCAATATACCCAAACACCACTTGTGCCTCAAGGACAACAATCCTCAAACACATGTGTCAGATGCCAATCCTTTGACATATAATATGAGTACGCAACCTCAACAAACGGTCATACCCTCATACATTCCACAACAACAACAATGTACACCATATTACATTCCACCTCCAAACCATCAACCCCCTTTGCAACAACAGTAACTATCTCAAGCAGATGTTGAACAAATGATTAAGAAGGTGGTAGGACAAAACAAGCAGACATTTTCATTGGGAGATATATGCTCTTATCCATTTGACAAGTCACTTCACATGACACCTTTTCTGTCACATTTCGAAATCCCACAATTTGACAAATACAAAGGGAAAGGTAATCCGAATGACCATCTTAGAGCATTCTAAGTTACATGTCTCGATGTCTCCCAGGATGATACATATCTCTTGAGACTATTCCCCCGAAGCTTAGCAGGACAAGCTCTTGAATGGTTCTCTCACTTACCTCTAGGAATCAAGACTTTTGCGGAATTAGCGAACAAATTTTGATCCCATTTCGCTTTCAACATTGAACATGAGGTGAATATAAATGAACTTGTCAATAACAAACAATGCAATGGTGAAGCTTTCTCCTCATTTATCCAACGATGGTGCAACATGGCTAGCAAATTATCATGGCAAATACCCGAGAAACAACAACTTGACATCTTTGTCCAAAATCTTCATCCTAAGCTCTCATTTCAATTGTAATTGCAAAGTGCTAGCACCTTTGATGAACTTATCTCCAAAGGAACCACCATTGAGTGTGCTTTAATAGCTAAGGGCACCATCAAGATTTTTCAGAGGCAACAAAGACAATCCTCAATCTTCCAATGACAAATCCCGCTTTTGGAGCAAGAACAAAAATGTTGTTAATGATGGCATTGTGGATGCAAAGAACATACAAACAATGAAAGCTCCCATTAACATTCAATCTGCATCTACAACTAATCAACCTTTTCAATGAAATCGACCAAGAACAAACCCATCACCTAGATGACAATTTACTCCTTTAGCAGAACCCATGGAGGTAATCTTTTGAAAACTTGTCCAAGCGGGAGATATCACATTACCTGAAGCTCCACCCAATGCAGAACCTATCTTCAAAGCTCCTTGGTACAAAGAGAATGAATATTGTGAATACCATAGAGTCAAAGGACATAAAACAAATGGTTGCATGCGCTTAAAACATGTCATTCAAGATTGCATCGATCAAGGTCTAATTAAAATCACACCACCAACATCACAACTGGCACACCAACCAACTTTGAACTATGATCTAGATGCTTTCAAGAATCCACTTCCATCTCATGACAAGACAAGTAATCCTCATATTGGGAATGCTATCCATTACAACTATGAGTCATCCACGATTGGCCGCATTGACCAAGCTCACATTTCTACCATCACTATCCAAGGCAAAGCATCCGATTGCACTGTAACTACTAGAAGAGGCCATGTTACCATTCAAGGAGCACCTATCAACCCTCCTCAATCACCTTCTAGTTATAATATCCTTGATCACCTTGGAAAAACACCGCACACATCTCCATCCTAGAATTGCTTCGCATATCCCCCGCCCACAAAGCTATCCTTGAAAAAGCATTGCAAGAATCTTTGGTGCCTAATGATATCGATACCACACAATTTCAATCTATGATAGCCAACATTGCAGCCCCTTGCCATCTCACCTTCTCTGATAAAGATCTTCGACCATCCATTAACCCATCACATAACAAAGACCTCCACATACAAGTATTTATAAACCAACACTGTATCAAACAAATCCTAGTGGATGGTGGAGCTAGTCTCAATATGTGCTCTTTAAAACTAATAAAACAATTGGGATATTCTGAGAAGAACATTAATACTTCCAAGGTCATTACTATCAAAGCGTATGATGATGCTGAGAGAGATACTGAAGGAGTCATCCATTTGCCTATCCAAGTTGCTCCTGTCACTACTAACACCTGCTGTCAAGTCCTTGATATTGAGCTTCCCTATAACATCATCCTTGGCCGTCCATGGATCCATGCCCTTAAAGCCGTTCCTTCCACATACCATCAATGTCTCAAGTTTCCATATAACAGGTTTGAAGTTACTATCCATGCCGATCCCAATCCATTTGAGTTTTGTCATGCCTTTCAAGCCAAATATCAAAGTCCCAACTATATTCCTATCAACACCGAAGCTTATCCATCTTCATCCTATGTTGACCCATCCGCCTTACTCAAGCCCTCATCTAGAAAAGCCACTCCAAATCTCCGTATCAAGTACACTGAACATAGTCCGGGTGAGTACACATTGCAAGAATCTTGTTGTGTTGGAACTCTTCCCTTATCTCCCAAATCTCATGGAAAACCTTCTATATCCAAGGCATCTTCATCCATAGCTATCATAAAAGCTCCACCAACGGTATTCATCAAAGGTGGATTCCTTGATGATGAAGACATTGATGACATTAACTCTTGGATATTCTATGATGAGAACGATCAAGTACAACTTGAAGTGGAGAGATATAACAATGGGTTCTACATTATTAAGAACATGGGTTATGAAGGACATGGAGGATTGGGATCACAGGAACAAGGACCTATTGAACCCATTGTTGTGTCTAAGAAGTTTAATAAGCAATGCCTTGGCTATTAGGCGGAGGTACCACCTTCCAAAGACATCAAGTGTATTTATGATACGAAAGCTGGACCTTCTTCGGTAGGAGAGACTTCTAATTCGGATACCATCAATGGCTCCTCTCTTCATATCACTGACCTTTTCCAAGAAACCTCCATCTTCATGATCTCTACCACCTCATCTAGTCGTAACCCTTCATCCATTTCTCTTTCACTCGTATATCCTGACCTCATTGATTGGGACCAACAGGGGGCACCGATATTGGACACATTTGAAAATGATGAAGCTATTGCTGAATTCATGGGTTTACAACAAGGCATTCCACTAGGTGATCACAAATTAGGCTTCATGATGGACCTTCCTAAACTAGCATACTTTGGTAGAAGTATCAAATCCTTTAGCCGCAAAAGTGAAATAAATAGAGTAAAAAAAGATAGGTCACTAGGTGAAAATTGAAAGGCGCCTCTTGACCATGAAAAAGTAAAAATAAAGGACATATCTGAGGGTGAAAACCTCCCTAAGGTGCCTAAGGATGGGGGATTTGATCTTCCTGTCACCACTGATTATCATGAAAAATCAACAGTGCTAGTTGAGAAATCTCAAGAAATGAACTTAGGCATAGAGCAGAATCCGAAGATCACATTTTTGGCAGCATCACTATCAGAGCAAGAAAGAAGAAATTTCACAGCATTCTTCATAAAAAGAGCTATTAATTTTGTATGGACTTATGCTGACATGTTGGGTCTAGATCCATCACTTCTGGTACATCACATAGTAGTATCTCCTAATGCAAAACTGGTCAAACAAAAACTGCGCAAAATGCACCCGCAAATAGCTCTTTTGGTTAAGGAAGAGATTCAGAAATTGTTAGAAGCAAAGTTTATAAAGCCTATTGATTATCCAAAATGGGTTTCAAACTTGGTACCTGTGGCAAAACCTGATGGACGAGTTTGCTGTTGCACAGATTTCAAAGATCTCAACAAAGCATGCCCTAAAGATGACTTCCCACTACCAAGCATAGATAACATTGTAGATCTCATAGCTGGACATGAAATGCTATCCTTGATGGACGGATTCTTAGGATATAACCAAATCAGAATAGTAGAGGAAGACCAAGACAAAACATCATTCATCTGTCCATGGGGTGCATACTACTGGGTAGTAATGCCTTTTGGTCTTAAGAATGCTAGAGCCACTTATCAACGAGCCATGACAGTTATTTTCCATGACCTTTTTCACACTATCATGGAAGACTATGTTGATGATATTCTAGGGAAATCCAAAACAAGAGAATGACATCTACAGGTACTAGCACAAATCTTTGATCAACTAAAGAAGTATCAAGTCAGGTTAAACCCAAAGAAATGTATATTTGGTGTAACATCTGGAAAATTGTTGGGCTACAATGTGTCTCGATGAGACATAGAAGTGAATCCTAATAAAGTAAAATCCATCATGGAAATGTCTCCACCATCAAATCTGAAGCAACTTCGTAGTCTACAAGGAAGGTTACAATCCGTTCGTAGGTTTATCTCACAACTAGCAGACAAGTGTCATCCTTTTCAACATCTTCTCTGTAAGGGTGTACCTTTAAGTGGGATGAAAAATATCAACAGGCCTTCAAAAAAATAAAGGAATATCTAGCAACACCTCCTGTGTTAGTACCTCCTGTACTTGATCGACCATTATTGCTCTACATATCTTCAACAACAGTAGCATTGGGTGCCCTTTTAGCTCAGCATGATGATTTAGGAAAAGAACAAGCCATTTACTACATCAACAGAACTCTTGTGGGATATGAACTTAACTATTCATCTATGGAAAAAGCATGTTTAGCATTGGTGTTTTCTTCCCAAAAGTTGTGACATTACATGTTGAACCAAATAACAAAGCTCATATCTAACTTTGATCCACTCAAGTATCTTCTCTCCAAAGCAATTCTTACAGGAAGACTAGCAAAATGGGTTATGATCTTAAGTGAATTCGACATACAATATGTGGATCTAAAGGCCATAAAAGGACAAGTTATCGCTGATTAGTTGGCCACAACACCCATCACAGATATTCATCCAATACATCCAGAGTTCCCTGATGAAAAATTGTTCAATCTATCTTCTTCAACATTGTGGCAACTATACTTTGATGGATCTTACACACAACATGGATTAGGAGCAGGGATATTGTTTGTCACCCCTCAAGGAGATTGTATCCCGAAGTCATACAGGATTGCTTTTCCGTGTACCAATAACATAGTAGAATATGAAGCCTTAATCACAGGATTATGCATGGCAGTGCAATGGGCTATTAAATAGCTACAGGTCTTTGGTGATTCCCAATTAGTCATCAAACAAGTTTTAGATGAGTATCAAACAAAAGATGAGAAGCTCCTTCCATATAAGGTAATGGTCAATAATTTTAAGAAATACTTTGACAATATCACCTTTGAGAAGATTTTAAGGATACAAAACAAAGCAGCAGATGCTATGGGTATGATAGGATCTCTTCTAGACATGCCTTCTAGCGCACTTAAGTGTGAGTTTCTGGTTGAACATCTTCTGATCCCAGCATTTGAAGTTCCACAGTCTGAGATTATATGTGAGATTGTTGGTCTCAATTTGCCTTGGTATAAGGACATATACGAGTATCTCCGCAATCAAACCCCACCCTTCCAACTATCTAATACCCAATGTAAAACCTTTATCCATCGAGCCTCTCGCTACACTATCCTAGGAGACACCCTATATCACCGGAGTCTTGATGGTATCCTTCTTAGATGTCTTGATTTCGAGGAAGCAAAAGTTGCCTTACGTGAGGTACATGAAGGTGTCTGTGGATCGCATTCCACTGGCCCTGTTCTTGTTAAGAAACTTCTACGAGCTAGATACTATTGGCCAACTATGGAGAAAGATGCACAACAATTTGCAAAGAGATGTCTACAATGTCAAAAACATGGGGATCTAATACATGCACTAGCACATGAACTTCAGCCTATCACTACTCGTTGGCCATTCTCGTAGTGGGGACTTGATCTCATAGGTAAAATCCATCCTACCTCATCAAATGGTCATAAGTTCATCATCACTGCCACTAAATATTTCACAAAGTGATACCAATGACCTACATCACTGGCAAGCAAATATCCAAGTTCATCTTACACTATATCATTTGCCGATATGGAGTTCCTCAAGCCATTGTCATTGATAATGGTCATCCCTTCAAGAACCAAGAGGTTAGAGATCTCTGTAACAAGTTCCATATCCGACACAGGTTCTCTACACCTTCCTATCCTCAAAGTAACAGCCAAGCTGAGGCTTCTAACAAAACAATCATCAAAATCCTCAAAAAGACAGTCAATGAAGCTGGTCGTGATTGGCATTTACAACTTAATCCTGCACTATGGGCTAATAGAACCAGTGTCAGAACTCCCATTGGTGTTACACCTTATGCCCTTGTGTATGGCACTGAAGCTATTTTACCTCTTGAGGTTGAGATCCCCTCATTGCAAGTATCTCTACAACATACTATCTTAGATGAAGAATATAGAGTATCTAGACTCCATGATCTTGAGCTATTAGATGAACGGCATCTTACAACACTCAACCATCTCCAAGTTTATCAAAATTATCTACGTTGCAGCTACAACAAAAAGATTAGAGAACAAAGGTTTCAAGTTGGAGATCTTGTCCTTAAAGAAAATCAAAGGAATCAACAACATCGTGGGAAACAGGGCAAGTTTGAACCTAATTGGCATGGTCCTTTTGTCATCATATCAGTCTATGGATCAGGCACATACACTCTCTCAACCCTTGAAGGTATTCCCTTAGATGAACCAGTCAACAGCATTCATCTAAAGAAGTTCTACCCATGAGTCTCAGCATATTCTAAAAAAAAAGAAAACCCATCCAATAGTGAAAACCACCTTGTGGCGCTTTGGATGACAAAAAAATAGTACAAGATAAATAATTCATCCTCTGATAAAAATTTGGTAAACAGGTGCCTTGGATAAGTACCATAGTGAAACCCTGGCAAACAGGCGCTATGTGTAGAGACCAACCTCCATCATTTACTTAGTTTGTTTGATCACAGTTCTCCATAACATCATCCACTATCTTGCCTCCATAATCCATATCATAATCCACCATCATTCCTATCTAAACATCGCAAGCCATTATCCCTTATCCTTCCACGATAAACGCCCTTACCTCTACCATGCTAGTTGTCGTAGTTTGGACTTTGTTGGGGTTAAGATATCATTTGGCACCTTAGTATACTATCCGCATAAACACATACATTGCAGCATCTCCCTAACAAACTTCATCCCACATTGGGGGCACTTGTTGAGCCTTATTTGGAAGTGGACATCCATAGCTCTAGCTCATATCATCCAACCAAAACCAAAAAACAACAATCATCTGAACAAAACCAAAAAACAAAAATCATCCAAACAAAACCAAAAAACAACAACCATCCAAACCAAAACCAAAAAAACATCAAAACATAGCAAAAATCCAAAAAAATCAAAACATCACAAAAATTCAAGCAATAAAGTTGATCCTTTGTCATCAACCACCAACACAATAAACAAGAACTACATCTCATCTCTATCGTTCAAAGCCTTGATCCTGTGGATACAGGGTATGTAGGCAATCTAAGATGTAAAGGAAGCACTCTGATTCAGGCATAGACGATAGCCCCTTTCCATCTTTCATCTTTCTTTTGATCATCCTCCAATCTTTCATCTCCCTTTCTTCTATCTTTCATCATTTACATCATCAATAATCCCAGAACTACATATTCATCGTGTCTCATCACCATTGTAATGTGCTTTGATCTCATGGATATAGGGTATGTAGGCAATCTGGAATACAAAGGAAGTATCCAGTACACAAGCACAAATGATCCACCCCATTTCATCTTCTTTCATCTTCCATCTTCTCTTTGACCAGCTCAAGCAAGAAGCAGACTATGCACATCAGCGAAAGCTCAAGCACTTTAACAAATCAGGGATAAGCCAAAAGCTACTTGTTCGCATGCCTTAAGACAACATTTGCTATAACATTTTATCAACATCTTTTAGCCTTTAACAAGATACAACTTTCCTCTCAACAAGGCACCATCTTAATCCATCCAAGAGCACTTAAATTTGGCAAGAGAACATGATGACAGTATCTTTTATTTTATCTTTTGTCCCTTTCCTATGCCTAATTAAGACTGCCTTGATCTATCATATCTTGGTATGTTGCAATGAAGTATGGAATGGGGTATGGTCATATTGCTTTCGTATGCTGTGTCTGTGGGATGATCTTATTCTCTTCCTATGCATATTGGTATCTTGTACGTGTTGGGATTAACATCTTGCATATCAATATATTTGGCATCTAAGAAGCTAAACAATCTCTTATGCATTGAGACTATTCTATGCTAAGACTATTTCCATACATATAACCAGTAAGATGTCATTATGTGTAGTGGAGATAAGCTCAAGCCTTTGCTTATAGCATCAAAGTTCATCTCAGAACACTAGTTGCTATTCATATCTTGTGTATGTTGGTTCAACATCTTGACCTCATATGTTTAAAAAAGATTGTAGTATACTAGTTATGCATTGGATACCTCGACACCTTGGTCTTCTATACCCTGGTGCATAACATCCATATGTTATATCAAACATAAGGATTGTATTTCTCTACTTTTGAGCAATTACTTTAAAATCTGTCATATCATCTATCCATTCCATCATAATCCTATATAGCGCTCAACCAAGACTAATCATTTCTTTGTGTCAACCTTGTTTATAGCCTTTTATCTTATCGCGAGCCAACCTAGCCCTTCCTAGTTAGCCTGGCTTACCTCTCGAGGGGGCATCACCTGCTAGTTACACTGGGGCATAATCTTGTTTATCGAGCAAATTATCGTATCTTCTTTGACACAACATTCTAACGAACATTATATCAAAGAGGAGCAAAATGTAGACACCCAAAATTGACCTAATTATCATTAGTATCAAAATATTGCATTATTTATCATCTGCATTTGTTTAACACACTTGAGCAATTTCCCTATTTTATCTAAATCACCTATTTCTTCTATTAATTAAATAAATTCATATTTATTTAATTAATTCATTATTTTTTTCCTCTAATCTATAATTAAATAATCTTTAATTATTTAGTTATCTTTCTTCTATCTATTTTAATTAAATAAATCTTATTTATTTAATTAAAATCCCTTCATAAGCCCACTTTCCAATTAATTAAATAAATTCTATTTATAATTAATTTCTTTTATCACTTATCTTCATCTTTTATCATGAGCTGACATGTGTGTATCTTTTATAAAAAACATGTGTGGTACTACATCTTTTATTTAATATCTTTCACATGTAGTACTTTTATGTACACAATCACACGAGTCTTATCTTCCCTCCACTTGTCATCTACACATTCACCTATGATTATCAATTCATCTCAACTGTTCACATAGTCACCAAATCTCCACCGTTGATTGATTTTGGTTGAGGTCTATATAAACACTCTCTCATTCCATACTACATCTATCCATCATTTTTCATATAGCGTCTACATTATCATCCTGAGCATATTGAGTACTTTAGCATCCATCTAGCATATTATCATTATCATCCATCTATCATGGCAGCTTTAATCTTCATAATTATTCATTGTTGATAAGCAATCCACATCATAAACAAGGAATCATAAAATCTAGGTGATCTTGTTCTTGAATTGCATGTTTTTGGTTTCACTTGGATTCGATTATTTGATGGTGGTAGGATTAAGTTTTCATTTATATGCTTGATCTTATTAACCTGATTTTTAGCTATCCACAGTAGTGAAAGGACTTTTGAGGTGGGAGATTAGGTCTTTGTGTGATTACAACCATCTAAGAAAATACCACTAAAACCACAAAAAAAGGATAACAAGCTTGCATTGAAGTGTTACGGTCCTTATAAGGTGTTGCAAAGGATTCGTAGTGTAGCATATAGATCGGAGTTACCTATGTCAAAAAAAATACATTGTCTTCCATGTTTCATGCTTGAAGAAGGTTATCAAACAAAGAGTTGGAGCATAGACCTAGTTACCAAAGCTGGATGAAGAGAGCAAAATCATTTTGGATCCTAAGGGAATTCTTCAAACATGCACTAAGCGGTTGTGGTTGAGGGCAATCACAGAGTATTTGATTAAATGAAAGAATGCTCCAATAAAAAATGCTACATGAGAAATGAGGATTTTAGGCAAAAACATCAACAATTAATCAGTAGTAAGGACAACACTTCTCTGAAGAGGGGGCATACTATACCCTTAATCCTTTAGTGGCATATGGTTATTAATAGTTGGTTTGTGGCTACCTTAACTCTTAATTAAGTTATATATGATCATTAATATAGTCGTATGTAGGTAGTTAAATCGATCTAGGTGGCATCTAAGGCATAAGTAAAGTATATAGGAGCTAGTGGTTAGTTTATTATCATCAGATTGCAAATTGTGTTCTTATTGGAGATATTTAGAGGTTTTCCCCCTCGAAGTGGCTTATAATTATTCTCAAGTATTTGCAACATATTTCCTATTATATTCTTGTCTTGTGCAAGTTATTTCATTACATCTTGAGGCATGGTAATAATGAATGACCATTCTATGTAGTTATAGGCTAAATAGTGAACTCATTTTTTATGAAAATAAATTGTTGCTAAGATTGACGAGCCCATTTCATTCCTTCCCAAAAATCAATAATTGTCCAAAATGTATCTACTCTTAATGAATCATGTTTGCTCAGGATAGATGATAGGAGGAAGCAAGTGTCATAGACAAATATTAAGGGTTTTGACAATAATTTTGTAGGAGACATTCAATAACATGATCAACTTCAAATGCAAATATCTTTAGAATCATCACACTTAGGTATGAATTTAATATTTCCTTTGTTAATAATATTACCAAGATCTAGTAAGAATTGTATGCTTCCAAATAAACTTGAAAAAGGTTGGGACCAACAATACCCCACAAAACTTTATATAATTCACATGAGAAGCCAATACATTTTATAACCAATTATGTCAATTAAAAAATAATTATACACTTAACTTTTAATTATATTCAGTCACTTATAATTTTCTAGTTAAGAGAGTAAAAATAAGAATTTAAAAAATTCTATTATTATAACCCTTCAATTTTTTTAAAGAAAAAATAACCCCAAATATTTAGTTGATTTTTATTTTAAATCAAGATTACCAAATACAATAAATTTGACCCCATGTATATATATACTTTAAACATAACAGTATTGAAATAATTAATATTTTATAAAAAATTAAAGTTCATATTAAAAAATAAAACCTATTTTATTATCAAAATAAATAAATAATTAAAACCTCGTGAACATAAAAATTATTTGTATATTTGTTTTAAATTATATATTTTTAAATATAATATAAGAAAATGGCCACCGTATAAATTTACTAAACTAATAACTAAATTTACCAGAGAAAACCCATTAAAGATTCCTTCCTTTAAAAGAACGGAGAGATTGGGTGCAACATTTAATCCCTAGTATTTCAATAGTAAACTAACTTCTTCCCTATAAAAGTGAGTGTCTACTGGTGTTTTCTTCGGCAACTTTCTCATTACTATAATCTTTTGAACCAGCCTATACAAATAAAGATTTGCATAGTTACAGTATACCTAGTAGAAAATTGAAAACAAATCAATTCAAAGGATAAGATTTTCACAAATTAAGAAGTTTTTATTGGAGAATAATCACAAATTTTTGTGCAAGTCTGCGGGGCAAGCCTTTTTACAGAGATAGATGCAGCTGATTCAAAGTAAGACTGACTTAAATAAGGTGACTAAAAACACCAATACTTTTCCTTGTTCTATTTTGAAAGATTTGAATAATTGAGTAGAGGGTAGTGTTCTGAGTCAGGTTTGTGCCTTTAACAGAGTTTACAGTGGGTGATGTTTTTAGTGGAATTTATGTACGTGTTGTTGGTTTTAGATAGGTTGTATAATAGGACTTTTATTTGTAGAGGGTTTAAATAGATGGTGCAGTGGAATCAACTAGTTAGTTGTCCAATATACTGATTATTTACATATGTCTATTCAGCATTGTAGATGCACATTTGACCATATTTATGGTACATACGATCAGATGTGCATGCTAGATAGATGACTATTCACACTAAACATCTATTTAAAATTTATTACTTTTGAAATGAAAAGTTTGTGAAACCATTTGTTAACTATTTTTAATGATCAATATAACTAGTAATTAACAAGACAACAGGTTTAAGATAAATGGGTTGTTGTTATACATTTTTTTAGTGATAAAAAGTAGTCTAATAGTTAATAATTAATAAAACCATCCATCCTAAATTGTTGATATGTTGTGTGTTGATTTTCTAGCTTGAAAGGTGGAGTAGAGTTGCTTTAAAGCAACTCGAGTTGGATTTTCAGCAACTACAGTTTTTTTTTAAATCTAAGAATAGAAATTTTTTTTTTTTTTTGAGTTTGTGAGATTGAGATAAAATCAAGAGTGATTTTATGTGTGATTTAAAGTTGAATAAAGCAAGGAAAGTTTCTTTACTTGCACATTAAGTAAAGCAGTTGGGCTCTATATATAATATCGCTGTAGCAAAGTCATATTGTATCTTTGAAGAGAAAGTTTGTTGTTACGCTGAATAGAAGATCCAACAGTTGCAAGTTTTTCCCCATACTGGGGTTTCCTAGGTATATCTGTGTTATTGTCTATTTGTGATTGGCTTCTTGTTATTTTTGCTTCCGTTGTTATTTGCTGTTATTTAAACTAGAGTATTGATTGTTATAAATCAGATAGAGGTTCTATTCTGTGAATTTATTGTGCAATTAATCTGTAGCTGGGTTATAAGAAATTAACATGGTATCAGAGCTCTAAACTCTGAATACAAAGCCAAAATTTGTGACACAAATTTTGAGAAAAAAAAATTAGATTTTCGTCTCTAGTTTCTTCTGTGGCTATGGAAACCAATGTTCGATATGAGGACAGGCTTGAGGGTGCGTCTAACTTTTTGCAGCGGAAGGTTCGGATTACTTCTATTCTCAAGAAGAACAGGCTGTGGATCTATGCTGGTACAAAGGTGACACCACCAATAAATGATCTTGTTGCCCTAGATTTGCATGAAGTTAAGGAGGCCAAGGCTCAAAGGATTATCCTGGATGGGGTAAGAGATCATCTAATTCCTCATCTATCGGGGAAAGACACTGCCAAGGAGATGTGGGATACGCTCACAAAACTTTATCAGAGCGACTATCAGAGTCATAAGATGATGCTGAAGGACAAATTGCATAACACCAAGATGTCTACAGGAGAGAGCGTGACCTCTTACTTGTCCAAGGTGACATAGGTAAGGGATGCACTAGCTGCTGCTGGAGAGATGATTGCTGAAGATGAGTTGGTGCGTATAGCCTTGAACGGTTTTTCAAAGCACTGGGAAGTGTTTGTCAAGTGTGTTATCGGTAGAGATTGGCTACCTGATTGGGTGAGGCTTTGGGATGATTTCATTCATGAGGAGATCCATGAAGGTGCTTATCGAGGAGATCAGACAAAGAAGAGTCAAGATGAAGAAAATCTTGCTCTTGCAAGCAAGGGCAAGCAAAAGTCCAATAAAGAGCAATCCGAAGGTTCTTCCAAGTCTAGGAAGAAGAAAGATCTGAGCAAGATAAAATATTTTTACTACCATCAGATGGGTCACTATACTAGTCAATGTCTGGATAAGAAAAATAAGGACAAGCAAAAGAAGCAAGTTGCTACCACAACAGAGGTGGATGAGTTTGCATCATGATTTGAGAATGAGTTTTCGCTCATTGCCTGTCTCTCAAGTTCAATTGCCAACAGGGTATGGTATATTGATAGTGGGGCTTCTTGCCACATGATGGGAGTCAGAGAATGCTTCACCAAGTTGGAAGAGAAGAAGCTGGATTTCTATATTGAGCTCGGAGACAATGCCAAGTACCATGCAACTGGTATTGACACCATCAAGTTTCAGAGGGAGTTTGGCAAACCCTTGTTGGTGGAGGATGTGTTGTATGTCCTTGGTATGACGAAGAATTTAATCTCAGTTTCTACTTTGGAGGACAAGGGTTACATCATAACCTTTGAAAGGGGCAAAGTCTATATTCGTCCCAAGGATTCCAAGGTTGCAAAAGTGATTGGAGTCAGACATGGTAGCTTGTTTCGGTTATAGTTTGAGCCAGCACATGCATTGGTAAGCAACTGTAGAGGGCTAGGAGAATTGTGGCATAGGAGGATGGCTCATCTTCACCATGGAGCACTTAATGTGCTCAAGGAAATAGTGACAGGGCTGCCTGAGATGAAGATAGAAAACCATAAGGTGTGCAAGGGTTGTGCTCTTGGGAAATATGCCAAGATGGTTTTCCAAGTAGTGACACTAGATCCAAAGGGATTTTAGATCTTGTACACTTAGATGTGTGTGAGCCCATGTCAACAATATCCTTGAATGGGTATGAGTATCATGTTACTTTCATTGATGACTTCTCTAGGAGGACGTGGATATATTTTCTGAAGAACAAAGATGATGTCTTTAGTAGGTTCAAAGAGTTTAAGCTCTTGTGGAGAACCAAACAAAGAAGAAAATCAAGATACCGAGGTCTGATAATGGAGGTGAGTATACCTCGAATGCCTTCAAAGATTTATGTACTCAGGAAGGTATCAAGAAAGAGTTGACGGTTCCGTACAACCCTCAACAAAATGGGGTTGTTGAACAAAAAAGCAGGGCTATAGTTGGAGCAACCAAGGCCATGCTTCATGATCAGGATCTACCTTGGTTCTTATGGGCAGAAACTTGCAATACAGTTGTGTATTTGCAGAATATAAGCCCTCACAAAGTTTCGGGCAAATTGGCTCCAGAAGAGGTGATAACTGGTAAGAAACCAGATTTGGGGCACATTCGCATCTTTGGATGCCTTGTGTATTGTCACATTCCTGTGGAAAAGAGAACCAAGTTGGAACCAACTGTAGAGAAGGGTATCCTTGTTGGGTACAGTGAAACTTCTAAGGCCTATCGAGTTTACATTCCTGCCCTTAGGAAAATAGTTGTTTGTAGAGATGTGAAGTTTGAGGAAGAGAGAGCTCTTCAAAAGTCTAGCAGCTTGATGAATGAGAAGAAGCAATCTCCCATGGTTGAGGTAGAACAAATCCCTCAAACTTCAGTTCCACAAGTTGGAGAGCAGAGCAAGCAGGCCGAGCAAGTTGATCAAAAGGAGGAACAAATAATTCCTCAGCCTCAGATTCCTATTACTGAGAAGAAGAGAAACAAGGTAGCTGAGTAGACACTAAGAGAGGCCCAGGAATATGTTGGTGAGCCACAAGATTCAGTCAGACAGAGAAAAGCTCCCAAACATTATTTTAATTATGTGGCACTTATGAGTGAATTAATTGAAGAGGAGCCTTCCAGCTTTTAGGAGGCATCCATGCACCAAGTATGGAGGGATGCCATGGTGGAAGAGTATTCTTCCATCATGAAGAATAGTGTGTGGGAGGTAGTACCACGACCAGAAGATAAGTTTGTGGTGGGCTCAAGATGGCTGTATAAGATTAAGCATGCTGCAGATGGTAGTGTAGAAAAGTTCAAAGCCTGATTTGTGACTAAGGGGTTTTCTCAGAAGGAAGGAGTCGACTATGATGAGACTTTTGCTCCAGTAGCCAACTACTCATCCATAAGAGCTATCATTTCTATAGCAGCATAGATGGGTTGGAGGATTCACCAGATGGATGTAAAGATAGCCTTCCTCAACGGAGAGATTGAGGAAGAAATTTACACAAAACAGCCAAAAGGATTTGAAGCACGCGGGAGGGATTCTCATGTATGCAGGTTGAGGAGAGCACTGTATGGGCTCAAGTAGGTTCCCAGGGTGTGGTATTCATGCATTGACAGTTACTTGCAGAGCGTGGGCTTCATCAAGAGTGAGGCAGATCTGAACCTATACTATGTTTAGGTGAAGGATGAATTTCTCATATTGGTGTTGTATGTTGATGACCTATTTCTCACAGGGTCAAAAGAACTCATAGCCCACTACAAGTGGGATCTTGCAGGAGAGTTTGAGATGAAGGACTTGGGGTTGATGCACTACTTTCTGGGATTGGAGTTGTGGCAGAAAGAGGGAGAGATTTTCCTTAGACAAGGGAAGTACATAATTGATATACTGAAGCGATTCAAGATGGAGGACTGTAAGCCCATGTCCACGCCACTTGTGACCAACTGGAAGAAGATTGATGCTTCTAGATCAGAGGCAGTGGACCCGACTTTATACAGACAGTTGATAGGATCTCTTATGTATTTGGTCAACACCAGGCCAAACATTTGTTTTGCAGTGAACTCTCTTAGTCAATTTATGGTGGAACCTAAACGTGTGCACTGGATAGCTGCGAAACATGTTTTGAGGTATCTCTGAGGCACAGTTGATTATGGGCTGAAGTATACTCAACAGGATGGAGTGAATATCGAGGGGTTCACCGATGTAGATTGGGCAGGCAGTACAGCTGACCGGAAGAGCACTTCAGGGTACAGTTTTAGTTTGGGATCAGGAGCAGTCTCTTGGTATAGCAGGAAACAAAAGCCAGTTGCACTAAGTTTTGTGGAGGCCGAGTATATGGCAACCAGTATGGCTATGTGTGAGGCTATCTGGCTTCAAAAACTTCTAACTGGGCTCTTTGATCAAGAGCTAGATTTTACAGTCATTTACTGCGATAATCAAAATTGTATCAAACTCTCTGAGAATCCAGTGTTTCATGACAAGTCAAAGCACATTGAGATCAAGTACCACTTCATTAGAGATTGTGTGGAGAAGGGGATAGTGAAGCTCTAGTACATTCCTACGGACGAGCAGATAGTAGACATCCTGACCAAGGCATTGATGAAGAATAAGTTTGTATTCTTCAAGGATATCTTGGGTGTTGTGCACAACACCTTCCTCTCTAAGAGGAAGTGTTGATTTTCTAGCTTGAAAGGTGGAGTGGAGTTGCTTTAAAGAAACTCGAGTTGGATTTTCAGCAACAACAGTTTTTTTTTTAATCTAAGAATAGAATTTTTTTTTCTTGAGTTTGTGAGATTGAGATAAAATCAAGAGTGATTTTATGTGTGATTTAAAGCTGAATAAAGCAAGGAAAGTTTCTTTATTTGCACATTAAGTAAAGTAGCTAGGCTCTATATATAAGATTGCTGTAGCAAAGTCATATTGTATCTTTGAAGAGAAAGTTTGTTGTTAGGCTAAATAGAAGATCCAACAGTTGCAGGTTTTTCCCCACATTGGGGTTTCCTGGGTATATCTGTCTTATTGTCTATTTGTGATTGACTTCTTGTTATTTTTGCTTCCATTGTTATTTGCTGTTATTTAACCCAGAGTATTGATTGTTATAAATTAGATAGAGGTTCTATTCTGTAAATTTATTGTGCAATTAATCTGTAGTTGGGTTATAAGAAATTAACATTATGATCACCACTTAAACTACTTATACTTTGTGGGGCCTTTCTTAATAAAAAAAAATTACTTACAAATTTTTAAGAGAGATGTATTTTTATAGTTTATGATTCTGAACATATTTTTATAATTTATGATTGTGAATATAATAATGTTTTAGAATTAAAGTGTATAAATTTTTTAAGCATGAAGTAAAATTTATAAAGTGTGATATAAAATATGGATACCAAAAATTTCTACGCAACTTAATCTATAGGCACTCTTATATTTATAATATTTTAGTAATTAAACTTAAAAATGATGTCACCTTAACAAGACAATTAATTTTTTAAAAAAATCCTTCTAAAATTAAACAAAAGTGATTGATAAACCCTTTTGCTAGTGGGTAGTGTTTCTACTGGATTTCAAATTCTTTATGTTGGCGTCGGAGCGGCAGGGATGGTTGGCCCTCCATCTCTTATCCCCTAAACATCAAAGTTTATCAGTTTGTGGGTTGTCGGTCTGCTGGAACTTTCGACTATTATCTCTAGCAAGATGTTATTTTCACTTGTTGACAGCCTTAAAAAAACTCATTCAATTTAAAATTCTAGTACACTGCCGCTGCTGAGAGAAGCATGGCATCAACAATTTTGAATTTAGTTAGATAATGCGTTTTGTGGTGGAGGCTCATCAGCTCATATAGAAAAAGCAATAAAATGAACAAAAGGACAGCGTGCAATGAGAGGTCGGCCAAGATAGTGATGCACATATATTCAACTACTGTTGTTTTCTCTCTTTGGATTGGTTTGTGTGAGTGCTCTTTTTTACTTATCTTCTGCAGTAATGAGCTCCACTGTAATACGGATCTCTGCAATTAAAATTGACGTCGATTGCCACCTTTCTTTACTTTTTGAAAGTAAAACAGAGTGGAAAAAACACTTTCCGTAATCTTTTTTGCTTTTGAGGTGGAGCCTCATCAGCCTGTATTAAAAAACAATAAACAAACAGACAAGCGTGGAACAATGAAGGATCACCCAAGACAGTGATCCACAGGGATTGAACCATTGTTGTTTTCTCTTTTGATCTTCTATCTACACCGACCTTTACCTTTTTGTCGGCAAAATACTTTAATAATCTTGTCTGTTCTTCTAATGTTTCATATGGATGATTATACAGTATTATTTATTTGGATCTTTAAATAAATTTATATTGTTGGTCAACTTGTCAAAATTCAGACGGTGGAGATGCTTCGCATACAAAGTCTCAGACTCTATTTTCACATAATACTAACACAAATTATTGTGTTTGGTCCAAACAACTCCATTCATATCAATTAGTTCATTAAAAAATGTCTATGTTAGTGCAGTCACAATAAAGAATATGTAAACATCTAATAGATATGATAGGTATTTTATGAACCATAATTGTTATAAAAATAAAGTTTAATGATGAAATTTGTATATTCATGTCATGTTTCATTTAGTTTTGTGTTTATTTTGAGGAAATATTTTGATATATACATCTCGACAAATGGTGTAATCTTGTACAAAGTTGGGTTCATTCCCTTAGTCTTTACCTATCCCTATACATAAATATTCTAATGTATTTAGTCCCTGCCTTTTCCTCATATGCACATACTCTAATACATTAACCCAATCCTTATATTTATTACACTTATCCATCTAACTACCTCATTATAGCCATTATCCATTTGGATCTAACTGCTTACCTATCCAGGGTCATTTCTAGGGTCATGGGTTTGACCCTTTGGTCACAGACTTAACCCTTGTGTTTTCAAAATTCAAATTTAAATTCTACTCAACTACCACACCTTATTTTCTCACCTTGAACTGACTAAGAACACTTTTTTGCAAATTTTGATGTTATGCACTTGTATTTAAAGAGATTCATTAGCATTCATTTTATCATCCGAAATCCACAAGTCCTCAAGGAGCACTCAAAAGAAAAACATTTGGATTTGATGCACTAAAAGGAGTAACAAATCTACATACATCATTCTAAGGTGCTTGCCTCTCATCTTCAATCTTTTGTACCCATATTTTCAAGGGTTGACCTAGGAGAACACATCTCCTTACACACCATGATAGCCCTTCCAAGGAATTTCTAGTTATATCACTAGTCATCATACATTAGAAAAGAATAGAATTGATGAGATCATCCAAGCAAGCAATAGAGTAGAAGTATACATTATGTAGGATCAAATCTAAACATAGATGATGAGTCTACGACCATGTACTAGACCAAAACTTGTGGACTTGATCCTGGAAGAGCGGAGGTTTAACATAGGATACAAGGCACTTTGCCGATAGAGATTGAATTTTTCAAGGCAGAAACAATCTACACCTAGAGAATCTTCATTAAAGGCATACATGCAAACTAGAACAAAAACAGAGGAAAAAAAACTTTTTTTGCATGCAAACTTCAAGTTAATCTACAACTGGAAAGATGACAGGGTCACCCATGGGTCACCCCTTTTGCTAGTCCAAATCACCCGGGGGAAACCCATGGGCAGCCCTCGGAGGAGAGGGTTTGGGTTATCCAAAAGGGGTGAAAATTGTTAGTTAGGGGATGAAGAATAGACCTGTCTCTAGAGCCAGGTCAAAAAGTGACCAAAAACCAAATATCCACTTACAAATGCCAAATCTCCCGGGGTAATCCTGAAATAATAGGGGGAGATTTGTCCTGGTAAATCACTATTGAAAACTAAAAGTTGGAGATGGCTTGAGAGGCCACTTGAAGGGCTCCTATAGGTGGAGTGAAATGGAAAACACAAGGGAAAGGTCAATTTATGACAAATAGACAAACAAGAGGCTTAGGGACAAAATCACAAGCACAAAAAATAAAAATTGACAAATGTCAAAAGTGAAGGAAAAGTTAGTACAACAAAGGGGAAACAAAGGAAGAAGCATAGCCTCTTGCACGTTGTTGAGAGAAATACTGCTGAGAGGGCGTTATTTTCACACTTACATGTATGTGACAAGGATTACACATCATCACGGGGTCCTTGTGGAGGTTGTGTGTGTTTTTAGTGCTTACAAAACCCCCTTCATCAATATGGATTTATTCCCCCTTCCTAGCCTTTGCAATTTAGTTTTCTTGGTGGGCACCTCGACACTTCACAACCCTTACTCTCCCAACATATGACTCCCATGCCTATACCTAATTTTCCCTTCATAGACCACACTATCTCTGTTGCTACTACCACCTCCTTGCACATAATATACCTCATAATAAATTAGCTCTTGCAGATTGTGGGGAACCTTCAAGAATAGCTTGCCTCACTTTCTCCCTCTTCATTATAGCTGCTTATTCCCACTTACTATCACTGCAACCCGCTATCCATTAACATTGCTACTCAACTACCTGTAGGTTTTGAGGTGCCTCACTTTGAGAAGGATAGTGGAAAAGGAGACCCACATATGCATGTGTCTATCTTCACTACACTATGTAACAATTTTATCTTTCAAGATTAGTTGCTAGTAAAATTTTTCCCATAGTTGTTGAAAGACACTGCATTGGACTAGTTTTACATATTGTCGAACCATTCTATATTCTCTTTTGAATAGTTGGTCAACCAATTTCTACAACACTTTCATGGCAATATAGGCCCCCAAGTCACGCTCACTAACCTAGTGTATTGCAAACAAGGTGCTCAAGAAATGCAAAGGGTTTTCATTAAAAGTATTTAACCTCTGATCAGGGACAAAATTCTTCTTATGTGTTATGTACATCATTTTCTCATTTATGCATAGCCTTGTATGATTACCAATAGATAGTAAACCAATTTGAGGTACCAGCCTCGTAGGCTCCTACCGTGTTGTTCGAGCCTTCTTCTTCATTTAATAATTATAAAAAGATTTTTTTTTAAAATTATTGCATCAATAATTGTTAACAACACCTCCTAGATGACCATAATCCTCCTCCACCTCCTAGTGCTTTAGCTCTTGACACTTAGTGGCCTTGTTTCTTATTTTCTATTTGATTTTTTTAAGACTTGGCCTTTCTTGGACTTTAAGGTGTGACTTTTTCCACCCACCATTTTTTTGTGGATGTGTAATATAAATCTTAATACAAACTAATATAAGACACATATTCATAAAATATATTTGAATGTAAGATGTACAACACCTTATCCCAACAAGTGTGTTATGACATTTAACTTAATTGGTAAGGGTGTTTTAACTTTGTATCCTAATGTTTGTATTTATTAATTTTTTATATTTATTTATTCTTTTGTCCTCACATTAGAAAGAGGGTGTCCCACTTTGAGATTACACTCTTGGAAATGTGTTGGA
This sequence comes from Cunninghamia lanceolata, assembly GCA_027924645.1. Lineage (NCBI taxonomy): Eukaryota > Viridiplantae > Streptophyta > Pinopsida > Cupressales > Cupressaceae > Cunninghamia > Cunninghamia lanceolata. The sequence continues at coordinate 1,350,403 of BSBN01000937.1, read as the reverse complement.
TATTTTGTAATGTGTGTAAGAAGTTGTAAAAGCATCTAATATCATCATCATGTGTAAGAGCATCTTATGATATTATAAGATGTGAATTACTTATGATAGATTCTATGATGTGTAAGAGCATTAAGAGGAGGGTTAAATTAGAATCTTGCCCACACTTTGATAATCTATGATGCATGTCATAGAACATATTTCAATGGATAATGAAGACCAAATTGATGTGCCTAAGTTGGGTGGTCAACTATGATAGGTTATGACACCTTATGACAAAATAATAGAATCATCTAAAAATAGCCAAGATGACCAAGACCATGGGGGACAATCGGATTCGTGCCATGGATTTTAGGAACCATAATTCTAGTAGGATTTATCATGTTTTTGTAAAACTATTTGGTGGTTAACTATTGGTGCTTCATCTATTTATTGGATGCTTGGGTTGGAGTATGGATAGTGAGTTTTGTAAGTATCATTATGTTGCCAAAATTGCTCTAGAATTACATGTTTGTGATAATCTTATAAAGGCTAAGACTTTGAAAGTATATTGTAACCAATCTTGATGACTAAATAATACATTGAGTTTCCTTGAAGTTGTTACATCGAAAAATGTCCCCTTGGGGGCTTTTCCCTCTTAAGGTTTAGCTCTCGGGTCTTGTTTATGTATTTAGAGCATTTTTCATGTTAATCTGACTTCCCGATGAGAAAACCTTGAAGTTTCATGGCAATCTGGACTCAGGGGATGCACTTATGACAAATCTTTCCTAAAATAGGAGGGTGGACTTGGGCACCCACGCCCTAGTCCTACCCTATTTTAGGTCTGGACCAATTTCAAAGTGTCAGTTTGTGACTGTTATTTAGGTCCTATGCCGACACGGTAAGTTTCAATTACAAAATTATTGGCGGGAATGTTTGTAGTTGCATATATAAGCATGTTTAGGCATTCATTTGTAAACTAGATAGCTATTGTGATCTTTAGGCATACTTGTGACTTGGAGCATTCAAAATATTCATTGTGTTGTAGAGCAGAGCATTGTTTTTGTGTTTGTGTTTGTAGATTTGAGCATTCATCTCCTCATGGCATGAAGAGCTTCTTCCTTACATGAGATCTTCACTACAAGGTGATATCAATTATGTTTTCAATCATTTATTATTTGGATTTCTCCTCTCTCCCACAGGGATATGCACTCTTTATCTGACAACGGTGTTCGAAAGACTTGAATGTCTCTTTGAGGCTTGACTAAGGCAAGCCTCTAAACACCACAACCCCCAACCCATTTTTTCGTGATTGCAAGCTACAGGTTGCAGGAGTAGAAAAAGTGGAGTTGCAGGAGAGCAGTGCAAACTGTCGGTTTGGTAGATCTAAAGAGAAAACAGGGACCTAGACTTGGGCACCCGCTCATTAGTCCTCCGGATCCTGCAACTGAAGAATCTCTGGAACAATAGGAAAAGGTTGTAGATAAGGTTTCCAGATCTTGACAAAAAGTATGGCACTGGAATAGGGCGCCTACTCATTCATCCCCGACTATTCTGCTTTCCAAACTTTGAAATCTGGTACTCATTTGATTATCATTTAGTATCTCTATGTGCGAGCATTTTCCATGATTTGTCCATTTGCTTCCAAATTTGCATAATTAGGGTTTTGAGCATAATTGGGCATAATTGAACAACAAATGTACATAATTCCAATCTTCCCTACATTCCAAGTGACTGAAGGCATGATAGTAGATTCCTACTTGACCTAAAGTCCTTGAATGTTTAAGGTGAAAGGAGGATTCACATAAACCATCAAGTCAAAAACCCTCTTACCAAATTTTACCTTAAACATTTTGGTAAACCCATGTTTTTCATAAATTTTGCACCTTGCTAAGTGTTTTGCTTCAGATTTACATTGATTTTATTCATTCATATCATTGTTCATCTTATTGCAATCAAAAAATCATAAAAAAATTGAAAATTTTGAAAAAAAATTGCATTCTAGGGTTTGCATTTTCATATAATTAATTTGAATTTTATTAAAATTCTGATTTTTGCATTAGATCTAAGCTAAATTACAACAAATTACAAAATTACAATCACTTATATTGCATTTTCATTATAAAATTGCCAGGGTTTGCATTTTCATATAATTAATTTGAATTTCATTAAAATTCTAATTTTTGCATCAGATCTAAGCTAAATTACTAAAAATTACAAAATTACAATCACTTGCTTTGAATTTTCATTATAAAATTGCTAGGGTTTTGTTGGAAAGTTTAAATTTTTCATATAACCTAGTAAATTAAAAAATTAGGGTTTGTATGTAAAATCTTGTTTTAGATTTTTCTACTGATCTTAGACCCTCATTCAAATTTAAATTTGGCAGAAATTACAAAGCAAAACTATTACATCAAGTGGCCGGTCCTTGTAGACAAGAAACAACAAGAGAAAAACAACCCACATTTAAGGGGAATCCTAGACCGAAAGGAAATGGACCCTATGTTGAGGTCCCTCCCTCGTCATCCTTACAAGGATCAAGAGGTAGTCGTCAACAACAAAACATTCCACCTAGACAAATGAGATTTGATCATGGTGCTTCGTCCTCTGAAACACAAAAACCTATGAAAGAGAAAAACACTATCTTACAAGAGATAAGTGGTAAGACAAAAATAAATAGACAAGCAAGAGAAAGGAGGAGGAGATGACAATAATATGCCCAATGACTTGCATCTCAATAAGAAAACAGCTCACCCAACACTGAATCAAACCATGAAGATCTTAAGAATAGATAACCTGAAAACAAGAATAAGAGTTGGGCTATGATACCTTATGTCCCGCTTTCCTCTAACATTTGGGAGTGGGAAGATGATAATGATTTTTTTTACGACAACACTCAGTTCGATGATCCTCACAGGTAAGTACCTCTAACCCTTTATCTCTCGTGATGTGTTTCCTCCATGATGTGTTATGCATTGTTTAGGCCTCCTGGGATGACCCTTGATTCTCTTGTTTAAGGTCCAAGATACCAAGAGACCGCCTCTGTTGTGACCCTTCTTCTATTTGTATCATCATTCTTCTATATTGCTTCTCTATTTTCATTGTTGTCTGTTGTGTCTTATGGACATAGCATTGCAGTTGGTGACTTGGGGGCACCCTCCTACATGACTGTCCCTAAGACACCTATTTCTCTTTTCTTCATTTATTGTTTCCCTTCCTCTAGTGTTTCTATCTAGTAGGCAGATGATGAAAAACATATTATACTGATGCGGACCTAACATTCCTTTAGTGAGAAATAAAAAATTGGACTTAGTTCCTTTATGATGATGGGCTTATATATATTATCCGACGCTTGGCTAGTAGAACCACTCCGTGCACTTTGTCATGTGACCTTGATGATGACTTATCTCACTTACAAACCATAACAATACTACTACTTTGTGCACTTTGTTTGTCTTTGAATCTCGCCTTGGTGACACTTGGGTTTGAGATTTTTACAGCATAGCCCCATGGTTATACCCGATCTCTAAATTCGTAGTATAACCTTGGCTCTTTGTGTGATTGATCATATGCATTGATGTTGTTGTTTATCATGATTATTTGGACACTAACACTCTTCTTGCAGGAATGTGTTTGTGGGAACATTTGGCGATCGTAAAGTACATGTCACCTCTAGGGGGCATGGGCTTTGCGAGAACTCATGTTCCCTTGTGTGTTTTCTTCCTACCTTAACATGCTTGATATCAATACCTGATATCAACCACCTTAAGGTGGGGGCATATATAAGGTAAGCTATTTGTTCTAGATGTTAGCAATGTGCTTGTTCTCAGGTGCAGTATTAAAGACTGGTGGCGATGAGTCCCTCCTGCACTCTGAGATTTGTTTGAAATTAACTTACAATCATTTAAGCCCTCATCACAAGGCAGGGATGGTGTATTTCTTGTGGAGAGTGCACATCCTGTCATTTTCAAAAGTCCTCATCGCGAGGTGGGGAGCAGTTCAGTGACTAACTCAATCCTTAAGCATGTCTTTGGCGATTGTTATGGTGAAGCCCAATCATCGATGTGTGCCTGTAATGTGCTTAAGATGGTGTTGAACCTAGAAATAGGAACACTCCATCGCTTATCTGCTATGTTTTCTCTGTGTCTTCCAAGTGTGTGTGTATTGCATGTTTGTTCCCAAGCATAGTTTAAAGACCGGTGGTGATGAGTCCCTCCTATGCTTTGGGATTTGTATGTCGTGCTTGCTTTGTTTGGCGTGTATTGCATGTGTGTTGCCCCATATGCAGTTTAAAGATCAGTGGTGATGATTCCCTCCTGCATTATGGGTGGTGTGTTTACTTTCCTGTACTTGCATCTGCATTTCATATATGAAAATGAAAAAGAAAAAGAAAATCATCACTATCTTCTCTGCATTCACTATATTCACTATGTTTTGCGTGTCTTCAATGACTGTCTTCTCCATGTTTTGCGTGACCATAATTGTCTTCTCCGTGTTTTGCATGCCTGTTACTATCTTCTCTGTGATTGGCATGTCTTCTCCGTGTTTGGTGTGTTTGCTGTGTTTGTTGACCGTACTTTAATGCATGTATTGGCCTTGCATTTATACATACATTAAAGTGGGGGCTAAATGTTACGTCAGAAAATGTCCCCTTGGGGGCTTTTCCCTCTTAAGGTTTAGCTCTCAAGTCCTATTTATGTATTTAGAGTATTTTTCATGTTAATCTGACTTCCCGATGAGAAAACCCTGAAGTTTCATGGCAATTTGGACTCAAGGGATGCACTTATGACAAATTCTACCTAAAATAGGGGGTGGACTTGGGCATCCACGCCCTAGTCCTGCCCTATTTTAGGTCTGGACCAATTTCAAAGTGTCAGTCTGTGACTATTATTTAGGTCCTATGCTGACACGATAAGTTTCAATTACAAAATTCTTGAAGGAAATGTTTGTAGTTGCATATATAAGCATGTTTAGGCATTCATTTGTAAACTAGATAGCTATTGTGATCTTTAGGCATACTTGTGACTTGGAGCATTCAAAATATTCATTATGTTGTAGAGAAGAGCATTGTTTTTGTGTTTGTGTTTGTAGATTTGAGCATTCATCTCCTCATGGCATGAAGAGCTTCTTCCTTACATGAGATCTTCATTACAAGGTGATATCAATTGTGTTTTCAATCATTTATTATTTGGATTTTGCCTTTATCCCACAGGGATACACACTCTTTATCTGACAAAGGTGTTCAGAAGACTTGAATGTCTCTCCGGGGCTTGACTGAGGCAAGCCTCTAAACACCACAACCCCAACCCATTTTTCTGTGATTGCAAGCTACAGGTTGCAGGAGCAGAAAAAGTGGAGTTGCAGGAGAGCAGTGTAGAGTATCAGATTTGTAGATCTAAAGAGAAAATAGGGACCTAGACTTGGGCGCCTGCTCTTTAGTCCTCCAGATCCCACAATTGAAGAATCTTTGGAACAACAGGAACAGGTTGTAGACAAGGTTTCCAAATCCTAACAAAAAGTATGGCACTGGACTAGGGTGCCGGCTCATTAGTCTCTGACTGTTTCTCTTTCTGAACTTCAAAATTTCGTATGCATTTGATTATCATTTAGTATCTCTGTGTGCGAGTATTTTTCGTGATTTGTTTGTTTGCTTCCGAATTTGCATAATTAGGGTTTTGAGCATAATTGGACATAATTGAACAACAAATGTACACAATTCCAATCTTCCCTACATTCCAAGTGATTGAAGGCCCGACAGTAGATTCCTACTCGACCTAAAGTCCTTTAATGTTTAAGGTGAAAGGAGGATTCACATAAACTATCAAGTCAAAAACCCTCTTACCAAATTTTACCTTAAACATAAGTGTGGGATTTTTCTCCCAAAAAGGCTTTCTCCACATAAATCACTATCTTATGGTATAATTGTTTATATGTTAATTTCTTTGTAACTATATGATCAAATTATTTTTTCACATTCCTCCTCTCATAGATTAGTATAGGAAGTGCATTCTACACATGTGCTTGAACCTTTCAAACCTTGTGAAAATTGGAAAAATGCTTGCTCATTATATCATTTATGAAGTGGATTATTGGGGTCTAATGGACTAGTTAGAGGAAGGGTAATCAAGTTATCACCCAACAAACTTTGTAACACTTCATCCAAGGTTTCTTGTAACTTAGTAAACTTTTGAGGAGTGATTTTTTTTTAAGGAAGAAAAAGTATGAGTATTAGCCACTTTAGGAACATTTCATTTACATCACTACCCTTTCAAAATTTGTTTATTTTTTGAAGTTTTGAAGGATATGATAATGCATTTTGATTTGATGACCCCATACTTACAAAAATAATTTCGAACAATTTGGACTCAATGTTATTTAAACTTACACTCATATCCATGAAATATGCAAATCTATTTAGATACACATTGTTTGTAATTGGTTTAAGAAATCCCTTAATAAAGATGTTTTGTAATTCAAAATTATGTAAGGGAGTAATCATTTTAGATAATAAGGACTAACATATTATAACTTAGTCATTAATGTGTTCATTTAGTCTTTGGGCATACTCAAATAGATCATAATTTGTATCTCTAAGGCCCATGTTAACTTTTGCCAAATCATCAAATGTGTGGATGGACACTTGAGGAAGTGAATAGAAACACTCAATAGAATAACCTTTCCAAGACCATGGAAATAAAATAGTTAATAGCTTATCATCATAGAAATCTCTACACTTGCAGTAATAAAGATCTCAAATGTGTATGTGCTTGTTACATTTACCATTGTACATTGAAAATTATGGTGCCATGAACCCCTTTGGGAGAGGGTGTGTAATAATATCATATAATAGTGGTCTATGTATAACATCCTTGAATTCCTTAGTATCTTGTCCATTTTGTCTTGCATCCACTCTCTCTTCTACTTGATATATATTTTACATGAGTACGTCCAAGGCTAATAAATGAAGGATAACAAGAGAAGGTTGAGGTCCACTAGGTTGATTACAATTATGAGTATGGTTCATATGAGGTATGAAAGTGGTAATGGGTTCAGAAAGAGGCATGGATGAGAAAGCATAATAGATAGTATGCATGGGCATATATGGAGTTATGGAATGAGGAGTGGACATGGTAGAGGAGTAAGTGGTGGAAGTAGGAATAGCATAAGTGAGAGAGGCAGTTCATATAGTAGGTGGAGTGGTGGTAAATGAAATAAGAGTAGAGGTAAAGTACATCATATAGGATGCAAGTATCTGAGGAGGAGTATAGTTAGGAGGAATTCCATAGAGAGGGTTGAATATGGAAAAAGGATAAACAATATGTGGTGGGACACTAGATGGGGTAGGGATGACACCATGGGATTGTACAATGGTAGTGGAAGGGTTACTAGTGGAATAGAGGGAAGAAGTATATGCACCCAAAAAAATAGTCTATCATGCTTGGTAGTTGTGGATGAATTTTTACATGAGCCAAAATAGTAAGTTCATTAGCAAAATATTGTTGTTCATGGGTATCATTATCATAATTATCCCCATTATTCTCAAATTTAAAATTTAAATAAATTTTAGTTTCAATAGAGGGAGAAACCACAGTAAGGTTTAAACAAGGATTCCTTCTCAAAGGAAGATTAGGATAATGAGTAGCTTATGACACACACAATGGCTTGTGAAAGATAGGAAAATAAATCATAATAAGACAATTCAAATTAAAAAATTAGAAATATCAATGGTGTAACAAATCTGAAAATGAATCCCTAATGAGATAGCCATGGGTGGTTAGGATGAGTAAAGATGGAGCTCACAAAGTAAGACACAAACTATATAAGGGTTTATTATATTTAATAATTAAAATTGTAATATATAGGAACACAAAATCCTAGGAGGATCTCATAAATGATAATGCAATAGAAAATGACTAATCTCAAACCTTAAAAATAATGAAGGTATAAACCCTAAGGTCAAACCTTAAGGGGTGTAAGATCATATGAGTTCACCAAATATTATGAAGGAAAATTCACTTTCCCTAAGCTTAATCTAGTCTAATTAAGTAAATGTAATCAATTCAACATAAATTAGCCTAAATTAAACTAAATTGCAATTTGGAATGGTAAAGAGTGTAAATTGAATGTATTAATCTAGGAAACTAAATGCACATGAAAATTGTACTTAGCTCTAGAAATAAAAAGGTAAAGTGAAAGATGATGACTTATAGAGTTCATTCACCTTATTATGGAAAATTGATGACCTTGAAGCATAGTCTATCCATGAATTCTAGGAAAACATAGAAATCTAAGTGGGTTGATTGAATCATGCTTGAGGATCATTTCTACATTGTGTAAACTTGATTTGGAGGCCACAAAAATGATCTTGCAAATTGTACACTTCTATTCTTCAATTTTCTCTGATCTCTACTCTGTGTTGATCATTAAGGACTAGTGGTATTTAATAATATATTAGGGAGATCACCAAATTGCTAGCGTCAATTTCTCCTAGGTTAACCCCCATAAAAACTAGGTTTATGGTTGTGAAATGATCGGTAAACATCAGACAAGCATGCAAGTGATTAGATGTTGATTATGATGTAACATTCTAATTATTTTTAGCATTGTAATCAAAGTGACATTCCTAAGTGATCCTTGTAATGATTATTCAATGATTGATTGATCAAATGATGAATTAATGCTTAAATGAATGTCTTTAAATACAAGGAAATAACAACTCATCGCACAAATTCATACCAATTTAACTTTCAAAGGCTATGAGAAAAGTGAAGGAGTCAACAATTTAAACTTTAATTTTTGGGTCAAATCTACATCATTCCGAATCAATCCCACATGCCACATAAATGGCCTATTACCCATTTTTATTTTTCCACTCAATCAAGTGGAGCTGGTTGAGTTTTATAGTTTTAAGGGGTACATGTCTGTTATTAGTAAGTGTTTTGCCAAGAGAAAAATGCCATAAAAGAAATTCAATTAAATGAAATTGTTTACAATCAAGAAGAAACATACAATATTGCAGATTTTGAAAGGCTTTTTCATTATTTATAAATGTCAAATGAAATGCTCCCACACAAGCCATGGGAATGACTACCATAATGCATTATAAAAGGAAATGATGCATATAGAAATGAAAGCATAAACAAAGACAAGGGATCCGTCATTGCCTTGTAATGATGAACCCCCACAGTTGAGCAGCTTCATCTTCAGCTCCATCATAGAAATCACTATGCTGCTCCAAAATACATGCAAAGAGACAAGATAAAGTTGTGTCAAAGCTCAGGATAACAATTACTTATATATACATCATCATTACATGCACAATTTACTCCTATAATGCATTATATTAGTCTACAATCATCATATATATTAGAGGAAAATGAAGAACAAATCTAAAACTCATGCTTTTGTCTAACAAGTTTGACCAATGTGCAGAAACAGGTAAAGTTTCATTGTTGTTTACTTCATTTAATGTTGTAGTATGTGGGGTAAAGCGGGATCCCACAAGGGTCGAGCCCGACATACTTTATTTTTGATGCCAGAAAGAATTGGTTTTCAATCTCAATACAAGCATGATAAACAACTAAGTCTAAATTGCCACATAGAATTACAAAGAATCCATTATGCCATCGAGAGAGCCACAAAGTATAGTCAAGGTGGAATTGCAAATCAGATAGTTGGTACAGTCAACTTGATAATGTAAAGTCACCAACAAATAATGTGCATTTCCAGTTGGCTGTCCCAGTCATATGAGATGCAAATGTGTAGTTTGAACAACACATATATCCGTAAAATGGACAGTCAAATATCAAGAGCATAGAAGGATTATTCATGTGTTTTTGTCATACACAGAAAAGAGAGAATGAGGTGCAGCCGTAAAAGCATATATGCAAACTTCATGTGTAAAGCCATTTGAAACAACAGTATGTTTGAAAAGACATCATAGATTGGAGTAGCAAATGCTCATCTATGATTGACAGTCCAAGAGAAGATGGAGTGACAACCACACATCAACAAGCAGGCTGCCCAATTATCTGAGTGAGTGAATTTCAAATATAATGCGTATGTCTTCTTATTTTCATGCATTCAGGAAGTTTAGAGACAAAAGAGAGATCTTGTGATAGCCTTTCAGATGATGAAACATATCCAATTAAAGATCATTTTTGTAAATTCATCAATTAAAAATGTTTATGAGTACATGACAGCACCTTTGTGCTGGTGAAAAGTGCATTATCCTGTGCCAACGTGGCAGTTTTGGTCTAACACATTATTCTAGGACAGAAAGAGTGCAGTATTGACATGTAAAAGCTTGCAAATAAAGTATAACAACAATGCATTCAATTCATCATCTTTAAGTTTAAACACCAATGTGCTATAGAACTGTAAGTATGACATCATGTAAGCATGGATTCATAAACAAAGAAGTTAGAAGAGCTGGCCAGTCTTGTTATCTTCTATACAAGAGACAGAAGTAGCTATAATAGTTGAAGTGCATGCAACCAAGGCATCAGAGATTACAGGAATGGAATAGCCAAGTATTGATGACTGGTAAAAGGTCTATAATAATGACAAACAGTGACACACAATGTTGTTATAAGAACATTCATGGATAGTCATCATAAAGCTACAATAGGGTATTTAGTATACCAAGAGAGGTACAATCAAGTTGGAGCAAATGCCATGTGGTACTGCCAAGTCTAATGCCATGTGTTACTGTCATTAAGAGCCCATTATGCCATCAAGGAAAGAGAGGTTTCAGTCATAGTAGGACAACATACAGAGTGTAGTCAACATAGTTCATCATATACATCGAATGTGTGCAAGGAAATAGATGGACAACAAAGAGACTTCATACCTATCCTCATGCCTTCTCCATATTGAAATATTCATGATCAATAATTAGAAGATACATGCAACTACATCATAAAGCAACATTTTCAAGTGATAGAGCAGCATGGTAATGACTGTTTTCAAAGACAAAAGGGAATGAGCAATGATTCTTTTCAAGAGATGTCAACATACAAAGACAGGAGGCAATGATCAAACCAATTGGAACAACCTTAGAATGTCTAGTTCAACTAAAAAGCCTTTGGAAATCAAGGGAGAGAATTGTAAATTTGCCAGCATCATCTCAGAAGTTCATGTTGAAAATAATTGGGGAAGAGTATGCCAAACAAAATATAACAAATTGTAATGTTTTTTGGAGGAGTGGATTCCTGTGCATCCATTTTTTAATTTCTCAAATTACATGAAGTCTTGCAATTCAAAAGGCAAGCTTATAGACTTTGCATTTCAAGTTGATACTTTACAAACTACTTTGTGAGACCCATCATTTGTACTCGAACAATATACTGGAGCCAAAGACCATATTGATTTTGCTGATTGTCATGAAAAGTCTGAGAAGTTCTTGTGTGCTGTAACTACACTTTCCTGTGGTGTTTTCAACATTCAAAAGTTATCCCAAATGGTCTTGAGACTGCTGCCGGGTGGGCTTGAGGATATTCTTTTAACGTTGGATGACAATGAAAAAGTGTTTTATTTACATGTTGATCAAGCAAATTAGAGGAGATGGAAAGAAATCCAGACATAGTTGTAACAATGGTGATTTTTGTGGCATTTATAATATGTGCCTTTGTGGCATCTATCAGACTGAGTAGAAACATAAAGGTTGCAGGTATAACAGAAAATGGAGTTTTTCGAGCCTCATGCTATAGCCACAAGGAACAAATGTAGATTTTTGAATAAGAATGCACAGAGATGTTTCTTTTTGCAAGTCTTTCAAGTTTTGTTATGGCTGGAACTCATTTTGATCAAGAAATGAAAGCCTCATACAGAAAAAAAATGAAACCCTTCGAACTCATTTCAAAAGAATATACTCAGAAATGCTCAAGTCGTGCCTTTGGCAACAAAATGAAAGAGAAAATCGAAGGGCAATATACAACAAAAATGAGTTACCTCTCTTTTTATGCCATTTGCTGTGTCAAATCATAGAGTTTTCCTTCAAGGCGACTTCCAATGGCGGCCTCAAACACAGCAAATGCAATACAAGGTGTTTGGCCATAAAAAACAGGGAAGAATGCATCAAAACTAGTCAAAATCGTGGCCATGGAGCCCAAAAAAATCAACGCAAAACAAACAACCAAAGGTCAAAATCTCTGTAGTAGCCACTTACCTTGCCTGCTGCTCACAAAATCGACCCAGAATAGACCAGAACTATGCATTTTTTCCTACAAACCCTAGTCATGGGGGCATGACAGTGAGAGGAGGAATGAAAAATGAAATACAAATGATAAGATTTAGGTTTTTCTTTCTTTCTTTTCATCAATCAACCAATTTCCAATCGATGGTGTTTTTTGACTTTTCATTTAAACAACATCATTGCAATCCTTTGGTGCCCCGTGGTAAAGACTTGGAAGTTTTTAAAGCTTAATGATGATATATCAAGGGGGCCGTGAGACATCCCTTTTTGCCTTGTTCATTTTGTCCAAAAGTCAAAAACATTATGAAAGCATGAGGGTTGAGTGCTTTGTATTTTGCTGAGGTGAGTTGGTGTTGAGATCACATGGTGGGTATGACGATATAAGGCATTGTAATGTGTATAGGGAGTCATAAGGGTCCTTTAATGTGTTACATTAGACCTTCAAAGCATGAAATCGTGATGATGTGTATTATGAAACGTGTAAATTGTATGGAGTTATAAGGTGTGTTGACATAGCTATGAGATGCGAGAGGTAGTGCAAGTATGTGGAGTCGTGTTATTTTTTTTGCCTAGGAGCTATGAAGGTATTGTTTTGTCGTTTTTATATAATCTAGAAATAGAATAAACATTGTAAACGAACAATAAAGTAATGAATTATGAATTACTTTATCATTTGTAATAAAAATGCAAAAGGACAATATTAGGCAGATTTATCACATAGGACAAAGTAAGTCTTGTCAATTACTTTGTTGTTCTTTCACAATATTTAATTTGTCCCTAAATCATGCAAAATCAGGAAATTAAATATTTGTGTCCTAAATGCCATTATTTTCTACATGGAATTGTAATAAATTTGGATTGTAAAACATTAACTAAGGTGGTGTAATTATAAACCTATTAGTCAATGTTAATTAGATGCAGAAAATAATGTGTATTTATGTCATTTATTTTGCAAAATATTAGACATTTATGATGTTACAGGGTGAGTTTGACAAATAGGTTGAGGAGTTATTGCATAAATTTGACTTATTTCAGATCATTTAAAAACATTTAAAGGCATTTTCTGAAACTTTTATGTTGGGTGATGACATGCCTTGACTATTTTTGCATTGGGAACCCATTTTGGAGGACTTTGGGCAGATATTTTGAGGGCATTTATGAGATGCACGAAAATGGAAGTTGCTCATGCTTATCTTGTTACAAGCTATTTGGGAAGTATATAGTCTTCTTCTTTTTTCATTATTCAACAGTTCTGGCTATTCACTGCACTGTATATTATAATTTTCTGAGTTCTTTTGTAGAAGTGAACAGTCTTGTAACCCATTTTCAGAGATATACAACATTGTAACACCCTTTTTAGCAGTAATAAGCAGTTTATACCTTCCCATTTCTTCTGATATTGTGTGTCCTTAGTGTTAGTACAGATCTTTGTGATGTTCTTTGTCCTTGGAGCTGTATTTTATGTTGGTGCCTTTATGCAAGGATACATATATTTTTGCAGGTTGTGAGATGTGCAAGGAATAACAATCAGTTTTGAGTGGTGAGAAAACATCTTTCTCCTTTACAGAACTGTTGTTATTTAGCCTCCTTACAAATTAATTATGCAAAGATTATGATTTGTTGGGTTGTGTGAGAGAGCTTTATTATTACTGGTTCTATAGGGTGTTAGTTTTGTGTATTCTTAGACGATCTTTTGGTGCATCACCTTAAATAGTAGGTTTCATTTTCATGCAATCCTTCTTACCCTTTTCTCTGCACAGACTTTAGTACAAGCAGTTTAGGTGGAGTATCGATAGGAAGCCGACCTTCTCTGGAGGTTCTTTCCATCACAAGTGACCCACAAGCCTTGAAAGATCCCATATTTCTCCAGATTGCCAAGTTTTTATAACTCAACAAGGGTGCAAATCTGAGAGACAACATGACCCAAGATAAGGAATGTGGAGTATGGGGATTATAGATGAATGTATGAAGATCTAGGCCAACAAATGGGGTAGATATGTGGAAATAAGTGTGGATAGATCATGGATAAGGGTTAGTATGTAGGAATATGTGCAAGGAAGAATATACGAATATGGACAAGGATTGAGAGGGAAGAAAACTCAACACAAATGTGTGTCGCATGTCTCTATGTAGTCGTATTAATTTGACATTCTCTCAAAATGGGCCCAAAACTACAATGGCATGCAAATTTCACCATCACAACTATATAATATTTAACATACCTAGAGTCTTTGCTAAATGTATCATTGATTTTACTAATGAAGATGCTTGGAATACATGGAACCACTAACATTCCAATCTCATTGAATGGGAAAGTAAGTAAACAAATAGTCAAAGTTTGGTGGCCCAAACAACATCTTATTCAATTAACTTTTTGTTTATAAATAACACTAGATGGTATTTTTAGTGTACTTTATGCTTTTGTTGTTGTCGTGGGGTAGTTTATGCTATACTTTTGAAATGACAAATAAACTCTAGAATAATTTTTTAACTATTTCTTTTTATGGTGAAAATGGTTAACAATTAATATGACAATAGGTTTATGATTTTTAGATAAGTTGGTTGTCTAGTTAATCACTAACACATTTTTATTAATAATATTATTCTCAAACATCAAACAATTATCCTATTTTCATTTGCAAAAACTTACCATTAACTATTAATTATTTAATGTTCAAAAATAAGTTTATCAATAAAAACATATTAACAAGTAATAAAACAACCCACTTGTTATAACATCATTTTACTATAAAAAATAGTTAACATATAACCTTAGAGCTTATTTATCATTTCCAAAATACATAATTCTTAAATATAAGTCCCACTACACAAACTATCCAATGCCAACAACAAGAGCATATAAGCTCTACTAAAACTATCATCGAGCATAAACAAAAAGTTAATTGAATAATAGATTGTTTGGGCCATCAAACTTTTGACTTTGCTTGTTTGATGTTTACATAAAACATATAAAAATTGGTGTGATATTAAAAAGACAATCAACATATTTTATTTTTGAAAAAATTATAAATATGGGTGATTAGTGTTTTTAGTGGATTACATATTCTTCTTGGAGAGCTTAGTCTCTGAGTGGGGATGGTTGACCTTAATTCCATTATCTAGAAATAAAGTGAATAACCTTGTGGGTTGTCGGCATGCTCAATTCAATGACCAAAGGTAAATTTTGGCCAACAAAAATAAAACAACTAAAAGATGAGGTGTAAAATTGTTAACTGTTTGACTATTAAAAAGTATAATATTTAAAAGTATAATATTTAAATAGTAGTATGAGTTCTAAATCTTAAGTCTTAGCTCCAACAAGATAATTATTGATGACCAGAAGGAAAAGGATTTAATTAAAAATTCCGGTACCTTGTTGCTGCTAAGAGAAGCATGCCATAAACAATTTTAAATTTAGTTAGATACGTTTAGGCATGCGTTTTGAGGTGGAGCCTTATCAGCCTCTATAAAAAAACAATAAAATGAACAGACCGGTGGAATAATGAGGGATAACCCAAGATAGGGATGCACAGGGATTGAACTATTGTTGTTCTCTCTCATTGGACTACAGTAGATTCTTGATCTCTGATTTTAAAATTAACGTCTATATTTACATCTTTTTTCACCTCTTTGTCGGTAATATACTTTCATATACTTGTTTGGTCTTCTAATAGTTTCATATGGATGGATATACAGTATATATAACTACATTATATTTTTTTTTTAATCTTTAAAAAAATTATATTACTGGTCAACTTATCATAGTTCAAACAGTGGAGATGTTTGGCATACATAACGTTTCAGAATCTATTTTCACTTAATATGAGACAAATAGACATATAATTAAGTTGTGCCGGCCCAAACAACTCCATTCATATCAGTTAGTTCATTACCATATATTGTCAGAATAAAGAACATGTAATAGATATGAAAGGTGGTTTATGAACAACCATTATAAAAATTATGTTTGATAGCGTAAATACACATAAAATTTTAATTCTGTTTGCCATGTTGAAAGATGGTATAAGTTTATTCTTATTTTTAATTTTTATTTTTATTTTTAATGGAAACAATTGAATTATATAAATATTGATATTTATTTAAGTGGATTATAATATGATGAGTAAGTATACATCTAAATCAGAAAGTGTCTTTTAATTAAATTGTTAGAGTAGGGAATCTAGTCCATCAAAATCACCCAAGAGTTGAACCTATGTCTAATATCTAATAGTACCTCCAAGAGATTTAAACCTTATGGATGACAAAATCAAGAAACAACCCTTTAGCATCACCCCTAAATTAGATTTGACTATAAATTTCAAAATTACTTTAACATTTTTTAGTTATTTGTATTGCTTCAACAAGTAAAAATGGATAACATATTGTTAGTCATAATTTCAAGTGACATTCCAATAAAATTGGGTATATAAAGGATGGTATATAAAGGATGGTTGTAATTATTTATTTATCTTGACACATATTATATACTTCCTAATATAATTAAACATTTTAGTTAACTTTTCGTGGTTATGCTAATAAAGATACTTCACTCACATTTAAAACCATTAAGATTCTATTCTCATTGAATGGGAAAGTAAATAAACGCCTAGTTAAAGGTTTTCTCTATAAGAAAATAAATAGACATGTTAGATACTTTTAACATAACTAAAGATTTGTCCATATTATCTCTACAATCTGTAATATGCTTAAAAGCCAGGTAATATCAAAGATTAACGATTTGTTCATGAATAAGCTTTCGGATATAGTGTATATGAATTTCTATGTGTTTGGTCTATTGATGGTGGATTGGCTTCTAAGAAAGCTAAATGTTACTCTGGTTGTCACAAAATATGACAAATGGTCATCTTAACTAGATGTCAAACTTAGTGAGATTGTGTTGAAGACAAATGGCCTCAATGGTAGCATTCGTAACTCTGATACTCAACCTCGATGGAAGATACAACAATAGCATGTTGTTTATTACTCAAATGACATATAAGACTTGAACCAAGTGAGAAGTTATAGACTGAAGCAGACTTGCGATCCTAAGAATCATTCACCATGTTTGAATTAGTATACACAACCAAGTCAATATCAATACCTACTACATAATGAATCCCATAATTGTGAGTACAGTATATAGTGGAGAAGCCTCTTAGCTTCCTTCTAGTGTAGCTCATAAGTCTCTTGCATAAACTAAGAGGCCATGCCAATGGAATATGGAATGCTTGACCATGTGTGAGTCAAGTAAATAAGTTTTCTAACAAGTTGTTGATACAAAGTAGCATCAACCAATGATATTTAGAGAACTCGGCCTCAAGTTTGACTCCAAAAAGAAAGGAAGTCAAAGCAAGCTTGGAATCATCCATGTGGAAGCATGAGAGAAAGTCAAGTGCATACTTGGTTCGAATGTGTAATGCTAATCCTAAAAGTAGACTAATATATCTCAATCCCCCCAAAAAAATGCAGCAAGCCCAAGTCACTCATAGAAAACCTATCGTGAAGGGTAGTTATCATTGTTGTAACAAATGATGAATAGCTCTTTGTGATTAGTAAGTCATCAACATACAAAAATTAGAAGTAAGAGAGAATCATTTTTCCAAATAGAATCGTTATGTCATAAAACGTAGATATTCAAATCAAAATGGAATTCAAAGAACCCAACTATGAGAGAATTAATCTATCTTGACGTACCAAGCCCAAGGGGCCTGCTTAAAGCCATATATAGATTTTCAAAGTCTGCAAACCATGGAAGAATCTTGTAGAAAACCCTATGGATACTCCATATATATCTCCTTCTCAATATCTTTGTGAAGAGAAGCACTTATCATGCCCATTTGATGAATGGCCTAGTAATGTGCTACAACAATTTAACAAGTGTGAGTCAAATATAGTTCATCTTTGCAACCAATGCAAAGGCATCAGTGAGATTAATATCAAGGGTATGTAAAACCATTTTGCAACTATATGTGCTTTAAACTTATCAATTAACCCATCCATTACAAATTTTGTTCGATATATCCACTTACACAGTGAACAAGCTTCCTTCTCTTAAGGAGGATCAAAACCCAAGTATGATTTTTAAGCAATGAACAATACTCCTCTAACATTACTACAACCCACTCAGGAATGTTAAATTCCTCATGGAAAGACTATGGATCAAAGGTAGAAGTGATGAAAATATGTGGATGTCTCTAGAACTGTGATCTTGTCTATTTGGTATTTAATGGATCCATAATCCAATCACCTACAAACTGTAAAGTTGTCTAGCCCAAAGTAGAATAGAAACTAGAGGACCAAGAGGAAATTCCTTAGCCTCATAATAATGATTAGGAGAGGAAGGAGGTGAATCCTCGTGATCACTCTTGTCAACCAAAGTGGAGGAAGAAGAATTATCATCATTAGGAATGCACGCATAGGTGAATTTGAATCCTCAGAAATATAGTTATCAATCCAAAGTGAATCCAATGTCAATGTGGATGATGGAGAAATCTTAAGAGTGGAACTCAAAGATCCCTCCAAAAATCAAAAACTTCACTTAATAAACAACTCATGTGTGGTAGGGTGGAGAAGTCTATATCCCCTAACACTGCAGGGATAGCCCACAAAGATGCAAGGCTTGCTCTATAGATTCATATCTCCATGTTTCTCTACTAGAATGTGGGTCCCTGTTAGAGAACCAAAAACTCTAAAATGCTTAACTATGGGTTTCTAACCCCTTCAAGATTCAAAAGGAGTGGCACACTTCAAGGCTTTGTGAGGAACATTGTTCTCAATATAACACACATAGTTAATAACCTCCACCTAAACTGTGGTGTAAGATCTATCTAAAGTGAATCATATAGTTATCCATTTCCTTCAAAGATATATTCATATGCTATACCACAAATTTTTGATGAGGACTATATAGATCTTCACACTACAAATCGATTCACTCTAAAGTATAAAACTACTCAAAACAATAGTTGACATATTTATCACTATTATATTAGTGCATAGGACCTGATGGATTTCAATATTTATTTCTCCACAAGTAATTTTAAGTTTTGAAAATTCTCAAACCACTCATGCCACAATTTACTTACCTTATCAAAATTAGTGAGAAGTGTAGTCAAAGGAGAACCAAGATCAAAGTCAAAAAATTCATACTACTGAGACTAGTGATCTGCTCTCTCAATTGCCACTATAGAACTATTGTGCATCTCTCAAATAACCATTGTATCAGGTGTGAACTCAACCTATTTTCCCAAACTTATGTGAGTAATCTATTATTTAAACTAATAGGAGATTTGTTGACAATGAGGGCACACAAAGAACATCCTGAAATGACACACCACCCGCATCAATAGATTCTCTTCTACATACCTCAAATGAAGTGTCATCGCCCATTGATATGTGTGGCATAGAACAAGGTTGCAAACTTGTGAAGTCATCTTCTAAGAGGACCCCCTCTTTTTTCTTTCTTTGTTATTTTTCAAGACTTCTTTGTCTTATGCTTGTTCAATGGGAGTAATATTGACTTTTGTTCTTTTAGGAAGTTTTCCTTTTAAGCAAAAACGAGTTTTCATCCTTAAAGGTTTTACAAGTGTGTCTTTGTTTTGAAATTTTTAAGTCTTTTACTCATTTTGAGTATTTAGACATTTTTTAGGATTTCAAACTTTTCCTTATTGGCATGCCAATAGACATTTCACAAAACCCTAATATTCCTTTTGTGTCATCAGAGTTTTAAGGTCCTAGGAAAACCTGAAAACCTGAAAGGGCAAAAGGGAAATTGGGGATGCAAAGTTCTAGTCAAACTTGGAACTCCAAGACCAAGAGGAAAGCATGAGGGACTGGGGATCCAGGGAACCTGAAAGAGCATGTGACTGGGGATTGGGGTTCTGAGAGAACTTGGGACTTTAGGACCAAAAGGTCATCGGCCAAAAAAATCCCTGGGCCTAGAACGCCCCTCTATGCCTGCAAAACTTGAAAACCCAAGAAAGCCAAAACTGGTCAAGGGGAGGCCCAACTTAGATTTTCTTTTGGATTTTTGGCAACAATAGGACATGGCCATTGCATGGAGAAGAGGAAAAACAACAATGTAGCATACAAATTGGGATTTTTTTGTAAATTTTTAGGATGGGTGCCAACAAGGTGGGAAAAAATGGAGCTTACAAAGTAATGTACAAACCCTAGAAGGACATATATAATGAATAAAATTATAATAGATATGAACACAAATTTTAAGAGGATGTTATAAATGATAATGCAATTAGAAATAACATATCTCAAACCCTAAAAATGGTGAAAGTATAAACCCTAAGGTCAAACCCTAGGGGGTGAAAGATCAAATAGATTCACTAAAATTAGGGTGTTGCCACAATAATGGGTTACACTTTCTGTGACATCCTGATTTTTGCTGAAATCACATATTTTTAGAAAATATAATGATTTAAGCCTTGAAAGGTTCCATTTAAAGGATTTTAATTGAAGAGGGTTTGATCAAACCCCTTAGATTCAAACCCCCTTGGATAGAACCCTGCTAGTTTTAAATCATACCTATAATGGAGTCTTCTCTACACCTATCAAATGCTAATAAAAAACCACTTTTGATTTACCTTTTGGGGGATCAAATGAATTCATTTAAAATTTATGTTTTGTAAGTATGTAGTCCTTATTATAAGTTTCCCAAAAAATATAATTTTAAATACATTTAATTTGATTATTATATTTATTTTTTATTTCTTGTGAATGTAGGGTTTTCAATGAACATCAAGGTATTTGTTTCACACATACGAAAAAAATAGTAAATTAGTGTTCAAAAAATTCTAAAAAATATCCATGCACTAGGTATTGATGTCCTTGTTTCAACAAAAAAAAATTGAATTTCGATACATACAAAAAAAGTTATGTTTTACGAAATACGCCTATGTCTAAATTATAATTGGTTTGACTTCAAAACTTAATTTAAAAAAAAAATTCAACAAAGCATTATGAAACTAAATGTATGCCCTAGATATTGGTGTTACTAATCTAAATTCAAAAGAATCAGAATTTTATCTTTTGTAGAAAAAAAGTTATGTGCTATAGAATACACATCACTTTAAAAAAATGTTATTTACTATTAAAAACTAGTTATCAAAGGAGACACAAATTTTTTTACAAATTAACTCCAATTTTTTTAAAAAATATATATTTAGAATCTACAGACAAAATCTCACAAATCACTAGTTCACATCATCTTCAATTTCCTAACGGTTTAGCAACTATAGGTGTCAGAAAGTGAAGATTTAGTTCAAAATGTTGATTTCAATATCAAGTTTGGCCAAAAAGTGTAACCCATTATTGTGGGATGACCCATTATGAAGGAAAAATATACTTTCCCTAAGTATAATTTAGGATAATTAAATAAATACAGTCAACTCAGCATAAATTAAAGTAGATTGTACTTATATGTGAAGGAAAATTGTACTTAGCTCTAGAATCGAAGAGGAAATGTGGAAGATGATGACCTGTAGAGTTGATTTTCCTTGGTTTAGATAATTGATGACATTGAAGTGTGTGTTGACCTAATTTGGAGGCCACATATATGATTTGGAAAACTGTGTAATTCTATTCTTCACTTTGCTCTAATCTCTACTTCATGTTGATTTCTAAGGACTGACAATATTTAAAAATACCATGGGGAGATTGTTGGATCCCTAGGGTCAAGTTCTCCTAGGTTAACCCCCTTGAAAGACTGACTTTAAGTTTGCAAAATGATCCCCAAACAATAGGCAAACATGTAAGTGATCTAGATGTTGACTATGATGCGATGTTCTAATTCTTTTTAATTCTCCAATCAAAATGACAATCCTAATTGATCTTTGTAAATGCTAATGACTATTCAATGATTCTTTGATTGGTTGATGAACTAATGCCCAAATAAATGTCTTTAAATACAAGGACATAACAACTCATTGCACAAACATGTACCAATTCAACTCACAATGACTATGAAAAAAGCCAAAAGAAGCAATTTAAATTTTAAATTTTAGTTTTTGAGTTATATATAAGACTTAAAAAACTCACTTATTATAAAATTAGAAACCCGATATCTTATTAATCATTTTCACTATAAAAATAGTTAACAAATGATCTTAAAGCTTATTTGTCATTTGGAAAGTATATAATTTTTAAATGGAAGTCACACTACACAAACTATCCAATACCAACAACAAGAGCATATAAACTCCACTAAAAATACTATCCACTATAAACGAAAGTTAATTGAATAACAGATTGTTTGGGCCACCAAATGTTTGACAGTGTTTGTTTGATGTTGAAGTAAAACATATAACAACTGAAGTGTTATTTGAATAGCAAAATTTGGTTTGATATTAAGAAGACAATAAACTTATTTTATTTTTAAAATAGCATAAACACAGGTGACTGATAAACCCTTTTAAATAGTGGATATTGTTTTTAGTGGATTTCATATTCTTCTTGGAGGGTTTAGTCTGTTGCTACCGTAGGACTAGGGATGGTTGACCCTCCAACCCTTATGAAGAAAATAAAGTGAATCAGGTTGTAGTTTGCCGGCCTTCTGGATCTTCCAACTATTATCTCCATCATGATACTTATTGATGGCCTTACAAACATATATTTAATTAAAAATTTTGGTACCCTGTTTCTTCGAGAGAAGCATGCCATGAACAATTTTAAATTTAGATAGATACGTTTACGCATCCTTTTTGAGGTGGAGCCTCATCAGCCTCCATAAAAAAACAATAAAATGAACAGACATGGGTGGAATAATGAGGGGTCAGCTAAAACAGTGATGCACAGGTATTGAATTGTTGTTATTTTCTCTTTGAACTACAGTAGAACGTTTGATCTCTGAGTTTAAAAATAAAGTCTATTTACACCTTTCTTACCTTCTTGTTGGTAAAATACTTTTGTGTTCTTGTCTGGTCTTCTAATATTTTCGTATGGATGAATATACAGTATATATTATACTTATTTTCATCTTAAAAAACAAATTATATTACTGGTCAACTTGTCATAGTTCAAACAGTGGAGATGTTTCGCATACATAAGTTTCAGAATCTATTTTCATTTAATACAAGACAAACAGACATATAATTAAGTTGTGCTGGTCCAAACAACTCCATTCATGTCAATTCGTTTATTAAAAAAAATCTTTATTAGTGCAATTAGAATAAACGACATGTATTAGTGGTGTAAAAGGGAAAATAAAACTTTTCTTAGGGTTTATTTTAGTTAATCAAGTAAATGTAATCAATTAAGTATAAATTAATTTAGATTAACTAGTGATGATTGTGACTCATAAATTAGATTTTTGTAATAGTTATTTTAAGAAAGTAAATGTGATAGATTTTGTTATTTAATTTGTCGACTGAAGAATGAAGATCTTTTGATGAAGATTCTAGAATTAGACTAGTATATGTTTGGGAAATGTGATCTCTCTATCAATGAAATGCCTTGATCATATGCTGGATTTTTACTCCATCTTAGATCAAGTCCATGGGTCTGGGTCAAGTCCACAGTCACAAATTTGTTAGATTTGAGTCTCGATTAGACCTTGCATAATGTGAAATTTTGCTTTGTTGTTTGCCCAGATAATCTTCATTTGCTCTAATCTTTTTGATTTCTAAGCACTTGCAATATTTAAAATACCTAGAAAGGCATGTTGTTGTGTTGCAAGAGGACATGTTCTCCTAAGTCAACCCCCAAAAATGTGTATAAAAGCTCAAAGACAATAAGCAAGGGCCCTAGAATGATGTATGTAGATTTCTTACTCCTTTTGATGCACCCAATCAAAATGGTTCACTATTGATTGCTCCTTTAGTTTTACTATAGGATGAGAGAGGATTCGTTAATGATAAAAATGACTACAATGAATGCCTTTAAATACAAGAACGTAGCATCAAATTTTGGAAAAATGATTAAAAAAATAAAGGGAGCAAATAGGCCAAATTTGAATTTTAACTCTTAGAAAGGAAAGGGTCAAGCCCACAACAATGTGATCACCCCACAACCACATAAATGAACAACCTTCTAAATTTTTGAAGCATGCTTTATCATCATCTCCCATATCTCTTACCATCCTAACTATTCTTAACCACTCTCTTGTTCTAATTTTGGGCCCAAAAGGCAACAAATCACTACTCCCATGGCATCACGGTTAATGTCATCTTCAACATAGAAGATAATCTGTCACAACCAATTACATTCCTACACAAAATCTCCCACTAAATCATGATCCAAGGCCTCTCATGACAACATAGTTCACATTCTCAAAACTCTAAAGACACCTCTTCTAGGTTCTTTCTACATTGCCTCCAACAAAGGCCTTCTAAAACATCTATCTCACTACCTCTCTACTACTCAATATGCTAACATGTAATGATGGCAAAAGGCCATTAAACCAAATTATTTAACTCCATGACTTACCCAAGTAGTCTACAACAAATAAATGAGATTCTCAAAATGGCCAACAACTAACCACCACCACTATCATGGTGGATCTCTCTATTATACATATGACACCATCAAGAATTCACATATCCACTCTCAAGTACATAAACATGACACCCACAACATACTTCACACATGTGGCTTGTGATAAAGGTGACAAAAGGATGGCCATGGACTAGAAACTAAAACTAAAGTAAACCAAAAGAATAATCTCAAAACTATTACCTCCATTGGAAACAATAGAATAAAGGCATCATGTATATTCTTCTTATAACATGAGAATTAGATCCGAAACATCCTTAGATCCAAAATGTTTAAAAATTTGTAACTCTAATATAACCATAGGACAAGAACTAGAGACTAATGAGCAAGTCTTAGACCAGGCTCAAAATCATGCATGCAAATCTAAAATTGTCTCCATCTAGACAACCCTTAGGAATTAGAATCTAAGAACTAATCTTCCACAAATATATGAAAAACTAAATACTTTAAATAGAAAACCTATAAAACCAACCATGCTAGAAGCATACATGCAAATCTATAACTCTCTCCATCCAAACAACTCTCAAGAATTATGATCCAACAAATAATTTTGCATAGGTCTACAAAACACTGTATATTTTGAATGGAAAACCTTCGAAACCAACCATGCTAGAAGCATACATGCAATTCAAATCCATTAACATATCTAAAACACCTACAAATCTTAGTACCAAGAGATTTACTTTATGAAGGATGGAATATCACAAATCTACAACATGCAAATCTAAAACACTATAAATCCACAACATGCAAGTACATGTGTCTAAAAGGACCAAGGCCTATGCAAGAGCTCTAGGTCACCATATGACCAACTCCGCAACTTCAACCAAGTACATGCATCTAGGAGCTCCGGGTCACCATATGACCAACTCCTCCATCAAGTAAATATATCCAAAGAGACCAAGGAGTTGTCTAGGAGCTTCCTAGTTACCATAAGACCAACTCCACAACCTCCACATAACCAATTATCCAGGGGGCTATCCAAGAGCTCTGGGTCACTATATGACCAACTCCACAACCACTACATAACCAAGGATGAACTCAAAGGATGATAGAAACATTATCCATAATCCACTTGTCATAATGAAACAAATCCTCCATCTTGAGCTGTAGAACCTCAAAATTTGTTAAATTGAATCTCTCCACCTCCATTATATAAGTGTTTGCATTTCCCTTGATGTTCTATATACATAAAATGTGTTTGTAATGTTAGACATAATAACCCATTAGGAAGATATTGAGCATCCCAAAGAGTGGCATATCATTTTTAAATGGACCACAACTTTACAAAATATTGAGTATTATATGCAAGGTGTACAACACCTTATACCAACATGTGTGTATAAATAGGGAGGTATTTTAATCATACTAGTCTATGAAGAGGGGGTATCAAAAAAATTTAAGGGTATTTATTAGTACCCTACAAATACAAGTGCTATGCCATTGGTTTATTAAGTGAATCCCCTAGGTTTCCATCATACATTAAAAATTATGGTGCCACAAATCCCATAGGGAGAGGTGTCTAACAATCTCATATCATAGTGGTGTATGTCTAGCATCCTTGAATTATTTTCTATCTTGTTCATTTGGTTTTGAATCTACTCTCTTTTCTACTTGACCTATCTCTTGCATGAGTGCATCTAGGGCTAATGAAGGATGGGTAATAAGAGAATGTTGAAGTCCATTCTAGGGTGAGTGTAGATATGGGTATGGTTGGTATGAGGTATAAAATTGGTAATGGGTTGGGAAATAGGCATGGATGAGGAAGTATATTGGATAGAATGTGTAAGCATAGATGGAGTTATGGATTGAGGAATGAACAAGGTAGAGCAGTGAGTAGTGAAAGTAGGAACGGCACAAGTGAGAAGGGTAATGGATATAGTCCCTAGGTGGAGTGGTGGTAGACAAAATAAGAGTAGTGGTGTAATACATCATATTGGATATGTCATATCTTGAGTAGTAGTATAGTTAGGAGGAAGCCCATACAAATGGTTGAAGGTGGGAAAATGTTAAACACTATGTAATGTCCCCATTTTTGAGTTCTCTTCCAATTCAGTTGGAGTTGACTCTCTGGGTTGGTGACAGCATAATCAGAGGATTATTTTGATGTCACTAGGGTGTTCGGGTGATCCAATGGAGCTGGTTGACACTTTCTGAAGAGATTTCAAACAACTTGTCTATACTTACTATTTATAGTAAGTGCTTGCATGTCAACAATCTTTCTAGGTTTTTATGGGTTTGTTCTCTTTGGTCCTCAGGGAACACTGCTATTTTTTAGTAAGTGTCAGTTTAGCATTATTTTGGTGACTTGGCAGTCAACTGTTGGCTCTCCCAGTTGTTGCATTAAACTCAGGGTTATCAGATGGTTTGTGGATCCAGTTGGCACCCTTTGAGTTGGCTCAGTTTGCTTATGGCCGTTACTTACTATTTTTAGTAAGTTCAAGATTGGCACTGGAACATGATTTTGAGAGTGGGGTTGGATTCGTCTTGTCAAGACCTTTGCAATGAGCTATAGATCATTGGTTTCTGATATCATCTTGGCCTCTGTTTTAAAGTCTATAAATTAAACATTTTTATTTAATATTGGACCTTGGTGCCTAGGCTCGACAACTTAATGTTGTTTTAAAAGAGGGGACTTTAAGGGTGATGTTGAGAAAACAATTAAATAGAATTATAATATTTTAAAATGTATTTTCCCTCTCATGTTTTATCCCATATGCAAGAGGATTTTAGAGACTCCCAGATGAAAAAGTATAAAAGAAGGAAAAGGCTCTTCATTTGATATGCTTGGATATTAATTTTCTCTCTTGTTGAGATATCCCTGTGAGGGTTTCTGGAGCTTGGCTCCCTGGTTTGGTATTGTCTTGCTGAGACGAAAACCTCTGCAGGATTATGTTGTTCTTAGCAAAACCTCCATTAGCAAATATTGTATTGGTGGATGCATCCAATATTCGCAGTAGTGCTTTCACCGAAGTCATTTTGATGGAGTTTGGAGCTTGAATGAATACATTTCATGGAGTTATCTTGTTTGCATCCGATAGCAGATTTATAGTGGATAGACTTATGCATTTTTGGAGGAGTTTGTGGCTACCATAAACATACCTATGCAGGTCGTACTGCTGTACCTTTAGGTCGTACCATATTTTGGAGTGCTGAGCATTATTTGTGGAGTTTTGAGTAGCCATTTCTACTTTACTGAGGTTGATTGAGGGCTGCAAGTTCATTCAGATCAATATAGAGCTATTTGGGAGCAGACTTGGTGTTATTTTTTGCTGCTACATCCTTGCTAGGGGCCGTACCTTACTGGTACAGTTTATTGGATTTTCAGGGTAGTGAAGACTCTTATTTGGGGTCTTATTCTTCTTACAATCTTGGTGCCAAGGGTTGGTTATTGAGCTGCCGATATTTATTATTGAATATCCCTTTCATTTCTTGGAGCCAGAGCACATTTCTTGTGACTTGTAGTGTTGGCTCTCCGTTAGCACTAGTACGTAGTTGTAAAACTCCATCTGGGTATGTCAATATAATTCATATTTTGGCTCATTGTTATCTGGGTAGCTGTTATTTTGTTTCTATCTATTTTAGACTTTATGGGTTTATGCTATATGCTCTTTATTTCATGTATTCAATACAAATACCAAACATGCAATATATTCATTGAAACCCTAAACTCATAACAATCAGAAAAAACAAAATTTAGCATTAGAATATATACACAACAGCAGTGTATGTTACACACTATGTGGTGGGACATAAGTGGAGGAAGGAGTGACACTATGGAGATGAACAATGATACTAGTGGAAGGGTTAATGGTAGAAGAGGGAGAGGAAGTAGATGCACTAAGCAACAAAATGGGAGATGAATTAATTGTAGCACTTCTAGCTTGTAATACCTCTAGCCCTTGTGCCTTGTTGATAAATATATAGTGAATCATGTCTGCTAGTTGTGTATGACTTTCTACATGAGCCAAACTAGCAGGTTCATTAGCAAAATCTTGTTGTTCAACATGGCCATCATGATCATAATCATCCCCATTATTCTCAACATTAGCATTCAAATAGATTCTAGTCTTAATAGAGGAAGTAGTCATATTACAGTTTAAGTGAGCACTCTTCAAAGGAAGATTAGTCACAAGTAGCTTGTTGCATACACAATGACTTATGAAAGATAGAAAATTAAAGCACAATAAGATATTTTTAGATTCAAAATTAGAAATATTAGTGGTATATCCAATCTAAAAATGTATCCCTAATGAGATGGCCAAGGTTGGTTAAGGTGGGTAAAAGTGAAGCTCACAAAGTAATATACAAACCCTAGAAGGATATATATAATCAATGAAATTACAATAGATAGGAGCACAAATTCTAAGAGGATCTCATAATGATAATGTAATAAGAAATAATAGATCTCAAACCCTAAAAATAGTGAAGTTATAAACCCCAACCTGTTAAACCCTAGGGGGTGAAAGATCAAATGGGTTTACAAAAACTATTAAGGAAAAATATTCTTTCCCTAAGCATAATCTAGGATAATTAAATAAATGCAATCAACTCAACATAAATTAAACTAGATTGTACTTAAATGTGAAGGAAGATTATATTTAGCTCTAGAACCAAAGAGGAGCTATGAAAGATGATGACTCATAGAGTTGGTTTGCCCTAGTTTGCATAATTGATGACCTTGAAGTGCAATATGTCCTTGAATTCTATGCATAGACTTAGAAATCTATGCGGGTCAATTCCACACTTGAAGATCCATTCTATGTTGTGTAGACCTAATCTAGAGACCACACATATCATTTGGCAAATTGTGTAATTTTATTCTTCACTTTGCTCTAATCTCTGCTCTGTGTTGATTGCTAAGGATTGACAATATTTAAAAATACCATGGGCAGACTGTCGGATTGCTAGGGTCAAGTTCTCCTAGGTCAACACCCTTGAAAGATTGACCTTAAGTTTGTAAAATGATCCACAAACAATAGGCAAACATGTAAGTTATCTAGATGTTGATTATGATGCAATGTTCATTCTTTTTAGTTCTCCAGTCTGACATTCCTAAGTGATCTTTGTAAATGTTAATGACTATTGTTGATTGGTTGATTGATTGATGAGCTAATGCTCAAATAAATGTCTTTAAATACAAGGGCATAACAACTAATTGCACAAACATGTACCAATTCAACTCAGAATGACTATGAAAAAGGCCAAAAGAAACAATTTTAATTTTTGAGTTAGATATGCATCATATAAGACTAAACAACTCATTTATTATAAAATTATAAACCCAATAGTGGATTTCATGTTCTTCTTGAAGGGTTTAGTCTGTTGGTGCTGTAGGACTAGGGATGGTTGACCCTCCAACCCTTATCCAGAAAATAAAGTGAATCAGGTTGTGGTTTGCCGGCCTGCTGGATCTTCCAACTATTATCTCCATCATGATAATTATGGATGGCCTTACAAACATATATTTAATCTAAAATTCTGGTATCCTGTCTCTCCGAGAGAAGCATGCCATGAAAATTTTTAAATTGAGTTAGATACGTTTACGCATGCGTTTTGAGGTGGAGCCTCATCAGCCTCCATAAAAAACAATAAAATGTATAGACGGGTGGAATAATGAGGGATCAGCCAAAATAGTGATGCACAGGTATTGAATTGTTGCTGTTTTCTCTTTGAACTACAGTAGAACGTTTGATCTCTGAGTTAAAAAAAAGAAACGTCTACTCACACATTTCTTTACCTTCTTGTTGGTAAAATACTTTTGTATTCTTGTCTGGTGTTCTAATATTTACGTATGGATGAATATGCAGTATATATTATATTTATTTTTATCTTTAAAAAAATTTATGTTACTGGTTAACTTGTCATAGTTCAAACAGTGGAGATGTTTCGCATACATAAAGTTTCAGAATCTATTTTCATTTAATACAAGACAAACAGACATATAATTAAGTTGTGCTGGTCCAAACAACTCCATTCATGTCAATTAGTTCATTAAAAAAATCTTTATTAGTGCAATTAGAATAAATGACATGTAGTAGTAGTGTAAAAGAAAAAGAAAAACTTTTCTTGAGGGTTTATCTTAGGTTAATCAAGTAAATGCAATCAATTAAGCATAAATTAGTTTAGAATAATTAGTGATGATTGTGACGCTAAATTAGATTTTTGTAATAGTTATTTTAGGAAAGTAAATGTGATGGATTTTGTTATTTAATTTGTTGACTGAAGAATGAAGATTCTAGAATTAGACTAGTATATGCTTGGAAAATGTGATCTCTCTATCAATGAAATGCCTCGATCATATGTTGGATTTTTGCTCCATCTTAGATCAAGTCCGTGGGTCTGGGTTAAGCCCATAGTCACAAATTTGTTATATGAGTCTCGATTAGACCTTGCATAATGTGGAATTTTTCTCTAGACCTTGCATAATGTAGAATTTTTCTCTAGTGTTTTGCTAAATGATCTTCATTTGCTCGAATCTTTTTGATAGTTAAGCAATTGTAGTATTTAACATACCTAGAAAGGCATGTTGTTGTGTTGCAAGAGGGCATGTTCTACTATGTCAACCCCCAAAAACATGTATAAAAGATCTAAGAAAAGCAAGGGCCCTAGAATGATGTATGCAAATTTCTTACTCCTTTTGATGCACCAAATTTCCAAATGCTTCACTATTGATTGCTCCTTCAATTTTGCTATAGGATGAGATACGCTTCTTCAATGATAAAAAATGACTACATTGAATGCCTTTAAATACTAGCACATGACATTAAATTTTAGAAAACATGCATTTAGGACCAATTCAAGCCAAGAAAATAAAGGGAGAAAATAGGCCAAATAAATTTTAGAAAGGAAAGGGTCAAGCCCACAGCAATGTGATCGCCCCACAACCACATAAATGAAACAACCTTCTAAAATTTTGAAGCATGCCTTACCATCATCTCCCATATCTCTTACCATCCTAACTATTCTTGACCACTCTCTTGTTCTAATTTTGGGCTCAAAAGGCAACAAATCACTACCCCCACTTGCTCTAGTTGAGGGCATATACCAAGGAATCCACAAACAACTAAGAAATTACACACACAAAGGCTATGGAAACTACTCCAATACCAATATAATATGTAAACTAGGAGGATATTCCTCACACAAGTTCATAAAAAATGTATCCTCTTATAGAAATCTTAAAACAACCTTCAAACATAGATTATCCCACCAATAATAGAAAGAAAAACAATGTTTCTAGTTTATTTAGACGTTAAGCATGTAATGAAAAGCAATAATAGAGCTAAAAGGATATTAAATGAAGCAACATGCAAATGAAACAACATGTTATTGCTAGAGAAACCCTGAAATGGGAATAAAACTCCAAGAAGAGTTTAAAAATCCTGATGCCACTAATATCTAGTCACTTACAAGTGATACAATGCAACTAAAGTAATATAAATAACTCCAATGTAGTCTACGCAAGCTTCTAAAACTTGCAATTAGCCTCTACAACTCCAAAATCCTTGCTCCTATACAATGCAATAGAGAAAATGAACTAAAAAGCTTATAGTTGAGTCTTCCAACTCCTCTATACTATAATAGGAAAATCTAATTCTATTTTTTCTAAAGCCAATGGCTTTCTAATAAACTCCTCAAGATGCCAATAATTAAAGTTCAACCATCTTGTTGGCAGGACAACAAGCAGAACCTACCGCAGATTACCGCAAAGGCCATGCAGAGGGTATAGCCAACTCACAAGGAGGTATTTTAGGAAAGGACAAACCTCTATGCAAATATATAGGAGATACATACAAAGAAATGTAAAGAGTGATAGAAAGTAAGAGTGTATGTGAGATTGTGTATAAGGCAGAGACTCAGAGCTACCAATATGGATATGTATATACCTATTTAATGAGGAATGAATATAATGGAGACATAAGGAATGGGATACCATTATATATGTGTTATGATACTATGCTTTACTTATCTTGTACCACATATTAGATTTCCTTAATATTTATTCATGTTTCTCTCATTGTCTGATTGGGGTATAAACTAGAAGTTTACAGCTTGACTAAGGACCAGATCTCTAGATTGGTATCCCTCCCATTTCTTTCCAACATTTGGTTCCATTGCCGAGACACTGGGAAGGGCAGTGAAGAAAGAGAGAATAAACAGAGAAAGGAGAAGTGCGGAGTACTGCAAGTAAGGAAACTTGAGTGATAAGAATTTTTTTATGATATGTGAAAGATTTTGAATTCTCTTAAGTTCCTACCCTTGTGAGAGGGGAGAAGGCACTTAAGGGGATGGCAAATGGAACAGGAGAAGGATCTAAAAAAGATCCTTGAAAATATGTAACTCTTCAAGATAAGCCAACCATGGGATACATAAGGATTAATATGATTCCAAATAAAAAACACTCATGACAAAAGGGGATAACAAAAGATTAAGGGAGATTAGAGAAATTATACTTACCGAAATGAAGATAAGCAGAGAAGAGAGACATAAACAAACCCAAGAAAGACAGGAAAGGTACTGCAAAAGAATGAAGAAGGTAGGAGAAACAAGTAGAAATCAAGAAAGAGAAATTGTGGAAGAAAATAAGTTGGATGAACGCACCAATGAGGGTGCTGCTAAGCGTGCCAAGGTGGGTGCTGCTGGAGAGGAAAATATAAAGGGAAAATAAAGAATGAATGAAGAAGACATAGAGGCTACTGCAAAGTTGATACAAAGAGATATAGAGAATCATGAGCCTATTACAATACATATTGACAGGGCAACAAAACTTTTAAAGAGTATAGGAGGAAGAATTGATGCTTATGAGCAGTTAAGAAGTTCATGGAGGGAATAACATAACTGAACCCTAACCCTACCGCAAATATACAAAACTCTAGAATATCAACCTAATTGGGCTAACGTTCAAATTAGAGTTCATAAACAATGGAAAGAATTACTAAACCCTACATGAAACCTTCAGCCCCTAAATTTGGATGTGGATTACCTAGATCACCTAGTTAATCAGAGTATAATGAAGATTAGAGAAGATGTGGCATATAAAGAGACTAGTTCCAGTAATATAAGACAAAATAATGAAAGGTCAGCTAATGAAAACACAATGTCATTTACAAATGAAAGAATATCCCTGAGAATAAAAAGGCAGTTTGAAGAGACACACCCCCTCAACTAGGAGTCACCTTGGGTGCCTTATAAATCAAGGAGAGTTTTAAGAAAAGAGCAAGTTGAAAGTGAAAGAGAAAGAGAAGAAGAGACTAAGAAAGATTTTGAAGAAATTTTGGGAGAAGAATATTTTGACATCCACTTGCGGTGAGATAAAGAGAGATAACATAAAACTGTAACATAAAGGCCAGTGCCTAAGGAGAAGAAAAACTAGAAAGAAAACTACTGCAAAACCCCAGAAGGTCTAGAAAAGAAAAAGAAAGAAAAAATAGATGCTATTATCAAATTATCGGCATTTGAAAAAGACACAACTGAAGTCGCGGAGGATATTTTTGTACTAGAATCAATCTAGAGTCAGAATGAGATAACTAAAGATGACAATAATTTGTTTGACTTCATTGAGACTTTGTGGAAAAATGCATTAAAATGGTATAGAAAGGCTTGTCCTAAACACGATAAAACATGGGAGGAAGTGAAGAAGGAGTTCTTGGAGAACTTTGAAACTCTGGAAATACTGACTGAAGGGGTGAGTAAGAGGAGAGAATTAAACAAAGGGATGGAGTTCAACCATTAAGGAATTTGACAAAAGGTTTAAGGATAGTCTACAAACTAGAAGAACCCTTGACTGAAAATCAAAAGATTGAGTGGTTTACATTCGGAATAAGCCCAGATGTGAGAGCCTCTCTAGATGGGAGAATATATGAAACATATGCAGAAGCAGTCACATTAGCATGCCGGATTGAGGCATAGACATGGCACAAACAAGACAAAAACAAGGAAAATATGGAGTTAGAAAGACTAAGATTGGAATGGGAGCAACTGAAACTTAAATAGGAAATTTTGGCAAAACAAGAAGATAAAAGACCAAATATATGGTGTTCCTACTGTACAAAGGAAGGACATGTCTGGAATGAATATCCAAAGCTAAAAGGAGAAAGACAAGCCACCATAATGAAGGTGGATATAAAGGTACTCCCTACAAAGAACAACATAGTCTATTGCGGATTATGCATAGAATGGGATGATCATGAAACACCAGATTGTCCATCACAAATATTCAAGGTAAGAGAAGATGAGAATGAAAGTAATTCATGGTACAATTCAAATCACAAA
This sequence comes from Cunninghamia lanceolata, assembly GCA_027924645.1. Classification (NCBI taxonomy): domain Eukaryota; kingdom Viridiplantae; phylum Streptophyta; class Pinopsida; order Cupressales; family Cupressaceae; genus Cunninghamia; species Cunninghamia lanceolata. Next base: position 1,315,464 of record BSBN01000937.1, on the reverse strand, counting down.
AACAAAACACACAATAATACAATGGCATATGTAAAAGGCCTAGCAGAAAGACCACTATACCTTCAAGACCAAGGTTATAAGAAACCTTCATGGAAAAACCAAAGGAACATGAATACTATCCAAAATGCAAATCAAAATACACCATATGAAATTACCATAGTATTGAGGATAGAGGACAATTTGGAGGTTATAGATGAGGCAGAGGCCGAGGTAGAGGCAGAAGAAGAAGAGATGAGGCCACTTGTTACAAATGCAGTAAACCAGGGCACTTTGCGAATGAGTGTTGGGGACAAAGAAGAAGGCAATGCTCATTCTACAATAGGATAGAACATGACCTTTTCACATGTGATAAGGCACAACAGTACTTTTAGAATGCACTGTAACACAGAAAAAGAGATGATTTGGATAATAAAAAAGGGGCCAGAGTGATCAGAAGAGTCCCTAAGGAAGAAGGTCAAGTCTTAAGGACCTGTCAAAGAGATAAGGATGGAAATATAGATCTATCTTCATCAGATGAAGAAAACCAAATAAAGGAGGAAAAAACTAAGATGGACAAAGGAAAAGAGAAAGCAACAGTAGTTACAAGATAGGGTACAAACATTGAAAGAAAAAGATATGAAACTACTAAATCAGAAAGAGAAGAAAGTGAGGAGGAATATATATTCTTCCCATATAAAAGGTAACATGATGAGGTAGTGCAAAAGACTAAATAGATAATAATAGAAGAACAAGAAAAGCAAAAACAAGTTAATCAATTCTTCACAGAAGAGGAAGCTGCAACACTAAAATAGTTCACATCTCTAACACAACAACATGATCTGATGGAGAAATTTAAACAATTTGCTAAATATTAGAATAAGGAGAAGGTACCGCAAAACCAAGTTAGGCAATTAAGTAGAAATGAAAGAAATTGGAAAACAAAACCACTACTGGTGGATGCCTATATTAATCATAAAAGGTCAAAAATGTAATGATAGACTTGGGTGCAGACATAAACATTATCACTAAAAAACTTTGAGAACAACTAGGGAGACCTAGATTGTCTCAAACACCTTACAATATTACTTTCGCAGATGGTTCTAGCATGTCAACCATTGGAACATGGAGACAAGTAGAAGTAAACCTGATGGGAATCAAACAAGTAGTATATTTTGTGGTTGTTGCTATGAAAGAACAAGGATATTCCTTTAATGTACTACTTGCACTAAGATGGTTTGTGGATGCCAATGGCATAGTGGACTACCGCAAGGAAGAACTATCTTTTGTGGATAGTAATAAAAGTATATTCATACCTTTAGTCCACTACCAATGGATGAGGCCTATATTGAGGAATCCACCCTTGTAGAAGAAAATGATGACTACCATGAGAACATTTACACAATCTCAAGGTTGGAAACAAATGAAATAGAGGGAGAACCAAATTTAGTAAAATAAATAGAGGCAGAGAATGATAATGACATCACTAATAGTGAAGAAGTCCTAGAAGCATGGATAAAAAATTAGTCAGAGCTAAAAACCCAAAGAATGACAGGGATTAGGAGGATATGCATGGTCCAATCTAGTAAAGAAAACATACTGCAATCCTCTGCATTAGAGGAAAATCCACTGCAAATTGTATGCGCCATCAAAAAGGACAAAAACGAAGAAGAATCTAGAAGATCTCATCATATTATGAAAGGAATCTCTCATATCAAGTTATCAAAGTTCTCAGGGGTTAAAGACCTACAACAATATTTGAATGAGATGGAGACAATCTTTGCAGAAGAACAAAGTAGAATACAAGTAATACAACATACATTAGTATGTAATGCAGCAAATTGGTGGTCAACAAATAGAGATTCAGTTCAAGATTGGCATACATTTAAACTCCTTATCAAAGTGAGATATTTATTGAAACATGGAGAATACAAAGAAATATCTAAATATGAAGGCCAAAATTTACCGCAAGATAACTTAATCACTTGACTAGTAGCATGGGAAAAAAGAAAAGAACATAGCAAGGATATATACACATACTTGTTCTACTAGACATCAACACCTATAGTGCAAACTTGGTATACCAAACAAGAGAAAAGGAAGGAAACAAGGGATTGGTAAGAAGTATAAGCTGACTTCATACATACTATCTCCTTTTGGAGTTCGAAGAAATCTATACATGTTGCACTTGGGAAAATAAAAGAAATAGTTTTTCAACAAGAAACAGAGGAAGAGAAAAATGAACTAGAGTACAACACACCACTGCTAAGATTTGAAGGGATATGGAAATTGGTGGAATGGATAGATCAATAGTCAAGGAACATGGGTAAAAAATGTTATAAAACAACAAAGATAGATGATGAGGCTAATGAGGAGATCAATATTGAGGTGCAAGAAGGAGAAAGAGAGCTAGAAATATTGACTGAACAAATGGACCAATATTACAAGGAACCACTAAAAATTAGAGAGACAAATATGGAAAAGGAAGGTGATCCTAAACTGGCAAAGATTGGAGACTATTGGAATGAAAAAGTAGCAGTGCAAGTAATTGAGATTCTGTCTGAGTTTGAAGATCTATTCCCAAGAACCTTCACTGAGATGAAAGGTACTAAAGAAGAAGTAGGTATAATGAAGATACAACTAAAAGAAGGAGTGAAACCAGTCAAGAAAAGGCCATATAGACACAATCCTAAAATGAAGAAAAGAGTCAAGATAGAAATTGACAAGATGTTAGCAGCAGGAATCATAAAACCTGTTGAAGAAGCTAACTAGATCAACCCAATGGTGGTACAAAACAAGAAATCACAAGAAATAAGAATTTGTAGAGACAGTAGAGAGTTAAATAAATCTTGGATCCATGATCCATTCCCTACAACCTTCATAGAAGAATTTTTGGAATCAGTTGCCGGAAGGGAAATATATTCATTCACTGATGTATTTTCTGGCTATCACCAAGTCAAGATAAGAGAAGAGGATCAACCTAAGAAAATATTTGCATCTGAATTGACATCCTACATATACATAGTGATGCCTTTTGGACTTAAGAATGCACCAGCAGTCTTGTTGGTACCTGAAAAAATCTAGTTCCCAACTTGCATTATTTTGCCCCTAATCCATAAAAATCCTAGTTTGTGCCTTTGTTGTTTGAACCTATCATTTCTACCCGAACCGAGATAATTTCTATGGGTTCCCTTCATAAAAATTCTAAGTATAAAATCTTCTTGCCCCATGTGTTTTTCCTTGTTATTTCTCTAAGTGAAAGTCCTTCAAAAATTGCTTAAGTTTTGCCTTGTTGGTAGGTTCGCAAGTTCGTGAACTTGCCAATTTACTGACTAAGGTGATGAGTCTAGTTTATGACTCAATTTTGTTAGAATTTATTATCCATTTTCTGTAGTTATCATGGACTTTGGTACCTAGATCTTGATCTTTTTATGATATTTCCTCAAAACCATAGATATTGGGCATAGGTTATTTCCTCTAATCTTTAAATGACATTGACATGCTATATGAACTATCTATGTTAATTTTACATGTGGATTAATGAATGTTACTCTAAGATAGTTATAGATATGCAATTATTGTACGTACTAATATTGTTATGCATATATAATTAGCAGCCTATAAAATCGAGGAAGATTCTGTTAGTTGGTCACTTGCCATCAAAGTCAACAAGGCGGTCGTTCAAATGTCAAATGGAGGGAAGATAACCACTTGTAACTAGTCTTAATTGCTTGTTGAGCATATATATGAGTTACTGTTGTGCTAGATCTGCATCAAAGTGAACATGCTTGACTAGATTCCATGCATGCATAACCTCCTCTCCACTTTCTATGCTTTCCCTAAAGTGGTGTCCTCCTAATCTGTTGGAGTTGACCACCTTGCTAGGTAGTTGGTTTGTAGTTTTTCTCTCTATAAATAAGACTCAGATGCTCCTTCTAAGAGGTGGATTAATCTGAGGTTGTACTCACATTATTAAGTTTTACAGTTATGTTGCTCGTTTGTACTCATGTTTTCTAATGGATAAAATGAAGTTATAAGTTCACATCTCTAAGTTTACATTGGTCTTAAGGGATACTCATCCAAGGGGGCCCACTTGGTGAGCATTCCATCCTTTAGTTTAGTTTAGTTGTTATTTTCTATCAAGCAGTTAGTTAATATCTGGCACTGTATGTTCCTGCAGCCACTAGAATTCCATTGTGTCTGTTCCTATAGCCAAAGTAGACAAAGTAGTTTCCTGTTTGTTTGCCCAGATTTTCATTTTCTGTCATGCACTTTAGCTTAGTATAGTTTTTGGCTGATGTTCAGCATTTATGTTATTTCTTTCCAAGCAATTGACTTTCAACATTATGTCTTTCTTAGCCATAGAATAAATGTGGCTACTTTGTGGTTCCTAGTGCACATACTGTGCTGACCCATTTCAAGTTCATGTCCCTAGGTTGACAAGTTAAATGCACTTTCATAGTGATTAAGATAGCTATTCAGGTTAGATGTCCAATCTCTAAGTCACACCTTTATGGGCTTAGTTGTTAAATCATTGTAGGAGGCCAACATTTTTGGTGCTATTGCCGGGGATCGTGTCAAACTAGGAAGATCTTTGGAGTCATTTTTTGTATTATTTCTTACAGAAGTATTTTTGAAGTGTGCTCTTAGTATACCCCTCATTTAGTAAGTAATGACCCACAATCTGTTCACAACATTCTTTGTGTGAGTTGGCTAATACTGAGTGTATACTGCATGCATAGAGGCAGAAGAAGAGATGCTTTAGGGAGATTCCTTCCTAATGATCCTATTCCTAATGATAGCTTAGTTGAGTATCCAAACTACCCAACAGAAGAAGAAGAGAATCCTTTCCTAATACATTCCCCAATTTGAATAGTTCTGAAACATCCTCTGAAGAGCAAGCTGCCCAAAACTTGATTGACAATCCATTTGCTTTGATAATCAGCCAAGCAGCTATGGCTGCCCAAAATAGACCTAATCAACCAACCTTTCCATTTCCTATTGCTCATCAAAATGAAGTGGATAACCTCAAGAACATCCCTGCTTCAGTTCTTCCCAAGTTCTATGGACTTGCAACAGAGGACTCAGACACCTTTTTGTTTGAATTTGATATCCTCTGTAGAAGCTATGACTACACCACTGATGCTCATAGACTTAAGTTGTTTCCTACTACCATGAAAGATGTTGCATTGAGATGGTTTATGGGTCTAGGTAGTGATATTGTCAATACTTGGGATGAGATGAAAGAGAAATTTCTTGAGAAGTATAAAGACTATTGTAGGGGTGGAGAGACGAGAGGAGATGATATTTTTAGAATCTAGCAGAAAGAGGATGAAAGTTTGGAGGATTACATCTCAAGGTTCCTGTTTTGTTTACAAAAATCTCCCCATCATACACTCAATGAGGAGTCTCAGAAACTACTCTTCCTCTGAGAAATAAGTGAGCATTGCATGGATGCCTTGGATTTGATGGGATAAGGAGATATTACCCAAGTGCCTTGGGAGGATATTAAGAAGATGTGCCAGAATTATTCCAGAGCAGCCATGAAGAAAGGAAGAGGTTACCATTCCCTTATGGGCAAAACCCCTACCAATGGAGTTTCAAGGATGGAGATAACTCACTTGCTGTTTGATTTTAAGCAAGATATCATAAATAATATGGCCACCTAGCTGGACACACTTCAAGCAAAGAAGAAGCAAGATGAGCAGAGGCAATGTTGGCAGAATATTGCCCTCATTACAAACAAAAGAAGAGGGAATGCAGATGCAAGATCGTAGCTAATATTGATAGTAAGTAGATTCCACCTGAGTTCAATCCAATCCAGGTTGAAGAAGATCAAGTCTACTATGTTGCACAAAGGAGTCCATGGAATCCAAGACAAGGTATGCCACCAAATCCATTATCATTTGTTGGACCATATTTCAATACTTATGCATCTGGTAACCAATGGAAACAACCATCTCCATCCAACTATGGAGGATATTCACCTCAACCTTGGCATAACCCTCCAAACACTTGGCAAAATTACCAAAACCCTGCACCCCAGTGGCAACAGCCGTAGGGGAATTGGCAGTCACCTCAAGGAAACTGGAAGCAAACATCTCAATGGAGGGGAAGACAACAATGGCCAAACTAGACAACTAATTACATGTAGCCACCTTCTCAGCCTCAGCAGCATGCTATAATGCCTCCTCTTGCTAGTTCAAATTCAAATACACCTAAACCTACTTAGTTACCAGCTCAACCCTCACCTAACCCAAATAACAAACCACAGTAGCAGCTGGTATATTTTGCTAATCCAAATCAATTCCATGCATATGTTGTAAGTGTAAGTGACATCTACCTGCATTCAGGAACTACCTTGACAGCTCCTTCCACACCCATTATTACTGAGCTTCCTGAGGAGGAAGAGGAGCCTTTAAATGCCCCCATTCAACCAAATGCACCTGAAAATCTTGAACCAGTCCCAATCAAGTAGACTGCACAAGAACCACCATTTCCATAAAGGTTGGAAATTGTAAAACAAAAGAGAATGAGGAACCCACCTTTGACATTCTAGAGCAATTGAAACATGTATGTGTCAAGATCCCTCTATTTCAGGCCATAAAAGATGTTCCTTTATATGGCAAAGAAATCAAGGAAGCATGCCTTAAGAAGTCAGGAAGAAAGAGGAAAGACCCCACTATGGTTCATGTGGTGGGACAGTTGGCTGACATCATGCTTGGCAAAGTGACTATTCCTAAATATAATGATCCAGGGAGTTCTGTGGTAGGAGTTGTTATAAATGGGATCCAAATAAGGAATGCTCTGATTGATTTGGGAGCAACAATAAATGTAATGACCAAGGATATCCTACAGCAACTAAATGTTGCAAACATGAGACCTATTCCCACTGTCCTACAGCTTGCTGATAGTTCTATTGTTAAACATGATGGGATAGTAGAGGACCTTGTGGTATCCTTGGACTCATGGGAATATCTAGCTGATTTCATGGTACTTTCTCTGAAAGCTCCATTGGGAGGGTATCCCATCATTCTAGGAAGGCCATGGTTAGCCACAATTGATACTTATATTGGATGCCGGTTAGGAGACAAAACCGTCTTTGATGGGAGAAGCACTAAAAATCTTGTTCTTTACCCACTTGCACATCCATCTCATGATATGGATAATCCTGTTTGGCCACATGTTGGTGAAGAGGCCGAGGAAGCTAATTCTATGGTATAGCTTATGATGTTAGGCAGAAGCTCTTTCATGCAGCTTCAAGAGGAAGATGAGGTATTGTCTAACATAATTTAGAATCATTGTGAAGTATAGGAAGCATCATCCTCTCATTCTATTGATCCAATGAAGACACTTATTCCCACTTTTCCTACAGCAATAGGTATGTCTCATACATTGCTACCACAAGAAATCAAGGTACCAAGCATTAGTGAAGCAACTATGGTAGAGTTAACAACTCAAGTGGAGATTTCAGAAGAAAGATATTTGAATATTAACAACAAATTGACTCAAGAACAACAACTGTCTTTGACAAACTTGTTAAAGAAACACAAGAATTCCTTTGCATGGGATTACCATGAGATGAAATGACTAGATCCCAGATTATGCACCCATAGGATTTACATAAGGGAAGATTGTACGCTAGTAATACTGCCACAATGGAGAATCAACCCTGCATTAAGAGAGATTGTCAAAGAAGAATTATAGAAGCTATTAGATGCAGGGTTTATCTACCAAATCTCAGATAGCCAATGGGTGTCTCCTCTAGTTCTCGCGCCTAAAAAGGGAGGGAAATGGAGAGTTTGTATTGATTACAGAGAATTAAACTCTGCCACCAAAAAGGATCATTTTCCCCTTCCTTTCATAGACTAGGTATTGGACTCACTTGCAGGAAAGCAGAACTTTTCCTTCTTGGATAGGTTCAGCGGTTACAATCAGATACATATTGCACCAGAGGACCAAGAGAAAACAACCTTTACCTATCCTTGGGGGACTTATGCCTACTCAATGCTTCCAATTGGATTTTGCAGTGCACGTGCAACTTTCCAAAGGGCAGTCATTAGCATGTTTTCTGATATCTCACATGATTGCATGGAAATCTATATGGATGATTTCACTACTTATGGTGCTACTTTTGATGAGGCATTGGAAAACTTAGGGAAGGTTTTGGAGAGATGTGAAGACCACAATTTGTCCTTGAATAGTGCAAAGTGCTTCATGATGATGTAGGAAGGAGAAGTGCTTGGCCACTATGTCTCTCCAAAAGGAATTCAGGTAGACCCAACAAAGATTGAAGTCATAATCAATCTGCCCATTCCTGCAAAGCAAAGAGATGTTAGAAGATTCTTGGGTCATGCAAGGTACTATAGACATTTTATCAAGGATTTTGACAAAATAGCAGCCCCATTGTATACTCTTCTCACTAAAGATGCTGAATTTGAGTGGAATGAAGACTGTAACAAGGCATTTTCTGATTTAAAGGCAACATTAACTCATGCTCCTGAACTCAAAAGGCCCAATTGGGAGCTCCCTTTCCACATCCATACTGATGCATCAGATTATACCATAGGGAGTAGTCTTAGGGAAAAAAGGAGCCATTGAACATGCTATTTATTTTGTTAGCAAAAACTTGCACGGAGCTGAGATCAATTATATAGTGACAGAAAAGGAAATGCTGGTAGTAATCTATGCCCTCAACAAATTCAGGCACTACATAACAGGCTATCAAATCTTTGTGCATACAGATCATTCATCCATTAGGTATCTCATGAACAAACCCATGATATCAGGTAGATTAGCAAGATGGGTGTTGCTAATGCAACAATTTGACATTACCATTGTGGATAAGCCAGGGAAGGCCAATGTTGTTGTAGACTTTCTTTCAAGGTTGACTACATCAGAGGACAATCAAGTCATTGATGACTTTTTCCCTGATGAACACTTGTTTTCCATCACTGTGCAAACACCATGGTGTGCTGACATAGCTAATTATTTGGTCACAGGGAGAGTCCCTCCTCATTTCTCTCCAAAGGAGAGAAGGGCGCTCATTGAAAAATCTTTTCCTTTTTCATGGATTACTGGATGTTTGTTCTACACTAGACCAGACCATGTCATGAGGAGATGTGTGAGGGAAGATAAAACATATGATATTTTGCATGCATGCCACAATGAACCATGTGGAGGACATTTTGCAGCCAAGAGGAAAACAATGAAGATTTTAAATACAGGTTATTACTGGCTAACACTCCACAAGGATGTAGGGAGATATACAAGGAAATGTGACAGATGCCAGAAGATGGGACAACCAACCAAATCTGATGAGATGCCCCTTTAGCCTCAGCTAGTGATCACTCCATTTGATAAGTGGGGATTAGATTTTGTAGGACCCATTGATCCTCCATCCAATGGTAAATCTTATATCTTATTTTGCACTAATTATGTAACCAAATGGGTAGAAGTTAAGGCCATGAAGCATGCAAGAGATAACAAGTTGTAAAATTTCTTTATGAGGAAATTTTCACATAGTATGGGGTTCCCAGAGAGATAGTGACTGATCAAGGAGCTCAATTCACCTCAACCCTAGTTGCAACACTAGTTAATGAGTACAACATAAGGCACAAGAAATCTACTCCTTATCACCCTCAGGCCAATGGCCAAGTTGAGGTGACTAATAGGGAAATTGAAGCCATTCTGACCAAAACTGTGGCTGTCCATAAGAAGGATTGGGTAAATAGGCTGCCAGAAGTTGTCTGGGCCTATAGGACAACCTAGAAAACAACCACAGGCTTCACCCCTTTTGAGTTGCTATATGGAAAGACAGCTATGATGCCCATTGAATTCAAACATAAGACTCTTCAGACTATAATAGGCTTGAGGATGGATATCTCTGAGGCATAAAAGGACAGAATCATGCAGCTCAATGCTTTGGATGAGATGATGAAAGAAGCCTTGCATCACATAGAGGTAGTGTAGAATTAGAGAATAAAGTGGCATGACAAATTCATCAAAGACAAGAAATTTCAGCCAGGTGACTGGGAACTACTCTATGACTCAAGGTATCATGATAATGCAGGAAAATTGCAGACAAGGTGGCTAGGACCATATGAGGTTGCTGAAGTTTTCCCCAATGGTGCTGTTCAACTCACCACCATTGACCTTGTCAGATTTATTCTACTTGTTGTATCACAAGCCAACTTTGAAGGATGAATTCTTGTAACAATTCACTCAATATGCAACTCCCAAACTTCCTGCAGCTAAAGACAACAGACCTAGTGTCCCTCCTTCTGGCTAACCAAGGTACAACACTTGTCATAATAAAGACTTCCACTTTTGTGGGGGTCCACTTCTTCATTGATTCACCCATCCACCCATCCATATCCATTGGGTTGTATCACAAGCCAACTTTGAAGGATGAATTCTTGTAACAATTCACTCATCATGCAACTCCCAAACTTCCTGCAGCTAAAGACAACAGACCTAGTGTCCCTCCTTCTGGCTAACCAAGGTACAACACTTGTCATAATAAAGACTTCCACTTTTGTGGGGGTCCACTTCTTCATTCATTCAGCCATCCACCCATCCATATCCATTGGGTTGTATCACAAGCCAACTTCGAAGGATGAATTCTTGTAACAATTCACTCATCATGCAACTCCCAAACTTCCTGCAGCTAAAGACAGCAGACCTAGTGTCCCTCCTTCTGGCTAACCAAGGTACAACACTTGTCATAATAAAGACTTCCACTTTTGTGGGGGTCCACTTCTTCATTCATTCACCCATCCACCCATCCATATCCATCATTCTCTCTTCCATCACGTTGCCATGATCTCACTTCATTCCACCTCACTTTATTCCTCTACACTTTCATTCATTGCTCAATGAATTTCTTAAAAGGTGACCGGTACTTTCTCCATCATTTTTGCAACTGATCTTCCAAAAATCAAGGTATGTGTGCATCAATTTGTTATCTCTTACTCATCTTTTAGTATATTCATTTAATTACTGTAAATTAATGTCGATGTTCTCCATAGCATGTAATTATTCCCTGCACTGTCAAATCAAGCATCACCATTCCGCATGTGAGGACACATGCTCAAATTTAGGTTGGGGGGAAGTGTGAATATTATGTCCACGTGTCTGTCCATGTTGGTTTATGCCAGCACGTTAGCAAAGTTTAAAATTGAGTTAAATTGAGTTTTGAGTGAGATGACGGCTTGTAAGTGTGAGGTGATAGCCTTCATTGATTACTCCTTAACTGCCTTTACTACTCTTGTCATAATCTTGAGTCCCCAAATAAGGAAAATTCATATGACATTGGCATTGGAAATTTAGCAGTGTTGCAGGAAGGTGAAGTTTAGCTTTTAGATAAAGATTGCAGGAAGAAAAACTTTGCAGAGTGATTGTTTATTTTTTGACAGCTAAATAATGGGAGGTGGGTTAATTCGAAATGAACCCTCGCTTCATGAAGTATTACTGCAGGATGCACCCAACCAGGTCGATTTTAGATATTTCAGGTGGTTAGATTATTGCTTGAAGCTAAATGGTTTTAATGAAGATGTTGCATTGGAATTTACCCAGACATTGTTTGAAGGTAAGGCCATGGCAAAAGGGTTAGAGGTATTGACTACTGAAGAAAGGATTGTAGAAGTTATAGGGTTGCCTACTGACGGTGAAAATTACCCTATTTCCAGAGATGCTAGGTCAGCTAGGTTTGAATTTATAGAACCTAGTGACCCTCCATTAAGTGTGGACAAACAAGGAGCCAAGAGAACCTCTCTGCCTAACCCATGGAAGAAAGTAGTTGTTCATGTTGTGAGGTACATTACTTGTGAAGGTCGTTACTCGAACCTACATTCTGTGCATTTCAAACTTCTAAATCATATAAGGCATGGGAGAAGAATGAATGCGCCGAACATGCTATACCACCTTCTCTATCATGGCAGCCGAGACCCAAAAAGGTAGGGCTAATTCTGTTTCCCACCATTTTTTGATCAAATTATTAGTTGAAAAGTCTCTGCATGATGTGTCTAACATGACTTGGGAATAATTCCTAAATATTGATCAAATTAGACCAAAGCATTTGTGACCTACAATTGTGCCTCAACCTCATAGGGCTAGGAGGAGAGTGAGTTCTATTGAAGCTACTCCTGGAACCTCAACTTTTGGCATAAACCCTCTTGTAGCTAAACAAACTATAGAGATTAGTTCTTCTAAGGCAGAGCATTCAGACAAAGAGAGTTCTTCTTTAGATTCTGAAGATGATGTTCCTCTTGGCAACCTAATTGAAACTAGGGCATAGAAGAAAGAGGTAGAAATAAGAAAGGGTAAAGCTAAAAAGTAAATTGCAGGAAAGGAAGTGCCAAGCTCTAAGAAACGGGCTGACACTATTCTTCCTATAGCCAAAGAAAAACATGAGAGCCCTCCTAGAAAATCAAGACTTGCTGGGCTAGCCTTTGGTGTGCCTCCATAGAGAAGCCCTAGGGCTGAAGAAACATCACCAGAAGATGCAAAGGCCCCAATGGGGCATGCAAACATTGAAGAAAAGGACATACTTGAGGAAGCAGCAAATGTAACATTGACAGACCTTGCTGTTGTCACTAAACAAATTAAGAGTCAGGGATATGAAGACAACCAAGAGTTCCTGCAGCCAAAATTGGCTGAACATTCAGGAACCCTATAGTTAGAGCTATATGAAGGGAAACCATCAGTGCCAGGAAAACTTTTGGTAGGAATACACAGGCCCTCTAATTTTTCAATGCATATGGTAGCTATGAATTTATGGAATGAGATGCAGAGGAGAGAAGAACAATGGAAAAAGGAGAAACACAGGCTGAAAGAAGAAGTTCAAAAGAAAGATGAAGAGATTAAAGATAAGAGCATAGAAATTGTGACTTTATAGGAGAGAGTGGATAATATGGCAGCCTTAGTGCCTCAGGTATTAGAGTGCAGGACTCCTCCAAGGGTCTATGCTCTATATTTGAAGGAGAAGTATCTTTCTTTGAAACTAGCAAGGATTGTTTCAGGTTTGAATCCTTCCATTGAAAGTCCTCTTGAATTTTTCAATGCTTATCAGATTGCTCCTCCTAAAATGAAGAATTTGTTGTGTGAATTCTATTTACATAATTATGTTGTGTCCCAAGATCATGATTGGAATCCCTTGTTGTATGTTGGGGATGTTCAATTAAGGGCATTTATGTCTTGGATACAAAATGAGATTAGTTGGGGACAACAGTTCAGGGCTTATAGGCAAACAAAATTCAACACTCCCCTATCCATCAGAGCTGAATCTAGAAATCTAGGGGGCATTTTCAATGATTGACACAAAATGCTTTATAGACCAAGCTATGGCAATAGAATCATGTCTGAGAGAGAAGCAATTTAAAGAGAATATGAGGAGATAGAAAACACTATAGGAGAACCTATAAAGAGATATTTGGCACAAAGGTAGAATAGTTTGATTGATGAACTAAAAAAAATGGAGCCTCACTCTCTGCAAAACTATGATGTAGCATGTACAAGAATGGATAGATATATGCAGATTGGGAGGACAAAGGGGCAATTTTGGCTTCCCTTAATTTTCCAACCACCTAGCCTATTATGGCTTGTGCCAAACTTCGGGTACTACCAATATGATATTGCTGAATAGAGATAAAGATGGAGCAAATTGGATAGACAACAAGAGTTCTATTGGGATCCTAATTCACGCACTGTAGAAACTGATATAGGATAGCTGACAATTGCAAATTTCAGGGCATTGACCAAACAGAAGAACAACCCTTCCTCTGTTGGAGGACCAGCAAGGTCTTAGGTTGGGGAGAGTGATGAGTCTAGTTTATGACTCAATTTTGTTAGAATTTATTATCCATTTGCTATAGTTATCATGGACTTTGGTACCTAGATCTTGATCTTTTTATGCTATTTCCTCAAAACCATAGATATTGGGCATAGGTTATTTCTTATAATCTTTAAATGACATTGACATGCTATATGAACTATCTATGTTAATTTTACATGTGGATTAATAAATGTTACTCTAAGAGAGTTACAAATATGCAATTATTGTGCGTACTAATATTGTTATGCAAATATAATTAGGAGCCTATAAAATTGAGGAAGGTGTTGTTAGTTGGTCACTTTCCATCAAAGTCAACAAGACGATCTTTCAAATGTCAAATGGAGGGAAGATAAGTGCCTTGTAACTGGTTGTAATTGCTTGTTGAGCGAATATAGGAGTTACTATTGTGCTAGATCTACATCAAAGCAAACATGCTTGACCAAATTCCACGCATGCATAACCTCCTCTCTACTTTCTATGGTTTCCCTAAAGTGGCATCCTCCTAATCTGTTGGAGTTGACCACCTTGCTAGGTAGTTGGTTTGTAGATTTTCTTTCTATAAATAAGACTTAGATGCTCCTTCTAAGGGGTGGATTAATCTGAGGTTGTACTCACATTATTAAGTTTTATAATTATGTTGCTTGTTTGTACTCATGTTTTCCAATGAATAAAATGAAGTTATAAGTTTGCATCTCTGATTTTACATTTATCTTAAGGGATACTCATCCAAGGGGGGCCACTTGGTGAGCATTCCATCCTTTAGTTTAGTTTAGTTGTTATTTTCTGTCAAGCAGTTAGTTAAAATCTGGCACTATATGTTCCTGCAGCCACTAGAATTCCATTATGTGTTTGTTCCTATAGCAAAAGTAGACAGAGTAGTTTCCTGTTTGTTTGCCCAAATTTTCATTTTATTTCTTGCACTTCAGCTTAGTATAGTTGTTGGTTGATGTTCAACATTTATGTTATTTCTTTCCAAGCAATTTACTTTCAGCATTATGTCTTTCTTAGCCGTAGAATGAATGTGGCTACTTTGGGGTTCCTAGTGCACATACTGTGTTGACCCATTTCAAGTTCATGTCCTTGGGTTGACAAGTTAAATGCACCTTCATAGTGATTAAGACAGATATTCATGTTAGATGTCCAATCTCTAAGTCACAGCTTTATGGGCTTAGTTGTTAAATCATTGTAGGAGGCCAACATAAGGTTCACAAGTTTGTGTTTTCACCGATTTACCGATCAACTGACATAGCGATGCAAAGGGGAAGGAATCAAGTCTTTGTTGGGAAAGTGGGTGGTTCACGAACCGAAAGGTTGTTGGTCGCCAAGTTCACTGATGAAGAGAAGATGAAGAAAGAAAAGATAAAGAAGGAAACAAGTGTCTTCGTTGACAAAAGAGATGGTTTGTGAAACATAAGGTTCACTGATGGGAGATTTTGTTAACAAAAGGAAAAGTCAAAGCAAAGGGACAAACAAAAAGAAACAAGGAAGAAAACCTAAAAAATGGCTAAGTCCAAGAGAATCCTAGATTTTTCCTTGTGTTTTTTCCCTTTGACAAAACTTCAGAGTTTCAACTTTTGTCCTTGATCGTCCCTTTCTTATCGGCTCTAAAATCTACCTTGAATAATCCAAAATTCATGTAAGTGTTGCAGATTGTCAAAGGTCGAGGTGGCGATCTTTCATCTTCTTCCAAGCAAGCAGAAGGGTGTGGGCTCGATGACCGAATTCTGTTAGGGCTTTAATTCTTCTAAGTGTTGTGGGCATCAACAAGCAGGAGGTGTCTTCTCTTTCTTTATTTCTGCAGTCAGAAGGTGGAAGGCCCAATCATTGAAGTCTACCAAGGTTTCAAAAAGTTTCTAAGTGTTGCAGGCATCAACGACAGGGAGGTTTCTCTTCCTCTTTTATTTTCGAAGACGAAAGGTGGAAGGTCCAATTGCCAAAGTTTGACGAGCATCAAAAATTTTATGTATTTTGGAATTAGGTAGTTATTTTCTTCTCTTCTAAAATGAACAATGTATGGTGAAGGCTCGATCTCTGAAGCCTGATGGTTTCCATTTGTTCCTTTAGACTTTGGAGATTAGGGCTTCCTTCTTCACCTTTTCAAAGGTCGATTACCAAGAGGAATCCTGATTGGTGGAAGCCTGATTGATCGGGGCCTAGCTGTTCTACCTTCTTTGATCCTTCCACTATTTAGAAACACGGGGACATGTGCCAACAACTTCTTGGATCGTCATTAATGCAAAATGGGTAGTTGAAATGAATGTTTTTATTGTAGTTGGTGGGGTTGTTGAGGGATTTCCCACCCATTTCATTCTTAGATCTGTGTTGTGAAGGCTATAAAAGGAAGATTCAAATTATTTCTAAGGGTTGGTCATTGAACCAATTGTCTGGTCTACGAGTGCCTCAGGTTGATTTTAGGGCTTTAAATCAAGCCAGTCTGGGCAGTGAATGGAGGAATGCATCTGATACAATGTAGGAAAGGATTGTAACACACATCTTCATGCAATGGTATGTATCCATGGCTATTTGCAATCATTTGAGGGAACACATGGTCATAGTTTTGTATTTTTCTTTCACCACATTTGCTGGTGCTATTGTAATAGGTATTTGATAATGTATGACAACAATTAAATCAATACAAGCTTTGTGTTGGGTCATTTCTTTGTTGTAAATGGATCATTGTAGTTTTTATCTAGACAAATAAGTATGTCCAGTGTATAAAATGTAAACTACGAAATGTATGTGAATGCATTTTAGTTTCCTGTTGATGCTTGTTTGATCCATTCCTCCCTCTTTATTGCTTATGACTTAGTTGCCCAATGGAATAGGCACCGGTCCATATTAGGGACAAATCAATCACCATTTTAATCAAATCCTCATCCTTTTAGTTGGAGTAGGAATAGGTTTAGTTTTGGTTTTACATGTTCATGGTTATGTTTTATAACTAGGCTAAATATGAAGTAATGCAAAACAACTCGAATCATTTGTGAACCATTAAAATGTATGCATGCACTGTGTATCTTGTGTATGTGAAGTTAAGTGGAGTCATCTTAAGGAATGTGATGTAGTTATTGTTAGTTTCAAGACAGACAACTGAGAGGGGGGGTGAATCAGTTGTCTCAAAACTTTCCTTTCATTAACCACTTATATCCTTTTGTAATTTAGCAACATAATAATAAACCAATCATAATGTAATAATTCAAGAACAGAAACACATTAACACATATAACACCAAGATTTTAACGTGGAAAACTAGGTTAAGGGAAAAACCATGGGGTGACTAACCCAAGATTGTATTCTCTGTTAAAAGAATAAAAGGAACAAAATGGCACATGCCAATTAGGGCTCACTACCTGAGCACACTACTCACAAGAGGCCCATTGCCTACAGGGGACACATTGTCTACAAAATAATAAATGTTACATACTTGAACTAAAGAATAGCATCTTCACCATGCTTGAGTCAGTTCCATTTAGGTTCAACACTTCTGCTCTGCCTTTCTCTCTTCTCCTTTCTACCACATACACATCTTCACCACACCTTTGAAATGACTTCACAACTCTTATTTATACAAGACATCGACTTTGGGATAATCATCAAAGTTGGCACAATACATACTTAGCTTTATTATAGAGAAAATACACAAATACAACTTGTCTTATTACAAAAGACTTCATGCAAATCACCACATAGTTAGCCACACATATCCAGGACTTCAATCTTCTTTGAGGAACACGTCATGCTTCACAGAACATCTTCAAGATCATTCGCAAGATGTGTAACTCATCTGGTTGGCCAAACTTAGGAAGAACATCATCACACGGAACTAATTCTTCAATTACGAGCTCAATCTTCAATGCGGACCACCAACATGAACTGGACACAATCCAGAGACCCCCACAAGCTTGCCTGAATCACCAAGAGCATCCACACTACTTCTACTTACTGAAATCATTCTCTCCTTCATCCAGAACCTCAAGAACATAGTTTGTCATTAATGTCATATTGGAATAGATGCTTGCGAACCTCCAGACCATGAACCAATTGAGTTGTAAATTCACATTTTCTTCCTAAACACTCCACCAAATCTACAGAACAGGATATTGCATTTGCAGATCTCACTAGACCTATTTGTGTCACTCTGTCACCTCTGAACACCTGCCAGAACCAGTTTCACTAAAGTGGCCATAACTTCTTCAAATCTTCATGTGGACCTCTCAAATCTTGACTGGATCATCTTTAGACACATATCTACAAACCCTTTGATGCGCACTCCCTGATTTCCATCTTAGCTAGGATATTTACTTCATAGAGCTTCATTATCTTCACTATTATTCTCTGTTTTTGATAGAACTAATTTTCTCAATATCCTTAGCACACAACTCATCCAATCCTTGACATCAATGCAATAGGAGTATGTTGACATCAATGACAACAACGGTTAGGCCCATACTTGCAACAGTTATATTTGGGTGTTAATGCATAGTACAATGATTAGATTAATCAGAGGCACGTGTAGCCATTTTGTCTTGACCTAGTGATAGCTTTGTGGACCAAGTGTACATTGGGTATGGCTATGTTTGTTTGTTCAAGTGTTCTATTTCATGCCTCTAGGGATATCCCTCCTAGGTCTAGCTAATCCTGAAGTGTAGAGGAATATACCCACTCCTATCTATTGACCAAAATCACCCTTGAGCTATTGATAAACCTCTTTCAATCACCTTGATGACACTCTTGGCCTGGGTGATTGTGAAATGTCTTAGGGTTTCAGGTTGCTGTTATTTTGGAAACTATTATAACCTAAATTTGCACCCTGTTGTTGAAGCTTTGACAGTTCCAACAAATTCAGTGAACATGGGAATGATCTCAATGTGTGGTACCTTGCGAACGAGATTAGACCTCTAGAGAAGGCTAGTTCCTCTTTTTGGACTTAAGGTCTAGAGAATGAAGCTAAATCTAATGTTTTTCTCATAAGGAAAAGAGGAAAGAGATACTGAAATTGAAAGGGGGTAATCCAACTTATTTAGAATGTGTTTAACTATGCCTGAATTAACACAAAAATGACTTCAAAATAGTAACAAACTCACACAAACTCAATTAAACTGTCGTAGAGGTTTGAGTAGAAAATTGAAACTACTAAAGGGGCCATTTTTCCCACAATACCAACATACAATTCTCAAATAAAAATAGTGTAAAGCTATAGAGAGAGGCAAAATGACAGTTTGTATTAATCAAGAAGGCTAGAAAGCCATTACAAAAGTAGAGAATTAGTTGAAGAGGAAATAGACACAAAATAACGATTTTACATTCATAGGCGAATAATAGTCAGAGACATCAAAGGCTCATAATTGAGCATAATGTATCCAATCCAATTCGTTCTTGCAAAAAAATACAAGGCTTGTAATTGCAATGAAATTCTCTAGCCAATGCAATGACCCAGAAAAAAACTAACATTTTTTTCATCTTTCTTACATGTATATATAGCTTTTACATCCATCGTGCAACAATAGGCATTGAAAATTAGTCAACAAATCGTGCCCATGTTGTATTCAATTTTGGCCCATGGCCTATCAGGAAATTCACAAAATTTAAGGAACGTCCATGCCCTGGTGCTGATTTGTCCTTGGAAGGACCTATAGAAGCATGGGCTAATAAAACACCTCATTCATTTATGGTATCTGCGCATTGAATTTCTTACACTGTTTTAGCTACTTGGATTACCTTGGCCTGCAACAATGGTGTCATCTATGGAAGCACATTTTAAGGCACCCAGAAAATCATGCCTTTTAACAGCCTTTACAACACTTTAAAGTATTTTAAATTTCTTTAAAATATTCTAAAGTATTACATCATATTACATGCTTTATTTTTACATTGATTTTCACTTTTCTAGCCTTTATTTTGCCTTATCGGCACAATCTCTTCATTGCGAACTTGGCTTGTTTCTCTTTTTCAGTGAAATTTCATTTTGTGAACCATTTCTTAGTTCCTTTATCTTTCATTTTGTCTTTCTCAATCACCTCATCGGTGAATTCTCACATTTACAAACTTCTTTCTCACTCTATCTTTCTTTATCTCTACTTTTGCCTTATCGACAAAATACCCATTTTAGGAACTTGGCCTATTCCTACCTTTGTCGATGAAATCCTCATTTCACAAACCACTTCTTGCTTCATTTGATTTTCTATAAATTTTTGTCTGATTGATCAATTTCACCTTTCACAAACTTGCCCTACCTTTGCTTTCCCTTTAGTCAGTGAAATCTCCACTTTGGGAACCATCCTTCCCTTTGTCTTTGCCTTAGTCAATGAATTCACCGATCGGTGAACTAAGAGGTTCACAAACCTTAAGATTTGCTGACAAAAGCCTTCTTTCTCTTTTCTTTCTTTTCTTTTCTTTGTCCATTCCTCCTTAGTTGGCAAACCTGCTGATCGACAAACTTAAGGTTTGTAGAAGCAACATTTTGCTGACTAAGGCAAACCTTTCCTTTTCTTTCACCCCTTGTCTTCTTTTCATTCATTTGTCAGCTAATTGGTTTGTTGGTGAACTTGCCAATTGGCGAACTAGCAGGTTTGCGAACCTTCAAGTTTTCTGACAACTGCAAAAATAAGCTAAGGAAAAAAAATAGTTAATTTTTTTTGGATTTTGGGGCAAAGATTCCTTCCATTTAAAGTAGCTCAGATTAGATTTCTTTGGTGGAAGGAAGGATTCTAAGGGACTTTTAGACTATTTTGGCCTGGAAAAAAAGTAGGATAACATTTTGGTGACTATGCAGGGGTGTTTGCCTGCTAAACACAAGGATCCAGTGAACTTATACAATCCATTGGGCACAGAGTCAAAAGGAGACTGTGACAACATGACCATATAGAACTAAAAATTGCCTCTAGAAAATAAAATAAAACAAACAACAAGGTGAACCATCTCCTAATGAGAATGCTACCTGTGCAAGAGCACTTATGGAAGGGGAACCTAAAATAGAAACAAAACTAACCTAAACCTAAACTAACAAAAAGGAAATGCCTTCAAACAAGGCCATTAACTAGTTTTTGAAAGTAACTGCCTTTTCTCAACAATTTACAGTGTTTTACATGCTTATGGGAAGTTAATAGGAGATGGGGAATGAGTTGACATATAACAAATTGATGAAACACTTCCCTAAGAATATGAACAAACTCACTTACCCACCCAAACTGATTAGGAATGTAGTTGCTAAGAGGTGGATAAATGGGTTGATCCTGCTCATTCTGATGCTCAACTTCATGCTCAGGGGTAAGAATGAAAAGTGGTGACTCTTCATGGTTGTCTCCAACTGGGCTAGATGCCTGATAGGGCATCCCATTGAAATGACATACAAATAAACAAAGTTGATCTCATGCCTCTTCCCTATTTATTTCTCTTGATGCTAGTCTGAATGCTTTAGCACTTGTGGCTCAACTAGAAATATTGCTGCCTCCACCTCATGAACAAGATGCTCATGATTTTCTAAACTAGGTTCATAAAATGAGCCCTGTACATGCTCGATGGAGAAATCTCCTCCACCAAGAAGCTGATATCCCTTTTGGGTAATCAAGAACAAATCTTTAATTTTTTCTTGCCCATGCTCAATCTTTACATCATTATCTTCTATGAAAGATGGGAGCTCCTCAAATAGGTCTACATCATCAACCTCTACATCCTTCAGCATAGGGCTAC
The DNA here is from genome assembly GCA_027924645.1 of Cunninghamia lanceolata. NCBI lineage: Eukaryota > Viridiplantae > Streptophyta > Pinopsida > Cupressales > Cupressaceae > Cunninghamia > Cunninghamia lanceolata. The sequence continues at coordinate 1,293,965 of BSBN01000937.1, read as the reverse complement.
TTACATGCCCTTCTTTATGAGCTAGAATCTCATTGTTATGCCTGAACTCACATGCCAACAACTTGCCATCATCTTCCATGTCCTTATGCTGCTCTAGAACTGCTGTTAATATTAGCGTCTGCATGCCTTCTTCATTTTCAATGTAACTGGGCAATTCATGAAATAGGGTGGCATCATCAACCTTCTTTGGAGCAATTTCCTTTGCAACCTCTCCAATGCCCTCATCATTTGACTACAACCCAACTAGATTTTACTTGAGCTGCCTCTACAACTGGACCTCTTCACCATGCCTTCTTTGCATTTTACTTTCATTCCTCTTGTTCAAAGCATGGGAAAACTCCCCAAATCAACTAAAGTCCATAGGGTTCAACCTTGCACCAGAATTAGCACTAACCTTGTGCTCAATGCGCTACTACTCATCAAAATGATCTGGCTTAACCTCTTCTTGCAACAAGTTTGAACCTTCAATTTTAATGGTGCATGAGGGCTCATAAATAGTAGGCTGCTTCACAACAGCCTCAAACACTTCTCTTTCTGGCTCATAAAACCAAGTATCTCGCTAAAAAACTAGTCTGTCCTTTAAGAGTGAGCTAGTGCCAGGACAAGAGGGCTAACATGGAATAGGGACTGGAAGGGTTTCTTGAGAGGGCCATTCCTAAGGAATAATATGATGGATTTGTGCAAGAATAGGCTTCCGTGAAGGCTGAGGGCCTCTGAAACTTGGAATTTTGAAATTTGAAAGTGGCTTCGGAGACTAAACCTACATAGAAGGGAGGGGCTTCTTGAAATTGGGGATGGAGGGGACTGATTGAGCTTCCTACCTCTCTATGTAGGCAAGCATTTGCCTTAACTACTCCTCAAATAATGTTGCAAGCTGCATTTTAATTTTCTCTCAGTAAGCTCTTTCCTCTGCCTCCATCTGTTGTTGTTGAAGATGGGATTGATAAGCAATCTCCTCTTGTTGTCACTCATGCTCCATCATTCCTTGAACTTCATCCCACTCCCTTTGGAAATATTAGAGTATCTCCATCACATCACCTTCATTTCTAATGCTAAAATGAAAGGATTCTTGTGGTTGATTATACCCCATATTTTTTTAATGTCATCCAAATGTTCCCTAAGCTCTAGTAGCTTATACGCGAGACCATTAAACTCATTGACATTTGCATTGTCAAGATTTTGGGATTGACTAGAAGGGTAGATATATTGATTAGGGGAAAAGGGAACCTCCTGAGGCTGATAGTAAGCATAAGAAGGGGTGGGAGGGAGGGAAGCATTATGAGGATGTTGATATTCTACAAGGGGTGTATATGGCATAAAAACATAGGCATTTTGGGCCTGAAATTGCTTCCATTTAAAGTACCTTAGATCAGATTTTTCTGATGGAAGGAAGGATTCTGAAGGACTCTTAGACTATTTTGGCCTGGGCAAAAAGTAGGATAATAGGAACCAACATTCTGGTGCCATTTCTAGGGAATGAACTAGAAGGTTGATTAGTTTGAAGCCCTAAGTAACAGTGATTTGCAATTGTGTATTTTGTTTGGGTAAGTTTAGACTCCCATCAACTTATGCAAACATTTTGGTGCTGATGTCGGGGATAGATTATTGCTTAGTTGAGAAGAATTCAAAGACTGCTGTTTGGAGAACACAGAATTATTTTGTGGCCTTGAAGATCAATCACACTTCAAGGAAATTCCTCTTTGGAAGAGGTAGTAAATCTATTGTCAAAGAACAAAAGTTTGTTACTACTGTCCCCTGGTTGCTGTTTGTGATTTGAATGCTCTATCTTAATGTGCAGTTGTAAAAGGTAAAATTTGGATGTTTTAGTTTTTGGTAGTTTTGGTGTATATCCTCCTTTCACCCTTTCATTCAAGGACCTAAGGTCGAGTTGCAACGTACTACCCTACCCTAGGTCACTGTGAGATGTAGGGAAACTTGGATTTTTATGATTTGATTGCCAATTATCTTCTCTTATGCTCAATTATACCTTAAAACCCTAATTATGCAAATACAACAACAAACAAATGAATAATAGAAAATACTAATACAGAAAGATGTAAAATGACAAATAACTATGCACCTATTTTTGGGGTTCTGAAGCAGAACAATCGGGGACTAAAGAGCAGGCGCCCAAGTCTAGTACTATGCTTTTTGTCAGGATCTACAAACAAGTCCTGCAACATGTTCCTGCTGTACTAAAGATTTTCCCATCATGAAACTTTGAGGACTAATGAGCGGGCACCCTAGTCCAGGGAGCTATTTTCTTCTCTAATCTGTAATTCTGACACTCTGTTGTACCCTCCTATAACTTCACTTTCTCTATATCTGACACTTGTAACCTATAATCATGAAAACTTTGGGAGGGGGTTGTGGTGTTTAGAGGCTTGCCTCAGTCAAGCCCCAGAGAGACATTCAAGCATTTTGAACACCATTGTTAGATAGGGAGTGTGTGCCCTTGGAAGGCAAAGGCAAAAACCAAATGATAAGTGCTTACAAACACAAATGATGTCACCTTGAAGTGAAGATCTCATGGGAGGAAGAAGCTCTTCATGCCATGAGGAGATGATTGCTCAAATCTGCAAATACAAACACATAGACAACACAAATCTAATATTGCAACACAATGAAATCCTTGAATTACCTTTGGAACACAATAGCTTTCTAGTAATCATCTAGTAATGCTCTAGTTTACAAATGAATGCCTAAACATGCTTTTATATGCAACTACAAACACTCTCACCAAAAATTTCATAATTCAAACTTACCATGTCGGCATAGGACCCAAACAACGGTCACAAGCCGACACCCAAAAATTGGGACTGACCCAAAATAGGGCAGGACTAGGGCACATGCGCCCAAGTCCTCCCCCCTATTTTGGTCAGGAATTATCTCAAATGGTCCCCCTAGGTACTATTTACCAAGACACTTAGGGGTTTTCTCATCGGGATGTTGAAATATGATGTAATATGTCCTAAATGCACACTAAAGATCTAGGAGCTAAACCTTATGAAGGAAAATCCCCCAAGGGGACATTTTTTGATGTTACATTTAGCTCCCACTTTAATGTATGTATAAATGCGAGGCCAATACATGCATTAAAGTACGGTCAACAAACACAGCAAACATGCCAAGCATAGAGAAGACACGCCAGACACATTGAAGACAATGACAGGCACGCAAAACACGGAAAAGATAGTTACAGTCATACAAAACATGGAGAATACACTGAATGCATAGAAGACAGGAATGAATTATTTTCTTTTCTTTTTCTCATATATATGAAATGTAGATGCAAGTACAAGAAAGTAAACAAACCTTCCATAATGCAGGATGTACTCATCACACAAGTCTTTAAACTACATATATGGGGAAACACATGCGCAAGACATGCCAAACCTCCCAAAATATAGGATGTACTCATCACACAAGAGTTTAGATTGCATATGGAGTAATAGACACGCCAAACAAAGTAAGCACACCAAAAACACACACTTTGATGACATAGAGAAAACACAGAAGACAAGCGATGGAGTGTTCCTATTTCTAGGTCCAACACCATCTCAGGCACATTATAGACACACACCAATGATTCAGCTTCGCCACAACAATCACCAAAGACATGTTTAAGGGTTGAATTACTCACAGAACCACTCCTCACCTCCACAGAGGACTTTTGGAAATGACAGGATGATGTAATCTGCTTCAACAAATACACCATCCCCACCTCCACAGAGGGTTTAAGATAAAAAGGATATACACAATATCCTGCCTCCACAGAGGGCTTAAATGATTGATTGATTGATTGATTTCAATAAAAATTAGAGTGCAAGATGTACTCATCGCACAAGTCTTTAAACTACACCTGAGGACAAGCACATTGCTAACATCTGCAATAGACAACTTACCTTATATATGCCCCCACCTTAAGGTGGTCGATATCATGCATCAATATCAAGCACGTTAAGGTAGATAGAAAACACACAAGGGAACACAAACTTTTGCAAAGCCCATGCCCCCCAGAGGTGACATGTACTTTACGATCGCCAAATCTTCCCACAAATACATCCCTGTAAGAAACATGTTAGTGTCCATATAATCATGATAAACAACAACATTAATGCATATGATTAACCACACAAAGAGCCAAGGTTATACTATGAATTCGGAGTTCAAGGATAACCGTGGGGCTATATCACGAAGATCTCTTAATCAAGTACCACCAAGACTAGATTCAAAGACAAACAAAGTGTGCAGAGCATCAGTATTGTTACGATTTGTAAATGAGATAAAAACATTATCAAAATCACTACGCGGAAAGCACGAGTGCTTCCACTAGCCAAGTGTTGGATAAGATATACAACCCCATCATCCTATTAGGAACTAAGTCCAATTTTTTATTTCTCATGAAAGGAATGCTAGGTCCGCATCAATATAAATGTTTTTCGTCATTTGCCTGCTAGATAGAAACACTAGAGGAAGGGAAACAATAAATAAGAGAGGAGAAACAAGTTTCTTAGGGACAGTCATGTAGGAGGGTGCCCCTAAGTCACCAACCACAATGCTATGTCCGTAAGACACAACACACAACAATGAAATTAGAGAGAGGCAATATAGAAGAATGATGATACAAATAGAAGAAGGTCACAGTAGAGGCGGTCTCCTGGTATCTTGGACCTTACAAGAGAATTAAGGGTCATCCAGGGAAGCCTAAATAACACATAACACATCTCAAGGGAAGCACATCACGAGAGAGATAAAAGGTTAGAGATACTTACCTATAGGATCTCATGGGCTAGCGGTCATCATGTAAATCATCGTCATCCTCCCACTCCCGAATTTTAGAGGAAAGTGGGACATAAGGTACCATAACCCAATTCTTGTCTTTGTTAGGATCATCTTTGTTTTGTTCAATGTTTGGATCAATGTTTTCTTGTTGAGATGCAAGGTTTATGGCATAAGCTTGTCTTTTTCTTCTTCTTTCTCTTGCTTTTCTATTTCTTTTTGTCTTACCACTTATCTCTTGTAAGATAGGGCTTTGTTCTTTCATTGATTTTTTCATTCTCAAAGAAGAAGCACCAGGGTCAAATCTCATTTGTCTAGGTGGAATGTTCTGTTGTCGACAATTACCTCCCAATTCTTGTAAGGATGGTGGAGGAGGAACCTCAGCATAGGGACCTTGTCCTTTCAGTCTATGGTTCTCTTCAAATGTGGGTTGCTTGTCTTTTGTCATTTCTTGCATAGAGGGACCATTCATTGGATGTAATAGTTTTGCTTTGTAATTTCTATAGCTCAAGAAGTTAGAGTCTGTTCGTAGTTCAGGTTTCTCTTCATATTTGTCCCAAGAGTAATCTAGTGTGTAATGTTTTCTTTCAACCAAAGGTTTATATTTATTGCAAGAGATGGTAATCACATGTCCCTCAAAAGGAAATTTTAAACCATAATGAATTGTTGAAGGGACAACTTTCATCTACTTTAACCAAGGTGATGTAGAGGCAAATTGGATAGGAGAAGATAGGTGAGAAAGACAAGTTTCTACTACACCCAAACACCCAAAATCAAAGGTCTTTACACAAAAGTGGGAACATCAGAAAGAAACTCATGGATCATCATGGAAATGTTGGTTTGGGATGTTAGGGGACCCATTCCATCCATTGGCTAAGGGAGACCAAACTCAGGATTGGTACTTCCTTCACAAACCCCCAAAATGGCTTGTAGCCCTTCAAAATGAGAACAATCCTAATAAATTTTGACTCACACCTCCAAATACAAATCTTAGACAGTTAGTAGATACCCATTATGGCCCCCTATCACATATCCCAAACTTAGCATGGGTTGTTTTGGACAGAATATCTCAACTAATAACCCTTCTCAATGACCTATAGCCCCAATTAGGCCAAAATTACAAAGAGACTACTATAGAATGCAAGACTAGAACTAAACCAAGGGTTTGAACATTTAGAATGCATGCCAAAACAAAGGATTTTGTGGGTTTTAGACTTCTACTCTCTGTTGTTCTCAAAAATGCATCTATGGTTCCTTCAATGTGCCTTTCAATTACACCTAACACATGGTTTTGTCAGGTTGTTCAATGAAAACTCCTCCTTTGCAAGTTCTCTACCAAAAAACCACCATAACATGCTCATATAGTCCTACCACCATCCATCCCACTAACCACAAGTGGATCAAATTAGTGGAATGGTAGAAGAATGCATATTCTCCTATTAAAACCCTAGAGGAGGGTTTCACAACCAAGTTTAGAATAAAACCTTATAACTCCCTTCAATGCTACTGTTAAGACACCAAACTACATTCAAATGATAGATAAATCAATGTGGTATCAAATCAAAACATGAGAGAATGATGACAGTCTTGTACCTTTCTATGGTACGGCCTGTAGCAACAAATAAATTTAGAAAATAGTCCCTAAAGAGCAGTCCGAGGAGAATGGTTATATCTTTCCTTGTAATTGATGTCAAGACACCAAATCAACCTTGTTTGAAAGCTATTCCATCATACTACATTCCCCAACAACTTTGGATCCATGACACATCCGTATAGGAGCAAGGTATAGCTAGATACAATGAAGAACATAGAAAAAGCAGAAAACTATTGTTTATTGTTATTTCCTCCAACCACAATGTCTTCTCCCCATACAATCAACATTGTAGGCTTTTAAAAAGCCTTCCCCAATCACCTTTTGATGGTTAGGAGGCAGTTGAGGTTGATGGATCAGTTTAACCATCGAATTCCTCTCTGCAACTACTCCTTAGTTTAGGACAGCAACTACCCTGTTTTAGCATTGCAACTAATTACAATTCTTCAACATAGTGGCATCGATGTTTATGACTTGTCAACACTTTACCAATGTCATTAAGTCTTTGGCAAGTCTACCACCTTTTGATACATGCCACAAAGGCTTACAATATGAAAAAATATATGACTGCCCTATGTGTTTATGACTGCCTTTTACATGCCTTAGAAAGGCTTACATACATGACTATCCCTTAGGACTTACAAGATTGCCTATTACAACACAAGAAAATGGTCTTCATGACCTTATTGAAACAACAAAACAAGATGATCATCAAAACAAGACCTTAGTCTTCTTGGTGCTCCTGCACCATACTCCCCGGGTGGAAAGAGAACTCAAGTCTCTTGAGGAAGTAGATCAGCAATGGTCACACCATGTTTCAAGATGTCTTCTTCACTCATCCAAGTGGCATCTTCAATAGGCAAACCACTCCATTTGACAAGAAAATATTTGTATGTCTTCTTCCTAGTCTTCTTCAAGACCTTGGTGTCAAGAATACATTCCAACTTCAATGTCTGATTTGGTGGAAGACCCTTGACCCAATCTTCATCTCCTGCTGCTGTCATATCTGCCTCTGAATCTACATTAGAATCACCTTGGAAAGGGAACAAATCTGAAACATTGAAGATAGGAGATATGGCCAAGCCTTGAGGAAGTTCAATCTCATAGGCATTGGGCATGTTGGTGCCCACTTAGGGTTAGGGTTTCAAGCTAGAACATTTGCAGGTTTTTTCATTCAAACCCTAAAAATTCTAAGTCCCAAGGTCTTGCGCTTTATCTTTTAATTTTGCGTTGACCTCATGTAGCAAGTTACCAATCAATTAAGTTGTATTCTTAAGCCTTTGCACTCATAGAATGACTGGCCCCCTTGCATAGTGTAACCCTCCTTTTCCCGTCACCAAAATTTAACATCGTTGAGATTATGTCTATCGACAGCCAAGCGAAATGTCCTTCCGATGGCCGATGAGAATACAACGGAGTATACAAGGCTGATTGTATGTTTGAGTATACAAGGAAAAAAGTATTCAAAGGTTCTATCAGCGTGACATGTCCTATCAGCAACTAAGTCTAAGGTTCCTTCGACAAGGCAATAAAGATGCATGCATGGCAATAACCAAGTGGTGGGGTCCACTGTTGTATGTATTTTCATATGCATACTGGGTTTGTATGTGGCGTTTGGGTACATTCTTGGAATATTCCATCGCAGATTCTACAGTTGTATCACAAGGTTTGTATGTGGTGTTGTATATTTGATAGATAATAGGCAAGATACAATGCAGACCTCAAAGAAGTTTCAAATCGGGCTAAAGTGGTGGTCAGGTCCGTAGGTATGTGCAAGGCTATTTGTATGTCCAAATATACAAGGGAGATGTACAAGGCCGACATACAAGGGGGACATACAAAGACAATATACAAGCAGGCATGTACAAAGCAGACACATCAAAAAGGTTAACTGCATTGGTGAAGTGGGTGAAGTCTGCGGGTTGTATATTGGGATTGCATGTTCCTAATATACAATCGAACATACAAATAATAGATACAAAGAAATTTACAATGAGGGAGCGGTCAAAGTCAGCAATGTTCAAAGGGATGGTGGGCCTACACAATTGTATGTTCCATGGGTTGTATATAGTGCATTGTATATGTAATATACAATGTGAGATGCAAAAGAAAAAGGTACATGTTGGATTTCAAAGGTAATTTTAATCCGATCTATAGGTGTGCTGAAATCCGTGTTATATGTATATTGCATTTGCACAATGCAATATACAAAGTGGTGATACAAAGGGGGAGATGTAAGCTGGACCCAATAGTGTTTTCAAATATGTTTCATAATGTTTTGGGGTTTGCCTTGTATGTAAGGTGATTGTATGCAACTACGAATGCAAGAAAGATACAATGGTCTTCAGTGTGACAAGTTTTGTCGGTGAACATTTCCAAGGTCATTCCGATGGCCGATGGAGAGGCAATTTTTCAGTGATACCGAACCAATGGTAGATTGCCATGTCCAAGTCAGTTGCATGTATATGCATTTGCATATACAAGGATTTGAGAGCGAAAAAGGTAAAAATGTATGATGCAATTAGAAAAATCAAATGGGCATAGCTGCCTGCATGGCAGGATTCTATTGGTTGACGACTTTTTAGTGTGTTTAGAGGCCACTGATCTTGGCGATAAGGACGAAATCGATAGCCAGTTTTAAATTTTCTAAACGCGAAGGATTTCCTGTGCATGCAGTCACGTTTCAGGCGGGAAGGGAATTTCAAAGCACGCAACCGCCGTGTTTCCAGAGGACGTGGGTAGGTTGGCCATTAATGGCAAATTATAGAGGTATGAATCTTGATGGACAACCTAGCTACCATAATTGATATGAAAACCTCCAGGAGGCTGTATGACTCCCATGTTCAACAACTCCTTCCCTCTCCCTCTCTATGCTACATTGAGTGTTTTGGGCGCCATTTTGATTGTGCACAATTTCTGGTGAAATTTTGAATTGGCCATGTAATTAATGCTGAGTACATGTTCTTGCGATATAGGAGAACTGTGTCATTCATTTGTTGTGTGGAAAACTAGACAAATTTTGGTGGGATAATAAGATACAGCTTCGCTGGTGGCTCTGTTTTGGTGTCTTGTGAGTTTATGAAACATATGTTGAATGTTCTATGCATAATTTTGCTGGTTTCATGTTGTTTTTATATGAGAAATGCTTTTTTGCATGTGTTTAGTTATTTGTCTCCAAGTTGTGGGCATCTTTTCTTTTGAATCAAAATAGCTAAGGGTTATTTGGGATTCAGGAACATAGATTTTCTGTGTTGAATGTCTAATCTCTTACTTTTTTTTAAGGAACAAATTAAATGTTTTAGGTTAAACATTGAGAAAAGTCTATTGCAATAGGGATGCCATCAAGTATGAATGACTAAATACTCAGTCTTGGGAAGTATCTGTAAGGCAGAAACTAAACATTTTCCCCTTGAAGCTCAGTTGTTGTTCTGGGTTTATGGTAATCATTCACATGTGTATGTCTATTGACTCCGAGCCCTGAGATAGGCACCAGTCTAGTCTTGTATTGAGGTTACAACCCAAAGTCCCAGTCTTACATCCAAATACTAAATACAAATCCAAACTTCAAATATAACCTTTTAGGACATTTAGAAGTAGTTTAGGACCAAAATCCTCTAATTCACAACTAAGCATAAGGCCCAAAGCTAGCCCCTTTGCACTTATTCCATAGTTTTGGTCTATATAAGAGAGGATTTATCTGCTCAGTGTCAACATTCCAGCAAGCCCATTGATATATTTCATGGATATTGAATAGGGAATACCCCCTTGGTTCTACAAAGTCTAAAGAAGAAGAGGAGATATTTATAGAGTCTATCTCCTGTACTATTGGCCCCTGGCCCAGAAATCCTATTGATCAATGATGGCTACCTTGTAGGGATGACTAGGGAGCATCCAGTTGGGAAAAACCCCAACAGGCCCAAACTTGTGCACAATCCTGCATGGTCCTATCTTCTTCATGAGGAGTTTTGTTGGCTGCCCCTTAGGAAGTCTTTCCTTCTTCAAATGTGCCATGACCAAATCCCCAACCTTGTATTGTACATCTCTCCTTCTCTCATTGGCTTTCTCCTTGTACTTGTCATTATTCTTTTGAAGAGTTTCTTTGACATTATCATGGATGTCTTTCATGGCCAATGCAAAGTCTTCACCTTCAGCACTTTTCCTTTCCAATCCATGGAGATCTCTCAATTCAAGAATACCTCTTGGATGAATGCCATAAACGATCTCAAATGGACTCCTTCCTATGCTCCTATTGGTGGAATCATTATAAGCAAACTCTACTTGAGGGATGATCATATCCCATGCCTCTCCATGTTGTTTGGTAAGACACCTAAGAATATTTCCCAAGGACCTATTCACCACCTCAATTTGGCCATCAGTCTAAGGGTGATAGGCTGAAGTAAATGACAATTGAGTGCCCAACTTCTTCTACAAAGTGCGCCAAAAATTGCCTACAAACTTTGGATCCCTGTTAGTCACAATGTTAAGAAGAAAACCATGGATTCTAACAATTTCTTTGAAGAACAAACTAGCAATGTGAGAAGCATCATTAGTGCATTTACATGGCAAGAAATGAGCCATCTTACTGAATCTATCCACCACAACAAATATACTATCAAAGCCTCTTTGAGTCCTAGGAAGACCCAATAAAAAATCCATGCTAATATTTTCCCATGGCCTATTAGGAATAGGAAGTGGCTGATATAGACCAACATTAGATGAAGTACCCTTTGCCCTTTGACAAATACTACAACATTCAACAAATTTTTTAATATCTGATTGCATTTTACGCCAAAAATAAAACCTCTTCACTTGATCCAATGTTTTATCCAACCCAAAATGACCTCCTAGTCCACCACAATGTTTTTCCTTTATGATGTTCTCCCTCATAGAACACCTAGGAACACATAGTTGGCTTCCTTTGAACAACAACCCCTGCTGCAACAAAAACTTAAAAAAATAAGAATGATAAGAGTCTAAAAATTTTGAACAAACTTCATATACCTCCTTGAAATCTTCATCATCCTGATACATGTGTTTGAGAGCATCAACCCCTACACTTTGCAATTGAATTTCATGAACCATACACACCCTTCTACTCAATGCATCTGCCACTTTGTTAGCTTGTCCCTTCTTGTGTTTGATTGAAAAAGTATAGGCTTGGAGTTGCTCAACCCATTTCATATGCCTATGATTGAGTTTCTCTTGTGAATTCAGAAAACTAAGTGCATGGTTGTCAGTATAAACAATAAATTCTTTTGGTAAAAGATAGTGCCTCCATTTTTTCAAAGCTTGTACCATTGCATACAATTCCAAGTCATAAGTAGAGTACTTTGTCTTAGCATCATTCAATTTTTTACTAAAGAAAGCAACAGGCCTACCTTCTTGACTTAGGATAGCCCCTATAGCAAGGTTACTAGCATCACATTCCACTACAAACAACTTGTTAAAGTTGGGCAAAACAAGTATGGGCTGTTGTGCTACCTTTTGTTTCAGAATTTCAAAAGAATCATTGGCTACCTTTGTCCACAAAAACTTACATTTCTGCCCCCCTTTGATGGTATCCAAATTTGGTGCACAAATATGACTAAAACCCCTTATGAATTTCCTATAAAATATTGCCAAACCATGAAAACTTTTCACATCACCTGCTATTTTTGGAGTTGGCCATGACAAAATAGCTTCTACTTTTGTTGGATCCATCTTCAAACTACCTTGTGAAATCATAAAACCAAGATAGGTGAGTTCTTCCTTCATGAAGACACTCTTTTCCATGTTGATCATCAATTGTTCATCTAGTAACTTCTTCAAAACTTGATCCAAATGTTGCAAATGCTCCTCCTTAGTCCTACTAAAAACAAGAATGTCATCCAAGTAAACTACAACAAATTTGCCAATGAAATCCTTCAACACTTCATTCATGAGATGTATAAAAGTACTTGGAGCATTAGATAAACCAAATGGCATCACCAAACACTCATAAATACCCTCATTTGTTTTGAATGTTGTCTTCCATTCATCCCCTTGTTTGATTCTAATTTGATGATACCCACTCTTAAGGTCAATCTTAGAAAAGTATCTAGCCCCACCCAAACGGTCCATTAGGTCCTCAATTCTTGGCATAGGGAACCTATATCTTATGGTAATTTTGTTAATGGTTCTAGAATCCATGCACAACCTCCATTTACCATCCTTTTTAGAGGCTAGGACTATTGGGACAGCACATGGGCTAAGACTCTTTCTCACCAATCACTTATCCAACAATTCTTACACTTGTTTGGCAATCTCTTCATTTTGTGAAGGTGTCATCTTGTAGGCTGCTTTGTTTGGCAAAGTAGATCTCGGTAAGAAGTCAATTTGATGGCTTGTGTTCCTAATAGGTGGCAACTCATTAGGCATTTCTTCTACCATAATCCCCTTATACTTCTCTATCAATTGTTGCACCTCATTAGGAACTTCTTCCTTACTAGGATCATGCAAACTAGGATTGTTTTTAGGCTTCAAAATCAAAGCATACCCTTGGGTTCCTTCCTACTTAAGGGAATCTAGAAACTCCTTACCATTCACAATCATGACACTTGACCCAACATTCTTTTCTACATGCTCATCAGGTAATGGATACATTCTATACTTTCTACCATTCTTAGTTATGATGAAAGAATTAGTTTTACCATCATGTTGTGATTGAACATCATATTGCCATGGATGTCTTAACAACAAATGAAAAGCATTTATAGGAATTACATCACACAAAATTTTGTCCTTATATTCTCCTATCTCAAATTCAACCCATGATTGTTCATCTACCAAAACTTGTTGCCCTTTATTCAACCATGATACTTTATAAGGATTAACATGAGGAAGCCTTTTCAATTTCAACTTGTCTACCATTTCAATGGAAACCAAATTTTTAGTTGAGCCTGAATCAACAATTACCTTGCAAATCTTACCATAGGCCTTGCATGTTGTCCTGAACAATGTCTTCCTTTGAGGGGGTTCTCGTGTTTGAGGCACCTTCAACATGGTTCTTCTCATCATCAAACCTTCTCCTTCATGGACCGGAGCTGCACTTCCAATTGGATACTTGACACTTTGGCAATCTTCCTCTTGGATCAATTGGTTCCTTCTCTCTCCTCCATGAGAGCTTGAGGCTTGCTTTTCAGGACACTTGAAGGCTGGATGTCCCACTTGGTTGCAATTGTAGCACCTTCCTGTGAAGACATTAGGACCTCTCCCTAGTCCACCAAATCTACCTCTTCCATTAGGCCTTCTTCCTCTAAAGCTTCCTCTAGAACTTGATTCTCCACTTTTCTCTTGGGAACTAGATTCCCCTTGGCTTCTTTGGAACCAATTTCTGCCCCCAAAATTGCCCCTACCTCTAAAATTTCTGCCACCTCTTCCTCTATTTTGCTGCTCACCTTTCCTCTTCAACTTCTCTTCAGCCCTTAATTCTACTTGAATGCATTTTTCCATGGTTTCAGGGGTTAATAAACTTATCTCATCTTGAATATTAAACCTCAAACCATTTAGATACCTTGCTACTTTGGCTTTTTCATCCTCCATGTACCCACAATGAAGAGTGTATTTGTGAAACTCCTCGGTGTAAGTAGCCACATCCAAATCTCTTTGCTTGAGATTTTACATCTTCTTGTAGATCTGCACCTCATAGTCTGATGGAAGGAATTGGGACTTGATCCTCTCCAACATTCTACTCCATGAAGAGATCATACTCTTCCCATTCTTTACCCTCTCACCTTGGGTGTAATTCCACCATGTATGGGCAACACCTTTGAGTTTAGTTTTTGCAAACTTAACCCTCTTGCTTTCAGGAACTTCTTTGTATTCAAAGTAGTTGTTTAGAGCCTCAATCCACTCCATGACTTCATCAACATTCATCTTCCCACTAAACATGGGAATCTCCATCTGAGCCTCTGAAGAATCCTTGCCAATTGCCTTGATGGCTTCAAGGAAATGCTTTTGATCAGCCGGTACCTCTACCTCTTCTTGTTCTTGTTCTTCTTCCTCTTTCTCTTCCTCTTCATCTAAACCTTCATCTATCCTCTTCCCTATCCTCAATGCCTTCAACTTTGCTTGGAGTGCTTCCTTGACTACACTTTTGATCTTCTCTTCCATCTCCTTGAACTTCTTGACCACTTCGGTGGTCATCCCCTTTGGAGGCATATTGCTAGCCTCTCCTTCACTCTCTTATGTTGACATATACTAGGCCAATAATAGAACCTTTTATGGCTCTAATACCACTATGATGTAGAGGCAAATTGGATAGGAGAAGATAGGCAAGAAAGACAAGGTTCTACTACACCTAAACACCCAAAATGAAAGGTCTTTACACAAAAGTGGGAATAGTAGAAAGAAACTCATGGATCATCATGGAAATGTTGGTTTGGGATGTTAGGGCACCCATTCCATCCATTGGCTAAGGCAGACCAGACTCAAGATTGGTACTTCCTTCACAAACCCCCAAAATGGCTTGTAGCCTTTCAAAATGAGAACAATCCTAATAACTTTTGACTCAGACATCCAAATACAAATCTTAGACAATTAGTAGATACCCATTATGGCCCCCTATCACATATCCTAAACTTAGCATGGGTTGTTTTGGATGGAATATCTCAACCAATAACCCTTCTCAATGACCTAGAGCCCCAATTAGGCCAAAATTACAAAGAGACTACTATAGAATGCAAGCCCAGAACTCAACCAATAGTTTAAACATTTAGAATGCATGCCAAAACAAAGGATTTTGTGGGTTTTAGACTTCTACTCTCTGCTGTTCCCAAAAATGCATCTATGGTTCCTTTAATATTCCTTTAAACTACACCTAACACATGGTTTTGTTAGGTTGTTCAATGAAAACTCCTCCTCTGCAAGTTCTTTGCCAAAAAACTACCATGACATGCTCATATAGTCCTACCACCATCCATCCCACTGACCACAAATGGATCAAATTAGTGGAATGGCAAAAGAGTGCATATTCTCCTATCAAAACCCTAGAGGAGGGTTTCACAACCAAGTTTAGAATAAAACCTTATTTCAATGCTACTGTTAAGACACCAAACTACATTAAAATGATAGATAACTCAATGTAGTATCAAATCAAAACATGAGAGAATGATGACATTCTTGTACCTTTCTGTGGTATGGCCTGTAGCAACAAATAAATTTAGAAAATAGTCCCTAAAGAGCAGTCCAAGGAGAATGGTTATATCTTTCCTTGTAATTGATGTCAAGACACCAAATCAACCTTGTTTGAAAGCTACTCCATCATACTACATTCCCCAACAACTTTGGATCCATGACACATCCATACAGGAGCAAGGTACGGCCAGATACAGCGAAGAACATAGAAAAAGGAGAAAGCTGTTGTTTATTGTTATTTCCTCCAACCATAATGTCTTCTCCCCATACAATCAACATTGTAGGCTTTTAAAAAGCCTTCCCCAATCACCTTTTGATGCTTAGGAGGCAGTTCAGGTTGATGGATTAGTTTAACCATCAAATTCCTCTCTGCAACTACTCCTTAGTTTAGGACATCAACTACCCTATTTTAGCATTGCAACTAATTACAATTCTTCAACATAGTGGCATCGATGTTTATGACGTGTCAACACTTTTCCAATGTCATTAAGTCTTTGGCAAGTCTACCACCTTTTGATACATGCCACAAAGGCTTACAATATGAGAAAAGATATGACTGCCCTATGTGTTTATGACTTCCTTTTACATGCCTTAGAAAGGCTTACATACATGACTGTCCCTTAGGACTTACAAGATTGCCTATTATAACATGGCACCATGACTCTTATTACAACACAAGAAAATGGTCTTCATGACCTTATTGAAACAACAAAACAAGATGATCATCAAAACAAGACCTTAGTCTTCTTGGTGCTCCTGCACCACAAGGGTGTCCCAATTTAATGTGAAAGTGGTTAGAAATGGGGATAATGTCAAACCATTGTTCTACATGTTTTTCAAATACAGTTACCAACAATGATATCTTACCCAAAGGTTTTACAAAGGTTCCCTTATGTTTTTTAATCATCATGTCTGAAGGGTCATAAGATCCTTACATCAAATTATGTAAATAGAGGAACTCTTCCATGGAAACATTAGTCATGCAATTAGGATCAATAAGGGTTCCATCCATGGGGTTTCCCATTATTTTGACAGTGATGTAGAGATGTCTGTTAGTATCTCTGATTGTTCTATCATGAGGTGTAAACACAATTTCAGGTTCAGGGACCTTTCTCTTCAAGTAAGGTCTAGGAGGGAACCTATTGTTGTTATTGAGATTAGAGGCCATGTTTTTATGCTCAAATTAATACCAAATCAGATTTTAAAAGTTCTTCCAAAAGATATGCAAAAGACAAGTGCAAAATTATATGCAAAAATGACCTAAAATGCTTGATTTTTTGTACTTTTTCAATGCCAATAAGTGAAATCAAAGGTGTTATAAGGATTTTGATTAGGGGAAGCAAATTATATTTCTGATATCAGTCTAATTCAGCAATAAGATCTTTCACAACACACCCTTGATGCAAATCTAAGGTGATGATAGACCAAAACCTAGTGAAAATACACTAAATTAAGTAGTTTTTCACCAAATCTCAATGCCAAAGAGCATGACAGATGGTGTTGTGAGGAAAATGATGATGAACAAAAAATTATATCAGTAATAACAGCCACATAATTCCAAAATATCCATCACAACACACTTATAGTGCCACTCAAGGTCAAACCCTAGTGAAAATATAACAAAATTAGGCAAATTTTCATGGTTTTTCAATTCCAAGACCTAGCCAAAGGGGTGTTGTAAATAATTTAAGGAGGTACAACAAATAATATCAGTGATATCAATCACCTACAACATAAAATTTCTTACAACATGCTTAGGGTGCAAATTTGGCCAAACCCTAGGGCAAAAGTAGCAAAAATAGGTCATTTTTCACCAAATTTTCAATACAAGAGGCCAATAAAAAGGTGTTGTAAAGAATTTTAGGAGGGGAAGTAGATAATACCCCTAATTTTAGCTAATTAGTGTAAAAATATTCTTTACAACATGCCTTTAGTGCAAATTTAGAGAGTCGATAAGGCCAAATCTAGTGAAAATCAATGTTTTGCACGCTGATATATGATGAAAATTACATGCTCTCAGATTTGAAAATTATTTCCATGCTCTAACATGCAAAATACAAACTGTGCAAATCTAATGAAAAATCAATGAAAATGCTAGTTTTTTTTTCTTGAATTTTTCTATGCAAAAATGCAAATTTTTGAAATCTAAATGAAAATTTGTTCTAAAATGAAAGACTGTAGACAAATGCAAATTTGAATGAGCCTCTAAAATCAGTAGAAAAATCTGAAACAAGATTTTTCCTACAAACCCTAGATTTTGGAATTACTAGGTTATGCAAAATTGACAATTTTCGACAAAACCCTAGCAATTTTATGATGAAAATGCAATGCAAACTAATGAATTTTTGTAATTTTCTGCAATTTAATTTAGATCTAATGCAAAAATCATAAATTTGATGAAATTCAAATTAATTGATGCAAAATAGAAACCCTAGCATGAATTTTTTTTTGAAATTTTCCAAATTTTCAATTTTTTTGTAAGTTTTCCAATGCAATAAGATGAAGGACTATATGAATGAATGAAATTACTATAAATTTGAAGCAAAACACTCAGCAAGGTACAAATAAGTCTAATAACATGGGTTCACCAAAATGTAAAAGATAAAATTTGGATATTTTAGTTTTGGGTAGTTTTGGTGTATATCCTCCTTTCACCCTTTCATTGAAGGACCTACGGTCAAGTTGTAATGTACTATCCTACCCTAGGGTGCTGTGAGATGTAGGGAAACCTAGATTTTTATGATTTGATTTCCAGTTATCTTCTCTTATGCTCAATTATACCTTAAAACCCTAATTATGCAAATATGACAGCAAATAGATGAATAACGCAAAATGCTAAATGATAAATAACTATGCATGTATTTTCAGGGTTCCAAAGCAGAATAGTCGGGGACTAAAGAGCAGGTGCCCAAGTCTAGTACCCTACTTTTTGTCAGGATCTGCAAACAAGACCTACAACCTATTCCTGTTGTACTGAAGATTTTCCTGTCATGAAACTTTGAGGACAAATAACTGTGCATGTATTTTCAGGGTTCCAAAGTAGAATAGTCGGGGACTAAAGAGCAGGCGCCCAAGTCTAGTACCCTACTTTTTGTTAGGATCTGCAAACAAGACCTACAACCTATTCCTGTTGTACTAAATATTTTCCTGTCATGAAACTTTGAGGACTAATGAGAGGGCGCCCTAGTCCAGGGAGCTATTTTCTTCTTTGATCTGCAATTCTGACACTCTATTGTACCCTCCTGCAACTTTACTTTCTCCAGATCCTATACCTGTAACCTACAATCATAAAAACTTTGGGAGGGGGTTGTTGTGTTTAGAGGCTTGCCTCAGTCAAGCCCCAGAGAGACATTCTAGCCTTCCGAACACCATTATTAGATAGGGAGTGTGTGCCCTTGGGAGGCAGAGGTGAAGATCTCATGGGAAGAAGAAGCTCTTCATGCCATGAGGAGATGATTGCTCAAATATGTAAATACAAACACATAGACAACACAAATCTACTCTTGCAACACAATGAAAGCCTTGAATCACCTTTGGAACACAATAGCTTGCTAGTAATCATCTAGTAATATTCTAGTTTACAAATGAATGCCTAAACATGCTTTTAAATGCAACTACAAACACTCTCGCCAAGAATTTCATAATTCATACTTACCGTGTTGGCATAGGACCCAAATAACGGTCACAAGCCGACACCCAAAAATTGGGACTGACCCAAAATAGGGCGGGACTAGGGCACGAGCATCCAAGTCCTCCCCCTATTTTGGTCAGGGATTATCTCAAGTGGTCCCCCTAGGTCCTATTTGCCAAGACACTTAGGGGTTTTCTCATCAGGATGTTGAAATATGATGTAATATGTCCTAAATGCACACTAAAGACCCAAGAGCTAAACCTTATGAGGGAAAAGCCCCGAAGGGGACATTTTCTGACATTACAATAGTAGCTGGCAAAATAAAGGTACATGGTTTTTTTCTTACTACATTTGAAGATTGTTGTTCCTGTGATGTTGAAGGAACAAATTTGTATACCTATATTTTTTGCGCATCATTGTAGGATGTTTTAGTCATGGCCAATTGGTATGAACGTAGATACCCTAGGGATGCTATGTCATATGCATCTTCTTACGTATTTGACCCTAGGAATTATATTAGAGTGGATTACCGTGACCATTTTGACAATGCATTTTATAGTCATGGCTCTACATGTTATACAAACCCAAACCCATATGCACCCATGCAAAATCAAAATGACCCTGCTAGGCTGTAAGTTGAAATTGGTAAAACTAAACAGCTGTTAGAGTTCTTCTGGGAGCAAGTAGAAGAAATTGAAAATGATTTTAAGTTGCTAGAGTCTAGGGTGCAATCCAATGCTTTCCCCGTTTCCCTTCAAAATAAGAATTCTTAGTCCCTTTCTATTCTCTTGGATATGATTTACAACCATTTGGACCTCTCATGTGTTGATTACCAAATGATGAGTATGCCAACCAAGGTCTATAGTCAGTTTCCCAAGTTTGATGGGTACAATATTTGGGAAGGGGACACACATGCTGTTTCATTTTCAGAATTCATGGAAGAACATTAGTTTGAGGATGAGGACATGTGGATGAGATTTTTTGTTAGGTCCTTGCCTGGAAAGGCAAGAGAATGGTTTTAGAGTTTTCCCGAGAATTCTTTTGCCTCATGGAATGAACTTGTGGCAGCATTTGAAAATGAATTTGCCAAAGGTCTTGTCCTTGCTGATCTTGTCATAGAGCTGGAAAAAATTGAAAGACAAGAGGGAGAGTTAATCAAGGATTTTGGTCACAGGTTTTCTGTTGCCCTTTCCAATATTCCAAATAATTTTAGACTTAGCACTCCCACTTGCATTGATATGTATTTTGAAGCATATGAAATTGGATTGAGCTATGTGCGGGAAGATTTTAAAATAACAGTATGCAACAAACATATTTCTCCCTAGACTCCATGGAGAAAATACGAGATGACTACATAAAGGGTTTGTTAAATCCACAAGTGCATGTGTTGCTAGTAATCAACATGCTAATCTAAACAATAGCAATGTGGATATGACCAATCAGATGAGTGCAACACTAGAGGAATATGAATATCTGGTCAGAAGGGCAGATAGTGAAGATGGTGCATCATATGATAGTGATGTTGATGATGAAAGTAGTGTATGCACTAGTCTTCAGTTGGATAACTCGTCTATTCATGATGGAAATGATGAAACTAATGATGACTTCCAACCTAATACTAAGGTATGTAGCCTAGTAGACAATGAGGATGCTATGTGTATGAATGAGTAGCCAATTGAATAAGCTTTTAAGGTTGATCATATTGAGTATGCACAAGTAAAACATGCGATGAGCAAGAAACTAGTTTCTTGTTTGATTTGATGTCCTCCTTTGTTCTTGTTTGTGATGAAGCAATTGATATTTTCTTGCATGAGGTTTATGTAGATGTAGTTGCACATGATGATAACCGATCAGAGTTAGTTAATGGTACAACTATGGAGTTTTAGTGTGAAGAGCTCGCCCTAGATTATAAAGATAGTGATCATGTGGATGGATATGAGAACCTATTTGTGTGGTACAAGGTTTGTTCTCTTACTCATGCAGAGTGTGCTTCATCTGAGCCACAAGGAAATGAAATAAGAATGAATGTGGAAGAAGAAGTGTGTCAACGGTTTGTTTGCAACAGTGAGTGTGACACAATAGATTGCTAGGGTGAACTTGAAATAGAGAGACAATTGGAAGAACATGATTCTTCATGTGAGGTGTCTTGTGGTTCTAATTTGTGTGTTGGTGGTTTGGAATGCAGATTGAGTCATGATTATGATTTAGAAATTGAAAGTTGTAGCAACACATGTGAGAGTTTTGTTCAAGAGCTTGGTGGAAATGCATATGAATATGAGTCTTTCCACTTTGATGTGGGATGTTTACTAGCTCCTGAATGTGTTGGTTTTGTAGTGGAGGTTGAGTCCTTTGTATGGGACATTGATGTGAATGAGCAGCAAGGCATGTGTATGTCTGATTTTCAACAAACGGTAGTGTTATGTCATAAATTGTGCTCCTTCTTAGGTTAGCACAATTTCACTTTGTTTAGCTACTGCCTTTTAGTGTCCCTCAACCCCTTTCTTTATTGGACCTACCTAAACCCTGATTGATGTTTACCTTAGAAAGGAAATGTCACATTTCAGAGTAACTAATGACAAAACCTAGAAAGAGATGATGGATTCTAGACATTTAGGGCACCGTTAAGCCTGATTTGAAGTGAAATTTGAGGGCTGGACTTGGGCACCTATGCCCTAGTCCTGCCCTAAATCGCATGATTCCAAATTTCATCTTGGTGTCAGCTTTGGTCGTGTGCTTCGAGATTTTGAATTCAAATTTTAGTTTTTCACATGATGTCGGCATTTTATTTCAATTCATTTCATTTCTAAGGTTAGGTATTTAAAGAGAATGTAAAATTATTTTATCACACAAAACTCACATGCAAGCTTACTAGACCAAAATTCTACTACAAGTGTTATTGAAGATTTGCAAAGTGTTGAATCTCATTAAAGAATTAGATCTTTGCTATCATGGAGATATGTTGTTAAGATTAGGAATCAAGATCTTGATTCTATCTTGCTCTTCCTAGGGTTTGTGAAGCCTTTTGTACGATTGAGAGAAGGGTTGAAGCCTCCAACTTGAGTTTTGGAATCCTCTGCGGTTATGGCTACCTCACCTTCTTGCTCTACAAGTCTTCATTGATGTCATCTCCTTGTGCTAAAGTTGTTTCCTTGAGTGAAACATTGTGGGGATCTATCCTTGATGCTTGAGTCATTTTGCTTGCATTTGTTTATACTTACACAATTGGTTTATGAACACACACATCTACATACTTTGACATTGGCTATTGTTGAGGTAGAAATACCAAAGATGGGGTTTGACTAAGGCAAACTCCAATTTAGCCACAACCTTCCTCCTTATTTTGTTTGTGTAGGTCAAATTTGGGAAGATCTGATAGAAAGGAGCAGAGGAGAAGCAGGTGTTGCAGTCATAATCATCATGAAAGTTACAAATTCATCCTTAGAATATCCATGGGACTTTAGGGTGGGTGCCCAAGTCTTTTAGGGCTTGAGATCTGGGATTTAGGATCCTTTTCAAAGATACAACCACCTGGTGTAGACAATTCTATTGCTAGAAAACTTATAGGACTTCAGGGAGAGTGCCCTAGTCTTACATGCCTCCAGATTTTAGGTGCACAGTCACTTAGCCTCCCATCCACATTTCTATTTTCATCCTTGTGTTTCTTCTCCTGAAATCAGTCTATTCTTGCATATCTTGAAACTAGGGTTTGATTGAATAAAAGCTTGTTAGGGCTTGTGAAAACTCTTGTTGAGACATATTTTCATGTGTAACAACAAAAGAATAAGATATATGTAGCTTAATACTCTCATAGTGATTGAGCTTGATTCTTATTCATAATGTTAGTGCATGAAAAGAGAGGTTTGACCTAGTTGAGCATGTTAATCATTCTCTCTTTTTCACACTAAACATTTTGGTGAACCCATGTTTAAATAATTTACATCCTTTCACATTAGATCTAATTGTATTTGCTATTCTAATTTAGATTTAGATTGTAAATCTTCTTTCATGAAAAGTACATGCATTGCATTTTGATTGATATATCTATCTTTTCATTGAAAGAGCATAAATTGAAAAAATGTTACTTACATAGTGATATCTTGTTTCATTATTTCAAAGTATATGATATCTTCTTTTACATTTAAGTCTTGGATACATTAGATTATGTGGAAATGTTGGATTTCTTTTTACAAGACTTTAATGCATATAATGAGTCGTTTAGTTGTGATGAATTCAATATGTTAGATGAAGCCCTAGATGAGTTTATCTCTATTGAATATTCCACTATGACTCCTCAACTATTTTTATTTCAAAGATTAGTAAATGCAATTTATATTCCTAAATCTCAAGAACCTATGAAACCGAATATAGTGGTCAACTTGTGTTTCGATGTGCCTAAAACATAGACGAAACTGGTGCTCATTGTAAGAGGTTTTCTAAATTCTTCTCAACCTCCTGATTGCATCTATAACTATGCTAAACAAATAACAAGTCAAGATCAACCATATCAAGATGGATCACAACATACCAACCATAATGTGGTTTCTCATACATACAATGCATGAAATAATAAACAAAGTAAACATCAATCAAACATTCTGATATCTTTACCAGCTTCTCAATCTATGCTTCCTCAACCACCTCATTTAACACATAAAGTTGGTCAAGATTATGATCTTGTTGAACAACTTCATGCTACTCCTGCTAAGATCTCTCTTTGGGAACTCATACAAACATCACCTACATACCACAAAATGCTTTAGGAAGCTTTAGAAAAGGTGATTGTACCATGACCATTAAGCATAATGATGTAGCAACTCTGTTAGATTGTATGCATGCGACAAAAACATACATTATGTTTGAACAACATGAGTTACTCTCTATTGAAGTTCAAAAACAATATGATCCTCTTATAATATTTATCACGATAAATAAAAAGCTAATAAACAGAGTTATGGTTGACAATGGATCGATTCTTAATGTTTGTGGTACTAATTTGCTACATAAAATCAACATCGATACAAATTTGATTAAACCAGATAATCTTAATATTCGTGGCTTTGATAATGTTGGTAGACAATCCCTGGGTACCATAACTTTACCCATAAAGGTTGGAACCGTGACATTATCTACCCTTTTTCATGTCATGCCTAGTGCACTTTCATATAATAGGATTCTCGATAGACTGTGGATTCATACTAGGGAAGTTCCATCTACCCTTCATCGATCAATAAAGTTTATTTATGCAAATAAACTTCAAACCATCGAAGCTGATCTGGAGCTAGATAGTTTTTTACATATTTGTTGTGATGTTCACAACACGCCCCATTTTGCTCCTTAGCAAAATAAGGACCCCTGCTATTGCTTCTGCTTGTGATGTTCTGTTTGGTGGTAAGGGAAAAGGGGAGTCAAATTTGCAAACCTTGTTAAAAATATAGAAAATTGCATTTTCAGTACCAATGCATGATGTGGTTGGATTCCTTGTGAAAAATGAGCCAGGGTTGCCTTTTGAACCATCTTAAAATTCATCATATTTTGCAAGTTATGATCAATTTGGTAAAATGTACTATCAGGTTTTGCATGATAAACAGTCAGTTGTTTGCCTTTTTCCTTGTTGGCATTCGTTTAAAATTTTGAAATATACGTACTTGGTGGTTTCAGGTTAAAGGGAATTTTGTCTGGGTTCCACTCTGTATCTCACATTTGTCTGTTTGGCAGAAAAAGTACATCGGTGCACTTTGTTACCTTTTGGGTCGCCATTATTTATTCATTGGCAAAGTTTTTTTTAAAGGTTCGAACCACCGCGTTGAACCATCCGCTTGAACCCTTTTTTCAATGGTTTAATGGTTCGGGATTCAAATGGTTTGATATGTCCAAAAGTGTCTCAAAAAGCAAACTATTGTTTTGTATAATGTCTTTGAACTTTCGGTTTGAACTTGAACCCTTTTCTCAAAGGTTCAATAGCGGGGTTCAAAGTTCTTTTTTTTTTTTCTTTTTCCTAACAAGTCATGTCATGCAGTTACCTTGCATAAGTGATATATCGTTGAACCATCCGCTCATACTTTATGGCAGGGTTCAATGGTTCAATGGTTCATGGGCTTAAGTTCCATATTTCCATAGGCGGATCCTTTGCTCATCTATATGATCCAATTGGTATCGTTGAACCACCGCATTGAACCATCCGCTTGAACCCTTTTCTCAAAGGTTCAATGGTTCAATGGTTCAAAGTTTTGTGATTTTGGGCTTGCCGATAGTTTAGTGTCATGCCGATGGGAGGAAAGCATGGGTCGATAAGGCTACGTCAGTGAGACTATGGCCGATGTGAGGTATCGGCGTAACAATGGGAATCGGAACAAGGCATTTGGAGTTCGCCGATGGCGAATCTCTCGGCAATGAATAAGAAAGCGCGTGCTGGTTAAGAAAGGCCATCGGCCAAATAACGAACATCGCCCAATTGATTTTGGGGCACACCAATGGCGATTATCACGCCGATGGGTGGGAAAAGAACAAAGTGATGGGAATTTTAAACACTTTTTTGGCGCCCATGGCATTTTTCTAGTCAGCGGTAGTTGACCCGATGGTTTTGAGCAATCTGTGTGCAGTTTTAAACGCGGTTTCTGCTGATTTTAGACCCGATTTTCACATTTTTTTTGCACAGTCATCTTGAGTCAATCAGATATTTTAGTTTCCTGCTGTTCATTTGATAAATATGGTACTTATTGCTTGTCTTGTTTTGCAGGCTTGCAGTTGGGGAAGTAGCTGGAACTTGATCACAGTGACATCACGGAGGAAATCTGATCTCAGAAGCAAGAAGATAAAGATCAAGTGCAAAGAAGTCAAGAGGGGCTACCCAATGGAGGACAAAGTTGCACCTGAGAACATTACTACAACAGACAAACAGAAGTTATGCTGAGTTGCTAGAGCTTCTCAGAAGGGGCAATATTTCGCCCAGATTTGACACTGCTCAGAGATATTTTGGAGAACTGGTTCACCTACATTTACTGCTGTAACAAGGGGTTTGAACCAGGGGTTTAGTTAGGTTTTTTTGCTATAGTGAGGACAATCAGAAAGTCTTTATATTGTGCCTCTCTGCACTGTAATACTTTACAATAGGGGCTATAACAGGGATTTTAGGAAAACACAAGGATTCTAGCTTAGCATAGTTTAGAAGTAGAAGAAGGAGGTCGCCTGTTTGTCTCCAGTAAGGTGTGCGTGGAATGTCTGGCTTCCTTACTATATCTGTAAAGCTTGTAAGTTCTCTGTAATTTGATCAATGAAACTAAGAGTCATTCCAACATTGTAAATCATGTATGACTGTTTGTTTCTAATACAATAGAATCTGGAGTTCTGCATCTATCTTCTGAGTGTTCTCATGCTCTTCTTTGTGTTTTGAAATATTTTCTTTGAGAGCTTGCAATTTTAAATGTATGTTTGTGAAAATGCTCAGAACTTGCATTTAAGGTTTTTACTGTGGATTTGATCAAATTGCTGTATGATTTACATAGTTCATAACAGAACATTTAGATCCTTTGGTAGGTTAAAATAGAGTTTAGATTAGATCTCTCTAACTTTTCTCAACCCATCTGAAATATTTAGCTGAAAATGTAGAAATCTAAAGGAAGTTGTCTCAAATTTGAAGAAGTATGCATAACAAAGTTTAAGGTAGACAGTTTTCATAAGTGTATAAAGGAGAAAGCTGCAATAATTCAAGACAACCATCTAAAGCTTTGCAGCACAGTAACACTGTTATGCAAAGAAATGAAAAGTATTGACATATCTCATGATCTTTTTGCATAGTTTGAGTCCAGTAAACCACAAACAACCCTAAATTATGTAAGGCCCCTTGAACATTACAGCTTCACATTGACCAACTGAATTTGACCAACAGTACCATTGTAGACTTGGGATTAAGTGAATCTTAAATGATTCCTTCTTATCTTTCAAGTATAGTTTCAGTTCATTATATGTGAATTTTAACTTATTGTTATGATTGCATCAAAACAATCACCAACAGTTTTCTGGCGCTACAAGGAGGGCCCCCCTGAGTTAGAGTTTGTTTCAAACTGGCTAATAACAGTAATAGAGTGACTAGGTCTAAATCCAATTTAGGAGATATATTTGTGCAATTACCTGATATAAGGCGAAGTAAAAACCCTTTAATTTGGAATCCAAAAATATTACAAGCAGGAAGTTCATCTGGAACACCTCCTGGGTCACCTTTTAACATCCGTAGTATTGTGAGTCCTAACAGATCACAGTTCAGATCTTTAAATCTTGGTTCAGGCACTCCTGGAGGTTTCAATCCTCCTGTAAATCCTAATCCACCAATCAATCCAGGTATTCCTACAAGTTCAGGTCAAGCTCAAACACCTGCCATGGCTTATTTCAATGTCAATTCTCCCATATTCTTCAACGATTATCATGAGATGCCCAAAAATTTGGAGAAGATATGTCCCAAATACCAGTTGCATCAGGACCCAGAAGATCATATTAGAATATTTAAGGAAGCATGTTTTAGGGCTATGTTAGAGCACGAGGATGTGGTGTGTAGATTGTTTCCCTACACCTTTAATGAACAAGCCTCTAGCTGGTATGTAAACTTACCCAACGGTTACATTTCTTCCTGGTCACTTATGGAAGAGGCATTTCTATCAAGATTTAGGGGACCCATTGACCCTTGCGCTTTGTATCATAAATTGGCTACTATAAAATGAGGTGAGGGAGAGCTGATTGATAATTTCAATGACAGATTTCAAAAGGCCTATTCTAGGCTGGTAGCCCCTTATACCATAGATGATGATCCCTTGTTGGCTATGTACTATGCAGCCTTGGATCCTTTAACTGCCATGTTTGTCAAAAGAAAACCTGACATAGATTCAATATCCAAAGCCTATAAAGAGGCAGCCTCAATGAACCAAGAGATGAGGCATACAACTTATAGCCCATTTGTTAATGGAGGAAATTTTGGGGTGCAAAATCAGGCACAACCATGGAATGGAGCCCCTATGTAGCACACTCCAAATCTAGTTCCTCCTTACACACCTGTGTATAGTCCTACCCCAATCCAAGCTATAACTCCTTACACGGCTAGCACTTCCAATAACAGTCAAAATAATGGTCAGCCTTTCTTCCAACCTCCTAGGGATACAACTATGGCAAAAGCACAAGAGGATAGGGAAGAAATCAAAGAGATCACTGCACATTTGAAAAGGTTAACCACCAAAGTGACACAACTAAGAAACGAGAACCTCTATGGAAGAGGCAACCAAAACTGTAGTCAACATCAAAATCACAACCAAGGCCAAAATTAGAACTATAGTTTCAATCAAAATCAGCAGTACAATCAGAACCAAAACTATAATTAGCATCAAGGCCCCAACTAGGGGCAACCAATGCAAAATAGAGGGCCAGTGATAGATAATAGGACCTGGGGCAATAATAACAGAAATCAGAATCAACCTAGGCCACCCAAGACATGGAACACTGGGCCCAACAACGGTACTCTAGCTTCTCCTTTTGAGAATATAGATAATCATGATGCAAAACAAATGGCTAGCATACAAATGGCCAGTACAGCACCCAAAAATTGGTGCAGATTTCACAATACCAATGCCCATGTTGAACACGACTGTCCACAATTCCACTTAGCAGCCAGCATTTTTAATATAGATGTGCAGCCTCCTACCTCTGAATTTCTCATTCCCAAGGGTAATGAGGTAGTACCCTCAGGATATGACACAACATTAGTCTTAGAAACGTTTACCTTTGCAACTGTAGAAGAGAAAGGGGATGAATTGCTAGAAGATGGACCATACTGTTGTGAAAATCTTTATCCTGAATCAGCCTTTGGGTTAAATGCTTTTCAGTTTCCCTTTGAATATGAAAACGAGATATTAAATGAAACAGAAGAGGTGCAGGCCTTTCAACAAACAAATAAAAACCACACCTACAATTTGAGGAACAACCCTAGGCCAGGAGGACCTTTTACCACTTCCGTTCCTCTGAATAACTTCGGTACACCCCCAGATCAGAATGCTAGCAACAATCCTGCCATACTTAAAGCTAATTAACACACAGATAACGGAATAGCAATACAAAAGGATCAAACAAGTAAGACTGAAACAATAGAGACAACAAGATTAATGAGTTACTTGTCAGAGGAAATAAAGAAAATTAAGGTCAATATACCCTTGAATGAATTATTGAAGACCCCAGGGATCAGAAATGCTTTTATAAAATCTCTGGGTACATCCATGACAGACGAGGTGTCTGCTGATATAACTGTTCCTAATAGAGATTCACCGCCTAAAGAGAAAAATAAGAAAGTTGAGCAGCCTTCCAATACAAATCTAGTAACACATGCGGATAAGAGGGATACTCCCCCTTTCTTGTTAACTATTAGATTGTGTGGGAAGAATATACACAATTGCATGGTAGATTCTAGTGCCTCAGCCAACGTAATGCCCTTAGGAATATGTAAAACTCTCGGGCTAACTCCCACCAAATCTGCCAAGGTTGTCACACAATTAGATAAGACTGAGGTTAGCGTGATAGGAGAACTCATGAACATTCAAATGCAATTAGCCTCAGACCCTAGGGTAAGCCAAATCATTGATATTCAAGTAGTGGATATACCCGTAAATTATGGAATGTTGCTGAGTAGGGATTGGTCCAAGACATTAAACAGATATATGGCCACTAACTTTTCACATATGTGGCTACCTTGGAGAGGTGTCCCAAACCAGATCAGAATAGAGGCAGAGCCCAGAATGAAACATATGATAACAGAGTATAACCGAACTAATGAAATATTATATGCTGTTGTTGAACCGGGTGTGTATAGAATTACCAACAATGGGGTGCAAATTGAGGAGATCATGATGTTAAACATTAGAAAAAAATGTGTCAGCAATAGGACAGCATTATTCATTGAGTCTGATGGAAATTCTTCAGATGAAGAAAACAATGCAATAGGCAAATTTGGTCATGCCATTAGACAAGAGGTGGAAGAGTGCGTTAAACACAATCTGTCGGTCCAATGTAAATTATATAAAAACAGGTGTAGAGTCTATGATAGGCAACATTCTGAGGAGAGTTGTGAAATATGCAAAGACATCATTGAATATGAATACAAAAAATGCATAGGGAAGGTAGAGTTACAAGAGGAAAATGAGAATCCTGATCCAACACAAAAATATGTTCAGAATGATATAGATGCCTTGATTCCAGATTTAGGAGAAGAAATAAAGGACAAGGATGGTTGTCTTTCTGATTTAACAGATGGAAATACACATATGCAAGTTAACCAAACAAAAAAAAACATGAATAAATAGGACAACACCCCACAGGCAATAAAAGAGACAATGCATGCTAAGATAAAAGGTCAGAAAAGTAAAGATGGTATGTGGATGTTAAAATGTGATGGGTCCAAATCAAAATAGGGCGTAGGTGCAGGTGTTGAACTCATAGATCCTCAAGGTAAATCACATTTGGCAGCATATAGATTACAATTCTCCTATACTAACAATATTGCTGAATATGAGGCCCTAATTTTAGGACTTGTCATGGCCATCAAGAAAAGGGTGAAAACAATCAGAGTATTTTTAGACTCTGAATTAGTAGTCAGACAAGTGAGGAAACTATATTCCTGCAATTACAAGAAAATGATTAGTTACAGACATAGAGTATGGGGTTTAATAGATTCATTTGATGCTTTTAACATAGAGCACATCCCCAGAGAGCTGAACCACAGGCCGGATGCGCTAGCAGTTGCTGCTAGTACATTAGAACCATTGACACTGTCAGGATTAAGACGATTTGTTGTTGAGCTAGTTAACGTGCCCAGTATACCAGACAACATTACACACTTTCAGGTATTTGGAGGGGATCAACAAATTATTGATTTTCTGACTTGTAATGAGGCATTTGAGGCTCAAATCATTGATGAACAAGAATGGCCTGAAGTAACATGGGACGAAGAGGATATAATCAACTTGAAGAGCAACTTCTTACCAAAAGGAGTAATTGAATTAGAACATATCTTTGACTTTGATGGAGTAATGAGACAGAAGGACTTGCCCAAAACAAAAGCGGGTAAGTGTGATTTACATAACTTAGGGACAGAGCAAAATCCACAAAATGTACTAATTGGGAAAGCTTGCTCTAAGAAAATTAGAAAAGAGGTTTTAGACGCTCTGAAAGATTATAAACACGTAATAGCATGGACGTATGAAGACTTGAAAACATTTGATGAGTCCATCATAACTCACGTAATACCTTTGAGAAAAGAGGTTAAACCATTTAGGTAGAAACAAAGGCCTGTGAATGCCATTCTAGAGCCTTTAATCTTTGAGCAAGTTAAAAAATTGCCGTCTGCTGGAATAATTTTCCCAGTCAGACATTCTGTCTGGGTAGCTAACTTAGTACCAGTAAGGAAGAAAAATGGAGACATCAGGTTATGCGTAGACTTTAGAAATTTAAACAAAGCATCTGAAAAGGATAATTATCCTCTGCCTCCGATAGACGAAGTGCTGCAAGCAGTAAATGGCGCAAAGATGATGTCTTTTTTAGATGGTTTTTTAGGTTATAACCAGGTCTTAATTGATAGAGAAGATAGACTAAAAACCACCTTCACTTGTAAATGGGGAAATTATGCGTATAGAAGAATGCCTTTTGGTCTGATCAATGCAGGTGCTACTTTTCAGAGAGCCATGGACATTGCATTTCGTGGATTATCAGGTAAGTGCATTGTTGTGTATATGGATGATTTAATTGTGTATTCCAAGGATGCATCCACTCACGCTGAAGATCTCAAGAAAATACTCAAGCAATGTGAAAGGTATGGGATTTCCCTTAATCCTAAGAAATGTATATTTGGCGTAACTGAAGGTAAATTATTAGGCCATGTCATTTCTGAAGGTGGAATTTCAATTGATCCAGATAGAATAGAATCCATAAAAAATTTGTAAATACCAAACAGTAGGAAAGAGTTGAAATCATTTTTTGATAAAATTAACTTTGTTCGGAAGTTTATAACAGGTTTTGCAGAGATCGTGCAGCCATTAAATGCCATGTTGAAGAAGGATGCGTAGATGGAATGGATGCCAGTGGCTAGAGCTGCGTTTGAAGATATCAAGGAGGCAATTTCTAATGCCCCTGTATTGGTAAGCCCAGACTACACAAGCCCATTTTACATCTACTCCTTTGCATCTTCTCATTCAGTCACGACTGCCTTGACACAGAAAGGTGAAAATAATGAAGAGAGGCCCATAGCATTTATGAGCGCGCCTCTGAAGGATGCATAGCTGAGGTATCTAGACATCGAGAGGTAGGCATTTGCATTAGTAAAGGCTGTGAAAAAATTTAGACACTACATTCTGCGCAGCTAGATCAAAGCCATAGTGCCAGACGTAACAGTAAAAATGTTGCTGATGCAGAACGAGCCTGGAGAAAAAAGAGCCAAGTGGATCACCACGCTGCAAGAGTTTGATGTGGAAATCATTCCCATGAAGCTGGTCAGAGGGCAGGCGTTGGTGCAAACAATAGAGAATACAGATCCCGATTTGATAAAACAGTAATACGTATTGAATTCCCAGAGCACATCAGGCTGGTACGATGATTTAAGCACCTTCTTGATAGTTGGAAAGTACCCAAACAGGATGAAGGCTTCTCAGAGGAGAGCTTTGAAGATTAAAGCACAAAATTATATGGTGCAAGGAGGTCTTCTATTCAGGAAGAACCATGATGGAATTTATCTGAGATGCATAAACAAAGCTGAAGCTGATAAAGTGTTGGCAGAACTACATGACAAGTACGGAACCGGCCATGGTTCCCATCTAGCTACAATACACAAAATACTGAGGGTGGGCTATTACTGGCCCATGATGTTCAAAGACACTAAGAGTCACATCAGAAGTTGCCACACCTGTCAGACTGCAGCAGACAAAGGGAGAAATCAAGCCAATCCACTACAACCTATGATTGAATCCAGACCATTTGCACAGTGGGGCTTGGATTTTATTGGAGTCATCAATCCCCCATCTTCTGCAGGACACAAATTTATACTGACGGTAATAGACTATTGTACAAGGTGGACTGAGGCCACCTGCTGCAAATTTTCCACAACTGATGTAGTTATCAAGTTTCTTGAAGAAAACATCATCACCAGGTTTGGAACTCCCTATTCATTGGTATGTGATAATGGCCCTGCTTTCTCTTCTTTAAAGTTTTCTAAATGGGTATTTGAATACGGGATCATTTTAAGGTTTTCTTCAAATTATTACCCTCAAGGTAATGGACTGGCTAAATCAACAAACAAAATTTTATTAGACGTAATCAAGAGGTTAATTGCAAAGAGTCCTAGAGAGTGGAACACCCTGTTATGATATGCATTATGGGTAGATAGGACCAAGTTTAAAACAGCTTTGGGTAGCACACCTTATCATTTAGTTTATGGGACTGATCCAATACTTCCAGTAAATCTGAGAATACCAACCTGGAAGTTTGCCAATGAGTATTTAGGCTTTGATAACCATAGGAAAGCCAGAATAGTGCAAATGCTACAACTAGATGAGAAAAGAGGTCAAGCCATCGAGAAGTTTGCCAAACACCAAGCGGTTGTTAAGAGGTGGTTTGATAAAAAGGCAAGAGTCAAAACATTTAGGATATCAGACTTAGTGCTGTGCTAGGACAAAGCACATGAAAAGAAAGGAAACCATGGAAAATTTGATAAATTATGGCTGGGTCCATTACAAGTCTCAGAAATAATAGGAGATAACACATTCAGACTTAAGACCTTGACTGGAGAAGATGTGCCATTACCAGTTAACGGCCAACATTTGAAACACTACTTCCAGGCCTAAGGTAAAGGGTAGTCCATTTTGGGGTAAAGTGATGTAAGTAATGTACAGTTCTGCTTTTTCTATTTTCTTTTTTGGGTTGGCTGTTTGTACAGTTTGTCTTCTGTTTGTTTCTGTTTTCTGTTTCTTTCTGTTTGTACAGTTTTTCTACTTTTTTTTTGCTTTTTGTACAACCTGTTTGGTTGGTTTGTTTGTTGTCTCCTCAGCAGGGATCTTTATTTTACTTTAGAGTATTAAGGAGCAAAACTAGCAACCATTCAAAACAATATAAAATTTGGGATATTCAAGTTAATCATTTGCAATTTACACATAACTTGTTACTGTCATGAATGTAGAGAGTTATTTATCTTCTGAAGTTTCGTATTCAATGAATGTGATTGAGAATTTGAAGCAAGTTTCTCACGATGACACACCTAAAATCCTTGGGTTTGTTGAACTTACTAGTGTAGATATTAGGTGAAAAATTTGAGGTTACCCTTGCTACCATTACAATTCTCAGCTTAATTTCAGCAAGTGTCCACTCCTTGCATCATGAAGTTACAAATTGCTATATCTTGTGAAATCTTTCAAAATCAGAAAATAAAAAACAAAAAAAATAAATAAAACAGATTATACTAAAAATCCAGATTAAGCCATCTAAGTAACTCTACCGGGGCTATAGACACTCGCTGGCAGTAGGGCTCTACTTAGGAGAATTGTAACGATAACCTTGCCGGGGCTATGAATGCTCGTTGGTAGCAAGGCTCTATCCGGTCAGCTATGAGGGAATATTCTCACCTACGTAGGCTAATGTCAGTCACTGGTTTGTTCAACTGATCTTCAAGATGAGGATAATTAATCACGTGCACACAATTAAACTGAAAGTGGAAGTTCATGCACCCTTATTGAATACCTTAAGTCTCAAGCTGAATAGTAATTTGCAGGAAGGATAGTCAGAAGTTATGGATTTATTTCACCTAGTTTTCTTGAACACTTTGAATTTAATTGTTTTGTTTGGTTGCTAGTTGTTGTGATGTTCACAACACGCCCCATTTTGCTCCTTAGCAAAATGAGGACCCCTGCTGTTGCTTCTGCTTGTGATGTTCTGTTTGGTGGTAAGGGAAAAGGGGAGTCAAATTTGCAAACCTTGTTAAAAATATAGAAAATTGTATTTTCAGTACTAATGCATGATGTGGTTGGATTCCTTGTGAAAAATGAGCCAGGGTTGCCTTTTGAACCGTCTTAAAATTCATCATATTTTGCAAGTTATGATCAATTTGGTAAAATGTACTATCAGGTTTTGCATGATAAACAGTCAGTTGTTTGCCTTTTTCCTTGTTGGCATTAATTTAAAATTTTGAAATATACGTACTTGGTGGTTTTGGGTTAAAGGGAATTTTGTCTGGGTTCCACTCTGTATCTCACATTTGTCTGTTTGGCAGAAAAAGTACATCGACGCACTTTGTTACCTTTTGGGTCGCCATTATTTATTCATTGGCAAAGTTTTTTTTAAAGGTTCGAACCACCGCGTTGAACCATCCGCTTGAACCCTTTTTTCAATGGTTTAATGGTTCAGGGTTCAAATGGTTCGATATGTCCAAAAGTGTCTCAAAAAGCAAACTGTTGTTTTGTATAACGTCTTTGAACTTTTGGTTTGAACTTGAACCCTTTTCTCAAAGGTTCAATAGTGGGGTTCAAAGTTTTTTTTTTTTTTTCTTTTTCCTAACAAGTCATGTCATGCAGTTACCTTGCGTAAGTGATATATCGTTGAACCATCTGCTAGTACTTTATGGCGGGGTTCAATGGTTCAATGGTTCATGGGCTTAAGTTCTATATTTCCGTAGGCGGATCCTCTGCTCATCTATATGATCCAATCGGTATCGTTGAACCACTGCATTGAACCATCTGCTTGAACCCTTTTCTCAAAGGTTCAATGGTTCAAAGTTTTGTGATTTTGGGCTTGCCGATAGTTTAGTGTCATGCCGATGGGAGGAAAGCATGGGTCGATAAGGCTACGTCGGTGAGACTGTGGCCGATGTGAGGTATTGGCGTAACAATGGGAATCAGAACAAGGCATTTGGAGTTCGCCGATGGTGAATCTCTCGCCGATGAATAAGAAAGCGTGCCAGTTAAGAAAGGCCATTGGCCAAATAACGAACATCGCCCAATTGATTTTGGGGCACACCGATGGCGATTATCACGCCGATGGGCGGGAAAAGAACAAAGTGATGGGAATTTTAAACACTTTTTTGGCGCCCGTGGCATTTTTCTGGTCAGCGGTAGTTGACCCGATGGTTTTGAGCAGTCTGTGTACAGTTTTGAACGCAGTTTCTGCTGATTTTGGACCTGATTTTCACATTTTTTTTACACAGTCACCTTGAGTCAATTAGATATTTTAGTTTCCTGCTGTTCATTTGATAAATATGGTACTTATTGCTTGTCTTGTTTTGTAGGCTTGTAGTTGGGGAAGTAGCTAGAACTTGATCACAGTGACATCACGGAGGAAATCTGATCTCAGGAGCAGGAAGATAAAGATCAAGTGCGAAGAAGTCAAGAGGGGCTACCCAATGGAGGACAAAGTTGCAACTAAGAACATTACTACAGTAGACAAACAGAAGTTATTGCTGAGTTGCTAGAGCTTCTCAGAAGGGGCAATATTTCGCCCAGTTTTGACACTGCTCAGAGATATTTTGGAGAACTGGTTCACCTGCATTTACTGCTGTAACTAGGGGTTTGAACCAGGGGTTTAGTTAGGTTTTTTTGCTATAGTGAGGACAATCAGAAAGTCTTTATATTGTGCCTCTCTGCACTGTAATACTTTACAATAGGGGCTACAAAAGGGATTTTAGGAAAACACAGGGATTCTAGCTTAGCATAGTTTAGAAGTAGAAGAAGGAGGTCGCCTGTTTGTCTGCAGTAAGGTGTGTGTGGAATGTCTGGCTTCCTTACTGTATCTGTAAAGCTTGTAAGTTCTCTGTAATTTAATCAATGAAACTAAGAGTCATTCCAACATTGTAAATCATGTATGACTGTTTGTTTCTAATACAATAGAATCTGGAGTTCTGCATCTATCTTTTGAGTGTTCTCATGCTCTTCTTTGTGTTTTGAAATATTTTCTTTGAGAGCTTGCAATTTTAAATGTATGTTTGTGAAAATGCTCAGAACTTGCATTTAAGGTTTTTACTGTGGATTTGATCAAATTGCTGTATGATTTACATAGTTCATAACAGAACATTTAGATCCTTTGGTAGGTTAAAATAGAGTTTAGATTAGATCTCTCTAACTTTTCTCAACCCATCTGAAATATTTAGCTGAAAATGTAGAAATCTAAAGGAAGTTGTCTCAAATTTGAAGAAGTATGCATAACAGAGTTTAAGGTAGACAGTTTTCATAAGTGTATAAAGGAGAAAGCTGCAATAATTCAAGACAACCATCTAAAGCTTTGCAGCACAGTAACACTGTTATGCAAAGAAATGAAAAGTATTGACATATCTCATGATCTTTTTGCATAGTTTGAGTCCAGTAAACCACAAACAACCCTAAATTATGTAAGGCCCCTTGA
Organism: Cunninghamia lanceolata; assembly: GCA_027924645.1. Taxonomy (NCBI): domain Eukaryota; kingdom Viridiplantae; phylum Streptophyta; class Pinopsida; order Cupressales; family Cupressaceae; genus Cunninghamia; species Cunninghamia lanceolata. The sequence continues at coordinate 1,256,412 of BSBN01000937.1, read as the reverse complement.
ACATTACAGCTTCACATTGACCAACTGAACTTGACCAACAGTACCATTATAGACTTGGGATTAAGTGAATCTTAAATGATTCCTTCTTATCTTTCAAGTATAGTTTCAGTTCATTATATGTGAATTTTAACTTATTGTTATGATTGCATCAAAACAATCACCAACAATATTGAAATGCAAAAACAAGTCATCAATCATAAGATTTTAGACAATTTAAAAGTTGATTGATCAATACCTCTTGCAATAGATAATGTTGTACAAGATTCTCAACCATCATTGAATGCATTTCTTGGTGATGATTGGGGTTCAGAGGAACCTCAACAACAATTCATGTACCTCTTAGGAGAGGGGACTCTTTTAGCTCAGGCTGGTTTTTACTCTCTATTTGTTTGGTAGGAGGAATTGTAGCCTCAATGGACTGGAAGGGTCCAGGAGCATCCTTGCCATGTGATAGTTGAGCTATTAAATTTTCCTTATATTTTTGATATGCCAAGAAAAATTGATCTTCTCTTGGTTGATTTGGTTCACTGGGTTGCAGCCAAAAGTAGTCCAAGTTGAAGTTTCCATGATTGACCAAAGGTTTCCATCCACTATGATGTATAACATGTACCTGTCCTGAATGAGGGAGTTTTAAACATTTATGAATGGTAGAGGGGACATCTTTCATGGACTTGAGCCAAGGATGGCCTAATTTGACATGAAATTGGTCCAAGGTAGGAATGATTACAAATGGTTGTTCAAGGGCTTTTTCCACCACTTTAATCAAGAGTGTAATCTTCCCAATAACCAGGATGAAATATCCATTATGTGCCTTAATCATTATATGTCTAGGATCATAGGTGTCTTGTGCCAAATCATGCATGTATAAGAACTCTTTAGTTATCACATTCACAATACAATTAGGATCTATGAGGAATCCTCTTGTAGGATTCCCATTTATATGTGCTATAATGTAAAGAGGACCATCAATATCTCTAATTGTGACCTCATGTGGATTGAATGAGATTACGAATTCAAGAGCCTTCCTTTTCTTATTAACTCAAGGAGGAACCATACCACCCTTATTTTAATTAGAGGCCATATATCTGAGACTATTACACACCAAGGCACTAGTTTGAGGAAATCAAGTTTTTGAAAATAAAAAACACAATAATTTCACTACAAACAAAGTGAGTATGATGTGAAAAGTGCTTTACAACAAAGAAGAAGTAGCTAGAGTTCTTAATGTTGAAATACACAATGTGTAATTACAAATTTATGATATTTTTAGATGAAAAGTGAGAGATGAGATCACAACACTTCAATGCAAAATCAGATTTGAATGAATGTTTATGATAGCATAAATTTGAAATAAGATTTTGACTACAAACCCTAGCTTTGCAAATGACTAGGTTATAGGAAAAATGCAAGTTTTCAACAAAACCCTAGCAAATGAGATCTTCAAATGCAAGATGTGATATCATGAAATGATTAATTATTGTAATATGAAATAGATCTCATGTAAATATAAAAAAATTAAATGTTTCAATAATATGCAATGAAAATAATGCAAAACTATGCCTTTATGCAAGCCTAGAATGCCTATTTTTTTCACTTTTTTTTTCAAATTTATGCAAGAGTTTTCAATGAACAATGACAATTATGCTATGAATGAATGTAAGATCTAAATTTAAAACTTAGCAAGATGCAAATGCTCAATGCTACGGGTTCACCAAAATGTTAAAGGGAAAAAGAGATGAATGATGTAAGCTAGTTTGTGTACACTAGATCAAACCCTCTTCCACAATAACATTCAAGGATAAAATCGAGCCAAGTCACTAATGAATGAAAGAGGACTCAACTACTGATTTTGTGCTCTTGTTTGCTATGGAAAGATAAAGTTTAACCAAGCCTTTTTATCAAACCCCAGGTCAAGTATGCATAAAACCCTAGTTATGAGACAATCATCTTGTAACAAATAGAAAACAATTGAAACCCAAAAATCAAATGTACAAAGATGATTAGAGAGATATCATCTAACCTTTTCTCCACAAGCTAGAAAGTCAGAGGACTATGGGGTGGGCATCTAAGTCTAGAAAGTTTGAATCTTCAGAAATTTAGAACTAGAGAAATGTCATAAATAATGTCCTGATGTTAGATCTGATACCTGTTTGAGCAAGAGGACTTTGGAGTGGGAGCCCAAGTCTTCCACAAAGGAATTTATGCAAACTACTTTCAGATCTTGAAACCCTTTCCCTTACACAACCTTCCTGTACCTTCACTTCCTCATACTTTACACCTGTAACATGCACACAAGAAGAAAAGGGGTTTGGGGGTTGTGGTGTTTAGGGATTTGCCTTGGTCAAATCCTAGGATAGCATTCAAGCTTCCCAAAACCCCCTAGCAAGGAAGAGGCTAAAGATAAAAGTAATGATGATAGAATTATTCAAATAACAATGATATCACCTTAGACGTGAAGCCCTTAGGAGAATGAAGATCCTTCGACTCATAAGGAGATGGATGATGATTCCAAATCTGCAACAACACACAATACAAACACAAATATGCAACAATAACACAATGAATTCTTTGAATTCTCTTTTCTCCAAGATCATAAGTTCTCCACATCCATCTCAACTCAAAATGAATTCAAAAATAGGGTGAATGAGAGATCATGATGGGCCAAATAGTGGCAATGGAGGAAAAACTTGTTGGATGAAAAAGTGCTAACATTTAGACTAATATTTATATCTGGATGGAAACGATGTTAATATTTTTAGCTAAAATATGGATACCCTCCAAAAATACCTCAGGGTTACCTCATATTTAGGCAAGTGGGAGTCCCAAAACTTGCCAAAGAAACTTGCAAAACCACCCATTTAGTGTTATCTTGAAATTTTCAACAATTTTATCCTTGAAGCTGACAAACTTTTTTGTAACTAAATTTAATGAAATTAAAAGGGTTTATAGAGGAAGCTATTAAGATTCTAAAAATATAATATATGCCTCATAATAGTTTTAATAGGCAATTATTAGTAATTTTCTACATACGCCATGTCTAATTTCCTAATAGATATACATATTGAAAAACATCCATAACTTTCAACATATTAATCCTTTTTTAAATCCAAAAGATGCATCACATTCTAGGATTTATTGGGCATACATTAGAATTTAAAATTTTTGAGTTTCTTATATTTTTGACCAAGTTAGGTTGGTTGGAAAATTAATTTTTAATATTTTAAAAAGTGACAGTAAAAAATTCATAAATAATTATTTATTTACTTAAAAAAATTCAAAAAAATATGTGTCACATCTACTCATGTGTCATTTACTTAAATCCAAATCATGGAGGAAATATATTATTTTTTTCTCATACTTAAAGGTTGGCCGGAATGACAACTACTTTTTACTTTTTTTGAAAATTTTAGTAGTGCTTCATTGAATTATCCAATTTTCACCAAACTATTTTTAAAATTTTCAAACAAAAAGTAATAGCCCATAAACTACATGCAATTTATTACAACTTTTATTACTACCTTATTTTTAGATTGTGTAGATAACTCATTCAATTTTGACATGAAGTTAGTTAAGTCTTTTTTTCACATCTACATTGCCACTTAGGGGTAGTGTTTGGCCCATCATGATCCTACACTCACCCAACACACATATATATGCTTTCTTGCTAACATTCATGAAATTAATTGAAAAGAGCCAACAAGGAGAGACCCATTTAAAGGTCCTATGTCGACATGCTTTGAAATTGGCTCCAACCAATCAGGGAGGACTTGGATGCGGACACCCGAGTCCCTAGGTGCCTTTTTAGTCTAGGGTAAGGCATAAAATGGGCCCCATTTCCCAATTGACATGGTTTTGAGGGGGATTTTGCATCGGCATGAATATTTATGATGTATAATGTAATCACAGGGACCTAGGAGAGCTAAACTAGGAGGTAAAAAGGCATGTGTCCACTTTTTACTCCATAACATTTAGTCCCCACTTTAATGTGTGTACGATCTTACGATTCAGTATGCATTAAAGTATAGTCGAAGCATATCAAACACACCAAACACAAGAATGAAGACACACCCTATGTTTGAAGGACCATTTATAGCCCCCAAGCTTAGGAAAACATAATAAAACACTTGACAGTCACGCAAGACACAATGAATATAGTAAGGAAGCACACAATACATGGAGAAGACAGTGAAAGCACACAATACACGAAGAAAACATGATTTAAATAATTATATAAATGTAAATAATCCTAACCACACATAGCGTGGAGGGAGCTCATTGCTACATGCCTTTAGACCATGCAAAAACATGCAAAGCACATGACATGGAGGGAGTTCATTTCTACACATATTTAGACCACGTAAAAACACATAAGACATGCAGGGAATTTGACACACAAAACACATAGAATACATGAGCACTGCATAGTATGTCATCGACACACTATACGTCTTATACACAACAAACACGGGCGATAGGGAGGAGCTCATTGCTGCAGTTCACTATCTAAGACATGCCAAACACAACTAATAGTTGAGCTATGCTACCACAACCACCAAAGACATGCTTAAGGGTGAATAACTCAAGATCCAACCCTGCCTCATGATGAGGACTTTGTTTAAAAGGATGTGCAACTAACTCAAGAGTTACACCATCCTGCCTTCCGTCAAAAGGATTTTAAGTGCAACCCCACCTACATCCACAGATGCCTTACAGTGAAAAGGAAGCATGTGCTCAAAGTATACAACCCCACCTGGGTAAAAGCACAAACTTGTGTCACACTTTTATAAAGGAATCGACCAACACAAAAAAAACAACTTCAACCTCATAAAAATGGCATTTATGTTTTGAATTTCAAAATGATGTAAACTAATGAAATGTAGAACTCATGATGAATTCTATGCTTGTAATTTTTTAAAAATTTAAAAAAATTATTTTGATACTTTTTTTATAAATTTAAGAGCAGATTCTAAATTGTTGAAAATTTCAGGAAAAAGTGATGTCGAGTCCACATCACAAAAAAAATCTTATTTTTCCCTAATTTTTTTCTCAAATAGATTAGTTCAATATCTAATGCATGGAAACAAATAGTTTTCAATGCATATTTTCATTGTAATAATAATTTAAAGTCAAACTTATTCGAATTTGATAGTTTTCATGCCACGTCAACTTTTGTATACGTTTTTTTATCATTTTCAAAAAACCAATTATACCCAAGTTTTGGAGAGGACTCTTTCCTCTAGTGCACCATATAATTTTTTCAAAAAATGTGGTTTTATATATTTTTTTAATTTTTTCTAATCAGTGTCGTCTTTGATTATAACAACCTACTTACAATAATTTAAAACAAAAACATATTAAAACTAAACAAAATATCAGAACAAATATATACTTGGATTGTAGACTCAGAGCTCTACAAAAGGGTATTTTTAGTTTTTTGAAATAATTCATTCTGACTGAAGAAATATTTAGTCCAAGTTGAAAGTTACAAAAAATTCTAAAAAAGGAGGACGTGGCTGCCAAGTAGGATGCCACATAGATAGTTTCAGGTGAATCGAGAGTTCGATTTGCCTAAATCTGAACTTTTTTGGTCGGCCCCCCATTTGGTCAGCCATATTTTTTTTTTGAAATTGAAACAACTTCATATAAATATAAATTCATTTTTTTTCAATTCAAACATTAAGAGAAAATACAAGAAGTGATTTTTTTTGCAATAGAGGCTACAAATTATTTTTTATTTTTTTCAATTCAAACATTTTGAGAAAGCACACAAAAAGAGTTTTTTGGCAAGAGAGGCTACAAATTTTCAAGGTACAATAATTCTCAACTTGTTATTGATTAATTTTAAAAGTTTATGAGTGTATATATTGTTCATATATATTGGTCTTGAATGATAGATTAAAATCATGTAGAAATTGAACTCCATGACTTCAATTTATTGGGATATACATGTATGTGTATGTGTGTAGGTGAATTAAAACAAGTAATTTGTGATGGGAAATAAAAGAACTAGATCAAGGTTGTATGACTAAAAAGAGATGAAAATGAACTAAATAGGGGGAATTTGACTTTAGGATCATCTAGTCAAGAACAACCCATTGAAATTATTGATGCACAAGTTGAAGAGCGTGGTAATGAATAAATACAAGAATAAATTGGTACTAGTGATAGAAACTTTTTGTATGGAATAAAAAATCTTATGGAAATGGATGAGGATTCTCTTTTCAAGACAATTTCACCTGAACATATGTTACCTGAAAGCACAATAAAAATTCACTCTAAAAGAATTTGGGATGAATTTTTTGAAGATAAATCTATAATTAAAAGAGCACAATTATGCGCAAAGTTATTTAGGCGAAAAGAAATGACCCCTGTTTTGGAGTTGTTAGGGGTTGATAATAAGAAAAAATCTTCAGATTTATTAAATTCTAGATAGTAGTTGAAAACTTGCAAGAAGCATTGGATTCTATTAAAACCAATAGTCAAGCTACTAATTTAAGTGTTGCACGTAAAGCATTGATGACTGTAATTTCTAGTAAAAAATTATCACATAGAAGACAAGTTCAAGCAATTTCCAAAGTAGTAAATGTATCTAGGAGAACTGTTCAAAGATATATCAAGAAGAGAAACATATTAGATGAAAATATTTAAAGTAATTGGGTAAATATTTGTTGACTCCCTCATAAAGATAGAATTTCAGAAGATGTAAAGAAAATGTAATTGGATATTGGACCAACCACTCCTGTGTTTCTTCCAATAAAAGGGACACTATACAAATAAAAGGCGAAGATGGTAAAAAAATTTCTCATCCAAAGCATTTTATAGATACAACACAAAGTGAACTTTTTGAAGCATTCAAGAAAGAATTTCCATAGATGAAGATTTGTCAAAGGATGTTTGAGAGTTTACGACCATGTTTTGTACATATAAATAAAGTACATGAAACCTGTTTGTGTCAAAATTATGTTGAATTTCATCTACACCTACAGTCATATAAAAAAGCTATGTCAATAGTTAATCCAAATGTAGTCATCCCTAGAAGTACAACACAATTTGTGAAGTTTATCTTATGTGAAAAATTAGAAGATTCAGACATGAATTCAATGTACAATGTATAAAAAATGCATGTATAGATTGTGGAAATTTGAGAAAACTTTTAATACCATTTGAGAATATTGATCATTCAATGCCAATTGTTTGGAAGAGATTTGAATATGAGAAATACTCAATGAAGTCATGAGTTGAGTCCAAAAAAATTGTTTTAAGAGAGAGTGAATTTCCCTACAATGAGTTTATGGACTCTAAATTTCGTAACATCATATATCCGCATATCCAACATTGTCATGGTGCAAGATGGTACGCTAAGAAATTTCGTGACTCAAAGAATTGTTTTCCACCAGGTTGTATTCTTTCTATTGTAGATTTTTCTGAGAACTATACATTTAGTCCTCAAATTGAGATTCAAAGTCAATATTATTATTCAAAGCAAGTCACAATCTTTATACAAGTTTTCTATAAACATGCTCAATTACTTGTAGATGGTGAAGAAAGTAGCGAAGATGAACGAATTATCATCAAGGAGGTTCACTTTTATATTAGTGATGATATGGGTCATGATAGAAGTTATGTAGCACATTATTTTGGAGTGGTTTTTTAAGATTTGAGACGACGTGACATAAGTGCATTACATCACTAGATTTGGTTTGATGGATGTGTTGTAAGTGTTGATTTTATTTTTATTTTTTATTTTTTATTTTTAAATTTAAATTTATAACTCTACTGACTTGAATCAATTACTTATATACATATATAGTTTTAAACTATTTTTTGGTTTTCAAATGGTTGTTTATATAACTAATTAATATAGGTCAATTTAAGTCTGCAAAATTATTTAATTGGTTAATGCAACAACATGCTAGACATAATATAAAGTTTACGTGGAATTTTTTAAGAGCAGACATGGAAAAGGAAAACACGATGGAGTAGGATCATGTGTGAAGCGTGCACTTTGCCAATATGAACTTGCAAGCAAATTTGTACCATATACAAAATTTATGTAAATTATTTAAAATTGTTGAATACTTTACCTTGACATGAACTTGCAGGTAACACCATACAGAATGCAAATGAAATTGTTGAATGGTGCAAAAGTCATTTTGGTGTTCGTGACTTAATACACAACAAACACTATTTTTGGGAAGTTAAAGGTATGTATACATGTAAATTGAATATGTTATTTGAAAACTTTATTTAAATTCAAGTACATGAATTTATTGAATTTGTTTTAATACACAAATATATACATTTATGCAAGTCTTAATTGGATGCTTGAAATTAAATAAATATTAAAGTAGTGAATTTACAAGTTTAAAGTCTTAAATGGATGAGCTTTGATGCAGAGTGGGACGCAACGGAGGCAACCTAACAGGAAGGAGTAGCCAACAATGTAAACAGCATGATAAAATTCTCTATCGGCTGAACATCATCATCATATTTCCTAGAGACACTAACAGCATCATCACATTTCAACAGCATCATCATATTTCGGATGATCGCAAATATCCTCCTGTCGACTACTATCTACCTCCTCCGTTTGTCGCCCATCATCATCATCATGATAATCAACGGGCGCAAACATCCTCCGGTTGCACTGTTCATCGGGTGCCAAATACAAGCGGCATCATCATGATATTCAATATCACCTTCGTCAGCAGGATATCCAAATATCCGGTTGCTCCAAATATCCTGATGACGTTGCACTTCAACAACTTGCCTTCGATGCTCCACTGCCCGACGATACAAGCAACAGCATCATGATATTGTTCATCCGGTTCCTCGAAACCTCTTGATGATGCTAATACAACTTCCTGCCTTCGCCGATACTTAACCACTTAGCGACAACAGGATAAACTCGCATTGAGGTATTTCTTAATATCCTGATGACGATGACGTCATATCCTGATGACGATGACGTCACACATCATCCTGATGAACTCTTCAACACTTAGCCAAAAAAACTTAACTTTCACACCCGCATCCGTTAGCGATATGCGGATGGTGAACTTCCCCGAGAGATGATCCTGACTGCGATATATACACTGAGTATATATCCAACTCAAAACATCATGATGCACTTGCAACATGCAAACTTCGACAACTTCACGACCCGATCCTGATGGCGATGCATTCGCAGATGATGATGCGGCTCGTTCCGACTGGAAACGCACATGCAGACTCCTGTGTATCCTTCCACTGCATGTAAGCACTCTGAACCGCTCTATTTCATAAAGATCATGTGACGACCGGGCCGGATCACCTTCAAACCAAAATCTAACAACTTATCTTCTAGACCTAGCACATGAGGATGCTAGGCTGATTCACAGCATGCTCCTAACTGATCTCCTGAACAATGCAATGCATAAACAGAAAACACAAATGCAAACTAAGCTATGATACAGGACCATTCCACCGACTTGTAGGATCAACCGGTGGAAGGGTTGAAAGTGCCCATTAACTTGCAAACGGAAAGGAAATCAACACAAATACAACTGATACTACCAGATAATGCAAAAGATGAGATCTTATTCAATTGAAATTCAATGTCCTGAATACAGCTTCACAATGTCTGAACTGCGCTCAACTCAACACAACACCAATACATCTATTCAATCTCAATATCAATATGAACTATCAATATGAACTGTGTCTCAACCCTAACAGATCGAAGGTATATATAACAAATCCTTCGAGTACTACCAACTTCACTTCCCAGCGGCTGGGAGCTTCCAAGCGGCTGGGAGAGAGGACAACTCAGACTGTCTTATCCCGATCTCTAACTGCCTACACATACTCCTAGGCTGAACTATTACATAGCATCGGTCCAGTGGACCTTATTACATGAGAAAGTCAAACATACTAAAAATAGGCTATCCTGTCATCATACTGATAATTATCCTATATCCTGATCATGTACGTCATCATGCGGACCTATATCCTGATCATGTGCGGGTGCTCCTGCACCATACTCCCCAAAAGAAGAAATCTCAAGTCCACTTGAGATGAGAGTATCAAGGTCGGCACCATGTTTCTGTATCTGTTCTGTAGTCATCCATACTGCTTCAGAGTTCGGCTGTCCCTTCCAAGAGACGAGGTACTCCAAGTACTTCTTGTTCTGGGTCTGTTTGACCACTCTAGTGTCCAAAATCTGCTGTATCTGTGGAGGATCATGTTGAGGAATGTCTTCAGCAACTGTATCCTGTAGAATATCCTGATCTGCATCTGGATTAGCCTTGTATGGAGTTAAGTCACATACATTGAAGATAGGAGATAAACCAAGATCAGGTGGTAGTTGGATCTCATAAGCATTTTGTCCATGCTTTTGCAAAATCTGACATGGTCCAACTTTCTTTTGCATGAGCTTCGTATACTTTCCCTTAGGAAGCCTGTCTTTCTTCAAGTGAACCCAAACCAAATCTCCAATAGCAAATTGAACATCCTTCTTCTTCTTGTCAGCATACTCCTTATACTTTAAGGTGGTTTGCTGGAGTTGGGTCTTAACCTGATCATGAACTTCTTTGATTGCTTCAGCAAAAGCTTCTCCATCTGCACTAACAGGATCTGCTGTAGGTAGCGCTCGCAACTCGAAAATACCTCTGGGATGCATTCCATACACTACCTGAAAAGGCGATTTCCCTGTGCTCCTGTTGACAGTATCATTGTATGAAAACTCAGCTTGAGACAGAATATTGTCCCACTTCTCTCCATGCTGTTTTGTCAAGCATCTAAGTAGATTCCCCAAGGAACGGTTCACAACCTCAGTTTGTCCATCCGTTTGAGGATGATATGCAGAGGAAAAAGACAAATTGGTTCCCAATTTCCTCCATAGGGTTCTCCAAAAGTGACCCACAAACTTCACATCTCTGTCTGAAACTATGCTCAAAGGCAATCCATGAATTCTGACAATCTCCCTGAAGAATAAATCTGCAATATATGAGGCATCTGCAGTGGTTTTGCATGGCAAGAAATGTGCCATTTTACTGAACCTGTCCACTACAACAAAGACACTGTCAAATCCTCTCCTGGTCCTTGGCAAACCTAAAACAAAATCCATACTGATACTTTCCCACGGTCTGGAAGGAATGGGTAAGGGCTGATATAACCCTACATTAGTTGACCTGCCTTTAGCCTTCTGACATATCACACAGGTTTCTACAAATTTCCTGACATCTGACTGCAACTTAGGCCAGAAATAATGCCTCCTGACCAGATCAAGAGTCTTGTCTAGACCAAAATGACCTGCCATGGCTCCACAATGTTTCTCCTTGATTATATTCAACCTCATGGAACACCTTGGGATACACAACTGTCCACCCTTGAACAGCAATCCATCCTGGATCAGGAATTCAGAGAACTCAGCATGGTATTTCTCCCCAAAAGAAGTATAGACCTGATATATCTCTCCAAAATCAGCATCAGACTCATACATGGTCTTGAGTGAATCAATACCAACACTCTCTAACTGAATCTGATTGACTGTGAGAACTCTTCTGCTCAAAGCATCTGCAACTTTGTTCTTAACCCCTTTCTTATGCTTCAAGGTAAAAGTGAAAGCCTGTAGTGTTTCTACCCACTTCATATGTCTGTGGTTCAGCTTCTCCTGACTGTTGATGAAACTCAAAGCCTGGTTGTCTGTGAAAACTATGAACTCCTTTGGCAGCAGGTAATGCCTCCATTTCTTTAGGGACTGAACTAAAGCATACATTTCCAGATCATATGATGAATACCTTTTCTTAGCATCATTGAGCTTTTCACTGAAAAATGCAATCGGTCTACCCTCTTGACTGAGTACTGCTCCAATGGCCATGTGACTGGCATCACACTCTACCTGAAAGATCTTGTTAAAATCTGGAAGTGCAAGGACTGGCTGCTGTGCCACCTTCCTCTTCAATGCCTCAAAGGAATCATCTGCTCCTTGAGTCCAAACAAACCTGTACTTCTGCCCTCCTTTGATGGTATCCAACATGGGTGCACAAATATGACTGAAACCTCTGATGAACTTTCTGTAGAAGGTTGCTAACCCATGGAAACTTCTGACTTCATTCATGGTCTGTGGAGTTGGCCAATTCAATATGGCACTCACCTTCTCCTTATCCATCTGCAGCTTTCCTTGTGAAATGACAAAACCTAAATAGGTGATCTCCTGTTTCATGAACAAACACTTGTCCAAGTTTATCATCAGCTTCTCTTCATGTAACCTCTTGAGAACCAGCTCTATATGCCTGAGATGTTCTTCTCTGGTGTTACTGAAAATCAGAATGTCATCTAAATACACTATGACAAACTTACCAATGAATTCCTTCAGAACCTCATTCATCAGCCTCATGAAAGTACTAGGGGCATTAGACAAACCAAATGGCATAACCTTCCATTCATACAAACCTTCATTTGTTTTAAATGCTGTCTTCCACTCATCACCTGGTCTAATCCTGATCTGATGGTATCCACTCTTCAAATCTATTTTGGTAAAGTACTTAGCATTTCCCAAACAATCAAGTAAATCCTCAATTCTGGGGATTGGAAACCTATACCTGATTGTGATCTTGTTGATGGCTCTGGAATCGGTGCAAAGTCTCCAAGTGCCTTCCTTCTTTGGTGCTAGTACAGCTGGTACTGCACATGGACTCAGACTCTTCCCAATCAGACCTGAATTCATCAATTCTTCAATCTGCCTGGCTACTTCTGCATTCTGTTCTGGGGTAAGCTTATAAGCTGCTTTATTTGGAAGTGTAGACCCTGGAATCAAGTCTATGCAATGACTGATATCTCTGACAGGTGGTAGGGATCTTGGCATTCCCTCTGAGATAACACCTTTGTACTTATCCAATAACTCTTGGACAGCTGGGTCTATCAACCTTGGCTTCTTCTCCTTCTTGGCTTCTTGCTGTTGTTTCTTATTCACACTCATACAGGGGATCAGGGCATATGCAACTGCACCTTCTGCTGCTACTTCTTTCATGAACTGTTTGCCTTCCATCAGCATGACCTTCACTTCTTTGCCTTTAGACTTCTCCTCTTTCTCCTTCAATGGGAATAACGTTACTTCTTTACCATCTTTAGTGATTTTATAGGTGTTTTTAACACCATCATGCTGTGCCTTCAGATCATATTGCCATGGTCTACCAAACAAAAGGTTGCAAGCATCCATCTTGGTGATATCAAACAACAACTTATCCTTATATCCACCAATCTGAAACTCTACCCAAGCCTGCTCTTCTACAGTTGTCTGCTGACCTTGAGTAAGCCATGAGACTTTATATGGAGCTGGGTGAGGCAATCTCCTAAGCTTCAGCTTTATCACCATTTCTTCAGACACAAAGTTCTCAGTAGAACCAGAATCAATCAAAACCTTACACGCCTTACCTCCTGCTTTACAAGTGGTTCTGAAAAGGGACTTCCTTTGAGGGGCTTCTTGATCAGGTACCTTCATGGTAGTCACTGTTCTTCTCATCATCAGGGACTCTCCACTTTCTGGATACCCATAATTCTCAGGACCATTCACACTCTGGAAATCATTAGAGCTTGTCCTACTTTGATTATCAGGTTCATTGACCAGATTTGTCCTCCTTTCTCCTGCTGAGCTTGTGGCCTTGTCTGGACATCTGCTGGCTATATGGCCTTCTTTGTTACAGTTGTAGCATCTGATGGATCCTCTGCCCTGGGATCTTCCCCTGAAGGGTCTTCTACCTCTGAAGTTACCTTGCTGACTGAAATTCTCTCTGATTCTGACTATTGTTTCCCTTGCCATTGTCTTGACTGGACTCTCCTTGATATCCCTGTCCATGTCCTCTGCCTCTGAAAGGACTTCTTCCACCTCTCTGTTGTCTTCCTCTTCCTCTATTGTTTTGGTCTTGTTTTCTCTTCAGCTTTTCTTCCACTTTCAGTGCCAACTGAAAGCTTTTCTGCACTGTATCTGGGTTATGCAGACTGAGATCTTCCTGAATATTAAACCTCAATCCATTAAGGTATCTGGCTACCTTTTCCTCTTCACTTTCTTTCACCTTGGTCTTCATACAGAGTTTCATGAACTCTTCTGTATATGAGCTGACATCTAGCTCCTTCTGCTTCAGGTTCTGCTTCCTCTTGTGTAACTGGATACTGTAATCCAAAGGAATATAAGCCTCCTTTACCAATTCCATCATCTTCTTCCATGTGGCAACTCTACGTTTTCCCTCCTGTACTCTATCATCCTGAACAAAGTTCCACCATGTCAAGGCAGCTTCTTTCATCTTTGACTGTGCTATCTTCACTCTCTGCTGTTCTGGTATCTCCTCTGTCACAAAGAAATTGTTCAAACAATCTATCCATTCCATTACTGAATCAGGGTCCATCTTACCTGTAAACACTGGCAAATCCAGCTTCACATCCATGGTTCTCCTCTCCATGGCCTTGAGGGCGTTCAACAGCGGTCTCTGGTCTGCAGGAACGACCTCCTCGCTCCAATTAGGGATATCTTCTTCTTCCCTATCATCTTCTCTACCAGAACCTACTCTGCTCCTCAACTTTGCTAACTCATCTTTCAACTCCTGATTCTGAGCCTTCACGGCCTTACTTTCTGCAATCTGTTTCTTCACCAGAACTGCCAACTCAGCGTTGGTCATCCTTGCTGGAACCTCAGATGTTCCTTCTTCGTCTGACATCCTGCTTATCTTTTCCAGAAGATCCTAACCTTTGCTCTGATACCACTATGATGCAGAGTGGGACGCAACGGAGGCAACCTAACAGGAAGGAGTAGCCAACAATGTAAACAGCATGATAAAATTCTCTATCGGCTGAACATCATCATCATATTTCCTAGAGACACTAACAGCATCATCACATTTCAACAGCATCATCATATTTCAGATGATCACAAATATCCTCCTGTCGACTACTATCTACCTCCTCCGTTTGTCGCCCATCATCATCATCATGATAATCAACGGGCGCAAACATCCTCCGGTTGCACTGTTCATCGGGTGCCAAATACAAGCGGCATCATCATGATATTCAATATCACCTTCGTCAGCAGGATATCCAAATATCCGGTTGCTCCAAATATCCTGATGACGTTGCACTTCAACAACTTGCCTTCGATGCTCCACTGCCCGACGATACAAGCAACAGCATCATGATATTGTTCATCCAGTTCCTCGAAACCTCCTGATGATGCTAATACAACTTCCTGCCTTCGCCGATACTTAACCACTTAGCGACAACAGGATAAACTCGCATTGAGGTATTTCTTAATATCCTGATGACGATGACGTCATATCCTGATGACGATGACGTCACACATCATCCTGATGAACTCTTCAACACTTAGCCAAAAAAACTTAACTTTCACACCCGCATCCGTTAGCGATATGCGGATGGTGAACTTCCCCGAGAGATGATCCTGACTGCGATATATACACTGAGTATATATCCAACTCAAAACATCATGATGCACTTGCAACATGCAAACTTCGACAACTTCACGACCCGATCCTGATGGCGATGCATTCGCAGATGATGATGCGGCTCGTTCCGACTGGAAACGCACATGCAGACTCCTGTGTATCCTTCCACTGCATGTAAGCACTCCGAACCGCTCTATTTCACAAAGATCATGTGACGACCGGGCCGGATCACCTTCAAACCAAAATCTAACAACTTATCTTCTAGACCTAGCACATGAGGATGCTAGGCTGATTCACAGCATGCTCCTAACTGATCTCCTGAACAATGCAATGCATAAACAGAAAACACAAATGCAAACTAAGCTATGATACAGGACCATTCCACCGACTTGTAGGATCAACCGGTGGAAGGGTTGAAAGTGCCCATTAACTTGCAAACGGAAAGGAAATCAACACAAATACAACTGATACTACCAGATAATGCAAAAGATGAGATCTTATTCAATTGAAATTCAATGTCCTGAATATAGCTTCACAATGTCTGAACTGCGCTCAACTCAACACAACACCAATACATCTATTCAATCTCAATATCAATATGAACTATCAATATGAACTGTGTCTCAACCCTAACAGATCGAAGGTATATATAACAAATCCTTCGAGTACTACCAACTTCACTTCCCAGCGGCTGGGAGCTTCCAAGCGGCTGGGAGAGAGGACAACTCAGACTGTCTTATCCCGATCTCTAACTGCCTACACATACTCCTAGGCTGAACTATTACATAGCATCGGTCCAGTGGACCTTATTACATGAGAAAGTCAAACATACTAAAAATAGGCTATCCTGTCATCATACTGATAATTATCCTATATCCTGATCATGTACGTCATCATGCGGACCTATATCCTGATCATGTGCGGGTGCTCCTTCACCAAGCTTGAATTTGTTCATACACAGATATTGATTGATCAAATCCTTATAATTGTCAAACAATTAATGGCATTAGAAGTTTTCATCAAGTCATGACTACAGGACATAGCAAACCTCTTGCTATTCAAGTGGGAAAAATCATGTTTTTGTGTTGATTGAATTGTGAACAATGCAAATATTCTACAATGTGAGAATATTAGAGATGGATACGTTTCACAATGGGAAATGAAACAAATAGTATCAATGCCCCCTTTTGAAGATAGTGACATTGTTGATATCTATGATCCTCTATATTCAGCTGATTACGAACGTGTATCGGATTTAATTGTTACACGTAAATTTAAATTAAATTTTAACTTACAAATTTTGATTTATATTCTACCTAATTCAAGAGTCATTATAAATATTTGAATGATTTACATTGAATCTAGATAATGTATAGACATGTTTAAGTTTGTGGTGTGTACAAGAGATATTTTTGCGATGGTTGCAGAACCTGACAATTTAGAAGGTGTAGATTACTATCTACTAAGATGCATGCAACCAAAATCCAAATTGTTGGAATCAAAGATAGATGGTGATGGACAATATTATCCCTTTGGATCTTTCATTGTTGAAGGCACATATTATCAACAAATAAAGATAGATAAAAAATGGTATTATATTTATTGATTATATGCCAGGATAAAAGGTTCTACATTATAGTCACTTAGTTATAGCAACAATATTAAATTTGGAAACTTTATCAAAAAGAGGATGTGGCCAACAAAAGTGGAGGTTGTCTATTGAAGATCATGAAAAGATTTTAGAGATAATAAAAGATAGAGAAGATCTAGATTATATGTGCCATGAGCTTTAAAAGTTGCGTGGACATTATAAGTTACATTATTGAAGAGCGAGTTGAACTTTGATCGATACATGGTATGAAGGTATGTTCACACTTGATTCCTAAGATATAGAAATAAATAATTAGTTTTATTTTAAATTTTATGATTGTTGATAGTTCTTTCCTTTCAAATTTTAATTTCAATGGTTCTTGATTATTAAACTTCATGAACTGTGTAGGTATGATCTCTAAACTATATATAGTCTTTAATTTAGGTAGATTAGGTCTTAGGTCTTAGGTTTAGGGCTTTAGGTTTTAGGTGTCTTAGGTATTAGATGTATTAGATGTCTTAGGTGTCTTAGGTATTAGATGTATTAGATGTCTTAGGTGTCTTAGGTCTTAGGTGTCTAGACACGTCTTAGGTGTTTTACATCTTAGGTGTTTTATGTCTTAGACATGTCTTAGGTCTTTAAAGGTATCTATGTCTTAGATCTTAGGTGTCAAGTAGATCTTTTAAGGTCTTAGATGTCTTAGGTGTCTTAGGTCTTATGTCTTCTAGGTGTCTTAGGTCTTAGATGTCTTAAAGGTGTCTTAGGTCTTAGGTGTCTTAGGTCTTATATCTTCTAAGTGTCTTAGGTCTTAGATGTCTTAGGGGTCTTAGGTCTTAGATGTCTTAAAGGTGTCTTAGGTCTTATGTCTTCTAGGTGTCTTAGGTTTTAGATGTCTTAGGTCTCTTAGGTCTCAGGTATCTTAGATGTCTTAGGTGTCTTAGGTCTTAGGTGAGGCCACATGAGCTTCCACCTTCTCGTGGTTGTCCTTGTTAGTACAAAATTTAAATATTTCTCGAAGCTAAGGGAAGCTCTTTTTTTGTATAGATAGCTATAGTTAATAATTTTTACATGTTCAAATGAGCTACTTAGGCCACAAAATTTTAAAGTTATGTTATATCATCATGTGAGTTTGCTAGATCATTATATGTAAATTTATCAATTGAGTTCTTTTTTAACTTTTTTGTATCATTATCATTTAGGGGCCTCAAACTTAACAACGACCTGCATTAGATATCTATCTAGTTCATAATTTACACAGTTCATTTAATAAGTTCATACATGGATGTGCTAAGAAGATTTGACAAAGATATACATTGAAAGCCACCATCAAGAATATTTTTTAGTAATTGATATATAATTTGTTATAATTTCATTTAACTTTGTACTAACATGTGGATGTGCCTGATGGGTCTCTCTGGATAACTATCTTCTTGGAAGTAACTTTATAACTATCAACTCTGATCAACAAACATGGCCACTTATTATTTCTAACGAAATGGATGAAGTAGTACAGTTAAACATTATGGTTGTAAAGCAAATGCTAAGATATCTTCCTACATTTGCTTTACAACCATAAAGTTTATCTGTACTACTTTGTCCATTTCTTTAGAAACAACAAATGACCATGATTGTTGATCAAAGTTGACAGTTATAAAGTTACTTCCAAGACAATAGTTATCCAAAGAGACCCATCAGGCACATCCACATGTCAGTACAAAGTTAAATGAAATTATAACAAATTATATATCAATTACTAAAAAATATTCTTGATGGTGGGTTTCAATGTATACCTTTGAATTGTTACTTCTAAGAAGATAGTTATCCATCTAGAGACCTATCAGGCACATATATGTATGTCAGTATAAAGTAATGAAATTATAACAAATTATATCTCAATTAAATGGTTATTATAAATAATTAATTATAATACATTATTATATCAATAATGTGATATAATGTCCAAATGTCTAAGATATTTAATTTAACTATTTAAATAAGACATATATATTCAACTCATAATTTAAGAACGTCTCTAGATGTACAAATTTGATCATAAATAATTAATTAAATAATTTTATTTAATTAAATAAATTTTCTAAGAAAAATCTATACATTACAAATTTCATCATAAATAATTAATTAAATAATTTTATTATATTAATATTGCAACACATACATGTATATTTATAAATTTTGTCATAAATAAATTTCTATCATAAATCAATAATGTCCAAATGTCCAAGATATAAAACTAAAATATAAACATGTACATGAATCATAATTTAAGAGTTCATCTCTAGATATAAAACATAAACACGTACATATGTATAATGTAAATATAAAACATACTCATAATGTATGGAAATGAGCATAATGTCCAAATGTACAAATATAAAACATGTTCAACTCATGTAATTTAACAACTCCTAAATGTCTAGATAAATCTCAGAGAATGAATTGAGCCTCGCTATGTCTCGAGCCCTATCCAACTAATCCTTGACCTAAGCCTTGCACATGAAACACCATAAAATTTTAAATATATATATATAACCTATTTTAAATTTAAATAAATAATTAATACTTGACAGATCTCTAAATTACGTGGCATCCAAGGCCTGGATCATGTAGACGATGAGCATGCACAAGAGTCTGAAAAGAAGCATGACCTAATCCTGGAACCTATGTGACATGTACATGTACATATCCATGTTTATTTAGTTAGAAAACTTGTAAGTTTGATGTGTGTATGTAAAAAATTATTAAAAATATGTGTACTTAAAATCAATACCTCATGATGATATCTAGGATCGCCAGCATACTACAAATCTTAATATCTAGGTGCTAGGACATCAGCATGAGTCTAATGTACACATTCAATTCATACATGTACATAGGATTTCAATCAAGAGTTAGAGCTTGAACATGTGCAAAATTTAATATAGATTATAATTTTTAAAAATAAATTACCTCAACTACAGCAGCACCGAGGACCCTCCCAATCCCACTAACCTCAGAAAAATGGAGGGAGAACGAGAGATATGTAGATGGTGTAGGCTCAATGCCAAAAAGAAGCCTGCTATACTCACCTCCTAGAATATCAGGTGTAGTAACCTAAACCTAATTTGGAACATGTTGAGGGGTGGAGCATGTAGGACCAAGTAGAACATCATGATGTGCCCCCAAACCCTGTGAAGTTGGCTCACCATGGCTCCTCTATCTACCAAAATGTTCCATGAGATGTGAGGATATACCATCAAGTGGGATCCCATACTCATCGCTGATGAACTGGTATGCATCCAATAAATCACTAGCGAGGCATCTAGTCATAGTATGCAAAGCATGCTCTGCACTAATCTGTGCCACATTATGTGGTGATGGTATATCAGCACAAATGTAACAATTGAAACTGGTCGACGTGGCCTCAATTGGAGGAATGTGATTCCGTGAATGTAACAAATATCTCCCAACACGATCAGATGACAACTGATCAACCTCACTAGTAATAGTTGTGAGGCACTCAACAATCTTGCATCTTGAGGGGTTCATTGATGGTTCTGCGGCTTCTACTATTTCCACACTTTTTCAAAGAACCAAAAGGTGTGGACCAACTATGGACCTCTTTTTCATAGGAGGTGGCAACTCTGGTTGACCATACTCAACTTTGTCTGTAAATCTCCCTCTCCCATGTCTAGCATGTTTAGGGAAAGATGTGTAATCAACAGATAAATGTAAATGGAACTCTACATATAACTATTTGCAAAAATACAATGGCAACTCATCATTGTTAGGCCATTTGTGATGTGCTGCCAAAAATCTAGGATAGTGTTATGTCGTAAAATGTCCCCCTAGGACTTTTTACCACCTAGTTTAGCTCCTAGGTCCCCTTAATTTAATCATTCATGTGTAAAACTTATCCTAGAACAATTTCCCCTGAAACCCATGTCAAATGAGGCTTATGGGTCCACTTCAATGCTTAATTAAGACTCAAAATGCACCCCTAGACTTGGGTGCCCACACCCTAGTCTAGGTCTATTTTGTTGGGAACTAAATTTAAATGTGTCAGTTTATGACTATTAAAAGGTTTCCCTTTGTTGGCCTTTTCAATTTGAATTACTAATGTTAGCAGGAATGCATATATAAACATGTTTAAGACTTCATTTTACTCATAGTTGATTAAGGTGAACTTATGATCATCAAGAAAAGAGTATTCAAGGCATTCATTGTGTTGTAGAGAAAAAATGTGTTATGTTTGTAAGTGTTTGTTGTAGATTTGGCTCCATCAACTCATTTCCTCATGATTTGAAGACTCTTCGTCTTTATGAGGGTTTCACCTCCAAGGTGATGTCTACTTATGTTTTAATCAATCTATCTTATCATTTGATTTTGCCTCTATCCACCAAGGACACATACTCTATCTCACAATGGTGTTGGAAGGATTGAATGCCATTCCAGGGCTTGACTAAGGCAAGCCCCTAAACACCACAACTCCCCAACCCCTCTCTTCTGATTACAAGTTAGAGGTGCAGGATCTTGTGGAGTGAAGTTGCAGAGAAGCAGAGTAGAAGATAGAGATTTAGGATTTGAAGAAAAGAACAAAGAATATTCCCTTCTAGACTAGGGTACCCGCCCCATAGTCCTCCATTTTGGCTTTTCTGGAAACTCTGAAGCAGGTTGCAGTCTGACATAGGTCAATGTTCTAGATCTATAGAAAAGTTACCCTATCAAACTTGGGCACCCACCCCCTTGTCCCCAAAGTTTTCACCTTCAAAAATCTAAATCTTGGTATGTTTCTAATCTATATTTAGTGCCTTCCTTTGCGATCATTTGTTGTATTTCATTCGTCTATATCCGGAATCATATAATTAGGGTTTAAGGCTTAATTGGATTAGGGTTTCACAAATTCATCAATACATTCTATCTTTCATTATCATTTCATAGTGACACCAAACCTATAGCTGATTCCTCTTGCAACAGTAGTGATTTAACTTAGTTTATGTCCTTGAATATGTATGTGAAAGGAGGGTTTGATTGAATCTATCTTAACAACACTAGCATCTTATCCACCTTTTCATATATAACATTTTGGTGAACCCAATGTTTTTACTAAAATTGCATCTTGTTGAGTGTTGTAATCAGTTTTGTATTCATTCATATCATATTCATCATCATACATTCAAAAATCTTGCATAAATTTGAAAATTTTGAAAAAAATAGGCATCTTAGGCTTGCATTAAGTAGGGATAACTTTAAGGAACCGCCCTTAAAAACTTATAAAATCCTAGCGAATCCTAGCTAAGTGCTATAATTTTCCTAGCGAATGTTTCTTTTTTTCCAAAAAAATATTAATTTTCTTGGCGAATCTATGCACATTTTAGAAATTGCTAAAAAATCATGACAAATCCTAATGAATAATTAGTAAAGAAAATAATTACAATAATCCTAGCGAATAATCACTAAAGAAATTAATTAGAATGGCGAATCTTTCCTTTAAAAATTTGCATAGTTGATCGGTGCAGTCCCCCCTATATATATTTTTGTTTTTTGTAATGTTGAAGCAGGGGCCTTGGGGTGGTAGCCACCGGCAAGATCAAGGGACAGTGCCCCTTGCGGAGGTCAAGGACCAGGTCTAACCATAAAAATTTAAATATTTAAAATTCTGACTTAATTGAGTAATTATAAATAAACTCTATAGTTAACCCATCTCTCTAAGGCAATTTAAAATGATAAACTAATTCAATAGAATAATAATAAAAAAATTCATCACACTAACCCTTAAAAGAATTAAGGGAATAAAATATAAGTCCCTTCATATTTGAAAATAATAAATATTTAAAACTGCATGGAATAATAAAATAAAAAAATCCAAATATAAAGAATAAGAATAAATAATTATTTATTTATAAATCTTAATAGACATTATATTCCCACAGTCCATGATATTCTTTTAGAGCTTTTGGGAAAACTATGTGTAACTTGTTTAGGATCGACGTTTCGAATCATACTCCATGATCTATCATCAGGAAGAAAAGATAGAACATTGAGTTGTGATTGCAGAGATAGTGACTTTAAAAAGAGGGGAGAGGGAAGGGTGGGCACGAAGTACTAAAATCTAGTTAGGATAATAGTTCGAGAGGGAGGAAAAAAACAAGTGAGAAAAATAAAAGGCCTGGGTTTAATGATGGTTAATAAAAATAAAATTATATATATATATATATATATATATATATATATATATATATATATATATATATATATATAGATATGAATAAGCAATTTATATATTACAGTATCAAACAAGAAATACTCAAAAAATATCAAAATATGCAAGAGGAAAAATAATTACAAGTATCTGAATGCATAGAGAAGCTTAGAAATAAACAATAGTGTAAGAGGGCAAAAAAGAAAAATTGAAATTATGAATAAAGAAAAATAGAAAAATGTATGTATTATAGATAAGTTAATGTATGAAAGTAAGTAGAAATACAATATATAAGAAAAAAATTAAGGTAAATGTATAAATAATAATAATTTGCTTATAAACTTGTATCTATAGATGATACTAACATGAAAACCTCTACATGCATGTGTATGTATATATCTACATTAACTTATCTATAATACATACATTTTTCTATTTTTCTTTATTCATAATTTCATTTTTCTTTTTTGCCCTCTTACTCTATTGTTTATTTCTAGGCTTCTTTATGCATTCAGATACTTCTTGTAATTATTTTTCCTCTTGCATATTTTGATATTTTTTGAGTATTTCTTGTTTGATACTTTAATATATAAATTGCTTATTCATAAATATATATAATTTTATTTTTATTAACCATCATTAAACCTAGGCCTTTTATTTTTCTCACTTGTTTTTTTCCTCCCTCTCCAACTATTATCCTAACTAGATTTTAGTACTTCGTGCCCACCCTTCCCTCTCCCCTCTGTTTTTAAAGTCACTATCTCTACAATCACAACTCAATGTTCTCTCTTTTCTTCCTGATGATGGATCATGGAGTATGATCCAAAACGTCGATCCTAAACAAGCTACACACAGTTTTCCCAAAAGCTCTAAAAGGATTATAAATCTTAGTCAAATACTATCATGATTACATGCACTAATAAAATATAAAAAATGAATAAAGCACAATTTAAAAGCTTAAAACCATAATAAAGCAAATACTCCATTAAAAACTCAAGTTAGCTACATTTTAGGAGCTAAATATGCAACTTCTATTATATTTAGAACTTGTTAAAACAATTGTACAAATACTTTTCTTTCTACCTGATCCTTTCATTTTTTCCTAATTGTTTTGTTGTAAAATGATTTTTAAATGCTTTCATTTTTTCTGTAGAATGATTTTTTAAATGTGAATTGAGAAACCCATTTCTCACCTCCTCCATTTTGATGGGCTTCTCTGTTTCTTTTGTTTATCTATGTTATTGATTTTATTTATTTGCAAACTATTAACATTATTTTAAAATGATATATTTATTTGAACTAATGTTGGCATTATTTCATGTTGCAGCCATGCATGATTCCAAATGGAGGAGAATTATTTTTTTTTTTAGAAAAAAATTATTTGTACTAGATCTACATAAATGATTTGAATACAAATAATTTTATTAGCAATAAAGATTGTCTTATTATATAAGATTTTTTATATTTGTCATACAATTTATGTTTACAGATTTTACAGGATTATATCCAAAGAATATATATATATATATATAATTTGGTTGATTGCAAGGATTTTATTTTTATTTTTAAAAGTATTTTAAAAAAAAATTAAAAAGAAGCATTTTAATTCTTTTAAAGAATGTAAATAAAATTTTTAAGAGATAAAAAAACATAGATGTTTCTCTTTTAAAAAAAGTTAAAACATGTTTTTTTTTGTTTTAAATGTTACAATTTTTTTTTAATTTATTTTATTTTGTTCTCTATTTTTTTTCTTTATTTTCATAAAACTAATATTTTTTTATCATAAATTTAATTTCAATCTAAAACTGGTAATGAAATATGTAAATGCAATTTTGTGCATAAATAACAATATGTTTATCAAACTAAACTAAACACTAAATTAAATTAAAAAGGAGTAAATTTGCACCTTATATTTTGTCTGGTTAGGGGCCTTTGTGAGATCTGGATCAACAAACTGGTATTGGATCTATGCCTGGAATTGAACTTAGGTATCTGCGATCAATAACATTATAAACAAGCTCTGGATCAATTTTTCACAATGAATTTGCAACTAGCTACTGGTGATCTGCTACTATGATTGTATTTTTTCTTTCCACTGATAAGATGGCTTCGTGCCTGGTACCTTAGCTTATGGTTTATTATGAATTTCATTTTAGTTAGGCGGGAAAGAAATTTCAAGCCTCACCAAGCCTTTTAAAAGGCATGTGCTTATGGCCCTCAGATTTAAATAAAAGTCATGAGATCAAATTCATAATCAATGGTAATAAACAAAAGTGATATTGAAAGTGAAAATAACCCTAAAACTACATAATAATTTATTAGTAAAGGTGAATATTGTCCCAAAATTAATGGCGGGTGAATATGATTAAGATGTATAATTATATTATAAACTATTGGCGAATCATATTTAATAACGCATCATTTACATGGTGAAATAATTCAACTTATTAGTTTAAAATAATAATGCTTTGGCGAATCAATTAATACTAATTAATTTTTTGTAAAAATGGGGTGATTTAGTCCGCTTTGTAGGCGAAACTATTTGCCATTTTTGGAGGCCTCTATTTCAACTATTTGCCAATTTGGCATAGTTTCGCATATTTTGTGTTGCATATCATAAAATATTTAATTTTCTAATATTTACATCAAATCTGAGATAAATTACAACATTTCATCATTTCATGATCATTTACCTTGCATTTACATATATCATTTGCTAGGATTTTACTTGAAATTTGCATTTTTTCATATAACCTAGTAATTTCAAAAGGTAGGGTTTGTAGTTAAAATCTTGTTTCATATTTCACTACTCATTTAAACACTCTTTCAAATCTGATTTTGGACTGTAGTGTTGCTATATTTTAATTTTTTGCATTTACATTTACATATTTAGCACATTTACATTGAAAAAGAAAAAATCAAGCATTTTACGTTCATAAACAAGCATAGTTTTGCTTTGTTTCCTTGCATATGTCATAAAGTATCTTTTAAATCATATTTTACATTCATCTTAAGCATACATCCATTAGTCATTTGAAAATTTTGCATCATTTCATAATATTGTGTGAAAATTGGCCTATTTTTAGTTACATAGTGTATATTTCAACACTAAGTGTTTATACACTTCATTCACATTTCCTCGATCAAAACCCTTAAAATCACTTACTTTGCCTTGTTGTGAAGTACTTTTTCCTCTATCCACTTTATTTTTTATGAACTTTGTGTGTTTTCAATAACCCGTTTTCCTTAAACAAGTACATTAGTGTGAAACAATCTCACATCTATGGCTTCTCATCATAAAAATAATACTATGGTCTCTCACTAACTTTACAAGAAAAGGAAGACCCATGAACTATAAATAACATTTACACCACGAGATAGAATAGTCAAAGACATCAAAGGTCCCCTTTACATTACCGTTAACATAATTGAGACTCTCATAAGAGGAGCCCTTGTTGATCCAAATTGCATGAGTAACATCACTACGAAAGAGTTCCTTTATTCACATAAATTGATACAAGAAACTTATGAGCCTACAAACATGATGATAAAAACACACGCTGGAGCTCTCCTCCTAGGTATAGGGAGGATCAATTTAATGATCTGAGTGCTTGATAAAACTTTAGAACAATCATTTGATATCATCCCTACATCTAACCTCTTCCATATAAAACTAGGACACCCATGGCTTAAAACTATGAAAGTTGTCCTTTCAAACCTTCACCAATGCTTAAAATTTCCTCACCATGGGTTTGTACAAACTATTCAACATAGTCAATGGCAACCTATGGTTATGCAGAAAAACTTCATTCTTGATTACTTTTGGCCAGAACCTACTGAAGAGCCTGAACCATGACGAGATCAAACTTTCTTGGGATATCGACATTACAAAGTACAATTGCTATCAAAATTAGTTGGAACCCCTATTCAACAAAAAAATAAAGAAAGAACAACCTACGTTACAAGAACCCCCTAGATCGCGAGGTAAGGGGATATTTGTTGAGGTTCCTCCTCTATTGTCCTTACAAGGATCAGGAGATACCTGTGGAAAACAAAGTAATGCATCATTAAGAGATCATCACATGTCTGCTTCTTCTTCTGAGATGCTGAAAACTATGGAAAATCATGAGAATCCTCTTGACAACATCACTAATAAAATATGAAGGAATAGACTAGAAAGAGAAAGAAGGAAGAGAAGACAAGCCTTGGATCGAAACACACCACCACAACAAGAAAACATTTCACCATCTAACATTGAATCAAGCAAAGAAGAGCTTAAGGCTGAAGAGTTAAAGGATGATGATTTAAGTCAGGTAATTGTACCTTATGTACCCCTTTCTTCATACATTCAAGATTGGGAGGAAGATGACTTGCTCGATGACAACCGCTAGCTTAGTTGTGTACATAGGTAAATATTTCTAACCCTTTTGGCCACCTTTGTCATAGCACATCTTTGCTCACTTACGTGGCCTCCTCTTATGTGTTGTGCTCCCCCATGATGTATTATGTGTTTTTTAGGTTTCCTTGGATGACCCTTGATACTCTTGTAAGGTCAAGGATACTGGGAGACCACCTCTATTGTGACCATTCTTCTATTTGTTTCATCATTCTTCTATCTTGCCTCTCCTCTATTTTATCATTGTGTGTCATGCCTTAGGGGCATAACATTGCAGAGGGTGTTTTGGGGGCATCCTCCTACATGGTATTCCTAAGGTACTTGTTCTCCTCCCTCATTTTTATTGTTTACCTTCTTCAGTGATTCTACTTAGCTGGCGGATGATGAAAATAAACAAATACTGATAAGGATTGTTTGTCCCTTTAGCAAGAAAGAAAAAATGGACCTGTTGATGTTGATTGTTAGTCAAAACAACATGAAATAAAAGTTACATAACAAACCTTTATTTATCTTGAAAGATACGATAAATTGAAAGTGAATTTATGATCCCAAGTCTCCGTGCATTAGTTCATAATGATCTGATGTTACTCAGAGGTTGATGTGTGTTGTTGTTTTCCATTAGGGGCCTTATGCTTGATTCTAAGGTATTTGTATCCTGATATGCAGATATTACTCTATTTCACTTGCTCTCTATAAATTCTCAACAAGTGATGTCAAATCCTAGAATATTTAACTACATCATATAGATATTTATGATAAGTTTGATCAATTATTTTTTCTATCACTCTGGCTAAGATGATTCATGATTATTCTAATTAGTTCTTTTGAAACTATCTCCAATTCACCTGAATCTAAACTAATCCTTGCTTAATTTTGATTCTGCACTTCTAATTACTCTAAATAATGTGCCTACAAGCGTACATTTCTATGATTCTTATCATTATTTGTGATTATTTGCATGGTATTTACTATTATTGATGCACTTTGTGTAAATATGCCTAGGACGTTCAAGTATTTACAGGTATCTGCATACTATATGATGTTCTTCTTATCATTTTTAGTATTCTGCAGTTGGATGATGGTGATTTAATGAAATTTAAAGAAAATTTGAACTTCTAAATTTATTGAAATGAATGAATTTCGTCATTGATACACATATATCCTTGATACTTTCATGAAAGAGAAGAAAATCAAACCATAATTTCACCAAGACATTCCACAACTACATATGATTGATGTGAATCTTCAAAGGACAATAACAACATTCACATACTGAAATGCACTCCAAGGGGATGCAGCAAATCAAGGAATATCAAGATATCATCCACAAATTATGCAGGATTTACAATAATTTGTAATCATAGGTCTTCAACTTCATTAAATATGCAAAAGGAGTATACATTTACAATTGACCTTGAGAATTAGTTACGACATTCAACAATCCAATCTCAATTAAGCTTCTAATAATCTACAACTAAGATTCTCCATCCTTTTATAGAGTAAGAATGAGAATCAGTTACAAAAGATCCTATGATCAAGATTTATCTATTATGATCAATGGTTTACATTGCTTTGACCAAGCTAAAATACAAAATATGGCACAAGTTGCTAGTTGGCAACCTTATATAAGGCATAAATGGATATTCTCTAACTTTAGATTTGGTCAATATGACCTCTTCACCTCTCTTTCTATCAGAGTGAGAATCTGTATCTTCCTACTCAGATACATCTTCTTTGTGCACCAACAATCCTGTATCTAACTTCTTATGATAATCACATGCCTGCACAAAAGTGTCCACCTAAAGTTTACTTATCACCTGAGCTCTTGTCTTAGCATATTTCAATGCTCCAATCTGTTCTTCTAGGGGCTTCATCATTGATACTCTATTTTCTAATTCTTTTCCATATGTCATTACCTTCACATTTAGCTCTGACATCTCATCCATGACATCCTCTGTGAATGACTTCACTAGATCCTATGCCACTTCTCTAAATTTATCTTTGAATGTCTGGATGGCTTTATCCATCTTTGGCATATCCTCTTCTTCAACAACATCCTCCAACAATTCTTCTAGCACTTTCATTTCTTCCAATAGTAGATCATGGATCTTGGTCTACATATCCTTGACTCTAGTCATGCTGGTTTTAAACACATCTACCTAAAATTGTAGCTCTGTATCCCACGTGTCTAGTAGAGGAAGAGTCATATTGGTGACAATCCTATTTTTCAATAGTTCTTCATCTAGCTTTCCTTTAGCTTCTTTAGTTAGGTTCAATGCATAATTACACTATTTTGTTCACTGAGTGAATTCACTCTTCAAAGAATTGATGCTTTCTTTTAGATTAGACAATTTTCCCTAATTGGACCTGGAAGTCCTTATTAACTTCTCTCTAGATGTCATAAACCTCATCAACCACTTGTTCATGACATGAGCCTGATGCTTCTGGATATCCAAACTGGCTATTTCTTCTTCACTGATCAGTGTTAGAGTAGTAGGCCTTTCTGTAGCATGTAGGGTGGATGCTAGGTTATCTGGCTTCATGAATCCCTATATAAATTTCTATAACCAAGCATTCTGTTCTTTCAACTCTTTCTTTCTAGATTTGAGTTTCTTTATTTTGGACACCACATCTTCAGTACTCTCAATATGCTCCTGAATTTCCTATTCTGTAGTGACATGACCTAAGTCAATTTGTGTCACTTAGAATTCTTCTACCTTATTTCTCCTTTGGCCTTTTCTACCATGGGAACAACTACTTGAGTTGTCCTCTTCCTATTTTAGGGCTCCTCTTTATTATGGATACTGCTCTAGCTCTCCTTTTAGACTTAGCTAGATCAAGAGTAAATAAAGATTTAAAATCAAAAGGTACCTGTTGTTCTTGTGTACAGCCTACCTCTGATGAAACCAATGATAATCCAACTAATTGCGATCCTCCTTGATCTAGTTGCTCAATTTGAGCTTCTTGTATTCCTTTATCTTTATTGACTCCATCACCAACAAGACCATGTACATTTTCTTGTTGCCTTTCATCTTGATCATGTTGTGATGATATGACCCTCAGGTTCTTTGCTTGTTGATCCTTACCCAGATTTATTTTATCTTCATCCTAAATCTTTTCTTTCTCCAGAAGGGGTTGATCTTTATGTGTCATACCCTCTTGTTTATCCTGATTAGCACCATCCTAAGGCATGTCTTTAATTTGCTCTTCATGCATTTGTTCTTCTTTTTTTAACATTTTTAGGCTTTTGATGCAGGAGCATCCAGAGGTGTAAGAGAAATCTTGCATCACCCAAAAAAAGATGTTGATTTCAAAATTAGTGTTTCTAGTTCCATAATCGCTTGACTAATGATTTAGAACCTTCAGTTTTTCTAAACTGCTAAAAATAGCAAACTGTTATTTTTGGAAAGTTTGCATTTGGGCACGGATTGAAGCAAAAATTTATAGGAAGCTTTGTAAATTAAAAATAATACCTTTGGTGAAGGAATCACATAAAAGATCATTTGTGAGCTGAAAGATATTAATGTTTCTGTTTCCTAAAAAAGACCTGAAAATTATTCAAATTCATGTTTGAGGCACTAAACAGCCCCATATAGGTTTGAAAATGGGCAGAAGTGCTAGAGCAAGTTTCTAGTGCATAGAGCACTCAGTGATCTTTCCGATGCTTCAAACAGTTTGTCAATCAGACACCCGAATCAAAAGTTATGGCTCCCAGAAGTTGACCTATTTTTGGAGGGAGATGCAAGATTTGAAATTTGGCTGGAGGCTGCCAGAAAAAGGGCTATTTATAACAATTTTTGGGAACCCTTGGAGTAGTAGAGATAAGGGGGAAAGTGTAGAGTCAAGAAAAGGCAACAAAATAGAAACCCTAGCTAATTTGGGGTTACAGAAGGCAGAAGATTCCAGAGTCATGGGATAGGTAGCTGTAATGTGTTGCAGCCTATGGAGGATTGATTCCTTTGATGGTATTTGAGCTTCTGTAATGTAATGAGTTGTCTAAATCTATTAAAAGAATATTATATTTTCTATGTGCAATTTCTGTTGTTATGTTTTTTATGATTTACCCCCTTCATCAAGTGGTATCAAAGCAAGGGTTTCTGAGTGTGTAGATAGATCACCGACCATGAGGCAATTTACACCAGGGCTTGAGGTTTTGGGTTTGCTATAAAGATCAAATGCCTCCATGAAGAAACCATGTTGGGAGAAATGCTTTGACAAAAGAGGATTTTAGAGCCATGCAAAGGCAAATCGATGCATTGCAAGAGGAGCTGTGAAGAGGGTTTGAGCTGAGAACGAGAGAAGAAAGCGAAGATGAAGCTGAAGAAGATCTATCTGAAGAAGAACAACAAGTTGTAGGAGATTTTGTAGAAGTTAGGTTATTGAGGGCCATTTCAAATATTGGAAAGGGGCCCAGGATCGAAGTTTCTACCTATTCTAGAGATTTGAATCCAGAACAACTTATTGATTGTATCAATGTAATGGAAGAATATTTTGAGTATGAAGATGTGGAAGATCCAGAATGCGTCAAGTTTGTAAAAACAAAGTTGAATGGCCATACCAATATTTGGTGGAAGGAGGTATAGTTAGAGAGGAATAGAAGAGGAAAAGGAAAGATTACCAGATGGGATCAGATGGTGGACTAACTAAAGTAGCAATTCATTCCTATGGACTATGAGATGGAGTTGCTAAAGAAGCTATAAGGATTGAAGCAAGGTAACAAGTTTGTTAAGGAGTATACAAAAGATTTTTATAAGATTACTATTAGGACAGGCCATGCAGAGGCCAAAAAGGAAAAGGTAGCCCATTACATTAATGTGTTAAGATGAAGTATTCAAGAGGAGTTGAGCCTGGTCAGAATGACCACCTTAGAAGATGTGTACTAGTTCTCCCTGAAGGTGGAGGAGAAGTTGAATAAAAGATTTGAAAGCAAGCAAAGAGGAAGTGGTCAAGGTAGAAGAACTAGTGGAAGATCCTATGGAGGCCGTAATGAAGATCAAAAGAAAAAGTGAGGAAGCTGGCACCAGTTGAAATCAGAGAGGAGATAATGCTTACCGCCCTTGTGACCAAAACAATGGTGAGCAAAGAGGAAGAGGAAGAGGCTAACCTGGGCAAGGACCTGGAAGAGGAGGTTTCAGAGGAACTTGTTTCCAATGTGGAGAAGAAAGGCATCGAGCTTATGAGTGTCCGCAACATCAAGGAAGGATAAATAGAAGACTTGAAGGTCATGCACGAGTTGCACATGTAGATGAAGATGTACAATTTGAGCATTATGAAGATGCTGAAAGGGGAGAAACCCTAGTTGTCAGAAGAACCTTGTTGAATAAGGAGAAAGAACCAGACCAAAGGAAGAGTTTATTCTACACAAGGTGCAAATGTGAAGGTAGGTGTTGTGATATTATTATTGACAGTGGAAGCACTAACAATCTTGTTTCAGAGGAGATGGTTAACAAGTTGAAGTTGACAAGAAGAAAGCATCCACATCTATATTAGATCTCATGGTTGCAGAAGAACCATAGAGCTTTGGTCAATGAACAGTGTTTAGTCAAGTTCAAGATTGGGGGCTACCATGATGAGGTGATGTGTGACATCATACCGATGGATGCATGTCATATGTTATTGGGAAGGTCATGGCAATATGATAGGTGTGTTTTCCATGATGGCCATGCAAACACATATTCCCTAACAAAGGATGGAATTCATCATAAGTTGAAGCCTTTGAAGGAGGTCAAAGAAAAGGTATGTAGTACTGCTAGAATTTGCTTGGTAGATGGTAGGAAATTTTTGGAGGGTATGAAGCATGAGCATCATTTCTTTGCATTGATTCCTAAGATTAGTCAAGAGAAATGTGAAGATGTACCAGTAAAAGTCTTAGATTTGTTGGAAGAATTTTAGGATATTGTCTCTGATAATGTACCAGAATGTTTACCACCAGTGAGGAAGATAAGTCATCAAATGGATTTGATGCCAGGAGCCAATTTTTTGAATAAGGTAGCCCACAAAATCACCCCTGCAGAGAATGAAGAGCTGAATAGACAAGTTCAAGAGTTGTTGAGGATGTTGAAATTAAGAAACACTGAGAGTGGGGTGAATCAGTGTTCTACAAAACTTATTATTATGTTCCTTTATTAATTTACCACATATATTCAAAGGAAAGAAACATGAACTCAAGAACAGCAGCGACAAGATCATTACACATGAACACCAAGATTTTTATGTGGAAACTTGGTTAAGGGAAAAACCACAGTGGGAGTTAACCCACAAGATTTTATACTCTTTTAAAAGTATTACAAATGGGAAGGCACATGCCTTCAGGCACACTTCCTAGAGCTCACTACTCAAAGGAGGCTCACTGCCTACAAGATTAATTACATAGAGTTCACTGGAATGCTTGAACTGAAGAGTAGCATCTAACAATGCAATATTATAGTTCCAGTTACGATAAATATACCAACTTCACACACTTCATCTCTTACTACCCTATTTTACTGTTCTGCCATAATTTGAGCCTCAGATCTCTACTTTGCACTTGATACTGCCACACTTCTCACCTCTCATCTCATATTTGCACAACAATATCACAAAATGTTCACACCTCATGATTATATATATCCACTATATGAAATTTCATTAACTACAATCGGCCTCAAGAAAACTTAGAGGCATTTTCAAGAACATTGTTCTGTCAACTAAATCCATACACAAATAGCAATGCGGACAAAAACCTATGTATTCATTTCCCACCCATGTTGGCCAATACCACTGGATCTTGTAAATTACTCAACCAATCACTTCTCTTAATCCGCACAAGGATCAAACACCAAGTCGGCCTGTTCTTCACTAGACTAAACTGTCTAACCAAAGCCCGATACTTAGATGCTTGTAACTTTCAATCCCTTCATCACCGAAGGCTAAAACTTTGGATTTAGGTAGCCCTAACATCCCTTAACATACCCTCAGATCTGCAACACAATATGATAACCTGGGAATAAATGCAGACCAAAATACTAAACCCTTTAATATGCTCTGTTCATGTCTATCCAGACTTAGACAAATCCGTAATCTGACTTCCAGTATGATCAAATGATACAATACAGATATGTAAGATAGATTCAGTTGCCATCAATGACAACACCCGACATGCCTAGCAGTGTCTCTTTCCAACAATCTCCCCCTTTAGCATTGATGGCAACACTTAGTGAAAAATGACTAAGTGTTAGAATAGCTCCCCCTTACTATGTACACTTGTGATTTCCAATGCTCCCCCATAGCTGAATTCCTCATTTTTCACTACTTTCCACTCCCCCTTTGACATCAATGGCAAAGGCTAGGATCTGCATATCAAAATTCATGCAAAAACTTTATGTACATGGGCGCATATACAAACAATCCTTATGTCTTGTCTACATGAACATAAACGCATCACCAAAAATGTTTTTCAATAGTGCCAATTCACTGTCCCACCTTTTCTTCAGGCTACCCAAGACTGAAATATGATCACTGAATAGAAATGCCTATGACTCTGCCTTTTATAGATCAGTGGGATCACTTGTCAGAGTAGTAGCTTGAGCTTCTATTAATGCATTAAACATTGTTTCTAACTTAGGGAAAATCAGTCCCCAGAGTTCACACATCGTTGCCACAATGTTTTCCTTTTCTTTCACCAATTTATTTATTTTATCAATCAAGCTAATTACTTGACATTCTTGACTTGCCGCACATATTGTCAAAGGATTAAAGGATTGAGATACATTTGACAATTTTTCCTCCGACTCCTTTATTTTTCTTCTCAATATCCTCTACAACTTTTGACCAAGATAAACAAAATTTGTACACATCTCCTCCTTCAGTGAGGGCATTTTGAATACTCTTTACACTAGTATCTAGCATAATTCTATCATTGTCAATTATTCTTTTTAGTTCACTAAATGTTTTATCATTAAATTCATTCCAGACTTTAACTTCTACTGACTTCTCAAAAGACTCAAAGTGAGTAGTTACAGAATTTATCAAACTCTTCAACTGACCGGAGGGGGATGCTGATGAATCTTTTTGAAATGTAGGCATGGTTTTCTCCAAAATGCTAGATGCAAGACCAAGCAACTCACTGTCTTCTATATGGAACTTCAGGATTTCCTCTTTGGCCTTAGCTTGTCCAAAAGAGGCCAACTTCATCTTCTGTACCGATGATAGAGTATCAAAATTGATTGGACCTTGTATTATATCTAGATCTTCTGCAACTTGTTTATCTTTCTCCAAAATTTCTTTCACTACTTCTGTAGTGTCTCTTGCCCAATATGATGTTTTAGTTTTATGCTCATTAGGGCCTGCATCTTCTCCCTTCCTGGAGTCAACCACATTGTCTTGCTTATCATTTTCATTCTTTTTCTCTATTTCTACTCTCTCTGCATCATCAGCAACGTCTTCTACATTATTTTTCAGAGGATTTTGTGTATCCTCAACAGCAACATTATCATCATTTTTATCAAATTCCTCAACATCTGGAATGGAGGAATCAATTCCATCATCAGTTTCTTCTTCTTGATCTTCCTTGTCTACACTGACATATGACCTTTTTCCCTTTACTTTTGTCCTTTTTCCTTCCTTACCGGCAAGTTTTTCTTTGAATTTCTCTGCAATAGGAGAGGGTGATGCACCGGAGGTTGTACTAGAACTCCTAGTAGTCCTTGATTTGGGAGAGGATTCTACTGGAACACTTCCATGTTCCCTGTCCTACTTCTCCTTCGTAACTTTCTCTATCCTTTCCCTGTTTTGTCTCATAGCTTATTTTCTTATTCCAATACTTTATGCATACATTTCAACTTGCCTTTGGATCTTTCTCTTAGATTCAGGTTTCCAGAGCTCAACATGCAGTTTCACACTAAGTTCACCATATGTATCGAATCTCTCAACTGAGGTATCTTTTGGTTTGCTCAGAAGGTATTGAGCATACATATCTAGTATCTGTTCATCAACTTCATACCCCATGGGCATGATCCATACAATCCTTGGTTCAACTGATTTCATCAAGCATTGATCTATTTCCACCATGAAACAAATTGTATCCTTATACTTTTTTGCCAAAGACGTACGGATTCTTTCTCTTGATTGCATCATATTCTGAAAATTCTTGAAATATCCCCAAAGTGTAGTCCTTTGGGAATTAGAGTCACCAATATTGTGTAAGTGCTCTCTTAGTCATATGGCAACAGGCTTATCACTAGTCCAACACAAGATTTTCTTCCCGGGCAACTCATTCATGAAATAAAAGAACAAGCACAGGACCAATGTACCATACTTGAATGTATTCTTCTTATCCTTCTTAATCTTGTTTAGATTCTCCATTAGCTAGTTTTGCAACAGCTCACACAAATCATTGTCAGCATTTTCTTTTAACATCTGATAAGCAGTAAAAATGGTTGTACCAGATATAGAGTTTTCCCTACTTGAGTGATATATCTTATACCTGTTGGTCATGATGTTAGTCACAAAAAAACATAGAATAAAAGTACACATTAACCCTTATTCATCTTGAAAGATACAGTGAATTCAGAGAATTCATGATCCCAAGTCTCCGGTGATTAGGTCTTAATTGACTGACGTTACTCAGTGGTTAATGTGAGTTGCTGTTTCCATTTTGGGGCCTTACGTGAAAATGCACCATCATCATGAAGTTCCTGCAGAAATTCCTTACAGAGAAGTCAAATTATATGGTTATTTGATGAAAAGAGGTAAAATACCTAGATCTTTGCATGATATTTTCAATTGTGCATGCTTAGTGTTTCAAATATGCTAAATATTTACGATTATCTACGAGATGTCTGCATATTTTGGATTGTTTGCTTAAGATTATCAGTTTATTTGCAATTGTGATAGTGAGATGCTCTGAAATTGAAAGAAATTAAAAGAAATACTTCTAATTAAGTTGAACCTTTAGCTTTTGATCCACATACATACTTGATACTGTCATGAGGAGAAGAAATCAAACCATATGTTCACCAGGACATTCCACAGCTAGATACAGTTGATGCAAACTTCAGAGGATAATGAATGAAAACAATACATGCAACATGATGAGCACTCCAAGGGACGTAGCAAATCAAAGCACATATCCAGAATTCAGACACAGATTACTCAAGATTTACGAAGATTTGTAATCGAAATACTCTTCTCTTTCATTAAGTATGCAAAAGACATGTACATATACAGCAGCTTTGAAATAAGTCCTGAATATTTCAGCAATCAAATTTTAATTAAGTTTCGAATGAAAATAACAAGGCATTCCACCACCTTTTATAGAATAAGGTGAGGAATCCGTTACAAAAGATCCACGGATCTAATTTATCAATACAAATCAACGGTCATCACTTCATGACATGTCAATTTTACAAAAAGGCACAAGTTGCCAGCTGGCAACTATCTATACTGCATATGCAAAATGTTCCCCTTCATGATGTATCTTCATCATGCTCTTCATCTGATGCATGCGGGTCATCATCATGTGCATCGCTTCCTGAGCCTTCGCTATCCGGATGATGATGCTGCTGCATATGGGGCTGCATGCTGCTCTGGATTTGTTCGTACGACCGCACAACTTGGTCTATTCCTCCACCATCTTGAGTCTTTGCCTTGATGATGGCGTGTTTGTGTGCTTCATACTTATCCCTGCTATTATCCAGCTTATTCTTTCTGTCCTGCAGTGTCTCATTATAGGTCTCCATCTTGACCTTGATCCTCATCATTTTATTTATTATTTCTTCTGTCAAGTGGACTAGCGGACCATCCTCTTCCACCTGGAAGTTATTACGTAGAGCCTTGAGGGCAGAATCTTCATCCTGATTCTCTATCTTCCCTTCCACCTTGCCCTCTAATGTTTCGAGCATGTCTGCTTCAATGCCCATTAAATCGCGTAGCCTCATGCTGATCTCCCTCAGCTTAATATTGCATCTCTTGAGGACTCCGCATTCGAACTGTACATCCTTATACCAGATATCCACTAATAATGCAGTATTATTATCTAACACCTACTTACTGATAAGCAGTTGTAGATTTATCTGCCTTATTTCGTCCAGCAGGCTGAGGACTTTCTCCAGTTTTTAAGACCTTTTTCCGGTCTGCATCTACAACCTGTCCACCTTGGTTTTGGAGTCACTCAATATGCTCCATCTCTTCAAAGAACCTTTCATTATTTCAATGGCATCATCCAATGTGGATGACACCCATTTTCTGATTACGGACACCTCATGTTTCATGAGGTCCAGTTTATTTACCTCCTCCTGAGAAATGGCAGTCAATGGGACTGCAGCTTCACCTGTGGTATCTTCAGGGTTGGTCAAGCCTTTAATGTATGCATGCAACTGAGCAATGTGCTCTTTATGTTGCTTATTCTTCTCCTTCTCTCTTTTCACCTTCTGAATTAGAGAGTCTATAACATCCTTTCCTTCCTGACCTTCCTGCTCTTCATTGGCAAAACCCAAATCAACTGTGCTTATCTGGAATTCATCCATAGTGATTTTGCCTTTCTCTTTCTCTACTGCAGGCATAGCAATTTGTGCGGTCCTTCTCCCTGTCGCCGGATCTCTTTTGATGGCTGAGGTCATCCTGGCCTTCCTCTTGGGTTTCATTATATCCGCGGCGACCAGGGTGGAGACGTCGAATTCCTGAATCTCTAGCTCCTCCTCAACATTCACTTCCTTTTCTAACCATGGAGGCACCTGATCATGCTTCTCAGCATCATGATGCTGTTCACCTCCATCTCTTGTTTCCACCAACATGTGTTGTGGAGATGGTGACTTTTCTTTTTCCGGCTCTTGATGCTCGCCTTGCTGCTGTTGATCCTGAGGCGCCTCCTCCTGTTGAGGAACTTCTTTTTCCGGGGGAGCATCTTCTCTGTGTGGGGAACTTGGTGGTGTACCTGTAGGTAGATCATGATGATCATGATCTTTTTCCTTCATTTCTTCACCTGTCCCCAGTTCTTCCCCTTGTGGAGGTTGATCATCCTCCTTTTGTTTTTCTACTTCTGGTGGTATTTCCACCACCTTTGACATTGTAGGATCTGCCTGAGGTGATGGCATCTGTTCCGCAGCGGCTATTTGCTCTGTACCTACAGCATCCACCTCTTGTGCCTTATCAACAGGATCCTTCATCGCTTCTTTCTTCTCATCATCAGCCCTTGATTCTTGGACCTCTACTATAGCAGGTCCTGCTGATGTATCTTGTGGGCTCTGTTGGCCTGATTCAAGAACATGGCCCTCTGCTTCGGCCATCTCTATCGCCTTTGTTAGGTGGCCCTTATCAGGTGATCCTGCTGGCTGTTCAGGACTTGCATCCTGCTTTTCTGTTAAGTCTACCACTGCAGGATCTGTCACCTCGGCGATCAGTGTGTCCAGCCCTATGTCCTGAGCTACCTGCTTCGGGCTCTTCTCTGGTTTTGGGCTCTTTTCTTGCTCCGCCTCTGCTTGTTTCATCTCTTCAAGCGTTGATTGGACAGATGGAGGCTTGTGAGGAGCCACATTGATGCCAGCAGCTGCAAGTGTTTCCATTTCTTGTGCAGCTACATCCTGCACCACCTCATCATCAAACAAGTTTATTGTCTCGTCTAGCGAGACATGCTTTTCTGCTTGTGCCTGAGATGTTTCCTTTTGTTGCTCTTCTGTAAGTTCTGTTTTGAACTTGACAATGGTAGGAAGTGGAACATTGTGCTGAAGTTCCTTCTGCACTTCACTACCTACCCCTTGTACTTGCACTGGGGGATGACTCATCTCACCTCTCATGGAGGTTCTTGTTTTCTTAGGCGCGGTAGGAACCAACACCTGGGGAGCTCTCCTCTTTCTTCTAATTACTAGTGGAGCTTCCTCCTCTTCTTTAGGCTCTTCCTCCATGAGGATATCCTTGCCTGGTTGTCTGGATGATTGACCCACTTCTTGGGTCTCTGTGGTTCCAGCCTCTACTGTCTTGGCTTTCTTGGGCTTGGGAGGAGAATCTGATTCTGATCCTACTCCTGTTGCTTCCTCAGCTGTAAACACTGCCCTTTCAATTATGACCCCTTTGGGTCCCTTTTCCACCTTCTTGCCCCTTGGGGCTCTCTTGCTTGACTGTTGTGGTGGAGGAATCTTCTCTCCCTTGGTCTTCCGTTTCTCCAGCAGGAAGTCATCATATTCGTCTGTGGGGATATCCTGCCCCTTCTTGTTGTTGTCCACCGTGATGGCAACACCCTTTTTCTTCAATGCCTCTACCTGTGCATCCACCCAAGCTTGGGTCAAGTGTATGGTTCTAGCAAAGAATGGGTCCAAGGACATATCCTCCTGCATGGTGAGGTCAGGGGCAGAAATGGTATCATTGTATATCTTCTTCTGTTCGTATTCATCTGCCATGATCCTGCCGTCATCACTCTTCAGCTGCTGCGGGAGGGGTATGCAGTCAAATGTCCTGATCTGGTTCAGAGTCAACCTCTGATACCTCCTCCTCTTGGCCTCTGCCTCATCTTCACAGTCAGCCCAAAAATCCTCTAGGTGCCTCTGGTGAATAGGCTTCCCTAGAATCTTCTGCATTCGGCCGTAAGGATCATATGGTCTCGTTACTGGGAAGGGTAGCAGATTCATTTTGTTCAGAGTGACCATCACCTTCTTAATATGATCTGAGTCAGGGCACATATAGTTGTCGATGCTGACTGGGAACAAAATTGGTGGCAGCTTCTTGGCATCCTTATAAGTCTGTATGATGGTGGAGCCCTGCCTGATAAATTCCATTAGAACTACTGCATCAGTAGGATATCTTGGTAGCATCAGGGGATGTCCTTCAAAACCTTCTATCCTGATGTAGGAAAAGGTGGCAAATTGGATGTACCATGTCCCATGCCTGTATACTACCTCCTGAGCTTCCATGCTCAGTCTTTTTGTTCTGTCATCTTCCATGGTCCTTACCACATGCATAGAGAATGCATCATTGACCAGTTTATAGTCCTTGATGTAATTAGTTCTTTGCAGCTGGGGATGATGATCCCAGATATAAGCTACATTTGTGCCAGTTAACTTCCCATCTGTGGTTAAGGCATCAAACGTACCTCTATATGCACAGGAATAAACAATGTAAGAGGTCATATAGAAGGCACAATCTGAACCTCCCAGGTTCAGCAGCTGCTCATGCAGAGCATCACTTATGATATCATGAGGGCAGGATGATATTTCACAAATATCAGGTTGAGTTTCAATATCATCCTCCCTAGTCTTGAAATTGTTATCGACAAAATTCGGGTGACAACGCACCTTTGTTTTCATTTTAGCACATCAGGAGGATATTTCGGTCCATCGGGTGATATTTCAAAATATGATGATGACCTTCATACTTACTCATTCTCCTTTCGGAATATCAGGATGACGTCATCATGATATTTGTTCTTTGTATTGGAAATGTCTTATGACGTCATCGTCATATTGGGTGAACAGGATCATGTTTACGAAATATCCTGTTGAAATGTAAATATGATGATGATGTCATCAGGATGTTTGTTTCTTTGTTTATCGTCTTCGGATGACATCATCAGGATATTTATTAAGGGTGATATTTTGCATCAGGATGATATTAACGAATATCGGGTTACTTTCAAAAACATGATGCTCGCGATACAAAAGACCGCTCAACGGGGAAAACTTACTATGACTTAAAGTTGACGTCCAGATATTTGAACCGCAGGATATTATCGGGGGGATGTTTCAAATATGATGATGATGTTCTTCAAACAGCAAAACCGAGTTTATAAAATATGACCCTCTTCTTGCGAATATCAAGTTTGACCAAGACTTTGACTGTTCATAACTCTCACATCCTGATGAATATCAGGGTGATGTAAAAGGCAAACTGTTGATGGTGTTTTTAGCACGCAACAACGTAGGTGTGATTGCTGGTTTCACACCTCTCTTGAAAAGTCTCTTGCCATAGGCAAGACTACTCCAAGGATAATACAGCTAGGTCTTAGCTTGCTTGGAATTTCTCAATGGTTATGTTCTAGCTGTACCTACAAGGGGTCTTACATGCAGTCTGCAAATCTTTAAGGTTGAGACAACAAATACACATAAACCCTACTATGATTTTCAGCTGATATACAATGTGGGATGCTGCTGAAACTTTCTACTCTAACAACTAAACAGTGGTTTTAAAGAAAATACAAAAGATTTAGGGTTTAGAAGGAATCCTAAGTGACATTCACAATGCAAGGGTTATCTTTAGTAGACAAATATTCCAGACTTCAAACCAGTTTTCTGAGTTACCAAACCGAAATAGGTGTTACAGTGCTGCAGAAAATGGTGCTATCTTCAATGGAAGTTGAAAGATTTTCAGACCACATTCATTCGTTAAATACCCAATAAATGGCACAACTTAACTCATAAAATGAAGTTGAACTTCAGCACAGATAATAAGCCCAGGCTAACTTTACACAGTTATTTACCATTAGCAAACAACTAAAAGTATGGACTTGGAACATTCATCAAATACTGCAATAAACCATTAACATCATAAAAGCACAACTAATCTAACTATAGGAGAGCAAGAAGCAAACCATGAAGACCACAATGAATTGAAACAAGATGCAAATTCTCAGAAATGCTGCAAAAACTTGCTTTGTATTAATTCAAATGGCACAGAGTCAGCAATTTGGCATCAAAATCTCTCTCACAAAAGTGGAAATGGCAGCCCTTTATATAGAAAGCAGCATGCCCTAGCTCTTCAAATGAACGGTGGAGATTAACTCAACACCGACGGCTCAGATTACATTAAGAAAGGCCCACGTCAATTCCCGGATTACATTTTGTCTTTTATGAAAAAGACGAAAAAACAGCCCCAGATACATTGAATCTAGTCATTTTGACTAGCCAACCCAATACATTAGTGAAAATACTCATTTAGGAGGTAAGGAGAAGACAAAATAAATTACATACTGTCTAGATATATCAAATTTACAACAATGATAGGATTTGAACCAATAAAATATTCAAATAATACTAAGATTCTTTATCCAGGTCGATACTATCTCCACTGGACAACTTATTCCGATAGGCTAGCCATGCCTCAAGTGCTGGATTGATATCAGATGGGTCTGGATTTTTAAGATGATGTACTCTATAATCGAACACCTCCAGCTCCCAACTGAACCTGGTGTATATCCTTTCAAAATCTGCCTCTGCTCTGCAGAATGCCTTGAATTCTGCTCTGAGGTCACTTGCCTTATCTAGCCGTTCTTCTGTACTTAGCACAGTGTCTTCAAATAATATAACATGCAGTTTTCCCTTGCATTTTTTGACCTCGAAAGGAGCATAATCATCAAAGGATTCGTCTCTACAGCTTCTCAAAGCATCGCTGATATCCTATACGATAGATCTTAGCTCTTCATCAGCGGGTTTATATGCTTCCTTCACTTGCTCAAAGGTCTCTTTCCTTAGAAGTAACTGCTGATACCACTCAATAGCCTTCGGGAGCCTATCTCCAGTCAAAATGTTTTCTCTGACCAAGGTTTGAGCTGGCAGCTCCCGAATACCCTTGATTCGCGGATACATGTGAGAATAGTATTCGTCGAACAAGTCACATTCATCACGCAAATCTTTCCACTTGT
This sequence comes from Cunninghamia lanceolata, assembly GCA_027924645.1. Classification (NCBI taxonomy): domain Eukaryota; kingdom Viridiplantae; phylum Streptophyta; class Pinopsida; order Cupressales; family Cupressaceae; genus Cunninghamia; species Cunninghamia lanceolata. The sequence continues at coordinate 1,212,189 of BSBN01000937.1, read as the reverse complement.
TAATCAATTCCACTGTACGTTGGTGGATCTGAGCAGAGGCAGTTATGGCATCGCATCCCGCTTCAAACACACTCATCAACCAGTTCTCGACGCCTTGGGATTTTGATCTTACCTCGCTCAGCTTTGCCATTTCATACGTAGATAGGAAGGTAGGCACAGTCCTTATATCACCTCCTGCATCTACTGGTTTTACCAAAAATTGCAGACATGCCCTGAGCTCCTCGTTTTGGTGCTTTAATTCTTTCTTGGACATCTCGTCCTTATCCAATTGCTTCAAAATTGACGTAACTGATCCTTTAAAATCATCCACCCTTTGAGCATGGGTGGTTGGGCCTAAGTCGACTATGGATATCACATAATCCTCTGCCCTGACTTGATCTCTTGTTACGTCAGCAGGAGGGACAGCTACCTCCGCAATCCTTGAGCCTGATTCGCTCTGGTAGATTCTTGATTGCACCTTCACCTTCTTTTGTTTCTGGGGTTTCTGAGCCTGCGATAGGATGGTGCTCAAATCAATTTTCATTACTTCGATCTGGGGTTCTGGATATACCATCCTATCCTGCAGCCATTCTGGAGCGGAAGATTTGTTCAATTCAGCGTTTCCACCCTTATCTAATATAGTTAATTCTTTCAAAGGCCCTTGTTCGGGCTCAGGACTCTTCTCCTTTTCTCCTTGAGCCAATTCCTTTAGGCTCTCGAGCACATTTTCTCGTGCTATTTCCAAAACTTCCTCTGTTGGGTCCTTGTTCAGCGGACTATCAGATATGTTAATTATTTCTATACCAACAGATGAGTCGAGGGGGTTCTTATCATTTTTACTGGTCAACACTCCCTCGGGCTCTGGTAATCCTAACTCCGTGCATACTTTCTCAATACCCTCCAACAAAGGTACTTCCAATGTCATCGCAGGCATTTGTGAAAGAGGGACAGCAGAAGAAATTGTGAAGGAAGGGGTACTAATTTGAGTCAAATTAGCGAAGGCGGGCAATGGTAAGGGAGAAGAAGGGGTAGGGTACATAATGGCGAGAGGGGAAGAAACAGGACTGCTGGAATCACCGGAGGAGATTGCTAGTGGGCAGGAAGTGGTAGTGATGCCAGAGGAAGGAGAAGCGGAAGGGGATGATTCCTGCACAATGATAGCTGAAGTGGTGGGAGAAGTAGATGAAATGGAAGAAGAAGGAGGGATAGAAGTAGAGAAGGTGGAAGCCAAAACAGCTGTTCCTGTATCGGGTATGGGGGTTTGGGAGATCGAAGGAGTTGGATCATCTTTAGTAGTAACACGCTCCTTGCTCGCTGCTTTTGTTTTTACCTTCTTGGCCTTGGAGGCCTCCCCAGTGCTGCCTGGCATGTCCTTCCTCTTAGTAACTCTGGGCCTAGGAGGTGGATCCTTCTTCCGAGGGGATCTCACAGGAGGTTTTTTCACTTTTCGAGCCCTTGCTGCCAAAGGGGCATGTTCATCAATGTCTCAATCTTTTTCCTTGATAGGCTCTGTATCATCTGTCCCTAGTACGGGCTCATCTTCTTCTCCGTCGGAGTCCTTATCCGATTCAACTGCCGTATAGGTCAGTTGGACTCCTTGCCCCCTTAGGACACCCAATTGTGCTCTGACCCAGGCTTTACTCAATCTAACTGGCTCCTTCATGATCACATCCAAGGAGCTTTCTTCTGCATTTGCCCAATTGGGTAATAGGATGGGTAAATGGTATTGTGTTTCCCACGGGCCTCTAGCCATAATATTATCATCATCCTGCAATTGATCTGGTACTGCCATTACATGAAACTTCTTGATAGAATCCAAGGATAGCCTCGAGTGCGTCCTCTTCATGACCTCGTAGTCATCAGTGCAGTTGGCCCAGAAATCTTCAATGTGATCTTTGTGAAACAACTTCTTGCTCACAAACTTCTCCATTACCTGATTCAGGTCAAAGTGAGCCCTGGCGTTGTAATAGTGCAAGTTCAGAAGCTAGAGCTCTTTATCTGAATACTCAGCTGAGGCGAGGGAAGGGCACGCGTAGAGTCCTCTGCCAAACTTGATGGGAAATTGGACATTTGTTCGGTGCAGGTGCTTGAGTTTTTCGGCACACGGCACTAATTGCCTGGACAGTTCTAAGAGCACTGTCTTATCATCAGGATATCTTGGCAACCTATATGCCATTCCAGTGAAGCCTTGTACTCTGATGTATGTGAACTTCTCAAATTGTATATACCATCGGCCATATTGGATTATTTCGTTCATAGCCTCTGCTGAAATCCTCAAGGCTGTATTACCTTGTAACTTCCTTGCTATGTACATGGTAAATGCATCATTGACCCGCTTGAAGTGTATCAATGATTGTGATGAAGTCAATTGAGGATAGCCTTCATATACCTTGACTTGGGTCTTTTCATCATTCCTGATTTCTCTGATTTTGGACAATCCGTCGTAATGATTCATTCTTGCCAATGTGTAGACGACGTAGGATGTCCATCTGAAACATTTCTTTTCATTAAAGTGGCTGAAAGCTTCATGTATATTGTCGCTAAGGATCTGCGACCAATGGAACTTGGTTCCCTTCAATACTTCCGAGATTATGATGAACATCCAGTCTTCAAAAGTGGAAGCAGTGGGTAACCCATACACTCTGCTCAAAAAGGTTACTATATCTCCAATTTCATCGTGGAAATCACTTCTATATAGCACTATGGGGAGCTTGACGAGAGCGGATTTCCTGCTCTTGACCCAATGATCATTTATGTGTTTTTTGCATCCCTCCACATCTTTGTTATATGCCTCCTTGGAGGCTTGCCTGTCGGGCATAGTCATGGTTTTATGCCATGGGATATCCAGCATTTCTGCCAAAGCAGGCGGGGACAAATCAGCTAGGACTTCTCCACTAGCTGTCTGAATTTGCCTAGATACGATATCGTATCTATCTACACAACTTGCTATTAATTCTGCACACTGAACAGAGGTCGGGAAGGCAGATGCTTGTCCGAGTCCACTGTCCTTTAGTCTCTTGGCCCGAGGAGTCGGAGTGGGTCCGAAGATTCTAAGTCTGAAATCATCTAAGTCAATATGACCTAGATCAGTGTCTCCTACGTTACTCCATCCAGAGTGGATTTTGGTTTCTGAGGGTATCCCTTTGAATTCGTACTTCATGGCTTGAGCTCGTGCAGACATCTAACCTGCAAAACCAGACCTCATAAGCTTGATATCAAGTAGGTTCCTTGATATACTCCTAGGATTAGATAAATCAATCATAGGTCCATCATTCATTAAAAGCATACATTTTGAAAGAAGACTAAGTTAACGTTCACAGCGTATTGCATGCAAGGAGATATCAAATGTTGTAAAAAGATTCACCTAAACATCATCATTATAGCATTACCACCTTAATAACCTTACCTGAACCATCTTCCCTAAAGAAATTTCAGCAAATTCGACCATTTAGGGAGTTTTGCGCTAAAATTGAGGTTGTCCGACCTTGGGCAGTAAAAGCGCTAAAATTGAGGCTGTCCGACCTTAGCAGGAAAATGAGGCAGGTCCGACCTCAAATGAGGGTTTGTTCAGTGCGTTCCGAAATTTGCGCTATTTTCATGGGTGTCCGACTTGCGCGAGATCTGGAGGTCTCCGACCTCCAATGGTTTACAAGTCGGTCGGTGGACAAACCAGCGCAAAACGATTGCTGGCATAACAGTTCTTCTCTTGCGCAGAATTCAGGTGAGTCCGACTTGCGCGGATTTCGACGGGGTCTGACTAAGTCAGACATAAGGTGTTTTAGCGCATGGTCGGATGAAGGAAAATGTAGCGCAGAATAGTTTGGTAAGTCTTTTCAGCGGGCCTTTCGAGCAGCACCGACTTCGCGGGGTTATAGATGTCATCCGACTTAGTCGGACACAGGGTATTGTAGCGCAATGTCAGACAAAGAAGATTTTAGCGCAAAAAGCTGTTTTCAAGGCTGCAGGTATTTCGAAACCATCCGACCCGATTTGTAAACGCTATGTGAGTTGCGAGGGTCGGATGAGGTCATTTTTAGCGCAATTGGACGCTGGATTTTAGCGCTAGATCTAAGGGTATCCGACTATATTGAATAACTGGGTTGTTTGGAGGTCGGTCGAGGGTCAACTTAGCGCCGTCTTCGTGCGTGGGGTTTGCAGAGTTTCGACCCAAAAGGGTCTAAATTTGCCCAAGGCCTCCTGGTTTGTGGTCCTTTACAAGGATCTTAGTCCAGGGTTTTGAAACTGGAAGAGCCGACTCACCAAACCCTAACCTAGAACTATTACGTTCAACTTACAGACTCAACAGTCACTACGTAAATGGTGAAAACCCTAACAGTTTTTCCTAAATTTGCTTCAAAACCCTAAAGAAACTCGAAATGCAAAGGGTCGGAACCCTACCTGTAAATGGCGGCGCAGATCCGACTTGTCGAGAGGTCGCGGGTTCGAGCTTGGGTGATGTCGGCCGTGAAAATCAGAGCTCCGGATGCGCAGGCTTTGAAAACGCAGTTAAAATGAGTTAATTTTACCTAATTTCCCTATTTAAGCCGCACCAATCCGCCATTAATGCTCGGTTGTACGGACTGTCAGCGGGGATTTTTAGGGGTTCCGACTTGGCGGGAAAACTAGAGGTCTCCGACTTGGTCAATTGAGGGAGAAATCAGTGTGAAATTCGGAGGCCTCCGACTTGACCTGTTTGGCGGGGCTTTTGGACTCATCCGACCTGCGGGGTATGTTTGGGGGTCCGACCTAGTCGGTTATAATGCGAAGTCACTTGGAACGAATTTTAGCGCTAGGTCGGATGGAGGGGATTTTAGCGCTAGGTCCGACAGACTGAAAATCGGCGCAAAGATCGGTTGAGTCCAGATTCAGCGCAAAGGTCGGTGGAATTCAGTTTTAACGCAAAGGTCGGTTGGGGCCAATTTCAGCGCAAAAGTCAGTTGAGTGCAGTTTTAGCGCAAAGGTCAGTTGAGTGTAGTTTTAGCGCAACAAACTAAATCAAGGACTCTAGAAGGGGAAACAACAACCCTCCTTTAGCAAGTTTGAAGTGATTTTTAAGGCAATCATTCTATCCAGGGCACATATACTTTAGACTGTACAACCACTTCCGAGAGAGAGAGATCAAAAACCAAACGACCCACTAGCCAAAACAAAAAGAACAAAGGGGAGGGGCCCCCATGTTTAGAATGGGGCGTGTGTGCAAGGCACAACAAATGGTGACTCTGCTGGGGAAATGCTCCAGAGCATTTCTAAGATAAACGTTAGTTCAAACCCAGACTGTCTTTGTTTCCCACACATTAGACGAGAAAGCATGATACCCTATCAAAGAATCAAAGACCACTAACCAGTGCAACCATCCATATCCTGAAAACCTAAGTGTGTGCAATTGCATTCATTCCCATCCCTTGGCAGCTAAGTTCATCCAGGACTCTTCGTGCTAGGCGAGGAAGTTGGGATCATTTTACCACCAAGAGAATGTTTTTGATGCTGAGACGTAACGAATCTTGATAGAGATGATGATCCTTTCAACAACAATTTGGCAATGATATTCCTTTTTGATATTGCCTTTGATGATTTCTGATGATAATAATCTTGAGATGACAGTCTTCATGTGAGAGTATTTAAATGATAATCTTTATACTGATACTTTGTAGTGGGTCTGGTGTTGAAAAACACCTTTTATTTTTTACCCAGTAGGCTAACAGTACTTAGTACCGCCTGCCACTCTCATCTTGGATCTGCAGAATTGGTGTTGGTGGTAAAATGGAGGACCCAAAACTCTTCACTTACACAAGATCACCCAGCCTCACTTAGCTACTTCAGGGTTATTTAAAGTGTGAGAGATATATGGTTAGAAAACACTTCAGGTGCACTAGCTAACGACTCGTTTTCAATGAACAAACATCATATTTCCTGGTATAACAGCGGAACCCACAGTAAAGCCTAAGCGGAATTTTGGCTTCTCAAAGAAAGGCTATGGATTATTTGCCCAACAAGGAAACATTTGCAGGTTTACACAACTGCCACCACGTCAAGAACAAGGACCCCGCGACAAAGCAGACGCAACAAATGAAAGCACAAGAACAACCGGACGAGACAAAAATGCCTGGCCCGAAGGAGAGCAAAAAGCAAGACAGCAAAAACAAGAAAGCAAACCAAACTAGCGACAACCTACACTAACCTAAACTAACAACACCCCTAACTATATACACTAGAGTGAGACATAAATGTCTCTCAGGCCTGGAAGTAGTGCTTCAGGAACTGGCCATTGACAGGCAATGGCAGCTCTTCACCAATAAGGCTCTTGAGTCGATACGTATTGTCCCCCAGGATCTCATAAATCTGGTAGGGTCCTAACCAAAGCTTGTCAAACTTGCCATGTTCTCCCTTTCTCTCATGGGCTTTATCCCAATATAGGACCAGATCAGAAATACGGAAAGCTTTAATTTTAGCTCTCTTATCGAACCATCGTTTTACGATATCCTGGTGTTTAGCAAAGCTTTCTAAGGCTGCATCGCGTTTCTCTTCAAGGTGCAATAGCTGGGCCAGTCGTGAAGATAAATGGTTGTCAGCTTCGAGGTACTCTTGCATGAATTGAAGCACCGGGATTCTCAAGTGGATGGGAAAGATAGGTTCAATCCCATAAACCAGGTGGTATGGGGAGGTGTTTAAGGCGGCCTTGTGTCGGATTCTATCAGCCCATAAGGCGAACCTGAGTTGAGTGTGCCAATCCCTAGGGTTTTTGTCCAAAAGTCTCTTGATGACTTCAAGTAGGTTCTTGTTTGTTGATTCAGCTACCCCATTTCCTTGTGGATAGTAGTTAGAGGAGAACTTGAGGGTGATCCCATAGTCGAATGCCCAGTTAGAAAAATGCAATGATGAAAAGGCAGGGCCATTATCACAAACTAAAGCAAATGGACAACCAAATCTAGTGATAATATGCTTTTCAATAAATTCGATAACTACCTCCGTGGTGCATTGCTTACAAGCTATTGCCTCAGACCAGCGAGTGCAGTAGTCAGTAGCGGTCAGAATATACCTGTGGCCTGCAGAAGAAGGTGGGTTGATCATACCGATGAAGTCAAGCCCCCACTGAGCAAACGGTCGTACCTCCACTACCGGTTGTAATGGCATGGCTGCGTGGCGTTCCCGATGTGCGGCGGTTTGACACATATGACAGGTCCTTACGTGTGAATGCGCATCCTTAAACAATGTTGGCCAGTAATACCCAGCCCGGAGGATCTGATTAGCTGTCGAATGCGCTGACCCATGTCCTATCCCGAACCTTTCGTGAAAACTGACTAATACCTGATCAACCTCTGACTGGTCCAAACACCTTAGATAAAGGCCCTCGTGATTCTTCTTGTAGAGGACGGATCCTTTTATCATGTAACTGCTACTTTTGAGTTTGAGAGCTCTTCTTTGCACTGCATTTAGATGCAGCGGACAACGTTGATTAAGCAAATAAAATATTATGTCCCCATACCATTCATCCTTTGAAACATCCTCCAATAAATATTGCTGAGAAACCAAGTCGGGTCCAACCTCGGCCATGGTTTTAGTCAAGGCTTGGCCTCTTACCAACTTCATGGGTTGAATCTCTATGTCGAATTCCTGCAATATGGTGACCCACTTCCCTCTTCTTTCTCCTAATTCACTCTGCATCAGCAGTGCTTTGACTGCTGCATCTGGAACTATGGCGGTAACCTGACTTCTTAGGATATAGTGGCGGAATTTCTTAACTACTTTGACAAGAGCATACGCCTGTTTTTCCACATTTGGATACCTTAGTTCTGCGTCTTTTAATGGAGTACTCATGAAAGCAATGGGCCTTTCATCGTCAACTAACCTCTTCTGGGTCAGCATCGCTGCGCAAGTATGTTCTGAAGCAAATGAGTATATATAAAACGGCAACGCATAATCCGGGCTAACCAACACAGGTGCGTTGGATATAGCTTGCTTGATTTCTGCGAAGGCAACCTTAGCTTCTGGGGTCCAGTCTATTTTAGCATCCTTTTTCAGCATGGCGTTGAGAGGTCGAACTATCTCAGCAAATCCTGTGATGAATTTGCGCACAAAGTTGATCTTACCGAAATATGATTTAAGTTCCTTTTTACTGGTCGGAGGGGCAATCTTGAGTATTGCTTGGATTCTATCCAGATCAATGGATATTCCCTGGTCAGATATCACATGCCCCAATAGCTTTCCTTCAGTTACCCCAAACATGCATTTCTTGGGGTTAAGCGATATGCCGTAATCCTTACATCGCTGCAACACCTTCCTCAGATCAGCTACATGGTCTTCACGCCTTTTTGAGAACACCGTCAAATCATCCATGTAGATGATTATGCATTTTCCAACTAATCCTTTGAAGGCGACATCCATTGCGTGCTGAAAAGTTGCGCCAGCATTTATCAAACCAAATGGCATTCGCCGGTACGCATAGATGCCCCATTTGCAGGTGAAAGATGTTTTTAACCTATCTTCGTATTCCACCATTACCTGGTTATAACCAGAGTATCTGTCTAGAAAGGACATCATCTGGGATCCATTGACAATCTGCAATACTTCGTCCAATGATGGCAGCGGGTAATTGTCCTTTTCAGAGGCTCTGTTTAAATTGCGGAAATCAACGCAGAGCCTGATTTCCCCATTTTTCTTTCGAACAGGAACTAAGTTCGCCACCCATGCAGAGTGTCAGACTGGGAATATTATCTTAGCTGCTAATAGCTTCTGAACTTCTTTGAAGATGAGTGGCTCCAAAAGTGCATTAACTGGCCTCTGCCTTTGCCTGAAAGGCTTTGCCCCTGGCTTCAGCGGGATCGTGTGTGTGGTAATCGAGGTGTCGTAAGTTTTTAGATCCTCATAACTCCAAGCTATTACCTCATGGTATTCTCTAAGTGCATGTATGATTCCAGCCCTTTCATCCTCTATGCTAGCCTTTCCAATAAACACATTCTTCACATCCGCCTCTGTCCCCAAGTTAAAAGGGTCGCACTTTCCTCCTGGAGATTCTCCTTCTTTCTTCTGAGTTCCCAGATTATCTGCATCAAAAAGTCTTTCCAATTCTACCATTCCTCTGGGGATTGTATTGGTTTTCAGATTCAGTACTCCTTCCAAATCGATTTCAGCAGGCTCTACCTCTTCTTCATCTATTATCTGAGCAGTGAACACGTCTGATGAGGAAAGGAAATTGAGTATGTGTTGATCATCCTCAAAAACTTGAAAATTAGTAATGTTGTCAGGCACTGAGGGAGTAGCCATGAACTCAACAGAAAACTTTTTCAATCCCGCCATGGACGTGGGTTCCAATGTGCTTGCGGTCTGGGCCAAAGCGTTTGCAACATGATTTTGCCTTCTAGGAATGACCTGGATATTAAAACCGTCAAAGCATTCAATCAAATCCCACACCCTATTCCTATACCTATTCAACCTCTTGTCATTACATGAATACTGTTTTCATACTTGTTTCACCACTAACTCAGAATCACCAAACACCTGGACAATCCTGACCCTTTTCTGTAATGCTAGCAGCAATCCTTGTACCAACGCCTCATATTCAGCGACGTTGTTTGTACATGGAAATTGCAGTCTTTGTGATGTCAGAAATGAACTCCCGGTAGGACTAATCAGCTTGACTCCTGCACCAGACCCTTGCCTGCACCTTGAACCGTCAAATCTTAAGGTCCATACACGAAAATCCTTGTTGTCTTCCCTCTGTCTTCCTGGTTTCTCTTCCTTCCCCGATTTCTCTTCCTTTCTAGATTTTTCTTCCTCAAGCAGAGGTTCAGGCTCTTCTTTCTTTTCAGCCATCGGTTCATCCTTCGGAATTAAGGGAACCCTTAGTTGCTTTTGCACTTGCTCAATTGCCTCTCGACATAGTTGACAGGTAAATTCAGAATGGGATGTATCATGTATGTGACACCAGTTGGGCAATAATAATTCCTCCATTTGGACCTGCCTCCCAACAGCAGTTTGATCTTGCACGAATCTGGTTACAAAACTACGAAATCCCTCGAAGACCCCGGGTTCGTCTTCCTATGAAGATTCTCCGTCATCGGATTGAACATATGCTGCTGTGCCTTCTGGTCTTTCTATCAGAGGCTTAGGAGGTCTTAAGCAACTCAGCATAAGGATTTCTTCTGGCGGATTGATGTGGGGAAGGTAGATGCCCAAATCAACCTCTGAAAATAGAATTTCATTGGGCTAATTATATTCAGTGATCATGTGCTTCATCTTAGGTTCTCTTTCAATACGGATTTGATTAGCTAGTCCCTTCCATGGCAGCCACATATGAGAGAAATCTGTCGCCATATATCCATTCAGAGTTCTGGACCAGTCTCTACTTAAAAGCATACCGTATTGATCTGGAATGTCTACTACTTGAATATCAATATACTGCTGCACCCTGGGATCAGAAGCCAGTTGCATGTGTATCCGGTTCAGTTCACCAATCACATTCACCTCAGTTTTATCTAATTGCGTCACTTTTCTAGAGGACTTGGCTGGAGTGAGCCCAAGCGCTTTACAAACGGACAATGGCATTACATTTGTGGAAGCACCTGAATCTACTAAACAATTGTGAAGGTTCTTGTTGAAAATTCTGAGAGTTAAAAGGAAAGGCGGACTTTCCCTCCTGTCTTTATACAGAGTTACCTTTTGTTCCATGTCGGTCACATGTATCCTCTCCTTTCCTTTATCGATATTATCCTTAGCGATGTTTTCTCTTGGCGTATGATCAGTCCTAGTTCCAGCGCCTATGTCTTGAAGGAAAGATGTTCTGACCTCAGGTATCTTAAACAGCTCATACATAGAGAGACTGACCTTCATCCTTTTAAGCTCATCAGCCACATACTGTCCCATTTTTACCATATCCGCACGCAGGGATCTCTCCGGATCAACGATGGTACTATGATGTGTGGTTTGAAGAGGGGCTTTGGGGGGTTCAGGATTATTGGTAGCATGAGGATCAGGCGGGACTTGATAACTATTTGGGGGAATGGAAGTGGTGAAAGGGCCTTTTGGCTTGCTACTTCTCAAATTGTAAGGAGTCTTGTTGTACTGCTGATAAGCATTGACCTCCTCAGACTCTTCTTCTTCGGGTTGGTTGTCATCCTGGAATGGGAATGTATAAATATCAAGAATGAGAGCAGCATCATACCTCTGGGAGGGAACAATCTCATACCCAGTTGGTGGAGTCTCCTAATTTTTGGCGTTCTGAATTTCCATTTGAAAGATGCTGGAGGCAATCTGGAATTCCAGGCAATCCAACTCAGAATGGGCATTGGTGTTGTGCAATCTGCACCAGGTAGATAAGGCAGCTTCGGCCAGCATTACGCACCCTGGGGGTCTGGTGTCGTTATTCTGATTTTCCAACGGTGAAGGCACTCCCCCATTGTTAGGCCTGGTATTCCAGGATCGATTTGAGCGCTGCTGAAAGCTCTGATTTTGATACTGATTTTGATTTGGAAATTGGTTCGAGCCTTGATGACTTAGTGAATGCTGCTGGCTCTGGAGATGTTGTTGATTCTGACCCTTCTGCTGTAAATAAGCATTCTGGTTTTTGAGGTGAGTAACTTTAGCAGTGAGCTTTTTCATCTGTTCAACTAGCTCCTTGATATCGTCCTTGTCTTCCTTGGTCTTGGATGCCTCTGAGGACTGCAGGAAAGGCATTTGTGCTGGAGGCATTTCAGCCACTGGGTTGCCTGGATGGATTACTAGAGCTTGCGTGGCAGCTGGGCTCAGGACTGGGTTCATCACAGGGGTTCAATTGGCCAATGCATGATTTATCATGGGAATTTGGTTTGGCATGGCCATGGGACCCATATGATTCAGCGGGCCTGAGGCTGTTTGTCCAAGCTGGGTACTTACTTCGATGGCAGCAGCATATGCTGTGGTTAAACTGGCTGGTACCGGGTTGGCCCTTCTTGCAAACATGGAGGTGAGTTTATCTAGGGCAGCATAGTAAATAGGTAGGGCAGCAGCCTGGTCTATAGCATAGGGGGCCTGCAGACGACTGTAAGCTTTCTGGAATCTATTATTGAAGGTGCTGATCATCTCACCTTCCTCTCGTCGAATCTCCACAAAAGAGCGGTAAAGATCAGACGGGGAAGTGGGCATACGAAACCTATTCAAAAAAGTTGTCTTTAGATTTGGCCAGGAATTTATAGATGCTGCCGGGAGATTGGCAAACCAGTAGTAGGCTTCATCCTGCAATGAGTAGGGGAACAGTCGGCATATTACATCTTCATGCTGCACCTGTAACATGAACATATTAGCTTCAAAAATCTTAATGTGTTCATCCGCGGTGCTATCTGGGTCATGTACCCTGAACTTCGAGCAGAACTTGTCTGGGTTTTTGGGCATGTCATGGTAGTCATTGAACAGCAGAGGGGACTAGTTATTTCCTACAAAGTAAGCCATGATAGGGGGATTATTGGGAACTGCAGCAATATATCAGGGGGCTGACTGAGCTCGAGGAGCCCTGGGTATTCCTTGATCCCTTCTCGTTCTTCTAAATTCGGTCAGAGATAGCAGTTCTTCTCCAGCTGAACTGGATCGAGTGTGTCTCTGTCTGGTCCCCAGACTTGCTGATTTTTAGTTTTTAGTTTGCCCTCCTTCTAGCGCCAATTCTGTTGATGGTGTTTTTAGCACGCAACAACGTAGGTGTGATTGCTGGTTTCACACCTCTCTTGAAAAGTCTCTTGCCCTAGGCAAGACTACTCCAAGGATAATACAGCTAGGTCTTAGCTTGCTTGGAATTTCTCAATGGTTATGTTCTAGCTGTACCTACAAGGGGTCTTACATGCAGTCTGCAAATCTTTAAGGTTGAGACAACAAATACACATAAACCCTACTATGATTTTCAGCTGATATACAAAGTGGGATGCTGCTGAAACTTTCTACTCTAACAACTAAACAGTGGTTTTAAAGAAAATGCAAAAGATTTAGGGTTTAGAAGGAATCCTAAGTGACATTCACAATGCAAGGGTTATCTTTAGTAGACAAATATTCCAGACTTCAAACCAGTTTTCTGAGTTACCAAACTGAAATAGGTGTTACAGTGCTGCAGAAAACGGTGCTATCTTCAATGGAAGTCGAAAGATTTTCAGACCACATTCATTCATTAAATACCCAATAAATGGCGCAACTTAACTCATAAAATGAAGTTGAACTTCAGCACAGATAATAAGCCCAGGCTAACTTTACACAGTTATTTACATCAGCAAACAACTAAAAGTATGGACTTGGAACATTCATCAAATACTGCAATAAACCATTAACATCATAAAAGCACAACTAATCTAACTATAGGAGAGCAAGAAGCAAACCATGAAGACCACAATGAATTGAAACAAGATGCAAATTCTCAGAAATGCTGCAGAAACTTGCTTTGTATTAATTCAAATGGCACAGAGTCAACAATTTGGCATCAAAATCTCTCTCACAAAAGTGGAAATGGCAGCCCTTTATATAGAAAGCAGCATGCCCTAGCTCTTCAAATGAACGGTGGAGATTAACTCAACACCGACGGCTCAGATTACATTAAGAAAGGCCCACATCAATTCCCGGATTACATTTTGTCTTTTATGAAAAAGATGAAAAAACAACCCCAGATACATTGAATCTAGTCATTTTGACTAGCCAACCCAATACATTAGTGAAAATACTCATTTAGGAGGTAAGGAGAAGACAAAATAAATTACATACTGTCCAGATATATCAAATTTACAACAATGATAGGATTTGAACCAATAAAATATTCAAATAATACTAAGATTCTTTATCCAGGTCGATACTATCTCCACTGGACAACTTATTCCGATAGGCCAGCCATGCCTCAAGTGCTGGATTGATATCAGATGGGTCTGGATTTTTAAGATGATGTACTCTATAATCGAACACCTCCAGCTCCCGACTGAACCTGGTGTATATCCTTTCAAAATCTGCCTCTGCTCTGCAGAATGCCTTGAATTCTGTTCTGAGGTCACTTGCCTTATCTAGTCGTTCTTCTGTACTTAACACAGTGTCTTCAAATAATATAACATGCAGTTTTCCCTTGCATTTTTCAACCTCGAAAGGAGCATAATCATCAAAGGATTCGTCTCTACAGCTTCTCAAAACATTGCTGATATCGTATACGATAGATCTTAGCTCTTCGTCAGCGGGTTTATATGCTTCCTTCACTTGCTCAAAGGTCTCTTTCCTTAGAAGTAACTGCTGATACCACTCAATAGCCTTCGGGAGCCTATCTCCAGTCAAAATGTTTTCTGTGACCAAGGTTTGAGCTGGCAGCTCCTGGATACCCTTGATTCGCGGATACATGTGAGAATAGTATTCGTCGAACAAGTCACATTCATCACGCAAATCTTTCCACTTGTTAATCAATTCCACTGTACGTTGGTGGATCTGAGCAGAGGCAGTTACGGCATCGCATCCCGCTTCAAACACACTCATCAACCAGTTCTCGACGCCTTGGGATTTTGATCTTACCTCGCTCAGCTTTGCCATTTCATCCGTAGATAGGAAGGTAGGCACAGTCCTTATATCACCTCCTGCATCTACTGGTTTTACCAAAAATTGCAGACATGCCCTGAGCTCCTCGTTTTGGCGCTTTAATTCTTTCTTGGACATCTCGTCCTTATCCAACTGCTTCAAAATTGACGTAACTAATCCTTTAAAATCATCTACCCTTTGAGCACGGGTGGTTGGGCCTAAGTCGACTGTGGATATCACATAATCCTCTGCCCTGACTTGATCTCTTGTTACGTCAGCAGGAGGGACAGCTACCTCCGCAATCCTTGAGCCTGATTCGCTCTGGTAGATTCTTGATTGCACCTTCGCCTTCTTTTGTTTCTGGGGTTTCTGAGCCTGCGATAGGATGGTGCTCAAATCAATTTTCATTACTTCGATCTGGGGTTCTGGATATACCATCCTATCCTGCAGCCATTCTGGAGCGGAAGATTTGTTCAATTCAGCGTTTCCACCCTTATCTGATATAGTTAATTCTTTGGAAGGCCCTTGTTCGGGCTCAGGACTCTTCTCCTTTTCTCCTTGGGCCAATTCCTTTAGGCTCTCGAGCACATTTTCTCGTGCTATTTCCAAAACTTCGTCTGTTGGGTCCTTGTTCAGCGGACTATCAGATATGTCAATTATTTCTATACCAACAGATGAGTCGAGGGGGTTCTTATCATTTTTACTGGTCAGCACTCCCTCGGGCTCTGGTAATCCTAACTCCGCGCATACTTTCTCAATACCCTCCAACAAAGGTACTTCCAATGTCATCGCAGGCATTTGTGAAAGAGGGACAGCAGAAGAAATTGTGAAGGAAGGGGTACTAATTTGAGTCAAATTAGCGAAGGCGGGCAATGGTAAGGGAGAAGAAGGGGTAGGGTACATAATGGCGAGAGGGGAAGAAACAGGACTGCTGGAATCACCGGAGGAGATTGCTAGTGGGCAGGAAGTGGTAGTGATGCCAGAGGAAGGAGAAGCGGAAGGGGATGATTCCTGCACAATGATGGCTGAAGTGGTGGGAGAAGTAGATGAAACGGAAGAAGAAGGAGGGATAGAAGTAGAGAAGGTGGAAGCCAAAACAGCTATTCCTGTATTGGGTATGGGGGTTTGGGAGATCGAAGGAGTTGGATCATCTTTAGTAGTAACATGCTCCTTGCTCGCTGCTTCTGTTTTTACCTTCTTGGCCTTGGAGGCCTCCCCAGTGCTGCCTGGCATGTCCTTCCTCTTAGTAACTCTGGGCCTAGGAGGTGGATCCTTCTTCCGAGGGGATCTCACAGGAGGTTTTTTCACTTTTCGAGCCCTTGCTGCCAAAGGGGCATGTTCATCAATGTCTGAATCTTTTTCCTTGATAGGCTCTGTATCATCTGTCCCTACTACGGGCTCATCTTCTTCTCCGTCAGAGTCCTTATCCGATTCAACTGCTGTATAGGTCAGTTGGACTCCTTGCCCCCTTAGGACACCCAATTGTGCTCTGACCCAGGCTTTACTCAATCTAACTGGCTCCTTCATGATCACATCCAAGGAGCTTTCTTCTGCATTTGCCCAATTGGGTAATGGGATGGGTAAATGGTATTGTGTTTCCCACGGGCCTCTAGCCATAATATTATCATCATCCTGCAATTGATCTGGTACTGCCATTACATGAAACTTCTTGATAGAATCCAAGGATAGCCTCGAGTGCGTCCTCTTCATGACCTCGTAGTCATCAGTGCAGTTGGCCCAGAAATCTTCAATGTGATCTTTGTGAAACAACTTCTTGCTCACAAACTTCTCCATTACCTGATTCGGGTCAAAGTGAGCCCTGGCGTTGTAATAGTGCAAGTTCGGAAGCTGGAGCTCTTTATCTGAATATTCAGCTGAGGCGAGGGAAGGGCACGCGTAGAGTCCTCTGCCAAACTTGATGGGAAATTGGACATTTGTTCGGTGCAGGTGCTTGAGTTTTTTGGCACACGGCACTAATTGCCTGGACAGTTCTAAGAGCACTGTCTTATCATCAGGATATCTTGGCAACCTATATGCCATTCCAGTGAAGCCTTATACTCTGATGTATGTGAACTTCTCAAATTGTATATACCATCAGCCATATTGGATTATTTCATTCATAGCCTCTGCTGAAATCCTCAAGGCTGTATTACCTTGTAACTTCCTTGCTATGTACATGGTAAATGCATCATTGACTTGCTTGAAGTGTATCAATGATTGTGATGAAGTCAATTGAGGATAGCCTTCATATACCTTGACTTGGGTCTTTTCATCATTCCCGATTTCTTCGATTTTGGACAATCCGTCGTAATGATTCATTCTTGCCAATGCGTAGACGACGTAGGATGTCCATCTGAAACATTTCTTTTCATTAAAGTGGCTGAAAGCTTCATGTATATTGTCGCTAAGGATCTGCGACCAATGGAACTTGGTTCCCTTCAATACTTCCGAGATTATGATGAACATCCAGTCTTCAAAAGTGGAAGCAGTGGGTAACCCATACACTCTGCTCAAAAAGGTTACTATATCTCCAATTTCATCGTGGAAATCACTTCTATATAGCACTATGGGGAGCTTGACGAGAGCGGATTTCCTGCTCTTGACCCAATGATCATTTATGTGTTTTCTGCATCCCTCCACATCTTTGTTATATGCCTCCTTGGAGGCTTGCCTGTCGGGCATAGTCATGGTTTTATGCCACGGGATATCCAGCATTTCTGCCAAAGCAGGCGGGGACAAATCAGCTAGGACTTCTCCACTAGCTGTCTGAATTTGCCTAGATACGATATCGTATCTATCTGCACAACTTGCTATTAATTCTGCACACTGAACAGAGGTCGGGAAGGCAGCTGCTTTTCTGAGTCCACTGTCCTTTAGTCTCTTGGCCCAAGGAGTCGGAGTGGGTCTGAAGATTCTAAGTCTGAAATCATCTAAGTCAATATGACCTAGATTAGTGTCTCCTACGTTACTCCATCCAGAGTGGATTTTGGTTTCCGGGGGTATCCCTTTGAATTCGTACTTCATGGCTTGAGCTCGTGCAGACATCTAACCTGCAAAACCAGACCTCATAAGCTTGATATCAAGTAGGTTCCTTGATATACTCCTAGGATTAGATAAATCAATCATAAGTCCATCATTCATTAAAAGCATACATTTTGAAAGAAGACTAAGTTAACGTTCACAGCGTATTGCATGCAAGGAGATATCAAATGTTGTAAAAAGATTCACCTAAACATCATCATTATAGCATTACCACCTTAATAACCTTACCTTGAACCATCTTCCCTAAAGAAATTTCAGCAAATTCGACCATTTAGGGAGTTTTGCGCTAAAATTGAGGTTGTCCGACCTTGGGCAGTAAAAGCGCTAAAATTGAGGCTGTCCGACCTTGGCGGGAAAATGAGGCAGGTCCGACCTCAAATGAGGGTTTGTTCAGTGCATTCCAAAATTTGCGCTATTTTCATGGGTGTCCGACTTGCGCGAGATCTGGAGGTCTCCGACCTCCAATGGTTTACAAGTCGGTCGGTGGACAAACCAGTGCAAAATGATTGCTGGCATAACAGTGGTTCTCTTGCGCGGAATTCAGGTGAGTCTGACTTGCGCAGATTTCGGCGGGGTCCGACTAAGTTGGACACAAGGTGTTTTAGCGCATGGTCGGAGGAAGGAAAATGTAGCGCAGAATAGTTTGGTAAGTCTTTTCAGCGGGCCTTTCGAGCAGCACCGACTTCGCGGGGTTATAGATGTCATCCGACTTAGTCGGACACAGGGTATTGTAGCGCAAAGTCAGACAAAGAAGATTTTAGCGCAAAAAGCTGTTTTCAAGGCTGTGGGTATTTCAAAACCATCCGACCCGATTTGTAAACACTATGTGAGTTGCGAGGGTCGGATGAGGTCATTTTTAGCGCAATTGGATGCTGGATTTTAGCGCTAGATCTAAGGGTATCTGACTATATTGAATAACTGGGTTGTTTGGAGGTCGGTCGAGGGTCAACTTAGCGCCGTCTTCGTGCGCGGGGTTTGCAGAGTTTCGACCTGAAAGGGTCTAAATTTGCCCAAGGCCTCCTGGTTTGTGGTCCTTTACAAGGATCTTAGTCCAGGGTTTTGAAACTGGAAGAGCCGACTCACCAAACCCTAACCTAGAACTATTACGTTCAACTTACAGACTCAACAGTCACTACGTAAACGGTGAAAACCCTAACAGTTTTTCCTAAATTTGCTTCAAAACCCTAAAGAAACTCGAAATGCAAAGGGTCGGAACCCTACCTGTAAATGGCGGCGCAGATCCGACTTGTCGAGAGGTCGCGGGTTCGAGCTTGGGCGATGTCAGCCGTGAAAATCGGAGCTCCGGATGCGCAGGCTTTGAAAACGCGGTTAAAATGAGTTAATTTTACCTAATTTCCCTATTTAAGCCGCGCCAATCCGCCATTAATGCTCAAGAGTACGGACTGTCAGCGGGGATTTTCAGGGGTTCCGACTTGGCGGGAAAACTGGAGGTCTCCGACCTGGTCAATTGAGGGAGAAATCAGCGTGAAATTCGGAGGCCTCCGACTTGACCGGTTTGGCGGGGCTTTCGGACTCATCCGACCTGCGGGGTATGTTTGAGGGTCCGACCTAGTCGGTTATAATGCGAAGTCACTTGGAATGAATTTTAGCGCTAGGTCGGATGGAGGGGATTTTAGCGCTAGGTCCGACAAACTGAAAATCGGCGCAAAGATCGGTTGAGTCCAGATTCAGCGCAAAGGTCGGTGGAATTTAGTTTTAACGCAAAGGTCGGTTGGGGCCAATTTCAGCGCAAAAGTTAGTTGAGTGCAGTTTTAGCGCAAAGGTCAGTTGAGTGCAGTTTTAGCGCAACAAACTAAATCAAGGACTCTAGAAGGGGAAACAACAACCCTCCTTTAGCAAGTTTGAAGTGATTTTAAGGCAATCATTCTATCCAGGGCACATATACTTTAGACCGTACAACCACTTCCGCCATATACTTTAGACCGTACAACCACTTCCGAGAGAGAGAGATCAAAAACCAAACGACCCACTAGCCAAAACAAAAAGAACAAAGGGGAGGGGCCCCCATGTTTAGAATGGGGCGTGTGTGCAAGGCACAACACAAACCTGCATGAATTTTAATGCTCTTTCAGAATATGTGGTCATATATATGGAATACGAATTTTGACAAACTGACCTCATATTGGGGCTTACCTCATCTTGACTCCACATGATGATGAACATGACTGATTTTACCAAACCGCCAGAAAGCCAACAACACAAGCCAAAAGAAAAGTTGGGTCCCTGTTTTGCCAAATCAAAATGGGGCGTGTTGTGTAACCACACAACAACTTGCCACCAAAGAAAATAAACAAATTCCAATGATTCAAGTGACGTGATCACATTTATCTATAGTGTCCTAATTCTGTCTAAGTGTAAGCATCATAATCCTCTGAATGATAAAATTTCATTATGGTGATAAAGCTAACAAAGGATCAGGTGTGTGCATATGATTAATTATCCTCATCTTGAAAGTAAGTTGAAAACATAAGTAACTGGTGTTAAACTACATAGTTGGGGATCATCCCTCATAGCCAACCTGGATAGGGCCTTGCTGCCAGTAGGCATCTATAGCCCCGGCAACGTTATCTATACAATCTCCCTAAGTAGAGCCCCACTGCCAGCAGGCGTCCATAGCCCTGGTAGAGTTACTTAGATGGCCTAATTTTATTTCTTTTCGGATTTTTCTTTAAAAATTTATATTTGATATCATCATGTCAGCTCATTTGTACAAGGTATAGTCACTTGCAACTTTAGGTTGGAGATTGTATTGGTAGCAAGGGAGTCCCTTTAGATTTTTCACTTAACACCTATACTAGTGTGTTCAACAAACCCAAGGCTATTAGGTGTTTCATTGTGATGGATTCACTTTGACCAAGAAAAAGCACCCTGATGAAAAGATATCACAAACCTGATCATGAACACTTCCTAGAATGAATCATAACCTATGTTTAAATGTGATCTCATCATTTGAATCTCAACAATTTAATTATTTTCTAGGGTGATGAAGTGCATCATCCTGACTTACCAGAACAAGGTCCCAACCAACAAAACAACAACACACAACAAACGAACTGTACAAACAACTATACAAATATACAATATGATACATATGACTGTCACGAAGTCATTCAGGCCTAGAAATAATGTTTGAGGAATTGTCCATTGACTGGCAATGGGACATCCTCACCTGTCAGGTTCTTAAGCCTATAAGTGCTGTCTCCTAAAATTTTAGAAATCTGAAAGGGACCTATCCATAATTTATCAAATTACCATGGTCGCCTTTCTTTTCATGGGCTTTATCCCACATCAGGACTAAATCGGATATCCTGAAAGCTTTAATTCTGGCTCTTTTGTCAAACCAGTGTTTGACAACAGCCTGATGTTTTGCAAATTGGTCAATCGCTTGACTTTGTTTTTCTTCCAGATGCATCAACTGAAGCAACCTGACTTCCTATTTATTATCTATGCCTAGATATTCTTGGGCAAACTGCAGAGTAGGAATTTTCAAGTTTACAGGGAGGATAGGATCTACCCCATATACTAGTTGGAAGGGTGAGTTTCCTAATGCAATTTTCATTCTAGTTATGTCTACCCATAAGGCATATTTCAGAAATGAGTTCCATTCCCTGGGATTTTTCTCTATCAATTTTCTTATGATACTCAGTAAATTCTTGTTGGTGGATTCTGCTAATCCATTTCCTTGGGGATAGTAGTTGGATGAGAACTTAAGTATGATCCCATGATCAAAAGCCCAACTTGACAATTTGGTGGAAATGAAGGCAGAACCATTATCACTTACCAATGCATAAGGAGTTCCATACCTGGTGATAATGTTGCTTTCCAGAAATTTGATGACATCATCTGCAGTGCAGGTTTTGCTACTGGTAGCCTCAGTCCATCTGGTACAATAATCAGTAATCGTCAGGACATACCTATGGCCTGAGGAAGACGGAGGATTGATCGGTCCTATGAAATCCATGCCCCACTGTGCAAATGGGCGCTCTTCCATCACTGGCTGCAACGGTTGTGCAGCATATTTCTCTCTGTTGGCAGCAACCTGGCAAACATGACAACATTTAACATGATCAGCCGTGTCTTTAAAAATTGTAGGCCAGTAATATCCTGCTCTGAGGATTGCATGTGTTGTGGCCAACGCTGATCCATGTGTCGTTCCAAACTTGTCATGTAACTCTGTCAAAACTTTATTTGCTTCCGGTTTCTCTAAGCATCTTAAGTATATCCCTTCATAATTTTTTTTAAATAGGGTTCCTCCCTTCATCATATACTTCTGGGATCTTATCTTTAAGGCTCTTCTCTGTGAAGCTTGCATTCTTGAAGGACATCTTCCAGTGATCAGGATGTGCCTGATGTCTGAATACCATTCTCTATTGTCTTTCTCATTGATCACATACTGCTGACTGATGATGTTTGGATCAGTTTCAGATATCATCTGGCTCAGAGCTTGTCCTCTTACTAGCTTCATTGGTGTGATCTCCATGTCATATTCTTGTAATACAGTAATCCATTTGGCTCTTTTTTCACCAGGTTCACTCTGCATCAGCAGCATGTTTACTGCTGCATCTGGTACCACAGCAATCACTTTACTTCTTAGTATATAATGTCTGAACTTCTTTACTGCTCTGACTAATGCAAGTGCCTGTCTTTCAACATCTACATATCTCAATTCAGCATCTCTGAAAGGACAGCTCATGAAGGCAATTGGTTTCTCTTCTTTCTCTTCATTTCTTTGAGTTAACACTGCTGCAGAGGTATGTTCTGAGGCAAATGAGTAGATGTAGAAATCTCTTGTGTAATCCGGACTGATGAGGACAGGAGCATCTGAAATGGCCTTCTTTATATCTTCAAAGGCAGCCTTGGCTTCTGGTGTCCACTCAATTTGTGCATCCTTTTTCAACATGGCATTTAGTGGTCTGACAATCTCAGCAAAACCGGTGATGAACTTCCTCACAAAATTTATCTTACCAAAATAAGATTTAAGTTCCTTTTTGCTTCCTGGAAGTTGTAACTTCATAATGGATCCCACCCTGTCAGGATCAATGATAATTCCATCTTCTGTGATCAGGTGGCCTAGTAACTTTCCTGTTGTGACCCCGAATATGCACTTCTTAGGATTCAAAGATATTCCATATTCTTCACATTTCTTCAGTACACTTCTGAGATCAGCAACATGATTTCTCCTTTCTTTGGAGAATACTGTCAGGTCATCCATGTAGATGACTATACATTTTCCTATTAAGCCTCTGAAGGCTATGTCCATTGCTCGCTGGATTGTAGCTCCAGCATTTATAAGTCCAAATGGCATACGTCTATATGCAAATATCCCCCACTTTGTGGTGAAGGCAGTTTTCAATCTGTCAATTTTATCAACCATTACTTGGTTGTATCCTGAAAAACCATCTAAGAAGGACATCATTTTGGCTCCATTTACAATCTGTAGAACTTCATCCAAAGAGGGCAAAGGATAATTATCCTTTTCTGATGCTCTGTTCAGGTTCCTGAAATCTACACATAATCTGATGTCTCCATTCTTCTTTCTGACTGGCACAAGATTCGCCACCCAAGTGGAGTGCCTCACAGGAAATATTATCTGGGCATTTAACAATTTCTTAACTTCTTCAAGGATGATGGGCTCAAGCAGAGCATTGACTGGCCTCTGCTTCTGTCTGAAAGGTTTTGCATCTGGCTTGAGAGGTATAGTATGAGTTATGACAGAAGTGTCATATGTCTTTAGCTCGTCATAAGTCCATGCAATTACATGTATGTAATCCTTAAGGGCCTGAGTTATTCCTTCTAACTCTTCAGGTGTACAAACCTTACCCAATAAGACGTTTCTCTTGTCATCAGCTTGTCCAATATTCACCTGTGAATATTGACCTCCATCTGCCTTAGGCAGATCTTTATGTTTAAGCATATTATCTAGATCAAAGGCTCTTTCTAATTCAATCATACCTTTGGGAATTGTGTTGCTAGGCAACTCTAATATCTCATCTTCTTCCCAGACATGATCTTCCATACCATTCTCATCTATAATCTGAGCTTCAAATATGTCTCTATTTGATATGAAGTCCAGGATGTGCTGATCATCATCAAACACCTGGAGATTAGTCACATTGTCAGGTACTGAAGGTACTGACACCAATTCTACTGAAAATCTCTTTAGACCAGATATAGATAGCGGTTCCAACATACTAGCGGCCTGGGCAAGTGCATCTGCCCTCTGGTTCTGTTCTCTTGGTACGTGAACGATATTAAAGGCATCAAAGTCTTCAATCAGGTCCCACACACGATGTCTGTAATTTGACAGCTTTCTGTAGTTACAAGAGTAAATTCCTCTTACTTGTCTCACAACTAGTTCTGAATCTCCAAAGACATGCAGGATCTTCACTTTCTTCTTATGGGCAAACAACAGTCCATGAATCAGAGCTTCATACTCTGCGACATTATTGGTGCAGGGGAACTGTAGTCTGTAAGCTGCTAAATAGGATTTTCCTGATGGATCAATAAGGTCAATTCCTACCCCAGCACCTTTCTTAGATTTGGATCCATCAAACCTTAGGATCCAAGGCTTATCTTCAGCAGGATATTTACTTGAACTTTCTTTCTTCTTTGCAGCTCTGGCTGCTGCTCCGCCTGATATCCACTTTAACTTGGGGATGTCATCTTCAAGTTTCTTCTTTCCTTTATTTGGTGAGCCTGATGGCTTTTCTGTTTTCTCTTCCATCTCAGCAGGAGGATGATGTTCAAGACATACAGCTGCATGCTTCTTCAAAATGTGTAAACACAGTGAGCAAGTTGTTTCTGAGTGAGGCGCCTCATGCAGCCTACACCAACCTTTAATTAAAACCTCCTGGGGAGATTTACACTGTTGTGTCATCTTTTCTATTTCTTTTACCAGAAATTCTTCGAACTTCGTCAGGTCGCTACCTTTGTCTTCATCAGACAACTCATAATCCGGTTCCATGAAGCAATCACTACCAGGAGTGATCTTTTCTTTTCTCGCATCATTTGTCTGATTAGACACCAGGATCTCTTCTGTTTTTAGGATATGATCTTCATCATGATCTGTCGACTCTTCTGTTCCTGCAGAAGACAAATAAGAATTAGTATTATCATCATCATCAGATGTAGCACTCACCTCGGAATATGATGATGATGCTTCACTATACGTCTACTCCAGTATCATCATGTCTAAGCATGGTTCACAAGTCTTTTCTGAGTGTGCTTCGCCATGTAATCTGCACCATCCATCAATCAAAATGTCATTAGCAGGTATATTCAATAATTGGCAACGTTTTACCTGAGTAGATAAATGCATCTCAAAATCTCTGAAGCGATCTATTTCCTTCTCATTATCTGGATCATTACCAAACTCCATACTCAGCATGTCCTCATGATAATCATTATCATGATGATGATGAACATCAAGCATCAGGATCTCTTCTATTTTAACAGTTTGCGGCCTGATGCAATAAACTCCGGGTTCTGTGTTTACATACATGATCTCATTTGTTTTGTTATATTCTGTGATCATATGTTTCATCCTAGGCTCAGCATCAATCCTGATCTGATTAGGTATACCTTTCCATGGTAACCACATGTGACTGAAGTCTGTGGACATGTATCCGTTAAGCGTTTTAGACCAGTCTCGGCTAAGCAACATCCCATATGTATCAGGTATGTCAACTACCTGAATGTCAATGTAATACTGTATCCTAGGATCAGACGCTAGCTGCATGTGAATGTGAGTCAGTTCTCCTACGACACTTACTTCTGTCTTGTCCAGTTGAGTGACCTTCTTTAAGGATTTAGCAGGATGCAGTCCTAATGCGTTGCATATTGACAAAGGCATAACATTCGTTGAGGCCCCTGAATCAACTAAACAGTTGTGCAAGTTCTTGCTGAACATTCTTATGGTGAGGAGAAACGGGGGTGATTCAGTTTTATCTCTATACAAGGTCATGTGGGAGGTTTCAGCGGCTTGGACTGTAGCTGACACCTTAGACTTGATAGTATTATCTTTAGCAGCATGATCTTTGCCATTGGATTGACTTGAAAGATGATTATCCTCTTTAGGAGCAGGATCATCTAGTGACTTCATGAATGCCCTTTTGATGGCAGGAGTTTTCAATAGCTCAGATAGGGACAGGCTGATCTTGATTTTCTTCATTTCATCAGCCAAATAACTGACTAACTTGTCGAACTCCTGAGGTGCATTTACGACTTTTGTTACTGTGTTTTGAGGAGACAAGTATTGAGCATTCACCTTAGGGAACCCAGGGTTATTGCTAGCCTTAGGATCAGGAGGTGTGTTGAAGTTGTTTGGAGGTAGAGATGATGTCAATGGACCAGCAGGTCTGTTGGCATTACTCCTCAGGTTATAATTGTGCTTACCAGGGTATTGCTGCTGGTATGCATGTACTTCCTCATGCTCTCTTGCAGGTTCGTTTTCATCCTCAAAGGGGAAGACATAATTTGTTTCGAAGGTTAAGGCAGATTCTTCACAGGTCTGATTATAATCCTGATGAGGCTGATTTGTGTATGTTTCCAACACAAAAGCTGAATCATATCCACAAGGAACTATCTCATTTCCTTCTGCCTGAGGTGGATTTCCAGAAGTGTTAGACACTTCAGTCTGAAAGATGCTGGCAGCAATCCTAAATTGTGGACAATCTAATTCTGCATGTGCATTGGTATTGTGGATCCTGCACCAATTGGTAAGGGCTGCTTCAGCAAGATTGACTCTGGTAGTTTGTTTGGCCTCACCAGGAGGCTGATTGTCTAGGGGTGATGGTAATGAACCGTTATTTGGCCTAGAGTTCCACACTCTGGGCTGTCTAGGAGGATTATTGTTGTTTCCACCATTATTGTTGAAGTTATTGTTGTTATATCCTCTGTCAGGGTAGTTTGGTCTGTCATTGGAATAACTCCTATTCTGACCTGACTGCGAATAAAACCCTTGATTCCTCAAATGTGTTACTTCTGTGGTGAGTTTTCTCAGTTGAGCAGAAATTTCTTTGATTTCCTCCTTCTCTTCTTGAGCTTTGGCCACTACATTTTCGGTCTGAGGCTTAAAAAAGGAAGATCCATGGTTATTGTTGGATAGATCGGTACCCTGAGGTGTCTGAGCATGTGCAGGATATTGTGGCAATTGGCCATTTCCATTAGGAGGAGGCATAATACTCAATGGAGGTACTTGCAAAGGTACAGGCATGACTGCTGGGGGTATCACTGCCCCATTTGGATATTGTGCAGGATATTGTGAAGGATAAGCTGCAGGATATTGTGCTGGATATTGTGATTGCACGCCAGGCAAAGTAGGGAATGCTATATTCGGAGTAGGAGCAGGTATCAACTGCTGATTTACCTTGATAGCTTCTTGGAAAGCTCCTGTCAATGTAGTGATCTCAGGATGTGTTCTTCTGATGAACATGGAAGTTAATGGATCCAGGGCTGAATAATAGATACTCCTAGCAGCAGCATCAGCCACCACATATGGGGCAACTAGCTTGGACAACATTTTCTGGAACCTAGCATTGAAATTGGCAATAGGCTCATTCTCAAATCTTTTGATTGTGGCAAACATGTGGTAATTCATGGATGGATCAATAGGGACCTTGAACCTATCAAGAAAAGCTTTCTCTAAGATAGCCCACGAACCGACAGAAGATTGACCAAGACTGATGAACCAATTATAAGCCTCTTCCCCTAAGGAAAAAGGGAATAATCTGCACACCACGTCCTGATGTTCTATTCTGGCTCTGCAGCAAGCTTCTTTAAATGTCCTGATATGATCATCAGCATCTTGATAAGGATGATATTTTGGACAAAGTTTGTCCAGATTCTTTGGTAACTCGTGATATGCATTAAAGGTCAAGGGTGACTCTGCTGCAAAGAAAGACATTGCAACCTGAGGGGGCTGAACTGGTGGTGCAGTTGGCTGAGGTTGAACTAAAGGTATACCCTGGGTTTGAACAGGAGGTGTCACGGATATACTGGAAGGTATTTGCAAACCAACAGGAGTTACAAGAGGAGGTCCCGGTGAAGCTCTAGACGCACTAGACCCTGGAGTATGGTGAATGTCTACAGTCCTAGGTCTGAAACCTCTAACAGGCAATTCTTCAAAAATTTCACTAGGTCTAGACCTGGTATTTATCCTGTGAGCCAGGATTTCTCGATTTGGAGTGAAATTGGCGGAAACTTTGCAAATATTGGCTGGATTCCACTGGATGAGGTGATATTTGCGGTTAAACGGCAAATCAGACTGGATATTTACGAAATATTTGCGAAGATACTGCAAAGATGATAGGATATTGAGATATCCTGACCCGTAGCACAAGATCTCAAGTGCCTAAGGCTCAAATTCTCAAAGCTTGAACAAATATACGCATCTTTAGCCAATATTAGTGAATTTAAAGAGATCTACTGTAAAGCTTGCAATATTTATGTGAGATCTGGAAATCTTTACATAGAATGTGCATATACAAACTTCTCACAGCAAATATTTACGTAATTTACTAAAATTCATAGACAATCTGAGGTTACCTTACTCTTATACGTCATCAAACTTGAAAATACTGATGATGAGCATGATCTTCCAGACTTGGCCCTCCTTCTAGCACCAATTTATGTTGCGTTAGGAGCGAGGGGCCTGCAGATTAATTGTAAGACTTAAAGTGAGCGGCTAATAAACAGAGGCAGGGGATATCACTTCAACTGAAAAGAATTTATTATTCAGCCTTCCTTCTATGTTGAAATCCAGAAATTCACAGCTCCGCCCTCCTTCTAGCGCCAATTTATGTTGGTCATGATGTTAGTCACAAACAAACATAGAATAAAAGTACACATTAACCCTTATTCATCTTGAAAGATACAGTGAATTTAGAGAATTCATGATCCCAAGTCTCCGGTGATTAGGTCTTAATCGACTGACGTTACTCAGTGGTTAATGTGAGTTGCTGTTTCCATTTTGGGGCCTTACGTGAAAATGCACCGTCATCATGAAGTTCCTGCAGAAATTCCTTACAGAGAAGTCAAATTATACGGTTATTTGATGAAAAGAGGTAAAATACCTAGATCTTTGCATGATATTTTCAATTGTGCATGCTTAGTGTTTCAAATATGCTAAATATTTACGATTATCTATGAGATGTCTGCATATTTTGGATTGTTTGCTTAAGATTATCAGTTTATTTGCAATTGTGATAGTGAGATGCTCTGAAATTGAAAGAAATTAAAAGAAATACTTCTAATTAAGTTGAACCTTTAGCTTTTGATCCACATACATACTTGATACTGTCATGAGGAGAAGAAATCAAACCATATGTTCACCAGGACATTCCACAGCTAGATACAGTTGATGCAAACTTCAGAGGATAATGAATGAAAACAATACATGCAACATGATGAGTACTCCAAGGGACGCAGCAAATCAAAGCACATATCCAGAATTCAGACACAGATTACTCAAGATTTACGAAGATTTGTAATCGAAATACTCTTCTCTTTCACTAAGTATGCAAAAGACATGTACATATACAGCAACTTTGAAATAAGTCCTGAATATTTCAGCAATCAAATTTCAATTAAGTTTCGAATGAAAATAACAAGGCATTCCACCACCTTTTATAGAATAAGGTGAGGAATCCGTTACAAAAGATCCACGGATCTGATTTATCAATACAAATCAACGGTCATCACTTCATGACATGTCAATTTTACAAAAACACACAAGTTGCCAGCTGGCAACTATCTATACTGCATATGCAAAATGTTCCCCTTCATGATGTATCTTCATCATGCTCTTCATCTGATGCATGCGGGTCATCATCATGTGCATCGCTTCCTGAGCCTTCGCTATCCGGATGATGACGCTGCTGCATATGGGGCTGCATGCTGCTCTGGATTTGTTCGTACGACCGCACAACTTGGTCTATTCCTTTGCCATCTTGAGTCTTTGCCTTGATGATGGCGTGTTTGTACGCTTCATACTTATCCCTGCTATTATCCAGCTTATTCTTTCTGTCCTGCAGTGTCTCATTATAGGTCTCCATCTTGACCTTGATCCTCATCATTTTATTTATTATTTCTTCTGTCAAGTGGACTAGCGGACCATCCTCTTCCACCTGGAAGTTATTACGTAGAGCCTTGAGGGCAGAATCTTCATCCTGATTCTCTATCTTCCCTTCCACCTTGCCCTCGAATGTTTTGAGCATGTCTGCTTCAATGCCCATTAAATCGCGTAGCCTCATGCTGATCTCCCTCAGCTTAATATTGCATCTCTTGAGGACTCCACATTCAAACTGTACATCCGTATACCAGATATCCACTAATAATGCAGTATTATTATCTAACACCTGCTTACTGATAAGCAGTTGTGGATTTATCTGCCTTATTTCATCCAGCAGGCTGAGGACTTTCTCCAGTTTGTAAGACCTTTTTCCGGTCTGCATCTACAACCTGTCCACCTTGGTTTTGGAGTCACTCAATATGCTCCATCTCTTCAAAGAACCTTTCATTATTTCAATGGCATCATCCAATGTGGATGACACCCATTTTCTGATTACGGACACCTCATGTTTCATGAGGTCCAGTTTATTTACCTCCTCCTGAGAAATGGCAGTCAATGGGACTGCAGCTTCACCTGTGGTATCTTCAGGGTTGGTCAAGCCTTTAATGTATGCATGCAACTGAGCAATGTGCTCTTTATGTTGCTTATTCTTCTTCTTCTCTCTTTTCACCTTCTGAATTAGAGAGTCTATAACATCCTTTCCTTCCTGACCTTCCTACTCTTCATTGGCAAAACCCAAATCAACTGTGCTTATCTGGAATTCATCCACAGTGATTTTGCCTTTCTCTTTCTCTACTGCAGGCACAGCAATTTGTGCGGTCCTTCTCCCTGTCGCCGGATCTCTTTTGATGGCTGAGGTCATCCTGGCCTTCCTCTTGGGTTTCATTATATCCGCGGCGACCAGGGTGGAGATGTCGAATTCTTGAATCTCCAGCTCCTCCTCAACATTCACTTCCTTTTCTAACCATGGAGGCACCTGATCATGCTTCTCAGCATCATGATGCTGTTCACCTCCATCTCTTGTTTCCACCAACATGTGTTGTGGAGATGGTGACTTTTCTTTTTCCGGCTCTTGATGCTCGCCTTGCTGCTGTTGATCCTGAGGCGCCTCCTCCTGTTGAGGAACTTCTTTTTCTGGGGGAGCATCTTCTCTGTGTGGGGAACCTGGCGGTGTACCTGTAGGTAGATCATGATGATCATGATCTTTTTCCTTCGTTTCTTCACCTGTCCCCAGTTCTTCCCCTTGTGGAGGTTGATCATCCTCCTTTTGTTTTTCTACTTCTGGTGGTATTTCCACCACCTTTGACATTGTAGGATCTGCCTGAGGTGATGGCATCTGTTCCGCAGCAGCTATTTGCTCTGTACCTGCAGCATCCACCTCTTGTGCCTTATCAGCAGGATCCTTCATCGCTTCTTTCTTCTCATCATCAGCCCTTGATTCTTGGACCTCTACTATAGCAGGTCCTGCTGATGTATCTTGTGGGCTCTGTTGGCCTGATTCAAGAACATGGCCCTCTGCTTCGGCCATCTCTATCGCCTTTGTTAGGTGGCCCTTATCAGGTGATCCTGCTGGCTCTTCAGGACTTGCATCCTGCTTTTCTGTTAAGTCTACCACTACAGGATCTGTCACCTCGACGATCAGTGTGTCCAGCCCTATGTCCTGAGCTACCTGCTCCGGGCTCTTCTCTGGTTCTGGGCTCTTTTCTTGCTCCGCCTCTGCTTGTTTCATCTCTTCAAGCATTGATTGGACAGATGGAGGCTTGTGAGGAGCCACACTAATGCCAGCAGCTGCAAGTGTTTCCATTTCTTGTGCATCTACATCCTGCACCACCTCATCATCAGACAAGTTTATTGTCTCGTCTAGCGAGACATGCTTTTCTGCTTGTGCCTGAGATGTTCCCTTTTGTTGCTCTTCTGCAAGTTCTGTTTTGAACTTGACAATGGTAGGAAGTGGAACATTGTGCTGAAGTTCCTTCTGCACTTCACTACCTGCCCCTTGTACTTGCACTGGGGGATGACTCATCTCACCTCTCATGGAGGTTCTTGTTTTCTTAGGCGCGGTAGGAACCAACACCTGGGGAGCTCTCCTCTTTCTTCTAATTACTAGAGGAGCTTCCTCCTCTTCTTCAGGATCTTCCTCCATGAGGATATCCTTGCCTGGTTGTTTGGATGATTGACCCACTTCTTGGGTCTCTGTGGTTCCAGCCTCTGCTGTCTTGGCTTTCTTGGGCTTGGGAGGAGAATCTGATTCTGATCTGCTCCTGCTGCTTCCTCAGCTGTAAACACTGCCCTTTCAATTATGACCCCTTTGGGTCCCTTTTCCACCTTCTTGCCCCTTGGGGCTCTCTTGCTTGACTGCTGTGGTGGAGGAATCTTCTCTCCCTTGGTCTTCCGTTTCTCCAACAGGAAGTCATCATATTCATCTGTGGGGATATCCTACCCCTTCTTGTTGTTGTCCACCGTGATGGCAACACCCTTTTTCTTCAATGCCTCTACCTGTGCATCCACCCAAGCTTGGGTCAAGTGTATGGTTCTGGCAAAGAATGGGTCCAAGGACATATCCTCCTGCATGGTGAGGTCAGGGGCAGAAATGGTATCATTGTATATCTTCTTCTGTTCATATTCATCTGCCATGATCCTGCCGTCATCACTCTTCAGCTGCTGCGGGAGGGGTATGTAGTCAAATGTCCTGATCTGGTTCAGAGTCAACCTCTGATACCTCCTCCTCTTGGCCTCTGCCTCATCTTCGCAGTCAGCCCAAAAATCCTCTAGGTGCCTCTGGTGAATAGGCTTCCCTAGAATCTTCTGCATTCGGCCGTAAGGATCATATGGTCTCGTTACTGGGAAGGGTAGCAGATTCATTTTGTTCAGAGTGACCATCACCTTCTTAATATGATCCGAGTCAGGGCACATATAGTTGCTGATGCTGACTGGGAACAAAATTGGTGGCAGCTTCTTGGCATCCTTATAAGTCTGTATGATGGTGGAGCCCTGCCTGATAAATTCCATTAGAACTACTGCATCAGTAGGATATCTTGGCAGCATCAGGGGATGTCCTTCAAAACCTTCTATCCTGATGTAGGAAAAGGTGGCAAATTGGATGTACCATGTCCCATGCCTGTATACTACCTCCTGAGCTTCCATGCTCAGTCTTTTTGTTCTGTCATCTTCCATGGTCCTTACCAGATGCATAGAGAATGCATCATTGACCAGTTTATAGTCCTTGATGTAATTAGTTCTTTGCAGCTGGGGATGATGATCCCAGATATAAGCTGCATTTGTGCCAGTTAACTTCCCATCTGTGGTTAAGGCATCAAACGTACCTCTATATGCACAGGAATAAACAATGTAAGAGGTCATATAGAAGGCACAATCTGAACCTCCCAGGTTCAGCAGCTGCTCATGCAGAGCATCACTTATGATTTGGCCCCATAGTGGCTTGATGTCTGCATATAGGCACATCATTATTATGCCGTACATCCAGTCTCTGAACTCTCCAGTATCAAACTGGCCAGTCACCCTGTTCAGTAGGGCAATCACATACTGATATTCCTCATTAAAATCAAACTTGAACATGTGCACAGGGAGCTTGGCCGCTGCATTGTATGTGCTGTTCTCGGCCCGCCAAGCATACATGTTCTTTCTGGCCGTCTTCTTGTTGGCCTCATATTCTCTTTCAGACTTCTTCAAGTCTACACTCTTTACCTTGCTGCCCATTGGCAGTCCAAACGTCTGGGATAGACCTTTGATGGATAGGTCTGCATACACTCTCCCGTGCTTCGTCACCTGCCTCGTCTGAGGGTTGTAATTCCAGGCGCACTCAATAACCAACTCCGGAGACTCCATGGAGTAGGGGAAGCCAGCAGCGTTCCACATGCCGGATACAAACACGGCGTCCAATACTGGACTCTTATCCTGTCCATCATTTAGCTTGGCTGACCAAGCTTCCAGGTTGGTACTCCCTTGATGGGTATCTGTAATTGCCCCAAATTTGAACAGGACCCCTCTCTGTGAAGAGAACATAGACCTACTGAATTCCTCTTGATTCTTGACTGAGCACTTTTCAGCCATGGGTACCTGCAATTAACAATCATTTCTTCTCACAACAGGATATGCATGTATACATATTGCCAATTTCATGCCTACTGCATCAATTTCACATTACCTGCTCACATGGATATATAACCAGAACTTACAACATTATTTAGAAACAACATGATGAGGGTTTCATTTCACTTACCTGGTTATGTAGATTTCTTTCTATACTAGTATATTGTTGAGATGCTCTTACTTCGGCTGCCGATCACCTTCCTTCCTTAGTTTATGAGCTCCAGTCGCGCAACGGTAGCTGTTATGCAGATATGGAGGCTAGTGCTTTGTAAAACAATTTTAACGTAGGTGAATGTAACAATGGCGGTCGAATTACCTTTTAACCTCGCAGTTAGGGCAAACTTAGGGTAACTCTAACAAGTTAGATCGCAATCTTTGATCATTCGTGCGAAAACTCAGGATCTCGCCAGACGTTTCATTGGGTTCCGGGGTTGGCGGGAATCACCTACCAAATCTACGCGCATTTAATGGTAGTGGCGGCAAAGGGAGCGGGGGGGATATCCATACGACAAGATATCATGAGGGCAGGATGATATTTCACAAATATCAGGTTGAGTTTCAATATCATCCTCCCTAGTCTTGAAATTGTTATCGACAAAATTCGGGTGACAACGCACCTTTGTTTTCATTTTAGCACATCAGGAGGATATTTCGGTCCATCGGGTGATATTTCAAAATATGATGATGACCTTCATACTTACTCATTCTCCTTTCGGAATATCAGGATGACGTCATCATGATATTTGTTCTTTGTATTGGAAATGTCTTATGACGTCATCGTCATATTGGGTGAACAGGATCATGTTTACGAAATATCCTGTTGAAATGTAAATATGATGATGATGTCATCAGGATGTTTGTTTCTTTGTTTATCGTCTTCGGATGACATCATCAGGATATTTATTAAGGGTGATATTTTGCATCAGGATGATATTAACGAATATCGGGTTACTTTCAAAAACATGATGCTTGCGATACAAAAGACCGCTCGACAGGGAAAACTTACTATGACTTAAAGTTGACGTCCGGATATTTGAACCGCAGGATATTATCGATGGGACGTTTCAAATATGATGATGATGTTCTTCAAACAGCAAAACCGAGTTTATAAAATATGACCCTCTTCTTGCGAATATCAGGTTTGACCAAGACTTTGACTGTTCATAACTCTCACATCCTGATGAATATCAGGGTGATGTAAAAGGCAAACCTGCATGAATTTTAATGCTCTTTCAGAATATGTGGTCATATATATGAAATATGAATTTTGACAAACTGACCTCATATTGGGGCTTACCTCATCTTGACTCCACATGATGATGAACATGACTGATTTTACCAAACCGCCAGAAAGCCAACAACACAAGCCAAAAGAAAAGTTGGGTCCCTATTTTGCCAAATCAAAATGGGGCGTGTTGTGTAACCACACAACAATACCCAATCACCATAGATGCAAATTTGATATCTAGATTAGTTATATCATTTATTGTCATTGCCCTCTTATCAAATTTTGATCCATTAGTTTCAGTTACAGTCTGATTCTTCACTGATTTTAGCATCAGCAGTCCACTGGATGAGTTCAATCATGTTACGACCTTGAAGGCATCCTTGGTGATCTTAAAGGGTTTCATCAACCACATGAATTCAGCATGCATCTGACTCAGTACATACCAGACCCACTCATCCTCACTAAAGGACGGGAACCCAATAACCTGAATGAAGTGTTTGTCTTGTAGCACCTTAGGTTTAATACCATAAATCTCACCCCTTAGGTGATTCTTAAACAAATCTACTAACTTCAAATCCCCAAACTCATCATTGCTAGCATGAATGTAAGTCCTAGTATCTTCAACATTCAACACACCATGCAAAACATTAGAAAAGGCACCTAACAGATTGACCTCTACAGATTTGTTTGGATTCTTTGTGAATTTAGGTTAGGGCCTTTTGGTGATGTCAACAACCAACATAGTAGCCATATTTAGAGATTGCAAATTCAGAGAACTTTACAAAGAATAGCTTGTTTTCACCAGTTAGGGTTAGCTATCGAATTCACTTTTTGCACTCCAAATCTTTGAAATCTTAGCTCAGGCACTCTTCTCCTTGTTCTCTTCAAATGCAAAGTGATTCAAATGTTGAGTGAATGACCTTTTATGCTCCACAAAACCTAATTCACCATTGTAATAAATGCTTTTCCCTAATTCATCCGATTACACTATTTATGAATACAGTTAATTTTCAATTGCTCCGCAATCAATCACATTAGCTTCTTTTCTTCCAGAATTTGCTTCAACAAATCTGTAATAGGCTTCTTTATCTTCATTCATCATGCCAGATTCAAGCACCCACTTACTGGCAAGGGGAATTAGATTTTCAATGCAGCTCCCCCTAAGCCAGAGCTCTTGTTTCAATTCCCAGACGAGTTATCAGCACCGGATTCTGATGCAGACCCATCACCATCATTCATTTCACCTTTTTTCACCCATGTTTTGTTCATTTCATTCTGGATATCATTCACATCTACTTTACCCTTGCCTTTATCTTGTCTCTGCATATTTTGGTTTCTATTTATCAAACCTTTTCTATCATCATTCCTGCTTTTGCAAAATCTTGCAATATGACCGGATCTATTGCAATTGAAGCACACAACATTTCTTTGCTCATTTACTTGATTTCCTCTTGATCTGCACTGATTAGCCACGTGTCCAAATCTATTGCATGCAAAACAGTTGCTATTGAAAGAATTGACATTTCTTGTATTGTTAGAGTAGTTCATCATCATACTTCTACATTCATTAGATCTATTACCATACCTTTTACAATTGAAGCATTGACCAGAGAAAGATGGACCACTTTGATTTACTCTACTTCTACACTGAGTAGCTCTATGACCAAATTTATTGCAATTGAAACAATTTCCATTGAAAGATGGATATCTTTGAGCATTAGGCTGTCTTACCGGAGGTCTTCTAGGTCTGTTTCTCTGATTCCTTGATTTAGGATTTCTTTGACCAGATCCAGAGCTTTCACCTTTCTCATATCCCAAACCATGCTTATCATCTGCCATCTTTTGACTATCAAGCAACACTTCAAGTTTAGCTGAGCTTATCTTGAACTTCTCTTTGTATTCATTTGTAGCTTCTAGGTCATGTTTGAGAATAACAATTTGCCTTTCAAGTTGTTCCTCATTATACTTGGTTTCTTGAAGATTAGACTCTAGATGGCCAATTATTCTGTCCAATCTACAATACTCTTCTGTTCTTTCTTTCAGAGACTGATTCAGGTTTTCTTCAATCTTCTTCCTTTCCTCAATTTCCTTGGTTAGCTTCATCACCTCATATTCCATCTCATGTTTTAGGACAACAACTTCTTTTGTCATCTTCTCACATTCCTTCGTCTTCTCCTTTAGAGTCCCATCCTTGCCATTGTCTTCCTACTGATTTGCTAACTTCTGAAGTAGCTCCTTCCTCTTGTCCATAGATTTGCTCAATTGTCCTTTTAAAGTCTCAATGAAATCCTCAACATCTTTAAGGTTCTCTTGTAGTTCTTTGACTTATGATCTGGACTAATCAAGATCTTCTAAAGCAACTTGAAGTTGTTCATTGATGCCACCAGAATACCTAAATGAACCCATTGAAACACCTTCCCAAATCTTCCTCAAGCTGTTAAATTTCTTCCAAGGAACCTTTCTCTGATACCAATTGTTGAAATTAAGGAACACTGAGAGGGGGGTGAATCAGTGTTCTACAAAACTTATTATTATGTTCCTTTATTAATTTACCACATACATTCAAAAGAAAGAAACATGAACTCAAGAACAACAGCAACAAGATCATTACACATGAACATCAAGATTTTTATGTGGAAACCTAGTTAAGGGAAAAACCACGGTGGGGGTTAACCCACAAGATTTTATACTCTGTTAAAAGTATTACAAATGGCAAGGCACATGCCTTTGGGCACACTGCCCAGAGCTCACTGCTCAAAGGAGGCTCACTACCTACAAGATTAATTACAAAGAGTTCACTGGAATGCTTGAACTGAAGAATAGCATCTAACAATACAATATTACAGTTCTAGTTAAGATCAATATACCGACATCACACACTTCATCTCTTACTACCCTGTTTTACTGTTCTTCCATAATCTGAGCCTCAGATCTTTGCTTCGCACTTGATATTGCCACACTTTGCACATATCATCTCATATTCACACAACCATATCACAAAATGCTCGCACCCATCAATTATATATATCTGCTATATGAAATTTCATCAACTATAGTCAGCCTCAAGAAAACTTAGAGGCATTTTCAAGAACACTATTTTGTCAGCTGAATCCATGCACAAATATCAATGCGGACCAAAACCTATGTATTCAAGTCACCACACATGTCAAAAAATACCACTGGATCTCATAAATTACTCAACCAACCACTTCTCTTAATCCACACAAGGATCAAACACCAAGTCAGCCTGTTCTTCACTGGACTGAACTGTCTAACCAAATCCTGATACTCAGATGCTTGTAACTTTCAATCCCTTCATCACCGAAGGCTAAAACTTTTGATTTAGGTAGCCCTGATGTCCCTTAACATACCCTTAGATCCGCAGCACAATATGATAACCTAGGAAGAAATACAGACCAAAATACTGAACCCTGTCATATGCTCTATTCTTGTCTATCCAGA
The DNA here is from genome assembly GCA_027924645.1 of Cunninghamia lanceolata. NCBI lineage: Eukaryota > Viridiplantae > Streptophyta > Pinopsida > Cupressales > Cupressaceae > Cunninghamia > Cunninghamia lanceolata. Next base: position 1,173,784 of record BSBN01000937.1, on the reverse strand, counting down.
CTTAGACAAATCCACAATTTGACTTCTAGTATGATCAAATGATACAATGTGGATATGTAAGATAGATTCAGTTGCCATCAATGACAACACCTAACATGCCTAGTAGTTTCTCTTGCCAACAGAGGAAGGGACTGATAAGAAAGAGCCTAATTCCATGTGCAGTACTTGCAGTACTAGCACCAAAGAAAGATGGAGAGTGGAGGATGTGTACAGACTCCTGAGCCATCAACAAGATCACGATCAAGTACAAATTTCCATTTCTTACAACATATGACATAATGGATTGTTTGAGTGGAGACAAGTACTTTATGAAGATTGATTTGAAGAGTGGGTATCACCAGATCTGAATCAGAGAAGGAGATGAATGAAATACAACCTTCAAGACAAAGGAAGGTTTGTATAAGTGGTTAGTCATACTATTTGGGCTAACCAATGCACCGAGCACATTCATGCGGCTCATGAATGAGGTATTGAAAGAGTTTTTTGGAAGTTTTTTTATTGTTTATTTAGATGACATTTTGATTTTTAGCAAGACTTTGGATGAGCATCTGATACATATCAAAAGAGTTTTAGAGAAGCTGATGGAGGAGAAGTTGTTGATTAATTTGAAGAAATGTAGTTTTGCAAAGAAGGATTTGGTATACTTGGGATTTTTTGTCTTAGAGGAAGGTCTTAAGATGGACCCAGAGAAGGTGAGGTCTATCATTAAATGGCCTATGCCAAGGAGTGCTACAAAAGCATGATCTTTTCATGGTTTGGCAAGTTTTTATAGAAAGTTTATCAAAAATTTTGGTAGCATTTGTGTACCCCTAACTAAGAAAATGAGAGGGGATAGAAAAAAATTTAGATGGACTACAAGAGCAACCAAGAGTTTTGATAAATTGAAGCAAAAAGTCACAGAGCAACCTATTTGGGCACTTCCAGATTTCAATAAGGTATTTTAGGTAGATTGTGGTGCTAGTGGCAGTGCTATAGGAGTTGTTTTGAGTCATGAACGTAAGCCCATTGCCTATTTTAGAGAGAATATTAATAATGCCAAGAAAAAGTATTATGTTTATGATCAAGAGTTTTATGTAATAGTTTAGGCTTTGAAGAAATGGAGACTTTATTTGTTGCCAAAAGAGTTTGTTTTATATACTAATCATCAGGCTTTATAGTATCTTAATAGTCAAGGAAAGTTAAATCAAAGGCACTTAAAATGGGTTGAGTTTTTTTAGAGTTATACCTTTGTTTTGAAGCACAGGATTGGGAAGTCCAACAGAGTTGTAGATGCCTTGAGTAGAAGGAAAAATTTGTTGACAAAAATGAAGATAGAGGTTGTTGGGTTTGATGAACTCAAAAGTTTGTATCCTGAAGATCTAGATTTTGGAGAGGCTTGGAAAGCTTGTTTGGAACCTATTACTTTGGAGGGGACAAAACGGTTGGCTTTCATCATCCAAGATGGCATGTTATTTAGAGGAAGCCAATTGTGCATTCTGAGGAGTTCCATGAGAGAGAACCTAATTAAGGAGAAGCATAGTGGGAGATCAGCTGGACACTTTGGTCGAGATAAGACCATTGCTATTATTGGTGAGCATTATTATTGGTCATAGTTGCAGCAAGACGTGAGGAAGTTTGTGTAGAGTTGCAGATTGTGTCAGATGGAAAAAGGAACAACTCAAAATATAGGGCTATATCAGCCATTACCTATACCAGAGAGGCCATGGGATGATATTAGCATAGATTATGTTTTTGGTTTACCAAGGACACAAAGAGGACATGATTCCATTTTTGTGGTGGTGGACAGATTCTTGAAGATGGCACATTTTATTTCTTGTTAGAAGACTAATGATGTTGTTCATATTGCAGAGTTATTTTTCATAGAGGTGGTGAGACTACATGGTCTACCCAAGAGCATAGTTTCAGATCGAGATACCAAGTTTGTTGGTTACTTTGGGGGACATTGTGGAAGAAGTTGAAGACAAGTTTGAAGTTCTGTTCTGCATACCACCCACAGACTGATGGACAGACATAAGTGGCGAATAGGAGTTTGGGTAACCTGCTACGATGCTTAGTAGGAGATAAGCCCAAGGGATGGGATTTGATTTTACCACAAGCAGAATTTGCTTACAACAATACTGTCAACACGAGTACAGGTAAATCACTATTCTAGATTGTTTATGGGAATAGTCCAAGAAATGCTTTAGAGTTAAGGAAGATGGACAAGGGAGAACGGACAAGTGTCGAAGCTCAAGACTTTGTAGAACACATGAAGAATTTGCATGAAGAGGTGAGAAAGCACATTAAATATGAATATTTAGTACAAGGCTAAGGTAGATCAGAAGAGGAGATATAAGGAATTTTAGGTAGGGGATGAAGTCATGGTTCACATGAGAAAAGAGGTTTCCAATTAGAACATATAATAAGTTGAAAATGAAGAAATTTGGACCATGCAAAATTTTGAAGAAGAATGATTCAGGAAATGCATATGAGGTAGAGCTGCCAAATGGGATCAACATTTCGCTATGTTCAACATTGCTGATTTAACAGAATGTGATGAAGGTGGAATAGAGAATGGACAAATAGAATTAGAATAGTGGAGTATTGTGGCATCTACTTCAAAGGAGGAGATAGAAGAGATCTTGGATAGCCATGTGGGAAGGAAGGCCTCGTGAAGATTCTTCCTGGTTATCTAAGATAGAAGTTGACTGTTTGGGGTTTTCCTCCAACACCTAAGAAGTAACAAGGTCACTTCTCAAAATTAGCCTAAGTGTCTGATGCAAGAGCATCCAGAAGTGTAAGAGCAATCTTGCATCACCCAAAAAAAGATGTTGATTCAAAATCATTGATGTTGTTTTCATTTCTTTTCAAAATTAGTGTTTCTAGTTCCATAATCACTTGAATAAGATGTAGAACCTTCAGTTTTTCCAAACTGCTATTTTTGGAATGTTTGTATTTGGGCACGGATTGAAGAAAAAATTTACAGGAAGCTTTGTAAAAGAAAAATAAAACCTTTGGTGAAGGAATCACATAAAGATCATTTTTGAAAATTATTCAAATTCAGGTTTGAGGCAATAAATGGCATCGTACAGCCTAAAATTGGGCATAACTAGTAGAGCAATTTCTTAGTACATAGAGCACTCCACAAGCTTTCAGACGCTTCAAACAGTTGGTCAATCAGACACTTGAATAAAAAGTTATGGCTCTTGGAAGTTGACCTATTTTTGGAAGGAGATGCAAAATTTGAAATTTGGCTGGAGACCACCAAAAAAAGGGCTATTTATAACCATTTTTGGGAACCCTTGGAGTAGTAGAGATAAGGGGGAATGTGTAGAGTCAAGAAAAGGTGGGAAAATAGAAACCCTAGCTGATTTGAGGTTACAAAAGGTAGAAGATTCTAGAGTCATGGGATAGGTAGCTGTAATGTGTTGCAGAATGTGGATGATTGATTCCTTTGATGGCATTTGAGCTTCTGTAATGTAATGAGTTGTCCAAATCAATAAAAGAATATTCTATTTTCTGTGTAATTTCTATTGTTGTGTCTTTTATGATTTACCCCCTTCATCATCTTTTGTACTTGATTAGCTTGGTGGGGGTTTTTCTATTGTTGCCCATTATCACCCTCATCGACTTTACCCCCTATATCCAATATTGATCCTAATAAAGGTTCATCCTCAGATTCCTTCATCGGGATAACCTGATGTCCTTGTTTACTTTCATCTCCCTAAATATCTAGATGTGCTCCTTCTAGTTGAGCATTATCACTCCTATCATCTACCTCTATCTAAATATTTTCTTTGTGTTCAACTATCTTTAATAGCCTCCTCTTTTGTTCCTCCTTCTTCATGTAGATAAGTCAAATCTACTATTGCCGGGCTGGTCACATTTTTGATCAAAGTGTTCAGAGGTCACAATTGTACCTCTACTTTAGGAGATTTTTCTCTTTCTATTTCCTCATCATGGAACTTAGTAGCCTCAGCTTCTATAGACTCTGTATGTTGAAGCATAGTTTCAATAGGATGATTGGTGATGTCCTTGACCACATCATCTTCGATGAGATCAACAGTCTCACTCAATGGGAAGGTCCCAACTACTTCTTTCTCTTGGGCTTTTCTTTTAGCCTATTCTATCATTTTAGCCTTTGCCTTGATTATGGTTTCCACTAGCACACCATGTTGCAAGACTCTAGCTACATTCAAATTTGGATCAATTGATCCTAATACGGCTGCTGCTAGAGGTGGTGTGATGGCTCCCCTCATACTTGGGCTTTGATACTTGGAATACTTGGGTACTTTAAACCCTTGTAGTACATCACTTCTCTTCCTCTTCAATGTCTCAATAGGCATCTGATCTTCTTCATCATCACTATCTCCTTCCCCTGCAATAGTCCTTACTGGACTTTGCTCTAAATCTTCTAGCATTTCCTCTTGTGTAGTTGGTACTCGAGGAATGGATATTGGTATAGATACTTGTGGGGTACCTTTAGGAGGTGAGGGTGGTGCATACACCAATTAAATCACCTCAGTTGTAAGCTACTCTGCAGCTCCTGATGAACTGGGTTTTGCTGCCTTTGTCTCAAGGACCTGCCTCTTCTTTATTAGAAAATCATCAAACCCAAGTTCCTCCCTTTCTGTCATTTTCTTCTTTTTGTTATATGTGACAGTAATGCCCTTTTCTTTCAACTCATTGACCTTCTTGGCCACCCAATTCTTTGTCCTAGTCATGACTTTGGCAGTGACATCTATTGACGTTTCACTTTTTTGTGTTAAATCTAGAGAAGAGATTGTGTCATTATATATTTTGTTTTCTTCATATTCAGGATCCATGACATCATCATCATCCTTCTTGATTTGTGGAGGTACTTAAGGTTTCCCTATAGTCCTCATCTAATCTAATGCTAATCTTTGATACTCTCTCCTTCTCACCTCATGCTCATCATCACAATCAACCCAGTAATCTTTGAGGTGCACACTATGTTTGTACTTCTTATTGAATCTTTGCTCGATCCTATGGTAAGGATCATAGTCTCTGGCTAATGGGAATAGCTTCAAGTTCAAACCTTTCAAGTCTACCTTAGCCTTCCTAGCATTGTCTATAGCTCCTACAAGGAACCAGTTGATATCAATGGGAAATTTTTTGTAGGGCCTCCCCTTTTTATTCTTAGATAATTCAAATATGGGCAATTGTTGCCTTATCATCTCCATCAAGACTACCTTGTCTGAAGGATACCTGGGCAACTTATAGGGTTTTCCACTGAAACCCTCCATCTGGATATAAGAATATGTTCTTGCATGGATGAACTAGGAACCATATGTACTAATTGCCTTAGTCACCCCTACTAAAAACCTTTTGGTCCTGTCTCCCTCCATGAGCCTGACTATGTGCATCAAGAAGCAATCATTGACAATTTTATAATGCTGGACTGAAAGCCTCCTCTCAAGCTGGGGATAATGTTCCCAGGGAGTCTTCTCATGTGGTAACTTACCCATCTTTCCTACAGTTTGTAATCCAATGAAAATGCCTTTTACTGCACAAACACACACTAAGTAGGAGGACATCCTAAAGATCATACCTTTATCCTCCTTCCATTTGATCATTTGTTCATGTATTGTGTCACTAATAATTTTGGCCCATTAGACCATTGTATCATCCTATGGCTCAATGACCATTCTAATTAGTCCAAACATGCACGGTTCAAAAGTTTCATAATTTACTAGGCTCTTCATCGTGCTGAGCATGAATATCATGTATTGCACCTCTTCAATGAAATCATATTTGTAGAGGTATTGGGGTAATTTGGTAGCTGCCTTGACCTTACCGGTTGGATCTTTCCATCCTTGGAAGATTACCTTCATTCATTTATTTTGATTTGCATCGAATTCTTTTGTTAGTGCATCTAGGTTTGACACATAGATGGGTTGGGATATTGGCAACTTGAATGCCTCAGAGATGCTGTCCACAGATAAATTGGCATAAAGCCTTTCTTGTTTCTCCATCTTCCTTGTAGTACTATCTTAATTTTGTGCATACTCAACCATAAGCTCAAAAGCTTCCGTGGCATAGGGGAATCCAGTTGCATGATACATCCCTAATGTTACTATGTTGTTTAGGATGGGATTATCCTCTTCGGCATCGACCTGAGCCCTTAATGTCTCAGTATCAGTATTACTCAAATGGGTATCCTCTGCATAACCAAGCTTGTTGTATACATTGCATGTCGTAGGGAACATTATTGGTTTAAATTCTGCATCCCGCTTATCCATGTGTGGTTGAGACATTTTTTCTTGCAAATTAAACACACTAGTCTCAAACAACAAGATATATTTATCTAGGGTTAGCATAATGTTAATCCTTCATGTTTTAAAAGGCTGACACACCTAAACCCTACGAATTGAATTAAACAATGCATGGTCACTATTAGAATCCGTCATTTCACCCTCTTTCAACTTGATTATGACACGATTTATGAAATAACTAGAGGGATAATGTTTCATACGTACCTGTGAGTGCTTGCTTAACCTTTAATTGATGTTGTAGGGGTTAGCTTGGCATGTTGGATATGTCGTTTCCCGCAACTTTACTCTCTAGTTCAGCTCTATTTCACAATATGCTCTTCATAATGAAATTTTAAGCTCTTAAATGCAATTATGTTGATTATGATGATAAAATCCCTTTTAACCTAGGAAAATTGTGATTTTAGGCTTATTAATGGCATTGGGGAGATTTGATAGCGTCTTTGAGCAAGATTGCACATGATCATCGTAGGTTTCCGTTGGCATGCTTTTGAATTTAAATACCAACAACCTTTTTACCACATTAAATGCAAAAAGCGTGGGTATATGGGAATAGATATCTAGATAAGGAATATCCATGTGGATATCTGGATGTGAATATCCCAGTGACATCATCTTATGTCAAGTTAACCTTTGTTGACCAAAGATTCATCATCAGGTCAAATTCTTTTTCAATATGTCCAGGTGTGATGTGGACATGTGGCATTGTGTTATTGGTTTAGTCCAAGGCATGGATATTAATTTAATGTCAAGATATTATGTTTGTGAAATATCCACTAGTCCAAATGTCTAGATGACGTCATCAAGAAGAGAGTTCTTCATCATAGCATAATAAGGTGACATCATCGGTATGAGGATATTAGAATAAGATCAGGATAATAGGAGTGTGAAACATCCCCATGGCTTAATGTTTGGATGACGTAAGCAAAGATCCATCCTTTATATTGCATTGGGGTAGGATGATGTCATTAGGATATGGATGTTAAGATAATGTCTAGATACTAAGTGAAGATCTGGATGTTATGTAATATCTGGATGACGTAAGTGAGTTTAATATTCTTCATAAGGTTGAGATGACCTAATATCATCTAGATCAGGATGTTAAAATAAGATTGGGATAGTAGCAAAGTTAACATCCATGCATTTTAATATCTAGGTGATGTAAGCATGCCTTGGGCTCTTTGTAAAACTAGAGATGACATGACGTCATCGGGACATGGATATTTTTGGTCAGGATTTTAAGTTAAGATCCAGATGTTATGTAATATCCCTGTGCATGACATCTAACCCACTATGTCTTTCAAATTTGACATCTGGATATGATCAGAGGTTAGGATATTAAGTTAATATCTAGATGATATGGTATTTCAAATATCCTGATGACTTGTTGACTGAACTTTGACCGACTGGAACTTCCTCATTTTAAGGAATTTTAGGGTGCTTCAAAAAGCCAATCTACTTAGATTTTCATGCTCTTTCACTTGGTAGGATCCATAATAAGAAATTCAAATTTTTAAGATCTAACCTATAAGTGAGATCTATACATGCACAGGATGGCACCCTGACATGCATCTTATATTGATTGTTTTTACCATACCGCCCAAAAGAACATAGCAAACGAGAAAACCAAGCAAAAGTTGGGTCCCTATTTTGCTGGGGCAAAATGGGGCATGTTGTGTAACCACATAACAACTTGCCACCAAAGAAAACAATTAAAATCAAAATAATTCAAGAGATGAAGACAAATTAAGACATAATGTTCCAACTCTTATCAAATATATGCATCCTAACCTTCCTGAATGATATCATGTTCATCAATATAACAATGTTGAGAAAGAATCAGGTGTGTGCATGTGATTCATATCCTTCATCTTGAAGATAAGTTGAAAACACTAGTGATATGTGTTAAGCTACATAGTTTGATTTGACCATCATAGCCAACCTGGATAGAACCTTGCTGGAAGCAGGCATCCATAGCCCCAACAAGGTTATCATTGCGATTCTCCCAAGTAGAGCCCCATTGTCAGACAAGCGTCTATAGCCCTAGTAGAGTTACTTGGATATCCTAATTATTCTTTTGGATATTCAGTATTCTTCCTTTTTTTATTTCAATTTTCATAGGATATGATCATGTAAGCACATTTGCAATGTATGGACACCTTGCTATTTAGGTTGAGAATTGCAATGGTAGCAAGGGTAAACCTTTAGATTTTCACTTAACACTACACTAGCATGTTCGACAAATCCAAGGTTATTAGGTGTATTCTGTGAGGATCACCTTGAACAAAATGTTATCACTGATGAATAGGATATCACAGACCTTATTAGATATACCTAAATTGACCTAAATTACAACCTACGTAAGAATTTGTATTCATTTCCTAAATTTTGACAATTTCACTAGTTTTCCAAAGTGGGAAGGTACACTATCTTACCTAATCAAAATAGGGACTCAACAACACACAAGCAAAGCAAACACACAAAAGCAAACTACACAAGAAACTATACAAAATGTACATATGATATGACCTACCTAGGCCTAAAAGTAATGTTTGAGGAATTGTGCATTGACTAGCAATGGAACATCCTCACCTGTTAAAATTTTGAGCCTGTAGGTGCTATCACCTAAAATTTATGATAATTGGAAAGGGCCAATCCATAGTTTATCAACTTTCCCATGATCATCATTCCTTTCATGGGCTTTATCCCATGATAAGACTAAGTCTGAGATTCTAAAAGCTTTTACACTGGCTCTTTTGTCAAACTAGCATTTGACTATAGCCTGATGTTTTACAAATTGATCGATCACCCTATCTTGTTTTTCTTCCAAGTGCATCAGTTGTAATAACCTGACTTCTTGTTTATTATTTATGCCTAGGTATTCTTTTGAAAATTGTAAGGTAGGGATCTTTAAGTTAATAGGGAGGATGGGATCAACATACACCTAAAAATGGCAAAGACAAATTAAATAAATATTTATTATTTATTTAATTCCCATTCTTCTATTATTTAAGAAATTCATCAATTTATCTATTTGATTCACATTCCTTTAAATATTAAATAAATATCAATTTATTTAATTAAATCAATTAAACCTATTCTTCTAATGTCATCCCTCAATTAAATAATAATCAAATTATTTAATCCCAAATCATCTTATTCCAAAGTCAAAAGTCCTCTATTCCACATCATCTAAGCCACCTCATATGTCCACCTCACTATATTGCACATGTAATTAAATATTTCAAATATTTAATTAATCATTTTTCGTTCACCCACATGGGCCTATTCTTTCTCTAACCATCCCTATTCCAAAGGGCATGGTCTCTCCATGTCACCATGGTCAAAGGGGAATTTTGTGACACTTGTTCCATAGTCCCTAGAATCTTTCCAACCTCCCTATAATCATGTCTCCTTGTTTGACCTTCTCTTCTTTGGTCATTGTGAGCCTTGTGACATGTGGACTCATGTCACACCTTTCTCTCTACCATGTCAAGGTGAGAGGAACATCTTCCCTCTTTCTCTCCCTCATCTCAACCAATTCAATCCTCACCATACACCTCACAAGACCAAGTCTCCACCGTTGAGATTTTGACACATGGATTTGCCACCTCCTTGGCCTATAAAAGGAAGCACATTCCCTCATTCTACAATACACAAGCTATAGCAAAGTTACTCTATAGAAATTCCAGCATGCCTTTGGCAAAGCATTCATATTGCTCATTGCATTTTGTATCCATTATCTTCATATCCATAAAACCATGGCTTCAATCATCCATCCTTCATCCTTACAATAGTTGCATTGTAGGTAATCTTCATTGCATTTTATCCAACAACAACCACTCAAGTATTGTCATCTTCAAACAACGAGGAAGCACGCTTCTGAGAGCTATATTCATCAACAAGATCAATGCAAGATAGGTGAACAATGGAAGGTTCAAGGTAAATCAGTCTTCAAGGTAATATTGCTTTGTTTATTTGATTTGCATCATATTTCATTGAGATTATTGGATTATTAGTAGTCTAATACAGTTGACAATATTTTCACTAACAGGATCTACCCCATAAACTGACTGATAGGGAGAATTTCCCAATGCAGTCTTCATTCTGGTTCTATCTACCCATAGGGCATCCTTAAGTAGAGTGTTCCACTCTATGGGGTTCTTTTCAATGAGCTTTTTAATGATATTTAGCAAGTTCTTATATGTTGATTCAGCCAAACCATTACCTTGGGGATAATAATTTGATTAAAACTTTAATATTACCCCATGGTCAAATGCCCAACTAGAAATTTTGAGAGATGCAAAAGCTGGTCCATTATCACAAACAAGAGCATAAGGGATTCCATACTTGGTAGTAATGTTGCACTCTAGAAATTTGATCACATCATTTGAATTAGAAGTCTTGTTGCTGATGGCTTCAATCCATTTGGTGCAATAATATGTAATTGTTAGTACATACATGTGTCTTGAGGAGTATGGAGGATTGATTGGACCGATGAAATCCATGCCCCATTGTCTGAATGGGTGTATCTCCATCACAGGTTGTAGTGGTTGAGCTGCATATCTTTCTTTGTTCGAGGCAATCTAGAATGTATGACAATATTTGATGTGGTTAGCAGTGTCTTTGAAAATGGTTGGCCAGTAATATCTAGCCCTGAGGATGGCATGAGTCTGGCCAAGTGTGATCCATGAATTGTACCAAACTTATCATGTAATTCTAAAAGGACTTTAGTAGCTTCTTGCTTGTCTAAACACCTTAGGTATATTCCTTCATAGTTTCTTTTCAAGAGGACTCCTCCTTTGATCATATATTTATGTGATTTATTTCTCAAAGCTCTTCTCTAAGATGGATGCATATTTGTGGACACCTCCCAATGATCAGGACATGCGTGATATCAGAGTACCACTCATCATGTTCTTTTGCATCCGCTGCATATTGCTGACTCGTCAGATTTGGATCTATTTCAGCAATCATTTGACTAAGGGCTTGTCCCTTGACTAATTTCATTGGATTTGTATCCATGTCATACTCTTAAAGCATAGTTTTCTACTTTGCTCTCTTTTTTCCTAGTTCATTCTACATAAGGAGCATCTTAACAATTGAATCTGGCACTACAACAATTACTTTCCTTCTGAGTATATAATGCCTAATTTTTTTCACATTTCTAACCAAGGAAAGGGCTTTCCTTTCCACATCCATTTTCCTAATCTTGGAATCTCTAAATGGAGAGCTCATGAATGCAATGGGCTTCTCCTCTTTTGTTTCACTCCTCTACATTAAAATTGCTACACATGTATGTTCAAATGCAAATGAGTAGATATAAAAATATCTAGTATAATCCAGACTAATCAGGACTGGAGCATCTGCAATAGGCTTCTTGATATCCTTGAATGCTGCTCTAACTTCAAGGGTCCATTCAATATTAGCATCCTTCTTTAGCATGGCATTAAGAGGTCTTACTATTTCTACAAAGCCAATGATGAACTTCCTAACAAAGTTGATCTTACCAAAGTAAGATTTTAACTCCTTTTTACTTCTTGTAAGCTGCAACTTCATTATTGAATCCACCCTTGTAGGGTCAATGGTTATCCCATTCTCAAATATGATGTGACCAAGCAATTTTCTAGTGGTTACCCCAAAAATTCTTTTCTTTGGGTTTAGGGAAATACCATACTGCTCACATTTCTTGAGTACTTTCCTCAGATCTTCTATATGATCACCTCTCTACTTTGAGAAGACTATCAGGTCATCCATATATATGACTATGCATTGGCCAACTAATCCCCTAAAGGCTATATCCATAGCACATTGGAAAGTGGCTCCAACATTGATCGAGCTGAATGGCATGCACTTGTAGGTGAAAATCCCCCATTTGGTGGTGAAGGTTGTCTTCAATCTAGCTATCTTATCCACCATCACTTGATTATACCTGAGAAACCATGTATAAAGGACATCATTCTCACTCCATTTACCATCTGGAGCACTTCATCAAGAGAAGGCAAAGGATAATTATCCTTCTCTGATGCTCTGTTTAAATTCCTAAAGTCTACACATAAGTGTATGTCTCCATTCTTCTTTCTGACAGGGACCAGATTTGCCACCCAGGTTGAATGCCTGATTGGAAATATGATCTGAGCAGCAAGAAACTTCTTGGCTTCTTAAAAAATGATTGGTTCTAGCAAAGAGTTAACTGGTCTATGTTTTTACCTAAAGGGCTTTGCATTAGGTTTCAAAGGTATTGTATGGGTTATAATGGATGTGTCATATGTTTTCAATTCATCATATGTCCATGCAATGACATGGATATAGTCTTTCAATACCTGAGATATCCCCGCTCTTTCTTCTTTAGAGCAGACCTTTCCAACAAGACATTTCTCTTATCATCACCTTGTCCTATGTTGATAGGTGCATACTTTCCTCCATCTATTTTAGGAAGATATTTCTATTTAATCATGTGATCCAGATCAAAGGCTCTCTCTAATTCAATCATACCCTTAGGTATTTTGTTGCTGGGTAAGTCCATTATGTCTTCTTCATCCCAAATATGGTCTTCTAGATTTTCTCATCTACTATCTGGGCTTCAAATATGTCTCTGTTTGCAATAAAATCCAGAATGTATTGGCCATCATCGAACACTTGAAAATTGGTGATATTATCAAGAATGGATGGTATTGACACCAAATCTATAGATAACCTATTCATCCCTAATATGGATAAAGGTTCTAATGTGCTAGCATCTTGTGCTAGTGCATCTGCTCTATGATTCAGTTCTCTAGGATCATGCATGATATTGAATGCGTCAAAGCTTTCTATCAAATCCCAGACTCTATTTCTGTAACTTGATAGATTCTTGTAGTTACATGAATATATGTTTCTAACTTGCTTTACTACTAGTTCTAAGTCTCCATAGACATGCAGAACCTTAACTTGTTTCTTTAAAGCAAACAATAAACCATGTATCAATGCTTCATACTCAGCCACATTATTGGTGCATGGGAACTGCAATCTATATGCCTCTAGGAATGACTTTCCTTATGGATTAATTAGATCAACACCTACACTAGCTCCTTATTTTGACTTGGAGCCATTAAATCTCAGGGCCCATGGCTTGTCCTCGGTTAAAGGCTTATCAAGATTTTCTCTCTTCTTCTTGGCACATGCAGCTGCACCTACAGATATCCATTTGATCTTTTGTGGTTTATCTTTCACCACATCTGGATATTTTGGTGGGACTAAAACACCCCCTTCTTCTTGTGTACATCATTATGTTGAGTATCTTCTCTTTTCATCACTTTGATGTTGTCATCTTTGCTATTAGGGGATATTGCAATTTCTTCTCCCATGTCTTTAGGAATATCCCTGATCTTAGGTAGCTTGTTTCCTCAGCACAACTACTGTTCCTTATTTAGTATATGGAGACACAAAGCACAATTTGTTTCTGAATATGGTGCCTCATGAAGTCTGCACCATCCTTCAATCAGTGCATGATGTGGAGGAATTCCTTGCAGAATTTGCCTCTCGATTTGTTTAGACAAGAATTCCTCAAATTTTGTCAAATGACTTCCTCTATCTTCATCTGATAACTCATAATTAGACTCAATGAGACAATCAGTCCTTGGGGTGATAATACTCTTCTTATCATTTGATTGTATATCATCACATAACAACACTTCTTCTGAGTTGTACATCAAGACATTATTCTGATGCATTTCCTATTCCGGTTCTTCTGTATCTGAAGAAAACAAAAAATGACTATGATCATCATCATCAGATATTTCACTTACTTCAGACAATGATGATCTACTTCCTATGCATATTCTTTCTAACTTAATCATGTCTAGACATGCTTTGCATGCATTTTTTGAGTGCGCATCATCATGCAATCTACACCATCCGGATATCAGGATATCCTCTATAGATGTTCTAGTCAGTTGACATCTCTGGATCTCCTTGGTCAGATACCTCTCACATTCATGAAAGTGATCTACCTCATCTTCATCACTTGAACTATAATTAGACTCTCTCATTAGTGTTTCTTTTGGCATATTTTCCTCTTTGTCACCACATTCCTGCCTATGGAAAGAAGCCATTAGTGCTTCCTCTATCCTTACTCCTTGAGGTCTCAGTACATACACCCTTGGCTCAACGTCCACATCTAATATTCCATTGGGGTGGTTACACTCAGTGATCATGTGTTTCATACATGGTTTAGCCTCTATCCTGAGCTGATTAGGAACACCTTTCTAGGGCAACCACATATGACTAAAATCTATAGCCATGTAACCATTTAAAGTCTTTGACCAATCTTTGTTGAAAAGAATTCCATAAGTGTTAGGTATGTCTACTACCTAGATATCTATGTAGTATTGCACTCTGGGATCAGATGCTAGCTACATGTGGATGTGAGTTTTCTCTCCTACCACACTTACTTCTGATTTGTCTAGCTAAGTTACTTTCTTAAGTGATTTTACTGGATGCAGACCTAAAGTTTGACAGATAGATAAGGGCATCACATTGGTTGAGGCACCTCAATTCACAAGACAATTGTGTAGGTTCTTACCGAACATCCTCAATGTGAGTAAGAAAGGGGGTGATTCAAATTTATCCTTATACAAGGTCATCTATGATATATCTGTAGAACGAACCATACCTAGCACTTTAGGTTTAGTAATATTGTCTCTAGGTGTAGGATCTCTAGTTAGGATATGACTAGGATTGTCTTCCTTAGGTGTAGGTTCATTTAGTGATTTCAAGAAATCTTTCTTGATGACTGGGGTTTTTAACAATTATGATAAAGATAGATTGATCTTTATCTTCTTCATTTCATCAACTAGGTAGGTGACAAGCTTATCTGATTTAGGCAACTGGCTCAAGGCTTTTTCTATTGTATTTTGTGGTGTGAAGTATTGTGTATTCACCTTGGGAGGTCTAGGGTTATTACTAGCCTTGGGGTCTAGAGGTGTATTGAAATTGTTAGGAGGGATGGATGTAGTCAAAGGACTAGTAGGATGATTTGTATTGTTCCTAAGGTTATAGTTATGCCTTCCCTAATATTGTTACTGATATGCATGAACCTCTTTAGGTTCTTGTTTAGGTTCATTTTCATCCTCAAAGGGGAAAACATAATTTGTCTCAAATACTAAGGCAAATTCCTCACATGCTAGGGTATAGTTTTCATGTATTGAATTCATCTAATGATGTTGATGATCATTAGAGCTCTCAAGTACTAAGGATGAATCATATCTAGAGGAACAATCTCATTAAATCTTCAGGAAAAGGTGGATCTCCTACAATGTTTGACACTTTGGCTTGTAATATGTTGGCTCCTATTTTGAGCTAAGGATAGTCCAGGTCTGCATGAGCATTTGTATTGTGCATCCTACACCAATTGGTGAGTGCAGCTTCTGCCAAATTTACTCTAGTTGTCTGCTTAGGTTCAACAAGAAGTTGATTATCTAATGGTGAAGGTAATGAACCATTATTAGGCTGGGTATTCCAAACTCTTGGTGGCCTAGGGGCATTGTTACTGCTATTGTTGAAGTTTCTCTCATTGATGTATCCCCTATCAAGATATCCAAACCTATCATTATTGTTCCCATATCCTCTATCAGGATATCCTTTGTTTTATTTTTGATTTGACTATGAATAAAAGTTCTAACTCCTCATATGAGTAACCTCAATGGTTAATTTTATTAACTAAGCTAATATTTCTTTTATATCATCCTTTTCCTCCTGCACTTTAGCTACTACATTGTCTTGTTGAGGCTGGAAGAAAGAACTGTCATTGTTATGTTGTATAGCATCCTGAGGTGCATGTCCAGGGTGAGGTATGATCTGACCATTACCCTAAGGAGGCATGAAGCTAAGTGGAGGCACTTGTAATGGATTAGGCATTACTACTGAAGGCATCAGGGTTCCATTAGTTTGTGGTTGACCAGTATATGTAGGATATCCTAAGTCAAGGGTAAAATTGAGTATCAACTGCTAGTTAACTTTGATAGCTTCTTCAAAACCACATGCTAGAGTTGTGATGGTAGGATGTGTCCTTGTAATGAACATGTATGTCAAAGGATCTAAGGATGAGTGGTAAATTGACCTAGCCGCTTCATCACCTACATTATAAGGAGTAGTAAGTTTAGAGTACATCTTTTGAAATCTAGCTTTAAAGTTGGATATTAAGTCCCCTTCAACTCTTTCAATTGTAGCAAAGAGGTGATATGTCATGGCTGGATCTATAAGTACTTTGAATCTTCCCTTGAAAGATTTCTCCAAAGCTTCCCATGTAGCTATAGAAGACTAAGGAAGACTGATGTACCAGTTGTATGCCTCCTCTCCTAATGAATAGGGGAACAACCTACATACAACATCTTCATATTGTATCATAGCCCTAAAACAGGCTTCCTTATATGTTTAGATATGATCATCAACATCTTGATAAGGATGATATTTTGGACAAATCTTGTCTGGATTCTTAGGCAAAGGATTATAAGCTACAAAGAGCAGTGGTGATTCAACAGTGAAGAACGACATTGTAGGAGGTACTGGAGGTATCACAACAACTACTACTGGAGAGGCTGGAGGTGTTACAACAAGTACTATTGGAGATACTGGAGAATTCAAACCAGCAGGACTATGATGTATATTTGTTGTACACAGTCTGAGTCCAAAGATTGGCAATTCCTCCAAAGGTCCAGTGGATCTCAACCTAGTATTAGGTCTGTGAGCTAGTCCTTCACAATTCTAGGCAAACTTTGGATGTTTTAACACAATCTTTGTAAATATGTAGGTGATTACTCCCCTGGAGTGGATATTTATGAATATTTATCCAAGACGACAAGGTATTTGTAGGATATTTACAAGAAATGCAAATATGACTCAATTTTTGGAATTCTAGACAACTGTCTGTTAAGATCGGTATAACTGACCACAAGGATGGGATGTTTGTAGTCAGATTCTTTAGATTGCCAAAGGTAGAAGGAATCTTTACAAAAATAGTTTGGATTTAACATATTGTTAAGAAACTTGAAAATACCTTCTCACCTGAGCGTGAGAAATGACATCTAGATGACAAATCCTTTCAAATTAGTTTAGAGGCCCTCCTTCTAGCACCAATTAAGTTGATGTTGATTCTTAGTCAAAACAACATGAAATAAAAGTTTCACAACAAACCTTTATTTATCTTGAAAGGTACGATAAATTCAAACTGAATTTATGATCCCAAGTCTCTGTGCATTAGTTCATAATGATCTAATGTTACTCAAAGGTTGATGTGTGTTGTTTTCCATTAGGGGCCTTACGCTTGATTCTGAGGTATTTGTATCTTGATATGTAGATATTACTCTATTTCACCTGCTCTCTATAAATTCTTAACAAGTGATGTCAAATCCTACAATATTTAACCAGATCATATAGATATTTATGATAAGTTTGGTCAATTATTTTGTATATCACTCTGGCTAAGATGATTCATGATTGTTCTGATTAGTTCTGAAACTATCTCTAATTCACTTGAATATAAACTAATCCTTACTTAATTTTTCTTCTACACTTCTAATTACTCTAAATAATGTGCCTAAAAGCATACGTTTCTATGATTCTTATCATTATTTGTGATTCTTTGCATGATATTTACTATTCATGATGCACTTTGTGTAAATATGCCTAAGATCTTCAAGTATTTATAGGTATCTGCATATTATATGATGTTTTGCTTATCATTTTCAGTATTCTATAGTTGGATGATGGTGATTTAATGAAATTTAAAGAAAATTTGAAGTAAAGATTTCTAAATTTATTGAAATGAATGAAGTTTGTCATTGATCCACCTATATCCTTGATACTTTCATGAAAGAGAAGAAAATCAAAGCATATTTTCACCAGGACATTCCGCATCTACATATGATTGATGCAAGTCTTCAAAGGAAAGAACAATAACAACATTCACAAACTAAAATGCAGTTTAAATGATGTAGCAAATCAAAGGAATATCAAGATATCATCCACAGATTACACAGGATTTATGATAATTTGTAATCACATGTCTTCATCTTCATTAAGTATGCAAAAGGAGTATACATTTACAATTGACCTTGAGAATTGGTCATGACATTCAACAATCCAATCTTAATTAAGCTTCTAATAATCTACAACTGAGATTCTCCATCCTTTTATAGAGTAAGAATGAGAATCAGTTACACAAGATCCTATGATCAGGATTTATCTATTATGATCAATGGTTTATATTGCTTTGACCAAGTCAAAATACAAAATACGTTGTACAAGTTGCCATTTTGCAACATTCTATAAGGCATAAATAGATATTCTCTAACTTTAGATTTGGTCAATATGACCTCTTCGTCTCTCTTTCTATCAGAGTGAGCCTGTATATCTTCCTACTCGGATACATCTTCTTCATGCACTAGCATTCCTGTATCCAACTTCTTATGATAATCACATGCTTGCACAAAAGTGTCCACCTAAATTTTATTTATCATTTGAGCTATTGTCTTAGCATATTTCAATGCTCCAAACTGTTCTTCTAGGGGCTTCATCATTGATGCTCTATTTTCTACTTCTTTTCCATATGCCTTTACCTTCACATTTAGCTCTAACATCTCATCCATGATATCCTCTGTGAATGACTTCACTAGATCCTCTGCCACTTCTCTAAATTTATCTTTGAATGTCTGGGTGGCTTTATCCATCTCTGGCATATCCTCTTCTTCAACAACATCCTCCAATAATTCTTCTAACACTTTCATTTCTTCCTATAGCAGATCATGAATCTTGGTCTCCATATCCCTTACTCTAGTCATGCTGGTTTTCAAAAAATTTACCTCAAATTGTAGCTTTGTATCCTATGTGTCCAGTAGAGGAAGAGTCATATTGGTGACAATCTTATTTTTCAATAGTTCTTCATATGGATTTCCTTTAGCTTCTTTAATCAAGTTTAATGCATAATTACATTGTTTTGTTCACTGAGTGAATTCACTCTTCAAAGAATCGATGCTTTCTTTTAGATTAGACAATGTGTCCCAATTGGACCTAGAAGTCCTTATTAACTTCTCTCCAGATGTCATAAATCTCATGAACCACTTGCTCATGACATGTGCCTAATGCTTCTAGATATCCAGACCGACTATTTCTTCTTCACTAATCAATGTTAGAGCACCAGGTCTTTCTATAGCTTGTAGAGTGGATGCTAGGTTATTTGGCTTCACCAATCCCTGTATAAATTGTTGCAACTGAGCATTCTGTTCTTTCAACTCTTTCTTCCTATCTTAGAGTTTCTTTACTTTGGACACCACAACTGCAGTACTCTCAATATGCTCCCAAATTTCATGTTCTGTAGTAACATGACCTAAGTCAATTTGTGTCATGTGGAATTATTCTGGCCTTATTTCTCCTTTGGCCTTTTCTACCATGGGAACAACTACTTGAGCTATCCTCTTTCCTATTTTAGGGTCCCTCTTTATTGTGGAGACTGCTCTAGCTCTCCTTTTAGACTTAGTTGGATCAAGAGTAAATAAAGATTTAAAATCAAAAGGTACCTATTGTTCTTGTGCATGACCTACCTCTGATGAAACCAATGATAATCCAACTAATTGCGATCCTCCTTGATCTGGTTGCTTAATTTGAGCATCTTGTATTCCTTTATCTTTATTTACTCCTTCATCACCAACAAGGCCATGTCCATTTTCTTGTTTCCTTTCATCTTGATCATGTTGTGATGATATGACCCTCAGATTCTCTGCTTGTTGATCCTTACCCAGATATATTTTATCTTCATCCTGAATCTTTTCTTTCTCTAGTAGGGGTCGATATTTATGTGCCATACCCTCTTGTTTATCCTAATCAATACCATCTTGAGGAATGTCTTTAATTTGCTCTTCAAGCATTTGTTCTTCTATTTGAACATTTTTAGGCTTTTGTACTTGATCATCTTGGTGGGGTTTTTTCTGTTGTTACCCATTATCACCCTCATCAACTTTACCCCATGTATCCAATAGTCGATATTTATGTGCCATACCCTCTTGTTTATCCTAATCAATACCATCTTGAGGCATGTCTTTAATTTGCTCTTCAAGCATTTGTTCTTCTATTTGAACATTTTTAGGCTTTTGTACTTGATCATCTTGTTGGGGTTTTTTCTGTTGTTACCCATTATCACCCTCATCAACTTTACCCCTTGTATCCAATATTGATCCTAATACAAGTTCCCCCTTAGATTCCTTCATCAAGATATCCTTGTGTCCTTGTTTACTTTCATCTCCCTAAATATCTAGATGTGCTCCTTCTAGTTGAGCATTATCACTCCTATCATCTACCTCCATCTGAATATTATCTTCCTGTGTTCGACTGTTGATGGAGTCCTTGCTGATCACTTCAGTTTCAATTTGTAGAGATTCAAATAGAATCAGACTCAAATAGGAATCATCACCCACACAATCCCACAATAATGATAGGAAGTTCAGATGAACAAATTCAGATAGAATTCTCAGACAGGGGATTTCTAATACCAAGAGTATTTACTTACAAGAAAATAGAAATTAACGAAATTGATAGTAATGGTAGTTGGGATACAACAGCATTACCAAATTCATGAAATGAACTCAACATTCAATATACACAGTATAGTCGTTGACATTGGATAAGACCGAACAAAACATGTAGAGACTTTTATTATCTGAAATCTTTCCTTACATTACTTGTAAACTCCTCTGCTCTAGTCTAGACAACTATTATGACTTCCTTCTGCAGATTTCTCCTTCTTCCTATCAATTGTCCCACTAGATTCCATTTCACCTTTCTAACTTCTACTATTAGTCTAACTTCCACCTCCCCTTTCTTAACACAACTCTGCCTATATACTTTTATCACTAATGGCTTGCCCTTTCTCTCCTTCTATCCACAACCTCAGCCTAACTTGCGTGGCTTCTTTCTTCAAACCAACCAGACTCTTCTTCATTCATTTTGTTGCACTCTGATTGGCCATTACAATTGTCTTCCTCTAACCTATTTTAAATCTCAATGGCCCTTCTCTTTTTCCTGCAGACTATTGGCTTGCTCATCATCTATATCAACCTTCTTTTATTTCTTCTAGTCGTTCTCCTCTATCTATCCTTCTATTCCCTGGCTATGTCTTTACTTATTTATTGGCCTTCTCTTTTATACATAGAGTACCCCCAAATATTCCATCAACCTCTCTTTTCTATGTCGATTACTTTTCCATTCCTCGGCCACTTCATTGGCCTCAACTGTTCAGCTTAACCCGACTAACTTCCTACCTTCAATACAATGCATTTTATAATTTTAACCTATCTTCTCTTTCATCATTGCACTCACCCGAATGCCAACCGCTTCCCATAAATACTTCATTTCCATAACCAACGACCCCCAACTACTCAACTCCCAACTATTCACAATCGCTCATTAATCTATGTCAAAGGCAACTTTTTCGATCAACATACTTCTTGTCGCTAGGGTGACAGGAACTTGGTTACACCACATCCTATCACAAAACTAAAATAATCAAGTAAATAGTGAAACTTATAAAATGTATGTGATGCCCCTGCATCAAACTCCCCAAGGGACAAAAAATTCATGTGCTCCTACACATGAGGCCATTAAGCATACTGCCTCTTGTCTTTCTTACGCTTCTTTCACAAATGTTTTGGAACCATTAATATATTCCTTCAACATTGTTGTTCTCCATTCAATTCCCCATGTATAAGATACCTAGCTTGCTTAGTCACACATAAATCAGTCCATTCTGCATTTACTTTCCCAATTATTTCCTCCTCATTTATTAGTTTGTCAACTCCAGTAAAAGCATGCTCAGCCTTCAACAAATCTACATTCATCATTCCATATACTTCCTTTTCCATGTCCCAATTAAATAACCCCAAATCATTTTTAATATTCTCTCTCTTATCACAAACCACAATATCCTTCTCTATTATAGATTTATGCTCAAGCCTTTCATTGATCAAAATACTAAGGAAATACAAATCCACATTCTTATAAAAGACATTTTTGTTTACCTTAGCTTGTATTGTTGCTCCAACCTCTCTATTACCATCTACAATCTCTTTTTCATCATCCTTCATTGTTGTCCCACGTATATGCATTCCAATATCTTCCTACAATTCTTGTTCAATCATAGAGGATTGTGCCCATAAATCAGCATTCTTGTTTGCTGCCCTAACTTTAAATTCTACCTCTTGTAACCTTCCCTTAAGAATGTATTTGTCTTCATCTTTTGTACTCTTTGCTGCCTCAGCTTCTACTTCTTCAATTTCCATGCCTTTTGCAGGCCAGTCTTCTATTGTCCATTCTTGGTTTTCACTCTTATTCTTCATATCCTTTTCATACTCACTTTCAAATTTTCTAATCTGCCTTCTTTTGCTGTCCATCTTATTTTTGTATCTTTCTCTTCTCATTTCCTTTTCATCCACATTCAGCCATATCTTCCTCTCATATTCATAAATTTCATTCAAAGCCTCAAAATCATCTTCATACAAATCAGTTTGGCTACCTTTTACCTTATACTTACCATGTTGCTTCTCTGCAAATTCTGTTGGAGGCTCTTGAGCATAATCTTTAGCATTTATGGATTTATCTAGGTTTCCTTGTCTGTTGGACTTATCTTCTTCTTCACATCTTCTACTCTCTTGCTTTGTCCTCTTATCACCATGTCCATTGTTATCTTCTTCTTTTATTATTGTCCCATGTCATACTACCCACTCTTGGGCCTCTATCTTTTGGGTGTGACTCCTTGCTACTCTTGTACTTAGTCTGTCCTTAACTCTCCTTTGACACTTCACCATAGCTTTCATCCTTGGTGTTGTCTTGCTTTTGTCTTCAGCCACTGCTTGCCTCACTTCTTTTTGTTGTTCATTAACAACTGATTTCCTTTGCCAAAATGGTACTATATATCCATGATCCACTAGTTTAATTTTCTCTTTTTGAACTTGCATATTTACATTCCCATTTCCACTTGCATAATAAAAAACACCATCAAAATGAACTTTTACCTCTTCATTGATTTGTTGTCCCATTTGGCTTATATTACAGCTTACCATCTCTTTCTCTTTAATCTTTCCTACAATAGTTCTCCTTTCATCTCTAGGGCATGTTGTTGCAACTCATTTTTTTCTTCCTTATCTATGGGCTCTCTTCTTGCCCTTCATCTTTTTGTCTCCAAAGGCTTGTTCTCAATCTTCTTCATACCTGCATTCACAACTTTAAATAAATTAGTAGAAAATAAATCAAGAGACCGCATTGTCTCCTTGAGTGCCTCTTTGTTGGACACTTTCCTTTCATCATTACTTTCTATTCCAAGAGTTTTTTGCTGCACTTTTTCTTTCCCTCTTTTCTTTTTGTTTCTTCCCATGTTCTCCTGAACCATTACTGCATCTTCTATTCTTTCATTAATTCCTATCTCTGCTGCCACCTTTCTAATTACTACATTCCCATTATGCTCTTTTTCATTTACAACCCTTGCTGCACTTCTCATTGCATCATTATTGTCTTTCATTCCTTCCAAAAGACATGACACTACTATTGACTTGTTGTCCTCTACTTCTTGTCTAATTTATGCAATCACCACCTTATCAGAAAAATAACTCTTTTCCAAAATATTCATTCTTCTTGCAATATCTTCCAATTCTTTTTAGAGATTTTTGCTCTCCATCTCATCCCAATATCTATCCAAATATGGGATTATCATGGGTCTTCTTACACTAATCCCCATCCTTCATAGTGCTGCAATCCATTGCACTTATTCAACTATCTTATTCCCTCTTAATCTCCAGCAATCTTTCATGCTTCCTTCACTATCCTCTGCAACAAATTCACCTAGGGTCTTCTTAAAACACAACTGCTTCTTATTCTTTAAGTGTGAACTGCCTCTCAGTTGGTGATTGGTTCACACACTACCCATGTTATACACAGGTCCAGGCATAGGTTAACTCTCCTTTGGTGATCTACCTATGCATACACTGCATCTTTCTATTCATTCTCATATTCTAGATACCTCACCTAGGGCTTCTTTCTTGTCCGCTCTGCCTAGTCTTTTGGTACCTCTCCTTTCTTATTAACTTACCAAACTGCAACATACATTAGACTGCAACACTCATATAGCAATACCCCTCAAAATCAAGAACACACTTACTGCTCACTGCCTAGATCTTTTGGGCTCTGATACCAAATTGATGGAGACCTTGCTGATCACTTCAGTTTCAATTTGTAGAGATTCAAATAGGAATCATCACCCTCACAATCCCACAATAATGATAGGAAGTTTAAATGAACAAATTCAAATAGAATTCTTAGATAGGGGAGTTCTAATACCAAGAGTATTTGCTTACAAGCAAACATAAATTAATGAAATCAACAATAATCATAGTTGGGATATAATAGCATTACCAAATTCATGAAATGAACTCAACATTCAATATACACAGTATAGTCATTAACATTGGATAAGACCAAACAAAACATGCAGACTTTTATTATCTAAAATCTTTCCTTACATTACTTGCAAACTCCTCTGCTTTGGTCCAGAAAACTACTATGACTTCCTTCTGCTGATTTCTCCTTCTTCCTATTAATTGTCCCTCTGGATTCCATTTCTCCCTTCTAACTTCCACCTCCCCTTTCTTAACACAACTCTGCAAGTATACTTTCATCACTAACGGCTTGCCCTTTCTCTCCTTCTATCCACAACCTTAGCCTAACTTGCGCATCTTCTTTCTTCAAACCAACCATACTCTTCTTCATTCATTTGTTGCACTCTGATCATCCATTACAATTGTCTTCCTCTAACTAATTTTAAATCTCAATGGCCCTTCTCTTTTTCCCATAGACTATCGGCCTGCTCATCTTCTATATTAGCCTTCTTTTATTTCTTCTAGCCGCTCTCTTCTATCAGTCCTTCTTCTATTCCCTAGCTGTGTCTTTACTCATTTATCAGCCTTCTCTTTTATACATAAACCACCCCCAAATATTCCATCAGCCTCTCTTTTCTATGTTGATTACTTTTCCATTCCTCGACCACTTCATTGGCCTTGACTATTTAGCTTAACCTAACCAACTTCCTACCTTCAATACGATGCATTTTATAATTTTAACCTGTCTTCTCTTCAACCATCAAACTCACCCGAATGCCAACTGCTTCCCATAACTACTTCATTTCCATAACCAACGACCCCCAACTGCTCAACTCCCAACTGTCCACAATTGCTCATTAATCTATGCTGAAGGCAACTTTTTTGATCAACATACTTCCTATCACTAAGGTGACAAGAACTTCATTACACTACATCCTATCACAAAACTGAAATAATCAAGTAAATAGTGAAACTTATAAAATGTATGTGATGCCCCTACATTAGCTATCTTTAATAGCCTTGTCTTTTGTTCCTCCTTCTTTAGTTAGATAAGTCAAATCTACTGTTGCCGAGCTGGTCACATTTTCGATCAAATGTTTAGAGGCCCCATTTGTACCTCTACTTCAAGAGATTCTAATCTTTCTATTTGCTCATCATGGGACTTAGTAGCCTCATCTCCTACAGACTCTGTATATGTTGAAGCATAGTTTCAATACAATGATTGGGGATGTCTTTGACCACATCATCTTCGGTGAGATCAACAGTCTCACTCAATGGGAAGGTCCCAACTACTTCTTTCTATTGGGCTTTGCTTTTAGCCTCTTCTATCATTTCAGCCTTCACCTTGATTATGGTTTCCATTGGCACATCATGCTACAAGGCTTTAGCTACATTCAAATTTAGATCAATTGATTCTGGTACGGCTACTGCTGGAGGTGGTGTGATGGCTCCCCTCATACTTGACCTTTGATACCTAGAATACTTGGGTAATTAAACCCCTTGTAGTACATCACTTCTCTTCCTCTTTAATGTCACAATAGGCATTTGATCTTCTTCTTCATCACTATCTCCTTCCCCTGCAATAGTCCTTACTGGACTTTGCTCTATATCTTCTAGCATTTCCTCTTGTGCAGTTGGTACTTGAGGAAAGGATATTGGTATAGCTTCTTCTGGGGTACCTTTAGGAGGTGAGGGTAGTGCATACACCAATGAAATCCCCTCAGGTGTAAGTTGCTCTGCATCTCCCAATGAACTGGGTTCCATTGCCTTTGTCTCGAGGACCTGCCTCTTCTTTGTCAGAAAATCATCAAACCCAGGTTCCTCCCTTTCTTTCATTTTCTTCTTTTTGTCATATGTGACAGCAATGCCCTTTTCTTTCAACTCATTGATCTTCTTGGTCACCCAATTCTTTGTCCTAGCCATGACTTTGGCAGTGACGACATCTATTGATGTTTCATCTTTTTGTGTTAAATCTGGAGAAGAGATTGTGTCATATATATTTTATTTTCCTCATATTCAGGATCCTTGACATCATCATCATCCTTCTTGATTTGTGGAGATGCTTCAGGTTGCCATATAGTCTTCATCTAATCTAATGTTAGTTTTTGATATTCTCTCCTCCTCACCTCATGCTCATCATCATAATCAGCCCAGTAATCTTCGAGCTGCACACTATGTTTGTACTTCTTAGTGAATCTTTGCTCAATCCTATGGTAAGGATCATAGTCTCTAGCTAATGGGAACATCTTCAAGTTCAAACCTTTCAAGTCTGCCTCATCCTTCCTAGCATTGTCTACAACTCCTATAAGGAACCATTTGATATCAATGGGAAATTTTTTGTAGGGCCTCCCTTCTTTATTCTTAGATAATTCAAATATGGGCAACTGTTGCCTCATCATCTCCATGAAGACTAACTTGTCTGAAGGATACATGGACAACATATAGGGTTTTCCACTGAAACCCTACATCCAGATATAAGAATATGTCCTTGCCTAGATGAACCAAGAACCATATGTACTAATTGCCTTAGTCACCCCTACTAAAAACCTTTTGGTCCTGTCTCCCTCCATGTGCCTAACTATGTGCATCAGGAAGTAATCATTGACAATTTTATAATGTTGGACTTAAAGCCTCCTCTCAAGATGGGGATAATGTTCCCAAGGAGTCTTCTCATGTGTTAACTTACCCATCTTTCCCATAGTTTGCAATCCATTGAAGGTGTTGTTTGCTGCACAAGCATACACTAAGTAGGAGGTCATCCTGAAGATCATACTTTTACCCTCCTTCCATTTGATCATCTGTTCATGTATTGCGTCACTAATAATTTTGGCCCATTGGACCGTTGTATCATGTGGCTCAATGACCATTCTAATTAGTCCAAACATCCACAATTCAAAAGTTCTACAATTTACCGAGCCCTTCATCGTACTGAGCATGAATATCATGTATTGTACCTCTTCATTGAAATCATATTTGTAGAGGTGTTGGGGTAATTTGGTAGCTGCCTTGACCTTAATGGCTAGGTCTTTCCATCCTTGGAAGATTACCTTCCTGTAGCTCTTTTGATTTGCATCAAATTCTTTTGCTAGTGCATCTAGGTCTGGCACATAGATGGGTTGGGATACTGGCAACTTGAATGCCTCGAAGATGTCATCCACAGATAAATCAGCATAAATCCTTTCTTGTTTCTACACCTTCCTTGTAGTACTATCATAATTTTGCGCACACTCAACCATAAGCTCAAAAGATTTTGTGGCATAGGTGAATCCAGTTGTATGATACACTCAAAAGCTAAATGCCTCAATGTCAGTATTACCCAAATGGGTATCCTCTACATTACCAAGCTTGTTGTATATGCTACATGTCTTATGGAACATTACTGGTTTAAATTCTACATCCCACTTATCCATGCGTGGTTGAGACATTTTATCTTGCAAATTAAACACACTAGTCTCAAACAACATATATTTTGTTGTAAGTATGTGCCTAATCGTTGTTGTCATTGATGTCAACATATCTGTGTTGTCATTGGTGTCAACTGTACTCTTACTTTGTTGAGGATATTGATAAAATTAGCCCTTCCGATGATAACAATGTGTTGCAGTAGAAATAGTTCATTACAGGCAGAAGAATAGTCCAGAAGAATGCTCTGCATTTCCTATAGAATAAATATATTTTCTTCCGGATTGGAAGTTATTTAGAAGCTTGTCTAAAGATGTTATATTCTGAGTTTGAGCCTCCGGTATGAAGAATTGAGAGTTACGTTCACCAAAGTGAAAACAACTTTTTTTGTGTGTTTGGTAGTGACAGGGAGAAAGTGTTTTTCTCCGCATTCCTCCACATTGAAGTATTTTGGTCTGTGGTTTTGGAAGTGTTGCAAGTATGGGCCTAATTAGTGTTGTCATTGATGTCAAGATACTCTTGTTGCATTAATGATAAGGATTGGATGAGCTGTGTGCTGAGGATATTGAGAAAATTAGTCTCAATCATGAACAGTGAAAAATAGTGATGACAACAAGGTAAAAGTCCAAGATAGGATGAGGATCAAAGGATATGGATTAAAGGGTTTGTAGATATGTGTCTTAAGGTGATCTAGTAGAGATTTCATAGGTTTGTATGAAGATCTAAAGAAGGTGTGGCTGCTCAAGTAAAATCAGTTCCGGTAGGTGTTCAGAGGTGACAGAGTGATACAATTAGGTCTGGTGAGATCTAAAAATGCATTATCCTATTCTGTGGATTTGAGGGAGTGTTGAGGAAGTCTTTGTGAAGTGTCAACTCGATTGGTTTGTGGTTTAAAGGTCCACAAGCATCTATTCCTTTGTGACTGTAATGACAGATTGTGTTCTTGAGGTTTTAGATGAAGGAGAGAATGATTTTAGTAAGCAGATGAAGTGTGGATGTTCTTGGTGATTCAAGTAAGCTTGTGGAGGTCTTTGGATCATGTCTAGTTCATGTTGGTGGTCCGCATTGAAGTTAGAGCTCAGAATTGAAGAATAACTTCTAGATGATGGTGTTCTTTCTAAGATTCGCCGACCAGATGAGTTACACATCCTGCGGATGTTCTTGTTGATGTTTGCCGACTTAGATGATCATTCCTAAGTTGATGTCTTGTATAAATAAGGTATTGTGAAGTCATTTCAAGGGTGTCCTTGTGGAGATGAGTATGTGGTAGAAAGGAGGAGAGCGAAAGGTAGAGCAAAAGTATTGGGCTTTAATGGAACTAATTCAAGCATGGTGAAGATGCTATTTTCTAGTTCAAGTAGGTGATACTTATTTCTTTGTAGATAGTATGTCTCTTGTAGGCAGTGAGCCTCTTGTGAGCAGTGTGCTCAGGCAATGAGCCCTAATTGGCATGTGCCATTTTGTTCTTTCTATTCTTCTAACAAAGAATACAATCTTGGGTTAATCACCCCTTAGTTTTTCCCTTAACCGGGTTTTCCACGTCAAAATCTTGGTGTCTCATGTGTTAATGTGTTTTTGCTCTTGATTTGTTGCATTGTGCTTCCATGATTGATTTACTATTAAGCTACTTAATAACAATGTGGAGTTAAGTGTTAAAGTTGGAAGAAATTTTTGTACAACTAATTCACCCCCCTCTCAGTTGTCTATCCTAAATCTAACAGGAAGTAATTCCATGGTGATGTTAAGTGCCTTCAACAGCAATGGTTCATGATTTGGTGGTCCACAAGTTATCTTTTACCTATGACAATGGTTGAAAGTGTTGTTCTTGTGCTTTGGTTTGAAGAATCTGATTGATAGAGTGGTTAGAGATTGTGCAGTTGTTCCTAGTGATTACAATGTGCTTTTGGTTGTCTCTCAATCATGCTCCTAGATTTGGATCAGTCCACAAGGTGTAGTTCAAATCATGCATGAAGCGTGTTCTTCAGAATACTTGTGTTAACATCAGTCTTGGCCAACCTAGTTGAATTCATCATCTATAGAGATGCATCAAAGATTGTGATAGTGTGTTGTAGCACAGAAGATTGTGTTTGAGTCTCAGCTAAGGCGTGGCGTGATCCACATACATTCTTACATCTTTTCCTTAGCTAAATTTGTATTAGGTCTAGACCTATTTTATGTATGTTTGTAATGCTGACCTTGGAGATTGTTCCAATGGTTGATGATTGCAATATCGACCTTGATGATCATTCCAAGGTTGATGTAGTCTATAAATACTTGTAATTGTTTGTAATGCTAACCTTGGAGATTGTTCCAATGGTTGATGATTGCAATATCAACCTTGATGATCATTCCAAGGTTGATGTAGTGTATAAATACTTGTAATTGAGTCATGAAAATGTATCGAAGGGCGAAGATGTGAAGATAAAGTGAAGGTAGCAAAGTAGAGGTATTCTTTTGCTTCAATAGAACTGAATCTTGGCATGGAGTAGATGATGTTATCTCAGTTCAGCCTTTTGGCAGTGAGCCTTCTTTTAGCAGTGAGCCACCCTTTGGCAGTGAGCCATCCATAGGCAATGAGCCTTTTTGCAGTTAGCAATTTGGGCAGTGAGCCCTGTAGGCAGTAAGCCTCTATTTTTTAGTATTGATATAACATATATATTTCTGTGGGCTAACACTCACCGTGGTTTTTCCCTTTTAGGGTTTTCCACATAAAAACCTGGTGTCTCTTGTGTTGATTATGCTTTTGTGTTGAGCTTCTCATTTAATGCTTTCATGGTTGTATCTAAATATGAGTGATTGATAAGTTAATGATCATATTTGGTTAAAAGTTTTAGGACAACTCATTCACCCCCCTCTTAATTATCTAGTGCAGTTCAACAATTGGTATCAAAGCAAGGTTCCTCTAAAGAAAGCCTAATAGCTTGAGGAAGATCCAGGATGTCTTATAAGAAGGAAGCTTGGCATTTTGATGGGACAAATTATGCTCTTTGGAAAGAACGAATGAAAATCCATCTTCTTTGTCTTGGTTATAAAATATGGAAAGCTACAGAAGAAAAATATACCATGCCTCCAAATGGCTTGATGACTGAAGATGAAATCAAAGAATATGAGGTGGATGTTAAAGCAAAGGATGCTCTGCTAAGTTCCTTAAGTGACTCTATGCTAACAAAAGTTGTGGACCTTGAAACTACAAATGAGGTATGGGATAAGCTAAAAAATCTGTATGAAGGAGATGATTCTGTAAAAGAAGCCAAGCAGCAAAGTCTGAAAGTAAAGTATGAGGGTTTGAAGATGAATGAAGATGAAAACATTATAGCTTTTATGCAAAGAGTTGATGAACTTGTCACTGGAATAAAAGGTATGGGAGGAACTCTTGGTGATAAGGAAGTTGTGATGAAAATTCTCAAATCACTACCAAAGTCATATAGTCACAAGGTGGCTGCAATTGAAGAATTCATGACTGTGAAAATTATTGACAGAGATTGGTTACTTAGAAAGCTTACAGCCTTTGAGATGAGAGAATTTGGTGATGCCCTACCTAAAGTTGAATCATTTTTTAAAGCCAGTACTTCAGCAGAGATCTCCAGAGCTAAGAAATACAAGGTGGGTGATGACTTTGATGAAATTGAAGCCAACTTTGTTGACAGGCTTCAAAGAGTTTTCGGTAAGTTCAAAGGTAAATTACCTTTCAAATGTTTCTCCTATGGTAAAGTAGGTTATTATGCTTCTAGATGTCCTGAAAGAATTGAAAGAAATAAAAAGAAATATGAGATTAGGCCTAGAGTTCCAAAGAAGTGCTACTATGTCAAAGATTTTGATGATGAAGGGGTGACTGATGATGAATCTGATGATGCTAATACTAGTACAAATGAATGCCTATTTATTGCTATTAAAGAGGATCTTGTGTCTACTTCTGCTAGCTGTGTGAAGGATGAAAAACTAGTGGAAGAAAGTGCTTTGGCTATTCAAGTTGAGAAAGATAAGGATGAATGGATTATTGATAGTGGATGCTCACATCACATGACCGATGACAAAAGTAAGTTTGTAAGTTTGCAAAAGTATGATGGAGGATTAGTTAGGTTTGGAGATAATGCAACTAGTAAGATTTGTGGAAAAGCATCTATTTCATTTGATGGAAAGCATAATACTGACAATGTTCTATATGTAAAGGGTTTGAAGCATAATATTTTGAGTGTTGGTCAGATGTGTAACAAAGGATATGATCTAAGATTAAAAGATAATGGGTGCAAAATCTTGGAAAGCTCTGGAACTATGATTGCTACTAGTAAGAAGACAAAAGGTAACATCTATCAATTGAGAGGAACTAATGACTATTGTTTATTGGATTAGGTAGATGAAAGTTGGTTGTGGCATAGAAGGATGTGTCATATAAACTTTGATAGTCTAGTAAAGATAAGCTCAAGTTAGGCGGTGAGAGATTTACCAAAACTTGTGAAATCCTCCAACTCAATTTGTAAGGAATGTCAATTGGGAAAGTAGATAAGGACAAGTTCAAGAGCAAAGAACAATTTTATACCAGTTTACTGGATCTAGTGCATATAGATCTTTGTGGTCCTACAAGGGTGAGAAGTCTACAAGGTGATAGGTACTTCATGTTGCTTATTGATGATTATTCTAGAATGTCTTGGGTTACTTTTCTAAGAGATAAATTAGAAGACCTAGAGAAGTTCAAATCTTTCAAGGCAATGGTTGAGAATGAAATAGATTTGAAGATCAAATGCTTGAGATCTGATAGAGGAGGGGACTTCACATCAAATGAATTCAACATTTCCTATGAAGAGCATGGGATAAAGAGACAAATTGTCTACACCTAGGACTCCTCAGCAGAATGGAGTTCTGGAAAGGAAGAACATGACAATTCAGGAGGCTGCTAGGACAATGATGAAGGAAGAAGGTCTGCTGGAAGTCTTTCAGAAAGAATCTATTCACACTATTGTCTACATTCAAAACAAAGTTCAAGTGAAAGGTAATGGTACTAAAACTCCCTATGAATTGTGGTATGGAAGAATTCCCACAATAAAATATTTCAAAGTCTTTGGAAGCAAATGTTATATCAGGAGAGATGAAGATCTAGGAAAGTTTGATGTAAGATGTGATGAAGGAATTTTTCTTGGATACTCTACCAAGAGTAAGGCTTACTGGTGCTACAATAAAAGGCTCAAAAAGATTGTTGAGAGTGGAAATGTGAAGGTAGATGAAGGCAAAGAAAGAATATCAGACCTGAGTTGTTATGAACCAGATGAAACTATGACTATAGTAATTGAAGAGAAAGATAAGCAAGTAGACAGTCAGGATGAAGAAGAGGCTCCAAAAAATGATGTCAAGACTCCCAGGTATGTAAGGATCAATCATTCTGAGGATTAGATTATAGGTGACAAGAAAAAAGGTGTGCTAACAAGAAGAAGAGTTGTAGAGGAACAAGTCAATTACTGTTTGCTTTCAAAGATTGAACCAAAAACTGTGAATGAAGCATGCAATGATGAAAATTGGGTAAAGGCAATGGAGGAAGAACTATTGTAGATAGAGAATAATGAAGTTTGGGAATTAGTTCCTAGACCTGCTGACAAAAATGTTATTGGAACTAAATGGGTCTTCAAGAACAAGCTGAATGAAAATGGAGAAGTTGTAAGGAATAAAGCAAGACTTGTATGTAAAGGATATTCTAAAATTGAAGGGATAGATTTTGAAGAAACCTTTGTGCTAGTAGCTTGGATTGAAGCAATCAAAATGTTTCTGGCATTTGCAGCTCACAAAGATTTTAAGGTATATCAAATGGATGTGAAATCTACCTTCTTGAATGGTGAGTTAGAAGACGAAGTATACATTGAGCAACCGGAGGGATTCCAATTGTCAAATCAAAGTGATATGGTATGCAGGTTGAAGAAAGCATTGTATGGACTCAAACAAGCTCCTAGAGCCTAGTATGCAAGGTTAGACAAGTATTTATTGCAATTGGGTTTCAGTAAAGGTATTGCAGATAGCAATATGTACTTCAAAATCAATGATGATCAGATCTTGATTGTTGACATCTTTGTTGATGACATTATCTTTGGAGGAAATGAAGGTATGTGCATAAGGTTTGCTGGTGAGATGAAAAGTGAATTTGAAATGTCCATGTTTGGTGAAATGAATTTCTTTTTGGGTCTGCAAAATAATCAATTAGATAAAAGAATCTTCATATCTCAGTCTAAGTATGTGAAAGAGTTGTTGAAGAAGTTTGGGATGGAAGACTCTAAACTGGTATGTACTCCCATCGTGACTGGTTGCAAGTTGAGCAAAACTAATGAATCATCTAAGGCTGATAAAAAAAAATACAGATCCATGATTGGAGGATTGATTTATCTAACTCAAACTAGACCTAATATTATGCATTAAATTTGTCTTGTTGCAAGGTTTCAAGTTGGTCCAAGAGAATCACATGTGATGATAGTTAAGAGAATATTGAGGTATTTGAAAGGTACTCTAGATTATGGCTTATGGTATCCAAAGGATAATGATTTCACTCTCAGTGCTTATACAGATGCATATTGGGCTAGAGACATTGATGACAGAAAGAGTACAAGTGGAGGTGCCTTCTTCTTGGGTAATAGATTGGTCTCATGGCTGAGTAAGAAACAAGATTCAATATCTTTGTCAACTGTAGAAGTAGAGTATATTGCATCAGCATGTTGTTGTACTCAAGTATTATGGATGAAGCGGACTTTAAAGGATATAAGAGTTGTGTATGAAGATCCAATTGCAATCTTTTGTGACAATACAAGTGCCATAAACATTTCAAAGAATCCAGTGATGCACTCAAGAATAAAGCACATATCAATAAGGTATAAGTTTTTGAGAGAGAAGGCGATACAGAATGAAGTAAAGTTGGAATACGTGTCCACAAAGGATCAGATTGTAGACATTTTCACTAAGCCTCTACCTAAAGATACCTTTGAGTATCTTAGAGAAAAGCTAGGGGTCATTACCCCTCCTGTCTTGAACTAAGATGCATAGGAATACATCAATCTAGTGGAGCTCAAAGTGTCATTCTTTGATCTGGATTGATGATTTAAAGGCTACCTCTCAGGGGGAGTAGCTAAGTGTTTCTAATAGAGTAAATGGATTATAGAAGCAACATGAAAGTATGTACCCTTTGCCATTACTATCAAAGGGAGGAAAAATCATGTGAAAAACTTAGGAGGAGAAAGAATATAGTGCAGATGTGTAAAGAGAAAGGGGGAGAATCTTGTCTTGATGGTCTTTTTAGTTTTTCACATCATATGTTGCCATTAATGACAAAGGGGGAGATTGTTGCAAGTATGTGCCTAATCAGTGTTGTCATTGATGTCAACATATCTGTGTTGTCATTGGTGTCAACTGTGCTCTTACTTTGTTGAGGATATTGAGAAAATTAGCCCTTCTAGTGATAACAATGTGTTGCAGTAGAAACAATGCATTATAGGTAGAAGAATAGTCCAGAAGAATGCTCCGCATTTCCTGTAGAATAAATATCTTTTCCTGTGGATTGGAAGTTATTTAGAAGCTTGTCTAAAGATGTTATATTTTGAGTTTGAGCCTCTGGTATGAAGAATTGAGAGAGTTATGTTCACCAGAGTGAAAACAACTTTTTCTGTGTGTTTGGTAGTGACAGGGAGAAAGTGTTTTGCTCCACATTCATCTTCATTGAAGTATTTTGGTCCATGGTTCTGGAAGTAAGTTTGTGGTGATGTTAAGTGCCTTCAATAGAAATGGTTAGTGATTTGGTGGTCTGCAAGCTATCTTTTACTTATGACAGTGGTTGACAGTGTTGTTCTTGTGCTCCAATTTGTAGAATCTGATTGATAGAGTGGTTAGAGATCGTGCGGTTGTTCCTGGTGATTACAATGTGCTTGTGGATGTCTCCTAATCATGCTCCTACATTTGGATT
Organism: Cunninghamia lanceolata; assembly: GCA_027924645.1. Lineage (NCBI taxonomy): Eukaryota > Viridiplantae > Streptophyta > Pinopsida > Cupressales > Cupressaceae > Cunninghamia > Cunninghamia lanceolata. The sequence goes on along the minus strand of BSBN01000937.1, from coordinate 1,137,788 downwards.
GGTCCATAAGGTGTAGTTTAGATCATGGATGAAGCATGTTCTTGAGAATACTTATGTTAACATTAGTCTTGGCTGACCTAGTTGAATTCATCATCTACAGAGATGCATCGAAGATTGTGATAGCATGTTGTAGCATGGAAGATTGTGTGAGTCCTAGCTAAGGCATGGCATGATCTGCTTACATTCTTACATCTTTTCCTTAGCTAAATTTGTATTAGGTCCAGACCTATATTATGTATGTTTGTAATGCTGACCTTGGAGATTGTTCCAAGAGTTGATGATTGTAATGCCAACATTGATGATCATTCCAAGGTTGATGTAGTGTATAAATACTTGTAATTGAGTCGTGAAAATGTATTGAAGGGTGAAGATGTGAAGATAAAGTGAAGTAAGGTAGCAGAGTAGAGTAGAGGTGTTTTTGTGCTTCAATGGAACTGAACCTTGGCATGGAGTAGATGATGTTATCTTAGTTCAACCTTTTGGCAGTGGGCCATCCATAGGAAGTAAGACATTTTGCTATGAGCAATTTGGCCAATGAGACCTATAGGCAGTGAGCCTCTATTTTTTGTTTTTGATATAACACATATATATTTCTATGGGCTAACAGCCATTGTGGTTTTTCCCTTTTAGGGTTTTCCATGTAAAAATCTGGTGTCTCTTGTGTTGATTATGCTTTTGTGTTGAGCTTCTCATTTTATGCTTTCATGGTTGTATCTGAATATAAGTGATTGATAAGTTAATGATCATATTTGGTTAAAAGTTTTAGGACAACTAATTCACCCCCCTCTCAGTTGTTTCGTGTAGTTCAACATATTTATCTAGGGTTAGTATAATGTTAATCCTTCATGTTTTAAAAGGGTGACATACTTAAACCCTATGAATTGAATCAAACAATGCATGATCACTATTAGAATCTGTCATTTTACCCTCTTTCAACTTGATTATGACATAATTTATGAAATAACCAAAGGGATAATATTTCATTTGTACCTATGAGTGCTTGCTTAACCTTTAATTGATGTTGCAGGGGTTGGCTTGGCGTGTTGGATATGTTGTTTCCTGCAACTTTGTTCTCTGGTTTGGCTCTTATTCGCAATATGCTCTTCATAATGAAATTTTAAGCTCTTGAATGAAATTATGTTGATTATGATGATAAAATCCCTTTTAACCTAGGAAATTTGTGATTTTATGGCTTATTAATGGCGTCGGGGAGATTTGATAGCATCTTCAAGAAAGATTGCACAGGATCATCACAGGTGTCCGTTGGCATGCTTTTGAATTGAAATGCCAATGACCTTTTTACCACATTAAATGCAAAAAGTGTGGTTATATGGGAATAGATATCTAGATAAGAAATATCCATGTGGATATCTGGATGTGAATATCCCAATGACATCATCATATGTCAAGTCAACCTTCGTTGACCAAAGATTCATCATGGGGTCACAAATTCTTTTTCAATATGTCTGGGTGTGATGTCAACATGTGGCATTGTGTTATTGGTTTAGTCCAAGGCATGGATATTACATTAATGTCAAGATATTATGCTTGTGAAATATCCATCTGGTCTAAATGTCCAGATGACGTCATCAAGAAAAGAGGTCTTCATCATAGCATAATAAGGTGACGTCATCGAGATGAGGATATTAGAATAAGATCAGGATAATAGGAGTGTGAAATATCCCCATGGCTTAATGTCTGGATGACGTAAGCAAAGATCCATCCTTTATATTGCATCAAGGTAGGATGATGTCATCAGGATATGGATCTTAAGATAATGTCCAGATACTAAGCTAAGATCTAGATGTTATGTAATATTTGAATGACGTAAGTGAGTTTAACATTCTTCATAAGGTTGAGATGACCTGACGTCATCTGGATCAGGATGTTAAAATAAGATCAGGATATTAGCAAAGTTAACATCCATGCACTTTAATAGCTAGGTGATGTAAGCATGCTTGGGGCTCTTTGTAGAATTGGAGATGGCATGACGTCATCAGGACATGGATATTTTTGGTCAGGATATTAAGTTAAAATCCAGATGTTATGTAATATCCCTGTACATGACGTCTAACCCACTATGTCTTTCAAATTTGACGTCTGAATATGATCGAAGGTCAAGTTATTAAGTTAATATCTAGATGATATGGTATTGTGAATATCTGGATGACCTGTTGACTAAACTTTAACTGACTATAACTTCCTCATTTTAAATAATTTTAGGGTGCTTCAAAAATCCAATCTGCATAGATTTTCATGTTTTTTCACTTGGAAGGATCCATAATAAGAAATTTGAAGTTTGAAGATCTGACCTATAAGTGAGGTCTGTACATACATAGGATGACACCCTGACATGCATCTGATATTGATTATTTTTACCATAGTACCCAAAAGCACAGAGGAAACAAGCAAACCAAGCAAAAGTTGGGTCCCTATTTTGCTAGGGCAAAATGGGGTGTATTGTGTAACCACACAACAAGACCTAGTCCATATATGAAGATGGGGTTGATATATATTTATATCTGATGCTTGACTAGTAGAATCACTCCATGTGATGTATCATCTTATGAAATTTCTTGTAACTAACATTTATACAATCCACTCAATCTACTCTTGTACACTTTGATTGGTATCTCACCTTGTTGCTAACCTCAGTTCTGAGGTACTTGTAGTATAGTCCAACGGTTATACTCGGCTCTAAACTCATGAGTATAGCCTTGGTCCTTAATGTTGAAATACACCAGACAACTACGAGGGGGGGTGAATTAGTTGTCACAAAAACCTAGCTTCATATGAACATCAAACCATCAACAACTTAATTGCTTATAATTAGATTTAATCATGAAAGCATAAAACCATAAGCTTAATCATAAACATACATCCAACACAACAGACACCAGATTTTTACATGGAAAACCCTAAAAGGAAAAAACCATGGTGGGTGTTAGCCCACAAAAATATACGAGTTATCACAATACAGAAAAATAGAGGCTCACTACCTACGGGGCTCACTGCCCAAATTGCTCACTACAAAGAATGGCTCACCACCAAAGAGGTGAACTAATTAAGTAGCATCTACTCCATGCTAGGATTCAGTTCCATTGAAGCACAATATAACTTCTCTGCTCTGCTCTTTCACATCTTCACACTTATCTCTTCATATTTGCACACTCACACATTTTTCACAACTCTATTACATGCTTTTATACAATTCATCAACCTTGGAATGTACATCAAGGCCGGCATTACATTCATCAACCATTGGAACATTCTCCAAGGTTGGCATTACAAAACATACACAGAAATAGATCTAGACCTAAGATAAGGAAAGATGAAGAGAAGTATGATGAATACGCCGTTCCTTAGCTAGGACTCAAACACAATCCACCACGTCACAACACACTTCTACAATCTTCAATGCATCTCTGCAAATAGCGAAAACAACCAAGTCGGCCAAGACTAGAGTTAACACTAGGTTTTCTAAGAACATTCTTCTTTCACAATCCACACTTCTCTTTACAGACCAATCCAGAAGTAGGAACATGATCAGGAGACATCCACAAGCACATTGTAATCATTAGGAACAACTGCATGATCTCTAACCACTCTATTAAGAAGATTCTTCAAACCGGAGCACAAGAACAACACTGTTAGCTACTATCATAAAAAAAAGATAGCTTGCAGACTACCAAATCATGAAACATTGGAGTTGAAGGCACTTAACATTGTCTCATACTTATCTCTAGAACCATAGATCAAAATACTTCAATGCGGCGGAATGCGGAGCATAAGACTTTCTCCTTGTCTTTGGCAAACATACCAAAAAAGTTGTTTTCACTCTGGTGAACATAACTCACTCAATTCTTCATACCGGAGGCTTAGACTCAGAACATAGCATCTTCAGATGGACTTCTAAATAAATTCTAATCCGTAGACAAAGATATTCATTCTATAGAAAATGCAGAGCATTCTTCTGGACTATTCTTCTGTATGCAATACACTGTTTCCACTGCAACTCATTGTTTCTACCGGAGAGGCTAATTTTTTTAATATCCTCAACATAAAGATTACTTAGATAAGTAAATACAAAGCATCTTACTCATTATAAGTAGACAACAAGATAGGAGCATAGTTGACACCAATGAGAACACAGATATGTTGACATCAATGACAACACTAATTAGGCACATACTTGTAACACTTGATGTGACTATTTTCATGCATAGCTTTCATGATTTGATCTAGATGTTATCTTAGCATTTTATATTGATGTGTTTATGGGAACATTTTGTGATCGTAAGCACATGTCACCTTGGGGGCATGGGCTTTGTGAGAGCTCTTGTTCCCTTGCATGTTTTCTCTCTACCTTAATGTGCTTGATATCAGTAAGCGACATCAACCACCTTAAGGTGGGAGCATATATAATGGTATATGTCTGATCATTTTGGAACTAACGAAGTGAGTTTGTAAGCCCTCTCTGCAAGGCGGGATGTTGTATCTCTTGAGCTAGTGCACATCCTGTTGAACACCCAGAATACTGAGAGGGGGGTGAATTAGTATTCTCTTAAACCATTTACACATCAAACATTCAATCCATTTACCATATACAACTACAATAAAGGAAATTAAGCATAAAACATACAACCACAACTCATAACACATGAACACTAGGATTTTTACATGGAAAACCCAAAAAGAGAAAACCACGATGAGGATTACCTCACAATATATAATAATAAGGAAACCGGTTAAGGTTGATACAATTGGTGTACTCATTATCCAAGAATGCTCACTGTCCTAAAAGAAAGAGATAGAAGAAGTGGCTCACTGCCAGAATTTGAACTGTTATAATTGCATCTAACATATACATGGAGTATAATTCCAATGAGGCTCAAGTTATAAAACAATACTTAGCACACTGTTCTGAAGTACCACACTGCTCTCCTCTATATTTTCTCATCCACAATCTTGTTGCTCTACTTTGCATTCACTCAATTTGCATCCATAGGCACTTATCACATCATATAGATCACAGACATCTCATCCATCCATTAAAACACCGAAAACAATCCTTCATATATATCCACTTCTTTCACAACATCAATTAGGTCGGCCTAATTGAGTGTAACAGGCAAAATATCAAAATATAACCTGTCATCCTCAAATCTTTACACACATGCTTCGCGCCAAGATTCAAACTTTGAAACAAATTGAGATAGGTCATCATGGACCTAAAAAAGCTCCCACTTAACTCCACAAATCTTATTTACCTTCCGCATGACTTCACACTTAATAGGTTGGCTCCACTGGTAAGGCGACAATAGTATGAGCTTTCTGTTAATTCACAAATCAATATGCAGGTCTCCAAAATGCCTAAAACTTGGAATATATGATACAGACATGCATAATCTTATCCCTAGATCTACACAGCAAACCATTTACTTGCAGTAAAATGTGGAGTGACATAATGTGTTACTGGCAGTGTTAATATACTATCAATATAGAGTACGATACTCTGTCAATTCTAACTTTCATTCCAGTGGGCTTCAGCATCTGAAACTTTGTATTCAACTCAATGAATGTGTAGTTAGGGTAAAATTACAAATCAGGGCAAATGAATAAACAACAATGATCAAACCCTAGCAATACACAATGAAGCACAAGACAGCATAAAAATCAAAATAATAAATGTAAATGCAAACCGATCTCTATGCTATGCTCAATTTATCTCCATTGCTCTTCTCCACCTCGCATGAGCATGCAAGATTTTAAAGGATGATTGTTGGAGGAATGTTGGGTGCTCAATCCTGCAGCATAACGATGATATGAGGATGATAGATGGATGATTTGGATAGCAAGATTGAAGAATGATTTTGGCAGAATGAGGATATTTGAAGAATAGAATCCTCTCCCTTTCTCTTCCTAATCTCTTCTCTTTTAGCTTGTAGATGGCTTGATTTATAGAATTGGTTTGGTTCAAATGGATGGCTAGGATCAATTAGGGCTTTAGATGAAATGGATGGATAGGATTAAGTTAGGTTTCCTTGCACATTAAGAAATTGTAGTCAATTGACATGTGGTAAGGAAAGATAAGGCTTAGGTGTGCTTGTGTTGATAAATACTAAAATTAGGTCTCATTAGTTGTGCATGTAAAAGATAAAAGTTGTACTACAACACATGATTAAGGGGAAATGGACAAATGTCAAGGTGAGATGAAAGGTCATGTGACTTAATTCAAATAAAATATTTGAATTAGTTGGGATATAGTTGGAAATTAATTAAATAAATAAAATTTATTTAATTAATTGGAAAGTGGGATTATGCGTGTGAAATTAATTAAATAAATAAATTTATTTAATTAATTGGCTAAGTAGGATAAGGATGGGATTAAAATGGGGATTTTAATTAAATAACTAAAATTTATTTAATTAATAGAATTTAATGGATAAATGGGATTAAGAGTGGGATTTAGAATGGGATTAGGATAGTGTATTTGACTAGGTGTTGCAGGACATGGACAAAGTTGGGACAAATTTGGGTGTCTACATTTTGCCGCTCTTTGAGATGATGTTCGAGATGATGAGATTTATGTCGAGTAACATCATTTCAAAGAAGCTAAGGTATGGATAGAGGAAAAGGATGATGATGGAAAGGATATGATGAGGATAGAAAGGATAGGATGATAATGGAAAGATAGGATGATGATGCCCCCTCGAGAGGTTAGGCGGGTTGGACAAACACGGGTAGGCTCTCGAAAAGAAATGGATTGGCTAAGAAAGAAAGATAAGGGAATAGATAGAAGAAATGAAGATGTGTTATGCTGCAATGAATGTGAGCAACCATGATGTTTGATATAGCACTAGACGTTATGCACCAAGGTATAAGGACCAGGGTGACATTGTGTCTCGTGCCCTAGCAAAATACAACCTTGTCTAACATATGGGGAAGTAAACTTAGAGCATTAAAGTCCTAATGCACAAAAGGTATGATATGACCTTAGATGCAAAGGATAGTGTAAAAAGCTATTCCAACATACACAAGATATGAATATTAGCTGGAATTGATACTCATGTGATACAAATGCAAGTTAAAAATGATAACACACACAAGCAAGCAAGCAAGCATGCACAAATGATTCAAAAACAAACAAGGTATTGCCCCTGTCAAGCTGCAAACCAATGATTGATTGTCGATTGATGATAGTTGAGAGTGTTGTCATTACGGGGAAAGCTATATCCCTAGATCAACACAAGGTTGTTTGTTGAGTTGGTTGGCTAGTTGGCTGATTGATTTAGCTTACAACAAGGCTAGGATTAAGACCATGGATTGCATTTGGATAACTTGGTTTGATTGATTAACTTGATTGGTATAGCTTAATGATAACTTGCATTTGGATCATTGCTTGGAATGATTTGATTTGATGAATGGATGATTAGATGAAGTGATTGAATGTAGATTGATTTGATGAAATGTTGATGATGGGATGATATGTGGTGGATTGAACTTCTTTTAATTTTTTGGAGTGATTGGATTTGGTTTGATTGGATTGGATGTGATTGAGCTGATTTGCTTTGGTGTTGATGCTGATGATTGATAGGATTTGTTTTGATAGTTGGCTTGATTTGCTTTGGTTGTGATGTTTGCTATTGTTGGGTTGATTGTTTTGATGATTGGATTGTTTTGAATGATGATAGTGATGGTGTGATGATTAGAGTGTCCACTCAATCTGAGCATAAGCAAGTGTTCTCAGTGTGCTCAAAGGATGTAAAATAAATAAGGTATTGCCCTTGTCAAGTCATATACCAATAATTGATTGTTTGATTGGTAATGATAGTGTTGTCATTGTGGGGAAAGCTATATCCCTAGATCAACACAAGGTTGTGGGAACGCTATATCCCATTGATGATGATTGATGATGATTGATTGGGCTTATGACAAGATTAGGATCAAAACTTGTTGATTTGATTAGATAATGTTCCTTGATTGATTGGCTTGCTTGATATGGATTAGTGTGACTTAGATTTAAGATCATTACTTAGATTGATTTGATTGATATGATTGGAAGAAGTGATTTATTGAAATGGATGAATGTTATTGATAAGAAGAATTTATGATGATGATTTGATTTTGATTGAATGTTGATGGAGTGGATTGTTTTGGATTGATGATTGAATGGATCTTATTGCTTGGATTTTTTGTTGGATATTTGATTTTTAGGATTTTTTTGACATATTTTGATTTATTTTTGAAGTTTTTGAAACTTTTTGAATGTCAATGGATTTAGAATTGAGTAGCCTTTGTGCTAGATACCAATGACAAGGGAGAAAACCAAGTCTAGGTGCAAAGGATGGATGATAATGGTGGATAGGGTTGGAAGCTTAGGATTATGATTAGGTTGAGGGCTAATTGGATTGGATGGATTAGGATTAGAGGGGGGTGACACATGGGATTTGAATGATGTGGCATGATTTCCCATTATAGGTGGGTACACCTTGTAAACAATTGAGACAAATATTGGGCATTTATTTGTATTATGGCCTTTGGTCCTATGGTATGCACAATAATCATGTTCATCATATGGACTTTCTTCACATGTTTTGACTTGAGGAAGTTCAATGAGTTTTGCTTTAAGCATCCTTTGTAAAACTATCTCAGCCACATCCTTTGGTGAAGGATTAGAATGACATGGTGATGAAGGTAATGGAGGGCTTGGTTATTTGGAAGGTGGAGGGATTAATGGACTAGGAATGGGATCACATGGTGGTGTTGGGATAGGACTAGTTGGCTCATGTGTTGGCATGGGATTAGATGGTGGAGACCACTCTAGATTGGTATCTCCCTTGTCAAAGGTTATTAGATCTTGCATATGATAACTTGGACTCATTTGGTTTATGTACAAGGGACCACTTGGACTTGCATGTGCTTCTTGTTGTGGAGGCCATTGATAGTCTTGGTGGTTGGGTGAAATGGTAGGATATGTAGATGAAAGATCTTGGGATTGATATGAAGTTGATGGCATTTGATCTTGTTGCCAAGGTGGATTTGGGCTTACATGTTCTTGTTGTGATGACACTTGGTTACCTTGTGGATGGGCTTGGTGGTGTGTTGGAATGTTAGAATGAGGAATTGGATAATGTTGATGTGGAGGTTGATATGTTGATGTGGCATTGATATGATGTGTAGATGGATCAGGTTGGTATGAAGTTGAGGTGGGTGACATGTAGGATTGTGGTTGAATTTGTTGAAGTTGAGATGGCATTTGGATTTCTTGTTGTGATATGATTTGTTGTTGATGTTGGTAAATGTGTTGATGTGATGATGATGGAGGGGTTGCATAGGATAATGATTGTTGTGAAATGGATTGATATGGATAAGGGTTGTGATAGGTTGATAAAGGGTTGATATGACATGTGGATGAATTTGGTTGATATGAAGTGGGACAAGTTGATGTAGAATTGATTTGATGTGTGGATGGATTAGATTGGTATGAAGTAGGATAAGTTGATGTGGAATTGATTTGATGTGTGGATGGATTGGGTTTTGGACTTGTCTCATCCTCATAAGTAAAGAGATGGCCTCCTCGAAGTATAAACTTGGTTTTAGGAGGAGAGGCTCCTTTAATTGTGATTTTGGGCTTTGGTTCATTCTCATGATTTGAATTAGGAGGATAGCCACCTTTAATTGTTACCTTGGGTCTTGGTTTATCCTCATGATTTGAATTAGGAAGAGGGGCTCCTCTAATTGTGACCTTAGGTCTTGGTTTATCTTCATGATTTGGATTAGGAGGATAGCCTCCTTGAATTGTGATTATAGGCTTAGGTCTTGTCTTATGCTTATAAGGATAAGCCCCTTGAATTGTCACCTTAGGCTTGGAATTTGTCTCATGATTAGAAGGATAGCCCCCTTGAATGATTGAAGAAAATGGATTGATTAAATGAAGATTGATTAGAAGAAGTTGTTTTAAAATAGATGATAGAAGAAATGATGAAAGGAGAAAGAGGAAAATCATTTGTGCATGAATCTAGGCACTTCCTTCGTACCCCAGACTGCCTACATACCCTGTATCCACAAGCTCAAGGCACTTAACGATGGAAATGAGATGTAGTTTTGATTTGTGTTTTATTGATGAGATGATGAAAATGGATTGATTGGGATTGATCAAGTTATGGATTGATGAAATGTTGATGATGTGATGATATGTGGTGGATTGAGCTACTTTTCATTTGCTGAAGTGATGGGATTTGTTCTGATTGGAGTTGATGTGCTTGAGTTGATGTGCTTTGGTTTTGATCTTTGTTGTTGTTGGGTTTATTGTTTTGATGATTGAATTGTTTTGAATGATGATAGTGATGATGATTAGAGTGTCCACTCAATCTAAGCATAAGCAAGTGTTCTCAGTGTGCTCAAAGGATGTAAAATAAAACAAGGTATTGCCCTTGTCAAGTCATAAACCGATGATTGATTGTTTGATTGATGATAATAGATAGTGTTGTCATTACGGGGAAAGCTATATCCCTAGATCAACACAAGGATGTGGGAATGCTATATCCCATTGAGGATGATTGATTGATGATTGATTTGGCTCATGACAAGATTATGATCAAAAACTTGTTGATTTGATTGGATAATGTTCCTTGATTGATTAGCTTGCTTGATATGGATTTGTGTGACTTAGATTTAAGATCATTGCTTAGATTGATATGATTGATATGATTGGAAGAAGTGATTGATTGAAATGGATTAATGAATGTTATTGATAGGAAGAATTGATGATAATGATGATTTGATTTTGATTGAATGTTGATGGAGTGGATTGTTTTGAATGATGTGATTAGTTTTATTTTTTGGATTTTTTTACATATTTTTTTTATTTTTTATTTTTTGGGATATTTTGATTTTTTTTTTGTTTTTGAAAGTTTTGGGATGTCAATGGATTTACAATTTTAGGTAGCCTTTGTGCTAGATACCAATGACAAGGGAGAAAACCAAGTCTAGGTGCAAAGGATGGATAAAAGGATGGGCTCATAGTAAATGGGATGGCAAGATTATGAGAGTTGGATGGGATGGAAGGTTCATGAGAGTTGGATGGATAGACAAGAGGATGGGCCATATAAGGGATGGATGCTTGCCTCATGATAAATGGATAGGTAGGCTATAGTGGAAAGCTCATGATAAACAGATGGGGATAAGGTATAAGATTGAAACCTCATGATAAGGATAGGCCATAGTGGATGGATCATAAGGGAGCTAGGATGTGATCTTCAAAGGCTATGTTGCATAGGAAGAATAACTTGCCCCATTCTAGGTGGTAATGCGTAGGATTTTTCATGACAACACTTATGACGATAGGATGACAGGATGGATTTTACATGACGCTTATGACGATAGGAGGACATGATGGATTGGTTTGAATGGGATGGATGAATGGTCAATGGATAGGACTTGGTTTGGAAAGAAGGTATGTCAAGAAATATCCAAACATGTTTCAACATTTTTCCCCCATGTCTTCATCAAGATCAAAAGGCGGAAGGATGGATAAATGGGTTTAATAGGATAGGCATGCTTATGTAATGGCTAAGGATGGTAGGATGGTATGGTAATGGTAGGATATGATAGGATGGAAAATGATATAATAAGATAGAGAATTTAGAAATAGATAGGTTGGATGAGACAATGTACCCCCAAGTGTAAGTGACAGAGAAGATCAACCTACACATGACGCTTATTTGCCAGGTTTTCATCATGGTACTTATCCAAGGCACCTGTTTACTAGGTTTTCACCATTGGACGAAGGGGTTTCTTTTTTTTTTGCTAGGATAGCATGACAATTACACATGGCGCCTGTTTGCCAGGTTTCACCATGGTAATGGATAGGAGGGACTCGAGTGTTTAGTGCTATGAATGTTGGTAGTCCCATTGGAGATGGATGTCATCGCATGGACCATGTTGTTATGCTCATAGATGTTGGTAAAGGGATTACATGAAAGGGAGATGGAATAGGTGGATAGTGGATTATGATGTGGAATTATAGTAGGGTAGGCTAGTGGCTTATGGTGTGGATTTATATAGGCTTATGGAATGAAGATGGATGAAAAGTTTATGCCAAAACATGGACCATATGGATAGCATGGGAGAGATATGGAAGATGGGGAGATGTAGTTGTGTGGAGGTGCTACAGAGTGGAAGGGAACCATGACCAACAGTTGCACACACCATGATAAACATTGAAACTTTTGATTAGATGGTGGTGTAAGATGCAATGGAGATGTTTGCTTAGGGGATGGTTGATGAAGTGATTTAAGAACCCACATAGATTTAGTATTTTTAGTGCTTTTGTTTTGCTAGTGGGATTTTTGAAGGGAATGAAAGTTTTGGGTGGAAATAGGCTCTTGGATGGATATAGGTGGTTGGGATTCTTGAGATGTAGAGGAGGATGCCTCATTTGACTTGCTAGCTATTTTCTTAGGAACCCAAATTATTTTGCTTTTGGGATTTGTATTTGGAGGTAAGGGTTTAGATGGCTACTTAGATGAACTTTGCTTTGAGTTTGATTCTTTATGTCCTAAGGTATGAAGACCTTTCAGATTTTTGGTAGGATTGTTAGCTTTATAAGTAGAGGCATCAAAATTTTTACTTTTGAATCCCATGGGGTGGGTGGAGTGGATGGAATGAATGGAAGCTTTATGTTTAGACAATATGTGCATTTGTTGGCCATGATTAGGGGTGTAAGGATACTTATGAATGATAGGTATGTTAGGTGTTGAAAGCAATGGTGGCAAGGTGGATGTAGGGATATTTGGATTTGGTAAAAGTGGAGGCAAAGTGGATGGTAGAAGGTGTACGGTCACATGCTTTTGACATTTATAGGATGATGGAGGTGAAATGGCTACATATGTTTTGGGTAGATGATGGGGGGTGCGATGGAAAGTAGTAGGTTTAGGATGCACGAAGGGATTACCAACATCATGGCCTTGTTTACTTTGGGGTGTGTATCCAAGGCCATATGAGCATGGAGGGATCTTGTCATGAATTGGCTCCAAAATAACTTGTTCATAAAGACCTAGACCTTTGCCTTGGTAGCTCATGTTTTGGAGGATACGATTGACTATGGGACTAGATGTGCTTTGGGAACTAGACTTGAGTTCCTAATTGGATGGAGAAGATGAAGTAGAAGACAAAGGTTGTTGTTGTCCTAAAGAAGAACACTCATGGATGAGGGTGGTAAGACCTATATGTTAGGGTAAAATTGCAAATCAGGGCAAATGAATAAACAGCAATGATAAAAACCCTAGCAATGCACAATGAAGCACAAGACAACATGAAAATCAAAATAACAAATGTAAATACAAACTAATCTCCATGCTATGCTTGATTTATCTCCATTGCTCTTCTCCACCTCGCATGAGCATGCAAGATTTTGAAGGATTATTGTTGGAGGAATGTTGGGTGCTCACTTCTGCAGCATAACATTAAGATGAAGATGCCAGAATGAATAATAGATGAAGGATGCAAAGGCTCTAATGATATTTCGATAGCATGTGGACACTTGAGGATCAATGCATCTTAGAAAATTTGACAGAATAATGGTGCTTGAGGCTCAATGCATGCTAATGGCTTGTGAGGGGTTTGATTTATAGGAAAGGCTTGGTTCCAATGGACGGCTGAGATTAAAAAGCTAATTGATTGATGTGGACAGCTAGGATTGATTCGGTTATCCCACTCTTCAAGGGAGTTGTAGTTATTTGACAAGTGTCAAGGAGAATAGGGCTCATGTGTGTACATAAAAAGTACTACATATAAAAGATATTAAATAAAAGGCTATAGTACCACTTATCTTTTTAAATGAAAGAGGCACACATGTTAGCTAAATGATAAGATAAATTAATTAAATAAATACAATTTATTTAATTAATTGGAAAGTCGGCTTATGATGATAACTTAATTCAAATAAAATATTTGAATTAGTTGGGATATGAGTTGGATATTAATTAAATAAATAAAATTTATTTAATTAATTGGATAGTGGGATTAGGAATGTGAAATTAATTAAATAAATAAATTTATTTAATTAATTGGCTAAGTGGGATTATGAATGTGAAATTAATTAAATAAATAAAATTTATTTAATTAATTGGCTAAGTGGGATAAGTATGGGATTAAGATGGGATTTTAATTAAATAAATAAAATTTATTTAATTAATTGGCTAATGGATAAATGGGATTAAGAGTGGGATTTGGGACAAAATGCTACATGATGTCTAAGTGATGTTTTTGACTGGTTGTTGCGAGACATGGACAAATTTGGGACAATTTTGGGTGTCTACATTTTGCCCCTCTTTGAGATGATGTTCGAGATGATAAGCTTTATGTCGAGTAACATCATTTCAAAGAAGCTAAGGTATGGATAGAGGAAAATGATATGGGATGAAATGGGATGATAAGATGATAATGATAGAAATGATAGGTTGGTGATGCCCCCTCGAGAGGATAGGTGGGTTGGACAAACACAGGTATGCTCTCGAAAAGAAATGGCTTGGCTACAATTGAAGCTTTTGATTGGATGGTGGTGTAGAAAGCAATGGGGATGTTTTCTTAGGAGATGGCTGATGAAGTGATTTAGGAACCCACATAGATTTAGTATTTTTAGTGTTTTTGTTTTGCTTGTGGGATTTTTGAAGGGAATGGAAGTTTTGGACGGAAGTAGGCTTTTGGATGGAGATAGGTGATTGTGGTTCTTGAGATGTGGATGAGGATGCCTCATTTGACTTGCCAGCTATTTGCTTAGGAACCCAAACCATATTGCTTTTGGGCTTTACTTTTGGAGGTATGGGCTTAGATGGCTGCTTAGATGAACTTTGCCTTGATTTTGATTCGTTATGTCCTAAGGTATGAAGACCTTTCAGATTTTTAGCTTTATAGGTAGAGGCATCAAATTTTTTGCTTTCGAATCCCATGGGGTGGGTGGAGTGGATGGAATGATTGGAAGCTTTATGCTTAGATAATGTGTGCTTTTGTTGGTCATGATTAGGATTGTAAGGATGCTTATGGATAAGTGGATAATTAGGTGTTGGTAACAATGGAGGCAAAGTGGATGGAGGGATATTAGGAGTTGGAAGGAGTGGAGGTAAAGTGGATGGCGGATGGTGTAAGGTCACATGCTTTTGACATTTATAGGATGATAGAGATGGAATGGTAACATATGTTTTAGGTAGATGATGGGGGGTGTAATGGAAAGTGGTAGGTTTAGGATGCATGAAGGGATTACCAACATCTTGGCCTTGTTTACCTTGGGGTGTGTATCCAAGGCCATATGAGCATGGAGGAACTTTGACATGGTTTGGCTCCAAAATACCTTGTTCATAAAGGCCTAGGCCTTTGCCTTGGTAGTTCATGTTTTGGAGGATGCGATTGACTACAGGACTAGATGTGTTTTGGATACTAGACTTGAGCTCTTTATTGGATGGAGAAGGTGAAGTGGATAAAGGTTGTTGTTGTCCTAAGGAAGAACACTCATGTATAAGGGTGGATAGACCAATAGGATATGATGGATTTGAAATGGGATCGATGATGGATGGGTATGGAGGATCACTAGGATCTTGATTATGTTCATTTAGATCCAAGCTATTTGTTTGATCTTCTATGTTGGCTTGGGGGACATATGTCTCATCATGACAAGTGGATGTTTGCTCATTATGGATAGGGCTAGATGGCATATGACTAGGAGCAATTTGGATATCTTGCTCATGGATAGATATAGGATTATGGATAGGATCAAGGTGCTCATGGATAGCTTCTTCATAGGTATCATCTTGATCATAAAGAAGGTAAATGTTATGGATAGGTTGAATGGAAGTGTTTTGATCTTGAGTTGGACTAGGGCTTAATGTTTCCACATGCTCAGGATTAAACCTTTGACATACCTCTTGGATTGCTTGAATGGAATTGGAAGGCTCTTGGATAGGCTCTTGGTCAACAACATGAGAATATGATGACTCTTGACTTGGATTAATGATAGGAGACTCTTGAATAGGCTTGGTGGCTTGTATGTCACATGATGGGCTTGAAGGGCTAGGTATGTTAATGGAAGGCTCGTGGATAGGCTCAAGGATAGGTAGACCACATGATGGGATTATAGGCTTGGACATGACCTTTGGAAGTTCTTGGGTAGGCTTATGAATGGGTGTTTGACATGGAGGTAGTTTATTCCTAACTAGTAGCCAATGGATCACATCCTTTGCAAGTGTATGAGTGGATGGGAAATATAATGGAGGGACAATAATAGAGGATGATGTTGTAAGCGTAGGACTAGGATTTTGATTGGATGGAAGGATAATGCAGTTTGATGGATTAGGATGTGGACTAGATGGGTGTGACACATGGGATTGGGATGATTTGGCATGATTTCTTATTGTAGGTAGGTACACCTTATAAACAATTGGCACAAATATTGGGCATTGATTTGTATTATGGCCTTTGGTCCTATGGTATGCATAATAATCATGTTCATCATATGGACTTTCTTCACATTGTTTGACTTCGGGAAGTTCAATGAGTTTTGCTTCAAGCATCCTTTGTAAAACTATCTCAGCCGCATCCTTTGGTGAAGGATTAGAATGACATGGTGATGAAGGTAATGGAGGGCTTGGTGGTTTGGAAGGTAGAGGGATTAATGGACTAGGAATGGGATCACATGATGGTGTTGGGATAGGACTTGTTGGCTCATGTGTTGGCATGTGATTAGATGATGAAGGCCACTCTAGATCGGTGTCTCCCTTGTCAAAGGTAATTAAGTCTTGCATAGGATAACTTGGACTCATTTGATTTATGTACAAGGGGCCATTGGGATTTCGATATGATTCTTGTTGGAAAGGTGGACTTAGGTCTATCAACGGTGCTTGGTGGTCTTGTTGAAAAGGTGTACTTGGACTTACTTGATTTATGTACAAAGAGCCATCGGGACTTAGATGTTGTTCTTGTGATATCACTTGATTGCTTTGTGGATGGGCTTGGTAGTGCATTGGCACGGTGGCATGAGGGATTGGATAAGCTTGAGGTAGATATTCATAGGTTGATGTGGCATTGATTTGGTGGATAGGTAGATTAAGTTGATAGGAAGTGGATGGATATGACATGTGACTAGATGGATTAGGTTGATAGGAGGTGAATGGATATGACATGTGGCTATGAGGTGGATTAGGTTGGTATGAAGTGGACGGATATGGCATGTGGCTATGAGGTGGATTAGGTTGGTAGTGAATGGATAAGGATTGTTATGCTTGTTGAGCTTGACTAGTGGCTAAAAGGTGTTGGACTTGGGCTACGAAGTGTTGCAGTTGAGGTGATTGGCTTGCGTGAGGTTGAGCTCTTTGGAGGAAGAATTGTAATATTTCAATGGCATCTTGGTTTAGGGGTTGTGATCCTTGATAAAGATTTTGGAGGAATCTTTAGAATTTGATTGTTGGGTCTTCTAGTGTAGACATGTTGTCACCAAGTGTTTGTCTTAAGTCCTTTTAGCAAGTGCTTGTTTAGGGATTTAGATGATGATGTGGCTTGTTTGGATGATTTGGCTATGTTTGAGATGAAAGTGATTGGGTTTGAATGTTATTGGAAGAATGTGTAGGATGACTTGTCTTTATGTGTTTGGGTGTTTAGAGCTTGATGTGGCAATATTCAAACAAATGATTATGCATATACACACATGAATCACTCACGCAAGACACATAAGCAAGTTTTAGTTTGGAATAATGTGATGATGGTTAAGCAAGCATGTGAAGACACTTCAACAAGTCCTATTCAAGGCAAGGCCATTATCACAAGGAGGTTCTAGTGAAAATCTGGGGGACCGGCACCCCACGAGCATCGAGCAAGTCACTTAAGACTTTAACTAACCCTACTAAAAGTTTTAATATACACAAAGATACACCTCCTTTCAAGTTAGCACTGTATGGTGAGCGCTAATACCGGTTAGACTTGGCTTTCGCCTTATCCTCTGATTTTTATAGCAGACCAGATGAAAGTACCGCTTGAGGTCGTTCCCTTGGGGTGGATACCAAGGTAGGCCTCTCTAAGGCTAAACAAAAGTAACACAAGTAATATTTTTGATCTCCAAGTTCGTGTTGGGACGCAAGGAGAGAGCATACATATTTACTTGGTCACACTCACATGGGGTTCATTAACCTTAGAAATTTAATGTGTGGAAGACAATGCAAGCACTTGTTTATTTTAAAGCCCAAATCTAAATGTGATGAAAGACAATGGTTTGTTTTAGCCCAATTTTTTGATGTGAATTTGCAAACAATTGTTCGTTTTATGCCCAAAATCTAAATGTGTTTGCAAACAATGATTAGAAGATGAGAAATGAAATGATTGCACCTGGTTAATTTGCTATCCAAATTGCTATAGATGTTGATGTCAATGTTGCTCCAGCTCCTTATGATCACCTACAACATAAAAAAAATGATATTATAATGCAGGCATTAAAAATAGGCTCATCAAGCAAGGAAAATTGTAATTTTAGATGCATAGCCGAATTAGATTTGATTATTTCGATATATTTTTGGTTTGAAAATTAAAAAACCAAAGAAGAGACCCCTATTAATTTTTAGAGAGCTTTCTGAAAATGTAAAGAAATCAGAAAAATTCCCTGTTTTGCGCCCAAAAATGTGGATTTATGAAAATAGTACAGTCGGCAAAGATCTAATTATTTTGCACTATAAACGACCTCTAAATTAAATCTGTAAAACATAGACCCCCATTAGGATTTCAAGAGATTTCTAGAAATATAAAAATTTCTAAAAAATTCATTTATTTGTGCCCAGAATTACGATTTTATGAAAAAACATAAAAACATGATAAATCCCGCAAAAATCATGATAAACCCAAAAAAATTTTACTGTAACTTCCTTATATCATGGACAAACTTTTGCTAATATATTGTAGAAAAATTCATAGACGTTTGAAAGATATGATGAAATCTTTAAAACCTAGGGTTTTGTCCAAAAGTAGCAGATCTGCAACAAAAAGTTAATTAAACCTGTAAAACTCAACAATGGGGGTTATATGAATGCAAATTTTTAATACAAAAACCTGCAAAAAAGATCAAGCGAAGTGAGTCCCACCGAGCATGCCAAATGTAGTTAGGGTAAAATTGCAAATCAGGGCAAATGAATAAACAGCAATGATAAAAACCCTAGCAATGCACAATGAAGCACAAGACAACATGAAAATCAAAATAACAAATGTAAAGACAAACCAATCTCCACGCTATGCTTGATTTATCTCCATTGCTCTTCTCCACCTTGCATGAGCATGCAAGATTTTGAAGGATTATTGTTGGAGGAATGTTGGGTGCTCACTTCTGCAACATAACATTAAGATGAAGATGCCAGAATGAATAATAGATGAAGGATGCAAAAGCTCTAATGATATTTTGACAGCATGTGGACACTTGAGGATCAATGCATCTTAGAAAATTTGACAGAATAATGGTGCTTGAGGCTCAATGCATGCTAATGGCTTGTGAGGGGTTTGATTTATAGGAAAGGCTTGGTTCCAATGGACGGCTGAGATTAAAAAGCTAATTGATTGATGTGGATGGCTAGGATTGATTCAGTTATCCCACTCTTCAAGGGAGTTGTAGTCATTTGACAAGTGTCAAGGAGAATAGGGCTCATGTGTGCTTGTGTATATAAAAAGTACTACATATAAAAGATATTAAATAAAAGGCTATAGTACCACTTATCTTTTTAAATGAAAGAGGCACACATGTCAGCTAAATGATAAGATAAATTAATTAAATAAATACAATTTATTTAATTAATTAGAAAGTCGGCTTATGATGATAACTTAATTCAAATAAAATATTTGAATTAGTTGAGATATGAGTTAGATATTAATTAAATAAATAAAATTTATTTAATTAATTAGATAGTGGGATTAGGAATGTAAAATTAATTAAATAAATAAATTTATTTAATTAATTGGCTAAGTGGGATTATGAATGTGAAATTAATTAAATAAATAAAATTTATTTAATTAATTGGCTAATGGATAAATGGGATTAAGAGTGGGATTTGGGACAAAATGCTACATGATGTCTAAGTGATGTTTTTGACTAGTTGTTGCGAGACATGGACAAATTTGGGACAATTTTGGGTGTCTACAAGACCAATTGGACATGATGGTGGACTTGAAGTGGAATCAATGGTGGATGTGGAAGGAGGATCATTAGGATCTTGATTAGCATTGTGTTCACTAAGATCCAAGTTTTTTGTTTGATTTTTTATCCTTACTTGGGGGACAAGTGTCTCATCATGACAAGTGGATGTTTGCTCATTATGGATAGGGCTAGATGGCGAATGACTAGGAGCAATGTGGATATCTTGCTCATTGATGGATATAAGATTATGGATAGGATCAAGGTGCTCATGGATAACTTCTTCATAGGTATCATCTTGATCATAAAGAAGGTAAATGTTATGGATGGGTTGCATGAAAGTGTATTGATCTTGAGTTGGACTAGGGCTTAATATTTCCACATGCTTGGGCTTTATTTGGCTTAAGTGTAGGATGAATTGTTTATGTGTTTGGTGTTTATAGCGTGATTTGGCAATGTTCAAACAAATGATTATGCATATACACACATGAATCACTCACGCAAGACATAGAAGCAATTGTTGACTTTGAAAATGAAATGTGATGATTATGCAAGCACACATGGAAGACACATCAACAAGCCTAATATCTAGTTTGAAATAGGGTATGGCCAATTAGGTTTTGGGCTATGTTTACATGAGGTTGACTAGGAATTTGAAAGAGAAATCCTGCCACACAGCTAGGAGAAAGGGGTAACCCACCCTTCACCTTCACTTCCCAAAGGTATAAAGTTCTTTAGGGCTTAGCCAAGAGTGACAAGATTTTAACTCTCAATGAGGGTGTCTTTCGATTCAGCCTTGATTGAGGTCGTCCCTTGGAGTGGTGTGTCTCCAAGCAGGCCTCCTAGATAGGATTTACAAAAGCAAACCAAGTGAGCTGCACTTGATTCACACTCGCAGTTGTTAATTGACCCTTTAGAAATGAGATGTGTGGAAGACAATTCAAGCATTTGTTCTTTTTAAATCTAAATTCAAATGTGATGGAAGATAATGGTTCATTTTAAGCCCAATTTCTTGATGATGTGATAGCAAGCAAGTTGTTCGTTTTATGCCCAAAGTCCATATGTGTGATCAAACAATGATTAGAGATGGGAGATTAGAATGAGTGCACCTCATAAAAATTGCTTTCCAAGTTATTGTTATGATTGATCCAAACGTTGCTCCAGCTCCTTTGATTCACCTACAAGTCACCAATTCCAAAAAGAAACAAGTAAACTTGCATAGAAGAAAGCGATGTGAAAAAGATGAAAGTTAAAAATTTCTAATTAAAATGACATGATACAACAGAATGGATTACATAAATAGAAAATTTAGAAAATTTCATGCACTTTTAAAAAAAATTCATTGAAAAAGGATCAAAATTGCAAATGTTATGCCCATTTGAAGTTTTCGATGAAAGAGTGTTCAGATTGAAAAATAAACCCTACAAAAAATCAGCAAATAATGTCATCCAACAGTAAAATAGATATGGCCATGAGATCCCTTATGATTTTTTAATCAATATAAAAAAAAATTTGCTCAAATTGGACTCCATATGCAAAAGTTATGTCATAAACTAGGGTTTGAAAAAAATATTTTTTTGACAAAAAATCCATTTGCACCATAGATCTGAAAAATAATGATATAGAAAAATCAATTTAAATATTTCTAACCACCTGCAAAAAACAGAATGTGATTTGGTTAGCTAGATTGGAAGATATGATTTTTTTTTTCTAAAAGTCGCGCGTCAAATTTTTTTGAAAAATTAGAATCGCAGGGTCAACTTCAAATTGTCATAACTCTTTGAATACTAAGCCAAATTTTTAATGTAACCACTTTTTGGAAAGCTCTCAAAGTCCTTTTTCCAACGAGTCTAAGATCTTTTTTTTCTAGGACCTGTGTAAAACAAAAAAAACTCTCTACAACAGATTTGGTCATAAATAAAAAAAATCAGCAAAAAGTCACGCGTCAAAAATGTCTGAAAAATTAGAATCGCAGGGTCAACTTCAAATCGTCATAACTCTTTGAATACTGAGCCAATTCTTTAATGTAACCACTTTTCAGAAAGCTCTCGACGTCCTCTTTCCAACGAATCTAAGATCTCCTTTTTGCAGGACCTGTGTAAAACAAAAAACCCTCTGCAACAAATCTGGTCCTAAATAAAAAAATCAGCAATATAAAATATCTTCAACCTACAAATCAAAGCACATAAACCTGCAAAGCGAGGGTTAGTCCCACCGAGTGTGCCAAATGTAGTTAGGGTAAAATTGCAAATCAGGGCAAATGAATAAACAACAATGACCAAACCCTAGCAATGCACAATGAAGCACAAGACAACATGAAAATCAAAATAATAAATGTAAATGCAAACTGATCTCCATGTTATGCTCGATTTATCTCCATTGCTCTTCTCCACCTCGCATGAGCATGCAAGATTTTGAAGGATGATTGTTGAAGGAATGTTGGTTGCTCACTCCTGCAGCATAACGATAATATGAGAATGATAGATGGATGATTTGGATAGCAAGATTGAAGAATGATTTTGGCAAAATGAGGATATTTGAATAATAGATCCCTCTCCCTTTCTCTTCCTAATCTCTTCTCTTTTGGCTTGTAGATGGCTTGATTTATAGAATTGGTTTGGTTCAAATGGATGGCTAGGATCAATTATGGTTTTAGATGAAATGGATGGATAGGATTAAGTTAGGTTTCCTTGCACATTAAGAAATTGTAGTCAATTGACATGTGGCAAGGAAAGATAAGGCTTAGGTGTGCTTGTATAGATAAATACTAAAATTAGGTCCCATTAGTTGTGCATGTGAAAGATAAAAGTTGTACTACAACACATGATTAAGGGGAAATGGACAAATGTCAAGGTGAGATGAAAGGTCATGTGACTTAATTCAAATAAAATATTTGAATTAGTTGGGATATAGTTGGAATTTAATTAAATAAATAAGATTTATTTAATTAATTTGAAAGATGAATAGGACAGGATAAGATATGATGTGGAAATTAATTAATTAAATAAAATTTATTTAATTAATTGGAAAGTAGGATTATGCATGTGAAATTAATTAATTAAATAAATTTATTTAATTAGTTGGCTAAGTAGGATAAGGATGGGATTAAGATGGGGATTTTAATTAAATAAATAAAATTTATTTAATTAATGGGATTTAATGGATAAATGGGATTAAGAGTGGGATTTAGAATGGGATTAGGATAGTGTATTTGACTAGGTGTTGCAGGACATGGACAAAGTTGGGACAAATTTGGGTGTCTATAGAATGTTTACCAACAATACCTTACAACCGTGGAGAGATATGTTACATGGCGGAGGAATGTGAACCAAATTACCTGTACTATGTAACTTAGAAATATCAAAGTTGACACAGCCAAATTTCATCACAAGTTCTTTACTAGATCAAACCTTCTTGCAAGTTGATCCTCTAGTAGAGGATCAAACCCTCTTGTAAAATTATCAATCAAACTAATCTGCACAATTGTCTCCTTATGCCTGGTTATCACTTTTTGAATTACTATACCTTTATCCTTTGTTGTCACTATCTCTATCATTTGATGTTACTGACTTTAACCTTTGTTGCTATTCTCTGGACCACTTTATCTTTTCCCCTTGTGTCCATCAATGACAGCACTATAATCTTTGTTGCCATTAATGACAACATTGCTTACCATCATTCTTATCATTCTCTACACCATCATGCTTATGTTACCAACAATCTCCTTGTTGTAAGTATGTGCTAACTAGTGTTGTCATTCATGTCAACATGTTTATGTTGTCATTGGTGTTGACTGTATCTTCTGATATTGTTGTTTGTTGATTAATTGAGTTGTCATGTTAAGAACATTGTCTGAGTATTTTGATCCACATTTCCTCTGTGTTGAAAATCAGAGTATGAGATTTGAATATTATTTAGAGAAGTGTTTGAATATGCTAAATTTAGAATTTTGTGGTTCGAATCATTGTGCAAAAAAAGTTCTATTCACCAATTCGAAGACTGTGCCTAGCAATGTTTGCAGAGTGACAGGGAGAAAATATTTTTCTCTGCATTTTTGTTATATGGAGCCTAATCAAACTCAGAAGTTAAATTCACCCCACTTTTATCGACGCGGTTTCCCCCCAAATTCCTATGGGATCAAGGGGTAGTGCCCCTTGCGGGGGTTTGGGGGTAGCACCCCCAAGACGAGGTCAAGGGGTAGCGCCCCTTGTGCGGTCTAGGGGCAGCGCCCCCATGGGGGCCTGGAGGCAACACCCCGGAAACTCACACAATTTTTTATTATTTTATTAAGGCGTCAGGAATTATTTTTCATTGGCTGACATAAAAAAACCCTTATTTTTGTAACCAACAAAAGTCATGTTAAAAATGGCTAAGCATTAGGGTTTTTGTTGATGTATTGTAGCATTTGTAGCGGTATTGAGTTGTAGGGATTGTTGGTTGTAATTAGTTTGATTTACTAGATAATAATATTGGACTCTCTGTTGGTGGATGTAGCCCGAGTTTGGGTAAACCACGTTAAAACTTGTCTCTCGTTGTTATTATTTCTGTGTATTTCCATTCCTCTATTTAATCTTTATTTGCATTTAATTGATATCTTCTGTCAGCTAACCCTAACATGCATTTCTCCGCAGTTTGGATTTTGGTCTTGCGATTCTGGACTTAAGTTTATAAAGTCCTTAGCTATCTTCATTCCAAAGTATTTGTGATTTGGTTCTCTGGAAAGCAAGTTATTGATTAGTAGAGCTTGACATTTTTTGTTGTGAAGCAGTCTGTGATATCTCTTCAAGTGATATTTGTTGTCTTCAAGTGAGATCTGTTGCAGTTGGATTTGTCAACTCCCAAGTGATTCTGTGATGTTTGTGGATGTCTCTAGAATGTACTGAAGGTATGTTCTTAATCTGCAAGCTATAATGAAGTTCTTGAAAGCATGTATATAAGTATTCTTGATGTTTGCACTAGTTCTGGCCGACATGGCTATTTACACTTGTTGCAGAGGTGATTTATGGATTGTGGAAGCATGTTGAAGCATGTAAGGATGTGTTTCGATCTAAGATAAGTTGTGAAGTGCTCTTCCTTCATTCATTTGCTCTGCAAGTTTGTTTAGGTATAGACCTAATTTGAATTATGTATGTATGCCTACCTTGGAGATAGTTCCAATGGTTGTAAATTGTATTGCTGGCCTTGATGTATGTTCCAAGGTTGATGATTAGTATAAATATATGAAATGAGTTTGTGAGTGAGGTGAGAGAGTGTGAAGATGCGAAGATAAAGTGTGTATTGTAAAGGTAGAGTAGAGGAGATATATTATGATTCAATGGAACTGAACTCAAGCATGTTGTAGATGCTACTATATCAGTTCATGGTAGTGAGCCACCCATCTAGGAAGTGAGCCACCCCTTAGTAGTGATCCTTTTTGCAATGAGCATTCTTTTGGGTAGTAAGACCCTAAGGTAGTGAGCCTCTTTTATTATTCGGTATTGTTACTACATTATATTGTGAGCTAACACTCACCGTGGTTTTCCCTTTTAGGGTTTTCCACATAAAAAATTAGTGTTCATGTGTGTATGGTGTTGATGTGTTTATGTTTTGATTCTTCTATTCATGTTTAATCTTCATAATAGATTAATGAGTTAAAGCAAGTGAATGTGAATGTGATTAAGTTTAAAAGGTTTTTGATACAACTGATTCACCCCCCCTCTCATTTGTCTTGTGCCTTCAACAATTGGTATCAGAGTGAGGTTCCTTGGAAGAAAGCCTAACAGCTTAAGGTAGATCTAGGATGGCACACAAGAAAGATATTCCTCAGTTTGATGGTTCTAACTATGCCTACTGGAAGGTACAAATGCAAATTTATCTTATTTCTATTAGTTATAATGTTTGGAAGATGGTCAAAGATAAATACACAGTACCTAAAGGTGGTCTATAGTCTGATGAAGAGATTAAGGATTTTGAGACTAATCACAAAGCTAAAAATTCTCTATTAAATGCCCTATCTAACACTAAAATGGTGAAAGTTGTGGATCTAGAAACTGCTCATTATCAGATTTGAGACAAATTGAAGAACATCTATGAAGGTGATGAATTTGTTAAGAAGGCTAAGTTGTAGAACTTGAAGACCACATATGAACATATAGAAGATTGATGAATTTGTCAGCAACATCAAGGGTCTTGGTGGAAAGTTAGAGGATGTGGATGTTGTAGATAAGATACTTAGAACTCTTCCCAAATCTTATAGTCACAAGGTATTTGCCATTAAAGAATTGTTTGATATGGGCAATCTTTCAAAAGATCAATTGTTTGGTAAACTGACTTCTTTTGAGATGAGAGAGTTTGTTACTACTGATGGTCCTATGAAAACTGAGACTTCTTTTAAGGCCAAGGAAGAAAAGTCTGCTAGATTAGATAAATATGTTGTGGAATCAGATGAAGAAAATTTTGAAGAGGTTGAGGCAAAATTTGCAAGCAAAATGAAAAGAGGTAGTAGAGGAAAGTTCAAAGGTAAGTTACCTTTCAAATGTTTCAATTGTGGTAAAATTGGTCACTATGCTTCAAGATGTCCTGACAGAGCTTTGAAGATCAAAAATAATGAAAGTAAAGGAAAGATGGTAAGAAATAGTTACTATGTTAGATATGATGATGGTGTAATTGATGATGAACCTGATTCTGATGATGGTAATACTAGTGAATGCTTGTTTATTGTACTTAGAGAAGAACATGTTTCTACTAATCTTGCAAGCTATGTGAAGGAAGGAATTCTAGGAGAGTTGTCTACATTTCATGCTGAAAAGGAAGATGAATGGATCATTGACAATGGATGTTCAAATCACATGATAGGAGATAAGAGTAAGTTTGATAAGTTTGAAAAATATGATGGAGGACTAGTTAGGTTTGGTGATGATGCAGCTGGTAAGATTTGTGGAAAAGGATCAATTACTTTTGATGACAAGCATATTATAGATGATGTTCTTTATGTCAAAGGCTTAAAGCATAATCTTTGAAGCATTGGACAAATGTGTGACAAAGGGAATAATTTAGTGTTTAAGGACAATGGGTGTGAGATAAGGAAAAGCTCCATAACTTTTATTGCTGCTAGTAAGAAGACTCATGGTAATGTTTATCATTTGAAGGGTACTAATAATTGTTATTTCTTGGCTCAGACAAATAAAAGTTGGTTATTGCATAGTAGAATGTGTCACACTAACTTTGACAATTTAGTGAGAATAAGCACAGTACAAGTAGTGAGAGACTTTGCCTAAGATTTTTAAGCTTTCCAATGCTATGTGAAAAGAATGTCAGTTTGGGAAGATGACAAAGACTACTTTCAAGAGAAAAGAACAATTCTCTACCAGTTTTTTGGA
Organism: Cunninghamia lanceolata; assembly: GCA_027924645.1. Classification (NCBI taxonomy): domain Eukaryota; kingdom Viridiplantae; phylum Streptophyta; class Pinopsida; order Cupressales; family Cupressaceae; genus Cunninghamia; species Cunninghamia lanceolata. Next base: position 1,110,275 of record BSBN01000937.1, on the reverse strand, counting down.
GTTGGTGCATATAGACTTTTGTGGCCCTACAAGAATAAGAAGTCTACAAGGTGATAGGAATTTCATGCTTTTTATTGATGATTATTCAAGAATGACTTGGGTTAGCTTTCTTAAAGAAAAATCAGAAGCCCTAGACAAGTTTAAGGCATTTAAAGCAATGGTTGAAAATAAGATAGATTTGAGAATCAAGTGTTTGAGATCTGATAGAGGTGGTGAGTTTACTTCAAATGAGTTTAATGCTTTCTGTGAAGAACATGGAATAAAGAAACACTTGTCTGCTTCCTGAACTCCTCAACAAAATGGAGTGGTTGAAAGAAAGAATAGAACTATTCAAGAATTTGCTAGAACAATGATCAAGGAAGTAGACCCACTAGAAGTATATTGGAAAGAAGAAATACACACTATTGTCTACATTCAAAATAGAGTGCTAGTCAGAGCAAAATAAACAAAGACACCTTATGAGTTGTGGTATGGAACAACTCCTACTGTCAAATATGTCAAAGTTTTTGGAAGTAAATGTTACATCAGAAGAGATGAAGAATTAGGAAAATTTGATGCTAGATGTGATGAAGGCATATTCCTTAGATACTCTACTAAGAGCAAGACTTACCGGTGCTATAAAAAAGACTGAGAAAAATCATTGAAAGTGCAAATGTTAAAGTAGATGAAGATATCCAGTTAGATGGATCTACTGATACAAAAAAGGTTGAAAAAGAAAAGAAAAGGAAGTTCAGACTGAAATGCAAGGTGCTCTTGAAGAAGAAGAAGTTCAAGTTGAAGTTTGGGAAAGCATTCCTAAAACCCCAGGGTATGTGCAAAGAGATCACTCTAAAGATCAGATTATTGGTGACAAAGGAAAGGTGTATTGACAAGAAGAAGAGTTGCAAAAGATCAAGTAAATCTCTGTTTACTCTCAAAGGTGGAACCTAAAACAATAAAGGAAGCATGCAATGATGAATATTGGGTCAAAGCAATGGAAGAAGAACTAATGCAGATTGAGAAGAACAAGACTTGGGAACTTGTCCCTAGACCTGCAGACGAGAATGTGATTGGAACAAAGTGGGTATTCTAGAACAAACTAAATGAAGTTGGAGAAGTTGTGAGAAATAAGGGAAGACTTGTGTGTAAAGGCTACTCACAAGTGGAAGGAATAGATTATGAAGAGACCTTTGCTCCAGTGGCAAGAATGGAAGCTATCAGATTGTTTTTGGCATTTGTAGCACATAAAAATTTCAAGGTATACCAAATGGATGTGAAGTCTACTTTCCTAAATGGTGAGTTAGAAGAAGAAATCTATATAGAGCAACCGAATGGATTCCAACTATCAGACAAACCAAATATGGTATGTAAATTGAAGAAGGCTTTGTATGGATTGAAGCAAGCTCCCAGAGCTTGGTATGCAAGACTGGATAAGTACCTATTTCAGCAAGGATTCAGTAAAGGATCCATAGATAGTAACTTATACACCAAAACAAGTGGAGACCAAATTCTGATTGTTGAGATCTATGTTGATGACATCATATTCGGTGGAAATGAAGGTATGTGTAAGAAGTTTGTAGATGAGATGCAAAAAGAGTTTGAAATGTCTATGTATGGTGAAATGAACTTCTTCCTTGGACTGCAAATCATTCAAACTAGTAAAGGTATTTTCATTTCTCAATCCAAGTATGTTAAAGAGTTGTTGAAGAAGTTTGGAATGGAGGATTCTAAATCAGTATGTACCCCTATGATTACTAGTCACAAGTTGAGTAAGAATGATGAGTCTCCTAAGATTGACCAGAGAAAGTATAGATCAATGATTGGAGGACTGCTTTATCTAACCTCTAGACCAGATATCATGCATGTAGTCTATCTTATGGCTAGATTTCAATCAGATCCCAGAGAACCACATGTTGTGGCAGTAAAGAGGATATTCAGGTATTTGAAGGGCACTTTTGATCATGGCTTGTGGTATCCTAAGAACAATGATTTTTCCTTAAGTGCCTATACAGATGTAGATTGGGCCGGATGTGTTGATGACAGAAAAAGCATAAGTGGAGGTACATTCTTCCTTAGAGATAAGGTAGTGTCCTGGCATAGCAAGAAACAAGAATCAGTTTCCTTGTCTACTATAGAGGTAGAATATATTGTTGCAGCAGCATGTTGTACTCAAGTGTTGTGGATGAAACAAACCATGAAGGATATCAAAGTTGAGTATGATGAGCCAATCTCTATTCTTTTTGATAACACAAGTGCCATAAATATTTCAAAGAACCTAGTGATGCATTCAAAGACAAAGCACATTTCAATTAAGTATCACTTTTTGAGGGAGAAAGTTGTAGAGAATGAAGTGAAGCTTGAGTATGTGCCTACAAATGATCAAGTAGCTGATATATTCACTAAGGCTCTTCCAAAGGATACATTTAAGTATCTCTGAGAGAAGTTGGGGATTGTTACCCTTCCTTCCTTGAACTAGATACATAAGGAGATGCATCAGTTCGATGTGTCTCAAAGTATATTTTTCCTTTTTGGACTGATGTTGGAGGCTACCTCTCAAGGGGAGTAGGTAGCGATTTGAGATGATTTTTGAAGTTAGGGGGAGTAAAAGAATGATTTTAGGTTCATCAAGTAGTAGTGTGCAAGTATGTGTAGTGGAAGAGATGTGATACCCTTTTCCATTGATGTCAAAGGGGGAGAGAGATCATGTGAAAAACTCAGGGGGAGAAAGAGTTCAGATGTGTAAAAAGAAAGGGGGAGTTTTGATGCAAAGTTATGTCTTGATGGAGGAACATGTTATTCAGTTTTTCACATCATATGTTGCCATCAATGACAAAGGGGGAGATTTTTGCAAGTATGTGCTAACTAGTGTTGTCATTGATGTCAACATGTTTGTGTTGTCATTGGTGTCAAATGTATCTTATGATATTGTTGTTTGTTGATTGATTGAGTTGTCATGTTAAGAACATTGTCTGAGCATTTTGCTCCGCATTTCCTCTGTGTTGAAGACTAGAGTATGAGATTTGGATATGATTTAGAGAAGTGTTTGAAGATGCTAAATCTAGAATTTGGTCATCTGGATCACTGTGTAGAAAAAGTTCTATTCACCAATTTGAAGACTGTGCCTGGCAATACTTATAGTGTGACAGGGAGAAAGTATTTTGCTCCACATTTATCCATAATTTGGATTTTGGTCTTGCAGTTCTGGATTTAACTTTATAAAGTATTTAGCTTTCTTCATTCCAAAGGATTTGTGATTTTGTGCTCTAGAAAGCAAGTTATTGATTAGTAGAGTTTGACAGTGTTTGTTGTGAAGCAGTCTATGATATGTCTTCAAGTGATATTTGTTGTCTTCAAGTGAGATTTGTTGCGGTTGGATTTGTTAGTTCCCAGGTGATTCTATGTTGTTTGTGGATGTCTCCAGAATGTACTGAAGGCATGTACTTGATTGGCAAGCTATAATGAAGTTCTTGAAAGCGTGTATCTAAGTATTCTTGATATTTGAGCTAGTTCTGGCCGACCTGGTTATTTACACTTGTTACAGAGGTGATTTGTTGATTGTGGAAGCAAGTTGAAGAATGAAAGGATGTGTTTGGATTTGAGTTAAGTCATGAAGTGTTATTCCATCATTCCTTTTCTCTACAAGTTTGTTTAGGTATAGACCTAATTTGAATTATGTATATATGCTAACCTTGGAGATAGTTTCAATGGTTGTAAATTGTATTGCCGACCTTGATGTATGTTCCAAGGTTGATGATCAGTATAAATATATGAAATGAATCTGTGAGTGAGGTGAGAGAGTGTGAAGATGTGAAGATAAAGTGTGTATTATAAAGGTAGAGCAGAGGAGATATATTATGCTTCAATTTAACTAAACTCAGGGATATTACAGATGCTACTATATCAATTCATGGTAGTGAGCCACCCATCTTGGTAGTGAGCCACCCTTTGGCAGTGAGCCACCCCTTGGCAGTGAGCCTTTTTGTAGTGAGCATTCTTTTGGGTAGTGAGCCCTGGGCAGTGAGCCTCTTTTATTATTCAGTATTGTTACTACATTATATTGAGAGCTAACACTCACCGTGGTTTTTCCCTTTTAGGGTTTTCCATGTAAAAATTTGGTGTTCAAGTGTGTATGGTGTTGATGTGTTTATGTTTTGATTCTACTATTCATGTTTAATCTTCATAGAAGATTAATGAGTTAAAGCAAGTGAATGTGAATGTGATTTAGTTTTAAAGATTTTTGATACAACTGATTCACCCCCCCTCTTAGTTGTCGTGTGCCTTCAACACTCCCCCTTTGGCATTGATGTCAACATAGCCAAAACTTCTCCCCAAAACACTCCCCCCCTTTGACATCAATGGCAACGGGACTATTTACAAAAAGCTTCTTTAACTTTTCTTTACATTGCACTCACCCTTACTATCTTATTTCTATACCAAAATATCAGAATTATTTCCTTCTAACCTTCCTCATATGTACAAGAGATTCAAAAATAAGAAAATTACTGATTTGTAGGAAAGATATCTTTGTAGATATTCTTCAATTGAATTGCTGCTGAGTTCCAATGCATCTTTACATAGTTTAATATTTTTATTTGTCCATTTATCTGCATGTGTAATTCTTCTACTTTATCCATTGTTGCAAGGGCATCAGTCATCTTCCCAACTTTATCAACTTCTCTTAACAAACCAATCAAAGAAGCCATTTTAAAGATGACTATTTCTCTCATCTGACCCATTTGATCTTTTATCGACTCTTTTTTACTCTGTAATTTCTTTATTACAGCATAAGTCTTTTCCACTTCTGCTCTTAGATCACCATTTGAATCTTTCAAGGGATCATAGGTTCTAGAGATTTTTTCTATGTGCACCTCTAGGCCATCAATTTTGTCTTTTATTTCCTTAGTGGTTGTAGACACCCAAAATTGGCCACATCTATGTCGTCTAACACATTTGTAATAAACAATCTCATTTTCTCCTATGTCTTCATAATTAATTAAATAAATATTATTTATTTAATTAATTGTCTTCATCTTCCTATCTTCCATTAATAATTAAATAATCTTAGATTATTTAATTATGTCATCCCCTTTCTTCCATAAAATAAATAAAATCTAAATTTTATTTATTCCCTCCCACCATATAAATAAATTAAATAAATTTTAATTTATTTAATTTATCCCATTTTTCCTCATATTATTTAAATAAATCAAATAAACATAGTTATTTAATTTATTTGCTCACTTTCTAAATAATAAATTAATATAAAAATGTTTATTTAATTTATTTTACCCACCTTCCATTTCCCACTAAACGTGCACATGACTTTCAAATTGCCAATAAATCAAAAATCAAATATTGTGAGATTTTATTAAAATAGAAAAATCAAGTGATCTCCACCAAAAAGATAGAAACAAACAATTTTGAAAAAAGTAACTTCATCCTCTCGAGGACACTTGCACATACACATTTTTTCTTTTCTCTTACTCGTTCTCATCTGTTGTTCTATCCTTTTATCCTCCACCGTTGATCATTTATCTGGAAAATCTATATAAACCCTCTCCTTCTCCCATTCTAAGGTTTGAATCCATTAACATTTGCATTATCTTTATTCGAATCCATAATTATCTTCATTATCTTTTGCATGCATATCATCCTCGTGGCAACTTCATTCAACATGGTTGTTAATTCAGAGAAGCACTTTACATCCTTACTAAGGAATTAAAGCATCTGGGTGTTTGTTTAATTTGCATGTTGTTTTTAGTCACCTAGATTGAATTTCTTGAAGATGTTAGGGTTTTATTTGGTTTTCATTATTTGATCTGGATCTTTTTCCCCTAATACAAAATGGCACGCCCGATGGGACTCACTTCGTTTGATCATTTTTGTAGATTTTTGGTATAAAAATTTGTGCTTTCTAACCCTCATTTGCAAGTTTTGCAGAGGATCTATCACAGGTGATATCCGAGACAAAAACTGACTACACCATCACATCCGGGAGGCCGATTTCATCCTTTTTGACTATAAATTTGACATAGTTTTCTCACTATAAAAATTTTGAATTTTTTTTTGTTTGGCAGCCATACTGTACGGATCCATATATATGTATCTGCCATTGTTGTCTACCTTTAGCATTGTATCTGGTGGTTGTGTATTGTGAATGTTACAGGGTTAATTTTACTATTTGCAGGCATAGGGTTTAAATCAACCTCTAATGCTAAGCCTCTGTCGACCTTTACAAGCTTCTGTTGCCACCCATAATACACACAGTCACCATCCCCAATGTACATTCTCGTTGCCCACTTGAAGCATTATGTCGAACTCCTGTCAAAACCCTTACACTTGGTGGTGAATGCGAAGTTGCCTACATTCCTCCACCATTTATTCATCATGTCAACCTTGACTACAAGTTGACCATGACCCTTTCCTTTGGCCTCGATCAAAATCCACGTCAACCACTTGAGAAACCCTAATCTTCATTTGGTTGTCGACTTTCGTATGTCACCCCTTCACTTCGTATCTGTCGCAAGCTCCTTGCATCGACCTTGACTGTCACCTATGTTTTATACATTCCACTTGGTCTAAGCCTAATCTCCTCTCTGTCACTGCTTCTCGACGTGGTCACCACCCATGGTCTTAACTTTCCTACTGCTCACAAGCCATCGACCAAGCCTTATATCCCCTTGCCACCATAACCTCTATATTGATTGCGACTCCTTCCTTAAAACGTCGACTGCCTTTTCATTGACCCCGAGCACCATTTCATCCAAACCATGACTCTCTGCCTCGACTTCAAACTTCCTGTCAATCGCTTGCTCTGCAGTTGGCATTATAAACTCCTTAGTCGGCAGTACAAACTCTTAAGTCAGCACCTTAATCTCTAAAGTCAGCATTAAAAGCTTGCAGGTTGACATTGCTAGAATCTATGGTCGCTATGTCATTAGGTTGTTAAATTTATATTTCAACCTTAGGTAATTAGGGTTTTAACATTATCATTAAACATAGTAGTTGACCAAGTTTTAGGTGTTAAGTTTTAGATTTTGAAGTTTAGGTTTTTAAGTCTTAATCAACTAGGGGAGCATGGAAATTTAACCATTAGGTTTTAGTTGTTTTGTGGGCTTTAAGCCCCATCACTTTTAAGCTTGATAGATAATACATGTAACCACAATGTGTGTGACAAAAAATACTTTGCAAAAAACTATCAAAAATCAAAAAGTCAACCTCTGGTCAAACTGGTCAACCTATCATCTCAAGCATGCCAAAGGAGGCATTTTTCTTCTTTTTGTCATAACAGGAGCATACTGAGGCCAAATTACGCAAATAAATACTCATTGGAGAGTTAACATGACAAACTTTGTAGTTGTAAGGTTTTCATCAAGTAATTCTACCATCTTAGTAGGTAACTTCTCAGTCAAACATCAGCTTTGTTTCAAACTTAAAATGCACATAATTGGAGCAAAATTGATCCTTTTTCAACATTTTTTTTTTAAATAGCATAGAATTTTGTGTACTTTCTATTTGTGAAACTTATTTTTCTATATCAGATCATATCTTTTGACCTAATCCTCTTTGGCAGCTAACATCTATCTATACAGCTTGTCAAAACATGCTTGTAAAAGAATGGAGAAAACAAACTAATGACATATCTTCTGCAGGTTCGATTGGTCAAAGAATATTTTTTATCACTAAATTAGGCACATTTGGGCTTGGTGCTTAAAATGAACACTTGCATGTTATGTGTCTTTTTTATCTTTCTTAGTTTACTTGCTGAGATTGTTTGTAATCCAACTTAGTAATGAGAGTATCCTCTCCCCCTGCCTAACCAACGGATTTGGGGTGCAAGAGAAATCATTGTTAACTCTAGAGGGCCTACCTTCCCATTGTGAGAAGGGGACGACCCAAGCAGAAATAGGCTAAAGCCAAGCCCTTCCAAGCTGCTATATAAATAATGTGTTTGTGATGAAAGTCACAAACAACAGGTGCAGTTATGTCATACCGACAAATGTTCTGCACAGTACCTTATGGTGTGTGAAACACTGTAGAGCATAACCTCTGAAGGCTGGGGACCCTCCTTATCAGAGTGAATCACCACATGTATGGCCACCTAAATGGAAGCCCTTACTAGAAACCTAGTGTAGCAGCTAAAAGCCCTCTATCTACTGGTGTAGGAGGTTGGACCTCTGACGTTGTCCCACACTTTTGTAGCTTATAGTAGAGATGGAAAATTTTTGGAGGTCTTCAGATCTTTAGAAATTTGAAGTCTGGTATTCCTGAGAAGTGAGTGCACTATAAGGGGGAGCCAGTGCTACCAAACTTCTAGGCCATTCACTATAAGTAGGTATGGATAGAGAAATCCAAGTGGGAACCCAGTAGATATGGTATCCAGACATAATAACCCAGCCAAAATAACCCTGGACACAATAACCCCGTCATAATAACCCAAGGACAAAATAACCCAGGGTCATAATAACCCATGGACAGAATAACCCGTGGTCAAAATAATCCATGGACAGAATAACCCGTGGTCATTTTAGATCAAGCTAGTGAACTAGAAATGACATCAAATCAATTAGAACATTAGAATTTAGATATTTTTCCAATTCTTATGCTAAATTTTTGCTCCAATTTGCACTGTTATCTCTTCATGTGCCCAAATGACCATAAATAGTCACAAAAACTATTTATTAAACTAAATTATAAATATGATTACAAGGAACATAAACAAGCATGTCAAAAGATTAACATTAATCTTAAAGATAAAAAAAAGGGATTGTGAGGCACCATAGAGGCTATTTAGGTCATTTTTAGACCATATATCTATTATATACCCCTAAAATAGCCTTAAAACACCTTTAATATGCTTAAATAAGCTATAAAATGGCAAATAATTATAAAAATAAAGGCAATTTTGTGGGAATAAGCTGATTAAGAGTTATTATGAAAAGATATAAGTGAAAAGGCATTATGAAGAGGCATTAAGAAGATATATAAAGTGGTAGAATTAAAAGAAGTAAAGAAAGAAGGGGAGAAGAAGTAAGAGTGTGTAGAGTGATAAGAAGAGAAATCCAAATTCATAAAAGAAAATATTTGGTAATATATTTTTTTGAACATTATTTTAAATTTTCCTAGGGTTGTAGGCATGAGCTTTGCAAAGTCCATAGAATTATAAAACCACAATTGCTTTTGGATTTCCTAGGGTTTTCTAAAAGAGTGTACAAAAATCAATATACTTTTAGGGAACCAACACATTCTTCATAATTTTTAATATATAAAATGCCTCTTCAGTTTTTAACAAGTCAAAAAAAACAAGAATTTACTTATTTTAAACGGTTACACATTTTTGTTTCATCGACAAGGCATCAATAAAATGATCTGGTGTTGTGCAAAATATTTTACAAATAAATGTTCAAGTTGGTGATATACTATGACACAAACAGAATCTGGTGATGTGATTAGCAGCACAGAACATAATCATGCTCCAAAACCTGAGATGATCACTGTCAAACACAAATTGAATGAAATTACCAGATCTTATCTTACTAGTTGAATATAAAATTACCAATAGAGGGGAAAAGTTTCTTTTTCATGATAGTAATGATGAGAATCATTTTTTAATATTCACCACCACACAGAATTTGCAATTACTGAAAGAATCTGAAAATTGGTTTAGTGACGGTACATTTAAAACAGTGCCAAGTATTTTTCAACAGTTGTACACAATTCATGGCTTGAAAACTGATGCAATATTTCCACTCATTTGTATTCTTATGACCAACAAAACAAGAACCACTTATACACAAGTACTTGCAAAATTAAAACAAATTCAACCTGATCTAAACCCAAAAACTATACTTATTGATTTTGAATTAGGTTTCATGGGAGCTATTTTTGAAAATTTTCCAAATGTCACTATTCAGGGATGTTTTTTCCATTTCTCTCAATGCTTGTGGAGGAAAGTTCAAGAAGAAGGTCTACAAACACATTACAGTGTCGATGAAATATTTGCATTTGAGATCAAGAAACTTGCTACATTAGCTTTCGTGCCTCAGACGTAATTGATGCATTTGAAATACTTCAACAATCTCCTTATTATATAGAACATGAGGAGACTATGCAACCCATAATTGATTATTTTGAAGACACATGGATTGACAGACTAACCAGAAGAGGCAACGGACGATCACCCAAGTTTCCAATCACAATATGGAATTGCTATTCAGCTATTCAAGATGATCTTCCCAAAACCAATAATACTATTGAGGGATGGCACAGAGGATTTAGTGAATTGCTTCAAGCATCGCATAGCTCAGTCTAGAAATTCATCAAAGCAGTGAAAAAAGAACAGGATCTCCAAGAGAATAAAATAGAGAAATATATGGCTGGATACACTGGGCAACCAAGCAGGAAAAAATATCATGAACTCAAAGAAAGACTAAAAAGATTGGTTGATGGTTATGACAACCATAACATTTTAGATTATATAAGAGGAATTGCTCATAATTTGACACTTTAGTTGAAAATTTGAATAATAATTTTTTTTAACAACATACATGTAATTTATAAATTTTGTTTTCCTTTCTCTATATTCTTACGGGGATATTATGTCCATGGGTTATTCTGACCACGGGTTATTTTGGCTTGGGTTATTATGACCCTAGGTTATTTTGTCCTTGGGTTATTATGATCGGGTTATTATGTCCAGGGTTATTTTGGTCAGGTTATTATGTCCTACAATCAGTAGATATAGTCCTTGCCTAGCCTAGGTTGTATAGATTTATCATTGGGTTTGGTGTGCATGCATGTACATGTGAGATCTTGTGTTTGATATTGCCACATCATCCACATCCTCTAATCGTAATTGTTACACTTCATCCAATCATTTCCAAGCCAAATCATCCTAGTCATCCAATCAACCACATCCCAATCAACCCAAGTCATCTAACCTCTATCATTATACATCATCTCTTTCTAATCTAATCCACACCATTCTACACCATGTCAGCATTAGAAGACCTAGCACCTGAATTCCAAGACCTCCTCCAATCACTTTATTAAGCACCACAACCTCTAAGCCAACAAACCATCCAAAGACTCCAACACCTCATCCAACAACTTCAACCCCAAGATATCCAATCACCTCAAATGCACCATCTCATAGCACAAGCCCAACACCTCATAGCCACTTGTCAATCACAAACCCAACAAGTACATCATCCCTTATCCATTAAACACCAACCAATTCCATCTCATTCCTATGTGGCATCCCCTTCTGTTTCACACCAATCTAATCCATCTGCATTTCAAATCAATGCCACATCACCTTATCCTACATCTTTCCATAACAACTCCACATCACCTAATCCTATACCTTCCCATAACAATGCCACAACACCATACCCTACTTCTACCAATATCAACCATTATCCACAACAACCCATACCCCAAGACCTTTTACTTACACATCCTACAATTTCATCTCTTCATCAAACCCATTCACAAGACTATCAATGGCCCCCACAACATGAACATGCAAATTTAAGTGGCCCTTTGTACATAAATCAAGTGAACCCAAGTCCACTTTTGCAAAAAGACCTAATAGAGTTAAGTCCACCTGTGCTACAAGACCTAATAACCTTTGACTCAAGTCTAGGTGACCCTTTGTACATAAATCAAGTATCCTTAAGTCCACTTATGCTACAAGACTTAATGTCCTTTGATAAGGAAGATACCAATCTAGTCACTACATCCTATGAACATCCTCCATCACCATCTAATCACATGCTGACACATGAACCTTCTATTCCCATATTGACACCATCATGTGATCCCATTCCTAGTCTATTGATCCACCAACCATCTAATCCATCTAGTCCTACTATCCCTCCATCCAATCCTAATTCGAATCCATCCAAGCACATTATCCCTTCATCCAATCCAAATCCCAATCCATCCAATCACATTATCATTCCCTCCAATCCTATTCCTACTTCTAAGCCTCCAACACCGTCCACCATTATCATCTATCCACTATATTATCCATCTACCCATACACTTGCAAAGGATGTGATCCATTAGCTACTAGCTAGGAACAACTTATCCTCGTGTCAAACACCTATCTTAGCACCTAGTAATGAGTCCTCCAACACCATGTCTAGCCTTCTAATCCCATCATGTGACCCACAAGCCATCGAGCATGTCCAAGAGTCTCTTACCTCTGCTTCCATGAAACCACAAGAGGTATGTCAAGAGTATACTCCTAAGCATGTGAAAACATCAACCCCCATCTGAATCAAGATCAAAGCACCTCTAAGTTCAAACTATCCATGACCTATATATTTTCTATAGTCAAGATATTACTTATGATCATAACCCTATTCATGAGCAAATGTATCCCATTCATAGCCAAATTAATCCTATTTGTGCTCACATTTATGATCAATATTCTATATATGATCATGAAAACCACAATGAGCCTCTTAGCCAAACTTTATGCAATTCATGATCAAGAGGTTATCACTCCACCTATCCTTCCTCCCATAACCATCCAAGAGAAAAATATCCAAATTGTTCCTATCCATCCTCCATCTAGCACCACCCATGATTTGCATACATCTACCTATCATGATGAGATATGTGCCTCCCAAGAACACATAAGCATAAAGATCAAACAAATACCTTGGATCATAATGCACATAATAAAGACCTTAATGATCCTTCCACCTCCACCATTGACCCCATTTCAAATCCACCATCATATCCTATTGGTCTATCCACCTTTATCTTTCACTTCACCTCCTCCATCCAATAAGGAACTCCTATCTAGTCTTCCACCTACACCTAGTACCATTGTCAATCGCATGCTTCAAAACATGAACTATCAAGGTAAAGGCTTAGGCCTTCTTGAACAAGGTATTTTGGAGCCCATCCATGTTAAAGTCCTTCCTCCGTGCTCACATGGCTTTGGATACACACCCCAAGGACAACAGTCTAATGATGTTGGTACTTCCTCCATCCATCCTAAGTCCACCATCTCCTATCATAAATCCCATCATACTCTGAAAACATATGTTTCCATTCCACCTCCCTCTCCTTACAAATGTCAAAAGCATGTGACCATACATCTTCCACCATCAACTTTGCCTCCATTACTTCCAACTCCTAATATCCCTCCATCGAATCTACCTCCATTACTTCCAACACCTAATCCATCCATCCATAAATACTCTGAAAATCCCAATCATGGCCAATGAATGCACACACTGTCTAAACAAGGAACTTCCACCAACCCCACTTCCACCATACCCATGGGATTCCAAAGCAACAATTTGGATGCCTCTACCTATAAAGAAAAAAATTCTAAAGATCCTCATGCCTTAGGACACAAAAGCAAAGAATCAAAGAAAAACCCATCTCCAAAGCTACATACACCCACACACCTCAAAGAAAATCTAAAAAAGGTGTGGTTCCCCAAGCAACAAGTAACTACCTCAAAAGTTGCACAAAAGCTGCATATATCCAAGCCCATACCTCCACCAGTAAAGTCCAAAAGCTAAATGGTATGGGTCCTTAAGCAAAAATTCATCAAGTCGAATGAGGCATCCACCTCTCAAGCATCCCAACCATCCACTTCCATCCAAAAATCCCATTCCATTCAAAAATCTCATATTCCCCCATCCCACAAGTAAAATAAAAGACATGAAACTACTAAGTTTATGTGGGTTCCTAAAGCACTTCGTCACTCATCTCCTAAGGAAACAACACCATTGCTTCCTACACCACCATCCCATCAAAAGCTTCAATGTTTATCACGGTGTGTGTAACCATTGGTCATGATTCCATCCTCACATCCATCCATCCCCCCATCCTTTGTCCACTATCCTATATATCTTCCTCATCACTTCCCTATGGTCCATGCTTTTGCATAAGCCCTCCATCCATAAGTCCTTTACAATCCACATCATAATCCACTATCGCACCTATCATAATCTACCATCTACCTAATCCATCTTTCATGCGAACCCCTACCAACATCTATGAGCACACTTGACATGGTCCATGCGATGAAATTCATCTCTAATGGGACTATCACCTTTCATGGAACTGGACACTTGAGTCTCTCCCATCCATTTCCACTTGTCCTATCCTATCACAAAAAAATCAAAAATCAAAAATATAAAAAAATAAAAAATAAAAAATAAAAAATAAAAAGTAAAGAGAAATCTCTTCATCCAATGGTGAAAACCTAGTAAACAGGTGCCCTGGATAAGTACCATGATGAAAACCTTCCAAACGGATGTCATGTGTAAGTTAATCTTCTATGTCACCTACACTTGGGGGCACCTTGTCTCATCCACCATATCATTTTCAACCTATCCTACCATTTCCCATCTTATTCTATCCTATCTTACCATCCTTGGCCATTACCCACATACATATACCTATCCCATTGCGTCCATTCATCATCCCTTCCCCCTTTCAATCTTGATAAAGACTGGGGGAAAAATGTTGAAACATGCTTTGGTTAACTCTTGGTATACCTTATCCCTTCCAATCCATCTTATCAATCCTATCATCTATCCCATTGTCATAAGCCTAATCCTATCACTATCCTATCACCATGAGCTTTGTCATGAAAAATCCTAAGTTTTCCACCTAGAATGGGGCATGTTATTCCTATGCGACATAGTCTTTGGAGATCACATCCTAGATCCATTATGAGGCATACATCCATCCACTATAGCTTAGCCTTGTACCCATCCATCTATCATGAGCCTTCGATCCCTTTTCCTATCGCCTATACTTTTGTCTATCCAATCCTACCTCCATCATGTTTGCACCTAAACTTGGTCCTCCCTTGTCATTGGTATCTAGCACAAAGGCTGCACAAATTATAAATCCCACTGACATCCCAAAACATAGCAAAAATCTAAAAAAAATCACAAAATGTCCTGAAAAATCCAAAAAATAAAAAAATGTCCTAAAAAAATCCAAAAAATCATAAGCTGTCCTAAAAAATCCAAAAAAATCACAAAATGTCCTAAAAAATTCTAAAAAATCATAAACTATCCTGAAAAAATCTCAAAAAATCACAAAATGTCCTAAAAAATCCAAAAAATTGTAAACTGTCCTGAAAAAAATCCCAAAAAATCATAAAAAGTCTTGGAAAAATTACAAAAAAAAAAATAAAATTTCCAACAAAAATCTAAGCAATAAAATCAATCCATCAAATCACTTCTTTCATTCAATCACATTCATTCATATCAATCTAATTCAACTCAAAACAAATCCAATCAAATTATCACATCAATCTCAATCAATCAAAATCACATCAATCCCTAACCCTATCAATCCATTCAACACTCACCCTCATCATCATCATCAATAAAATATAATGAAAACTACATCTCATCTCTATCATTAAGTGCCATGATCCCATGGACGCGGGTATGTAGGCAATCTGGAGTACAAAGGAAGTGCCCAGATTCAAACACAGACGATATTCCTCTTTCTTCTCTCATCATCTTCTTCTGTCATCTATCTCCATCAATTCATCTACCTTTCAAAATAATTCTTCCAATCAAATCACTTACTCAAATCATCAATCTGTCACTTCTTCCAATCAATCTCATCATCAATAAACTCAAATGTAAATCAATCCTTAAAATCATACCAACCAAGTTAATCAATCTTGCCAAATTATCCAATTGCAATCAATGGTCTTGATCCTAGCCTTGTTGTAAACCCAATCAATCATCATCATCATCAATGGGATATATCGTTCCTACATCCTTGTGTTGATCTAGGGATATATCATTCCCCACAATGACAACACTATCATCATCATCATCAATTAATTAAAAAATATTTGGTTTACATCTTGACAGGGCAATACCTTGTTTGCTTTTGTATCATTTGGGCATGCTTGCTTGTGTATGTTATCTTTTTATCTTGCATTTGTATCACATCAGTATCATTACAGCTAATATTCATATCTTGTATTTTGACAAAGTTGTATTAGTCTATAGCGCATTGGATACTCGACACCTTGGTCTTTATACCCTGGTACATAATATCTAGTGCTATATCAAACATAAGGATTACAAATCTCCAATTTTATATGCAACCATCTGAAGCTGCCTTTCACCATCAATTCTTCACCTACTTGATCAACGGTTTCATCATCATTCTTTTGATAATCATCCTCTTCATCTTCATCTAGTCAAACAAGTGTGTTAGACATACATTACCCTAATTTTTCTTCTAAACCAAACCCTACTTCTTCTATTTCATCCCCTCTTGCACCCGCCCAATCCCTGTTTTCTTCCCATCAACCTTAGTTTTTCATCCTTTTGTCATCTTATCACGAGTTAACCCAGCCTTTTACTGGTAGCTTGACTTTCCTCTCAAGAGGGCATCATCTGCCAGTTTCACTGGGGCATGGTCTGTTTATCCAACATATCATATCTTCTTTGAAACAACGCCCTAACAGACATTGTCTTAAAGAGGGGCAAAATGTAGACACCCAAAATTGGCCACATCTATGTCGTCTAACACATTTGTAATAAACAATCTCATTTTCTCCTATGTCTTCATAATTAATTAAATAAATTTTATTTATTTAATTAATTGTCTTCATCTTCCTATCTTCCATTAATAATTAAATAAGCTTAGATTATTTAATTATCTATAAAATAAATAAAATCTAAATTTTATTTATTCCCTCCCACCATATAAATAAATTAAATAAATTTTAATTTATTTAATTTAACCCCTTTTTCCTCATATTATTTAAATAAATTAAATAAACATAGTTATTTAATTTATTTGCCCACTTTCTAAATAATAAATTAAATAAAAATGTTTATTTAATTTATTTTACCCACCTTCCATTTCCCACTAAATGTGCACATGACTTTCAAATTGGCAATAAATCAAAAATCAAATATTGTGAGATTTTATCAAAATAGAAAAATCAAGTGATCTCCACCAAAAAGATAGAAACAACCAAATTTGAATAAAAGGCAACCTCATCCTCTCAAGGACACTTGGCGCATGCACATTTGTTCTTTTCTCTCACTCATTCTCATCTGTTGATCTGTCCTTTTATCCTCCATCATTGATCATTTATCTGGAAAATCTATATAAACCATCTCCTTCTCCCATTGTGGGGTTCGAATCCATTAACATCTGCATTATCTTTATTTGAATCCATAATTATCTTCATTATCTTTTGCATGCATATCATCCTCATGGCAGCTTCATTCAACATGGTTGTTAATTCAGAGAAGCAATCTACATCCTCACCAAGGAATTAAAGCATCTGGGTGTTTGTTTAATTTGCATGTTGTTTTTAGTCACCTAGATTGAATTTCTTGAAGATGTTAGGGTTTTATCTGGTTTTCATTGTTTGATCTAGATCTTTTTCCCCTAATACAGTGGTTATGGGCCAATATAAACAAAATTGATATAATACATTAGCATCACTTAGAGCATTATGAATACCCTTTACACTACTGTTTAACAAAATGTGTGCCTTGGAGCACTTATCTGTCAATTCAACTAACCTCTTATTATCTAGTTC
This sequence comes from Cunninghamia lanceolata, assembly GCA_027924645.1. Lineage (NCBI taxonomy): Eukaryota > Viridiplantae > Streptophyta > Pinopsida > Cupressales > Cupressaceae > Cunninghamia > Cunninghamia lanceolata. Next base: position 1,092,718 of record BSBN01000937.1, on the reverse strand, counting down.
TTCCCTCCCCTTCTTCTTAGTAGCTTTTTCAAAGGACTTAAATTGATTGTTGACTGCCTCCATTAGTTTCTTCATTTGCAATGTAGGAGCCAGAGAGACATCTCTCTTAGCTTCATGCAACATCTTTTCAAAAACTTTCATGGCCTCTTCCAAAATCTCATTTCCTTCTACATGAGATTGTAGAATTTCTTCCTGTGCAGATGCCTGAAAAATTGTTCCCAACTGAAGCTTTTGCAAAGGAGATATGCTAGACAAGTTAATCTACCCATCTAAGGATTGTACTTGCAGTATCTGCGTTGAAGACAATGTTTGAGATTGTCTTTGTTTTGCCAAAGATTCTCTGATAGAGTATATTGAAGAGACTCCAAAGGATTCACCAACCTTATCCTTTTTCTCCTCTTCAGATATCAATATAGAATAGAGGTTTCTGGAGGATGGCTTCCATCATGTACTTCCTTTTCTTCAACATTCTCCAAAATAGAGGCATTATCTACAGTGTTAGCAGGTTGATCTACAATATCCTCACTTTGTTCTCCCTTATCTCCATATGTCTTTTCTTCTGGAGACTCCCTCAGTTCAGCAATAATTTTTGTGTTCTCTGGAGGGCCAACCATATTCAGATCTTCTGCATTGATTTATGCTGGTGGTGATGGAAAAATTTTCTTAGTCAACACATGTTCTGCATTGGTTTCACCTTTCTCTTCATTTTTCTAAGTCTGATCTTCATCCTTTCCATCTTCTTTAGAATACCATTCTTCAACTATAGCAATCTGTAGTTCCTTAAGAACATTTGTAGTTATTTTCAGTGTGTCCTTTTCCAACCTCTCTATTTCATCTTTATCATTTGTCATTAAAGTATTTGTCCTTCTCTTTGTCTTGAACTCCTTGTTAACCTTTGTATAACAGTCTTTTTGTTTTGTCCAAAGATGGTTGGACAAATCTTCTCAAGAGCTCTATTTTTCATTTCAATGTCCTTACTTATAGCATCATCTCTTCTCTTAGTTAAAACATTAGCAAGACTATAAGGTAACTTGTCAATTATTTCTATCAAAACAACATTGAATATGTCTAGATACCTAATAATAACTATTTCAATGATTGCTTTATCTTCTGTTGATCTTTCTTCATACAACTCAGCTACTTCCTTCAGATTGTCATACTCTATTATAGTATTGATTATAGCTTCATGTTGCAGAGGGGGAAGACAAGATTTTACTAATTTCTTTTGCTTGCCCTTTCCCTTATCTGTAGCTTCACTTTCCTTTTCTTTCTCAACATCTTCTTCCTCTTCTGTCACAATGTCAATTTTGGTCCCTTTAACTTGTGTCTCTTCTCTAGAGGCAAGAGACTCTCTTTTCTTCCAGACCAATTTGGGTCCTTCTTCTTCTTCCTCTTCTTCCTCTATCATCATGAGTCACATAATTCCTTCTAAATGCTTTTCCCTTTACCATTTTCTTCTTTATAGGTTTAGAAGCATTAACTGCTTCATTCTTCTCAGGGGTGGCTACTGGTATGGCTCTAGAGACTTTATTAGCAGTACCAGAGGAGGTAGAAGCTCTTGTTCTTGGCCTCACCGGAGAGAATTTCTCTTTTACCAGAGCACTAGTATGCTCTACAGGGGTACTAGTCTCCTTTCTCTTCACTTCACTGGTTGCAGGAACAATACCGACAGATTTTTGGGTGGCTGGAGTGGCAATAGTTGTTCTACTAGATTCTTTCTCAGCTCTTGCTCTTTCCCTGGCTTGCTGTACTTGTTCCTTAGATATGCCTATGCTTTCAGCATACTCATCAGCCATCTTTTGAATTTTCTTTTTGGTTTGAGGCTTTCTCTACTCAATATGAATTTTCAAATATTTTTCTTCATATGTCCCAAATCTCTCTTCATTGGGATCCTTAGGGCTTTTCAGCAGTATATCTGCCAGACCAATTATTTGGTCTGATGGCACCTCATATCCAAGCCGATGCAGGAGCATCTAGTGGTGTAAGGGCAATCTTGCATCACCCCCAAAAAAAAATGTGTTTTAAAATTGTTGATGTTCTTGCCATTTCTTTTCAAAATTTGTGGTTCTGGTTCCATAATCGCTTGAATAATGATGTAGAACTTTTAGTTTTTCCAAACTACTAAAAATAGCAACCTGTTATTTTAGAAAGTTTGCATTTGGGCACAGAATGAAGTGAAAATTTACAGGAAGCTTCATAACTGAAAAATAAGACCTTTGGCAAAGGAATCACGCAAAGATCATTTGCGAGTTGAAAGATATTAAAGTTTTTGTTTTCTGAAAAATGCCTAAAAATTATTCAAACTCAGGTTTGAGGCACTAAACGGTCCCGTACGGGCCCAAAAATGACCAGAACCGACAAAGCTGGTTCTTAGCGTTGTTGGCCGCCAAAAAGGCTATTAATAACCATTTTTGGGAACCCTGGGTAGTAGTAGAGCTAAGGGGGGAAGCATAGAGTCAAGAATAGGTGAGAAAACAGAAACCCTAGCTGATTTGGGGTTACAAAAGGTAGATCATTCCAGAGTCTTGTGAGAGGAAGCTGTAATGTGTTACAACATGTGAAGGGTTGATTCCTCTTATTGTATTTGAGTTTTTGTAATGTAATAAGTTGCCCAAACCAATAAAAGAAAGTTATATTTTCTGTGTGCAATTTCTGTTCTTGTGTGTTTTATGATTTACCCCCTTCATCAAGTGGTATCAGAGCAAGGGTTCCTGAGTGTGTAAACAGATCACCAACCATGAGGTAGTTTGTACAGGACCTAAGGTTGTGGGTTTTTTGTGGAGATCAATATGCCTCCACAAAGAAATCATATTGGGAGGAATGATTTGACGGAAGAGGGTTTTAGAGCCCTGCAAAGGCAAATTGATGCATTGCAAGAGGAGCTGCGAAGAGGGTTTGATCTGAGAACAAGAGAAGAAAGCAAAGATGAAGCTAAAGAAGAGCTATATGAGGAAGAATAAGAAGCTGTAGGACATCCTACAGAAGTTAGGTTGTTGAGGGCCATTTTGAAGATCAGAAAGAGGCCCAGGATCAAAGTTTCTACATATTCTAGAGATTTGAATCTGGAACAACTTATTGATTGGATCAATGACATGGAGGAGTATTTCAAATATGAAGATGTGGAGGACCTAGATCAGGTCAAGTTTGCAAAAACAAAGTTGAAGGGCCATGCCAGTGTTTGGTGGAAGGAGGTCCAATTAGGGAGGAATAGAAGAGGAAAAGGAAAGATCACCAGATGGGATCAGATGGTGGAGAAACTAAAGAAGCAGTTCATTCTTGTGGACTATGAGATGGAGTTGCTGAAGAAGCTACAAGGACTGAAGCAAGGTAACAAGTCTTTTAAGGAGTATATAAAAGAGTTTTATAAAATTACTATTAGAACTAGCCATGCAGAGCCAAAAAAGGAGAAGGTAGCCTATTACATTAATGGGTTGAGGCCGAGTATTCAAGAGGAGCTGAGCCTAGTTAGAATGACCACCATAGAAGATGTATACCAATTTTCCCTGAAGGTGGAAGAGAAGCCAGATAAAAGATTTGACAGCAAGCAAAGGGGAAGAGGTCTAGGCGAAAGGACTGGTAGAAGATCCTATGGGGACAAAATGAAGATTCAAAGAAAAGTGAAGAAGTTGACACTAGTTGAAATCAAAGAGGAGATACTACCTACCGCCCTCATGACCAGAACAATGGTGAGCAAAGAGGAAGAGGAAGAGGCAGACCTGGGCAAGGACCTAGAAGAGGAGGTTTCAAAGGAACCTGTTTCTAATGTAGAGAAGATGTACATCAAGCATATGAGTGTCAGCAATATCAAGGAAGGACAAATGGAAGACCTGAAGGTAATGCACGAGTTGCACATGTCGATGAAGATGTGCAATTTGAGCATTATGAAGATACTGAAAGGGGAGAAACCCTAGTCGTCAGAAGAACTTTGTTGAATGAGGAGAAAGAACCCAATCAGAGGAAGAGTCTATTCTACACAAGGTGCAAATGTGAAGGTAAGTGTTGCAATATTATTATTGACAGTGGAAGCACTGACAATCTTGTTTCAAAGGAGATGGTTGATAAGTTGAAGTTGACAAGAAGAAACCATCCACATCCATATCAGATTGCATGGTTGCAGAAGGACCATAGAGATTTTGTCAATGAGTAGTGTTTAGTGAAGTTCAAGATTGGGGACTACCATGATGAGGTGTTGTGTGATATCATACCGATGGATGCATGTCATATGCTATTGGGGAGGCCGTGGCAGTATGATAGGAGCACTATCCATGATGGCTGTGCAAACACATATTCCCTAACAAAGGATGGAGTTCGTCATAAGTTGAAGCCCTTGAAGGAGGTGGAAGAAAAGGTATGTAGTACTACCAGAATTTGCTTGGTAGATGGTAGAAAATTTTTGGAAGGTATGAAGCATGAGCGTCATTGCTTTGCATTGATTCCTAAGAGTAGTGAAGAGAAATGTGAAGATGTACCAGTAGAAGTTTCAGATATGTTGGAAGAACTTTAGGACATTGTCTCTGATAACGTACCAAAAGGTTTACCACTGGTGAGGAAGATAAGTCATCAAATGGACTTGATACTAGGAGCTAGTTAGCTGAATAAGGCAGCACATAGACTGACCCCTGCAGAGAGAGAAGAGCTAAATAGACAAGTTCAAGAGCTGTTAAGGAAGGGGTTGATAAGAGAGAGCTTAAGTCCATGTGTGGTACCTGCAGTACTAGCACTGAAGAAAGATGGAGAGTGGAGAATGTGTACAGATTCTCAAGCCATCAACAAGATCACGATCAAGTACTATTAAGGGAAAATTGGATCAACAATGAATATGCAATAATATCAATATTAAATACCCAAAACTTCAATGAAATGGTGAACTAAAGAGATTTAATCAAATAAGCAATGAATCAACAACAAAGCAAACCTCCTTTAGATTGAAACTTCCATTGATTGCCTATCACAATCATTCTTGCGTGTATGAAATAGGGCCCTCAAAGAGTGCACTTCTTTGCTTTGTTCAAGAATGTCGATTGGGAATGGTGGTGATAATATCGCAATGAAGAGGAGCTTCACAACGATGGTAGTAGTGCGTAGTAACGAGTGTGATCACAAGTAATGAAGGAATTAGTGCCAAAGGCATGGTGTAATTCCTGCAAAGTAACAATACTTAAAGATTGGATGAATGAAATGGAAGAATAGGGTTCAATTTATAGACTTGGGAAAGAGAAGATCAACGATATAGAAAGAATGAGAAGATCCATGGTTGAGAATAGATGAGAAACATGCAACGAATAAGAAGAAGACAAGTGTCACACAAAAAATTGTTTTGTTTGAGTTAACTACTTTCTTTTCTAAAGATAAGACATACTTTTCATAAATTAGAAAGCATTTTTCTAATTTAAGAGACATTGATAAAAACAAGGTTGATTGAATAGATAACTCAACTTGAGATTTGCTTTTGCATGATTTGAGAGAAATTAAATAATAAATTATTCAATTTTGTGTACATGGAGAAGAAGACTTATTTTTAGAAGATTTGGAAGATATTTGAAGAATTAGAAGATAAGAAAACAAATTAAATAAATAAATTTATTTAGTTGTTGTGCATGATTTTGGAAGAATAAATAAAATATTTGATTATATTTTATTTTTGGAGAATTGAGAAGATTTAAATAAATTTGATTTGATTTATTCAAATTTGGAGGAATGATTTTGACTTAATTAAATAATTAAGAATTATTTAATTGTTTGGAAGAATTTAAATAAATAAAGGATTTTATTTAATTTTGACTTTAGAAGAGGTAATTAAATATTTTGATATTTAATTAACTTTAGAAGAAATATGAATCGTGTCATTTTTAGGTGTATATATTTTGTCCCTCTTTGATGTAATGCAGTTTACAACGTTGCTTCAAAGAATAAGTTTATGATAATGATACATGCCCCAGTTTGCCCCTAGTACAGGTTATGACGATAGGATGCCCCCTCGGGAGATTGGATGGGAAGAAGACACGAGGCGTGAGACGAACAATCTCATGAAGACAAAGGGAAACTAGGTTAGGTTGGAAGGAAACAGGACGTGTTTTAGAGAAATGAGAAGAAAACTAGAAGAAACAGGTGCGGGAAGTAGTCGTAGTCACCACCTAGCCAAATTAGGGTTTGCATGCTATATATAAGAGCTGGGTCCACAAGATAAGTCATTTGCACACTTATCTTATCTGGATTGGCTTTGGAGAGCTTTGGAGAGCTTTAAGCATAGAGTAGTCAACACGAGTATGGATATTCGATGCGAGGAGCATCGATTTGAGCGCATCTGTAGATTCGATCGGCTAACAGAGGCAGGACCCCCAATATGTATCTCAAAAAATTTCTCCTAGGGTTGAGTTAGGTAGCAATAAATGCTAGGAGAAAACTAGTTTAGATAGATGCGCTAAAAGTTAGTGCGGCGCATATGTCATGCGAAACAACGCATGCATAGGAGAAAGCAGCGCATATGTTAAAGTCGTGCATATATAGGATAAGTCGGCACATGCATATTCTTGTAGCGCATATACAATATGGTGTGGTGCATGCATTAAAGCAATGCATTTGTAGCATAGGACGATGCATACATAGGTTCTTGCAGCGCTTTTGCCAAAAGTGGTGTATAGGTCAAGAAATGGCACTTTTGTTAAAAAACGATGCATTTACCACCTGTTGTAGTGCATATGTTATAGATAGGTAGATTACTTAGCAAAATTGATTTGATTGGCATCCTGTTTGACGTGTCAATCGATAAGCTATCTCTGAGATTGCAGGAATCTAGTCAAGAGATGTAGTGTGTTGTTTTGATCAATTTGAAATGTTAAGTTAGTTGATATAGTTCTATAGATATGTTGAGTATGGTATTTGCAGTTTTAGGTTGATGCCTTGCATTGCGTGCTTGCAGGAGGATATACGAGAGACACTTCAATCTAGGGAGCAATTCCCTATGCCTCTATTGCAGAGATACATGCTGACTGAGATGGATAGAGAGGTGCTCGGCACTATGGGACTTGATTACATATGCTTCATGCCTGAGGTTCAGGTGAACCACGGATTGCTGACTGCTGCAGTGGAGAGATTCCACAGTGAGGACAAGACTTTTCACTTCCCTACTGGTGAGATGACTATTACATTAGAGGACATCTACAAGATTTTGCATTTACTGATTCAAGGCAAGCTGGTGGAGTATGATCCACAGAGAGATGCAAGACTCGCTAAGTGTAGGTGAGTGTTTGATGACCCAGATCTGGTCGAACAGGTCATCCCACGGCATGATATTTATGACTGTTATGACTACTTCCCTAGGATTGTAGCAGGACTGATCAGAGGTGTGGTATGCCCCGGTAGGAGATCACATGGGTTCCCCATTGGATGGGGTAGGATCATGGAGAGGATGGTGACAGAGGGCACCCAATATGCCTGGGGTGTCTGCGTACTTGCGCACTTATACCACGATATGCATCAGGTGGTATATCACCGAGGAGCAACCCTATCTGTAGGCATATCACTACTACAGTTTTGGCTATGGGAGCACATAGTGATCATGAGACCTATATGTGTGTTTGACAGACAGAGGGGGAGCTATACAACTATGGCTATGCAAGAGTCATTTCTCAGCATAGGCTGGGGAAGCTAGAGTACTAGAGACAAGCTTTGGACGGGGTAGATGTGGTCGTATGGCGGCCATATCTAGATTGTTAGCCCTAGGAGGATGAGGTAGATGAGATACCTTACTGCTATCAGACATGGTGGCTGATAGGATGAACACGCTTTATTTTGGAGAGGCAGATTATAGGCAGGGTTCAAAGGTAGTTCGGCAGGAGGCAGGGCATGCCACAAGGGCAGGCCTGATTTGTGAGGACTCACACAGAGAGGGTTAGATGGGGACTGATGGTGTCCTATGAGGAGGCCTTGGTAGAGTTTTGGTAGACTCCTTATGTTTCCTGGGACATGAGGAGGGAGATAGAAGACACGGGGATGACTCAGGACTATGAGGATTAGTTCATTGTGCACCCATTTCTGAGATACTCAAGGCCTGGGGTGCTGGTGCCTCGCATAGATGAGGCAGACTCAGATGACAAGGGCCAGGTTGTCTGAAGGAGGAGGGGGAGAGGGAGAGGAGGATGGAGAGGTGGCAGAGATGGTGGAGATGATGGAGGAGGAGGAGGAGGTGGTGGAGATGACATAGGTCAACCTAGATAGAGGAGGAGAGCTGGGGAGGGACCTTCCCATGCTCAGTAGGTAGTGCAGCCATAGGCCACATAGCAAGTACCATAGCAACAGGTACCACAGTAGGCACCTTAAGTACAGATGCCACCACCTCAGTAGGTGGCACAGCAGCAGGTACCCCAGCCATAGGGGCAGGGACAGGTACAAGCAGCACAGGGGCCAGCACAGTCTAATGTCCAGGAGAGGACTATAGCCACCTTGAGAGGGCAGGTTAAGGAACTACGGGCATAGCTTAGGAGGGTGGATGCCCGACGAGAGATAGACACAGAGGTCATTGCAGGGCTCACCCAAGAGATGGATATGGCAAACGCATGTATATGAGTTATGCGAGTAGAGCGGGATACTACAGTGGCTTCCCTGGGGACAGATGCAGCGTGCACTTTCTTGGTTAGGCAGGTGCATCAGGCACATGCACAGTTAGTGCAGGCATAGACACAGCTAGTGCAGGTGTAGGGTGAGCTTGCCAGAGCACAGGCTTAGGCACAATATTATTGAGGCTTATACCATGGTGCCATGCTAGCGAGTCAGAGGGCCTCGAGCTATAGGAGCCAGTCTACAACCTCCCAAAGAGAAGGTCCATCGAGGTTAGGGGCTTTTGTGATGGGCACAAAACAATTAGGGGCTAGCAGAGGAGGGGGAGGAGACACTGCTGGGAGCCACGGTCCACAGCAGCAAGGGTAGTAGAGACTGCAGATTTTGGATTCTTACGCACCTTTTTGGATGGCTCAGGTAGTCGGATAGACTTGTACCACTCTTGTACTTTTGAGGCATGTATCACCATCCCCTTGGGATGTATTTATTGTATATGACACTGATTCAGAGATAGATACTTGATATTGTACATTTGGACATGCTTTTATGATATTTATATGATGATGCAGCTATTTGACTCTCTCTATATGTATTATGATACATTTTTTTTGTATGATGTGATGCACATGTAGACTTAGATGTTTTATCTGATGTTATATGATGTTATCTAGATGCAGCTTTTGATATGATGCTATGTGATGTTTATACGACTAAATGTAGACTTATATGTTTTATCTGATATGTTTCTAATGTGTGCAAATGCCAATGGTATCTATATGATTATGCAATTTTATGTGATGCATTTATCTATGTTTTTGATTTTTTCTGTTGACACTATGCGATGATTGTATATGGATGACCTAATGCACCTTATAATGTATGGAAATGATCTAATGTACTTTATTATGTATGCAAAATGATGTGATATGATATGCCACTATATGCTATGTTTTTGATATGTCCAAATGTACCCTATCGACACAGAGACAACATGATGATAGATAGAAGAATTGACTTGATAGAATGAATTGATAGAAAGACTCACAAGCTTCAATTTGAATTGTTACTTTGCACTATTTGGATCTTTTATTGCATGGGATATGGATGTGTTGATAACTAAGAAGGGGGGGTGAATCAGTTATCTTAATTGTTTAACTTTCAGTCCTTCTTTTTAACTAGTGTAGAATCATATCATACATGCATATACAACAATGAAAGCAGAAATAACTTCAGTACACATGACACAATGATTTTGATGTGGAAAACCTGGTTAAGGGAAAAACCACGGGGTGATTAACCCAAGATTTTATTCTCTGTTAAAAGAATAGGATAGTATAAAATGGCACTTGCCAATTAGGGCTCACTACCCAAGCACACTGCTCACAAGAGGCTCACTGCCTACAAGAGACTCACTGTCTACAAGATACAAGAAGTTAACACATTACTTGAACTGATGAGAAGCATCTACACATGCAAAGGTTCAATTTCGGTTAGGCTCAATACACCGATCTGCTACACTATTCTTGCTCTCCTTAGCTGCTATTGTTCTATTACATTCTGGACCTGTCTTACTGCCTTCGCACTGCTCTTCTACTTTTCTTCACACCTCACCACAACCAACACACACCTTCACATCTAAATCCATCTTGTATATATATCCACACAAGTAATTTCAACACTTTTCTAGTCGGCATCTGGAATAGTCAATATTTTCCCAACCTCTGGTCTGTCGGTTGAATCCTTGCATACCAAGTAATGCGGATCAAGGAAATACTTGTAGAAGTCATCAATCATGTCAGCCAAACATAAATTATACCTTAAGGAACTTAATCACCAACAACATCTCATCTAGATTTAGGTCTGATGCTCTGCCGGTTAGTTCTTCTTCTGTCTACTCTGCCAAATAGGAACCCAACACTTAAGTGCTCATATCTTTTCACTCTTCTATTATCGGAGGCTAAATACTTGGAATCTATCAGTCAAAGTACTCCTCTTATCTTTCCCAAATCTGTACTTCACTGGGATGCTTCCTTTGAGAGATCCAGACCAGACTGTCAGACCTTGCTGACTGCTCTGTTCTTGCTTACCAGATCACAACACTTCTTCAATCTGACTTCTGCTAGAGATTCATCATGTCCTGCGGATGTGTGGGATAACCTTTGTTTCCATCAATGACAACATTCATGAGTCCATATAGTGTCTCTTGCCAACAATCTCCCCCTTTGGCATTGATGGCAACACTTAGTGAAAAATGACTAAGTGTCACACTATGCTCCCCCTTGGCTGATGCTCTATTTTTATATACATTTTCCAGAGCTCCCCCTTAGCTTGATTCCTCATTTTTCACTCCTCCTCACTCCCCCTTTGACATCAATGGCAAAGGGTAGGGTCCGCACCCAAAAAAAAAAATCAACTATACTTAGCCGCATAAGTATATACATATAGCATACTTACATATACCGAAGTATGTCTGCAAAGATTGTCTTCAATTGAATGAATTATGTTGCCCAACTTTGCTCCATCCTGTCCAAAATTGAGATGTGACCACTCAACATGAATGCAAATGCATCTTCCCTTTTTAGATCTATCGGATCACTCATCCGGGCTGTGGTCTGAGCTTCTTTTATGGCCTCATGCATGGCCTCTAACTTAGGGATAATTATCCCTCTAAGTTCACCCAACCTGCTTATTCTATTTTTCTTTTCCTTCTCAAGCTTCTTGATTTCATTCAAGATTGCAATAGTCTGACATTCTTGATTTATTATGGAAGAGGAGAGGATCAAAATTCTTAGATAGTTTTGTCAGTTTGTCCTCCTGTTCTTTCACTTTCTTCTCAATATCCAATATTACTTTGGACCATGATAAACAAAATTTGTACATTTCCCCACCATCTTTAAGAGCATTTTCTAATCTCTTTATCCCAATATTCATATTCCTCCTATCATTAGTTATTAACCCTTGTACCTCTGATAATCTTTTTGCCAACAATTTCTTCCGAACCTTATCTTCTGCTGACTTCTCTAGGGAATCAAAATGTGTGCTAACACTATTAACTAGAGATTTGAGATTACCGAATGGGGAGGCTGAGGGATCCTTCTGAAAAGATGGCATGATCTTTTCTAATACTCCGGATGCAACTTCTATTAGCTCACAGTCTTCCATGTGAGACTTCAGGAGTTTTCGTTTGCCTTTGCTTGAGCAAAGGAAGCTATCTTCATTATTTGTACTGGGGAAAGAGAATCAAAATCAAATGGCCCTTGTAGAAGTTTCGGTTCATCAATCTCCATTGTCTCTTTGTTTAATAACACTTTGATAGTTTTTATAGTGTCTCTTGCCGGAGACAGATTCTTCTTCGCTTCTGCAATCTTAGAGCTGTCTATTGGAGCTTTCTCTCCTTCTACACTCTTACCACTAACAGCTGTGGTCTTCTCTATTGAAGTCTTCTTTCCTTCTGCAACCTTAGTACTGTCATCTTCTTTTTCCTTCACCTCTTTTTCTTTCTCCTCTATTCTTTCTTCTCCTTTGGATCCAGAGTTAGCAGGGGAAACTGGAGGAGTGATGTTTGTTTGTTCATGGGCCTCCTCTTCCGGAGTAGAGGATTCCAAGTCATTATCTTTTTCTTCACTGGTGTCCATTACTTCTTCTGTCATTGCCTCAGTAGATTCTTCTTCAACACTTGTAGCTAAGGGATCAACACCCAAGTCCTCTATAATAGGAATGCTGAATCTTTTGTATGCATTTTGGAGGATCTCTTCTGTCTCTTTTGCTACTTTGTCAATTTCTTTGAGCATAAGTTGATCATTCTAGCTTTGCTCTGGAACTCATCCTTGCAATATTTGAAGATCATATTCATTTGCTTTGAATCGATTGAAGGATATAGCTGAATGGCTATCTATTCTCGAATCTCAAGATCTTTTGCCATAGCATTATTATTTCTTATTTCTAACTCTTTCTCTAGGCTTTTGGGAATAAGAGATATAATTTCAATAAAAAGCCTTATTGTAGATATTCAGATACTTGACTGCTGCTTCCTGCAAGATATTTTGGTCAGCCTCATTATAATCATCATAGAATTCAGCCATTGGTTGAAGGTTTCCATCCACAGTAACTAATTTGACGACATCATCTAAGGACAGAGTGGGTTTTTCAACAAACTCTTCTGCCTTTGCCTCCTTATCTTTACCAGATACTTTCTTCTTCTTTTTTATCTTCATGATCTCTTCATCAGATTCTCTCTTCTTCATCTTTCTGGCTTGTATTAGACCTTGTTGCCTTTTTCTTTGTTCTCTTTTCTCCTTTACCGGATGATTTTGCTTCCAGTTTTGATGCTTTTGAGCTCTTAGGTGCAGAGCTCTTAGAGGATCTGGTCTAGGAGGAAGCTTCTACCGGAGCACTTTCTTCTTCTGCTTCTTCTTTTTCTTTTTCTGTTCCTTTTGTCTTTTCTCTGTGGGCATCAAGTGCCTCTTTTGAGATTCCATGCCTCTTGGCAACTTCTTCAACTTCCCTTCTTACTTTCTTCTTAATTTCAAGCTGTCGAAGTTCCACATAGATCTTTACACTTAATTCTTCAAAGGTTCCAAACCTTTCTACTTTAGGGTCTTTTGGCTGACTTAGCATGTGTTGAACATGCAGCTCTACAATTTTCTCATCAACTTCATACCCCATTGGCATGATCCATATTGTTCTTGGTTCCACTCCCTCCATAAGGCACTGATAAGTTTCTACCATGAAGCAAATTGTATCCTTATACTTTTCAACTAGAGCTTGGGGGATTCTCTCTCTTGCTTGCATCATGCTCTAAAAATTCTTGAAATAGCCCCAGAGTGCTGTATTCTGTGCTTTGGCATCACCAAGCCCATTTATATAATCTCTGATTTGGATGGCTACTAGTCTATCATTCTGCCACACCCAACCACTGGATCTGGGAAGCTCGTTGATGAAGTAGAAGAACAAGCACAGTATCAACCCACCATACTTGAAGGAATTCTTCTTATCCTTCTTGATCTTTTGTAGGTTTTCCATCAATTGATTTAGAAGGAGTTCACAAAGATCATAGTCTGCATTTTTTTTCAACATTTCATAAGCAGTGTATACAGCAGTTCCAGATACTGAATTCTCCCTACTTGAATGATATATCTTATATCCAATTATCATTGATGCAAATTTGATATCTGGATCTGTAATATCTTCAACTGTCATTGCTCTTTTATCAAATTTTGATCCGGTAGTCTCGCTTACAACTTGGTTTTTGACAGATTTGAGAATAGGCATTTCACCGGTTGAGTGTAATCCAGTTATAGCCTTAATGGCATCCTTAGTAATCTTAAACGGCTTGTTAACCACATGAAGTTGTCGTGTATTCTACTCAACACATACCGGACCCATTCATCTTCTTCAAAATAGGGAAAATGAATGTACTAATCAAAAGGTTTATTCCGAATGCCCTTATACTGTGGTTTGAGTTCAAAAGCATCATCTATTAATTGTTTGTGATAGATATCCCTTAATTTGGATTCCCCAAATTCTTCAATATTCACATGAATATAAACCCTAATATCTTCTACATGCAAAATACCATGCGGAGTGCTGGAAAATGCACATGAGGGATCCACTTCTAGAGATTTGTATGGATGCTTCTGAAATTTAGGGCACGGCCTATCAGTAATCTTCACAACATTTAGAGTAGCCATTTTCAAGATTCAGAGGAAGTTTGATCAAGAGTGAAAAATACCTTTTTGTGCTTCTAGATTTCACAGGATGAGCTGGATCAGAATGTTGAAGAATCATCTTCTGCGATTGATCTTTGAGGGACTTGATACAATTTGTTTGTAGAGTTCTTTTTCTCTTTTTCTCGAGTGCAAATGTACAAATGATGAATAGAAGAACCCTTTTATCTCTCCGCAAACCCTAATTTTTGCAATAAATGCATACCTTAAGTTATTTCGATTGCTCTTGTTTTTCTTATTCTGAGATAGATCTCCTTCCGGATCACTGTAATATGCTTAGAGTTATCCTTGGTGATTAATAGTGAACTTTCTTACTTTCCTCAACCATTTGACTTGTCCGCAGATCAAGATGCCTCAAATTGGGATCATATCAGATCTAACTATGATAATCCTGTTTTACCGGTTGATTGTTAAACCAGATCAATTTTAGAAGTCAACATTCTTTAAAACTTCTTGCGCATCTTCCATATTTTTACCAAAGCTTATCTAGATGTTCCTTTGTGAACCCTTTGGTCTGCAACCTTTCATGTGCCAATTTCAGGCACCAATTGACTGGTTGGGGGAATTGGTTTTTCTTTTGTTACTCCCCCTGAGCCAGAGCTCATCTACTCAATTTCTGGAAGGAATATCAGCACCGGATTCTGGTGCGGATCCATTCCCAACATTTTCTATGCTTTTCTTCACCCAAATCTTATTCATCTCCCTTTGAATATCATTCGCGTTCACTTTTCCTTTTCCTTTGTCTTGGTTTTGGTTATGATGCACCTGACCTTTTTTGTCTTGATTCTTACTTCTGCTGAATTTGGCAATATGACCGAATCTATTGCAATTGTAACAAACAACATTTCTTTGCATATTTGACTGATATCCTCTTGATCTACACTATCTAGCCATATGTCCCATTCTATTGCATGCAAAGCATCTACCATTGAATGAATTGTTTATTTACATGTTTCTACACTCATGGGATTTGTGACCATACCTTTTGCAATTGAAGCATTGTCTGGAGAAGAATGTATAGATCTGATTCATTCTTCCTTTACATTGATTTGCCTTATGACCAAATTTATTGCAGTTGAGGCAGTAACCATTGAAAGATGGATATCTTTGAGCATTTGGTTGCTTTACCAGAGGTCTTCTAGACCTGTTTCTTAGATTTTCTAATCTGGAGTCCTTCTGACTGGATCTGGAGCTTTCACCTCTTTCATACCCCAAGCCATGCTTGTCATCTACCCTTTTTTGGCTTTCAAGAAGAACTTCAAGTTGAGCAGAGCTTATCTTGAATTTCTCTTTATATTCATTTGTTGTTTGAAGATCCCTTTTGAGAGTGTCAATCTAATTCTCAAGTTGTTCTTCATTTTCTTTAGCTTCTTCAAGATATGATTCTAGATGCCTGATTATTCTGTCTATATTGTGGCAGTCTTCTGACTTCTCCTTGAGAGATTGTCTTAGGTTATCTTCAATTTTTCTTTTCTCTTCAATTTCTTGAGTGAATTTCATAACACCTGATTCCATTTCATGTCTTACCATAATGACCTCTTTTGATAACTTTTCACATAACTTGTTCTTCTCATTCAGATCATCATCAGTGTTATTGGCTTCACTTTGGCTTGCTAATTGTTGAAGTAGTTCCTTTCTCTTTTTCATAGAGATACTCAGTTTCTCTCTTAGTTCCTTGATGAAATCATCAGCTTGCCTAAGTCTTTCTTTGAGGTTATGAACTTCAGAATGAGATTGCTCAAGATCATCTAAGGCAGACTGAAGCTATTCCCTCATACCATACATATCCATTGAGATTCCTAGATCTTCCTCAAGCTATTAGGCTCTGATACCAATTGTTGATAACTGAGAGGGGGGGTGAATCAATTATCTTAATTGTTTAACTTTCAATCCTTCTTTTTAACTAGTGCATAATTAGATCATACATGCATATACAACAATGAAAGCAGAAATAACTTTAGTACACATGACATAATGATTTTGACGTGGAAAACCTAGTTAAGGGAAAAACCACGGGGTGATTAACCCAAGATTTTATTCTCTGTTAAAAGAATAAGATAGTACAAAATGGCACTTGCCAATTAGGGCTCATTGCATGAGCACACTGCTCACAAGAGACTCACTGCCTACAAGAGACTCACTGTCTACAAGATACAAGAAGTTAACACATTACTTGAACTAATGAGAAGCATCTACACATGCAGAGGTTCAATTCTGGTTAGGCTCAATACACTGATCTGCTACACTTCATTCTTGCTCTGCTTAGCTGCTATTGTTCTATTACATTTCAGACCTATCTTACTACCTTCACACTGCTCTTTTGCTTTTCTTCGCACCTCACCACAACCAACACACACCTTCACATCTAAATCCATCTTGTATATATATCCGCACAAGTAATTTCAACACTTTTCTAGTCGGCATCTGGAATAGTCAATATTTTCCCAACCTCTAGTCTGTCGGTTGAATCCTTGCATACCAAGTAATGCGGATCAAGGAAATACTTATAGAAGTCACCAATCATGTCAGAAAAACATAAATTATACCTTAAGGAACTTAATCACCAACAACATCTCATCTGGATTTAGGTCTAATGCTCTCTGGTTAGTTCTTCTTCTGTCTACTCTACCAAACAGGAACCCAACACTTAAGTGCTCATATCTTTTCACTCTTCTATTACTGGAGGCTAAATACTTGGAATCTATTAGTGAAAGTACTCCTCTTGTCTTTCCCAAATCCATACTTCACTGGGATACTTCCTCTGAGAGATCCAGACTAGACTGTCGGACCTTGCTGACTGCTCTGTTCTTGCTTACCGGATCACAACACTTCTTCAATCTGACTTCTGGTAGAGACTCATCATGTCTTGCGGATGTGTGGGATAACCTTTGTTGCCATCAATGACAACATTCATGAGTCCATATAGTGTCTCTTGCCAACAGGATGTACAAATGGATGTATAATGGATGGATTTGATTTTGACATCTTGACGGTGCAAGTATTTCGAAGTGCCTATTTCATCATTGGGTGATTTTTTTGGTACTTTTTTTGAATGTTGTAAGTTAATACAAGCATCTAGGTATAATTGAACTGAGATCACCTGAGTATCACTTACATGGATTTTGATTTAGCAAGCTAATACAAGCATTGAGGTATAATTGAATTGAGATGACCTGAGTATTTCTTGTGTATCAACAAACAAGGATTGCCCCTGTTCATGTTAGACCTTTGATGTCCTCGATGATCTTTTGTTGATCATGTCTTTAGACAAGGCTTCACATTACTAAAGTTTAATCTGCAAACAACAAACAAAGAAAATAATCATGCCCCCATCATAGCATCTCTAGCTTTTGGCATCCTCGAGTAGCATAGAAAGACATGATAGCATAAATCAAGACTTTGTAAGTTAACTAAACCAACACAAAAGATTCTCACATTTAGATGCGTTTGTTTCTTGCCATAATTTAGGTAAAATCATTTAGAATTCCTTAGGTGTTTGTTTTCTTTGCCTTGGATAGGTTAAATGTCCTTGCGTCAAATTTTTTTTTTGAAAAGAGCGGGTTTTGCTTGTGCTTGCTTGTTTGGTGAGAAGAATCCACAATCCTTATTGGCAAGATGGACCCTAAGGGACTGACCTAGTGCCACGGGGGCTCATTTGAGAAATGGCCTTGCCTACATGATGGTGTAGAGGCAATGTAGTTTAGGGTAAACCCTAATGGACCTAAGACCTAGGCGATAGAAAGTGGAGGTGGACTCAAAGAGATAGAAGGACTAGACATGGGATGGATGGGACAGTGGGAGCCTTGGGGGCACATTAGAATAATGGCCTTGCCTACATGATGAAGCAAAGGCAATATAGTTCATGGACTTGGACCATGAATGGACTAGAGGATAGATGACAAGATATGAGATGGATAGGGAAGCCTCGGGGGCGCATTGAAAATGGCCTTGCCTACGTGACGGTGCAGAGGCAATGTAGTTCATGGACTTGGACCACGGACACTAACAAGAGACACTATGCTAGGCTCACACTGTGGATACAATATGGGATAAAACCTTGGTTGTCAAGGCAACAAAGAGATAGAGTATCAAGCCATGATAGGCTACCGTCAAGATTTTATTATGGGGTAGATATGGATCGAATGGGACACAAGTGACAGAAGAATAGACACAAGGTGATTGGTTTCCCAAAGATGGAGAAGGCAGTTTATCACAAGTAATGCCTATTTACCAGGTTTTCACCACTTGTTATTTGCATGAAAGCTAGAAAGTACACATGATGCCTGTTTGCTAGGTTTTCATCATGGTACCTATCCAAGGTGCCTATTTGCTAGGTTTTCACCAAAGGATGACTTTTTTTGTATTTTTCTGACTTTTTTGATTTTTTTGATTTTTTTGATTTTTTTATTTAATTTTTTTTGTATTTTATGCCCCCTTACACTGGGGTTCTCCTAAGTATAGAACCAACGAAGGTACATGCTGTTGATTGGGTCATCGAACAGCTCACCCTCTAATGTTGCTAACTGATATGCCCCTGATCCATAAGCAACTACTATTACGTAAGGCCCAATCCAGTTGGGTTTGAACTTACCTTTCTTTTCCCGATCCTGTTGATTACGAGGATTCTCCTTATGTACTAGATCTCCAACTTTAAAGACCCATGGGCGAACTCTGTGGTTGTAGCTTCTTGACATCATCTGTTGATATGCCTTAAGATGATCAAAGTCTTTTTGTCTCCTTTCCTTGATTAACTCTAGTTCTTGAAATCTGGAAACCCTGTATTCTTCATCTGATATGAGACTTTTTAACAACACCCTGAGAGATGGTAACTCGACCTCAATGGGGAGGATAGCTTCTGAGCCACAGACAAGGGTATAAGGAGTAGCACCTGTGGGAGTGCGTATACTACTTCTATAGGCCCACAGAGCAGGATTGAGTTGGATGTGCCAATCACGGCCAGCATCGTTGACTATCTTCTTGAGGAGTTTCTAGATGGTCTTGTTGGATGTTTTAGCTTGACTGTTACCTTGGGGGTAATAGGGAGTGTAGAAATAGTGTTGGATTTTGAATCAGTCATAGAGTTCTTGGACATCTTGATTTTTGAAGGTCTTCCATTATCTATGATAATGGATGAGGGAATTATGTATCTACAGATGAGATAATTCAGGATGAATGAGGAGATTTGTTTACCTGTGACGGTGGTGAGGGGAACTACTTCAATCCACTTGGTGAAATACTCAGTAGCAGTTATTATGAATTTATGGCCGTTGGATGAGGGTGGATGGATCTTTCCCATAAGGTCAAGTCCCCATTGGCAAAAGGGCCATGGTGTCATTAAAGGTCTCAACTCTTGAGCTAGTGCATGTATCAGGTTCCCATGTATTTGGCACTGCTTGCACTTCTTCACAAACTAGTATGAATCTATTTCCATGTTCAGCCAGTAATAACCCAAACGGATGAGTTTCTTAGCTAAGGACGGGCCGCTAGAGTGTGTTCTACAGATCCCTTAGTGCACATCTTGTAAGGTGGTTTGGGATTCTTCTCGTTCTAAACAACGAAGCAAAGTACCATCTAGACCACGTCAGTCTAGGGTGTCGGCAATAATGATATAGTGAGAGGTTTGACGTATAAAGGTTCATCGTTAGTTTGAAGATAATTTAGGTGGGAGGGTGTTGTCCTTGAGGTAAGTGTAAATCTTACTGTACCAGGGTGAATCAGATCCAACTAAAAGGCATATGGAATGGGTTTCTAGAAGATCATAAGCTAGTATTCGAATTGATTCCACTAAGAACTCATACCATGACTCATTCTCTAGTATTTCGAGAAGAGAGGCAATGGTTGCCATGGCATCTACTGCTTTGTTCTCAATCCAAGGTTTCTACTCAAAAATGATGATCACAAAGTATTCCTTAAAGTCTTTGACCATCCGCTTGTATGGGACTAGCTTCTCATCTTTGGTTTGGTAATCAACATTGACCTGATTGATCACTAGTTGAGAATCACCATAGACATGTAGCTCTTTGATTTTACACTCTATTGCCATTTTGAGACTGATGGCCAGGGATTCATATTCTGCTATGTTGTTGGTGCATGGGAACAAAAGACGGTAAGACTTTGGTATGGTGTCACCATGAGGAGTTACAAACAAGATTCCTGCCCCCGATCCATGGTTTGTGTAGGAACCATCAAAGTAGAGCTTCCAAGAATGTGTTGAGAACTTGAATAGGGATTCATTTGGAAATTCAAATTGCATTGGTGTGGTGTGCTGTAGTGGTACATCTACTAACTGATCAGCAATTATTTGCCCTTTGATAGCCTTTTTGTCTACATACTCAATATCGTATTCACTTAGGAGCATTACCCATTTGACTAGGCAACCTGTAAGAGCTGCTTTACTTAGTAGGTACTTCAGTGGATCTATTTTTGCAATGAGTTTGACTGGATGTACAAGCATATAATGTCAGAGTTTTTGGGAGGCAAAACTACCAGAAGACATGATCTTTCTATTTGAGAGTATTGCAATTCATAGCCCACTAATGTTTGGCTAATGTAGTAGATGACTCTTTCTTTATTCTCATAATCTTGTTGTGCTAGAAGAGCCCCAAGAGCTATAGGTGTAGCAGATATGTAAAGTATTAATGGTTTCCTTTGGATAGGAGGCATGAGAATAGGTGGATTCATAAGATACTCTTTCAATTTTTTGAACGCCTCTTCACATCGCTCATCCCACCTGAATGGAATGTTCTTGTGTAGGAGATGATTGAATGGTTAACACTTGTCAGCTAGTTGTGATATAAATCTATGGATTGCTTGTAGCTTGCCCTATAGGGATCTTAGTTGAGTAAGAGTCTTGGGTGGTGGTATGTCCATAATAGCCTTGACCTTTGCGGGGTCCACCTCTATTCCATTTGCTGACACAATAAAGCCTAGTAGCTTGCCTGAAGTGACTCCAAACACACATTTCTTTGGGTTCAACCTGACCTTGAACTATTCTAATATCTGAAAGACTTTCTCTAACGCATCCAGGTGTGATTCTCTTGTGAGTGACTTTGCGAGGATATCATCTACATAATCTTCCATTGTTACGTGTATCATGTCATGCAATATAGTGGTCATAGCACGTTGATATGTGGCTCCTGCGTTCTTTAGCCCAAATGGCATGACATTCCTGCAAAAAGTACCCCATGGACAAGTAAAAGCTATCTTGTATTGGTCTTCTGGTGCTATCCAGATCTGATTATATCCTGGGAATCCATCCATGATGGATAACATGGTATGCCCTACTGTTAGGTCGACTATGATATCTATATTTGGCAACAGAAAATCATCCTTGTGGCAAGCTTTGTTTAGATCTCTGAAATCATTACATAGTCTGACTTGGCCATCAGGTTTGGACATTGGTACTATGTTGGAGACCCATTCCAGATAGTCTATTGCTCTGATAAACCCTACATCCAGTAATTTCTTGAGTTCTTTTACAAGCAGTGCTATGTGTAGATGCATCTTTCTAAGCTTTTGTTTCACTGGTTTTACTCTTGGATCTAATGGTAGATGATGTAGAATCAAATTTGGATCTAACCTAGGCATATCTATGTATGACCAAGCGAAATTGACTTTCTTTCTCTTGAAGAATGGTACAAACTTAGTCTTCTCTGGTGGGGTTAGAGACATAGCAAAGTGAATGACCTTAGGCTATTCCTCTGTTCCAATATTAACAGGTTCTGTCAGTTCCACAACAATCTGTGACTTCTCCTAGTGCATGTCATCGGGGAGAGTGTCAAGCCTTCCATCGTCGGGTGCCATAGTTGGGTTTTCACCTTCGGATGCATCCTTTCTTTTTACTGTTTTGGGATTTGACACTGTCGTAGAACAGTTTTCATCGTTAGATCCAATTTTTATTTTGATATTTTTGCAACTAGAAGGCTTGGCACCCTCTCCAAAATAAGCCATGGTATTAAGTTCAATAGCAAAGCTAGCTTTATGATCTTCCTTGGATAGGTGGTCCCTAAGTTCCATATAGTCAATATAAGCATCATCATTTTGAAACATATCTAATTGAGGGGTTCCTCATAGATCCCAGTTAATGAGTTTAGGATGTACAAGGGGAAGGGAGTTGGAGGATAGATCTGATTTGTTGATAGTTTGAATGGATATACTAGGAGTATTGGTAGGGGGAGTGTTTGGGATGGTACTTTCCTCCAAATTGTTTATTGAGATAGAACTCAAACCTTCCTTGAAAGTTGTATTCTCAGGGATAGGCAAATCACTCTCTAGTGGCCTGTTCAGTAGCGTTTGTCCCTCACAGTAGGGGCTATACATTTGAATGGTATTGATCTCTTTGTCATCATAGGAATGCTCTGTTAGCTCATCGTACTCATATTCATTGGAATCTGTGTCACTATCCACTTGAAGTGTATGGATCATTTCTACAAGACAAGCATTTTCTTTAGCTTTGCCCTTACCTTTATATCCTAGGCCATTTGTATTTCTAGCCAATGAGGATGAAGAAGGTTGAATGGGTTCTATGATTCCTTCTTTTCTTAGGTTGATGGGGCCTTGTCCTTCATAACCCATTCTGTGTAGGATAGCTTCACCTCGCCCATAGATTTCTATTGGGAGCTTAGGTGGTTCTTGTTGTGTGCTCTCTTCTTCTTCGGTATAAAGCCATTGTAGGACATCTCTTTCTTCTGTTTCATCAGATAAGGTCCCCCATTTTACAAAGGGAACTATGGGAACTATAGGAGGAGAAGATGGCTTTGGAAAATGCTTGGGTCAACCAAAAGATCTAGGAGATAAAGGCAATTTGGCTAGATTAAGGCTATGCTCTATGGAGTATTCCCCAACTCTGAATTCTTTGATAGTAATTTTCTGCTCTTTGGGCTTTGATGAGGAGGCTTCAGAGGTATGATCACAGTGTGGGGTAGGGGATGTAGATGATCTATTGTTTGGTATGATGCATTTGGGTTTTGAAAGGATAGAGTTGCATTGCTAAAAGGGGTCAAGGTCTCCTTGAATGGTGACTTGCTTGCCATTATGCGGGAATTTTATGCATTGGTGATAGGTAGAGGGAACAACCTTCATGGCATGAATCCATGGTCTCCCTAGAAGAATATTATAGGTGAGCTCCCTATCTAGGACTTGGCATACAACATCCTTTATTATTGGTCCCACTTGTATGGGCAATACCACCGTTCCTTTTTTAGTTCTCTCCTCTTCATCATAGGCTTTGATAGTTATCTTCTTTCTTGGATCAACTACATTTTTAGAGAACCCTAATGTAAGGACTAGCTTTAACATGCAAATATTTAAACCAGCTCCCCCATCAATGAGAACTCTCTTGATGCAGTGCTTGTGGATGAAGGCGACAATATGTAGAGGGGTGTTATGGGGTTGAGACACTAAGAGGTCATTTTGCTCGGTAAATGATATGGTACTTGAAGAGGTAAGATTACCTACCATGGCTTGAAACTTCTCCTAGCCCAAGTTAGTGGGGACAGTGGTTTCCACTAAGGCTTTATTGAGAATCTCCTTATGGGAAGGAGATAGACGCAACAACTCCAAGATAGAAATGTGGGTTGGAGTCTTCTGTAGTTGGTCTATGACATTATACTGACAGAAGTTGGACTGAGAAGGTGACAACCTTGGGGGGATAGTATTCAACATGACTTTACTGCTATGGGTAATAATACTACAACCAGTTCTGTTAGGTTCTGATTGTTGGTTAGGCGTGACCACATTGATTTGTGGGACATGCTCAGATATGCAATTTATGGTATAGTCAAATGGCACACTTGCATAGTTGGAATTACTATTCCCACTATTCTGATTTGGCCTATTGCAATTGTTGTTATTGTTGCCATTGTTGTTATTGCCATTGTTGTTATTGTCGTTATTGTTATTGTTGTTGTATGACCTGTCATGATTGAGAAGTAGATCCCTGTAAGCCACATGTGTCTCATTAGGGGTATGTTGTTGGGTTCCTCCTTGATTTTGATCTAGCACATCTTGAATAGCATGTTTGAGACAGATACAATTGTTGGTTGTATGTCCCCTTCCTCTGTGATACAATAGTCGGTGTCTTTCCAATAGTGAGGTTTGACTTGAGGCTCATAATCAGTTGTTGGCAGTAGAGAGATTTCATTGTTGGCCAATAACTTCCTTAGTGCAGATTCCTGGGACTCACCCAGTGGTGTGAACTTTCGTCTTGGATTCACACTAAACCATGGTCTTGGCTCCTGAGGAAATGTTTTGTTGGGTGTAACATTGTTTGCCTCTCCTTTGAGAGTGAGTATGGGTTGTTTCTTGGGAGCTACCACCTTGACATCAACTACTCCATCATTGACGAAATTTTTATTCTTGGTCCAAAACTTTGATTTGTCAATCGTGTAGTTGGAGGTAGGTGTGTCCTTGTATAACTTAATTTGCCCCTTGGCAATCATAGCTTTTTCGATAAACAATCCCATTTCAATGACTTTTGAGAATGAGGTAGGGCATTGTATTTGTATTTGATAGCTAAGATCGGTATTGAGGTTATGGACAAACATCTCCATTAACTGCTTCTCAAGTATGTCATATGAGCACTTGCTTGCTAGTTGTCTCCATAGTTGTAGGAAGGTAGTGAATGATTCACCACTCTTTTGTTTGGTGTTGCATAGAGCAAGCATAGATACTTCATGTTCAATATTGTACGAGAAGTGCGTGATAAATTTTTTGACTAGCTCATCAAAATTTTTGATGCCCGGTGGAAGCCGTGAGAACCACTCCATAGCCTAACTACCTAGAGATAGAGGGAATAGTCTCATTAAGTAAGTCTTGTTGTGAGCTACTTCCATGCAAGTTGCATTGAATTCCCTAATGTGATCTGTAGGGTCCTCTTTCCCTTTGTATTTGTCAAACTTAAAAACTTTGAATCGATAGGGAAATGGTGTCATGATCAAACGTTTATCAAAGGGGTATAGTACAATATCTTCCAAGGAGTAGGTTTTAGTGTTTGTACCCGTCTTGAGATCTGACATTTGTTGCTTTAAACCCTCGAGTTGTTTCCTCATTTCTTCCATAGGAGTGCTTTGGTCTATGGTTTTCTTTCCTTTTTCATGTTCTTCTGCGTTAGGATCTATGGCTTTCTTTCCTTTTTCATGATCCTCCTCTACATTCTCTAGGATTGTGCTTATATCGAAATCTGTGGGGAGTTTAATTCCAAGACTAGCATGATGATAGAAATACTTGTGAGGGTCCTCATGGAGCACTTTTTCTAGCAAGCATTGGAATTTCTAATCTTGGATGCTTCCCTGATAGTCTTCATTAGAGATTTGTTCATCACTATCATGAGGTGTGATGATGTGGTTGGATGATCCGGCCATTTCAAGTTACTTTTTGTATTGAGATCTAGTAAGAACCATGCAAGGTGATGTGGGATGGGGTGGGATGGGACTAGAGATTTTGGCAAGGTGCCAATGGAGACTACTGAGAATGGGATACTTATGACAAGATTTGGACAAAGGACTTTCTTGATCAATGATTCCAAGTAAGACGGTCGATACAAGACGATAGCCACTAGTAAGGGTACTCGATACCTGTCTTACTGTGTAGGGACTAGTCGTGCACCAAGACCACTAGTAAAGTTCTGTGACCTACTAGGTTTTCTTAAATCCACAATGATATGAAAAAGGGGCTTATGCTGCTCTGATATGGGACAACTAGACTTTGGACTAGAAAAAATTGATAGAAGGTGAATGGGATGACCAACGAAAGAGAGATTTTGATGTGAAATGGATGAAAAACTGACTGCGAGGTAGGACCTGATCTCTTATTATGGAACTAGACTGAAATGGGTATCCAAAACTGGTGAAATTTTTCTCTTGGAAACTGTGCAAGTGCTGACTGTCATGCATGTGCCGAAGCAGATGCGCTGAAAGAACCGGTAAATGCACTGAAAGTCACAGTAAATGTGTTGCATTGGTAAAAGGTAAATGTGCAATAACAGACAGTATATGCACTATAGGTCTTAACAAATGTGTCGCAGGTCGACACAGATGCACAAGAACAGAGGACAAATGCACCACTCTAGCTTTTTTCAATGTTTTTGGAATTTTTGGAATTTTTCTGATGTTTTTGGTACTTTGGTTGCAAGGTCTTTTTGATCTGATTTTTCTAAAATTATGGCAAGAAGACACAACAAACACAAAGAATATTTTTATGGTTTTTTATTTTTTTGTGATTTTTTGACTCTTTTTGGACTAAAAAGAAAACAAGGACAACCCTAGGCTTCAAAGGATAGTATTTGTCAGATCCCCTAGCTGTGCATATTTAAAGTGGATAGCTTCAGGATCTTGGTAGCACCATCTCCTCTCCATGGCACACACTTCTCATGCATACCAAGATCTGAGTTTTCCAAGGCTCGTACCCCCACCGAACCTTAGGATTGTCTCTACTATCTCTACTAAGAACCACTTGAATTGGGGCGGCTTCAAAGGTCCCACCTTTTGCACCAACAAATAGAAGGATTTTGGTCTACTAAATAAAGGATATATAATAAAGGAAACCATTCAAGTGGTTATACATGCGGTAGCACTACTCTCCGTTATGAAGTCTCCCAACCTGCAAGGGTTGCGCTTTGGAGGGTTTTGGGGGAGGTTGGCTGTCGGTATAACACAACTACACTCATTGTTTGAATTTTTCACTCCAAACACAGTTTATTTATAGTGCCTTGGAAGGGCTTGGCTTTAGCCTGTTACCACTTAGGGTCATTCCTACTTGGATGAACGGTATCCAAGAGCAGACCCCTCTAAAGGAAAAACACATGCAAAAATGATATGTCTAGCATTTTGGTCACCCAAGATAGGGAGAGCATAGGCCTGGTATCATTCCCAAAACACAAAAAATAGTTGTTCTTTTCCCCTAGTTAAAATGAGAAAAACTAGATGAGCTATCTACTTGGGCAAGCACAGATTTTTCTTAACTTTGAAGTGATAACAAGATAGCAATGGTTCAGTTTTACCAAGATAGCAATGATGAGTTCAATTTTATCCAGATAGCATGAATTATTAACTTTGAAGTGTAGATCAAGATAGCAATGGTTTAGTTTTACCAAGATAGCAATGATGAGTTCAATTTTATCCAAATAGCAATGAGTTGTTAACTTTGAAAAGATAGCAATGTTGCAATTCAAGATAGCAATGATTCAATTACTCCTTTCCTAGTTAAGACTATGTGAGATTTGCATGAGCATCCATTTTACTATCCTGTTAGAAATCGAAGTGTGAGATACCAAGTGCAACTATATGAATCTAAACTAGTGCCTAGCTTGCAAAACAGATCAAGAGCATTCCCGCAAAGACGTCAACGTTAGCAAAACTTTCAAGAAAACCCTAGAAATCACTGTCAAAAATATATGTGCCGATTTAAAGATTGAATGCGTAGAAATAGTGAATAGAAGCGCCACAATACATATGCACTGAAACAAAGCTTAAAAGCACAAAAAGATAGTGTATATGTGTTGAATTAACATATGCACCGTGACAGATGGTATATGCGTTGGAACAGTGAACGTATGCGCTACACGGATAGATGCGCTGTGACAGGTAACAGATGTGTGTTAGGATGTGACGAATGCACTATTTCCTCCTGTGTACGGATTTCTAAACACAAAAACTTAGTTTTTGGGTTAAATTTGGGGCTAGGGCCCATGTTGGGTGCCAAAAATGTTAAGGAGAAATTGGATCAACAATGAATATGCAATAATATTAATATCAAATACCCAAAACTTCAATGAAATAGTGAACTAAAGAGATTTAATCAAATAGGCAATGAATCAACAACAAAGCAAACCTCCTTTAGGTCAAAACTTCCATTGACTGCCTATTGAAATCATTCTTGCGTGTATGAAATAGGGCCTTCAGAGAGTGCACTTCTTTGCTTTGTTCAAGAATGTCGATTGGGAATGGTGGTGATAATATTGCAATGAAGAGGAGCTTCACAATGATGGTAGTAATGCGTAGTAATGAGTGTGATCACAAGGAATGAAGGAATTGGTGCCAAAGGTACGCTGTAATTCTTGTGGAGTAACAATACTTAAAGCTTGGATGAATGAAATGGAAGAATAGGGTTCAATTTATAGACTTGGGAAAGAGAAGATCAATGGCATAGAAAGAGTGAGAAGATCAATGGTTGAGAATAGATGAGGAACATGAAACGAATAAGAAGAAGACAAGTGTCACACAAAAACTGTTTTGTTTGAGTTAACTAATTTCTTTTCTAAAGATAAGACATGCTTTTCATAAATTACAAAGTTTTTTTTCTAATTTAAGAGATATTGATAAAAACAAGGTTGATTGAATAGATAACTCAACTTGAGATTTGCTTTTGCATAATTTGAGAGAAATTAAATAATAAATTATTCAATTTTGTGTGCATGGAGAAGAAGATTTATTTTTAGAAGATTTGGAAGATATTTGAAGAATTAGAAGATAAGAAAGCAAATTAAATAAATAAATTTATTTAATTGTTGTGCATGATTTTGGAAGAATAAATAAAATATTTGATTATATTTTATTTTTGGAGAATTGAGAGGATTTAAATAAATTTGATTTGATTTATTCAAATTTGGAGGAATGATTTTGACTTAATTAAATAATTAAGAATTATTTAATTGTTTGGAAGAATTTAATTAAATAAAGGATTTTATTTAATTTTGACTTTATAAGAGGTAATTAAATATTTTGATATTAATTAACTTTAGAAGAAATATGAATCGTGTCATTTTTAGGCGTATACAAGTACAGATTTCCATTACCCAGAATGGATGACATAATAGATTGTTTGAGTGGAGTCAAGTACTTCACGAAGATTGATCTGAAGAGTGGGTATCACCAAATCCGAATAAGAGAAGGAGATGAATGGAAGACAGCCTTCAAGACAAAGGAGGGTTTGTATGAGTGGCTAGTCATGTCATTTGGGCTAACCAACGCACCGAGCACATTCATGCGGCTCATGAATGAGGTACTGAAATTTTTTTTGGGAAGTTTTGTTATTGTTTATTTGGATGATATTTTAATTTTTAGTAAGACTTGGGATGAGCATCTAATGCATATCAGAAGAGTTCTAGAGAAGCTGAGGGAGGAGAAGTTGTTGATTAATTTGAAGAAATGTAGTTTTGCAAAGAAGGAGTTGGCATACCTAGGATTTGTTGTCTCAGAGGAAGGTCTTAAGATGGACCCAGAGAAGGTGAGAGCTATCATTGAATGGCCTACACCAAGGAGTGCCACAGAGGTACGATCTTTTCATGGTTTGGTGAGTTTTTACAAAAATTTTATCTAAAATTTTATTAGCATTTGTGCACCCTTGATTGAGACAATGAGAGGGGATAGAAAAGAGTTTAGATGGACTAAAGGAGCAGACAAAAGTTTTGACACATTGAAGTAGAAAGTTATAGAGCAACTTGTTTTGGCACTTCCAGATTTCAAAAAGGTATTCCAGGTAGATTGTGATGCTAGTGGTAGTGCTATAGGAGCTATTTTGAGTCAAGAAGGTAAGCCCATTGCCTATTTTAGTGAGAAGCTTAACGATGCCAAGAAAAAGTATTTTGTTTATGATCAGGAATTTTATACAATAGTTTAGGCTTTGAAGAAATGGAGACATTATTTATTTCCAAAAGAGTTTGTTTTATATAATGATCAACAAGCTTTGCAGTATCTTAATAGTCAAGGGAAGTTGAACCAAAGGCACTTAAAATGGGTTGAGTTTTTGCAGAGTTATACTTTTGTTTTGAAGCACAGAAGTGGGAAGTCTAACAGAGTTGCAGATGCCTTGAGTAGAAGGCAAAATTTGTTGACAAAAATGAA
This sequence comes from Cunninghamia lanceolata, assembly GCA_027924645.1. Lineage (NCBI taxonomy): Eukaryota > Viridiplantae > Streptophyta > Pinopsida > Cupressales > Cupressaceae > Cunninghamia > Cunninghamia lanceolata. Next base: position 1,062,597 of record BSBN01000937.1, on the reverse strand, counting down.
GATAGAGGTTGTTGGGTTCGATGAGCTCAAAAGTTTGTATCCTAAAGATTCAAATTTTGAAGAGGCTTGGAAAGCTTATCTAGAACCTGTTACTTTGGATAGGATAAAATGGTTGGATTTCATAATCCAAGATGGCATGTTGTTTAAAGGAAGCCAGTTGTGCATTCCAAGGAGTTCCGTGAGAGAGAACTTGATTAAGGAGAAGCATAGTGGAGGATTGGCTGGACACTTTGGTCAAGATAAGACCATTGCTATTGTTGGTGAAAATTATTATTGGCCACAATTGCAACAGGATGTGAGAAAATTTGTGTAGAGTTGCAAAGTATGTCAGATGGCGAAAGGAGCAAGTCAGAATACAGGTCTATATCAACCACAACTTGTACCAGAGAAACTATGGGATGATATTAGTATGGATTTTGTTCTTGGTTTACCAAGGACACAGAGAGGACATGATTCTATTTTTGTGTTGGTGGACAGATTCTCAAAGATGGTACATTTTATTCCTTGCAAGAAGACTAATGATGCTGTTCATATTGCTAAATTATTTTTTAGGGAGGTGGTGAGATTGCACAGTCTACCAAAGAGCATAGTTTCAGATCGAGATACCAAATTTATTGGTTATTTATGGAGGACATTGTAGAAGAAGTTGAAGACAAATTTGAAGTTTAGTTCTACACACCATCCACAGACTAATGGACAGACCGAAGTGGTGAATAGGAGTTTGGGTAACCTGCTATGATGCTTAGTAGGAGATAAGCCCAAGGGATGGAATTTGATTTTACCACAAGCAAAATTTGCTTACAACAATTCTATCAATAGGAGTACTAGTAAATCACCATTCTAGATTGTATATGGGAATAGTCTAAGAAATGCTTCAGAGTTAAGGAATCTAGACAAAGGAGAAAAGCCAAGTGCTGAGGCTGAAGACTTTGCAGAACACATGAAGAGGTGAGAAAGCACATTAATAAAATGAATATTCAATACAAAGCTAAGGCAGATCAGAAGAGGAGATATAAGGAATTCTAGGTAGGAGATGAAGTCATGGTTCACTTGAGAAAAGAAAGGTTCCCAATTGGAACATACAATAAGCTGAAAATGAAGAAATTTGGACCATGCAGAATTTTGAAGAAACATGATTTAGGAAATGCATATGAGGTAAAGCTACCGAGTGGGATCAACATTTCCCCTATTTTCAACATTAATGAATTATCAAAATATCATGAAGGTGGAACAGAGGATGGACCAACAGAAGAAAAGTGGAGTATTCCAGCATCTACTTCAATCGAGGAGATAGAAGAGATCTTGGATAGCCATGTGGGAAGAAGTACTCCGAGCAAGCAATATGAAGAATATCTAGTGAAATAGAAAGGAAAGCCTGTTGAATATTCTTCTTGGTTGTCTAAGGCAGAGGTTGACCATTTGGGTTTTCCTCACACAAACACATGAGACGTGACAAGGTTACGTCTCAAATTACCCTGGGTGTCTGATGTAGGAGCATCTAGTGGTGTAAGGGAAATCTTGCATCACCCAAAAAAAAAAAGATGTGTTTTAAAATTGTTGATGTTTTTTCTATTTCTTTTTAAAATTTGTGGTTCTAGTTCCATAATCGCTTGAATAATGATGTAGAACTTTCAATTTTTCAAAATTGCTAAAAATAGCAACCTGCTATTTTTAAAAAGTTTACATTTGGGCACGGAATGAAGCAAAAATTTACAGGAAGCTTCACAACTGAAAAATAAGACGTTTGGAGAAGGAATCACGCAAAAATCATTTGCGAGCTGAAAGATATTAAAGTTTCTATTTCCTGAAAAATGCTTGAAAATTGTTCAAACTCAGGTTTGAGGCACTAAACAGTCCCGTACGGACCTAAAAATGGTCAAAACCGGTAGAGCTAGTTCTTATCGTGTAGAGTACTCTGCGATCTTTTTGACGCATAAAACGGTTTGTCAATCGGACAACTGGATCAAAAGTTATGGCTCCTAGAAGTTGACCTATTTTTGGAGGGAGATGCAAATTTTGAAATTAGGTTGTTGACCGCCAAAAAGGCTATTAATAATGGGAACCCTGGGTAGTAGTAGAGTTAAGGGGGGAAGCGTAGAGTCAAGAATAGGCAGGAAAATAGAAACCCTAGCTGATTTGGGGTTACAAAAGGTAGAAGATTCTAGAGTCTTGCAAGAGGAAGTTGTAATGTGTTGCAGCATGTGGAGGGTTGATTCCACTGATTGTATTTGAGCTTCTGTATTGTAATAAGTTGTCCAAATCAATTAAAGAAAATTCTATTTTCTATGTACAATTTATGTTGTTGTGTGTTTTATGATTTATCCCCCTTCATCACAAGCTCAAGTATCCATACGATTTGGGGCTCAATAGCCTCCATTATGCATGCATCTTTTGTTACCAAAAATGTAATATCATTCTGATACTTTTCTACCAGTTGCTTCGGTATCCTCTCTATTGTCTACATCTTTTCTTGAAAAGTTTTGAAGAAACCCCAGAGGGCTTTCTTTTGAGCCTCTACATAATCCAAACAAGTAGTCATTAATTTGATGGGCTATGGGTCTATTTGATAGGCAAACTACATTTTTGGTTCTGGGAACTTCATTCAAAAAGTAGAACATCAAATAAGTGATCAATTTGACAAACTTGAAGGGATATTTAGATTCTTTAGTCTTTTACAATTTTTCCATCAATTGTAATCTCAAAAATTCACACAAGTCAAAGTTTTCTCCATTCTCCACCATCTCATATGTTGTATTAATGATAGTTCTAGACACACAAGTTTCCTTGTTTGAAAAGTAGAGCTTGTAACCAATCATCATAGATGCATACTTTAGAGCAGGGTTCTTTATATCTTTAACAGTCAAGGCTCTTTTTTCATACTTTTCTACTATGCACTCCATTACAACTTCATTTTTGATGGATTTAAGCACTGGCACAAGTCCAGTTGAACATAAACTACTTACAACCCTAATTGCTTCTTTGTTAATCAAATGTGTAGTATCCAACTAGAAAAATTTATGATGCATTCTGCTTAGAGTATATCTCACCCATTCATCCACCTAATAGAGAACAGGAAACTTATTCCACACATCAAGATTCTTCTCTGTCAAAGCTCCATACTCTAGTTTTAGTTCAAAATCATCACCATTAAGTTCATTGAACCAAACCTCATTTAATTTTGTGTGGTTGTACTCTTCCATCTTGACATGGACGTATGCCCTAACATCCTCAGTGTGCAATACTCCATATGGGATATTTGAGAATGCACCTTTTGGATCATCATTCATGGATTTATCAGGATGCCTCTTGAATTTAGGTCGTGGGTGCTTAGAGACCTCTACTACTTGTGATGTAGCTATTGCTTAATGAATTCAAAAGCTTCAATGCAAAGTTCACAATAAAATACCTAGGTAACTTGGAAAATACTTTTTCTTCATTTGTTGTACTAGGGTTTGAAGGCACTAAGTCTAGGGACACTTTGATCTCTTCTTTGTTGCACTGCTCAGCTCTTTCTCACTTGAAATTTTGATTGCAATATGAATTTTGATCAAGTACAATTGCTTATAACCCCTTTTTCCTTAACCTAATTCACCACAAATGCCTTGTTTGATAAAGTTGAAACCTTTCTCTGTATACATAGTCATCTTCAAATGTTCTGCAAACTTCTGCATTAGGAGATTTTCTACCGTAGTCTTCACTAATGTATCAAGCATGTTGATCTTCATCTTATATCTTCGTGATGAGGCATCAACACCATTCCTTTGATAGTGGGGAAAGATTTCCATTATTCCTTTGACCATTATTCCTTCCATTCATTCTAGATCTACATTGATTAGCTTTATGCCCAAACCTATTGCATGTATAACAGTAGCCATTGAAAGATTGGACCATTCTATCATTGTTATAGCCATTCCTCATTTGACTTCTATACTCACTATCTCTATGACCAACTTTCTTGCATGTAAAGCATTGACTAGAGAAAGATGGAACATTTTGATTTATTCTGCTTCTACATTCTATTGCCTTGTGTCCAAATTTATTGCATAAATGACAAAAAACATTGAAAGATGGGTACCTTTAAGCATTTGGTTGTCTGATCGATGGTCTTCTAGCTTCATTCCATTGATTCTGAAACTGCTTGCCATTGTTCTTTTTATTTTCAACATTTGATGTCTAACTTGATTTTGAGCATTCACCTTTTTCAAATCCTAAACCCACTTTATCATTTGGACCTTTCTGATTTGCAATCATTTCATCAAGCTTTGCAGAGTTCATCTTGAATTTTTCTTCATGAATCCTTTCCTTCTCCAAATCTGATTTTAGATTTACAACTTCTTATTCAAGTCTTGAACATTCTTTTGATTTGCCCTTCATCATTATATTCAGATATTCTTGTCTTCTCCTCAACTTGCACTTTTAGACCACTGATAGATTCATTTTATTTCTTCAATTGTTCACTAACTTCCTTATGCCTTTCTTTAAACTTTTTGACTTGCTCTCTCAAGTTTTTGATGCATTCATCTACTTCTCTGACATTTTCCTTCAGATCTTTGATTTCACCTTCAGTCCTTTCAAGATATTCAAGAGCATCATTAAGTTCTCTAGCTTTGTCAAGTATGCAGTCTTCTCCCATGTATTTAGCAGTAGGAATCTCTTTCAGAGGAATGGGTAATCTTATAGCAGCAATGTGTTCAATTTCCAAGATCTTCCTTGAGCAGTTAGGCTTCTTCCAAAGGAGTGAGCTTTGATACCAATTGTTGAACACATAGAATACTAAGAGGGGGGGTGAATCAGTATTCTCTTAAACCATTTATACATCAAACATTCAATCTATTTAGCATATACAACTGCAGTAAAAGAAATTAAGCATAAAACATACAACCACAACTCATAACACATGAACACCAGGATTTTTACATGGAAAACCCAAAAAGAGAAAAACCACGGTGAGGATTAGCTCACAATATATAAAAATAAGCCATCTGGTTAAGGTTGATACAATTGGTGCTCACTGTCTAAGAATGCTCACTGCATGTGGCTCACTGTCCTAAAAGAAAGAGATAGAAGAAGTGGCTCACTGCCAGAATTTGAACAATTACAATTGCATCTAACATATGCATGGAGTATAGTTCCAATGAGGCTCAAGTTACAAAACAATGCTCAAGACACTATTCTGAAGTACCACACTACTCTGCTTTGTATTTGTTATGTAGGAAAAAGAGGGTATGTTGAATTGATGATATGCCCAAATCATCCTTTCACTACACACATTCAAGGACATTTAACCTAGTTGAATCTCAACTTTTGCAAGAGGATTCACCTATAGGTTGGTTGTCACTTGTAATGATAGGGAAATTTGGAATTTACTAATTAATGTATTAATTTAATGCCCAATTATGCTTAAAACCCTAATTATGCAAAATCATAAGTAAACAAATGAATTCTGGCAAATGCTCGCACATAGACATATTAAATGACAATTAGATACATACTAGATTTCAAGATTTAGGATATGAAAAAGTCAAGGTTGAAGGAGTGGGCACCAAAGCCCAAGGTAGTATTTTCTTCAGGGATTCCCAGAACTTGTCTACTACTGATCACCACTGTTTCAGAGATTTTCTACCCTACAAATCTAGAGGCCTTCGGGGCGGGCACCCAAGCCCTTGCAGTAATTTTCTTCTCAGATCTAGGATCTATACACTCTATCATAGACCTTTGCAACTCCACTCTACAAGATTCAGCATTTTTCACCTATAATCATAAAGAATGGGGTTGGGGGTTGTGGTGTTTAGGAGCTTGCCTCAATCAAGCCCCAGAATGGCATTCAATCCTTCCAACACCGTTGTTAGATAGAGAGTGCATGTCCTTGCAAGACAGAGGCAAAAGCGATGATGAAATAGATTAATCAAATCACAAATAGATATCACCTTGGAGGTGTATCTCGCATGTAGATGAAGATCTTTCACAATATGAGAAGATAAAGCCAAATCTACAATAACAAACACAACAACAATATTTTGCTATGTAACAATGAATGCTTTGAATTCTCTAAAATCATAATTTCACCAAAATATCATAATCATCTCATAGTTTACAAATGAAACCCTAAACATGCTTATATATGCATTCCCACTACAAATTTTGTAATTCAAACTTAAGATGTTGGCAATGGAACCTTTTAACAGTCACATAACTGACATTTAAAATTTAGGTCCCAACCAAATAGGACAGGACTAGGGCACGAGTGCCCAAGCCCTAGGCCCCTTTTCCAAGTAGGATTCAGCTCAATAAGGTTCCCTTAGCCCCATTTGACATGGGTTTTTAGGGATTTTACATCGGGAGTTAAAATGAACATGCAATATGAAAAACAAGGGACCCGAGAGCTAAACTTAGGTGGTAAAAGTCCTAGGGGGGCATTTTACAACATAACATTTAGCCCCCACTTTAATGTATGTATGAGCTTACAATCCATACATGCATTAAAGTATGGTCAAAACATAGCAAACACACCAGGCACTTGAAGCTAATGCATACACAAAGATTGAGGAAATATTTCTAGCCCCCAGTCTCAGGTAGACATTAGAGAAAACACATCATAGACATGCCAAAACACAGTGAAGATAGTAATAGGTAGGAAAAACACGGAGGACAATAACAGTCATGCAAGACATGGAGAATACAGTAACAGTCATGCAAGACACGAAGAAGACAGTATTGAAGACATGTAAAACATGATGAATATAGTGAATGTAGTGATTATTTCTTTTTCACTTTTATATGTAAAGATGTAGATGTAGGAAAGTAAAAATGCAACACACAACCCCAAAATGTAGGAGGGGCATTTGCCACACTACATATGGGGGGAAAACATGCCATACAAAACCTCAAGTGTAGGTGTAGCATGTCACTATACTCACACAAGAGGGGAAAACACGCCATACAAAGCCCAAGTGGGGGTTAACCACACAAGCGGGAAAACACATAGAAGACACACAGAAGCCACATGAGCACCGTATAGCATGCTAAAGACATACTATATGTCTAAAACACAAGAAACAAGGTGATGGAAGGAGCTTATTGCTAAGTTCCCACCATCTCAAGCACACTACAGGCACACTTGACGGTTGGGCTTATGCCACAACAACTGCCAAAGGCACGCTTAAGGGAGGATAGTCTCAAATCCAACCTCACCTACTCGAAGGATTTTTGAAATAAAAAGGATGTGCATTGGCTCAAGAGATACACCATCCCCACCTCCACAGAGGGATTTTGAATAAAAGGATATGCATGATATCCCGCCTCTATAGAGGGCTTTCTGATTACAATATAGAATAAAGATGTGCACTCACGTTAGAGATACAACATCCCACCTTCGTAGAGGGCTTACAAACATGCTTCATTAGTACCAAAATCATCAAACAGCTTACCCTTATATGCCCCCACTACAAATTTTGTAATTCAAACTTAAGATGCCGGCAACAGAATGTTTTAACGGTCACATAACCGACATTTAAAATTTAGGTCCCAACCAAATAGGGTAGGACTAGGGAACAAGTGCCCAAGCCCTAGGCCCCTTTTTCAAGGCAAGATTTAGCTCAATAAGCTCCCCTTGGCCCCATTTGGCATGGGTTTTCAGGGATTTTGCATCGAGAGTTAAAATGAACATGTGATATGAAAAAAAAGGGACCCGGAAGGTAAACTTAAGAGGTAAAAGTCCTCGGGGGACATTTACGACATAACATTTAGCCCCCACTTTAATGTATGTGTCTTATGAGACATACATGTATTAAAGTATGGTGAGAACATAGCAAACACGCCAGGTACTTGAAGCTAATGCATACACAAATATTGAGGAACTATTTCTAGCCCCCAGTCTCAGGTAGACATTAGAGAAAACACATTGGAGACATGTAAACATAGAGAAGATGGTAACAAGCATGCAAAACATGGAGAAGATAGTAAAAGGCATCCAAAACATAGAGAAGACAGTATTGAAGACACACAAAATATGATGAATACAATGAATGCAGTGATTATTTCTTTTTTATTTTTCATATATGTAAATGAATGAATGTAGATACATGGAAAGTAAAAATGCAACATACAACCCAAAATGTAGGAGGGGCATTTCACCACACCCTTGAGACTACATATGGGGGAAGAAGACACACAATACAAATCCAAAAGTGTAGGAGGGGCATTTCACCACACCCTTGAGACTACACTTGAGAACAAGCACACCATACAAAACCCAAAGCATAGGAGGGGCATTTCACCACACCCTTGAGACTATGCTTGGGAGAAAACATGCCATACAAAGCCCGAGTATGGAAGGGGCATTTCACCACACCCTTGAGACTACACACGGGGGAAAACACATGGAAAACATGAGCGTCATATAGTATGCCAAAGACATACAATACATCTTAAACACGGCAAACAAGGTGATGGAAGGAACTTATTGCTAAGCCCCCACCATCTTAGGCATGCTATAGGCACACCTAACAGTTGGGCTTATGCCACAATAACTACCAAAGACACACTTAAGGGAGGACATACCAAGCCCACCTACTCAGAGGACTTTTGAAATAAAAAAGATATGCAATAGCTCAAGAGATACACCATCCCCGCCTCTACAAATGGATTTGAATAAAAAGGATATGCATGATATCCTATCTCTGCAGAGGGCTTTATGATTGCAATATAAAATAAAGATGTATAATTGCATCAGAGATACATCCCACCTCTATAGAGGGCTTACAAATAGACTTTGTTAGTACCAAAATCATCAGACAACTTACCTTTATATGCCCCCACCTTAAGGTGGTTGATGTCATGTATCGATATCAAGCACGTTAAGGTAGAGAGAAAACACACAAGGGAACAAGAGCTTTTGCAAAGTCCATGCCCCCAAAGGTGACATGTACTTTACAATCACCAAATGTTCCCACAAACACATACTTCTTAATCTAAGAAATGCATGAAAATAAAGAATCCAAGGCTACACAAATGGGTTCGAGTCTGAGTATAGTAGTGGGGCTTATACTGCAGGCATCTCATAACCGAGTGTAACAACAAGGTGAGACACCCAAAACAATCAAATTGCATGGATCAGATGTATTGTTATGATTTGTTAGCATGATAAGACAACATCAAATATCACACAGAGTGATTCTACTAGCCAAGTGTCAGATATATAAATCAACCTCGTCTTCATATATGGACTAGGTCCATTTTTCTTTGCTTGTTGAAGGGACACGCGGTCTGTATCAGCTAGTTGTTTGTTTTTCATCATCCACTGACTAGGTAGACTCACTAGAGGAAGGTAAACAATAAAAAGAGAGAAGAGAGCAAGTGTCTTAGGAACAATCACATAGGAGGATGCCCCCAAGTCATCAATTGCAATGCTATGTGCCTAAGACACAACACACAACAATGAAAATAGAGGAGAAGCAATATAGAAGAATGATGATACAAATAGAAGAATGGTCACAACAGAGATAGTCTCCCAGTATCCTTGACCTTACAAGAGTATCAAGGGTCATCCAAGGAGGCCTAAACAACACATAACACATCACGGGGGAACACAACACTAGAGGGGAGGTCACATAAATGAGAAAATATTGCTATGACATAGGTGACCACTAGGGTTAGAAATACTTACCTATTACTAAAAAAGGTTTGAACTTGTGAGCATCTTAGAAAGGTGCTCCTCAAATTTTGTAAAAAGTGTGAACTGTTCACGTTTATTTGATTTATATTTATCTGATGCTTGGCTAGTAGAATCACTTCGTGTGATATTTTGATGTTATCTTATCTTTGCTAACAAATCATAACAATACATATGCTCTGTGCACTTTAATTGTTTTGGGTGTCTCACCTTGATGTTACACTCAGTTCTAGGATGTCTGCAGTATAAGCCCCATGGCTATAGTCAGACTTGAACTCATTAGTGTAGCCTTAGATTCTTTGTTTTCATGCATTGCTTAGATTAAGAAGTGTGTGTTTGTGGGAACATTCAGAGATTGTGAAGCACATGCCACCTTTGGGGGCATGGGATTTGTCAGAGCTCTTGTTCCCTTGTGTGTTTTCTCTCTACCTTAACATGGTTGATATCAATACACGATATCAACCACCTTAAGGTGGGGGCATATAAAGGTAAGTTGTCTAATGAATTTGGTACTAACAAATCATGTTTGTAATCCTTCTGTGGAGGCAGGATGTTGTATCTTCGGCACGAGTGCACATCTTTAATCTATATTGCAATCAGAAAGCCCTCTGTGGAGGCAGGATATTGTGCATATCTTTTTATTCAAAAGCCCTCTGCAGAGGCAGGGATGGTGTATCTCTTCAGCTAGTACACATCTTTTTATTTCAAAAGTCCTTTGAGTAGGCAAGGTTAGATCTGATACTATTTTCCCTTAAGCGTGTCTTTGGCGGTTGTTGTGGCATAAGCCCAATCGTCAGGTGTGCCTGTAGTGTTCTTGAGATGGTGGGAACTTAGCAATAAGCTCCTTCCATCACCTTGTTTGTCATGTTTTAGATGTATAGTATGTCTTTGGCATTCTATACGGTGCTCATGTATTTTGTGTCTTCCATGTGTTTTCCCCCTCGTGTGGTTAACCCCCACTTGGGCTTTGTATGGTGTGTTTTCCCATCTTGTGTGAGTGTAGCGACGTGCTCCACCTACACTCAAGGTTTTGTATGGCATGTTTTCCCCCCATATGTAGTGTGATGAATGCCCCTCCTATATTTTGGGGTTGTGTGTTACATTTTTACTTTTCTACATCTGCATCTTTACATATGAAAATGAAAAAGAAATAATCACTGTATTTGTTGTATTCATCATGTTTTGCATGTCTTCAATACTATCTTCTCTGTGTCTTGCATGACTGTTACTGTCTTCTTTGTGTTTTGCATGATTGTTATTGTCTTCTCTATTTTTTGTGTGGCTTTTATTGTCTTCACTATGTTTGGCATGTCTGTGGCATGTTTTCCCTAATGTCTACCTAAGACTGGGAGCTAGAAATAGTTCCTCAATCTTTGTGTATGCATTAGCTTCAAGTGCCTGGTGTGTTTGTTGTGTTTTGACCATACTTTAATGCATGTATGGCTCTTAAGATCATACATACATTAAAGTGGGGGCTAAATGTTATGTCACAAAATGTTCCCCTAGGACTTTTACCTCCTAAGTTTAGCTCCTGGGTCCCTTATTTTTCATATTACATGTTCATTTTAACTCCTGATGCAAAATCCATGAAAACCCATGTCAAATGGGGCTAAGGGGACCTTATTGAGCTAAATCCTACATTGAAAAAGAGGCCTAGGGCTTGGACACTCGCACCCTAGTCCTGCCCTATTTAGTTAGGACCCAAATTTTAAATGTCTGTTATGTGACCATTAAAAGGTTCTATTGCCGACATCTTAAGTTTGAATTACGAAATTTGTAGCAGGAATGCATATATAAGCATGTTTAGGGTTTCATTTGTAAACTAGAATATTATTATGATATTTTGGTAAACTTGTGATTTTAGAGCATTCAAAACATTCATTGTTGCAGAGTAGAATATTGTTGTTGTGTTTGTTATTGCAGATTTGGCTTAATCTTCTCATGTTGTGAAAGATCTTCATCTACATGCGAGATACACCTCTGAGGTGATATCTATTTGTGATTTGATTCATCTATTTCATCATTTCTTTTGCCTTTGTCCTACAAGGACATGCACTCTCTATCTAACAACGGTGTTGGAAGGCTTGAATGCCATTCCAAGGCTTGACTGAGGCAAGCTCCTAAACACCACAACCCCCAACCCCATTCTTTGTGATTATAGGTGACAAGTGTCAAATCTTGCAGAGTGGAGTTGAATAGGTCTATGATAGAGTGTATAGATCCCATATCTGGGAAGAAAAGTATTGCAAGGGCTTGGATGCCCACCCAAACCCCTCCTAATTTGCAGGGTAGAAAATCTCTGAAACAGTGGTGATCAGTAGCAGACAAGTTCTGAAAATCCTTGAACAAAATACTACCTTGGGATTTGGTGCCCGCAACTTTGACCCAAACTTTTTCATATCCTAAATATTGAAATTTGGTATGTATCTAATTGTGATTTAATACATCTGTGTGCAAGCATTTGTCAGAATTCATCTGTTTACTTACGATTTTGCATAATTAGGGTTTTAAGCATAATTGGGCATTAAATTAATACATTAATTAGTAAATTCCAAATTTCCCTATCATTACAATTGACAACCAAACTGTAGGTGAATCCTCTTGCAAAAGTTGAGATTCAACTCGGTTAAATGTGTTTGAATGTGTGTACCGATATCAAGCACATTAAGGTAGACAGAAAACACACAAGGGAACAAGAGATTTAGTAAAGCCCATGCCCCCAAATGTGACATGTACTTTATGATTGCTGAATGTTTCCACAAACACACACTTCTTAATCTATGCAATGCATGAAAAAAAGAAGCCTAGGCTACACAATTGGGTTTGAGTCTGAGTATAGCCATGGGGCTTATACTGTAGGTATCTCATAATTGAGTGTAACAACAAGGTGAGACACCCAAAACAATAAAGTGCACAGAGAAGATGTATTTTTATGATTTGTTAGCATGATAAGACAACATCAAATATCACATGGCATGATTTTATTAGCCCAGCATCAGATATATAAATCATCTTCATATATGGACTAGGTCCATTTTTGTTTTGCTTGCTGAAGGGACACACAATCCGTATCAGTTAGTTGTTTGTTTTTCATCATCTGCCAACTAGGTAGAATCACTAGAGGAAGGTAATCAATAAAAAGAGAGGAGAGAAAGTATCTTAGAAATAATCACATAGGAGGATGCCCTTAATTCATCAACCGCAATGCTATGCGCCTAACACACAACACACAACAATAAAAATAGAGGAGAAGTAATATAGAAGAATGGTCACAATAGACGCAGTCTCCCGGTATCCTCGACCTTACAAGAGTATTAAGGGTCATCCAAGGAGGCCTAAACAACACATAACACATCACACGTGGAACACAACACAAGAGGGGAGGTCACATAAATGAGAAAATAATGCTACTATATAGGTGACCACTAGGGTTAGAAATACTTACTTGTTGCTAAGAAAGGTTTGAACTTGTGAGCATCTTAGAAAGGTGCTCTATCAAATTTTGTAAAAAGTTGGCATTTGTTTGATTTGTATTTTCAAGATGAACCATCGGTGTTTGTTTGTTCAATCGTTGTACATTCAAAATCTTCAGTTGTTTGTGAGGAGGGAAATTATTACTATTTCCCACTGATGATAATTGTCTTGTTCTTTTCTGATCCTTTGATTTCTTATTCCAGTGAGTCAGTATTTCATAGTGAAAAGGACTATCTTTCACAGTATCAACCTTTTCCTATACCATAATTTCGTGTTTCAGTTGTTCAATTTGTCTTTCCAATGCATTTTGGTTAGCTCCCGATCATTAGAGGGATAACGGAGGAGGAACCTCAGCATAAACACCATTTCTTCGTGAATGAGGTAAGTTTTCAATCTTCTCCTTATCCACTTCGATCATACCCACTATTTCATCATAATTCAAATAGTCATCTTCCTCTTCCACTGTATTTTGTTCCATCATATTGTTATGATTATGTCTAGGAAATGGATTAGTAAAGATCTGTAAATTCTGATTCAGGGGAGAAATTGATTTATTTCCATTGTCATTCACACCAGTTACTTGTATAACATTCAAGTTGATAAGGTCTTGTATTTCATGTTTAAGATGCATACATCATTCAATATCATGCCCTTGTTGTCAATGATAATGACAAAAAGTATTAGCATCAAAGTAAGATCCTTACATTCTACTAGGATCCAATGGTTTAAATGGAGGAAACTTCAAGAGGTTATTACTCACTTCTTGATTCATGATAGAATGTAAGGAGTTAGATATCAGAGTGAATTGTCTTTGTTGTTGTCGATTCTAAAATGGTGCCCTCTTCGAATTAGTGATAACAGACACTTGTGAAAAGTTGTTTGAATTCTGTCCATTAACCTTGATAAAACTCTTAATAGTCCTTTTAAAGTTATTTTGTGAAGGTCCACCCATGGATTGACCAACTTGATCTAATGAGTTTTGGTTTTCATACTGACTAGACGAAAGTTGGTAATCACAAAGGGTTGTGCATAAATGTTGAAAAGAGTTATACTTCATCAAGAGGATCTTATAGCAAATGTTAGGTTGTATATTTGTAATAAGTGTCTTTTGAACATCCTCATCATTCATCTAGTATTGAATTTGTGCATAAAGATCTCGATACCGACTGATAAACTCAGTTAACTTCTCTTTCAAACCTTGCTTGTAGTGAACTAGATAAATTAATGAGACTTGCGGTCCAATGTTTGCTTGAAAATGTTGTAAGAATTGATCAACTAGCTGAGAGAAAAAAGGTAAAGAGAAAAATTATTCTAAAGCAGTATCATTGAGAGATCATGGGAAAAGTTTTGCTAACAAGTCCTCTTCAAAGTAGAAATCGCTACACATAGTCATGAATGTTGAACATGAGTATTAGGATCACCTTTTCCACCATATTTTTCAAAGCAAGGAGTTTCAAACTTCTCAGGCCTAGGAGTCCTCAAGATTGCATAAGATAAGGGATTACAAGCATGATAAGTTGGTATATTAGGTTGTGAAGAATTTGTCAAGCTCATCATCTTTTGTTGTAAAGAGGTCATGCCTTGCAAGAGTTGGTTTAAGAGGGCATCATTAGGAGATGTGGTTTGAGAATAGAATCCATGGTTATGAAATTTTGAGGACATTGATTGTGAGTGGTAAAAAAAGGTGGTTGATAGTAACTGTGAGTGGAAGGTGGTTGAGAATAGTTGTATGTAAGAGGTGGTTGAGAATAAGTGGGATTTATTGTTGGTTGAGAGTAATTATTCATGAAAGAAGTCACCCTAGGTGGTTGGTTTTGATAGTTGAATCCCACAACTTTGTAATTTTGTGAATTAGTGCCATTAGATACTCCAATACTAGTGGTAGAATTACTACAAGCATGTGCATTAGCAGTTAGAATTTTTGATGTAAACGTAGACATTCCAGTAGTCAGTATAGGTGTCGATACTTATGTATAAGACGGTGATGACATGTTATTAATAACATTCGCACATTCAGTCACCAGTATAAGATTATTATGCACTATATGCACTAAACCTCAAATTGCATTAACACCATCTTGTCCTTCTTTAAACAGTTCTTTTATGTTATGAATCACAGGTATAGCTTCTTCCACTATCCTTTCATGTTCCATAAATGCTTGAAAATCAATTGGTTCTTTGTCAAGTTTGTTTATTTGCTCATTAGGTACATGTGTTATCACCTCAATAGGCTCCTCAACATCATGAAATATTTGTTCTTCTATTGTAGGAGGTATGATATCTTGTAAATTTTGTGTTTCACCTTTTGTAAAGAAGGTGTTCAATGGACTTTCAGAGGTAGGAACATTGTTGGTTTCAGGGGCACTAGATCCCATTAGTCTAATACTTCATCTTAAAGGGATATTTCTATTAGGGAAGTGGGTTATAATACTCATACAGAAGCATACAACACTCAATGCACAAACTAATCGAACAAACCCTAGGATGAAGGTATGTTTGAGATGTAAAATGCTTAATTTTTCACCTTTTTTCAATGCAAATGACTAAAAGAAAAGGTGTTGTAAGGAAATTGATGAAGGGAAGAAAATAATAACCTTTATATCAATCCAATAATGCAGCAATATCCTTCAAAACACACCTATAATGTAAATCTAGATAGATGACAAGGAAAAATCTAGTGAAAAAGCAAGGTTTTCAAACCCTAATTGTGAAATTGAGACATGAAAATATGCAAAATGATGTATGAATGTTTTTGAATCATATTTATGATGTGAAATAGCTCAACCTAGATCTGAAAATGATGTCACAAGTTCTACAATGCTCAATGCGAGTGCAATTTCAAGGAAAAATGAGTGAATATGCTAGTTTTTGTTGAAATTGACTATGTGAAAATGCAAGATCTAAGATGTAAATGCAAAAATAATACACTACAATCAGAAATCAGTCCTAAAAGAGTGTTTTAAAAGAGTAATAAAATATGAAACAAAATTTTAACCACAAACCCTAGCTTTTGGAGAAACTAGGTTATATGAAAAACGCACAATTTCAAGCAAAATCTAATAATTTAAGCATGAAAATGCAATGAATGAATGTAAATCTAAAGTGCAACACTTAGCTAGGTGAAAAATTTAATAAAGACATGGGTTCACCAAAATGTTATGTAGGAGATTGTGGAAATAGGGTTGATTTGATAAGATGCCTAGATCCTCCTTTCACTACATATCATTCAAGGACATTTAATTGAGTCAAATCTCAACTTTTGCAAGATGATTCACCTACAGGTTAGTCGTCACTCATAATGATAGGGAAATTTGGAATTTTCTAATTAATGTATTAATTTAATGCTCAGTTATTCTTAAAACCCTAATTATGCATAAATAAATAGATGAATCCTAACAAATGCTCGCACATAGAGATATCAAATGATAATTAGATACATACCATGCTTTGGGATTCTAGCTATGCAAAAGTCAGGGCTAAAGAACAAGCGCCCAAGCCCAAGGTGGCAACTTCTTCAAAGATTCCTGGATAATGTCTGCTACTCTCCATCACTATCTCAGAGACTTTCAAGCCTGCAAATCCAGAGGGCTTCAGGGCGGGCACTCAAGCCCTTGCAATGCTTTTTCCTTCAAATACGGGATCTCTACACTCTATCACAGCCTCCTGCAACTCCATTTTCACAGAACATGACACATGTTACCTGAAATCACAAAGAAGGGGGTTGGGGATTGTGGTGTTTAGGAGATTTCCTTAGTCGAGCCCCAAAATGGCATTCAAGCCTTCCAACACTGTTTTTTGATAAAGAGTGCATATCCCTGGGGGATAGAGACAAAAACAAATTCATAAATGATTGATTCAATACAAATAGATATCACCTCAGAGGTGTAGCTCACATGTAGATGAAAATCCTTCAACACATAAGAAGATGAAGCCAAATCTACATAACAAACACAATAACAAGCCAAGTCTGCTATGCAACAATGAATGCATTGAATTCTCTAAAATCATAAGTTCACCAAAAGTTCATTATCATCTTCTGGTTTACAAATGAAACCATAAACATGCTTATATATGCATTCCTGCTACAAATTTCGTAATTCAAACTTAAGATGTTGGAAACAAAACCTTTTAATAGTCACATAACTGACATTTAAAATTTAGGTCCCAACCAAATAGGGCAGGACTAGGGCGCAAGTACCCAAGCCCTAGGCCCCATTTTCAAGGTAGAATTTAGCTCAATAAGGTCCCCTTAGCCCCATTTGACATGGGTTTTCAGGGATTTTGCATCGGGAGTTAAAATGAACATGCAATATGAAAAACAAGGGACCCAAGAGCTAAACTTAGGAGGTAAAAGTCTTAAGGGGACATTTTACGACATAACATTTAGCCCCCACTTTATTGTATGTATGATCTTACAAGCCATACATGCATTAAAGTACAGTCAAAACATAGCAAACACAACATACACTTGAAGCTAATGCATACACAAAGATTGAGGAACTATTTCTAGCCCCAAGTCTCAGGTAGACATTAGAGAAAACATGTTGTAGACACGCTAAACACAGTGAAGATAGTAATAGGAATGCAAAACAAGGAGAAGACAATAACAGTCACGCAAGACACCAAGAAGATAGTATTGAATACACGCAAAACATGATGAATATAGTGAATCCAGTGATTATTTATTTTTCATTTTCAAATATATAAATGAATGAATGTAGAGACATGGAAAGTAAAAATGCAACACACAACCCAAAATGTTGGAGGGGAATTTTTCCACACCCTTGAGACTACATAGGAGGGAAGAAGACAAGCAATACAAATCCCCAAGTGTAGGAGGGGCATTTCGCCACACCCTTGATACTACACTTGAGAAAAAGCATGCCATACAAAACCCAAAGCATAGGAGGGGCATTTCACCACACCCTTGAGACTATGCTTTGGAGAAAACATGCCATACAAAGCCTGAGTGTAGGAGGGGAATTAAACCACACCATTAAGACTACACACAGGGGAAAACACATAGAAGACATGAAAAACACAAGCACCATATAGTATGCCAAAGACATTCTATACATCTTAAACATGGCAAACAAGGAAATGGAAGGAGCTTAATGCTAAGTTCTCACCATCTCAAGCATGCTATAGGCACACCTGAGAGTTGGGGTTATGCCACAACAACTACCAAAAACACGCTTAAGGGAGGATACACCAACACCGCATACTCAAAGGACTTTTGAAATAAAATGGATATGCACTAGCTTAAGAGATACACTATCACCGCCTCTGTACAGGGCTTTTGAATAAAAGGATATGCACGATATCCCACCTCCATAGAGGGCTTTATAATTGCAATATAGAATAAAGATGTGCACTCGCAGTGGAGACACAACATCTCACCTCCATAGAGGGGCTTACAAACAAGCTTCGTTAGTACCAAAATCATTAGACAACTTACCTTTATATGCCCCCACCTTAAGGTGGTTGATATCGTGTACTAATATCAAGCACTTTAAGGTAGAGACAAAACACACAAGGGATCAAAAGCTTTCGCAAAGCCCATAATCCCAAAAGTGACATGTGCTCATGATCGCTAAATGTTACCACAAACACACACTTCTTAATCTAAGCAATTCATGAAAAGAAAGAAGCTAAGGCTACATAAATGGGTTCAAAACTGAGTATATCTATGGGGCTTATACTACAAGCATCTCATAACTGAGTGTAAAAATAAGGTGATTTATCCAAAACAATCAAAATGCATGGAGCAGACGTATTGTTATGATTTGTTAGCACGATAAGACAACATCAAAATATCACACGGAGTGATTCTACTAGCCAAGTGTCAGTTATATAAATCAACCCCATCTTCATATATGGACTAGGTCCATTTTTTCTTACTCACTGAAGGGACACGCGGTCCGTATCAGTATATGTTTGTTTTTGGTCATCTACTGACTAGATAGAACCACTAGAAGAAGGTAAACAATAAAAAGAGAGAGGAGAGCAACTCTCTTAGGAACAATCACATAGGAGGATGCCCCTAGGTCATCAACTGCAATGTTATGCACTGAAGACACAACACACAACAATGAAAATAGAGGAGAAGCAAGATAGAAGAATGATGATATAAATAGAAGAATGCTCACAATAGAGGCAATCTCTCGGTATCCTTGACCTTACAAGAGTATCAAGAGTCATCCAAGGAGGCCTAAACAACACATAACACATCACGGGGGGAACACAACACTAGAGGGGAGGTCACATAAATGAGCAAATAATGCAATGACATAGGTGACCACTAGGGTTGGAAATACTTACCTGTTGCACAATCAAACTAGTGGTTATCAACAAGCAAATAATCATCTTCCCAATCTTGAATGCGAGAGGAAAGAGGTACATAAGGTACTATAGCCCAACATTTGTCATTATTCTTAATCTCTTTTTCTTTAAGTTTTTCTTTGTTTGGTTCAATGTTAGATGGTGGAATGTTTTCTTGTTGAAGTTCATTTCATTGGGAAAATGTTTTTCTTCTCTTCCTCCTTCCTCTTGCTTTTCTATTCCTTCTTGTCTTATTACTTATGTTTTCAAAAGTAGTTTCATGTTTTTCCATAGGTTTTGGTATTTCAAAGGAGGAAGCTTGCTAAAATCTAATTTGTCTTGATGAAGTGCTTTATTTTCCATGACTCACTCCTGATCCTTGTAAGGATGACAGAGGAGGAACCTCAGCATAGAGTCTTTTACCTTTATCTCTAAGAAGTTCTTCTAATGTGGGTTGTTCTTCTCTTGTTTCTTGTTGAATAGGTCTAGCCACTCTAGATAGAAGTTTTTCTTTGTATCGTCTATATGCTAAGAAATATTGGTCTCTCCATGGATCAAAGTCTCTATCAAGTTTTGTCCAAAACTAATCAAGAGTGAAGTTATTTTCCATAACCATGAGCTGCCATGTGTTACGACAAATAGTATGCACTTGTCCATGTAAAGGGAATTTTATGCATTTGTGAATTGTTGAGGGGACAACCTTCATAGCTTTTAGCCATGAATGTTCTAGTTTTATAAGGAAGAGATCAGATAAAGTGATGACATCAAATACTTGATCCACAACTTTATCAAAAACTGTAACCAATAAAGTTATCTTCCCAAAGGTAGGCATGAAAGCTCCAGTATGTGTCTTAATCCTTAAATCTGAAGGTTCATAAGAATCTTGTATCAAGTCATGTGTGAGAAGGAACTCTTTCATTACCACATTAGTCATGAAATTAGGATCTATAAGTGTACCATGCATCAGGATTTCCATTATACTCACGGTGATGTACAGAGGCCCTTGAATATCACTCATTGTCTTATCATGAGGTGTAAATGTTATTTCAGGTTTAGGAGTTTTTATTTTCAAATAAGGCATAGGAGGGAGCCTAGAATTATTGTTAGGATTATAATCCATGTGTGTATTTTTTATAATGAATGCTAAATGTAATTTTACAAGATTTTGATATATATACAATGAAATGTATGCAAAACTATGTATATTTATGACCTAAAAATGCTTGATTTTTCACTTTCTTTTCAATGCAAATGACTAAAAGAAAAGGTGTTGTAAGGAAATTAATGAGGGAAAGAAAATAATAACCTTAATATCAGTCTAATAATGCAGCAATATCTTTCACAACACACCTATAATGCAAATCTAGATAGATAACAAGGCAAAATCTAGTGAAAAAGCAAGGTTTTCAAACCCTAATTGTGAAATTAAGACATGAAACTATGCCAAATGAGTATGAATGTTTTATAATCAGATTTCAGATGTGAAATATCTCAGGTCAGATCTGAAAATTATGTCACAAGTTCTACAATGCTCAATGCAAGTGTAATTTCAAGGAAAAATGAGTGAATATGCTAGTTTTTTGTTGAAATTGACTATGTGAAAATGCAAGATCTAAGATGTAAATAAAAAAACACACTATGATGAAATACTATAATCATAAATAAGTCCTAAAAGAGTGTTTTAAAAGAGTAGTAAAATCTGAAACAAGATTATAACCACAAACCCTAGCTTTTGGAGAAACTAGGTTATATGAAAAATGCACAATTTCAAGCAAAATCTAACAACTTAAGCATGAAAATGCAATGTAAATGATTATAAAAATGATGTACTACTGTAATTTATATCAGATCTGATGAAAAAATCAGAAACTAAATAAAATTTAATGAAATTGATGCAAACTATGCAAAAATGCAAGCCTAGGATGCTATTTTTTCTTCAAATTTTTCAATTTTTTCAATTTTTTTGTAAATTTTTAAATACAATAAGATGAAAATGCAATGAATGAATGAATGTAAATCTGAAGTACAACACTCAAAAAGGTGCAAAATTCAATAAAAAACACGGGTTCACCAAAATGTTATGTAGGAAATTATGGAAATAGGGTTGATTTGACAATATGCCTAGATCCTCCTTCCACTACATATCATTCAAGGATATTTAACTGAGTTGAATCACAAATTTTGCAAGAGGATTCACTTACAGGTTGGTTGTGACTTGTAACGATAGGGAAATTTGGAATTTGTTGATTAATGTATTAATTTAATGCCCAATTATGTTTAAAACCCTAATTATGCAAAATCATAAATAAACGGACAAATCCAGACAAATGCTTGCACACAGAGATATCAAATGACAATTAGACACATACCAGGTTTCAGGATTCTAGCTATGAAAAATTTGGGGGCTAAAGAAGAAGCACCAAAGCCCAAGGTGGCAACTTCTTTAGGGATTTTCGAAGAATGTTTGCTACTCTTCACCACTATCTCAAAGATTTTTAGGCCTACAAATCCGGAGGGCTTCGGGGCGAGCGTCCAAGCCCTTACAGTACTTTTTCCTTTAGATACGAGATCTCTATACTCTATCAAAAACTCCTGCAACTCCACTTCCGTAGATCACGACACCTGTTACGTGCAATCACAAAGAAGGGGGTTAAAATGTTATGTAGGAAATTGTGGAAATAGGGTTGATTTGATAATATGCCTAGATCCTCCTTTCACTACATATCATTCAAGGACATTTAGCTGAGTTGAATCACAAATTTTTCAAGAAGATTCACCTATAGGTTGGTTGTCACTTGTAACGATAGGGAAATTTGGAATTTGTTGATTAATATATTATTTAATGCTTGATTATGCTTAAAACCCTAATTATGCAAAATTGTAAATAAATGGATGAATCCTAACAATTTCTCACACACAAAGATATCAAATGACAATTAGATACATATCAGGTTTCAGGATTCTAGGTATGGAAGAGTCGGGGGCTAAAGAGTAGGCATCCAAGCACAAGGTGACAACTTTTTCAGGGATTTTTAAAGAATGTCTGCTATTCTTCACCACTGTCTTAGAGACTTTCAGGCCTACAAATCTAGGGGACTTCAGGGTGGGTGCCCAAGCCCTTATAGTACTTTTTCCTTTAGATACGAGATCTCTACACTCTTTCATAGCCTCTTGCAACTCCACTTTCATAAAACACGACACCTTTTACCTGCAATCACAAAGAAGTGGGTTGGGGGTTGTGGTGTTTAGGAGCTTTCCTCAGTCATGCCCCAGAATGGCATTCAAGCCTTCCAACATCATTGTTTTATAAAAATTATGTATCCATGTGGGATAGAGATAAAAATAAATTGATAAATGATTGATCCAACACAAATAGATATCACCTCGGAGGTGTAGCTCGCATGTAGATGAAAATCCTTCAATACATGAGAAGATGAAGCCAAATCTGCATAACAAACATAATAATAAGACAGGTCTGTTCTACCACAATGAATGCTTTGAATGCTCTAAAATCATAAGTTTGTCAAAAGTTCATAATCATCTTATAGTTTACAAATGAAACCCTAAACATGCTTATATATGCATTCCTACTACAAATTTCATAATTTAAACTTAAGATGTCAGCAATGGAACCTTTTAACAGTCACATAATCGACATTTAAAATTTAGGTCCTAACTAAATAGGACAGGACTAAGGCATGAGAACCCAAGCCCTAGCCCCCATTTTCAAGGCAAGATTCAGCTCAATAAGGTCCCCTTAGCCCCATTTGACATGGGTATTTAGGGCTTTTTCATCAGGAGTTAAAATGAACATGCAATATGAAAAACAAGGGACTCAAGAGCTAAACTTGGGAGGTAAAAGTCCTAGGGGGACATTTTACAACATAAAATTTAGCCCCCACTTTAATGTATGTATGATCTTATGAGCCATGCATGCATTAAAGTATGGTCAAAACACAGTAAACACGCCAGGCACTTGAAGCTAATGCATACACAAAGATTGAGGAACTATTTCTAGCCCCAAGTCTCAGGTAGATATTAGAGAAAAAACATCACAGATGCACCAAACACAGTGAAGACAGTAACAGGCATGCAAAACACAGAGAAGATAGTAATAGTCACGCAAAACACAAAGAAGACAGTATTGAAGACATGCAAAACACAAAGAAGACAGTATTGAAGACATGCAAAACATGATGAATACAGTGAATGCAGTGATTATTTCTTTTTCATTTTTCATATATATAAATGAATGAATGTAAATACATGAAAAGTAAAAATGCAACACACAATGCAAAATGTAGGAGGGGCATTTTGGCACACCCTTGGGAATACATATGGGGGAAGAATACACGTAATACAAATCCTAAAGTGTAGGAGGGGCATTTCGCCACACCCTTGAGACCACACTTGAGAACAAACACGCCATACAAAACCCAAAGCATAGGAGGGGAATTTTGCCACACCCTTGAGACTATGCTTGGGAGAAAACACATCATACAAAGCCTGAGTGTAGGAGGGGCATTTTACCACACCCTTGAGACTACACATAGAGGAAAACACAAGGAAGACACACGGAAAACACGAGCACCGTATAGCATGACAAAGGCATACTATACGTCTAAAAAATGACAAACAAGGTGATGGGAGGAACTTATTACTAAGCCCCCACCATCTCAAGCACGCTACAAGCACACCTGACACTTGGGCTTATGCCACAACAACTACCAAAGACATGCTTAATGGAGGATACACTAACCCCACCTACTCAGAGGACTTTTGAAATAAAAGGAATGTGCACTAGCTCAAGAGATACACCATTCCTGCCTCTGTAGAGGTCTTTTGAATAAAAGGATATGCACGATATCCCACCTCCATAGAGGGCTTACAAACATGCTTCGTTAGTACCAAAATCATCAAACAACTTGTTGTAACTGGACAAGTCTAGTCCATTTTTTCAAAAAATGCTTACTTTGTATGCACTTCGAGATCAGTTTACCCAATTAAATGTAAAATTTTTTGGGACAATTAGGGGTTGTATTTCTTTGTCTAGTGCCTAACCTTTTGAGTTCAATTCTCCTAGAAAATTGTGAGCCACAAAATTCCTAGAAGTACTATGAGTTTAAGGAATCTTTCAAGATGAGCGAGTCAGCCTTAAGCTTTGCACAGTTTGAGGAATTTGAGAAATGTCTTCTCAAAGTTATTCTAGAGTTCTGTCAACATGTTCTCCTTTTCGTGGGCGGTGAAACAAAACTAGTGAATGCAGACGAGCTGAGCTCAAGCTCTAACATGGACATCACCGGTGACAGATTTGAGCAACTGCATCGAGAACTTTCAGTTATTTTGGCAGAGAAGGATAACGTTTGCCATGGAGATTAGAGGTTGTTGTTCGTTGGATCAGACATCAAGTTCATATGTAGTGACGGTGAGCATGTGATTACTTTTGAAAGTCGGGGCCAAGAAAAGCAGACAATGCCTTTTATCTCATATGGACAAGAAGTACATGCCAAATGCTCCAGTCAGTGCTCCTGCTCTACAAAGATCAATGAAAAGGCCAAGTTTCTGCAACCCATCAATGGCAACAAAGACTTCCCACTCTTAGGTGAGATTGTTAAAATTATGTTCTTTCATGTTACTACCAAATCGGGTATCAAGAAGGAAGTTGAAGGGGAGGTTCATCTTATTAATGACATTGCCTCTTATTCTACAATCCGTAGTTGGGTAGAAAACATGGTTCCTATTGAATTAAGACACTTCGAAAGAAATATAGTCTTCACGGCTTCCTTGTTGGCTTCTGACTAGTGTCTAGGTTCAACCTTTATTGAGAAGCATTTGACAACCCAAAAAATGCAAGCTCTGCCACCCGAAATCCAAGTTCAGTTTGAGAAGTTCCGTAGTATCCATTCTACCCAGTCCACAATCGATCTAGAGGCCCTTTTATCTAATGACACTGTCAAAACCCTGTGTTGTCAAGTCTATAAGGACCATGAACACCAGTTCAAGAAAAATATAAAGGAGTTGTGGGCTCGTTTGGGAAGTTTGGCCAACACTCGACTCAGAGAAGCGGAGGATGGGTATGTACAAGAATTGAAGAAGAAGATATCAGCGCTAAAGAACAACAGCTTAGTGACCAGGTATATTGAAGAAGAAACAATTAAACATATCTGATCTAGAAAAATAACATGTTGAATTTAGTTTATATGCATTTACAGAATCATCATTTTAAGTTTTGGAAAGAATACCAACATTCTCCGATCCATTATATATACTCTTTTATAGAGGTAGTTTAGGATTTAATAAAAATACATCCAAAGAAACTCACAACCTACTCAATTACTTGAACACATTAACTTTCAAGAGAAGGGGTCTCATGATAGCCTCACAGTTGTCTTCAAGCATCCCAAAATAATTATGTTTCTCTTTATGGGTTTGCAAAAGATTATGGACCTTGCCCTGGACACACATCTAGGAGTGGACAAAGAACCTACACTGTCACATAGATATGCATCCAAAACAAGGCCTAGTACAGGAACTCAAAGAATGAATTTTATGTAGTCTGATGGATATCTGATATAATTTTCAATCAACATGGTAAAAAGCAATGACCAATTATGCCACTGCCCAATATATTTGTCATTATCAACAGACAGTATTTACACCATTATCTGGTCATTAGTAGAACCTAGCTAACCAGATGATCATGCTAATTAAGCCTTTAGAAAGGGAATTTCAGATTTCTCATGGAACTGTTGTGGGTTTATTTTATCAGCTTCTAAGACTCATCAAAACGTATTCTGTCCCATTTTTTAGACCTCACTGAATGCCCTTTTCACCTAAGAAGGTTTGGAGAAGGGCACAAGGTGCAGTTCAATTATCCTTCAGAGACAATTATATAAGAGATTTTGAGGTATCAAAGACTTTTGGATGGGTAACTATGATGTCACCAACTCCAACCTTCTAGCTCTATTTGAAAAAGAATTTCTAGATTTATTGAACATTGGAAGCACCATCTGTAATATCCACCACCAAATGAGCTCCTAGAATACCTGTAAAAGTACGAAGTAATTTTACTACAAGAGTAAATGCAAAATTCTTAACTGCTATAGACACAAATTGAAGGAATAAATAATTTCTTCTAAACTCCTTTTAGAATAAGCTAAAAACTAGAGAAAATGTCAGCATATGTATATTTTTTAAAGAAAATATTACACAAAGATCTCAAACAATATAATATCCAGTACAAGGATTCATTATGCACCAACAACTATAATGTTATAGGCTACTGCCATGAGGGACTGAATAATTATGTCACACAGATTAACCAACATTATCTGTAACAATTTCATAATAACCTAAAAAACTTCAAGTTCATCATAAACAAATAGTGTGTTGACCACAAAGCATGGCCTATATAAACTTTTCCTGAATTACCAGTTAGAATTAAAAGAGAATGCAGTATATCTAATTTGGAACAACTTGAGGGGAAAATTACGAGCTTTGGATCACAAAGTCAGCTTTTGCTATATAGTCCTGTAGATGCTCCTAGTTTCATCTTTTCTCATGTTCTAAAAACTACTTTAGCTAGGGAAGTTGTGCAGTTGCAACAAGTGGATCAGATGAAATCTCATGAAGATGAAACAAAAATTGCTGGGTCTTGCCCCTATTTGGGTTACATATATCACATTTTTGACAAGTTTGCAACAACATCTAAGCTGTTTCCAGATGCTAAGAAGTGCATTACATTCAAAGTGGTAGTGAAAAGGAGCAGATCAGATCACTGGAATTCTGAGGCATGTCTCACATATTTAGAAGCACTTATTAGGCAACTTAAGGCTGGAAAAGATAAAGATTTTTCAAGTATTAAGATTCAATTTCAAGTGGATGATATAGATAATTACATAATTACAGCTGCAGCAGAGCAACAGACATAGGTGAAGATGGGAATGTGGGTTCGCAAGCTTGTTTGCCTTGTTCCCATCCAAATAGCTCGTGCAGAAAATAATGCAATGGTAGCTCTTAAGATGGACTTCAAATACCACCTAATGTTAGTTACGTTGACAACGTTTCACTTGCTAACTCTATACGCTTTGGGTTCTATGATGCAATTCTTAGTAGTTGGAAGGGCAAGATTAAGGTTATATCTTCCATGGGAAAGCAAAGTAGCGGAAAGTCATATTTGTTGAATCATCTATCAGGGTCTCTTCTTGATGTTGCAGGTGGCAGGTGCACAGATGGTGTGTGGATGACCATTACAATGGGCAAAGATGGAGGGGGCAGATTCTTCAAACAAATCATCAAGTAAAGGGCTCAGCCCCATCCATTGAATGCGTTCAACAATGAACAAGATGGCACATCATTAAAAAACCAGGGCTCGGGCCTTAGATATTCAGTTTCAAGTGCAACTCTAAGTGAATAGTGCATAGTCCATAAAATAAGGTGCAACCATAAGCTCACATGGCGCAGCCTATACAAGTGTACAGGCATCTAAACACAAGGATCAATGTTAAAATATATGACACCACTATTAGTTGAAGGTCACCTCTTGTATAATGATAAAGCTCATCCAAGTCGTAGCAACCAACATCCAAATCCAAGACACAACAATATCAAAACAAAGTGCCATCTTTATGCTTATGTGATCAATCAGGGCACATCTAGCTATAGTCATGGAGTTTTTAACTACAAACACAATATCATAGGAACCATTCAACGTAGGAAAGATCAATGGCACACAAGCCCTCTACCTAGTGAAGCGAAAGAGCTGCAACTCTTCACATGATACCATAGCGCACCCCCATAAGAGCTAGGGTTCCACGTGGTGCAGCGGAGGGGTTTTTCTTTTGATGCTTTCCCTAAAAATCTTGAACTGTTATTATGCTTAGGTATTTTATTAAAATCTATTAAAAATTCTCAGAGGGGAAAGTAGGTCTTCATTATAAACATGTGTCCTTTTTAGTGGTGGTGCCCCTCATTTAAATAAAGCGTAAGAGATTTATTTTAAAGGATCTCATGCATTTCTCATAGGGGGTTAAATATAATAAAGCTAAGTTTTATTTAAGGAAACACAAGGGTTTTAAAATACACCGAGGATAAAAGATATGGTAGAAAGTAAAGTTTATTAAGAGAGGCTTTATTTTTAATATATGTAGCCACATACAATAATAGGTAAATAGAGCAAATGCTTTACTTTCTCATGCAAATAAAAGCAAAGCAGATACATTATTTCTCACACCTTTAAAGTGAAAGCTACGACAGCATGAAAAGTGAAAGGAGGCTTTAGGCTTTATTTTTACACCATGAAGGAAAAAATTACAAGCATCCTCTATAAGAAGGAACAGGTTGGATAGCCACCAACTGCTGGTTAGTAAAGAGTCAAGCACAAGTATTGAGTGGAAGACTGGTTTGCACACCCATTTAAGCAAAAAGAAAAAATCAAACTTGTTAAAGAATTATAAATTGCAAATAGAGAGTCAAAATCATTGTCTGGATTAATATTCCAACCATCATATTTGATTTCATTTGCTTATGCTCGGAGGTGAAATATCTTTTGGAAAATTTTACCCTGATGCAAGGAAAGATTTTTGATATTTTTATCTTGAAATAAGATATCGAAGGGATTAATTCAATAGGTGACTATTTCACCCAGAAAATATTCCGGAAGAAAATACAAAGGCTGGTAAAATATTTTGCCAAGGGGGAGTAAAAAATATGCTAAAAGGTAAAGTGTTGAAAGATATTTTATGAGAAGAAGTATCTATCCCCAAGAAAAAATTTATAATGAAAACATTTAGGATTTACCATATGAAAATTAGTATTCTGAAGAAATTATTTAATGCCCTAATAGATGTCACGTGAAGAGACTAGAATGGGAAAAAGGGTGATATTCAAGCTTTGAAGAATATTTTATTTTGTGACGGCAAATGACCAATATTAAAAACAATAAATTAAACCTAATATCATGCCAAAGAATTTATGAAACTATTGGAGCCTTAAAAGGAAATATGGAGGCGAATTATTATTAAATATTTTGGTATACAAAGTGACAATTAATTAAGATAACATGGAATATTGTCACGGTGATAAAACCCTAAATACATGGCAGTAAGCAAATATACAAAGGAAATAAGGAAATGATACCGCATGCCACAGGTCCTAAGGTTCATCTCAATGTAAGTTATATGTTTATATATTGTTTATCTGATGAATAATTTGTTTTCTATGCAGGATTTTGGTTCCGTTGAAGCAGTTCTCAACTGGCGATTAAATGAAGTGGCTCGAGAAGATTAATTTTCAGCCTGAGATGATCATTAAATGTTTCAAACCAATTTATTTAATTTATGTAATAAAATATGTCGTTTCTTATGGTTAGTTCAACCAGTTATTAACCGTCACAAAATGAATGTAACAGGTCTGAGGCTTGTTGCATCTCTTTAAATAAAGATCCTAGGACCCAAAATAAGTGGTTAGAATTAGATTAGAGATAGATATCTTTATAAAAAGACAATTGAAACATTTTAGGATTAGATTAGGTTAGATTTGATTCAATCTGATGTAAATTTGATCCTTCTATGCAACTTCATTCTGAGAAAGGCTATGGTGCATGATACATTCTGAGGCAGTAGTTGAGGATTCAAATTCCAAATACATTGTGATGGTATCATCTGTTTGTTGTTTTTAATTCAATCAATTTAATTATCTCCATACCATTCATTTTCTGATTATTCAATTTGAATGTGTTAAGGATATGTTCAAATTGTCTGGTTACATTTGCTAATTCAGTATAGTTGATTTGATTGGTTTCTCAAGGAGAATTAAATCCTTTCTCATCAATTATAGTAATATTAGAATGTTGAATGGATTACTAAGTATGATTAATTGATTAGGGTTATTAATTTGTCTCCAGAGTTGATCTAATTTATTATTTTGCAAAGTTAAATTGGTTCTTTCTAGAAAGATTAAAATCCTTTTAATATTTTGCATTTAATACAATTATGCCCTTTGGATTATTAAGAATGAATTAATAATTTCTTCCTTGCACGTTTGTACAAGTTGCAAATAGTTATATGTGCCAATCAGATCAAGTTATTACCTGATACAAGTTATTTGTTTCTAACATCCTGACTCTATTGCCCAAATGGACAAAGCACCAGTCTAACTATTGATTCATTTTATGTTTAAAATCTTTACTCTGTTTTATCGCTATAGTTTAGATTCATTTCATGTTAGTTATTTATTTTTGTTAGAATTTAGATTAAATCATTTGCTTTCTTTAGAAATAGTTTACAATATCTCATCTAATTTACAAGTATGCCATTGTAATTGGATAAACTAGCAGCAAACCGACATTGATTTAATCATACAACCTGCTTTGATAATTAAAGGTTCACCCGCCTAGGTTGTAGTAGGACCTAAAGCGCAGGGAGAAGTTGATCGTTAAGGTCAAACTCCAGTCGTTGGCTCAAAAACATTGTAGATTTGACCATAGGGCTTGGCATCCCCTTAGAATCCATAACCTACATTTTTGAGACCCAACACAACTTACCTTTATATGCCCCCACCTTAAGGTGGTTGATATCATGTACTGATATCAAGCACTTTAGGTAGAGATAAAACACACAAGGGAAGAAGAGCTTCCGCAAAGCCCATGCCCCCAAAGGTGTTCTTAATCTAAACAATGCATGAAAACAAAGAAGCCAAGGCTACACAAATGGGTTCGATTTCGAGTATAGACATGGGGCTTATACAGCAAGCATCTCAAAACCAAGTGTAACTACAAGGTGAGACACCCAAAACAATCAAAGTGCATAGAGTAGATGTATTGCTATGATTTGTTAGCATGATAAGACAACATAAAAATATCACATGGAGAGATTATACTAGCCCAGTGTCGGATATATATCAACCCCATCGTCATTTATGGACTAGGTCCATTTTTGCTTTGCTCGCTAAAGGGACACATGGTCCATATCAGTATATGTTTGTTTTTCATCATCTATCAACTAGTAGAATTGCTAGAAGAAGGTAAACAATAAAATGAGAGGAGAACAAGTGTCTTAGGAACAATCATGTAGGAGGATGCCCCTAGGTCATCAACCGTAATGCTATGCATTGAAGACACAACACACAACAATAAAAATAGAGGAGAAATAAGATAGAAGAATGATTATACAAATAGAAGAATGGTCACAACAAAGGAGGTCTCCCAATATCATTGACCCTACAAGAGTATCAAGGGTCATCCAAGGAGGCCTAAACAATACATAACACATCATGGGGGGAACACAACACTAGAGGGGAGGTCACATAAACGAGAAAATAATGCTACGACATAGGTGACCACTAGGGTTAGAAATACTTACCTATTTCACAACCGAACCAGTGGTTATCAAAAAGAAAATCATCTTCTTCCCAATCTCGAATACAAGAGGAAAGAGGTACATAAGGTACTATAGCCCAATGTTTGTCATTATTCTTAATCTATTTTTCTTTTAGTTTTTATTTGTTTGGTTCAATGTTAGATGGTAGAATATTTTCTTGTTGAAGTTCATTTTGTTGGGCAAATGCTTGTCTTCTCTTCCTCCTTTCTCTTGCATGTCTATTCCTTCTTGTCTTATTGCTTATTTTTTCAAAAGTAGTTTCATGTTTTTCCATAGGTTTTGTATTTCAGAGGAGGAAGCTTGCTGAAATCTAATCTGTCTTGATGAAGTGCTTTGCTTTCCATGAGTCACTCCCAATCCTTGTAAGGATGATAGAGGAGGAACCTTAGCATAGAGTCCTTTACCTTTATCTCTAGGAAGTTCTTCTAATGCGGGTTGTTCTTCTATTGTTGTTTGAATAGGAGGCCCAACCACTCTAGATAGAAGTTTTTCTTTGTATCGTCTATATGCTAAGAAATATTGGTCTCTCCATGGCTTAGGGTGTCTATCAGGTTTTGGCCAAAAGTAATCAAGAGTGAAATTCTTTTACATGATCAGTTACCATGTATTACATCGAATATTATGCACTTGTCCATGTAAAGGGAATTTTATGCATTTGTGAATAGTTGAGAGGATAGCCTTCATAGCTTTGAGCCATGGATGTCCTAATTTTATGCGGAAGAGGTCAGATAAAGGGATGACATCAAATACTTGATACATTGGTGCAGGAGCACCTAAGAAAACACCCTAGAGCAAGAAGACACAAATGATCAAAGGAGGAACCCATGGATCAAATCAAATCAACTGGAACATCCTAGAACCAATTATGGCATATTGTAATAGGCAAAATGTTGTAGTGATCAAATGTCCTAAGGGTCCTGGTAAGGACCCTAGGACCAAATAAATGATGTAAGTAGGCCAATAGTGCCTCTAGAGTCAAATAAGAGTCAAATAGAAGCGTCTAAGGCTAGGAATAAGGAATAATGATCCTAGAAGATCAACCATGATGAACCATGATAATTTGGTAGAGTCAAAATCACTTAAAACAAAGTTTAATATTCAAATTTTTAAATAATGCATTTAGGCGGGAAAATCAAGAATGAGTGGTTTTGGAAGTTTAACCATCACCAACCTTTGGGAATTGGTTATGAGAGTCAGGAAAAATGTTATATAATCCTTCCTAAGGCATTAGATGGTATGGTGGAGTCATTTTGGAAATCTGAGTTGTACGGCCTGACAGAGATAAGCAGAGTGTCATCTAATTCTTGTTCTTTCTTTGCATGTTTGATGTTCTTTTGATCTGAGGTAGCATAATAAATGTTTTGAATCTTCTTGGAATAGTATTGGACTTCATTTCATGCTCTGAGAAGGGTCATATAGGTAGCTTATTGCTATTTATTTTGACTGTCCTCAAGAACAACAGACTGTTTTGTGAGTTCTTGAGAGAACACAATGCACTATAGGACCTTCCCATGAATGTAGGATCTTGTTTCTCATGGTATAGGTCCTTAATAACATGTATAATATGATTCTAACCTTTGCAAAGTAGGAGGAGTGCAAATAGGTAGGTGATCACCATTGAAAGTCTAAGATTGCATGTGGAAAGAGCATTGAAATGGAGGCTCAGTTATAGCAGCAGGAGATCGGCCTTAATAATGTGGTGGTTTTATGTTTTCTGTTATCTAATATGGTCAAGTACATGGTGTTAGACCTTTGAATGAGGTCTGGAAGTGATTGGAAGTGGGAGATCTAGCAAGCCCTAGGTTTTGAGGCCTAGAAAGGGGGGTTTTGTATTTGAACATCTGAATGTGCAAACCACCTGATCAAACCTAGAAAATCATTTGTTTTGAACCCTTTCCTAAGACTTTTTTTAGGTTTGAAGTGTGTGGGACAAGTTTGTCATAGGGTTCCTTTGTAAATTAGTTAACTTAGGCCTTGTAGGAAGACAGCAGGGTGTTAGGACAATCATATTTCGTCTAAAACAACAGTAGGTGAGTTTGGGATATGTTAAAGAAATCAATAGAGGGTACTCAGATCAGTCATTAGATCTGGAAGTGTTTTGGTTTGTGAAACCTTTTGAACCTTGTTGGTTGGGGTAGGTTGAGACCATAGAAGGTAAAATAATTCATCTGAGAAGTTGGAATCCAAATTTGAGTCCTTTGGTGGAGTTTAAGGTAAAGGGAAGTGGTGCAGGAGCTCCCAGTTTTAGTCATTTTTGGCTATATCATGTTTTGTGTCTTGTTATTTTGGTTTTCTCTAAGGCTTTGGAAGCCATTCTCATGTTTTGTATAAGGACTTAGTTCATTTTTTATTAAATAGTCCAATGGAGACTTAACAAGGTCTATTTTCAATGTTTTTCATTTTAGAAATATGTGGTTTCTTGAAAGAATGTAACCTCCAACATTTTCTCTGCCCTTGGAGGGTAGTTGTACGGTTGGAGGAGGTGAAGTAACTTTGCCAAAACCTTCTATAAGGAAGTGAATGTATGACATGCCAAAATAGAATGAAAAGAGAGGAGTTTTAGAAAGAAAAAAATAGTTTTTTTCTACTTTTTGTGAAGACAGTCGTAAGTACGGCCTGGTATGGACAATTCAGGAACTGAGATTTGGAAAATATGTTAGGGTTTTGAGATACCTTTCATTTGCATATATTTAGAGCTTTTGAAATGTTTTTTGCTGTTTGTTTCAATCCATTTTGTGCAAATTGGTTTAAACCCTCCATACCTAGGGTTTTGGGACAAAATGAATCATTTTTCCTCTGTCCTCTGAAGGTGATCATCCATTTTCAGTGGGATGGAGGAAGGTAGATTAGATTTTATGTTTTTTGTTGTTTGGCAGGTTGCATTCCTCTCCCAAAGGCATTTGGCATGATACTTTCTAGTCTTACAGTGACTAGTTAGCAGAAATGGTAGAAAAATAGTGTGGATTCTAAAAACAACCACGTGGTCAACCAAATGGTGTTGGTTTTTGTGTCTTGGGGTGAGGACACACCTGTATAGATGTTTGGTAGATCCTGAGAATGTAGATTTGGTGTATTTCTTTCATACAACCTCTAAGTTAAGCCTCTTCATTGAAAAAGACAGTCTGTTGTTTTTGTACGCCAGTGGTACAGTACTAGTCTGCATGTTGGTGGAGTACATGCTCATAATGGGTATTTGGATATGTAATTAGATGTGATGGTCATTTGGGATTTTGAGTAGTTATTGTTGGGTTAATCGTTCTCTTGGGCTACAAGGTTTAAGCCTTCCTTAAACACTATTTTTAGGACAATCAAACCACAGTTTATTGTTCTCTGTCAAAGCTGGTACAGAAGTTAGGTGTTGGGTCAGAGACCTCATAGTGGTCATGTTCTTGGTAAGTGTATGCTGAGTGTGGTGTAATGATCCATGTTGGTAGAGGTGTTAGGAGTGGAATGTTGTTCTTGAAGGTAAATGTGTTGGTTGATTGGGTAGAGCGGTGACTCCCCAAAGTGAGAGTTGAGCAGCCTGTGTGGTGGACCTAGGTGTGGTCCTAGGCTAGATCAATCTCTTGAATAGCCTTGTGTAGGCCTATAATCATTTCACCTTTGGAAACCTTTAGAAGGAAGCTTGAAATCTAAGTTCATTATGTGAACTTTATCCACTACTACCTATTACCTCTGCATCATATTGGTATCAGAGCCAATATCTGATTGGAAGCAGTGTATGTCAGACAAGGGGATTGAAATAGAGGCTAGTACAATGCCTCCCAAGACAATGAGTCAAGATGCCATCAAGAAGTTGGTAGAAGAGATGGTTGAAGCAAGATTGCAAGAAGCAAGATTGCAAGAAGAAAAGAAGTCTAAGGGCAAGATCAAAGAAGAGGGAAGTTCTTCTGACACAAATTAAGAAGTAGAGGCAGAAGAGAGCCCTCAAGAGCAGGACATATCTATAGAGCAGAAAGCTTTCTTGAATGCACCTAGGGGTGCTCATGGAGACAGTGGTGATCCCAAGATGGATGTGCCTACCTTTCATGGCAAGTTGGATGGAGATGCTCTCACCGATTGGATAGAAGCTATGTGCAACTTCTTTGATTACAAGGAGTTCAATGATAGCAAAAAGGTTAAGTTTGCCAAGACAAGGCTAAGAGGTTCTGCACTTGTGTGGTGGAACTACATGCAAAGTGAGAGGGAGAAGATTGGGAAGAGTCCCATCACTAAATGGAGTAGAATGATGGCTATGCTCAGAAGCAAGTTCATGCCACCTGACTATGAGATTCAAATCATAAGGAGATTTCAAAATTTGAGACAAAAAGACATGGATGTGGCTGCCTACACAGAAGAATTTCATAGACTCAATATGAGGGCCAATCATAATGAAGATGAAAAAGGGATGGTGGCTAGGTACCTAAATGGTCTGAAATATAATCTGCAAGATGAGATCAGTTTAGTGATACCAAAACTAGTGGATGAATGCTTCTTATTGGCCTCCAGAGCAAAGGAAAAGCTGGGAAGGAAGGGTGAACAAAGTGCCAGAGGAAGAGGTGGCAGAAACCAAAGAGGAAGAGGCAGTTTTGGCTGTGGAAAGTTCAACAAAACTAAAAATAACAGTCAGCAAGAAACATCACTTGAGACAGAGCATAGAGGAGGCTTCAGAGGTTGGAGAAGGCCTAATGGCAGGGGCAGAAATGGTGGAGGAGGTAGAGGACCAAGAGTCTTCACTGGAAGGTGTTATGGCTGCAACCAAGTTGGCCATACAATGAAGAAATGCCCAGAGAAAGCCAGCAGCTCTCATGCCAGTGGAAAGAGAAATCAGTTAGTGAAAGATGATGACTGTGAGAGTGTGAATTCACCAATGGGAAGTGCTGCACCTGTTCTAGATGGAGAGAGTATGATGATCAAAAGGTCTATGTTGAAGATGCCATTGAAGCAAGAGCCCCCTCAA
This sequence comes from Cunninghamia lanceolata, assembly GCA_027924645.1. Taxonomy (NCBI): domain Eukaryota; kingdom Viridiplantae; phylum Streptophyta; class Pinopsida; order Cupressales; family Cupressaceae; genus Cunninghamia; species Cunninghamia lanceolata. Next base: position 1,025,816 of record BSBN01000937.1, on the reverse strand, counting down.
AGAAAGAGTCTTTTTAGAACCCAAGGCCTAGCCTACGGGAAGCTTTGCAAAATCATAGTAGATTTAGGATCTACTGAGAATGTGGTATCCACTGAGATGGTTGAGAAGTGCAAGTTGAAGAGGCTACCTCATATCAGTCCTCACAAGATCTCTAGGTTAAACAAGAACCAAAGTTTCATGGTGGAAGAACAAACTTGGGTTGAATTTGCAATTGGTGACTACAAGGACAAAGGGCTATGTGAAATCATCCCTATGGATGCATGTCATCTGCTTCTTGGCCGCCCATGGCAATTTGATGTCAAAGCACAACATGATGGTGAGAAGAACACTTATGTCATCACCAAGAATGGAAGATCATACAAGATGGATCCTATGATGGAGCAGCCCAGGGAGAAGAAAAATGACAACAGTGTCATGGTGGTGAATGGCAACGAGTTTTTAAACCTCTTGAAGGAGAAGGATACCCAAGGGTATGCCTTGGTCATGAAGCCCAATAGTGGATCAGATTAGCAAGATCAAAAATAGAAGGAGATTCCATTGGAAGTGCAGCAACTCCTAGACAAGTATCAAGATCTTGTGGTAGAGGAAGTTCCTAACTCCTTACCACCTATGAGAGACATAAGTCATCAGATTGACTTAATACCTGGTGCTACATTGCCTAATAAGGCTACCTATAAGCTGACACCACAACAAAATGAAGAGGTGGCAAGGCAAATTCAAGATCTCTTGGAGAAAGGGCTGATTAGGAAGAGTTTAAGTCCTTGTACAATTCCAAGTGTACTTGCTCCTAAGAAGGATGGAAAGTGGAGACTATGCACGAATTCCAGGGCCATAAACAAGATCACCATAAGATACAGGTTCCCAATGCCAAGGATTGAAGATCTTCTGGATTATCTTGGAAGATCAAGCTATTATTCAAAGATAGATTTGAAATCTGGATATCATCAAATCTGGATCAGACAGGGAGATGAATGGAAGACTACTTTCAAGACCAATGAGGGTCTTTATGAATGGCTTGTTATGCCATTTGGTCTTAGCAATGTGCCAAGTACATTTATGTGCCTAATGAATGAGGTATTAGTTGAATTCATTGGTAAATTTGTTATTGTTTATCTTGATGACATACTAATCTTCAGCAGGACAAGAGAAGACCATGTGAAGCATGTTGGTTAGGTGTTGGAGAAGCTACATGAGCACAAGTTGATGATTAACTTAGACAAATGTGAGTTTATGAAAATTGAACTTGTATACCTTGGATTTGTCATTCAATGGCTGTTTGAAGATGGATCCCTCTAAGGTTGAGGCTATTCTCAGTTGGCCTACTCCAAAGTCAGTGGGAGATGTGAGAATTTTCCATGGATTGGCTACTTTTTATAGAAAGTTTATCAGAGGGTTCAGTCACATGAGTGCTCCCATCCTCAACACCATCAAGGGTGGAGTCAAATGTAGATTCCAATGGACAAAGGAAGTTGATGATAGTTTCAAGTTGTTGAAAACAAAGGTGGCTGAGTTGCCTACCTTAGTACTCCCTGATTTTGATAAGGTGTTTTTTGTTGAGTGTGATGCAAGTCAGCAAGCTATTGGTGTTGTTCTCAGCCAAGAAGGAAATCCGGTGGCATTCTTTTCAGAAAAGTTGAATGAAGCCAAGCAAAGGTATTCTACCTATGACTTAGAACTCTATGCAATGGTGCAAGCTCTTAAGAAATGGAGACATTATTTGCTGCCCAAAGAATTTATTGTGTTTACTAATAATCATGCTTTAAGCTTTCTAAACAGTCAAGAAAAATTGAACCATAGACATGTTAAATGGATGGAACAGTTACAAGTTTATACCTTCACAATTAAGCACAAAAGAGGTGTTTCTAACAAGGTGGCTGATGCATTAAGTAGGAGGCTACTTATTGTTCATGAAATTCAGTTAGAAACATGGGCATTGACTGTTTAAAGGAGTTGTATAAAGAAGATTCAAATTTCAAAGAGGCTTAAGATGTTTGTGTGAACTTGTCTAACACATTCCATGGAGAGTATGCAGATTTTGTTTTGCAGGAAGGCCTCTTGTTTAAGGGCAATTTTTTGTGTGTCCCTAAGTGTTCCATGAGGGACAACATCATCAAGGAGAAGCATACAGGTTCTTTAGGAGGACATTTTGGCTTAGACAAGACACTAGAACAAGTTACAAGGTTCTATTTTTAGCCAAAGGTGTAATCAGATGTGAGGAAGTATGTAGCTAGTTGTGCAATCTATCAAAGGGCCAAGGGTGTGTCTTCAAATGTAGGTCTATACCAGCCCCTTCCCATTCCCAATAGACCTTGGGAAAGTAGCAGCATGGATTTTGTGCTTGGGTTACCCAGGATAGCCGGAGGGGTGGATAGTGTGTTTGTTATTGTTGATAGGTTCAGCAAGATGGCTCATTTTGTGCCATGTAAATGCACAAATGATGCATCTCATGTTGCAGGTCTATTTTTCAGAGAGGTAGTAAGAATTCATGGTTTACCATTGTCCATTGTAATTGACAGGGATTCTAAGTTTGTAGGTCACTTCTGGAGGACCTTGTGGAAGAAGTTAGGCACACAGTTGTCCTTTTCATCAGCCTACCATCCACAAACTGATGGTCAGACCGAGGTGGTTAATAGATCACTTGGAAACCTTCTAAGATGCCTCACAAAATAGCATGGTTTAGCATGGGACTTGGTTATCAGTCAGGTTGAATATGCCTACAATGATTCAAGGAATAGGAGCACTGGTAAAAGTCCTTTTGAGGTAGTTTATGGTTTTCACCCAAGGGGACTACTTGAACTGAAGGATCTCCAAGGATGGGATAGAAGGAGTGCACTTAGGGAAGAATTTGCTGCCTCCATGAAAATAGTCCATGATCAAGTCAAGTTGCAATTAGAAAAAATAGTCACAAAGTACAAAGAAAAGGTAGATTTGAAGAAAAGAGAAGTCCAATTCAAAGTTGGTGACTTGGTTATGGCATATCTGAGGAAAGAAAGGATGCCAAAAGGTCAGCCAACTAAACTCCTAATGAAAAACATTGGGCCATGCAAAATTGTGCACAAGTTCGGTCCAAATGCATATGAGATTGAGTTACCATCCAGCCTTGGCATCTCTCCAATTTTCAATGTTTGTGATCTTTTTCCTTTCAAACCTCCATTGCCTGGTGAAAGTGGATCAGATGTAGTGAATGAAGATGCTAATTGGATCAAGGATTTGCCTCCAAGCAAACCTTTGCAGTTGGAATGTATTCTGGATTCCAAAGTTGTCAAGAAGACTAGGAGAGGTGTCTATAAAGACTACTTGGTGAAATGGAAGGATCTTCCTGATTCAGAAGCCACCTGGATGACTGAAGCAGATATCTTGAAGCATGGCATGACACTTCAACAATTGGTAACTCAAGGGACTTGAGTTCTTCTTACAGGGGGAGTATGGTGCAGGAGCTCCCAGTTTTAGTCATTTTTTGCTATATCATGTTTTGTGTCTTGTTATTTTGGTTTTCTCTAAGGCTTTGGAAGCCATTCTCATGTTTTGTGTAAGGACTTAGTTCATTTTTTATTAAATAGTCCAATGGAGTCTTAACGAGGTCTATTTTTAATGTTTTTCATTTTAGAAATATGTGGTTTCTTGAAAGAATGTAACCTCCAACGTTTTCTCTGCCCTTGGAGGGCAGTTGTACGGTTGGAGGAGGTGAAGTAACTATGCCAAAACCTTCTATAAGGAAGTGAATGTATGACATGCCAAAATAGAATGAAAAGAGAGGAGTTTTAGAAGGAAAAAAATAGTTTTTTTCTACTTTTTGTGAAGACAATCGTACAATACGGCCTGGTACAGACAGTTCAGGAACTGAGATTTGGAAAATATGTTAGGGTTTTGAGATACCTTTCATTTACATATATTTAGAGCTTTTGAAATGTTTTTTGTTGTTTGTTTCAATCCATTTTGTGCAAACTGGTTTAAACCCTCCATACCTAGGGTTTTGGGACAAAATGAATCATTTTTCCTCTGTCCTCTGAAGGTGATCATCCATTTTCAGTGGGATGGAGGAAGGTAGATTAGATTTTATGTTTTTTGTTGTTTGGCAGGTTGCACTCCTCTCCCAAAGGCATTTGGCATGATACTTTCTAGTCTTACAATGACTAGTTAGCAGAAATGGTAGAAAAATAGTGTGGATTCTGAAAATAGCCACGTGGTCAACCAAATGGATGTTGGTTTTTGTGTCTTGGGGTGAGGATAGACCTATATAGATGTTTGGTAGATCCAGAGAATGCAGATTTGGTGTATTTCTTTCACACAACCTCTAAATTAGGCCTCTTCATTGAAAAAGATAGTCTGATGTTTTTGTACGCCAGTGGTACAGTACTGGTCTACATTTTGGTGGAGGAGTACATGTTCATAATGGGTATTTGGATATGTAATTAGATGTGATGGTCATTTGGGATTTTGAGTAGTTATTGTTGGGTTAATTGTTCTCTTGGGCTACAAGGTTTAAGCCTTCCTTAAACATTATTTTTAGGACAGTCAAACCACAGTTTATTATTCTCTGTCAGAGCTGGTACAGAAGTTAGGTGTTGGGTCAGAGACCTCATAGTGGTTGTGAGGCCTACCTTTGTACATCACTGTTCATCAGACTAATTACAGTGCTTTTGTTATTCTGTTATGTGAAAAGACTTGTAATTCTGGATTATTGAACATATGTGATTTTTGGTTGATTTAAGCAAATAATTGTGCGATGATATTAGATGTTGTTTGGAAGAAAATGAAGGAATGGATATGGAACTGGAATATGTTTTCAGTATGATATAAGATTTCATGTTTAAAATGCATGTATTTAATTTTGCTTCGGCAATGGTATTTAAATGAGATATTGACTTCGAGTTTGAGTGTGCAGGTATTTCTAACAAACCACTATTACAGGAGACCATCTCACACCTTTGTTGTTTCCCTTGTGAGCCAATCCAGTTCAATGAGAAACTGAGATCAACCCCTTGGGTTGGAACAGTTAGGTACTATCGTAATGTGTTCTTTTTGCAGAAGGTTAAGGGATGTTTGTATCTTATTTTCATTTTTCTTATGTTGATCATTTTCATGTGAAGAGTTAACCCTAAGAGTCTAAACTAGGTTGAAAAATAACCTAGGGTTGTACCCCTTGGGATTAGGTACCTTTTTGGCTAGGTTAACCTTGGGTTAACTACCATAGGGTCACCTTAATCCAGGGGTAAGGTCAAATGACGAAAAAGGGAAGTGGGGTGGGAGACATGGGATGAGTGGATTCCCCACTCATGCCCACTTCCTAATCATGGAGCATGCCACCCCCTCTTTTAGGTGGGCTTGTCTCCCATGTGCCCATTTTTGGTAAGATTCCTTGTGGGTGGGTGTGGTGTCACCCACTTTGATATTATTTTAAATTATCTTTTAAATTTTTTAATCCTAGTGGGTTTGAATGGGAAACCCTTGGGAGTAGGGTTGGAATGTGACATTTTTCATTTTTGAGAAATTCAGAAATTAAGATGAAAATGAGTTTTAAAACTAAGGAAGAGAAGAAGAGAAAGGGTGGATTCATTGTGAGAGGAAGGCAATTTTGAGAAGGAGGGAAGAGGAGCTCTACTTCACCTCTCATTCCTTTTTGGGCTTGTAAGGTTTGATCTTCCATTTCTCTTCTCTATGTAAATGTTGCTTGAAATATTTGCTGTCTTGATGCATGAGTTGAATGACAGTCTTCTTGAGTTTGTTGTTTGTTTTTCGGATTTTTTTGTTGTTTTGGGTGTGTTGACAGAGCACCTTCCAGTTGGAAGGAAACGCTCATCTTGTATGGGAAGGGGCGGTGTGATCCTCCTCGGGTCATCTTGTTTCTTGTTAAGAGAAATGCCTGGAAGGCATGTTGGTTTGTTAGCCAAAAAAAAAGACACCTGGGGGTTAGTGTTGTCTACTTCCCTACCCTTCATGTTCTCACCTAAGCTGAGACTTTGTTATGTGAGTAAGCTATGGGGTTATGTGTATTTATTGTTTGGTCGTTAAAATTCATTGTTGTAAAGTGTAGTCTTCTGTGTTCTACCCTGGTATGAAGATGGTCTCCCTAGCTCGGGGGTGTCCCTCTTGTGGGACGATGGTAGGGAGGAGAGCTAGATGGTTGCCGATTTTTCCCTTGGTGTTTTGCAGGCTACAGATGCAGCATGTCAAAAGTTTTCGAAGATAGATTTACCTTGTTAAGGAAATGTCATATCTTCTTGTATGTAAAGAAAGTTTGGTCTTTTAATGATCATTTGTGTAAAAGTTTAGAGGGCAAAATTCTTTTTGAAAATTGTTGTTCAATTTGTAGCCTTGTAAGTGGAGGATTTAACCTCCATAAGTGTGTATTTGAGTTGTGGGATTGTTTAATTATTTGTTATCTATTGGTTTATTACTATTGTAAGGTTGGGTGAATGGACTTGAATTTTTGGGCATGACAGTGGTCATGTTCTTGGCAAGTGTATGCTGAGTGTGGTGTAATGATCCATGTTGGTAGAGGTGTTAGGAGTGGAATGTTGTCCTTGAAGGTAAATGTGTTGGTTGATTGGGTAGAGCAGTGACTCCCCAAAGTGAGAGTTGAGCAGCCTGTGTGGTGGACCTAGGTGTGGTCCTAGGCTAGATCAATCTCCTAAATAGCCTTGTGTAGGCCTATAATCACTTCACCTTTGGAAACCTTTAGAAGGAAGCTTGAAATCTAAGTTCATTGTGTGAACTTTATCCACTACTACCTATTACCTCTGCATCAGGAAGACTAGTGAAGTCTTATTGGTGGAAACCACAAACTATTGAAATATTTTGTTCTTATTAAATCATCTCATAAGACCTAACACCTTTGCATCATACATGGCTTTATCATATACCATTACCAATAAAGTTATCTTCCCAAAGGTAGGCATGAAAGTTCTAGTATGTGTCTTAATCCTTAAATCCGAAGGTTCATAAGAATCTTGTATCAAATCATGTGCTAGAAGGAAATATTTTGTTACCACATTAGTCATGCAATTAGGATCTATAAGTGTACCATGCACTAGGATTTCCATTATACTCACGGTGATGTAGAGAGGCCTGTCAATATCACTCATTGTCTTATCATGAGGTGTAAATGTTATTTCAGGTTTAGGAGTTTTTCTTTTCAAATAAGGCCTAGGAGGAAACCTAGAATTATTGTTATGATTATAAGCCATGTGTGTATGTTTTCAAATGAATGCCAAATCTGATTTTAAAATATTTTGATATATATACAATGAAATGTATGCAAAACTATGTATATTTATGACCTAAAAATGCTTGATTTTTTCACTTTCTTTTCAATGCAAATGACTAAAAGAAAAGGTATTGTAATGAAATTGATGAGGGGCAGCAAATAATAACCTTAATATCAGTCCAATAATGCAGCAATATCCTTCACAACACACCTAGAATGCAAATCTAGATAGATGACAAGGCAAAATCTAGTGAAAAAGCAAGGTTTTCAAACCCTAATTGTGAAATTAAGACACGAAACTATGCCAAATGATGTATGAATGTTTCTAATAAGATTTAAGATGTGAAATAGCTCATATTAGATCTGAAAATGATGTCACAAGCCCTACAATGCTTAATGCAAATGCAATTTTAAGGAAAGATGAGTGAATATGCTAGTTTTTGTTGAAATTGACTATGTGAAAATGCAAGATCTAAGATGTAAATGCAAAAATACACAATGATGAAATAGTACAATCCGAAATCAGTCCTAAAAGAGTGTTTTAAAAGAGTAGTAAAATCTGAACTAATATTTTAACCACAAACCCTAGCATTTGGAGAAACTAGGTTATATGAAAAATGCGCAATTTCAAGCAAAATCTAACTTAAGCATGAAAATGCAATATAAATTATTATAAAAATGATGTACTACTGTAATTTATATTATATCTTATGTAAAAATTATAAATTTAATGAAACTGATGCAAACTATGAAAAAATACAAGCCTAGGATGCTTTTTTTTTTTTAATTTTCAATTTATTCAATTTTTTTGTAAATTTTCAAATGCAATAAGATAAAAATGCAATGAATGAATGTAAATCTGAAGTACAATACTCAACAAGGTGAAAAATTCAATAAAAACATGGGTTCACCAAAATGTTATGTAGGAAATTGTGGAAATAGGGTTGATTTGATAATATGCCTTGATCCTCCTTTCACTACATATCATTCAAGGACATTCAACCAAGTTGAATCACAACTTTTGCAAGAAGATTCACCTACAGGTTGGTTGTCACTTGTAATGATAGGGAAATTTGGAATTTGCTGATTAATGTATTAATTTAATGCTCGATTATGCTTAAAACTCTAATTATGCAAAATCATAAATAAACAGACAAATCCTGACAAATTTTTGCACACAGAGATATCAAATGACAATTAGATACATACCAAGTTTCAGGCTTCTAGGTACAGAAAAGTTGGGGGCTAAAGAGCACACACCCAAGCCCAAGGTGGCAACTTCTTCAGGGATTTCCAGAGAATGTTTGCTATTCTTCACCACTGTGTCAGAGACTTTCAAGCATGCAAATCTGAGGGCTTCAGGATGGGTGCCCAAGCCCTTACAGTGTTTTTTCCTTCAGATACGGGATCTCTATGATGGTGACTGATTGTCATTGATGTCAAAAAGGTGTTGAGTTTTCATATGGCAGGATGTGTTCTCTTGTTCTTGTGTTTGGTCTTCATATGACAAGATGTCATTATTTAGGTGTTCATCATGATCTTCATATGGTTGAGGTGAATTCAGATGTTGTCTTCTTTAGGTAATCAGTGTGAAGTTTTGTTATGATTCATGATAATCAATGTGATGTTTTCTTCAGGTTATTTTTAGTATGTCATCATACTTTGTTCATGCAATGTTATTTGAGTTGATGCTTCAAGAGGTGCTTAGGAGATTTGCAGATAACAAGTTAACATGGTTTCTCTTGAGGATGTCTTTGTTCATTCTATAATTCAGATTACTCTCAAGTTAATATGGTGAAAAGCATTACAATATTGTTGAATTGGCTTGATAACAAGGCATGATTATATTTGGGAGAATGAAGATTCCTAATGAGGAGTTCATCATTGATGTCTTGTATTTGCACTTTTTGTTATAAAAGGATGCTGGCCTGTTGTCATAGGTCAGTCACTTAAAAGTGACTTGTTGAAGGGTATGTCACACATTTGTTTCACCAGTCCCTTCCCTCTTTCCCACCGATGGCACAAGTTTTCTTTATTTGAAATGGGCACCAAAAAGGTTTTTGAAGTTTTTAATTGTTTTTAAAGAGCATCGAATATTCGAAGGGGAGAAAAAATTATTTGTAGACCTTTATTTATGAAGGGCATCGAATTACTTTATTAGAGAGTTTGTTTTTGAAGGGGAATGATTTATTCATGAAAAAGGCATCAAAATATTTGAAGAGGGGAGCCCGAAAAAGGTGTTAAATGGCTTTATTTTTAAATTTAGAAATCTTTTATCTCCTATTTTAATGCCCTTTTAAAAGGCATCTTCCTATGAGATTGTATATTATGAAGACTTTGAGAATTTTTTTAAGGAGATTTTTTTGGTGAGTTTTTTAAGAAATTTCTTCCTCCTGGTAAGTGAAGATTTTATGCCTTTTTATAAGGAGTTTCTGATTTTTTTTAAAAGGCATAAAATGTGGAAGTTTTTTTTAAAAAACATTTTTATAAAGAGAAGGAATTTTTTTTGAAGAAGATTTTATATGCAAGAAGAATGCAAATAGGGCTTGAAGAATTGAAAAGATTTTTTTGCAGGGACAAAAATTGATTGGAATTTGTTGAATATTTTTCAATCAAAGGAGATGAATGTTTTTGTAGAAGAAAATGATTTTTTTTTTGGCAAGTTCTTCATTGCGCATCAAGTCATCTTGTATATAATGTTTTTGCAGAAACACTATTTATATTTTTTTTGTGTAAAATCCTCTTAAAGAGAAAAGATAGATGAGAAGGTGATACTGGACATGTGATGAATAAAGGGTGTGATGAAAATGTATCTATGAGAAAATTGTTAAAGAGATGAATGAGGGTTTAAATGGTGCAAATCAGATTGAATGGCAATCAAGTCTTGCACATTATGTTTGAAGATTTGATAAATGTGTTTGTTCATTTTTGTTAGTGAGACATTGATGAAAAGCTAGTGAGGCATCTTATAGCTAGTGAGGCTTGTATGGTCAGTGAGACCTATTTGTATGTATTAGTGGTTGGTGCTCCTTGAAGTCGGTGCTTCTAAACATTGTAACCAGTGAGGTTTTTGCTTAAGCCAGTGAAGTAGTTTTGAGTGGTTTTTCTACCCCAGGAGAGTTTTCCATTTGTTAATTTCTTTGTGTTATAATCTCATGTCTTTTGTAATTACATATGATTGAACATTTGATTTTGGTTGTTCAAGTATTGAATTCATTTTTTTATAAACTTCATTGTCAAGTTTGAAAAGTCATAAATTGTGGTTTTTGACTCAACATTGATTCACCCCCCGTCTCAGTGTCGGTTGTACTCCTACAATTAGTATCAGAGCATAGGTTCCCTTTTGAAGCTTAATCATCTTGGGTAAGTCTTGTGTGTGTAGTACTTGTTATGGCAAGTCAAGAGAGTTTTTCATCCTACAAGGCACCTTTATTTGATGGGTCTAATTATGCTTTCTGGAAGTATAGGATGGAGTCATATTTGTCCTCCTTCGGGTATGATGTGTATGCTGCCATTGAAAATGAATATACTGCAACAAATCCTCCTCCAACACCTGATGAGAAAAAGGCCTATGAAAACAATGCTAAGGACAAAAATGCAATATGCTATGGCTTAGACAATGAGATACTTGTTAAAATTATGGAGTGTAAGTCAGCTAAGGCAATATGGGACAAGCTATCTAATATTTATTAGGGAGACGATAAAATCAAGGAAGCAAAATTACAATCTTACAGAGAAAATTTAAAAGTCTCAAGATGAGTGATGATGAGAAGGTGGTTGATTATCTCTTGAGGGTTCAAGAAATTGTGAATGCTATTAGAGGTTTGGGTGATACTTTGGAAGAAAAGACAGTTCTAACAAAAGTCTTAAGGACTCTAACTCCAAAATATGAGTCCAAAGTGTCTGTAGTAGAGGAAAGAGATTTGAGCAAAGTCACCTTTGATGAGCTTCATGGCACCTTCACTGCCTTTGAGATGAGAATCAGTAATGCTACTCCTTCAAAAAAAGAGGCTACATTCAAATTAGTTAAAAAGGAGAAAGAAATAAAATGTGAATAAGATGAGTTGGATGATGATCAAGAGATATCATTTGTGAGTAAGTTGAAAAAGGGATCAGCTAGCAAATACAAAGGTAAACTCCCATTCAAATGTTTTGAATGTGGAAAAATAGGACATTATGCAGCTAAATGTCCTTCTAAAGATGTGGATATTGATGAAGAGGAGAACAAGAAACAATATCAGAAGAAGCAATTCAATCCTAAGAAGAAGATTAATTTCAGGAAGAAGAAGAATTTGTTTATCAAGAATGCAGATATGACATATAGTGCTTTAGAAGACTCTCTTAAGGAAGATGCAGAGACTCTTTTCATGGCCATCATAAATGAAAATCAGAATAATATTTGGGAAGAACAATCAAAAAATGAAGAAGCTGAAATTGACTTTGAAGGTGAATTAAGATGTGCTTTAAGTGAAGTCAAGAGACTTAACAAGGAGATAAATGTTCAAAGAAATGAGTTTCAAAAAGAAAATGAAATCATGATTAATAAGATTAATGGCTATGAGAAGAAAATTGCAGATTTAACATTGAAGATGAAGTTGTAAATCAACAATAAAATTCAATTGTTAACACAGAAGTCAGTAGCTGTAGCATTCCACAATCTACACTAAGAAGAAGCTCTTCTTCATCAAAAGGCAATTTTTCTTCACTAAGTCATAGACATGTTTCATCAAGTAGTTCTTCATCATCCACCTCAGGATCTCCAAAAAGGTGGCAGAAATCAAGGAGTTTGTCTAACATATATCAAGAAACAACAAAGGTAAATGAAGATATTTGTTATTTTGCTTTTTTGGCTGATTGTGATCCTATTACCTTTGAAGAAGCAATAAAAGATGATAAATGGGTTTAAGCTATGAATGAAGAAATTGTACCCATAGAAAAGAATCAAACTTGGGAAATTGTAGATCTCCTCGAGCATAAGAAGCCAATTGGAGTAAAGTGGGTGTATAAAACAAAGTACAATGAGCAAGGTAAAGTGAATAAATCCAAGGCCGGGTTGGTAGTGAAGGGCTACAAACAAAAATCAGGTATTGATTATAATGAAGTTTTTGTACTTGTTGCTAGAATGGATACTATTCGTATGATTTTAGCTCTTTCAGCACAAAAGGGTTGGAAACTCTTTCATATGGATTTAAAATCAGCATTCTTGAATGGTGTATTGGAGGAAGAAATTTACATTGAGCAACCACCTAGTTTTGAGATTAAAGGTCAAAAAGGTAAGGTGCTCAAACTAAAGAAAGATTTGTATGGTTTAAAGCAAGCACCTAGAGTTTGGTATGAAAGGATTGAATCATTTTTTTTAAATGGTTTTGAAAAATTATGTCCTTATGATCCCACCTTATTCATAAAATAAAATCAACAAGGAGATGTTATGATAGTATGCATTTATGTTGATGATTTGCTTTATACTGGGAATAATGAAAACATGCTTAGAGAATTTTCAGTGGCAATGAAGAGTGAATTTGAGATGACTGATCTTGGTTTGTTGCACTATTATCTTGGTCTTGAAGTAACTCAAAATAGTGATGGGATTTTCATTTCACAAGAAAAATATGCAAATGATATTTTGAAAAGGTTCAAGATGGAAAATAGCAAACTAGCAATTACACCTATTGCCATGGGTGTGAAGCTGAGTAAAAAAGATGAAAGCAAAAAGGTAGATTTTACTTTGTATAAAAGTTTGGTGGTTGGAAGTTTAATGTATTTAACTGCAACAAGACCAGATATCATGTATACAGTAAGCTTGATAAGCAAGTTCATGGAGGATCCACATGATACTCATCTACAAGTAGGTAAAATAATACTAAGGTATGTGAAAGAAACTGCAAATCATGGAATTTTTTATGAAAAGAAGGGTGTTTTGAGGTTAACTGGTTATACAAATAGTGATTGGGCTAGAAATCAAGATGATAGGAAAAGTACTTCTGGGTATGCTTTTAATCTTGGGTCAAGTGTAATTTCATGGTCTTCAAAGAAACAACTCATTGTTGCATTGTCCTTAGCAGGTTGTCAAGCAGTTTGGTTACGAAGGATGCTTGAAGCATTGATGCAGCCCCAAATGGAAGAAACATTTATATTTTGTGATAATCAATCAGCCATTGCACTTTCTAAAAATCCAGTCTTTCATGGAAGAAGCAAGCACATAGACATCAAATTTCATTTCATCAGAGAGCTAGTTAAAAATAATGAAATCAAACTTTCTTATTGCAAGTCCAAAGATCAGGTTGCTGAAATTTTGACAAAACCTCTGAAGGAAGAAGATTTCAATGGACTAAAGAATCTTTTAGGGATGAGAAGTTGTCCCACAAATTAGATTTTAGGGAGGATGTTAAAATAAGAAAAAATAGATTTGTTTGTTGTCTGTTGGGAATGTTTCCCAACATTTTCTGTGTTACTATTTCTAGTTGGGAAAGTTTCCCCACGTAAAATATATATATTGTATTGTTATAAATTTGATATATTTTTCTTAAGGGAAGTTTTTTTTTTCACAAATTTGAAAAAAAAATATTTTGCATCTATTATGTATGGATCCGTACAGATCCATACAGTACAGACATCCATTGGGGGCTAATTTGCATGTCTCCTTGTTGTGCCTTCAATTAAAGTTGCATTTTGTTTGCAGGGTAAGCACTGTTTTGTAAGAAATGCACTATTAGTTTTAAGGGTTTCAAACTTCTATTTCTTAATACTTTCTCTACTGATTGTATCCCTGTGCTGTCGCATTTTGCTTTGTCGATGCCCATGTTGTCATTGCCACTCTCTCCAAATTTGCAGTAGTTGTTCGTTCTCTCTAAGCCACCATTGATCTCCTTTGCATGCACATTCTCCATTCCTTAACTCCTTTTTTTCATTCATTAAAATCATTGACCTCACCATTTGCTCTTCTCAGTCGTTAGCCTTTATCACAGTCGCCAAAGCAATAAACTTTCGTCGCCACCCTTTGAGCAGTCGACACCTGCAGTCCAAGCAATAAACTTTCATCACCACCCTTCTCTATGCGGTCGCCACTTGTGGGTTCAGTCGACATCCACCACCTATCTTTGAAAACTTGTCAACACCCGCCACCAATAGTTCACTTAGTCACCATCGATCCTTTGGTCTTAAATGCCAGTCACAGTCTATACAACCGTTGTCGCAATCTAACGTCCGTCGGTCGCCACCCTCCATTGGTTGCTGCCCAAAGTTAATTTTGACGTCACCTTGCATTTTTGTGGTCATCCCTACCAGTCAATGGTCAGCCCTACGAGTTGAGGTTGGGGTTTATACTCCTACAAGATCCCAGTCATAGTCTTGTGTCGAGGTCGCGTGTCCCATGAGGTCTTTTGGTGGTCGATACTTAAATCTTAAAGTCGTTATTTTATTTCAAAAAGAATCTTTGACCCTATATCAACACTAAGTCCCCTTTGACATAGCATTTAGACCTTAAGGTTTGGGTCAGGGTTTGACTTTAGATTTTAATTTAGCATTTAAGGTTTTCACATTTGGCATCATGACTTAGGCTTTTCAATTTTGGGATTGAATCTTAGCTTTTTATCAAAGGGGTTGAGATTTATTTAAACTGCAAACACAAAACTATTTTCTGCACACATATGATCTAAGAAATCTTTTGCAAACCATCGAAAAAAATGAAAAAGTCAACCTCAAGCCAAGAAAAGGGTAAACCCTGTGCCTTCAATCATGCCAAAGGGGGGAGATTTTTCTTTTAGCCACAAGAGGAGCATACGACATCCAAATCGTGTGCGAGAGGACTCATTGGAAAGGTAATTCCATGAACTTCACAATGGAGTAGGTTTGATTAGGTGAATTTATCATTTTATTAGTTCTTTTTATAGTTAACTTTCAGCTATCTTTCAAGCTTCTATCTATCATTTTTTCTTGGAAACTAATGATTTCTCGGTGCAGCTTGACTAAACTCACATGTCAAAGAATGGGAGCAAGCAAACTATTGATATGTTTTATGTAGATATGATCAGTCAAAGACTAATCATTTATCATTAGAGTAGGCACATTTGGTTTTGGGCATTAAAATTAACCTTGTCTTCATCGTGCTTGCTTTTCATTTTATTTGTTTGCTTGTCTGAATCTATTTGTTACCCAAGGTAGAAATACAAGTATCCTCTCCCCATGCCTAACCAATGGATCTGGGGTGTACAGAACGTGTTGCTAACTTTTAGGAGGGCCTACCTTCCCATTGTGAGAAGGGGACGACCCGGGCGGAAACAGGTCAAAGCTAGACCATTCCAATCCACTTTATAGTTTTAAGGGTTTCAAACTTCTATTTCTTAATACTTTCTCTACCAACTGTATCCCTGTGCTGTCACATTTTGCTTTGTCGATGCCCATGTTGTCATTGCCACTCTCTCCAAATTTGCAGTAGTTGTTCGTTCTCTCTAAGCCACCATTGATCTCCTTTGCATGCACATTCTCCATTCCTTAACTCCTTTTTTTCATTCATTAAAATCATTGACCTCACCATTTGCTCTTCTCAGTCATTATCCTTTATCACAGTTGCCAAAGCAATAAACTTTCATCGCCACCCTTTGAGCAGTCGACACCTGCAGTCCAACCAATAAACTTTCATCACCACCCTTCTCTATGCGGTTGCCACTTGTGGGTTCAGTCGACATCCACCACCTATCTTTGAAAACTTGTCAACACCCACCACCAATAGTTCACTTAGTCACCGTTGATCCTTTGGTCTTAAATGCCAGTCACAGTCTATACAACCGTTGTCGCAATCTAACGTCCGTCGGTCGCCACCCTCCATTGGTTGCTACCCAAAGTTAATTTTGACGTCACCTTGCATTTTTGTGGTCATCCCTACCAGTCAATGGTCAGCCCTACGAGTCGAGGTTGGGGTTTATACTCCTACAAGATCCCAGTCATAGTCTTGTGTCGAGGTCGCGTGTCCCATGAGGTCTTTTGGTGGTCGATACTTAAATCTTAAAGTCGTTATTTTATTTCAAAAAGAATCTTTGACCCTATATCAACATTAAGTCCCCTTTGACATAGCATTTAGACCTTAAGGTTTGGGTCAGGGTTTGACTTTAGATTTTAATTTAGCATTTAAGGTTTTCACATTTGGCATCATGACTTAGGCTTTTCAATTTTGGGATTAAATCTTAGCTTTTTATCAAAGGGGTTGAGATTTATTTAAACTGCAAACACAAAACTATTTTCTGCACACATATGATCTAAGAAATCTTTTGCAAACCATCGAAAAAAATGAAAAAGTCAACCTCAAGCCAAGAAAAGGGTAAACCCTATGCCTTCAATCATGCCAAAGGGGGGAGATTTTTCTTTTAGCCACAAGAGGAGCATACGACATCCAAATCGTGCGCGAGAGGACTCATTGGAAAGGTAATTCCATGAACTTCACAATGGAGTAGGTTTGATCAGGTGAATTTATCATTTTATTAGTTCTTTTTAAGTTAACTTTCAGCTATCTTTCGAGCTTCTATCTATCATTTTTTCTTGGAAACTAATGATTTCTCGGTGCAGCTTGACTAAACTCACATGTCAAAGAATGGGAGCAAGCAAACTATTGATATGTTTTATGTAGATATGATCAGTCAAAGACCAATCATTTATCATTAGAGTAGGCACATTTGGCTTTGGGCATTAAAATGAACCTTGTCTTCATCGTGCTTGCTTTTCATTTTATTTGTTTGCTTGTCTGAATCTATTTGTTACCCAAGGTAGAAATACAAGTATCCTCTCCCCATGCCTAACCAATGGATCTGGGGTGTACAGAACGTGTTGCTAACTTTTAGGAGGGCCTACCTTCCCATTGTGAGAAGGGGACGACCCGGGTGGAAATAGGTCAAAGCCAGACCATTCCAATCCACTTTATAAATAACACGTTTGTGCTGAAAGTCACAAACGACAGGTGTTGTTTCACTATACTGACAGCCAACCTCCCCCAAAACCCCATAGAGCGTAACCTCTTTGGGCTAGGAGACTCTATAATGGAGAGTAGCGTTGCTGCACGTATAACAACCTAAACGAAAACCTAAACTACAAAACATGTCTTAGTGGCCAAAAACCCTCTATTTGTTGGCACAAAAGGTTGGACCTTTGAAGCTACCCCAATTCACGTGGTTCTTAGTAGAGATAGCAGGGACAATCCTAAGGTTCAGTGGGGAGACGAGCCTTGGGAAACCTGGATCTTGGTATGCGTGAGAAGTGAGTGCCGTGGAGGGGAGCCAATGCTACCAAGATCCTGAAGCTATCTAGTTTGAATAGGCATGACTAGGGGATCCAACAAATACTATCCTTGCCTAGTCTAGGGTGTACACATTGAATAGTGTGTTTGGTGTGCATGCATGTGTATGTGAGATCTTGTGTTTGAGATTGCCACGTCGTCCTCAATCCTACTTGTCATAAAACATTTCCTGATCATTACATTTCATCCAACCCTTTCAAAATAGATCATCCTTGTCATCCGATCATCCTTGTCATCTAATCAAGCCCATCCTGATCAACCTAAGTCATCTATCCACACCATTCTACATCATCCCATCCAGTTTGACCATATCATATCATTGGACTTCTTGAGCCCTACATCCTTTTTGAGACTCTACATCAGCTATCCAGCATCAATCTAGTCAACCAACATTGTCCTTTGGCTTTGGTCCTTATCTAGCATCTAATCATATCACCATTATCAACCAACCTTGTCTACCCTTGAGTTCATGAGTCTATCTCTTGGGAGATAATCTTATCCAATCAACCAACTGATCAAACCAATCCAAATAATTGACCAAGCCAATCCAATCAATCAATCAAGAAAACCACTCAATCCAAGAGTCTCAACTTTGTCACATAAGTCCAATCCATATTCATCCTCTTTCTAATCCAATCCATACCATCTTACACCATGCCAACCTTAGAGGACATGGCACAAGAGATTATTGACCTACTTCACGAAGTGCAAACAAGCTGATCATCCTTAAGCCAACAAATGATTCAACGTGTCCATAACTTGATTCAACAACTTCAACTTCAAGCAGGCCAATCACCTCATATTCAACATCTTATAGCATAGGCCCAACACCTCCTAGACACATGTCAAACCCAGCAAGTATATCATCATCCTTTATCCATTCAACACCAACCAACTCCACCCCATTCCTATGTGGCATCCCCTTCCATTTCACACCAATCTAACCTATACACATATCATAATGATTCCACATCACCTTATCCTATTCCCTACCAATCAAATCCATCCACATTTCAAATCACTACCACATCACCTCATCTTACATCTTATCATCACAATATCACACCAAATAATCCCACATCTTTTCATGATAATTCCACATCACCTTATCTCACATCTTCCCATAACAATGCCACATCATCATACCCTACTTCCTCCAATATCTACCTTTATCCACAACAACCCGTACCCCAAGATCTTCTACCTACATATCCTACCATGCCACCTCATCATCAAACTCATTCACAAGACTATCAGTGGCCCCCACAACACGAACATGCAAATCCAAGTGGCTATTTGTACATAAATCAAGTGAATCCAAGTCCACTCTTGCCACAAGACTTAATAGACTTAAGTCCACCTATTCAACAAGACCCAATAACCTTTGACTCAAGTCTAAATGACTCTTTGTACATAAATCCAATATCCTTAAGTCCACCTATGCTACAAGACTTAATAGCCTTTGACAAGGGAGACACCAACCTAGAGCACGCATCTTATGAGCATCCTCTATCACTATCTGAGCACATGCCAACACATGAGTCAACTAGTCCTCTCCCAACACCTTCATGTCAACCTTCTAATCCATCAAGCCCTCCACTAAAAGATCCCTTGGAGATAACCCTACAACAATTGGTCCAAGAAAATTTGATTGAGCTTCCACCGATAACATCCTTTGAAGAAATCTACTTTAAACCCCATTGGTATAAAGATGATGAATATTGTGCATACCATAGGTGTAAGGGCCATCTCATATCCACTTGTAAACAATTCAAAAGATTGATCAAGAACCTAAAATATTGTGGTAAGATTGAGTTAGATAAAACCAATCCATCTAATCCTCGTATCCTTCCATCTAGCCCAAGTCCTAGCCCAGCTAATCCCATTATCCATCTCACAATTCCTAATCCTAATCCTTCAACTTCCACCATCATTGTCCATCCACTATATTGTCCATTTACCCATACCCTTGCAAGGGATGTGATCCATTGGCTATTAGTAAGGAATAAATCACTGCCATGTCATCCAAGTCCCATTCATGAGCCTATCAAAGAATCTCCCAATACCTTTCTTATTCCTCCACCTCCACCATGTGATCCACAAACCATTGACCTTATTGAAAAGACTTCTCCCATGATTCTACATCAAGACCTATCATACCCTTATGTTGTCGACCAAAAGCCTATCCAAGAGTCATCTCCTTCCATTCAAACAACCCAAGAGGTCTATCAAGAGCATGATCCTAAGTATGTGACAACATTAGTCCCTAGTCCAAGTCAAGATAAAATCCCTTACATTCCACTCATGCAACCCATCCATAACATCTACCTCTTCCATGATCAAGATGATATTACCTATGAAGAAGATATCCATGAGCACCTTGATCATATCCATAATCCCACACCCCTCCATGAGCAAGATATCCAAATTTCTCCTATCCATCCTCCATCTAA
Source organism: Cunninghamia lanceolata (assembly GCA_027924645.1). Taxonomy (NCBI): domain Eukaryota; kingdom Viridiplantae; phylum Streptophyta; class Pinopsida; order Cupressales; family Cupressaceae; genus Cunninghamia; species Cunninghamia lanceolata. The sequence continues at coordinate 1,005,874 of BSBN01000937.1, read as the reverse complement.
CCCTAATGTGCAAGCTTCCACTTCTCATAATGAGACATGTGCCTCCCACGTAAGCATAGAAGATCAAATCAATACCTTGGATCATAATGAACATAAGCAAGATCCTAATGATCCTCCATCATCCACTATCGACCCTATCGAAACTCCACCATCATGTCCTATTAGTCTATCCCTCTTTATCCATGAGTGTTCCTCCTTAGAAAACCCGCAACCCTTGTCTATCACTTTACCTTCTCCATCCGATAAGGAACTCATGTCTAGTGTTCCACCTACACCTAGTCCCATTGTCAATCACATCCTCCAAAACATGAACTATTAAGGTAAGGGTCTAGGCCCTCTTGAACAAGGTATTTTGGAGGCAATCCATGTCGATGTCCCTCCGCGCTCATTTGGCCTTGGATACACCCCTCAAGGTCAAAAATCTAATGATGTTGGTACTTCTTCCATCCATCCAAAATCCACCTATTTCCACCACAAATCCTATCATACACCCAAATCATATGTCACCATTCCACCTCTATCCTCTTACAAATGTCGAAAGCATGTGACCATACACCTTCCACCATCAACTTTGCCTCTGCTTCTTCCAACTCCTAATATCCCTCCATCAGATCTACCTCCACTACTTCCAACACCTAATAATCCATCCATCCATAAATACTCCAAAAATCCCAATCATGACTAGCAAATGCACATATTGTCTAAGCATGAAGCTTTCTCTCCTTCCATCCACCCCATGGGATTCCAAAGAAAAAATTTGGATGCTACTACCTATAAAGTCAAAAATATTAAAGAGCCTCATGCCTTAGGGCACAAAAGCAAAGAATCAAATCCATCACCAAAGCTGCCTACACCCACACACCTCAAAGAAAAAATGAAAAAGGTATGGGTCACCAAGCAACATGCAACTACTTCAAATCCATCTCTAAAACCACATACATCCACCCACCTCAAAATAGATCTAAAAATGGTATGGGTCCCTAAGTAAAAAGAACCAATCAAATCAAATGAGGCATCTGCCTCTCACAAATCCCAACCATCTCCTTTCATCTATTCCATCCAAAAGCAACAAAATCCTCCATCCCACATGAAAAGCAAAAATCATAAAAATACTGAGTCTATGTGGGTCTCTAAATGCTTACATCATCCATCTCCTAAACAAACATCACCATTGCTTCCTACCCCACCATCCCACCAAAAGCTTCAACGTTTATCACAATGTGTGCAACTGTTGGTCATGGTTCCCCTCCATTCCACATTCCCACACACCGCCATCTCCCTATCTCTTCCAATATCCTACATATCTCCCCCATCATCCTATCCCTATGGTCCATGCTTCTACATAATCCTTCCATCCATCTTCCATGCATAAATCCTTCCATATATAATCCACATCATAATCCACTATCGCACCTTCCATAATCCACTATCTACCTAATCCATCTTTCATGCAATCCCTTACCAACATCTCTAAGCACATTTGACATGGTCCATTGCAACGACATCCATCTAGAAAGACTACCATGGAACCAGATACTTGAGTCCCTCTTATCCATATCCACCTATCCCAATCAGAAAAAGTCAAAAAAAAAAGTAAAGAGAAATCCCTTCGTCCAATGGTGAAAACCTGGCAAACAAGTGCCCTGGATAAGTACCATGATGAAAACCTGGCAAACAAGTATCATGTGTAAATTGATCTTCTATGTCACCTACACTTGGAGGCACCTTCTCTCATCCACCATATCATTTTCAACCTATCTTGCCATATCTTATTCTAGTGTCCTTATCCACCTACATACACCTATCCCATTGCAGTATATCCATCCTCCCTTCCTCCTTTTGATCTTGATAAAGATTGGGGGCAAAATGCTAAAACATGCTTTGGTTATCTCTTTATGTACTCCATCATTTCCAAACCAATCCATCCTATTGTCCTATCATTATCCTCTTGTCATTAGCCATCTTTCTATCATGATCCTATCCCCATAAGTGTTGTCATGCAAAATCCTAAGTATTACATCTAGAATGGAGCATGTTATTTCCTATGCAACATAGTCTTTGAGATCACATCCTTTCTCTCTTATGCATACATCTGATGTTTCCTATCCCCTTATCCTTCCACTTATTACAAGGCATCCATCCCATCTAATATAGCCTATCCTTTTACCTATCTATTTATCATAAGCTTTCCATTCTATCACCCATCTTCCATCCATCTATTCCTCCATCTTCCTTGCACCTAGACTTGGTTTTCTCCCTTGTCAATGGTATCTCGCATAAAGGCTGTACAAATTGTAAATCCATTTGATATCTCAAAACATATCAAAAATGCAAAAAAATCATAAAATGTCCTAAAAAAATCCAAAAAAATTCACAAAATGACCTGAAAAAAATCCAAAAAAATCACAAACTGTTCTAAAAAAAATCCAAAAAAATCACAAACTGTCCTGAAAAAATCCAAAAAAATCATACACTATCCTGAAAAATCCAAAAAAATCATACACTATCCTAAAAAATCCAAAAAAATCATAAATTGTCTTGAAAAAATACAAAAAAATCAAAACATTTCAAAATACAAAAAAATTAAATATTTCCAAAATGCAAAAATTGTAAAATCAAACAAAAATCTAATTCTTCAAATAAGTTCTAATCAATCAAACCAAACTTCTAATCGAATCATCAAAACCAAAGCAAATCAAATCGAATTAGGTCAATCAATCAATCAACCCATCAAAATAAAATCAAACCCCATCAATCTAATCAATCTATCAAACTTTCATCATCATTACCATTAATAAAACATTATCAGAACTACATCTCATCTCTATTGTCAAGTGCCTTGATCCCATGGATACAGGGTATGTAGGTAGTCTGGAGTATGAAGGAAGTGCCCAAATTCAGGCACATACAATATTCCTTTCTTCTCTCATCATCTTCTTCTATCATCTATCTTCATCACTTCATCAATCTTTCAAAACAATTCTTCCATTCAATCTTTCAAATCAATTCATCCATCACTTCTTCCAATCAATCTTTATCAATCAATTCTTCTATCACTTCTTCAAGTCAATTCTTCTTCAAATCATCAATCTATCACTTCTCTTCATCCATCCAATAAACTCAAATGCAAGTCATCCTCAATCCATACCAATCAAGTTAATCAAGCTTGTCAAATTATCCAATCGCAATCAATGGTCTTGATCCCAATCTTGTCCAAAACCCAATCAATCAATCAATCAATACTCAATCATCCTTGTGTTGCTCTAGGGATATATCGTTCCCCGCCATGACAACACTATCATCATCATCATCAATCAGCAATTAATCATTGGTTTACAGATTGATAGGGGCAATACCTTGTTTGTTTTTGAATCATTTGTGCATGCTTGCTTGCTTGTGTCTGTGTGTTATCATTTTTATGTTGCATTTGCATCAGTATCTTCCCAGCTAATATTCATATCTTGTGTTCTAGACAAGGTTGTATTACGATGGGGCATGGGACACATCATCACCTTGGTCCTTATACCCTGGTGCATAACATCTCGTGCTAAATCAAACATATGGTTGCTCACTTTCATTGCAGAATAACGTATCCTTTATCTCTTTCCTCCATTTCCTAATCTTTTTCAACCAATCCATTTCATTTTGAGAGCCAATCCATGTTTTTCCAACCCGCCTATCCTCTCGAGGGGGCACCAGCATCCTATCTTCCCATCCTCATCCTATCTTTCCTCATCATCCTTTTTCCTCTATCTGTACCTTAGCTTCTTTGAAATGATGTTGCTTGACACAAATCTCATTATCTCGAACATCATCTCAAAGAGGGGCAAAATGTAGACACTCAAAAATGTCCACTTGTCACAATGTTACAAAATTTAGACATCTCCTATCATCTTTACCCTAGATCCCCATGTCATTACCTAATCTAGCATTTTCCTCTAATAAATTAAATAAATATAACATTTATTTAATTTGTCCCCGTCCCTTTAACATCATTAAATAAATAAATTATATTTATTTATTTAGTCCACTTTCCTCTCAAATTAAATAAAATAAATATTTTATTTAATTTATCACTTTATCCCCTTTCCTCTTAAAATAAATAAATAATTTCATTTATTTATTTTAGTTCTCACATACCTCATAATTAAATAATTAAATTATTTAATTATGACTCACCTACTTACCATTTTGATCACTCAACTCATCTCACCTACCTTCTATTTTCATCTCCACCCACCACTCAACTCTTTTCTCTCACTTTCCAATTATCTCTCTAATCACTCTTCCACTTTCCATTTATTTTCCCAAGGTGCACAATACAACTTTCCAATTCAATTGTTACTCATGAAATGGGAAACTTTATCCCTCCACTCTCTCATATTTGTCTATTTAAATCTAATTTTCAATCCATTTTTGCATGGATGAATTTTCTAAGTACCATCACCCTGCCGAATTGTTCCCTCATCCATCTACCTTCCTCTCATCCATCAATCATCATTCTATCGTCATTGTGCTGCAAAAACATGAGCAATCAAAAATCCAACCAAGGAATTAAAGTATTTGAGAGATTCTGTTTTCATTGCATGTGGTTTTTAATCACTTTGATCAAATTTCTTGAAGGTATCTGGGTTTTTATCCTTGATTAGATAAAATGATAAAATTTTCCCTGGTATACAAAGACAACATCAAATATCACATGGAGTGATTCTACTAGCCAAGCATCAGATGTATAAATCAACCCCATCTTCATATATTGACTAGGTCCATGTTCACTTTGATTGCTAAAGGGACACACAGTCTGTATCAGTATATGTTTTTCTGTCATCTGTCGACTAGGTAGAACCACTAGAAGAAGGTAAAGAAAAAAAAGAGAGAGGAGAGCAAGTGTCTTAGGAACAATCACATAGGAGGATGCCCCCAAGTCATCAACCGCAATGCTATGCACCTAAGACACAACACACAACAATAAAAATAAAGGAGAAGCAATATAGAAGAATGATGATACAAATAGAAGAATGGTCACAAAAGAGGCGGTCTCTCGATATCCTCAACCTTACAAGAGTATCAAGGGTCATCCAAGGAGGCCTAAACAACACATAACACATCACGGGGGGAACACAACACTTTAGGGGAGATCACATAAGTGAGCAAATAATGCTACGACATAGGTGACCACCAGAGTTAGAAATACTTACCTAATGCACAACCGAACTAGCAGTTGTCATAAATCAAATCATCATCTTCCCAATCTTAAATATTAGCGGAGAGAGGCACATAAGGTACAATAACCCAATGTTTGTCATTATCCTCAATCGCTTTCTCTTTAAGTTTTTCTCTGTCTTGTTCAATGTTAGGTGGTGGAATTTTTTCTTATTGTAGTTCATTTCGTTGGGCAAAAGCTTTTCTTCTTCCTCCTTTCTCTTGCTTTCCAATTTCTTCTTGTCTTATTGCTTATATCTTCAAAAGTAGTCTCGTGTTTTTCCATAGATTTTTGTATCTCAAAGGAGGAAGCTTATTCAAATCTAATTTGCCTTCATGAAGTGCTTTGTTTTCCACGAGTGACTCCCAATCCTTGTAAGGATGATGGAGGAGGAACCTTAGCATAGAGTCATTTACCTTTATCTTTAGGAAGTACTTCTAATGCAGGTTGTTCTTCTCTTGTTGCTTGTTGAATAGAAGGTTCGGCCACTCTAGATATAAGTTTTGCTTTGTATCATCTATATGCTAAGAAAGATTGGTCTCTTCATGGCTAAAGGTCTCTATCAAGTCATGGCCAAAAGTAATCAAGAGTAAAGTTCTTCTCCATAACCATGGGTTGCCATGTATTACAACGAATAGTACACACTTGTCCATTTAAAGGTAATTTTATGCATTTGTAAATTGTTGAGGGGACAACCTTCATATCTTTGAGCCATAGGTGTCCTAATTTTATATGAAAGAGGTCAGATAAAGGGATGACATCAAATACTTGATCCATGGCTTTATCATATACCGTAACTAATAAAGTTGTCTTCCCAAAGGTAGGCATGAAAGTTCTAGTATGTGTCTTAATCCTTAAATCTGAAGGTTCATAAGAATCTTGTATCAAATCATGTGCGAGAAGGAACTCTTCCATTACCACATTAGTCATGAAATTAGGATCTATAAGTCTACCATGCACTAGGATTTCCATTACACTCACGGTGATGTAAAGAGGTCCTTCAATATCACTCATTGTCTTATCATAAGGTGTAAATGTAATTTCAGGTTTAGGAGTTTTTCTTTTCAAATAAGGCCTAGGAGGAAACCTAGCATTTTTGTTATGATTATAAGACATGTGTTTATGTTTTCAAATGGATACCAAATCTGATTTTAAAAGTTTTTGATATATATGTGATGAAATGTATGCAAAACTATGTATTTTTATGACCTAAAAATGCTTGATTTTTCACTTTTTTCAATGCAAATGACTAAAAGAAAAGATGTTGTAAGGAAATTGATTAGGGGAAGAAAACAAAAACCTTAATTTTAGTCCAATAATGCAGAAATATCCTTTACAACACACCTATAATGCAAATCTAGGTAGATGACAAGGCAAAATCTAGTGAAAAAGCAAGGTTTTCGAACCCTAATTGTGAAATTAAGATATGAAACTATGCAAAATGATGTATGAATATTTTATAATCAGATTTATGATTTAAAATAGCTCTGATCAGTTTTTAAAATGATGTTACAAGTTCTACAATGCTCAATGCAAGTACAATTTCAAGGAAAAATGAGTGAATATGCTAGTTTTTGTTGAAATTGACTATGTGTAAATGCAAACTCTAAGATGTAAATACAAAAACATACTATGATGAAACACTACAATCAGAAATCAATCCTAAAAGAGTGTTTTAAAAGAGTACTAAAATCTGAAACAAGATTTTAACCACAAACCCTAGCTTTTGGAGAAACTAGGTTATATGAAAAATGCACAATTTCAAGCAAAATATAACAACTTAAGCATGAAAATGCAATGCAAATGATTATAAAAAATGATGTACTAATGTGATTTATATCAAATCTAATGCAAAAATTAGAAATTAGATAAAATTGATGCAAAATGTACCTAGATCCTCCTTTCACTACATATCATTCAAGGACATTTAACCGAGTTGAATCACAACTTATGCAAGAGGATTCACCTATAGGTTGGTTGTCACTTGTAATGATAGGGAAATTTGGAATTTGTTGATTAATGTATTAATTCAATGCCCGATTATGTTTAAAACCCTAATTATGTAAAATCATAAATAAATGGACGAATCCTGACAAATGCTCACACACAGAGATATCAAATGATAATTAGATACATACTAGGTTTCAAGATTCTAGCTACAGAAAAGTTGGGAGCTAAAGAGCAAGTGCCCAAGCCCAAGGTGGTAACTTCTTCAGGGATTTCTAGAGAATGTCTGCTATTCTTCACCACTATCTCAGAGACTTTTGGGCCTGCAAATCTGGAGGGCTTCTAGGCAAGCGCCCAGGCCCTTGCAATGCTTTTTCCTTTAGATATAGGATCTCTATACTCAATCACAGCCTCTTGCAACTCCACTTCCACAAAACATGACACCTATTACCTGCAATCACAAAGAAGGGGGTTGGGGGTTGTGGTGTTTAGGAACTTGCCTCAGTCAAGACCTAGAATGGCATTCAAGCCTTCCAACACCATTATTTGATAAAGAGTGCATATCTCTACGGGATAGAGGCAAAAAAAATTGATAAATGATTAATTCAACACAAATAGATATCACCTCAGAGGTGTAGTTCACATGTGGATGAATATCCTTCAACACATGAGAAGATGAAGCCAAATCTCCATAACAAACACAATAACAATATTCTTCTCTTCAGCAATGAATGCTTTGAATGCTCTAAAATCATAAGTTCGCCAAAAGTTCATAATCATCTTCTAGTTTACAAATGAAACCCTAAACATACTTATATATGCATTCCTACTACAAATTTTGTAATTCAAACTTAAGATGTCAGTAATGGAACCTTTTAATGGTCACATAACTGACATTTAAAATTAATGTCCTGACCAAATTGGGCAAGAATAGGGCATGAGCACCCAAGCCCAAGCCCTAGGCCCCTTTTTCAAGGTAGGATTCAGCTCAATAAGGTCCCCTTAGCCCTATTTGACATGTGAACATGCAATATGAAAAACAAGGGACCCAGGAGCTAAACTTAGGATGTTAAAATCCTAGGGGGACATTTTATGACATAATATTTGTTGAAATGCACCGAAAAAATGAGAGGGGGGGTGAATTAGTTGTCCCTAAAACTTTGAACAATTAAGAACATCAACTCTTCAATCACTTAATTATTGATATTCAGATTTAACCATGAAAGCAGAGAACAAGAATCTCAACACAACAATACAATCAACACATGAGACACCAGATTTTTACATGGAAAACCCTAAAAGGGAAAAACCATGATGGGTGTTAGCCCACAGAAATATATAAGTTATAATAATAACAAAAATCAGAGGCTCACTACCTATGGGGCTTACTGCCTATGGGGCTCACTGCCCAAAATGCTCACAGCAAAGGTTGAGGCTCACAACCAAGAACAACTCACTGCCAAGGGGTGGCTCACTACCAAAAATGGTGAACTAATTTGGTAGCATCTACTCCATGCCTAGGTTTAGTTCCATTGAAGTACAATATAACTCCTCTACTCTGCTCTTTACACCTTCACACTTATCTCCTCATCTCCACTCAAGTACATCTTTTTTGCAACTACATTACATGCTTTTATACAGTTCATCAAATTTGGAATATACGTCAAGGTTGGCATTACATTCATCAACCAATGGAACATTCTCCAAGGTCGGCATTACAAACATACAAACAAATAGGTCTAGACCTAAACACGATTTGCTAAGGTAAAGATATATGCCGATCACATTATGCCTTGGCAAAGAGTCAAATGCTATCTTTCACACTGCGACACGCTTCCACAATCTTCAATGCATCTCCACAAGAAGTAAAAATAACCAAGTCAGCCAAGACTACTGTTAACACTGGGTCTTCAAAGAACAAACTTCATCACCAATCCAAAGGTAGGAACATGATCAGGAGACATCCACAAGCACATTGTAATCACCAAGAACAACCACACGATCTCTAACCACTCTGTCAAGAAGATTCTTCAAATTGGAGGACAAGAACAACACTGTCAGCCACTGTCATAAAGAAAGGATAACTTGTGGACTGCTAAATCATGAACCATTAGAGTTGAAGGCACTTATCATCATTCCAGACTTAACTATAGAACTGCAGATCATAATGCTTCAATGCAGAGGAATGCAAAGAAAAATATCTTCTCTTTGTCACCAGTGAATACTCAGAAAAGGCAGCTTTTACTCTGGTGAACATAACTCACTTATATCTTCATATCGGAGGCTCAAACTCAGAATGTGGCATCTTCAGACATGCCTCTAAATAACTTCCAATCCACAAACAAAGATATTCATCCTACAGGAAATGCAGAGCAATCTCCTAGACTGTTATTTTATATGCAATACATTGTTTCCACTGCAACTCACTGTTTCTACTGGAGGAGCTAATTTTCTCAATATCCTCAACATCAAGATCACTTACATAAATAAACACAAATCATCTCACTTATTATAGGAAAGAAACAATAGGAACATAGTTGACACCAATGACAACACAGATATGTTGACATTAATGACAATAGTGATTAGGCACATACTTGCAACAATCTCCTCCTTTGTCATTGATGGCAACATATGATGTGAAAAACTGAAAAGTCCATCAAGACAAGATTCTCCCCCTTTTTCTTTACACATCTGCATTCTTTCTCCTCCTAAGTTTTTCACATGATTTCTCTCCCCCTTTGACATCAATGGCAAAGGGCACATACTTGCAATCAACTGCTCTGATCAAGCTAGAATTTCTTCTATCATCTGCTCTATAATACTTATTTCTACCGAGAACTTATATCAACAACTTCTACTTGTTACCCCTGAGAGGTAGCTTTTATTGGCCTAGGTATAAGAATGACTTCGTCGATCACTTTTCCACTTTCTTTCCACTTATTTCTGAAAACCTCCTTTGCTCTAAATACATTCTTATCCACAAACCTAGGGACATGTTCCCAAGTCTGATTCTTCTCAATGTGTTCTTCTGTAACCCTTGTTCTTGTCAGTCACCAATGACTTGATCTTCAATGTGATGCTCTTGCACAAATCCTAGAGGTCTTAGGAATCCTTTCCGGAACTTCTTCATCCTACACTTTCTTTCCTTTTCTTCATTGCTTCATGAAGACTCAACTAGTTCATAGCCATTTACCTCAGAGTTCATCAAGTATTGCCAATCATCATGAAAAATTGCTCTATACTAGGAGCAATTTTGTTATGTCAACCTGAACGTTTTGCATAATTCTTCATTTATCCTTCACAATCATAGTCTCTATCCTGACTTAGATTTTATTACTGATTCTTGACCTCATCTCTTTATGCTGGGTCATCAACATCAATCCTTTGGCAGGGGAGGAAAGATTTTCAACAAGACTCCCCCTGAGCCAGGGTTCCTAATTTACTTCTCGGAGGAAGTATTTGCATCAGAAGTTGGTGCTAATCCATCCTTGACCTCATTTTCATCCATCTTAATCCAAACCTTGCTCATTTCTTTCTTGATTTCTATTGGATCCACCTTGTCTTTTCCCTTATCTTCTCTCTGCTCTATTTTCTTCTCATTTGCAGGATAGTTTCTTTTCACATTCTTGCTTCTGCAGGATCCTACAATATGTCTAGGTCTATTGCAATTGTAGAAAACAATATTCTTATGTTCTTGATTCCTTCTATTTATTGGATTCATCCTTGATCTGCATTGGTTAGCCATATGCCCAAATATGTTGCATGCTAAGCACTTTCCATTGAAAGATTGACCATTCCTTACCAAACTTCTGCATACATATGATTTATGCCTAATTTTCTTGCAATTGTAATATTGACAAAAAATGATGAAACGTTTTGATTCACTTTGCTTCTACACTAAGTAGCCTTGTGACTGAATTTGCTACATAAATGACAATAGCCATTGAAAGATGGATACCTTTGAGCATTTGGTTGTCTGATCGGTGGGCTTCTTGATTTATTCTTTTGATCTTGAATCTGTTTACCTTTGTCCTCCTTAACCTCAGTATTCTTCCCTTGACCTATTTTAGAATTTTCACCTTTTTCAAGTCTCAAACTATTTTTTTTGTCAGGATTTTCCTTACTGTAGCCATTAGTCTATCAAGTCTGGCAGCATTCTCACTGAGTCTGTCTTGTTGAACCCATGAATGTTTCAGTACTTCCTCTTCAAGCTTGAAATCTTTAGTCTTGCCTTTCAGACATTCCTCAATTTTTGTTTTCTCTTCATTTTCTAACCTTAATTCTTCACTATTTTCTTGAAATCTCTACTTGAGTTCCTTGATTCGCTTTCTTAATTCTTTGATGTAATCATTTGCTTCTAATATGTTTTATTTTAAGTCAATGTTTCCTTCTTTAGATTTCTCAAGGTTTTCAAGAGCAACTTTGGATTCTTCACTGTCAGTGGACAGATATTTATCTTGAGAGGAATTTATATTGTTGCAGGCTTCAGTCACCGATTTAGATTCAACATTGGCAATCAAACACCAATTTATTTGTCATTTTACTTCATACTGGCAATCTTTTTACATTTACTTCTCTTCAGTATCATCTTCTTCTTTGGTATATACTTTTTCCCTTTTTGTATTGTAAGGAAGCCTATTTAAATCTGATGCATGATTATTGATTTCTGAATACTTCTTTATGTCTTCATCAACCTTGACATTTGCACTTTCAATGATCTTTTTCAATCTTTTATTGTAACACCAGTAGGCCTTACTCTCAATAGATTATCCAAGGAAAGTTCCTTCATCATACTTAGCATCAAACTTGCTTAGCTCTTCTTCTCTTTTGATATAACATTTGCTTCCAAAAACTTTAAAATATTTTACTAAACGTATTCTTCCATACCACAATTCATAAGGAATTTTAGGATCATTACTTTTGACTTGAACTTTGTTTTGAATGTAGACAGCAGTATGTATAGCTTCTTTCCAATATACTTCTAGTAGGTCAGCTTCCTCTATCATTGTCTTTGTAGCTTCTTGAACATACCTACTCTTTATTTCCATCACTCTATTTTCTCTAGATAGTTGTCTTTTTATTCCATGAGTCTCACACAACATATTGAATTTATTACAAGTAAACTCTTCTCCTTTCTCAGACTTCAAACATTTGATTTTCATATTCAATTCATCTTCAACCATTGTTTTGAAGGCTTTAAATGCATTTGGAGCTTCTAATCTTTCTTTGAGGAAACTAACCCAAGTCATTCTAGAATAATCATCAATAAAGAACATAAAGTACCTATCATCTTGGAGACTTCACACTCTTGTAGGTCCACAAAGGTTTGTATGAACCAATTCCATCAGTCCAATTGAGGATCTTTCTTCATCCTATAAACTTCCTCTTGCTTGCTTCTCAACTTGACACTTCTTGCAGGTGAAGCTGCTAAAATGTATCTTTTCTGGTAGATCTTTCACAACTTGAGTTGAGCTTATCCTTACTAGGTCATTAGGATTGATGTGACACAATTTCCTATGCCAAAGCCAACTTTCATGATTCTGACTTATAGAGCAGATAATGTCACCTTCTCTAAGATGATAAAGATTTCCTTCTGTTCTTTTTCCACTAGCTATTACAACTCCAAATTTATCTCTAATTTCAAAGGAATCATTTTGAAATATGAAGTTGTATCCTTCTCTGCATAATTCTCCAACACTCAAGAGATTTTGTCTTAGGCTTTCAACATAGAGAACATCATTAGTATGTTGTTTTCCATCAAAACTAATTGAACCTTTTCCACATATTTTAGCAGTAGGGTCATCTCCAAATCTAACTAATCCTTCTTCATTCTTCACAAAATTAATAAACTTGCCTTTATCACCAATCATATGATTTGAGCAGCTACTATTAATAACCCAATAGTTCCTTATATCTTCATTGCCAGTACTTACCTTTGGATCAAAACTTTCATCATCTTTGCAATTGTCATCCTTTGAATTAACACAATAGTCATCATCTTCAACATCATAAAATGTTTTCTTGAATTTTCTGCTTTTGCATTCATCATAATTTTTGGACATCTAAATGCATAGTGACTAGCTTCACCATACTTGGAATAACTGAAAGATAATTCATCCTTGTGCGACATCCTGGATCAACCTCAATCTATTAGGCTTTCTTATGAGGAACTTGGCTCTGATACCAATTGTTGAAATGCACCGAACAACTGAGAGGGGGGTGAATCAGTTGTCCCTAAAACTTTGAACAATTAAGAACATCAACTCTTCAAACACTTAATTACTAATATTTAGATTTAACCATGAAAGCAAAGAACAAGAATCTCAACACAACAATACAATCAACACATGAGACACCAGATTTTTATGTGGAAAAGCCTAAAAGGGAAAAACCATGATGGGTGTTAGCCCATAGAAATATATAAGTTATAACAATACCAAAAATCAAAGGCTCACTACCTACGGGGCTCACTACCCAAAATGCTCAAAACAAAGGTTGAGGCTCACAACCAAGGGGTGGCTCACTGCCAAAAATTGTGAACTAAGAGGGTAGCATCTACTCCATGCCTGGGTATAGTTCCATTGAAGTACAATATAATTCCTCTACTCTGCTCTTTACACCTTCGCACTTATCTCTTCATCTGCACTCAAGTACATATTTTTTGCAACTACATTACATGCTTTTATACAATTCATCAACCTTGGAATATATATCAAGGTCGGCATTACATTCATCAACAATTGGAACATTCTCCAAGGTCAGCATTACAAACATACAAACAAATAGTTCTAGACCTAAACAAGATTTGCTAAGGTAAATATATATGTGGATCATGTTATGCCTTAGCAAGGACTCAAATGCAATATTTCATGCCACAACACACTTCCACAATCTTCAATGCATCTCCGCAAGAAGTGAAAACAACCAAGTCGACCAAGACTAGTGTTAACACTAGGTCTTCAAAGAACAGACTTTATCAACAATTCAAATTTCTCTTTGCAGACCAATCCAAAGGTAGGAACATGATTAGGAGACATCCACAAGCACATTGTAATCACCAAGAACAACCACATGATCTCTAACCACTCTATCAAAAAGATTCTTCAAATCGGAGCACAAGAACAACACTGTCAGCCACTGTCATAAAGAAAGGATAGCTTGCAGACCGCCAAATCATGAACCACTAGAGTTGAAGGCACTTATCATCATTGCAGACTTAACTATAGAACTACAGATCATAATGCTTCAATGCAGAGGAATGCGGAGAAAAATATCTTCTCTCTATCACCAATGAATACTCAGAAAAGGAAACTTTTACTCTGGTGAACATAAATCACTTATATCTTCATACCGGAGGCTCAAACTTGGAATGTGGCATCTTCAGACATGCATCTAAATAACTTCCAATCTGCAGACAAAGATATTCATCCTATAAGAAATGTGAAGCAATCTCCTGGAATGTCCTTCTATATGCAATACATTGTTTCCACTGCAACTCACTATTTCTACCGGAGGAGGTAATTTTCTCAATATCCTCAACATCAAGATCACTTACATAAGTAAATATAAATCATCTCACTTATTACAGGCAAGCAACAATATGATCACAGTTGACACCAATGACAACACAGATATGTTGACATCAATGACAACACCGATTAGGCACATACTTGCAACAACATTTAGCCCCCCACTTTAATGTATGTATGAACGCACGATCCATACATGTATTAAAGTACGATCAAAACATAGCAAACATGCTAGGTACTTGTAGCTAATGCATACACAAAGATTGAGGAACTATTTATAGCCCCTAGGCTCAGGTAGACATTAGAGAAAACACATTGTAGACATGCCAAACACAAAGAAGACAAATGCAAAACATGGAGAAGATAATAACAATCACACAAGACACGGAGAAGACAGTATTGAAGACATGCAAAACATGATGAATATAGTGAATGCAGTGATTATTTATTTTTTCTTTTCAAATATATAAATGAATGAATGCTGATACATGGAAAGTAAAAATGCAACACACAACCCAAAATGTAGGAGGGGCATTTTGCCACACCCTTGAGACTACATATGGGGGAAGAAGACATGCAATACAAATCCCAAAGTGTAGGATGAGAATTTCGCCACACCCTTGAGACTACACTTGAGAACAAGCACATCATACAAAACCCAAAGCATAGGAGGGGAATTTTGCCACACCCTTGAGACTACACTTGAGAACAAGCACATCATACAAAACCCAAAGCGTAGGAGGGGCATTTTAACACACCCTTGAGACTATGCTTGGGAGAAAACATGCCATACAAATCCTGAGTGTAGGAGGGGCATTTCGCCGTGCCCTTGAGACTACACAAGGGGAAAACACATGGAAAACACGAGTGACGTATAGTATGCCAAAGACATACTATACATTTAAAACACGACAAACAAGGTGATGGAAGGAACTTATTGCTAAGCCCCCACCACCTCAAACATGCTACAGGCACACCTGATGGTTGCGCTTATGTCACAACAACCTCCAAAGACATGCTTAAGGGAGGATAAACCAACTTCACCTACTCAAAGGACTTTTGAAATAAAATAGATGTGCACTAGCTCAAGAGATACACCATCCCCGCCTCCGTAGAGGGCTTTTCAATAAAAGGATATGCATGATATCCTACCTTCGCAGAGGGCTTACAAACATGCTTCATTAGTACCAAAATCATCATACATCTTACCTTTATATGCCCTCACCTTAATGTGGTTGATGTTGTGTACTGATATCAAGAACGTTAAGCTAGAGAGAAAACATACCAGGGAACAAGAGCTTTCGCAAGCCCATGCCCCCAAAGGTGACATGTGCTCATGATCACCAAATGTTCCCATAAACACACATTATGCTAAGATAACTATAATGCATGAAAACAATCACATAAAGATCCAAGGCTACACAGACGGGTTTGAGTCTGAGTATAGCCATGGGGCTTATACTACAGGCATCTCAGAACTAAGTGTAATAACAAGGCGCGACACCCAAAACAATCAAAGTGCATGAAGTAGATGTATTGTTATGATTTGTTAAAAAAGATAAGGCAACATCAAATATCACATGGAGTCATTCTACTACCCAACCATCATATATATATATATATCAACCCCGTCATCATATATGGACTAGGTCCATTTTTTCTTACTCATTGAAGGGACACACGGTCTGTATCAATATATGTTTATTTTTCATCATCCATTGACTAGATAGAACCACTAGAAGAAGGTAAACAATAAAAAGAGAGAGGAGAGAAAGTGTCTTAGGAATAATCACATAGGAGGAATCGCAATGCTATGCACCTAAGACACAACACACAACAATGAAAATAAAGGAGACGTAAGATAGACGAATGATGATACAAATAGAAGAATGGTCACAACAGAGGTGATATCCAAGTATCCTCGACCTTACAAGAGAATCAAGGGTCATCCAAGGAGGCCTAAACAACACATAACACATCACAAGGGGAACACAACACAAGAGGTGAAGTCACATAAACAAGAAAATAATGCTACGACATAGGTGACCACTAGGGTTAGAAATACTTACCTATTTCTTAAGAAAGGTTCAAACTTGTGAGCATATTAGAAAGGTGCTCCATCAAATTTTGCAAAAAGTTTACATTTGTTTGATTCATATTTTCAAGATGAGCCATCGGTGTTTGTTTGTTCAATTGTTGTACATTCAAAATCTTTTGTTGTTTGCGAGGAGGAGAATTATTACTATTTCCCACTGATGATAATCGTCTTGTTCTTTTCCAACCCTTTGATTTCTTATTCCGGTGAGTCAATCTTTCCTAGTGAAAAGGACTATCTTCCACCGTATCAACCTTTTCCTGTACCATAATCTCTTGTTTCGGTTGTTCAATTTGTCTTTCCAATGCATTTTGGTTAGCTCTCGATCCTTGGAGGGATAATGGAGGAGGAACCTTAGCATAAATATCATTTCTTCATGGACGAGGTAAGTTTTCAATCTTCTCCTTATCCATTTCTATCAGACCCACTATTTCATCATAATTCAAATAGTCATCTTCCTCTTCCACTGTATTTTGTTCCATCATATTGTTCTGATTATGTCTAGGAAATGAATTAGTAAAGATCTGTAAATTCTAATTTGAAGGAGCAACCAATTTATTTCCATTGTCATTCACACTAGTTACTTGTATAACATTTGATTCGATGAGGTCTTGTATTTCATGTTTAAGATGAATACATCGTTCAATATCATGCCCTTGTTGCCAATGATAGTGACAAAAAGAATTAGCATCGAAGTAAGGTCCTTGCATTCTACTAGGATCCAATGGTTTAATCAGAGGAAGCTTCAAGAGGTTATTACTCACTGCCTGATTCATGATAGAATGTAAGGAGTTAGATATCGAAGTGAATTGTCTTTGTTGTTCACAATTCTGAAACAGTGCCCTCTTCGAATTAGTGATAGCAGACATTTGTGAAAAGTTGTTTGAATTATGTCCATCAACCTTAATGAAACTCTTATTATTCATTTTAAAGTTGTTTTGTGAAGGTCCACCCATGGATTGACCAACTAGAGTCGATGAGTTTTGGTTTTCATACTGACTAGACGAAAGTTGGTAATCATGAAGGGTTGTTCATAAATGTTGAAAAGAGTTATACTTCATCAAGAGGATCTTATCACAGATGTTATGTTGTAGATTTGTAATAAATACCTTCTGAACATCTTCATCATTCATCTAGTATTGAGTTTGTGCATAAAGAGCTTGATACTAACTAATAAACTCAGTTAACTTCTCTTTCAAACCTTGCTTGTAGTGAACTAAATCAATTAATAAGACTTGAGGTCCAATGTTTGCTTGAAAATATTGTAAGAATTGATCAACTAGCTAAGAGAAATAGTGTATTGAATTCGGAGGTAAAGATTAAAACCATTCTAAAGTAATATCTTTGAGAGATCATGGGAAAAGTTTTGCTAACAAGTCCTCTTCAAAGTAGAAATCGCTACACATAGCCATGAATGTTTCCACATGAGTATTAGGATCACCTTTTCCACCATATTTTTCAAAGCGAGGAGTTTTAAACTTCACAGGCATAGGAGTCATCAAGATTGCATAAGAGAAGAGATTACAGGCATGATAAGTTGGTATATTGGGTTGTGAAGAAATTTTCAAGCTCGTCACCTTTTGTTGTAAAGAGGTCATGCCTTGCAAGAGTTGGTTTAAGAGGGCATCATTAGGAGATGTGGTTTGAGAATTAGAAGCCGTGGTTATGAATTTTTGAGGGGATTGATTGTGAGTGGTAACAAAAGGTGGTTGAGTGTAATTGTGAGTGGAAGGTGGTTGAGAATAGTTGTATGTAAGAGCTGGTTGAGAATAAGTGGGATTGATTGTTGGTTGAGAGTGATTATGTCATGCCCACATTTTCCATGTGGTCACAACACACATCACACGTGTCATAGCCACATCTGTCATGTGGTTATGACACGAAATATCAAAAAAAATTCTCACGCTTCCCTAAAAACCCCCTCGCATGCGTAAGCATGCTCGGTGGTGTTCGCTCAAGGCGAAAACACTACAGCTGTCGGCGGGGTACAAGTACAATTGCGTGCAACCAGACACAAGCAGACCAACAAGGGGGTCTCTACGACGCCGTTCACGTCACTACAAGGTTTATAATATCAAGGTTCCTAAATCTAAATCTCGGCAAATTCCGGCAGCATAACGCCTTACGACGTAAGTGGGAATTACTCAACACTATATTACGCACGTGGTTCACTGATAGATTAACAACTTCCCACGACGCCTTGTTCTGACTAAACCGACTCGTGATCTCCCTATTGAGTCATTTTTCAGCAAGGCACGGTTGTCTGTCTCCTCTCTTGTTTCCTGAAATATACTCCTCCTTCGACTTAGCATTCTCAACAAGGCGGTTCGTTTGCTCTCTCTTCCCTTTTCTCTGGGTCTTAATTTTGATTGTATTTTTATCGCGCTCACCTTAACTATTTCTCTAATAATTTAGTTTGTTTATATTTCGGTCTCTCTCTCTTTCGTTTTCTATGCTTTCTTTATGTTTATTCAGACCTTTCTTCATATTTTACATCAATCAGGGTTATCACTGTATCTATTATTTGTTGGCAAGAGACACTATATGGATTCATGGTTGTTGTCATTGATGGCAACAAAGGTCATCCCACATATCCGCAAGTCATGATGTGTCTCTACCGGAAGTCAGAATAAATATTGTTGTGGTCCGGTGAACAAGAACAGAGCATGTGGCAAGGTCTGACAGATTGATCCGGATCTCTCAGAGGAAGTGTCTTGGTACAGTGCGGATTTGGGGAAGTCAAGAGGACTACCTTGAGTGGTATATTCCAAGGATTTAGCCTCCGGTGATGGACAAAGAAAAAGATATGAATAGTTGAGTACCGGATTCCTGAGAGACAGTGAAAACAGAGGAAGAACTGACTGACAGAGTATCAGACTACTTTCCGGATGTGTTACTATTGATGATAAAGGTTGTGAAGGCATGAATCATGTTTGGCCGACATGATTAATGATATCTACAAGTATATGCTTGATCCGCATTGCTTGGTGAGCAAGGATTCAGCCGACAGAACAAAGTTTGTAAGAAACTAGACTGTTCCGGATGCCGACTAGAAAGGTGATGAAATTACTTGTGCGGATATATATAGAGGATGGATTTAGTTGTGAAGTGTAAGAATGAAGGAATATATATGCGAATAAGTCCAGAACAGAGCAGAAGTAGCAAGAAAGATCCGGTATGTGAAAGGATAGCAGAATAAAGAACAGAGGAAAGATGAAGTGCAGCAGATCAGTGTACTGAGCCTAACCGGAACTGAACTCCAGCATATGCAGATGCTTCCAATCAGTTCAAGACTGTGATTCTTATCACTTTGTAGACAGTGTGTCTTCTTGTAGGCAGTGGGCCTCTTGTGAGCAGTGTGCTCAGGCAGTGAGCCCTAATTGGCAAGTGCCATTTTGTAATTTCCTATTCTTCTAACAGAGAACAATTTTTGGGTTAATCACCCCGTGGTTTTCTCCCTTAACAGGGTTTCCATGTCAAAATACTGTGTCATGTGTTTCTTATTTCATGGTAATGTTTTTGTGTTTGATTCAATGCTGCATTAATTAATAAGAAAGTTCAGAAAGAGAAATAATTAGGATAACTGATTCACCCCCCCCTCTCAATTATCAACAATTGGTATCAAAGCCAGGTTCCTCCTAATAGAGCTTAACAGCTTGAGGAAGATCTGGAAATTCAAATGGATGCATATGGTTTAAGGGAGCAACTCAAGACTGCCCTTGAGGATCTTGAACAGTCAAATTCTGAAGTCAATGAATTAAAAGAAAGACTCAAACAGGCTGATGAATTCATGAGAGAATTAAAAGACAAACTAAGTCTCTCTATGAAAAAGAGAAAGGAGCTACTCCAACAGTTGGCAAGACAAAGTGAAGAAAGCAATACAAATGAAGAATTGACTGAGCAAACTAAGTTATGTGAAAAGTTATCAAAAGAAGTCATTATGTTAAGACATGAAATGGAATCAGGAACTATAAAGTTTACTCAAGAGATTGAAGAAAAAAGAAAGGCTGAAGACAATCTAAGACAATCTCTTAAAGAAAAATCAGAAGAATGCCACCAGATGGACAGGATTATCAGACATCTTGAATCTGATCTTGAAGATGCCAAAGATAATGAAGAAAAACTTGAGGATCAAATTGCCTCTCTCAAAAGAGACCTTCAAACAGCAAATGAATATAAAGAGAAATTCAAAATAAGTTCTGCTCAACTTGAAGTTCTTCTTGGAAGTCAAAAGAGGACAGATGACAAGTATGGTTTGGGATATGAGAAAGGAGAAAGCTCTGGATCTGGTCAAAAGAATCTTGGATCAGAAAATCCAAGGAGCAGGCCTAGAAGACCTCCGGTAAGACAGCCAAATGCTCAAAGATATCCATCTTTCAATGGATACTGCCACAGCTGCAACCACTTTGGTCACAAAGCTAATCAGTGTAGAAAGAGAATGAATCAGATTAATTCATCCTTCTCCGGACAGTGCTTCAACTGCAAAAGGTATGGACACAAATCCCATGAATGCAGAATTATGCAAGTAAACAAATCATTCAAAGGTAGATGCTTTACATGCAATAGAGTAGGTCATATGGCTAATCAATGCAGATCAAGAGGATATCAGTCAAACATGCAAAGAAATGTTATTTGCCAAATCTGCAATAGGTCTGGTCATAATGCTAAAGTCTGCAGAAGCAAGAATCAGGACAAAAGAGGTCCGATGTATAATCAGAATCAAGACAAGGGTAAACAAAAGATGAATGCGGATGAAGTTAGGAATCAGATGAGCAAGATTTGGGTGAAGAAAAGTTCAGAGAATGTAGAGGTTGGATCCGCACCAGACTCTGGTGCTGATATTTCTTCCAGAAATTAAAAAGTGAGCTCTGGCTCAGGGGGAGACTCAAAGAAAATCCTGTTCCCCCAGCCAATCAAGTGGTGCCGGATGTGGCACAAGATGCGGAGTAAAGGGTTTAAATATATAAGTCTTGAGATGATCCAGATAAGATTTCAGAGGTCCGCATGGAGTTATGAAGAAGCTGTGATCGATCAAGTAAGACCTGTTCAGGGAGATGCTCCGATATGACAAAGGATTACAAAAAGGTCCAGAGAGATCCGAAAGTGCACTATCTTATTCTACGGATTGGACAGAGTGTTTGGGATGTTCTTGTAATATGTTACCTCGATTTATTCATGATTGAAAGATCCGGATGATATTCACAGATCAGGACTAATCCGGGATACTCCAAGCTATCCAGACAAGGCAAACCAGAATAATGTAGGTGAAGCATTTATTGCAGACAGATATTAGGGTTTGCAGAGCAATATAAGGGATTTCTCAAAAGTCATTTGCTCATTCTGCACTCAAGAAGAAGCGAAAAGTGGAGCTCTGCAACAAGATTCATCAAGCACACCAAGGATCTCCTGCCGAAGTCATTGCATAAAGAAATCAATCCAACCACTCCGTGCAAACCGAAGGTGCATAAGGTATTCTCCGTTTTTCATTATCTCACTGCAAATCTTTGAAGAATGGCTACTCCAAATATAGTTAAGATCTCTGATAGACCTCGCCCCACATTCAAGAAACATCCTTACAAATCATTGGAGGTAGATCCACTAGGAGCCTTCTCTAGTGTTCCTCATGGTGTATTGCATACGGAAGATATTAGGGTTTACATCCATGCGAATCTTGAAGACTTTGGAGAATCAAAACTGATGGATATCTATCACAAACAATTGATAGATGACTCCTTTGAGATCAAACCTCAGTATAAAGCCATCCGGGAGAAACACTTTGCACAGTGCATTCATTTCCCCTGTTTTGAAGAAGATGAATGGGTCCGGTATGTACTAAGTAGAGTACATGACAACTTCCTATGGTTGAACAAGCCCTTCAAGATCACCAAGGATGCAATTAGGGCTGTAACCGGTCTGCACTCATCCGGTGGATTACCTATTCTCAAATCTGTCAAAAATCAGACAGTCAGTGATGCAACCGGATCCAAGTTTGACAAGAGAGCTATGACAGTTGATGACATCACTGAACCGGATGTCAAATTTGCAGCTATGATAATTGGTTACAAAATCTATCACTCCAGTAGGGAAAATTCAGTACTGGGAACTGCAATCTACACAGCTTATCAAATGTTAAAGGAGAATGCAGACTATGACTTGTGTGAGCTTCTAGTAAACCGACTCTTTGAAAATCTGCAGAAGATTAAGAAGGACAAGAAAAACTCCTTCAAGTATGGCAATCTGATCCTTTGTCTCTTCTTTTACTACATGAATGAGCTTCCCGGATCCAGTGGATGGATATGGCAGAATGACAGACCGGTTGCCATCCAAATCAGAGACTATTTGCATGGACTTGGGGATGCAAAAGCAAGAAATACAGCTCTATGGGGATACTTCAAGAACTTCCAAAGCATGATGCATGCAAGAGAAAGAATACCCCAATCCCTTGTTGAAAAGTACAAAGACACAGTATGCTTCATGGTAGACACAGATCAGTGTCTGATGGAGGCAGTGGAGCCAAGGACTGTCTGGATCATGCCCATGGGGTATGAAGTGGATGAACAGATAGTAGAGCTGCATGTTCAACACATGCTAAGCCAGCCCAAAGATCCTAAGGCAGAAAGGTTTGGAACCTTTGAGGAACTGAGTGTAAAGATACATGTAGAACTCAGGGAACCGGAGATAAAGAGGAAGGTAAGAAAAGAAGTTGAGCATATTGCTCAAGGCCTAGGCATCTCAAAAGAGGCACTTGATGCCAGCCGGGAAAAGAGGAGGAAGGCTGAGGAAGAAGAGAAAAGTAAAGAAAGTGTTCCGGTTGAAACTCCCACCCGGACCAGATCATCAAAAAGATCTGCACCTCCCACAACCAAAAGTTCAAAACCGGAAGTCCAGGCATCCGGTAAAAGATCCAAGACAAAAGCCACAAGGGCTTATGAAAGCTAAAAGGATGAAGAGGAAACAGAGTCAGATGAGGGAGTAAAAGAAATAAAGAAGCAGAAGAAGAAAGGATCCGGTAAACCCTCCACAGGCCAAGACAAGGATGAAATGGCAGAGGTATCTGTTGAAAAGCCCACTCTGTCTCTAGAGAGTGTAATCAAGTCAGTCACGGTAGATGGAAACCTTCAACCAATGACTGAATTTTATGATGACTACAATGAGGCTGACCAAAAGATTCTACAGGAAGCCACAGTCAAATATCTGAACATATACAATAAGGCTTTCATTGAGATCATATCTCTTATTCCTAAAAGCCTAGAAAAGGAATTAGAAATAAGAAAGAATAATGCTCATGCAAAAGATCTTGAGATCCGGGAGCAGATAGCTATTCAGCTATATCCTCAAATTGATCCCAAGACAATGAACATTATCTTCAAAGACTGCAAAGATGAGTTCAGAAGTAAAGCCAGGATGAATCAACTCATGCTTGGTGAGACTGACAAAGTGGCCCAAGAGACAGAAGAGATCCTCCGGAAGGCCTTCAAAAGGTTCAATCTTCCTGTTGTAGAGGACTTAGGTGCAGAAACAGCTGCGGATTTGGAATCATCTGTTCCGAAAGAAGTGGGCCCTGAACAGACAAACATCTCTCCTCCGGTTTCCCCTACAGTCTCCGGATCCAAAGAAGAAGAGAAATTACAGGAGAAGGAAGCAGGGGTGAAAGATAAAGAGGTTGACAGTTCCCAGACTGCAGAAGAAAAGAAACATCTGTCTCCGGCAAGAGACACTGCACAAACTGTTCAACAATTTTTGAGCAAAGCCACTGTAGAAATTGATGAATCGAACCTACTAAAAGGACCATTAGATTTTGACTCTTTGTCACCGGTGCAAACAATGAAAATAGCCTCATTTGCAAATGAGAAAGTCAGAGAGAAGCTGCTGAAATCTCACATGGAAGACTGTGAGCTTATGGAGGTAGCATCTAGAGTGCTAGAAAAGATCATGCCATCCTTTCAAAAGGATCCCACAGCCTCCTCTTCCGGTAATCTCAAAACCTTAGTCAGCAGTGTTAGTACACATTTTGAATCTCTAGAAAAATCTGCTGAAGAAAAGGTCCGGAAGGAATTTTTGGATAAAAGATTTTCAGAAGTATTAGAATTAATTTCTAAAGATAGGAAGATTGTGAGTATTGGAATAAAGAGCTTAGAGAATGCTCTTAAGGATGGCGGTGACATTTACAAATTTTGTATATCCTGGCCAAAGGTAACAGCAGCAATTGATAAGAAAATAAAAGAAGAACAGGACAAGCTACAAAGCTTATCTCAAAGTTTTGATCCTCTCTCTTCCTCCATAATAAATCAAGAATGTCAGACTATTGCAGTCTTGAATGAAATAAAGAATCTTGAAAAGGAAAGGAAGAATATCACTAACCGGATGGGAGAACTTAGAAGGATTATAATCCCTAAGTTGGAAACTATGCATGAGGCCATCAGTGATGCTCAGACCACCGCCCAAACAAATGATTCGACAGATCTCAAGCGGGCAGAAGCTTTTGCATTTTTGTTGAGTGGTCACATTTCAATTTTGGATAGAATGAAGCAAAGTTGGGCTACAGAAATGATCCAATTGCAGACATCCTTTGCAGACATTCTTCAGTATATGTGAGTATGTAAATATGCAGCTATGTATAGAAAATTTTTGAAAATTTTGGTGTGCGGACCCTACCCTTTGCCATTGATGTCAAAGGGGGAGTGAGGAGTAGTGAAAAATGAGGAATCCAACTAAGGGGGAGTTCCGGAAATTGTATATAAAGACAGAGCATCAGCAAAGGGGGAGCATAGTGTAAACACTTAGTCATTTTTCACTAAGTGTTGCCATCAATGCCAAAGGGGGAGATTGTTGGCAAGAGACACTATATGGATTCATGGTTGTTGTCATTGATGGCAACAAAGGTCATCCCACATATCCGCAAGTCATGATGTGTCTCTACCGGAAGTCAGAATAAAGATTGTTGTGGTCCGGTGAACAAGAACAGAGCATGTGGCAAGGTCCGACAGATTGATCCGGATCTCTCAGAGGAAGTGTCTTGGTACAGTGCGGATTTGGGGAAGTCAAGAGGACTACCTTGAGTGGTATATTCCAAGGATTTAGCCTCCAGTGATGGACAAAGAAAAAGATATGAATAGTTGAGTACCGGATTCCTGAGAGACAGTGAAAACAGAGGAAGAACTGACTGACAGAGTATCAGACTACTTTCCGGATGTGTTACTGTTGATGATAAAGGTTGTGAAGGCATGAATCATGTTTGGCTGACATGATTAATGATATCTACAAGTATATGCTTGATCCGCATTGCTTGGTGAGCAAGGATTCAGCCGACAGAACAAAGTTTGTAAGAAACTAGACTGTTCCGGATGCCGACTAGAAAGGTGATGAAATTACTTGTGCGGATATATATAGAGGATGGATTTAGTTGTGAAGTGTAAGAATGAAGGAATATATATGCGAATAAGTCCAGAACAGAGCAGAAGTAGCAAGAAAGATCCGGTATGTGAAAGGATAGCAGAATAAAGAACAGAGGAAAGATGAAGTGCAGCAGATCAGTGTACTGAGCCTAACCGGAACTGAACTCCAGCATATGCAGATGCTTCCAATCAGTTCAAGACTGTGATTCTTATCACTTTGTAGACAGTGTGTCTTCTTGTAGGCAGTGGGCCTCTTGTGAGTAGTGTGCTCGGGCAGTGAGCCCTAATTGGCAAGTGCCATTTTGTAATTTCATATTCTTCTAACAGAGAACAATTTTTGGGTTAATCACCCCGTGGTTTTCTCCCTTAACAGGGTTTCCATGTCAAAAATACTGTGTCATGTGTTTCTTATTTCATGGTAATGTTTTTGTGTTTGATTCAATGCTGCATTAATTAATAAGAAAGTTCAGAAAGAGAAATAATTAGGATAACTGATTCACCCCCCCCTCTCAGTTATCAACATTATTGACATTAATCCTAACTTCCGGATGGTCCAGGTCTCATAGGCTGGTATACAACTTCGCTGGACTCAGTCTCCTGGTTTTCTCCATTCTAGGTTTCTCCTCCACGTTTGTATTAATTAAACTTGTTCCTAAGCAAATTTTGCGGAAGGGTCCATCAACTTAGTTCTCTTATCCCATGTGGGAAATGTCGCGCATTTTCTCCTCTATGTTTTCCAATGTTAGTTTTTCTTCTTTTTACTTTCTTACAGATTTACTTATCTGGACGTTTACTACAGTTGAGATTAAAATGGCCTCACATGGAATGTCTGTAATGGCTTTTTAAGTTTATTTCCAGTGATCTTTTAAGCAAGGTGACGTGTAATTTTCCTCTTCATTTTCCTGGTTATTGAATCGCGTTGTTAGTTGAAACTTCCGAGAAACTCTTCCCGGAGTAATACAGTATATTCCTTTATGCTCTCGTTAAATTATAATTTTATTTTCTCTTGTTATTGTAAAGAGAAAACGGTCTCACTGAAAGTCTTATCAATTAAATAATATAAGTATATAAGTATGCAACGATATATTTATATATATATAAGATTATATATATATATATATAAACACATATATTCAATTATATTTCTCATGTTATATTTACTGTTGTTATTATTACTATTATTTATTATAATTACTATTATTGCAATTATTAGGTTATCTTAATAAGTTACCTATCTATTATACTATTATTAATCTTCTATTTTTTATATATATAATATAATTATATATATATATATATATATATATATTTATATATATAATTATATACCATTGTTGATATTTATAAGAGGTTCTCCTCTTTATAAAATAAAAGCCAAACCATGGAATATAACATAAGTCCTTTGGTTGTTTTGTTCAACACTTAAAATAGGGTTTTAAACCCTAAATACTCATTATTGAGAAAGAAGTTTGTATTGTATGCAGGGGAGGAAGAGGCATGGCAGCGGAGGCTGCAATGGACAGTGGTGGGCGGAGGCAGGCACGGCCGAAGCAGGGAGGACCACGTTTAAAGGCCGCGGGGAGTACACATGGTGGCGGGGCTTGAGGTTCCACGGAGGTCGCAGAGTGTAAGGCGCGGTGGGGGCAGCGCTTATGGAACGGTGGCAGCGGAGTTTGAGCTCCGCGGGGTATAAAGGGTAGGGGGATGTGGGGAGGGGCGGAGCCCCACCCACATCCTACGATGTGGGGTGTGGTGGGGCTCCGCCCCTCCCCACACCTCAATAAATAAAAGGAAACTGCGGTGGGGATTCACTCCCCACCGCCCACCATGAAATATCTCGACTATGTTTCAACACACAGCGACCTCAAATTTCGCTCCTCTAATTTATATTTCGACTGTCATAAATTTAGTTCGCATTTATATATATATATATATATTTTGTATGTTAACATTTAATTTTCTCAGATGCAACAATATATTCCAGATTCAAATTTCATTTAAATAAATTAATAAATAAATCAACAAATCAAATATATATATATATATATATATATATATATCATTTTCATAATACCATTCAAATTTCTCCAATACAACAAATATTCAGTTTCTCATGTTCTGTTAAAATGTTCAAATAAGAAATTTAATAAAGAATATATATATATATATATATATATATATACTTTTAGTTCACCTTTACTCAATTTTTTTTACAGAGAACAAAACTTTCTCAATAAGGATAAAATGAATGAATAACTTTCTCAAGTAGATTTAAATTCTTACAATCACATTATCTCATAATTACAATTTCTTTCATACTAATCTCAACATGATAAAATTAAATAACTACTAATTCTAAGAACAAAGGAAATGGATTTTAATCAGTTTAATTCTGTAATTTGTCAAGTAAGTGTCCATTTCAACTAATTGGACAAACAGAAGTAAATACATAATTGACTACCTCTAAACTTTCCAAACTACATGTAACCATTATTTAATGAAAAAGAAACTTAATCATTTAAAACTGTATTTTCATCTAATTAAGCAGATTTATCCTTGATTTTCATATACAAGATCAGATTAACTAAGGAACCCTTCTTTTCAAGAACACATTAAACACAATAAAATTGCTATTTAGAATAAGTTTACAAAGCAACTTAACTTGAAAATTTAAGGCATTTGTTTACAACATTCATAATACAGAAAAGTTAACTCTTCCACTACATATAGCAAGAGATAATTTTAAACCATGGATACATACAACTACCATTCCACATCTTCTACACACTCTAAGGGAGATATGAACTTCCTTCTCCCAAATAACATACAAAAGATAGCTTGTAACAACCAAGTAAAAGTCCATCAATAACAAGATCAGGGAGGTGATTTCCTTCACTCCCAAGGTGTCAAAAAATTACAACAATATCAAGAGAGGTGCTCTCTTTTACACTCTTATGAAAAGAACATGATCTAATTCTCATGACAAAGAAGAATAAACTGTTTCTTCATAAATATAACTTCTCCAAATCCAACCATAAGCTCCAAGAGGAAACCTGCGTATCAAAGACAAACAAAGAAGAAAACACCACTCATCTAGCTCTCCTCCCTTCCGTAGACCCGCAAGAGGGTCACCCCCGAGCTAGGGAGACCATACTCACACCTGGGTAACTCAAGCACTCCACTTTACAATAAGGAACAACAACAAACCCAAAGCACACAAACACCCATGGGTACATTACACAGCACGAAAACTCAACTACAGTGAGTTTCATAAGGGGCAGGAGAGTGGACACACTCGACTCCAGAGTGTCACCCTTACAGATAATTTAACCAACACAATTTCTCTTGGCCTCAAACCAAGTTTGATCACAAATTTTTAAGAAATCTGTATTTGACTCTCAAGTCAAAGATACAGTCACAGATACATGCCCTCAAGGCTTTCAACATCCCAAAAGAAGGAAATAGGTATGCACCCGAGGAGGATCTCTCCTCCCCTACCCCAAACTTGATGAGCATTTCTCCCAAGTGGGAGAAGCTCTGTCAAACAACCCGACAACAAACCCCACAGAAAACAATTCTAAAACACAAACAAATAAGCATCTTTCAGACACTTTACATACACATTCAGATATACGAAAGAAAGGTAAAAATCAAACCAACCTTACAAAGCCCTCCTGGAATGAAACTGTTGCAGAGCTCCACTGAGATCTCTTCCAACCTTAGCCACCAACTCCCTCTTCCTTTCCTCTCCTCCAAGCTAACTTTCCTATTTTTGGCAAAAATAATAAAACTCTCCCAAAATTCAACTAACTCCCTCCCATCCCAAAATTGGAAACAAATAACCCAAACCCTTTTCAGTTTAGAGGACTGGGGAGGTGACACTTGTCACCTCCTCACCCTTCCCAAAACCACTATTCTGTCCTGATGGCTTATGTCACTCACCCATCCCTAGAGTACTCCTTATCCCTCTCCTCATGTCATTTCTCTTACGCATGGGAGAAATAAAAGGGATTAAAGGAGGAAAAGACAAGTGACCCATGCCTCTTCTTCCTTCCTTCACATGGATGACCCCACAGCACATAGGGGAATCTCACTAATGGTGAGGGTGACTTCAAGTCAATCCCTCAATAATGGATGGGTTTGTAGTCATCTCTTACCTTGGGGATTGAAGAGGGATGGGTTGGGTGTTGGTACAACCCATCATGTCCCCTCCATACCTCCAATTTTCGCCACTTAACTTCAGGGGGAAGTTAAGATGACTAGATGGAGGTTACTCACGGGTTACCCATGTCAAATGGGCCCCTGGACCCATGGGGTATAACCCAGGGTCAACTTTAACCCATTCAGGACACCCATGGTCAAGGTAAAGCACATGAAAAGACCTCAAAGATTTAAATAAAATAAAGAAATTCAAATTCAATCTTTTTACAACACAAATCATAAAATAGTGTTACAAGAGGGTAACCTAACCCACTCGACCATACGAAAGATCACATTACAACATCACATCAAACACAGAAAGATCTTGGTTCCTCGTGGAACCAAATCGGCTTAACAGGGAATAACAATAACAAGGTGCGGAATGATCTCTGAAATCTATGGTTCGATTAGTAATCCTGCACACTAAATTACAAGATCAGTATCCACATATAATCATCATAGCCGAAGCAACTTAAAAACATGCATTATCATGACATAGTTCTAATTAGCATAAATGAAATCATATTACAATTTTCCATCATCACCTAATTAACTTTTCTGAAATGTAAACTTATCCAAACATCACCCAATTAGTTTTTCCGTAATCATAATAAAGTTTAATAGTTTGACAAATCCAGGAACTGCTATCCCACAAATATAAAAAGTAACAATAATAGTAATGTAAATAGTCATAAAAATAGAAGTAAAAAGGGTGGTCCTCACAGATTATTCTAGAAGTCACTCTAGGTGGTTGGTTTTGATAGTTGAATCCCACAACTTTGTAATTTTGTGAATTAGTGCCATTAGATACTCCAATACTAGTGGTAGAATTACTACAAGCATGTGCATTAGTAGTTAGAATTATTGATTTAAAAGGAGACATTCCAGTAGTCGGTATAGGTGTTGATACTTGTGCATGAGACGGTGATGACATGTTATTAATAACATTCGCACATTCAGTCATCGACATAACATTATTATGCACTATATGCACTAAACCTTGAAATGAATTAACACCATATTGTCCTTCTTTTAACAGCTCTCTTATGTTGTGAATCACATGTATAGCTTCTTCCGCTATCCTTTCATGTTCCATAAATGCTTGAAAATCAGCTAGTTCTTTGTCAAGTTTATTTATTTTCTCATTAGGTACATGTGTTATCACCTCAATAGGGTCCTCAACATCATGAAATATTTGTTCTTGAGGTATGATATCTTTTAATTTTGTGTTTCTCCTTTTGTAAAGAAGGTGTTCAATGGATTTTCAAAGGTAGGAACACCGTTAGTTTCAGGGGCACTAGAACCCATTAGTCTAATACTTCATCTTAAATGGATATTTATATTAGAGTAGAAAGTTATAAGACTAATTCAAAATCATAAAACACTCAATTCACAAACTAATAGAATAAACCCTAGGATTAAAGTATGTTTGAGCTCTAAAATGCTTGATTTTTCACATTTTTTCAATGCAAATGACTAAAAGAAAAGGTGTTGTAAGGAAGTTGATGAAGGGAAGAAAATAATAACCTTAATATCAGTCCAATAATGCATAAATATCCTTCACAACACACCTATAATGTAAATCTAGATAGATGACAAGGCAAAATCTAGTGAAAAAGCAAGGTTTTCAGACCCTAATTTTGAAATTAAGACATGAAACTATGCAAAATAATGTATGAATGTTTTATAATCAGATTTAAGATGTGAAAGATCTCATCTAAGATCTGAAAATGATGTCACAAGTCCTAAAATGCTTAATGCAAATGCAACTTTAAGGAAAGATAAGTGAATATGCTAGTTTTGTTGAAATTGACTATGTGAAAATGCAAAATTTGAAATATAAATACAAAACCACACTATGATGAAACACTAAAATCAGAAATCAGTCCTAAAAGAGTGTTTAAAAGAGTAGTAATATTTGAAACAATATTTTAACCACAAACCCTAGCTTTTGGAGAAACTATGTTATATGAAAAATGCACAATTTTAAGCAAAATCTAACAATTTAAGCATGAAAATGCAATGTAAATGATTATAAAAATGATGTACTACTATAATTTATATCATATCTGATGCAAAAATTAGAATTTAGATGAAATTTAATAAAATTGATGCAAATTATGCAAAAATGCAAGCCTAGGATGCCATTTTTTTTTCAAATTTTCCAATTTTTTTTATAAATTTTCAAATGCACTAAGATGGAAATGCAATGAATGAATGTAAATCTAAAGTACAACACTTAGAAAGGTGAAAAATCTAATAAAGACACAGGTTCACGAATATGTTATGTAGGAAAAAGAGGGTATGTTGATTTGATGACATGCCTAGATCCTCGTTTCACTACACACATTCAAAGACATTTAATCGAGTTGAATCTCAACTTTTGCAAGAGGATTCACCTACAGGTTGGTTGTCACTTGTAATTATAGGGAAATTTGGAATTTACTAATTAATATATTAATTTAATGCCCAATTATGTTTAAAACCTTAATTATGCAAAATTGTAAGTAAACGGATGAATTACGAAAAATGCTCGCACACAGAGGTATTAAATGAGAATTAGATACATACCAGATTTTGAGATTTAGGATATGGAAAAGTCAGGGTTAGAGGTGTGGGCACCAAAGCCCAAGGTAGTATTTTTCTTTGGGGATTCCTAGAACTTAACTGCTACTGATCACCACTGTTTCAGAGATTTTTTGCCCTGCAAATCTAGAGGGCTTTGGGGCAAGTGCCCAATCCCTTGCAGTACTTTTCTTCTTAGATTTTGGATCTATACACTCTATCACAGACCTCTGCAACTCCACTCCATAAGATTTGGCATCTGACACATGTAATCACAAAGAATGGGGTTGGTTGTTGTGGTGTTTAGGAGCTTGACTCAATCAAGCCCCAGAATGGCATTCAAGCCTTCCAACACTGTTGTTAGATAGAGAGTGCATGTCCTTGTAGGACAAAGGAAAAATAAATGATGAAATAGATGAATCAAATCACAAATATATATCACCTCAGAGGTGTAGCTCGCATGTAGATGAAGATCTTTCACAACATGAGAAGATGAAGTCAAATCTACAATAACAAACACAACAACAATATTTTTCTCTGCAATAATAAATACTTTGAATGCTCTAAAATCATAAGTTTGCTAAAATATCATAATCATCTCCTAGTTTATAAATGAAACCCTAAACATGCTTATATATTCATTCCCACTACAAACTTCATAATTCAAACTTAAGATGTCAGCAACAGAACCTTTTAACGGTCACATAACTGACATTTAAAATTTAGGTTCCGACCAAATAGGGAAGGACTAGGGCACAAGCGCCGAAGCCCTAAGCCCCTTTTTCAAGGCATGATTCAGCTCAATAAGGTCCCCTTAGCTCCATTTGACATCAATTTTTAAGAATTTTGCATCGGGAGTTAAAATGAACATGCAATATGAAAAACAAGGGACCCAGGAGCTAAACATAGGAGGTAAAAGTCCTAGGGGACATTTTATGACATAACAGTATTTTCTTATCCACAATCTTATCACTCTACTCTGCATTCACTCAATTCACATCCATAGACACTTGTCACATCATACGGATCACATACATCTCATCCATTCATTAAAACACCGAAAAAATACTTCATATATATTCACTTCTTTCACAACATCAATTAGGTCAACCTAATTGAGTGTAAAAAGCAAAATATCAAAATATAATTTGTCAGCTTCAAATCTTTACATACATGCTTCCCACCAAGATTTAAACTTTGAAACAAATTGAGATAGGTCGTCATGGACCTAAAATAGCTCCCACTTAACTCTGCAAAGCTTATTTACCTTCTACATAGCTTCACACTGTTGGGTGAATATTTTTTCTTCAACTAACTGAAGGCAAAATGGTTATATCAACCGCAGTGTAATGAGATAAATCTCTCCTCTCAACAAGGGGAGGTTCCCTATCAACTATCACAAACTTATTTGAATGAAAATACTAATTCAGAGGTGAGATCATATCATCCATTTCTCTTTTTTCAGAAATGATGTTTACAAAATGAAAGAGCACTTTCTTGATACAAATTGAATAACCAAGGAACCCACAAGAGCACAAAGTCTATTGTTGCTTCTTTTACTGATTTATAACTTAGAACCAAGTAGAATAAGGTGTAGCCCAAAGTATTCACTGAAAACTACAACAAAATATATGATCACAAAAGATAATAGTAGTTCAAAGCCTTTCCAATATCTTTTACTTCAAAACATAAAATCACAAACTAAAGATAATCGTTGTAGCACAAAGTGTCCACAATCAACTTTAGAACATCTCCCAGATTATTCACACTCACACTAAAATTTGATCAAGTAGATAAAATAGTATTAGGAAAAGGACATAAGAACAATTTCCAATACGTCACAAGTTATTTCAACACAAAGATTGAAAGATCGCTTTCTTTTCTATT
Organism: Cunninghamia lanceolata; assembly: GCA_027924645.1. Lineage (NCBI taxonomy): Eukaryota > Viridiplantae > Streptophyta > Pinopsida > Cupressales > Cupressaceae > Cunninghamia > Cunninghamia lanceolata. The sequence goes on along the minus strand of BSBN01000937.1, from coordinate 971,050 downwards.
CACTTGATAAAATATGATTTACAATTTGAACACAGTCTCAAAATGCTCTTCAATTTGGTAGAGTTTCGCTTCAAATAACTAAAAGATAAAATTTACAATAGAGGCCCTCTTTATTTATAGGGAGGAGACTGGAGCAAAAATAGGAAATTTACAACTACTTTGACTTATTCAAATAGAAGAGTCCTATTTGACTTAGAACTTCCTTTGTCTCACATGTAATTACATTTTAGAAAATTACATAGGGATATGTCTACAACAAAATTCAAATTACATATACAAGAATAAAATAAACTAAGGCATTAGCTTCCTCCATCATTCTTCTTTAGAAAATCCTGGTACATGGCCTGTATGGCTGCCATCTCGCATGCATCTGGTTTAGCTATATTTTCTGAGATAGTGCAGGCTCGAAGAATTACATCTTTTACTGCCTTTATTGCCTTCTCATGTTTGTCCAGATTGTCCTTCAAGTTCTCAAAAGTTGAATGCTGGTCATAGAGATTATCCATGTAAAGTACTTAAGGCACCTCCTCTTCGAATTTCCTTTGGACCATCTTTTCGAAGGAACTTATCATCTCATCTGCTAAGAGGAACTTATGGTCTTTACCTTTGAGGGTGCATGGAAGTTCTTCCAGCCTACGTAGGAGTGTGACATCGCTATCTTCACTGGCTTCCCGAGCTTGACATAGATCTTCAAGTAAACCTTTTATTATGTGGATACGATGAACCAGAGACTCCTTGGTTTTAAGATACGATTCCCTGTTTGTAATGTCTCTGATGGTGATCAGATTCTTTATCTTAATCTTTTTCATCTCTATCCACTACTCCAAGCTCTCTCTTTGATCCCACAGCTCTTGTGAGAGTAAGTCAACCAAGTTGTCAAGCTCAACTTTAGCTTTATCCATCTTCTCTTTTCTTTCTACAGTGGTTTTTAGTAGAATACGCCCTTGAGCTAACAAACGTTCCACAATATCTCCTACCACCCTCCATCTGGCCTAAGCTTTTTCAACCTTCTGGATCAAGGGATCTTCTATAGTCACTGCCATGGGTTCTACAATTTCAGATGACTTTACTATCTTTTGAAGAACTGCAGCAAGTTGTTCTACTTTGGCCTTATACTATTCTTTCTCTTTTTTGACTTCATCATATTTTTCAAGCAAGGTGCTGGCAGTAGTTTGAAAATCTGCTTTTATGCCCTCATGAGTTAGCTTGCCTAACTCAACCCTTGAAATGACATAATCATTCATGTCAAAATTGTCAATAGTAGCATCTTTTGGTGGTTTAGCAATCTTTGCATATCTGATTCCTTTCTCATTGATAAGCCTAGAAATAGTCTTAGGCTTCTTCTTCAAAGTCTTTGATTTTACAGGTAAAAACTTTTCAATATCAATCTCATCAGGTGAAATAGCTTTCTTCTTCCTCTTTGGAGTATACGCCGACAACCATGGGGGAAGCATAGAAGCACCAACAACCAGAGATAAGTCTACTATTTGTTTTGCCAGATCCATATTTATACCTGTTATAGTAACAATGGGATTGGTTTTGGTAAAAACTACAGCTGTATCAACAACCTTCTCTGAAGCATCCAGAAGATTTTCTAAGACAGATTGTTCACCAATGCCAAATGACGAAGAAGATAAACTTGGGATAGAACCGAAAGAATAAAAAATGGTCCCAAAACTGGTCCTTACAAAAGTAGGGTATTATTAGAAGAAACAACAAAGATAGGTGAAAGAGAAACACTTGAAATTACTAGGAAACTACTAGAAACCGGAGCATGAGGAAGAGGTGTAGAAACTTGTGTTCCAGTGGGAAGATCCTCCTTAGGGGAATGAGGTGGGTCACCAAGTTGTTCATTTTCTGCATCCTCATCCTTGCCTTGTTCAGTTTCTTCTTCTTCATTAGATTTATCAGATACTTTTGTTTGTTGGGCATCCTTAGACATCTAAATATTTTGTTCTTTAGCCTCAACATCTTCAATCTCCATTTGATCAACATTAGTATCTTCAACACCTGATTCAGTGACATTGGAAGTTTCTGCAACTTCCTTCTTCTTCCCTCCCTTGGATACAAACTTAATTTTTTGTTTTTGTATTTTAGAGGAAGAAGGCGTCTCACTCTTATTTTTGGTTCTATTCTCTACCTTCTTGCCCGTCTATTCCTGTGCTTCAGTATTTGATCCTATGAGAAACTCTTTCAATTTAATCCCTTTTCTTTCAACCACACATTTGTGTTGGCCAAGATCGGTTGAAATCTTTTCCTTATGGATGTTTCTTCTTTAACTGACCATTTCACCTCTGGAAGAGGTGAGACTTCAACATTCTCAGTGTTATATTTGGGAGCTAGAACATGCCCATCATCCTCCATTTCGTCTGGAATATCAGCAAGGCCCAGCTCTTAAATCTGACTCAGGTGAAGTCTGCAGTAGTCTAGCAAACTGATCTCATTTTGTGTCCTAAGATCATCCCAGACATCTTCCACCATAGGCACATGAAAGGTTGTTTTGATCTTATCTTGCACTCTTCTGAAGTCAAAATAGTCTCTTTTCTTAAAAGTTCTCATAGTGACCAGCTGTAATTCAGAATCAACTATTTTTGCTTTATTAGCTGACTGAATTGAATACCTTCCAATTTCAACGGGGAACTTTATCCCTAACTTCTTCAAGTCCATTTGTTTATTGTGCACTACAATTAGCTGTCTACATAACTCCATGAGAACAATACGGTCACTGGGATACCATGGAAGAATATAAGGGCAGCTAGGATAATACCCTACCCTGAGATATGTGAAAGTGGGGAATTGTAAGAACAAGTAGCCGAAAGAATTCACGACCTCCCAAGCTTCATCTGAGACCCTTTTCTGAACAAGTTCTTTGTCCCATAAGCACATGAATATTGAAAAGAAGGCATCATTGACCCTTCGGAAATGATGAATTGATCCCTTTAGAGTAATTTGAGGGTAATACTCATACACGAGAACTAGTCTCCTGTCACCAACCTGAGTCAAACCAGGAAAGCTCCTCATGCTAGCAGCAGCATATACAAGATACGAGGTCATATAGAATTTGAAAGTTGTGTTGACCTTCACCAGTTGTTCATGCAATACATTATTGATTTGCTCTCCCCAGAATATTCTGTGTACCTCGAAGGATCACCTTGATGTAAGTGTACATCCATTCTTGAAACTTGGAGGAAGAGGGGAGTCCTCTGATGCTACTCAAAAGAGTGATCAAATCACAAACTTCCTCTACAAAGTCACTCCTAGGAAGATCCTTTGGCCATCTAGTCAAATTACTTCTAGGGATTTTCAACGATTTGTTGTTTATGTACCTTCTTGCAGCTTCTACATCTATGTCATAATCCTTTTGCCCCTAAGCAAAGTCAATCTGTCCAATGTTTACAATAGGTGGACACATGGAGATTTTGTCAAGGAATTATGCATCTAACCTCATGATCACATTCCCTTGGGAATCTGTCACAACCCTAGTGTCCCTGTTGTAATGGCTAGCCACCTGAAGAATGAACTCAAGATTATGTGCAAAAACTAGAAATGAAGCAACCAAGTGAATATTGCTATCAATGATCTTTTGCATATGTCTAGAAGGATTCGTCTATTTTGTTCTGTCCACAAATTCTGCCATGTCTACATGTCCAATTTTTGTATCTCTGATTTCATCAATATTTGACTGCACCGAAGTCACTGGGAAGACACCTTGGTAGTTGTACTTCATGATTTTGGCTTTGGACAGAGATGGCTCTGACATTTGCTCTGGAGAGAACTCTGGGAGATATATCTACCACGAACACTTGTTGAGCACTGCAAAAGGCCATGATCTCGCAGTTAGGGGAAAAATGGATAAATTGGGATAACCGCAATTTGATGACCATGGATAGGAAAGCATGCATTGAAGGGCTTGAGTGAGCACAAATTGAGGTAAAGGGTGAAAGCAGGTTAACAGGCCTTGAAAGGTGAATTTTCCCAGTGTTAGAAAAAAAAATAGGAAAATGTGCACGAGCGGTCAAAATGACCGCTCCTGCATGAGGAATTACTTGCATATGTAGAGTCGGTCATTTTGACCGCTCTTACATGTGTTTGAAAAGAGTTTCTCATTCTTGTGCAAAGTCATCAGAAAATACAGACCTTGCATGTGTTTTCTAGAAAAATGTAAGTTTTACATGTAGGGGCGGTCAAAATGACTGCCCTTACATCAGGGTAATTTTGCAAGTCTATAGGCATGTGTAGGATCGGCTAAATGGACCACTGGTGCAGGTTAAACAAAGGGTTTTGATGTATCATCAAAAGTTTTGACCGCTACTACATCCGTTTTGTTTTCCTTTACAAACTATGTAAAAATATATATCTCACTGCCTTAGCATGTTGAAAGATTTACATAAGGGTTATGTAAGGGTAGCAGTTTTGACCGCCCTTACATGTGTTTAGGAAAAATCCTGAAGGATGGAGGACGGGGAAAAAGATCAATGTTATAGGCCATGAAGTTGAAAAATAGGTAACGGTTGATGCAAGAGCGGTTAGAAACACCGCCACTACATGTAAAGGTTTACACAACTTTCAATGGTGAAGTAGGGCACGACAAAACTGCCACCAGTCAGACAAAGAAATGGCAAAAATATACAAAGCAAACATAGGGTTTCAAATATCTACATAAATTTTCAAAACAAAAAAGAAACAACGTTTAAATAAACCCTATTAGAAAAAGCAAGAAAACGAAAAGATGACTCACCTCGAAAGGCTGACGTGAAACCCTAACTCATGCACCAACAACGAAATGCACTTGAATCCACCTATGACATGATCAAATGATCTCCAAGAAGGTTTAACAATTTGTTCAAGGTTTCGACAATAGAAGATAACTAATTAAAATGACTAAAACAAGTTTTAAAAGGTTAAAACCCAAAGCCATTAATGCCGACACGAGTGGCATTAATGGCACCATAGTTCCAAGATTTGCTGAGATCCGTTGAGGCGGTGAAAAAGCCTACTCAGACATGTGAAGGTTTGATGTGCTAGAGTGGGCATAACAACCACCCATACATGCGAAGCTTTGGTAAGGGGATGCGTAGGCGGCGGTTTCAACCGCTCTTGCATGTTGAAAGAACTTCACAGAAAATGTAATAGCGGCTAAAAAGGCCGACTTTACACAAAACCACAAAATACATGTAATAGTGGCTAAAAAGGCTGACTTTACACAAAACCACAAAATACATGTAATAGCGGCTAAAAAGGCTGACTTTACATGTAAACACAAAAACTTTACTAACACCTCAAAAAGTCTAATAATTGATATTTTGGCAAGCTTACGACCAAAACAAGCTTCACAATTTTTGAGAAATCATCATAAGGAAATGTCGCAAACTCTTCTAGGATGTCAGATGACTTTGCTCAAGATCAAGAGTACTTGTCTCATTTTGTGAACTTAGAGTGTAGGCTACAAAACAGACAAGTTTCATAGGGGTTGTCTACAAAAATGAGTGTAGCTGATTTTGAGAACAACACACACTTAATAGGACAGCTCTGCTGGTAAGGTGATAATAGTATGAGCTATCTGTTAGTTCACAAATCAATACATGTGGATCTCCAAAATGCCTAAAACTTGGAATATACATGATACAGACATTCATAATCTTATCCCCAAATCCAAACAGTAAACTATTCACCTATGGTAAAATGCGGAGTGACTCTATGTGTTACTGGAACTGTTAATATACTATCAATACAGAGTGAGATACTCTGTCAATTCTAACTTTTATTCCAGAGGGCTTTAGAATCTAAAACTTTGTATTTGAACTCAATGAATGCATACCAACAATATCTTACAACCATAGAGAGAGATGTTGCATGGGGGAGGAATATTGACCAAATTACATGTACTCTATAACTCAAAAATACCAGATTTGACACTTAGCCAAATTTCATCACAAGTTCTTTATCGGATCAAACCCTCTTGCAAGTTTGTCTTCTACTGAGGATCAAGACCATATTGCAGAGTAGAGGATCAAACCCTCTTGCAAAATTATCAATCAAACTAATCTACACAATTATCTCCTTATGTCTAGTTATCACTTTCTAGATTACTATACCTTTATCCTTTGTTGTCACTATCTCTATCCTATGATGTTACTGACTTTAACATTTTTTTCTACTCTCCGGACCACTGTATCTTTGCCCTTTGTTGATAACAATGACATCACTACAATCTTTGTTGCCATCAATGACAACACTACTTACCATCATGCTTATCATTCTCTACACCATTATGCTTATGTTACCAACACATCCGTACTTAAATTGCAATAAAAAATCCCTCTCCACTAGGTAGGATTACGTATCTGTTGAGCTAGTGTGTATCCTTTTATACAAATCCCTTCTGCGGAAGGAAGGATGGTGTATCTCTTGAGCTAGTGCACATCCTTTTATACAAAGTCCTCATTAGGAGGCGGGGTTGGATCTTGAGCTATCCTCCCTTAAGCATGTCTTTGGCGATTGTTGTAGCATAAGATCAACTGTTAGGTGTGTCTACAACATGTTTTAGATGGTGGGACTTAACAATAAGCTCCTTCCATCACTTGTGTTTGTCGTATATAAGACGTATAGTATGTCTATGACATGTTATATGGTGCTTGTGTATTCTGTGTGTCTTCTTTATGTGTCTTCCCCCTTGTGTGGTTTTAAGGGTGTAGTGATGAGCTCCCCTCACACTTAGGTTTTGTTTGGTGTGTCTTCCCCCTTGTGTAGTATCAAGGGTGTAGTGATGAGATCCCCCTACACTTTGGGTTTTGTATTGTGTTTTTTTGGCAGTTTCAAGGGTGTAGCGATGAGCTCCCCTGCCCCTTTAGTTACAATTTTATTTCATATATGGAAATGTTATATCAATGTATTCATCATGTTTTACATGACTGATCTCATGTCTTCATCGTGTTTTGCGTGCTTCCACTATATTCACCGTGTTTTGCGTGCTTTCTACTGTCTTCATTGTGTCTTGTGTATCTTCAATGTGTCTTCTAGTGCTTACTGAGACTGGAGGCTAGAAATAGTTCCTCAATCTTTGTGTATACCTTAGCTTCATGTGCTTGGCGTGTTTGATGTGTTTTTGATCATACTTTAATGCATGTATGGATCATAAGGTCATACATACATTAAATTGGGGGCTAAATGTTATGTCGTAAAATGTCCCCTAGGACTTTTTACCACCTAGTTTAGCTCCTAGGTCCCCTTAATTTAGTCATGCATGTGTAAAACTTATCACGGAACTATTTCCCCTGAAACCCATGTTAAATGGGGCTTAGGGGTCCACTTTAATGCTTAATCAAGACTCAAAATGCACCCTTGGACTTGGGTGCATGTGCCCTAGTCCAGGCCTATTTTGCCGAGACCTAAATTTAAATGTGTTAGTTTATGACCATTAGAAGGTTTCTCTTTGTCATCCTTTTCAATTTGAATTATGAATGTTAGTGGGAATGCATATATAAACATGTTTAAGACTTCATTCTACTCCTAGTTCATTAAGGTGAACTTATGATCATCAAGCAAAGAGCATTCAAGGCATTCATTGTGTTGCAGAGCAGAATTACGTTGTGTTTGTATGTGTTTGTTGCAGATTTGACTCCATCAACTCATTTCCTCATGATTTGAAAACTCTTCATCTCCATGAGGGTTTCACCTCTAAGGTAATATCTATTTGTGTTTCAGTCAATCTATCTTATCATTTGATTTTGCCTCTGTCCACCAAGGACATGCACTCTATCTAAAAATGGTGTTGGAAGGCTTGAATGACATTCCTACACTTGACTAAGGCAAGCTCCTAAACACCACAACCCCCCAACCCCTCTCTTGTGATTGTAAGTTACAGGTGGGGGATCTTGCGAAGTGAAGTTGCAGAGAAGCAAAGCAGAAGATAGAGATTCAGGATCTGAAGAAAAGAGAAGAGAATATTCCCTTCTGGACTAGGGCACCTACCCCATAGTGCTCTATTTTGGTTTTTATGGAAAATTTGAAGTAGGTTGTAATTTGACATAGATCACTATTCCAAATCCATAGAAAAGTTACTCTATTAGACTCGGGCACCCACCCCCTTGTCCCTGCAGTTTTCACCTTCAAAAATCTGAATCCTGGTATGTTTCTAATATGTATTTAGTGCCTTTCTATGCAATCATTTTTTGTATTTCATTCGTCTATATTTGGATTCATATAATTAGTGTTTAAGGCTTAATCAAATTAGGGTTTAACAAATTCATCAATACATTCTATCTTTCCTTATCATTTCATAGTGACAACAAACCTGTAGTTGAGTCCTCTTGCAGCAGTAGTGACTTAACTCAGTTTATGTCCTTGAATGTGTATGTGAAAGGATGGTTTGATTGAATCTATCTCAACAACACTAACATCTTTTCCACCTTTTCATATATAATAAATAGATAAAAGGACCCACAATTTGATCCTCACACTTGGTGGGGGAAAAGCCTCTCACTCTCTCTCATCCCCTATAAGATGGGAACATGTTGAGAACATTATCTACTGAAACTAGCCTAGAAACAGATGGTCATTTCTCATTGCCACCAACACTCTAAGAAAGTGACGCATAGAACATGTCAACACTAATCTGATCATAAGGGTTGTGTGATTGAACAATGTCGATCAGACATGTGATCTCTTTTTAGATCATAACCAACTTGTCTCTATTTGACAAGTTTGGTGTGTTATGTATTGTTCAATCAAGTTCACTCAAAGTATTTTCAAACCTCTCAATAGTCTCAGCATATAAAGTAGAACTACCACTAGTGTCACCTGGATGATCAGACTGATGTGAAGTTTGATCATCCATGTGTTGAAATATATGCAACACATGATAATTAAAATGTAATTTAATTTATAAATTTTAATAATTAATTATAAATTGAAACTAAAATAAATTTAAACACTTCTAAATCATAGACAATGTGTAAACTAAAATCTATCTACTCCAAACTTGAGGTTGAGGAACATGTTTGGCAAAAAAGTAAATTGGAATGAAAGACAATGTATAACATGTAATTTTTAACGGTCCAAATAATTACACATGATCAATTGATGCATAAATTAAATATAGGGGAGACATTTACATGACCATTATCCTATCATATCCTAGATCGATTATCTTATCTTAGATCAAACTTTACAAAGTTATTATACTATGTAAAAAGGAAACCTGACCTAAGGCCAGACAATGCCTCGGGGGCTCATCTGTGATGGCCTTGTGTCATGCCCACATTTTCCATGTGGTCACAACACACATCACACGTGTCATAGCCACATCTGTCATGTGGTTATGACACGAACTATCAAAAATTTTCTCACGCTTCCCTAGAAACCCCCTCGCATGCATAAGCATGCTCGGTGGTATACGCTCAAGGTGAAAATACTACAGTTGTCGGTGGGGCGCAAGTACAATTGCGTGCAACCAGACGCAAGTAGACCAACAAGGGGGTCTCTACGATGCCGTTAATGACACTACAAAGTTTATAATCTCTGGGTTCCTAAACCTAAATCACAACAGAATTCTGGCAGCATAATGCCTTACGGCGTAAGTGGGAATTACTCAACACTATATTACGCACGTGGTTCTCTGATAGATTAACAACTTCCCACGACGCCTTGTTCCAACTAAACCGACTCGTGATCTCCCTATTTAATCATTTTTCAACAAGGCACGGTTGTCTGTCTCCTCTCTTGTTTCCTGAAATATACTCCTCCTTCGACTTAGCATTCTCAACAAGGCGGTTCGTTTGCTCTCTCTTCCCTTTTCTCTGGGTCTTAATTTTGATTGTATTTTTATCGCGCTTACCTTAACTATTTCTCTAATAATCTAGTTTGTTTATATTTTGGTCTCTCTATCTTTCATTTTCTATGCTTTCTTTATGTTTATCCGGACCTTTCTTCATATTTTACATCAATCAGGGTTATCACTGTATCTATTCTTGACATTAATCCTAACTCCCGGATGGTCCAGGTCATAAGACTGGTTTACTACTTCGCTGGACTTGGTCTCCTAGTTTTCTCCGTTCTAGGTTTCTCCTTCACGTTTGTATTAATTAAACTTGTTCCTAAGCAACTTTTGCGGAGGGGTACATGAACTTAGTTCTCTTATCCCATGAGGGAAATGTCGCGCATTTTCTCCTCTGTGTTTTCCAATTTTAGTTTTTCTTCTTTTCACTCTCTTACAGGTTTACTTATCTGGACGTTTACTACAGTTGAGATTAAAATGGCCTCACATGGAATGTCTGTGATGGCTTCTTAAGTTTATTTCCAGTGATCTTTTAAGCAAGGTGACGTGTAATTTTCCTCTTCATTTTCCTGGTTATTGAATCGCGTTGATAGTGGAAACTTCCGAGAAACTCTTTCCGGAGTATTATAATATATTTCGTTATGCTTTCTCCTTTAATTATAATTTTATTTTCTCTTATTATAATTACTGTTGTTATTATTACTAATAATTAATATTAATACTCTTATTGTAAATCATATACCATTGTCAATATATGTAGGAGGCTCTCCTCTTTATAAAACCCTGATCATGGAAACATAAATTCTTTGGTTGTTTTGTTCAACACTTAATAAAACCTAACTATGAATATATATTTTTTTTGTTTTATTTTTGTGTATTAATGTGTCAAATTTTGTCAAGATTTTAAACGAGGGCCCAATAAAATGGCCCATAAAACTACTCCCATATATATATATATATATATATATATATATATATATATATATATATATATATATATATATATATATATATATATATATATATATATATATATATATATATATATATATATATATATATATATATATATATATATATATATATATATATATATATATATATATATATATATATATATATTAATGTATATGTAGTTTACGAAAATGTTCTTTTAAATTTGTTTAACAAACTCCACGTAATCCCTTACTTTATATATATATATATATATATATATATATATGAAATAATTCATTATATAATGCTATATAAATAGACATATATAGTATCTATATATATGTCTATATATATATAAAACTATAATTTATTTCATTTCACAACAGCTAGTGGTATAACCACTAAATGTTTCAAACTTTTCATTTATATAGGCCAACTTATATGTTAGGGCTAAAAAGCCCTAACATTTCTTTTTTTTTTTGTTTTTGCTGTGAATGATATTGAGCAGCTAGTAGAGGAGATGGGGCGGTGGTGGACGAACACAGGGGAGACAGAGGTCGGCCGCGCAGAGGGACGGAGGGGAGGTTGGCCGAAGGAAGCAATGGAGGGCGGCGAAGGAGAGGGCGCAGGGGACTGCACGGGTGGAGGCAGCGTCAAGAGGGGCTCCGCGGGGGTCTCAATGGTAAGGGGATGTGGGGAGGGGCGGAGCCCCACCCACATCCCACGATGTGGGGTGTGGGTGGGGCTCCGCCCCTCCCCACACCTCAAAAAGGACTGCGGTGGGGTTTCAAACCCCACCGCCAACATTGTATTTTTTTATTTTATTTTTATTTTAAACTGTATTTTACACAGCGAACTTCCATCTTCTTATTTCGATTGGCATGAGTTTAATTTGCATCATTAATATATAACGAATATTTTATATATTTATTAGTTTCATAATATCACTTAATTTTCTCAAATTCAACCTGTTATAATGATAATTAAATAACAATTATATATATATATATAGTTATATATATATATACATATATATATATATATATATATATATATTCCAGTTTCATAATATCACTTACTTTTCTCAAATTAAACAATTTATCCAGTTTCACATATTCTGATAAAATGATCATATAAGAAATTCAATAAAGAATATATATATATATATATTTATATATATATATATATATATACTTAAGAAATGAAGTTTTAACAGTTTATTCCTGCGATTAATAAATGTCCATTTCAACTCTTGGACAACAGAAGTAAATACATAATAGCAAAATAACTGAAACCATTATTTAAGGAAAAAGAAACTTAATCATTGAAAACTATATTTTCATCTAAATAAGCAGATTTATCCTTGATTTTCATATACAAGATCAGATCAACTAAGGAACCCTTCTTTTCAAAATCACATTAAACACAATAAAATTGCTATTTAGAATAAGTCTACAAAGCAACTTAACTTGTAAATGTAAGGCATTTGTTTACAACATTCATAATACAGAAAAGTTAACTCTTCCACTACATATAGCAAGAGATAATTTTAAACCATGGATACATACAACTAACATTCCACATCTTCTACACACTCTAAGGGAGGTATGAACTTCCTTCTCCCAAACAACATACAAAAGATAGCTTGTAACAGCCAACTAAAAGTCCATCAATAACAAGATCAGGGAGGTGATTTCCTTCACTCCCTGGGTGTTAATAGTTACAACAATATCAAGAGAGGTGCTCTCTCTTCAACTCTTATGAACTGAACATGATCTAATTCTCATGACAAAGAAGAATAAACTGTTTCTTCATAAATATAACTTCTCCAACTCCAACCATAAGCTCCAAGAGGAAACCTGCGTATCAAAGACAAACAAAGAAGAAAACACCACTCATCTAGCTCTCCTTCCTTCCGTAGACCCGCAAGAGGGTCACCCCCGAGCTAGGGAGACCATGCTCACACCTGGGTAACTCAAGCACTCCACTTCACAACAGGGACAACAACAAACCCAAAGCACACAAACACCCGTGGGTAAATTTCACAACACGGAAACTCAACTACAGTGAGTTTCATAAGGGGCAGGAGAGCGGACACACTCAACTCCAGAGTGTCACCCTTATAGATAACTTAACCAACACAATTCTTCTTGGCCTCAAACCAAGTTTGATCACAAATTTTCAAGAAACTCTGTATTTGACTCTCAAGTCAAAGATACAGTCGCAAATACAAGCCCTCAAGGCTTTCAACATCCCAAAAGAAGGAAACAGGTATGCACCGGAGGAGGATCTCTCCTCCCCTACCCCAAACTTGATGAGCATTTCTCCCAAGTGGGAGAAGCTCTGTCAAACAACCCGACAACAAACCCCACAGAAAACAATTCTAAAACACAAACAAATAAGCATTTTTCACACACTTTGCATACACATTCAGATATACGAAAATAAGGTAAAAATCAACCCAACCTTACAAAGCCCTCCTGGAATGAAACTGTTGCAGAGCTCCACTGAGATCTCTTCCAACCTTAGCCACCAACTCCCTCCTCCTTTCCTCTCCTCCAAGCTAACTTTCTTATTTTTGGCAATAAGAATGAAATTCTTCCCCAAAATTCAACTAACTCCTTCCCATCCCAAAATTGGAAACAAATAACCCAAATTCTTTTCAGTTTAGAGGAATGGGGAGGTGACACTTGTCACCTCCTCACCCTCCCCCAAAACCACTATTCTGTCCTGGTGGCTTATGTCACTCACCCATCCCTAGAGTACTCCTTATCCCTCTCCTCATGTCATTTCTCTTACGCATGGGAGAAATAAAAGGAGTTAAAGAAGAAAAAGACAGGTGACCCATGCCTCTTCTTCCCTTCTTCACATGGGTGACCCCACAACACATGGGGGAATCTCACTAATGGAGAGGGTGACTTCAAGTCAATCCTTCAATAATGGATGGGCTTGTAGTCATTTCTTACCTTGGGGATTGTAGAGGGATGGGTTGGGTGTTGGTACAACCCATCATGTCCCCTCCATACCTCCAATTTTCGCCACTTAACTTCAGGGGGAAGTTAAGATGACTAGATGGAGGTTACTCAAGGGTTACCCATGCCAAATGGGCCCCTGGACCCATGGGGTATAACCCAGGGTCAACTTTAACCCATCCAGGACACCCATGGTCAAGGTAAAGCACATGAAAAGGCCTCAAAGATTTAAATAAAATAAATAAATTCAAATTAAATCCCCCTTTTTTTTTCACACACAAATCATAAAATATTGTTACAAGAGGGTAACCAAACTCACTCGACCATACGAAAGACCACATTACAACATCACATCAAACATAGAAAGATCTTGGTTCCTCGTGGAACCAGATCGGCTTAACAGGGATTAACAATAACAAGGTGCGGAATGATCTCTGAAATCTGTGGTTCGATTAGTAAATCCTGCACACTAAACTACAAGATCAGTATCCACATATAATCATCATAGCCGAAGCAACTTAAAAACATGCATTAACATGACATAGTTCTAATTAACATAAATGAAATCATATTACAATTTTCCATCATCACCTAATTAACTTTTCTGAAATGTAAACTTATCCAAACATCACCCAATTAGTTTTTCGGAAATCATAATAAAGTTTAATAGTTTGACAATTCTGGGAACTGCTATCCCACAAATATAAAAAGTAACCATAATAGTAATGTAAATAGTCATAACAACAGAAGTAAAAAGTGCGGTCCTCACACCTTGCCTATGTATTCACAATGCAGAGGCTTCATAGTTCGGTCACAAGAACTTTCAAGGGAAACAATAATTCTAGTCTTATCCAGTACAGATTAGAATATAGGAAGACCTCTTCTTGCATGCTCATAGTTGATCCTTTAATTACTATTGAACATATATAGATGCTCTTCTCCTTAGGGGGGCTCGATTTTCTATTCTTGCCTTGAAGGCATCTTCTCTTATGTTTGCATGATTAGCTTCTCACTAGGGGCATCTCATCATTATCCCACATTACCTCAATTACATGATCATTATCCTATCATATCCTAGATCGATTATCTTATCTTAAATCAAACTTTACAAAGTTATTTTACTATGTAAAAAGGAAACCTGACCTAAGGGCTAGACCTAATGCCTTGGGGGATCATTCATGATGGCCTTGCCTATGTATGCACAACACAGAGGCTTCATAGTTTGGTCACAAGAAATTTCAAGGGAAAAAATAGTTCTAGTCTTATCTAGTAGATTAGAATATAGGAAGACCTCTTCTTGCATGTTCATAGTTGATCCTTTAATTACTATTTCATATATAGATGCTCTTCTCCTTGGGGGGGGTCAATTATCTATTCTTCCCTTGAATACATCTTCTCTTATATTCACATCATTAGCTTCTCACTAGGGGCATCTCATCATTATCCCACATTACCTCAATTATATTCAAGCATTATCCTATCATATCCTAGATCAATTATCTTATCTTAGATCAAACTTTACAAAATTGTTTTACTACATAGAAAGGAAACCTGACCTAAGGGCTAGACCTAATGCCTTGGGGGCTCATCCATGATGGCCTTGCCTACATACACGTAGCATAGAGGCTTCAATATAGTTCAGTCACAAGAACTTTCAAGGGAAACAATAGTTCTAGACTTAACTAATGAGCTCACATATGAAGTTGGACATTGTTCGAAAACTTGATAATGGTAAAGCATTTTTAGTGTTGAGCTATGTCACAGTTACCTACAAATCAATTTGATATGTAGACAACAACATAGCTCAACCGAAAATGCCTTTGGGTAACCAAGTCTCCCCAATGCTACCACCTCCTAGTAGAGCTTAGGTTTCTTCATGTTCAACTTTAGGTATTCAAATGGTTTGTTCACTAGTAGAGATCAAGTTTGTGCAGTCATTTTTATGCATTTACATATTTCATTGGATTAAACCAAATTTAAAACTATATAGGCTAACTTATTATTTTTCCATCATATTTTTGGTGAGCCTGATTGTACGCCACACAACCTAGTTTGCATACATGTAAATTAATTTATATTTATAAAACATAGGGTTTTCTAAAAATCCAATATAATTAAATTGACTTTATTAATTATTTAGATGTGTCTATGGTTTATTCTTCATTTGATTATATTTTTTATTTATAGTTTAAGTTAGTATATGTTAGCTTACCCTCCCAACCTATTTTACCCTACATTCATTACACCTATCAGGGTTTGTTCCTTGGTTAAGATACATTCATTTGTTCCAAATTTTGACATAATAGTATGATCCTTCACATCTTATTACACATCCATACTGAAATAATTTCCATATTTTGGAATATTGTAATCAAAGTTTAAATTGCTAGGATGAAAGTATTGATTAAAATTTATAGATAGTTTCCCACTATGATTTAAACTGATTTTGTAACTTGTTATTGATTTGTGACTATGATTTGGTGAACTTTGATTTTGCTTACAATTTCTCACACAACTAAAATTTTAACCTCAACTTTCTAAGGTCATAGTTTTTAACCTTAGAATTCTAGGAGCATTTCATGGATACAAAGCATTTTCATCATTATCCCACATTACCTCAATTACATGAGCATTATCGTATCATATCCTATCTTATCAAGTATCTTAGATCAAACTTTACAAAGGTATCATTTACTATGTAGAAAGGAAACCTGACCTAAGGGCTAGACCTAATGCCTTAGGGGCTCATTCATGATGGCCTTGCCTACATACATGCAGCATAGAGACTTTGTAGTTTGGTCACAAGAACTTTCAACTGAAAAGTTGACTTAAATAGAATAATTCATAAGGGAATTAGTTACACTAATCCATATTTCATTGTGTAAAAGTGGAAACAATAACTTGTCTCAAGAAGGAAAATATAACTTGACTCTGGATAATCAAGTCAATTTGCATGACACGAATAGTATATGAGGACGAAGCCACTATAGACTTAACAAATGCTCGTATGAAGTTTGACATTGTTTGAAAACTTGATAATGGTAAAGCATTTTTGGTGTTAAGCTATGTTGTAATTATCTAGACAAAATAATTTGATACACGTAGACAACAATATAGCTTAACCCAAAATGCCTTTGGGTAACCAAGTCTCCCCAATGCTACCACCTAATAGTAGAGCTTAGGTTTCTTCATGTTCAACTTTAGGTATCTGAATGGTTTGTACATGTAGCCATGTTGTCTAGTGGCTTGCATATAATATATCCTTCAAAAGTCTTGTAATTTTAGGGCTTATAATTTGAGATAGATTATATACATACCATTAGCATGTTTACACTTCAATTGGTGCACTAAAAGGAATGCATCATCTACTTGATAATTCTAGGAGTATTTTCATGGCTAAAGAGTGTTTCCATTGATCATTTGTCTAGTCATTAAATCAACATGTAATTGTACAGGTAACTATTTCACCTAAGGGATTCACTTTCATTCTTAAGTACAAACTTGAAAATAAAATTTAAAACTAGTTTAAATTTGTGAGAGTAAATAGATATTAAAACATAGTGAATGAAAAAGTAGAAATCAAAAAGTAGTAAAAGTTAAGTTCACTAGTAGAGATCAAAATTTAAAATTAGTTTAAATTTCATGTTCAACTTTAGGTATTCAAATGGTTTGTTCATGTAGCCATGTTCTCTCGTGGCTTGCATATAATGTATCCTTCAAAAGTCTTGTAATTTTAGGGCTTATAATTTGAGATAGATTATATACATACCATTGCCATGTTTACACTTCAATTGGTGCACTAAAAGGAATGCATCATCTACTTGAGAATTCTAGGAGCATTTTCAAGGCTAAAGAGTATATCCATTGATCATTTCTCTAGTCATTAAATCAACATGTAATTGTACACGTAACTATTTCACCTAAGGGATTCACTTTCATTGTTAAGTACAAACTTGAAAATAAAATTTAAAACTAGTTTAAATATGTGAGAGTAAATAGATATTAAAACAGAGTGAATGAAAAAGTAGAATTCAAAAAGTAGTAAAAGTTAAGTTCACTAGTAGAGAACAAAATTTAAAACTAGTTTAAATTTCATGTTCAACTTTAGGTATTCGAATGGTTTGTTCATGTAGCCATATTGTCTAGTGGCTTGCATATAATGTATCCTTCAAATTTCTTGTAATTTTAGGGCTTATAATTTGAGATAGATTATATACATACCATTGGCATATTTACACTTCAATTGGTGCACTAAAAGGAATGCATCATCCACTTGAGAATTCTAGGAGCATTTTCATGGATAAAGAGTGTTTCCATTGATCATTTGGCTAAAGAGTGTGTATATGATGTATATATATTGGAGGATATACATATATTTATTGTGTCTATTGTACGTGCTCAATAACATACAACATATATGTGTGTGTATGATGTATATGTTGTATATGCACTGTATATGCTGTAATTTCTATGCATATACACTATATATGCATTGTATATGTTGTAATTTATATGTATGCATTGTAGATGATGTAATTTCTATGTATATGTTGTATATGCACTATATATGTGTATATGCACTATATATGTTGTATATGCACTATATATGTTGTATATGCACTGTATATGTTGTATATGTATTATATGTGTATATACATTATATATGCTATATATGTACTGTATATGTTGTATATGCACTGTATATACATAGAAATTATAACATATATAGTGCATACATAGAAATTATAGCATATACAACATATGCATAGAAATTACAGCATATACAGTGCATACATAGAAATTATAGCATATACAACATATACATAGAAATTACAGCATATACAGTGCAGACATAGAAATTATAGCATATACAGCATATACAAAGCATGTACATAGCATACATAGAAATTACAGTGCATACATAGCATGTACATATAGAAATTACAACTTGCATACACATGGAAATTACAGCATATACAACATATACATAGAAATTAAACATGTACTACATATACAACATATACAATGCATATATAGTGCATATGCATAGAAATTGTAGAATATATAGTTCATATACAGTGCATATATAGCATATATTACATATACAACATATATATATGTTGTATATGTTGTATATGTTGTATGTTATCGAGCACATACAGTAAGACACAATAAATATATGTATATCCTCTAATATATATACAACATATACAACATATATATATATATGATGTATATGTTGTATGTTATCGAGCACATACAATGAACACAATAAATATATGTATATCCTCCAATATTTATAGCATATATATATATATATACGTGTGTATATGATGTATATATACACAATATATGCAATGCATATATAGCATATACAACATATATATATATATATATATATATATATATATATATATATATATATATATATATATATATATATATATGTTGTATATGTTGTATGTTATGAGCACATATAGTAAACACAATAAATATATGTATATCCTCCAATATATACAGCACACACATATATATATACACAGTGCATATACAACATACACACAAATATATATATAAACTTTCAATTGCATGTAAATGGGACTCGTGTACAGGGAACTGCCTAGTATGCTTAAAGGTGGCGAACTATGGAAGGTGGTGGATGGCAATAAATTTGCTCGAATGAAACCCTAACCCTCTGTTATCCCCACCCAGTAGGTCGCTATCGACCAAAAACCTACCACTAAATATGCCATGATTTCTATTGTTTTTTGTTTTTAATTTATCAGTTTTGGGCAAAACTAAGTCGAGATAGAAAGAATCACCTAAAAAGTACAAGCCACATATGTAGCACATAAGCGTGACATTATTTCAAGTGAAACAAACTCACCTGAATTTGACTCGATTGAAATGGCTCGAATTGTACTATGTTGTTGGCCAAAAGTGTGACATAGGTTTGTGCTTTTACCCACTTGCATCACGGAGACCCCTTACAGTGAAAAGGAGGTATATACAAAATAGAGTACACAACCCCACCCGCATCAAGAAGATGCCTTACGATGAAAAGGAGGCATATGCAAACACGCTTTATCAATATCTAAAATAATCAAGAAGTTACCTTGATAAATGCCCCCACCTTAAAGTGGTTGATCATGCTTGCCGATATCAAGCACATTTAAGGTAAAGTGAAAACATGCAAGGGAACAAGAGCTTTTGCAAAGCCCATGCCCCAAAAGGTGACATGTTCTTACAATCACCAAATGTTCCACAAACACACCATTATCATTTTCTGACATAATCAACAACATATAAGCTTTGGTTAGATAATCTATTCTAAGATAACAACCAAATCAATTCACAAAAATCATTTATCATATTGCATAATAGACCAAGGCTACACTTACACGTTCAGAACCGAGTATAGCCATGAGGTTATACTTCAAGTATCTCAAAACTGAGTGTAGCTACAAGGTAAGATACAAAACAATCGAAAGTGCATAGAAGCAGACTTAGAGTATTGCAAAGGTTTGTTACAACAAATTTCACAATACAAATCACAATACTAAGTGATTCTACTAGTCAAGCGTCGGTAATATATCAACCCCATCTTCATATATGGACTAGATCCATTTTTGTTTTCTTATTGTAGGGATGCACAGTCCTTATCAGTATTTATTTTTTTCGTCATCTGCCAACTAGTAGAGCCATTGAAGAATTGAAACACTAAAAATGAGAGAGGAGACAAAAATGACTTAGGGTCACAATGTGGGAAGATGCCCCCAAGACATCCTCCACAATGTTATGCCCCAAGGCACCACACACAACAATTACAATAATATAGAGGAGAATAGAAGAATGGAGACACAAATAGAAGAAGTGTCACAACAGAGGCGGTCTCCTTGTATCCTTGACCTTACAAGAGTATCAAGGGTCATCCAATGAGACCTAAAAAACATTTAACACAACACAAGGGAACACAACACAACACATAAGAGAAGGCCACCCGTGAGAGCAACTCAAAGAGGTGCTACATCAAAGGTGGCTCAAGGGGTGAGAAATACGTACCTATGATAAGATGCAACCACACTAGTGATCATCTTTGAGAAAATCATCTTCCTCCCAATCTTGAATGTGAGAGTAAATAGGTACATAAGGTACTATGACCCAATTTGTAGCTTCTTTTAATTCTTCATCCTTTAGCTCTTCTTTTGATTCAATCGTTGTTGGTGGGATGTTTTCTTGTTGAGGTGATACTTGTTGAGCTAAATCTTGTTGTTTTCTTCTTCTTTCTCTCGCATTCCAATTCCTTCTTGTCTTGTTAGTGATATTTGCAAAAGTAGTCTCATGAGTTCCCACATTCTCTAACATTTCAAGAGAGGAATCCAGCACAAAGTTGATCTTTTGTGATGAAATTCTTTGCTCTTTAAGGTTGTCTCTTGATCCTTGTAAGGATAGCGGAGGAGGAACCTCAGCTTTTACTCTCTATTTGTTCGGTAGGAAGAATTGTAGCTAGTTTGTGTACAAAAGATCAAACCCTCTTCCACAATAAAATTCAAGGACAAAACTAAGCCAAGTCACTACTAAATGAAAGAGGACCCAACTAATGATTTGTACTCTTGCTTGCTATGGAAAGATAAGATTTAACCAAGCCTTTTTATCAAACCCTAGGTCAAGTATGCATAAAACCCTAGTTATGAGATAATCAACTTACATAACAGATAGAAAACAACTGAAACCTAGAAATCAAATGTACGAAGATGATTAGAGAGATATCAAAACCTTTGCTCTAGAAGTTAGAAAGTCAGAGGACTACGAGGCAGGTGCCCAAGTCTAGAAAGTCTAAATCTTCAGAAACTCAGAATTGGAGAAATGTCCCAGAGAGCGTCCTGATGTCGAATCCAGTGCCTATTTGAGCAGGAGGACTTTGGGGTGAGTGCCCAAGTCTTCCACAGAGGAATTTCCACAAAATTCTTTTGGATCCTGAAATCTTTTCCCTTACACAACCTTCTTGTACTTCTTTAGACTTCGTACTTGTAACCTACACACAAGAAGAAAAGGGGTTTGGGGGTTTTGGTGTTTAGGGATTTGCCTCAGTCAAATCCCAGGATAACATTCAAGCTTCCCAACACCATTGTTAGAGAGAGTGTGTGCCCTAGCAGAGTAGAGGCTAAAGATAAAAACAATGATGATAGAATGATTCAAATAACAATGATATCACCCTGGAGATGAAGCCCTTAGGAGAATGAAGATCCTTCAACTCATAAGGAGATGGATGATGATTCCAAATCTATAACAATAACATAATGAATGCTTTGAATTCTCTTTGCTCCAAGATCATAAGTTTGCCATATCCATCTTATCTCAAAATGAATTCAAAAACACACATATATATGCTTTCCCATTAACATTCATGAACATAAATGAAAGAGCTGACAAGGAGAGACCCATTTAGAGGTCCTATGCCGACATGCTTTGAAATTGGCTCCAACCAACAAGGAGGACTTGGGCCCAGGAACTCAAGTCCCTAGGTGCCTTTTTGGTCTGGGGTAAGGCATAAAATGGGCCCCTAGTTCCCAATTGACATGGGTTTCAGGGGATTTTACATCGGGATGAATATTTATGATGTATAATGTAATCACGGGGACCTAGGAGCTAAACTAGGAGGTAAAAAGGCATGTGTCCACTTTTTACTCCATAACATTCTCTTCAAATGTAATATGTGATATCATGAAATGATTAATTGTTGTAATATGGATCAGATGTTAAAGGGTAAAGGAGATGAAATGGGATACTTCTCATTGTCACCACTTTCTCTTGCTTCAAGTGATTACATGTAGGCTGTTCCATTTGTGTACCTTGTGCATTTTGGTTATCTCCCAATTCATAAAGGGATAGTGGAGGAGGAACCTCAATGTAGATACCTTTTCCTTATGGGCAAGGTAGATCTTCATTTATTTTCTTATCTGCTTCTATCATACCAACTATTTCATCATAGTCAAGTAGTCATCTTCAACCTCTATTATATTTTGTTCCACCATGTTGTTGTCGCTATTTTAAGGAAAAGGATCAATGAAGATTTGTAGATTTTGATTCAAAGGGGCGACCGACTTATTTCCATTGTCATTCAAACCAGTAACCTGTATCACGCTAGAATCGACGAGGTCTTGAATTTCATGTTTAAGATGCATATATCTTTCAATATCATGTCTCAGTGAGTGGTGATAGTAACAATAAGCATTAGCATCAAATGAAGGTCCTTGTATATTTCTACTATCGAATGGATGAGCAGGAGGAAGCTTCAAGAGATTTTTATTCACTGTCTGAATCATTATCAAATGGAGAGAATCTAATAATGGAGTGAATTGTCTATGTTGTTTGAATTGAAATGGTGTCCAAGTAGGCTTTGTAATAGCAAACACTTGTGATTGAAAATTGTTCAAATGTTGCCCATTGATCTTAATGAAATTCTTGTTGGTCTTATTAATGAATTTTGAGATGTTCTAGTTGCGGATTGACCAACAGGAGCTAATGAGGTATGATTCTCATACTGACTAGCCAAAAGTCGATAATCTCAAAGAGCTGTGCATATATCTCCCAGGATTTCCACCATAATCATGTCTCATCACTCACCCCTTTAGCATTTATGACTGAATTATTCATTTGTTGTTTGTAGGTTGATTTGATTATTTATTTGACATATCTTTCTTTGTAGGTTGTGATTCCTAACTTTTGTGATCTTGTAGGATTGAAGATTGGGGGATTCTTCCTCTCACTTGGAAACATTTGACTTCCTCTATAGTATCCTTTGGGTATCCTTTTTTTATTACTGTATTTACTTTCCTTTAGTTGCATACACACGTAGTGTCATATGGCCACTAAAGTCAGGGTTAAATGTTATGTCATAAATTGTGCTCCTACTTAGGTTAGCACAATTTCACTAAGTTTATCTCCTACCTTTTAGTGTCCCTCAACCCCTTTCTTTATTGGACCTATCTAAACCCTGTTTGAAGTTTACCATATCGAGGAAATGTCACATTTTTGAGTAACTGACGACAAAACCCAAAAAGAGATGATGGATTATAGACATTTAGGGCACCCTTAAGCTTGATTTGAAGTGAAATTTGGGGGCTGGACTTGGGTGCCCGAGCCCTAGTCCCTCCCTAAATCTCAGAATTCCAAACTTCATTTTGGTGTCGGCATTGGTCGTGTGTTTTGAGATTCTGAATTTAAATTTTCATTTTTGCTTGATGTCAGCATTTTATTTTGATTCATTTAATTTCTAAGGTTAGGTATTTAAAGAGAATTCAAAATCATTTTATCACACACAAATCACATGCAAGATTACTACACTAAAATTCTACTACAACTGCTATTGAAGATCTGCAAATTGTTGAAGCTCATTGAAGAATTGGATCTTTGCTATCATGGAGATATGTTGTGAAGATTAGGAATCAAGATCTTGAGTCTATTTTGCTCTTCCTAGGGTTTGTGAAGCCTTTTGTACGATCAGGAGAAGGGTTGTGTTGGCAAGAGACACTGCTCTGATGAAGGATTGCATGTTGTCATTGATGGCAACAATGCAAAGGGATTCTACTGGCATGACAAAGAGACATTACTCCGAAAGACCAACTTATTTTGGCAACAATACACAAAAGTATTCTGGTCTGGATGGCTAAAATGACTAAGTGTGTACAGTATTATATAGAGTAAGTGATAGAGATTGGGTCAATATACCTCCGCAGTAGAAGATCATTACATGCGGTTTAGGTATGTTGTTCATAGCTATTTTATAATGATATGTTCTCATGCTCAAGACCTGACTTCCTCTGGAAGTACGCTATGAAATGTCTAAGTCTAGGTGAACACAGTTAAGTTAGGAACAGTGCAAAGTGCATGGGTATTTTGGTCTACATTTCTCCGCAAGTGATTGTATTGGTATGTAGTTTTGAGGTAGTATGGATAGGTGTCAGAAGAATCCAATTGAGGAGTTACAGAGTCTAAAGTGATCTAGAAGATCGCCTACAAAATTCCATGTTCTAGCAATTGGTTTGCTAGTATTTCACCAAGGCAGAGGAGATAGTTCTGAGTTCCACATTTCACCATAGAAGGGCATCATGATCTACGGTTGATAAGATATGATCTGTGAAGCATTAGGAATGATTGATGTGGTTCTTAGAGTCCCATGTGAATTTTAGTGGAAGTGTTGGGCCAACAGAGTCAATGTAAGTTGATAAAGTGTTGTGCTTGATAGGTTGACTCAGTTTTGAGATTGAATTCAAAGTTGCAGATATTTATATGGGTTAGATTTTGGTGTTGAGTGATTATATTGTATTGTGATGTGAATTGTGTGTGCGATTCAAAAGTAGAGTTGTGATTAGAAGAAGATAGTAAGGGCAGAAGAGCAGAGTTTATGTAGAGCAAAGCAGATAGTATGAAGTCTTTTGAATCTATAAACTGAACTAATTGGTATTGCACCTTAGCATTTTGTAGAATTCATCTCCTGGTAGTGAGCCAATCCTTCTTCTATATTCTTTTCTCTTGGCAATGAACCTTTGTCCAATGAGCACTTCTTCATAGGGCAATAAGCCCTAAGGCAGTGAGGCTTCTTGTAATTTGGTACTGTGTTATCATAATATATTGTGAGCTAACACTCACTGTGGTTTTTCCCTTTTTGGGTTTTCCACGTAAAAATCTTGGTGTCTATGTGTTATGTCTTTATAGTTGATGTTCTTATGTTTATTCTACTTTCATGTTATTGAATTTGGTAATTAGATTAAGGAACAACAAACTAAGTGGTTTCATAGAATACTGATTCACCCCCCCTCTTAGTATTCTTTGTGTTCAACATTGGTATCAGAGCAAGGTTCCTTGGAAAAAGCCTAATAGATTGAGGAAGATCTAGGAGAATTCACTCATGGCAGCCAGAAGATTTAGAAATTTTTCAAACAATGTTGAACTAGAAGCAGCTCTTATTGATCTTGAAAAATCTGAAGCAGAAATTAGAGATTTGAAGGATAACATACAAGAAGTTGATGAATGCATTTTAAAGCTAAAAAACAAGTCAAAAAATTCAAAGAAAAATACAGAGAGGTTAGTGAACAATTGACATTAGAAAATGAAACCCTGGATGATTTGAAAATGGAAGTTATAGAAAGAGCTAAAACAAAAGAAGATCTAAATCTGATGATAAAAAGAAAGTTAGAAGAATGTGCCAAACTTGAAAAAGAAGTTGTGAGCTTGAAATTAGACTTGGAAAAGGCTAAGAGCTATGAAGAAAAGTTCAAGATTAGTTCTGCAAAACTTGATAAGATGATTGATTGTCAAAAGAGTTCTGGTGATAAGCAAGGTTTGGGATTTGAGAAAGGAGAAAGTTCAAACTCAGATCAAGCATACACTGTGTTGAAGCAAAACAAAGACAACTAGTTCAGGAATCAGAGAAGAAGATCGAGAAGACCTCCAGTCAGATAGCCAAATGCTCAAAGAAGGAATCAAGGACAAAGGAATGTGGTATGCTACAATTGCAACAAGTTTGGACATGTTGCAAGATTTTGCAAAAGCAAGAATGTGAAAAGAAACTACTATGCTAAAGAAAGGAAAACAAAGCCGAGGAATGATAAGGGAAAGGAAAAAGTTTATCCGGTTGAAACTAAGAAATAAATGGGAAAGATCTAGATCAAGAAATATGTGATTGAAGTCAAGGATGGATCTACACCAACATCTAGTGCAAATATTTCCTCCAGGAAGTGAATTTGTGAACTTTGCCTCAAGAGGAGCTACAATGAAAATCTTAATCCCCTAGTCAGATTGTCAGTTCTAGAATCCAACACAAAGATATATTGAAAAGATGCATATGACTGATCCTTTGAAAGAAATTCTGATGAAAAAGGTTCAAGTGCGAAACATTGTAGAGCAAACCTAATAAACTATATTCTGCAGAAATGTGTTTGATAGCTTTTTAATTAGAGCATTTATGGCGATGAAGTCAAGAATTAAAAAGGGGCTCATTCAATGGAAAATTCATTCTACATTCAAACTGTCAAAGTTTCTAAGGCAAATTGAAGTAAAATTCCAAGTGACATAGTGATTTCCAAAGCAAATTAAGACAAGACCAAAGAAAACCTTAATTCAGCAAAAAGAGGTATTTTTCAGATTCAAAACCCTACTATGAATTTATTTGAACTTTTACAAAAGATGGCAACACCACATGTGATTGATATAACCGAAAGAGCACAGCTAAAATTCAAGAAGCATCCATTCAAATCAATAGAGGTCAATCCAAATGGTACATTTTCAGAGATTCTGTTTGGTGTGATGCATGTGGAGGATGTTAGGGCTTATATACATGTTCCACTAGAAGAACACAGAGGTAGTCAACTGAAAGATTTGTATCTAAATCATCTGAGTGACAATAAACTTGATCCGAAGAAAGAATTTAAAGTACTAGAAGAAAAAACATACACAGTTTAATCCAGAAGCACTATCTAATTAATTCATGGACTGTGGAAATATCATGCCTACTATAGATTTCCCTATTTTAGTGGAAGATGAATGGGTCCGGTATGTCTTAATCTAAATTCGTCTAAATTCGTGATGAGTTTATGTGGCTCAACTCTGCATTCAAGATCACCAAAGATGCCATAAGGGTCGTCACAGGACTAAACTCTACCAGTAAAGTGCTTGTATTGAAGGCTATGAAGAATGATATAGTGATGAAAGCCACCAGAGCCAAATTTGATAAAAGGGCATTGACAATCAGTGATATTGAATATCATGTAGTTAGATTTGCATCCATGGTAATTGCTTATAAGGTCTACTTCACAAACTAGGAAAACTCTATCTCTAGTACTGCCATATATACTACCTATCAAATGGTTAAGGAAAATACAGAGTATGACCTGTGTGAACTGCTCCGATAGTAATTAATGGAGAACCTAAAGAAGACAAAAGAAACCAAATATCCCTTCAAGTTTGATATGTTGATTTTATGCTTATTTTTCTACTTTATGCAAGAGTTACCAGGCATGAAGAATCTATTTTGGACTGGAGAGTACAGATCAAAAACCATTTGAGCAACATAGGAAATATTGAGGCACAAAACTCAGCGCTATGGGGCTATTTCAAAACTTCCAGAAGTTAATACAAACTAGGGAAAGGATCCCTAGATCAGTTGTTGAAAAGTATAAGGACACTATCTGCTTTATTGTGACAAAAGATCAATGATTGATGGAGTCCTTTGAGCTTAGAATAGTATGGGTTATGCCAATGGGCTATGAAGTAGATGGAGGAATATTGGAAAATTATGTCCAACATATGCTAAGCAAACCTAGAGATCCCAATGAAGAAAGATTTGGAACTTATGAGGAACTGTCTGCAAAAATACATGTTGAGGTGAGAAAACCTAAAATTTCAAGAAAGGCCCAAAAGATGGCAAAAGATTATGCTCTAAAAAGGGGTTTCACCAAAACACAAATCAAAGAGACAAGAGAAAAGGCACAAGCAGAGAGAGAAGCAAAAGAGAGGAAGGAAAGTGAACTAGTTAAGGCTCTAGAAGAGCCAAAGAGGCAACTAGAGATCCCAACAGTAACAAAAAGAACTAGAGGTTCTACTTCTGTAGGAACTGCATCTATGTCCTCCAGTCCTACACCCTTTGCAAGTATGGAAACCCGTGCAACGAACCATAAGAGACAGAAAACCAATGTATGTTAGTATAGGAGCTGATGAGAAAGAGACTGAGTCAGATGAAGAAGTGAAGAAAATGAAAAATGAGGCCACCAAAGCCTCCAAGAGCAACAAGAAGAAACCTTCTGGTAAGAGTAAAGCTGAGAAAAGGCCAGGGCAAGATGAGTCTTAGACAGAAGAAGCCACTATAAATCTTGAGGATGTCCTAAAAGCTATAACTATTGATGGCAATTTAAAACCCATAGCCCAACTGTATGATGAGTATAATGATTCGAATAAAAGAATTATTGAGACTAATGTTGTCAGATATTTGGACATCTACAACAAAGGCCTTATTGAGATTATTACCGATCTCCCAAACAGCTTGGGTAGTATAATGACTACAAGAAAGGAAGCCACTATGGCTAAGGATGTGGAGCTCAGAGAATATACACTGATTAAGTTATGTCTGGAGATCACACCAGAAGATAGAGCAAAAGTCTCTAAAGTGTTGCAAAAATAATTTAGAACAAAGAAAAGGATGAACACTCTCATGTCAGATGACATTGAGAAAGTAGCAAAGGACACAAAGGAAATCACCTTGAGAGTGCTAAGGGATCATCATCTCCCAACTATATATGATAAAGCAGAAACAAATGTTGGGGTTGGTACATCTATTCCTAAGGAAAACTTGGATCAAGGACTAGATAGAAGTGATGAAGAGCTGAAAGAGAAAGATGATCCAGTCTTTGCTATTGATACTGTCATTAAATCCAAAATAAGTATTCCTCTGGAACAACAGATTGATGATCAAACTAACAAAGAGAAGTGTGAGGAACTAAAGAAAGATGAAGATCTTAAAGAGGAACAAGCTGAAGAAAACTCCTCTCTGGAACAAAAGAATGATGAGGTCATGGATTTAGATCCTCTGGAACTAAACCTAGAAGAAGAAGTCTCTGGTATAGCAAGAGACACTGCAGAGTCGATCAAAGAATTTTTGGAGAAAGAGAAACAAGTCTTGGATGAGCCTAAATTTTTGCAAGGACAAAAAAACTTGGACGCAATGTCCCCTGTATAGAAATTTAAATTAGTATCAATTGTGCAAGCAAAGGCACAAGAAGAAATTTTGAAGTCACACATACAAGATAGTGAACTGATTGGTGAGGCATACAGCATTTTGGAGAAGCTGATGCCATCATATTAGGACACTTCTTTGTCTTCAATAAGTCAACTAAAAGGACTCATAAATTCTGTAAGTGAGCATTTTGAATCTTTCAAGAAATTTGTTGAGACAAAAATGAGGCAAGAGTTTGATGAGAAATGATTAAGTGAGTTGAAGACTATGATAGTAAATGACAAAGCTCTGCTAGACAATAGAATGAAGGCATACAGAGTGCTATCAAAGAAGCATGTGACTTGTACAAATTTTATTTATCTTGGCTAGAAGCCACAAAAGAACTAGAAGAAAAGATAAAGGATCTAAAACTGTAGCTAATAAATATTTCTAAATCATTTGACCCAGCAGTTGAGTTAGTGAGCAGCAAAGAAATGCAAGTAATTAATATTCATGATGGGTTCAGTAATCTTGTGAATAAGAGGGATCAAATGAAAAATAAAATGTGCCAATTGAGAAGACTAATTAGTCCCAAGTTAGATTCAATGATTAGTATTGCAGTAAAAGCATAGGTAGCTTCACAAATTGACACACCTTCTAATGTGAAAAAGGCAGAAGAATTAGTCTTTTTAATAAATGGTCACATTCAAATTTTGGAAAGAGCTAAGAAATGATGGGATGAAGACATTACACAATTAAAGATTGTGTACAAGGATATCCTCTCACCTACAACTAATTGAGTTGAAGATTGTATGTGTCTTTGTGTACATATGCGGCAGAGGATGACAATTTTGCAATTTTGACATAATTTTGACTTTTGTACATACACCTTTACCATTGATGTCAAAGGGAGAGAAGAAGACCGGTGAAAAATAGGAAAACATCTAAGGGAGAGAAGGAATACAAAGTAAGGGGAGTAGACACAAGCATTTTTTTACTAAGTGTTGCCATCAATGCCAAAGGAGGAGATTGTTGACAAGAGACACTACTCTAATGAAGGATTGGATGTTGTCATTGATGGAAACAAGGCAAAGGGATTCCACTAGCATGACAAAGAGACATTATGCCAGAAGACCATGTTTTGGCAACAAGGCACAAAACTATTTTGGTCCACATTGCTAAAATGACTAAGTATGGACAATATTATACAGAGTAAGTGACAGAGATTGGGTCAGTATACCTCCACAGTAGAAGATAATTACATGCAGTTTAGGTATGTTGTTCATAGTTATTTTATGATGATATGTTCCAGTGCTCAAGATGTGACTTCCTCCAGAAGTTATACTATGAAATGTCTAAGTCCAGGTGAACATAGTTAAGTTAGGAATAGTGCAGAATGCATGGGTATTTTGGTCCACATTTCTCTGCAAGTGATTAAATTGGTATGCAGTTTTGAGTCAGTATGGATAGGTGTCAGAAGCATCCAGTTGAGAAGTTACAAATTTTGAAGTGATCTGAAAGATCACCTACAAAATTCCATGTTCTGGCAGCTGGTTTGCCAGTATTTCACCAAGGCAGAGGAGATAGTTCTAAGTTCTGCATTTCACCACAGAAGGGCACCATGATCTGCGATTGATAAGATATGATCTGTGAAGCATTAAGAATGATTGATGTGGTTCTTGAAGTCCCATGTGAATTTTAGTGGAAGTGTTCAGCTGACAAAGTTAATGTAAGTTGATAAAGTGTTATGCTTGATAGGCTAACTCAGTTTTGAGATTGAATTCAAAGTTGCAGATATTTATATGGGTTAAATTTTAGTGTTGAGTGAATATATTGTATTGCGATGTGAATGAACTAAATGTGTGTGCAATTCAAAAGTAGAGTTGTGATCAGAAGAAGACAGTAAGGACAGAACAGTAGAGTTTATGTAGAGCAGAGCAAAAAAAGCAGAGAAGACAATATGAAGTTTTTTGAATCTATATATTGAGCTAATTGGTTCTACACCTCAACATTTTGTAGATGCATTTGTAGAATTCATCTCCTGGTAGTGAGCTAATCCTTCTTCTATCTTCTTTTCTCTTGGCAGTGAGCCTTTATGCAGTGAGCACTTCTTCATAAGGCAGTGAGCCCTAGGCAGTGAGCCTTCTTGTAATTCGGTATTGTGCTATCATAATATATTGTGAGCTAACACTCACCGTGGTTTTCCCTTTTTGGGTTTTCCACATAAAAATCCTGGTGTCTATGTGTTATGTCTTATGGTTGTTGATCTTATGTTTATTCTTCTTTCATGTTATTGAATTTGATAAAATTAGATTAAAGAACAACAAACTAAGTGGTTTCATAGAATATTGATTCACCCCCCCCCTCTCAGTATTCTCTATGTTCAATAGGTTGAAGCCTCTAACTTGAGTTTTGGAATCCTCCATGGATATGGCTACCTTGCCTTATTCTTCTACAAGTCTTCATTGATGTCTTCTCCTTGAGGTGAAGTTGTTTCCTTGAGTGAAACATTGTGTGGTTCTATCCTTGATGCTTGAGTCATTTAGGATCTTGCATTTGTTTATGTGGTTTATGAGCACACACATTTGCATACTTTGACATTAGCTATCGTTGAGGTAGAAATATTGAAGACAGGGTTTGACTGAGGCAAACTCCTATATAGCCACAACCTTCCTCCTCCTTTTGCTTGTGTAGGTCAAATTCGAGAAGATCTAACAGAAAGGAGCAGAGGAGAAGTAGGTGTTGCATTCATAATCATCATGGAAGTTACATATTCATCTTTCAACTATCCACAAGACTTCGGTGTGGACGCCCAAGTCTTTTACCGCCTAAGATCTAGGATTTGGGATCCTTTTTAGAGATATAGCCACCTAGTGTAAATAGTTCTGTTGTTGGAAAACTTACAAGACTTAGGGGCGGGCGCCCTAGTCTTACAGGCCTCTATATTTTAGGTGCACAATCATTGTAGCCTCCCATCTACATTTCTATTTTCATCCTATGGGTTTCTACTCCTGAAATTAGTCTGTTCTTGCATATATTGAAACTAGGGTTTCATTGGATGAAATCTTGTTAGGGCTTGTGAAAACTCTGGTTGAGACATCTTTTCATGTGTAACAACAAAAGAATAAGAGATATCTATCTTAACACTCTCATAGTGATTGAGATTAATTCTTATTCTAAATGTTAGTGCATGAAAAGAGAGGTTGATCTATTTGAGCATGCTAATCATTCTCTCTTTTTTACACTAAACAGGTAGCCCAACTTGAAGGTATACCTAAGATGGATTCTTTCTAGTTTTCTCTACAAGATGAAGTATCTTCTCTTATGGATCAATAATGCATTCAAGCACAATTCTCCTTTCCATGTGAATTGGAGGTGTTCTCCTTTTCCCTCAATTTGTGTGAAGAGGTCAACAAGTGTGACAATGTGGTAGTTGATGATGGATGCTTCCTTCCATCTGTCTCTTTTGGTGTTGACCTAGTTTTATATTTTCACCCCTTACTGCTGGGAACAAACATGATGTGGATTGGAATAGGTCAAGAACTATTTCTTATAGTTGCCTTGCAACAATAATCTCATTGGTGGAGCTGGCCTTGGCTTCACAAGCAGTAATTACAAGTTGATACATGCAGATGATAGTTTTTAGTTGTTGCAGCTGGGTGAAAAGTGCAGATTTGGTTTGAAGGAGATCGACCCTTCATTCAACTTGTCTTCGATAGAGGTAAGTAGTTTCAGTCATCTTGTGCAGGTTTGACCTGCAACATGTTTAAATTTTGATTACAGTCAACTTTCCCATTGTGCCCTCATGCTTATCACTGTGTTGTCTTGTATATATGGCTTTGTTGTAAATATGTCTTTTATTGTTGCCTCTGTTCATTTTTTCTTTTTGGTCTACCTAGAGATAGTTGGTTCTCACTATGCCAAGTTTGCCACATGTCCCCAACCAAAACCAATGTTGGCACCTGAAAAAACCCAATTCCCAACTTGCATTATTTTGCCCCTGATCCATCAAAAATCCTAGTTTGTGCCTTTGTTGTCTAAGCCCGTCATTTATACCTAATATGAGATAATTTCCATGGGTTCCCTTCATAAAAATTCTAAGTATAAAATCCTCTTGCCCCATTTGTTTTTCCTTGTTATTTGTCTAAGTGAAAGTCCTTCAAAAATTATTTAAATTTTTCCTTGTCGGTAGGTTTGCAAGTTCGCAAACTTGTCGATTTGCTGACTAAGGTTTGCAAGTTTGTGTTTTTGCTAATTTGTTGATTGACTGACAATGTGATGCAATGGGAAAGGAGTCAGGCCTTTGTCAGAAAAGTGGGTGGTTCATGAAACTAAAGGTTTTCTGATCGCCAAGTTTGTCGATGAAGAGAAGATGAAAGAAAAGACAAAGAAGGAAACAAGTGTGTTCATTGGTAAAAGGGATGATTTGTGAACCATAAAGTTTGCCGATGGGAGATTTCACCAACAAAGGGAAAAGTCAAAGTAGAGGGACAAACAAAAGAAACAAGAAAACTTAAAAAAATGGCTAAGTCCAAGAGAATCCTAGCTTTTTCCTTGTATTTTTTACCTTTGTCAGAACTTCAAAGTTTTGACCTTCTATCCTTAGTCATGCCTTTCTTATCGGCTCTAAAATCCACCCTGAATAATCCAAAATCTGCCTAAGTGTTGCAGATTGTCAAAGGTTGGGGTGGCTGTCTTTCATCTTCTTTAGGGTATGCGAAAGGGTGTGGGCCCAACGACTGAAGTCTGATGGGGCTTTAATTATTTTAGGTGTTGCAAACATCAACAAGCGAGATGTGTCTTCTCTTTCTTCCTTTTTGCAGGCAGAAGGCAGAAGGCTCGATTGCCAAAGTCTGCCAAGGTTTCAAAAAGTTTCTAAGTGTTGCGGGTGTTGTGGACCGAGAGGTTTCTCTTCCTCTTTTATTTTTGAAGATGAAAGGAAGAAGGTTTGATTGCTGAAGTCCGACGAGCTTCAAAAATTTTATAAGTATTTCAGGATCAAGTGGTTCTTTTCTTCTCTTCCAAAATGAATAATGTATGGTGAAGGCCCAATCTCTGAAGCCTGATGGTTTCCCTTTGTTCCTTCAGACTTTGGAGATCGAGGCTTCCTTCACCTTTTCAAAGGCAAATTTCTTGGAGGAAGCCTGATTAGTGGAAGCCTGATAGATCGGGGTCCAACTATTTTGCCTTCCCTATTCCTTCCACTATTCAGAAACATGGGGAAACACACTAACAACTTCCTGGATCACCATTAATATGAAATGGGTAGTTGAAATTAATGTTTTTATTGTAGTTGGTGGGGTTGTTGAGGGTTTTCTCACCCATTTCATTCTTAGATCTGTGTTTTGAAGGCTCTAAAAGGAAGATTGAAACTCTTTCTAAGGGTTGGTCACTAAACCAATTGTCTGGTCTACGAGTGCCTCAGGTTGATTTTAGGGCTTCAAATCAAGCCAGTCTGGGTAGTGAATGGAGGAATGCAATCTAATATAGCATAGGAAATGATTGTAACACACATCTTCATGAATTGGTATGTCTCCATGGCTATTTGCAGTGATTCAAGGGAGTACATGGTCGCAACTATGTGTTTTTCTTTCACCACAGTTACTGGTGTGATTGTAATAGGGATTTGATAATGTATGACATCATTTAAATCAATACAAGCTTTATGTTTAGTCATTTCTTTGTTGCAAATGGATCATTATAGTTTTACTCTGGATAAATAAGTATGTTTAGTTTATAAAATGTAATCTGAGAAATGTATGTGAATGCATTTTTGCATTTTAGTTTTCTATTGATGCTTGTTCGATCCATTCCTCCCTCTTTATTGCTTATGACTTAGTTGCCCAATGGAGCAGGCACTAGTCTATATTGGGGATGGATCAATCACCATTCTAATCAAACCCTCATTATTTTAGTTGGAGTAGGATTAGGTTTAGTTTAGGTTTTACATGTTGTTCATGGTTTTGTTTTATAACCCAAGATAAATATGAAGTAATGGAAAATATCTCGAATCATTTGTGAACCATGAACATGTATGCATGCACTGTGTATCTTGTGTATGTGAAGTTAAATGGAGTCATCTTAAGGAATGTGATGTAGTTATATTTGGGTGTAAATTCATAGTGCAGTGATCAACATAATTAGAGGCATGTGTAGCCAGTTTGTCTTGACCTAGTGATAGCTTTGGGGGTCATGTATACATTGGGTATGGTTGTGTTTGTTTGTTTGTGTTCTATTTCATGTGTCTAGGAATATCCCTCCTAGGTCTAGCTAAGTCTGAAGCGCAGAGGAGTATACCCACTCTCGTCAATTGGCAAAAATCACCCTTGACCTATTATAAACCTCTTTCAATCAGCTTGACGACACTCGAGGCCTAGGTGATTGTGAAATGTTTTAGGGGTTTGGGTTGTTATTTTGGGAACCAAAAAGTCTTTAGAAGAATAATGGCAAATGTATTTAAAGAATAAATTCATGATTTCTTAGAGGTTTATCTAGATGACTAGACTGTCTATGGCTTAGTGAAAGACCACACACAGACCTTGAGAATGATGTTCAACAAATGCAGAAGTCTACAAATTTCACTATATCTCAAGAAATGTACATTTGTGGTACCTTTTGGAACTCTCCTAGGTAACATCATTTGCAAGGAAGGGTTGATGGTAGATCCCTTGAAAGTAACTTTAATTCTCACATTACCACCACCTAAAACAACATCAAAAGTCAAAATTTTCTTAGGTTAACATGGGTATCACAGGAAGTTTATAAAGGGTTATGCACCAATTGCAGCACCTTTAGAAGAGTTTCTCAAAAATAAAAGTGGAAGAAACATTGAATGGAATAAGCAATGTCAATCTTCTTTTGACATACTAAAGCAGAAAATTGTTGAAGCCCCTATCTTGATATTCCCAAATTGGAACAATCCTTTCCATGTTCATGTAGATGCCTCAGGCATAGCAGTAGGTGTAGTACTAGCTCAACCTAAAGGAACTAAAGACCATCCTATAGTGTTTTCTAGTAGGAAATTATCAAAAGCTGAGAAAAATAACACTACAACAAAAAGGGAAGCACTAGCAATGGTCTATGCACTGCAAAAATTTAGACACTACCTACTATCCACACCCTTGACCTTCTTTACCAACCATGAACCACTAAAATACCTATTAAACAAACATGTCATACAAGGAAGAATATGTAGATGGCTGCAACTATTCCAAGAGTTTGAGTTCAACATTAAAGTGAAACCCGAGAAACAAAAACAAGGCCCTGATTATCTATCAAGAATTGAAACAAGAGAAAATCCTGATAACAATGAAGAAGAACTCCCTGGTGCAAACTTGTTTAGGGTCAATGTGGTACCAGAAGACCAAAAAGGTATTGCATATCTATTGGCCACAGGAAAATGTTTAGCCAAGACATCTCTGCAAGACAAACAAATTCTTATGCAGAAGGCTTTTCCCTATACACTAATCAAAGGAGAACTACATAGAAGAGGGAAATATGATATAATTAGGAGGGTGGTGTATGAACATGAAAGGGAGGATATCATAAAGGAAGCACATGAAGAGATAGCAGGACATAACTCTGCAGACTTAACAACAAGAAAGATCAAACTAGCTAGCTTGTGGTGGCCTACCCTGTTCCAAGATACTAAAAGATATGTAAAATATTGTGACATTTCTTAGAGCATAGGTAAACCTATCGCTAGAGATAAAATTCCATTAAGACTAGTATCAGCACAACTTCCCTTTGAGAAATGGGCAATTGACTTTATTAGACCCATAGATCCTTCGACCAAACAATCAAAATCAAGATACATCATCACTAGAATAGAATACCTTACAAAATAGGTAGAAGCTATACCTACAAAAGACTATACTACAAAAATAGCCACAAAATTCCTTTATGAGAATATAATCACTAGATTTAGATGTCCACCTAGTATCACAAGTGATCAAGGAAAGCACTTTGTAAATAACATGATTGTGGAGTTACTACAATCCTTTATGATAGTACACAACAGGAGCACACCATATCATGCCCAGGCAAATGGCGCAAGTGAGGCCTTAAACAAGATCATTGGTAAGACATTGACAAAAATGTGTGATGGAAATAGAACAGATTGGGACTTGAAAGTACCTACAGTACTTTCGGCCTACCACACCACTTACAAAAGATCTACAAATTTCACACCGTATGAGCTAGTCTATGGCCTAGATGCTACTATACCAATACAATTTATACTTCCTAACTTTCATACTGCAAAGACTTTAAAGGTAAATGTAGAGGAATCCTTGAATCGAAGAATTAAGGAACTGGAGAAAATGGATGAAAACAAGTTGATGGCAGCCTATAACATGAATCTTAAGAGAAAGTAGCAGAAATCTTGGCATGACCGGTACCTATGAAGAAAAAAAATTCAAAGAAGGAGACTCAGTAGTTTTGTATGACAATAAGTTTAAGAGATGGGGAAAACTTAGAATCAAATGGTTAGGACCATATTACATACATGGAATTGCAAAATCTAGAGCAATAATACTAAAAGATATGGAAGGAAGAATCACTATTGAATACGTTAATGGAGCTCAGTTGAAGCATTATCACAAGTCTCTAGGATGAAAAATGAATTATAATGGAATTAAAACATGTAACATACTAACTATATATCATACTATATCATACTGTAGAATAAAGTAACTGTTAGCAGCTTACAACAATAAGCAGCTAGAAAAGCCCATGAAAAACATAATGGGTAAAAATAATAAATGCAAAAAGAAACTTTTAGGGCTATTTATACCTCAGTCTGACCTAAAATCCTCATTTGCATACTAACAAGTTAAGAAAATTAATCTCTGAGCTACAAATCAATCAAACCCTATCTGACAAACTATGAGAAAGATGAGATGGCTACACTAGTGTGCATCAATGTAATGGAGAAAACAAGGCCTGAATACAAGAAATGCATATTAAAGGCGATGGAAGTTGACAAAGAAGGAGTTTTTTCTAATGTTCTGAAAAATGTGGTCTACATTGAAGATGTCAAGAAGTACATCCATGCCATAATCTCAGATATAAACCATATAAAGTTTGAGGACCTAAGGGATATACTACTCAGAGATACAGGGTACTCTGACGAATACAAGAACATTGCTGCCAAGAAATTGGATATATGGAAAGATTATCCAAATTTCAGTGATGTCCATGAGTGGGTAAGGAAAATTCTCAGTCGGATCCATGATGAATTTATCTATTTGGATAAACCCTACCGCATTACAAAGGATGCAATCAAAGTGGTGACCAAACTTAGCTCAATAGGGTCAGTATCGGCAATGAAGGCAATCAAGAATGATAAGGTTACTAAGCTGATAGGAGCAAAACCTAAAAGGTGGAGCCTTAGTGTAAAGGATATCATAGACTCAAGGGTCTGGTATGCCATGATGGGAATAGCCTACAAAATATATTATGCCAATAGAGAGGGTTCAGCTACCATAGTAATACACACTGCATAACAAATGGTGAAAGAGGGAAAATATTTTGACCTCTGTGAAGTGATGAGGGAATAGTTGATGGAGAACCTAAAAAGAACAAAGGAGTCAAACTACAATTTTTGGTATGGTACTCTAATTATATGCCTAGTATTCTATTTTCTCAATGAATTACCAAGATTCAATGGAAAATTTTTGCAACAACACCTATTAGTTGCCGCACAAATAAAACAACACATTAGAAGTTTTAGTGACACAAGAACATTCAGCACCATGTACTAGGGTTTCTTCAAAACCTTACAGTTAGATATGAAAAATAGAGAAATACTACCATATGAATCGGTGAGGCAATATATGAATCATATTGCTTTCATGGTGGATAAAGATTACACTTACATGGAGCCAGTAGAGCCTAGAACTTTCTGAATACCTAGGTTTCTTTATGAAGTTTCTAAGGTAGAAATAAATGCATATGCAGAGAATTTACTGAGCAAACCCAAAGATGCTACAATAGAAATATATGGAACATATAGGGAGGTAATGGATAAAATGCATAAGAAGAATGCAGAGGAACATTTAGAGAAGCACAAAGATAAATTGTATGAATAATGGGAAATCCCACCTACGTAGGGTACATCCACTGCATCTACCTCACAAGCCACTATAGAAACCTCACAAGCCACTATAGAAGCTTCACAAGCTAGACCCTCCACTCTGTAAGAGCCCACTACATCACAAACACCTAGAAGATCATGAAGAAGTACATATGTGGCAGCTAGTGCACAAACATTACTGCAACCTACTACACCATCACAAATAGTATCCATTGGTAGGAGGATAGCATCAGAAACATTAGTACAGATGAGTGTTGAGAAGAAAAAGGGGGCAAGACAAAAGCAACATGCTAAAAGAAAGGAGAATGAATCCCCTATAGAGGAGGTAGAAGAGGAAGAAGGGGAAAAAGAGGCATCAAAACTGATAAGGAAAAAGAAACAAAAGCTCACAACACGAGACTCCACCAGAACCACTGAGCCTAGATGCAATCCTTAATGGGATTGAGTGTTATGGTTTACTAAGAGAGACAACAAAACTTTACACTGAGGTATCTATGGAGAAAAATTAGATAATTGAAAGAGAAATAATTAAATACTTGATAAAAACCAATAAAATAATGGATGAAATTATGGGATTGCTTCTGGATAGCCTTACAGATGCACTAGGGAAAAGAAGAGAGAAAGCCATGAAATTAGATGAGGATCTTAGGCAACAATATATTGATGGAATGGGTTCTTCTATCTCTGTAGAGGAGAAGAATAAAATAGCATAAATACAAGTCATAGAGCTGAGGTCAAAGAAAAGGGTGGACACCCTGATGAACATGGGACAAGCAGACAGATAAAATATAGGTAGAAACTAAACAAATAACAAAGAAAATATATGATACATTTAAGGAGGTAGAGAAAACTATGGCACAATGGGATACAAATCCTCCATAGAATACATAACAAAGCAATTCTCCTCTGCATAACACCAATACTGAGTAGGAGGATGGACAACAACAAGAAGAGGCTTTGTAGATAGGAGATAACCAACTAGATTCCCAAGATGCATCCTCCTCTTCCTCACCCATCCAATCTATCAAAGATCTCCTAGTGTAGTAAAAGCAGATACAACCCATGGTGACTCCTCAGGTGCTACAACTACCAGTCATAGGGGGAAAAGTAAATTTATCCAGTATCTCACCCCTACAAAAGTTACAATTGGGTGACATCTTCCATTCCACAGTGAGGGAAGAAATTTTGCGGCAACACATTGAGGGAAGTGAGATACTAATGGAGGTGGTAGATATAATACAAAAGGAGATGCTAGAGGCATAAAGGGACACATTCCTACCTCCTATCCAACAACTCAAATAGTTGATGCAAAACTTTAAATCTCATTCTACATATCTAGAGAAGAAAGAACAAGAGAAGATAACAAAGAAAATTAATCAAAAAAGATTAGCTGATGCTTCCAACAAATGTGCTAAGGCACAAAATAAACTAGAAGCCCAAATAAAGAGCATTCAGTAGGGTATGGAAGAAACCAAGGTACTCTACCAGTTTTGTTTACAATGGCCTATTACTATTAAGAATATAAAAGACCAGATAGAGGCATTAGAAACATAGATAACACAAGTAGCGAGTATCTATGATCTAATACAAGACACTAATGGAGCCATAAGGGCATAGGTAGAGACCTTACACTCTCAGCTGCAACAATTTCAAGATCAAAGAGAAGAGATAAAATCATGGATCAAGCAGTTAAGAGAATTAATAATCTTAAGATTGGCCTCTTTAACCAGAGTATTCACTGAAGAAAAATAGACTACACAGAAGGTTAAGGTACCGACTACCTTAGAAGAAGTAGAGGATACATACATATAGCTTGAAATCCAGATACAAATTTTGACATCTACTAAGAAATAGTGGGATACTACTCTGGTCCAACTCAAGGTAATCTATAAAAACATCCTACCTACAAACTGAAGAACATGTCTTGGGGACAAGACATACTTTTAAAAGGGAGAGTGATGATGGAAGGACAACAACCAGAACCTACCGTAGATTACCACAAAGGCCATGTGGAGGGTATAGCCAAATCATAAATAGGTATTTTGGGAAAGGACATGGCTCTATGTAGATATATAGGAGATACATACAAAGCAATGTAAAGTAAGAGTGATAGAAAGAGTGTATGTGAGATTGTGTATAAGGCAGAGACTTAGACCTGTCGGTATGGATATATATATACCTATTTAATGAGTAATGAATATAATGGAGATATAAGGATTGGGATACCATTATATATGTGTTATGATGCTATTCTTTACTTATCTTGTATCGCATATTAGATTTCCTTAATGTTTATTCATGTTTCTCTCATTGTTTGACTGGGGTATAAACTAGAGTTACAAACTTGACTGAGGACCAGATCTCCAGACTGGTATCCCTCCCATTTATTTCCAACACATCCCAAAAGAAATTGAAATGTTTAACCTTCAAATTCCACATATTGGCATCACATTCATGTGTTCATCATTTTACCAATAATTCATTCATCACTTCAAGAGGCATTCATCGAAGCAATTTGGACATTCAGTAGTAGGCGAACAAGATCTTATTGGAGTAGACAAATGGATCAATACAAAAAATGGCTTGTTTTCAACCTTTATAACCAGCAATCAAGCCAAATTTGGCTTTCTAGGTGGATTTAAGGCTTGTAATTCTATCTCAATGACACTTGAAGATGTCCCATTCAATCCTTGAAGTTCTCTTGACTATATCACACCTTTTCACATCACAAAATTCACTAAAGATGGTGAATTCTATGAAGTTAATGCATAAGTCTAATACAAGACTAAAAATGGTTCAACCATGATCTCAACGGTCATTTAACTTGACCTAATTTTTTGGATCACCAAATCTCTTCAATAGCCTAACTAGTTGTCATATACTCTACCTTTGTAGTTGAAAGACAAACCACAACCTATCGCTTAGTCATCCAACTACCCTCACCATAAATAGTGTAAACACATATCCACCAGTAGATCTTCTACTATCCACATCTCATGGCCAGTCAAAATCCAAGAATGCCTATATATCTATTG
Source organism: Cunninghamia lanceolata (assembly GCA_027924645.1). Classification (NCBI taxonomy): domain Eukaryota; kingdom Viridiplantae; phylum Streptophyta; class Pinopsida; order Cupressales; family Cupressaceae; genus Cunninghamia; species Cunninghamia lanceolata. The sequence goes on along the minus strand of BSBN01000937.1, from coordinate 928,527 downwards.
TCTTGCTCAAAATTCTATCTCCCCTAGTAGAAAATAGGCACTCAAATGTATCTCAAAGATACTTTAAGACCCTCATCACCATAGTCTAGTACTCCTTACCGAAAATAGACACATAATCTTTCCTAGGACTCCCACCACTTCTATAATGTCTAGTGATGTAGGAGCATCTAGGTGCATAATGAATCCTACAAGGTGAAGGATTGAACACAAGTCTTGATTAAACATTATAGATGTGGATTGTATAATGGTGATAAGGATTTTTGAGTTCCAAAGGGGCATCTTGTGCTTAGCATGCAATGACATTTAGTACATTATGACACACATTATCAAGTTGCATGCATGGCATACATGTAGTAATGGGAAGTTTATTTGTGACCAAAGTCACATAATTTTGGTAGTGGAGGGTGGACATGTGATGAAGGGGGTAAATCATAAAACACAACAATAGAAATGGAACACAGAAAATAGAATATTTGTTTATTGATCTGGGCAACTCATTACATTACAGAAGCTCAATTACAATCAGAGGAATCAATCCTCCACAGGTTGCAACACACTACAACTACACATCACCATGCTCTGGAATCTTTAGCCTTCTGTAACCCCAAGTCAACTAGGGTTTCTATTTCTCCCCTATTCTTAACTCTACACTTTCCTAATTAACTCTACTACCACCCAAGGTTCCCAAAAATAGTCATAAATAGTACTTTTTGGTGGCCTCCAGCTAAATTTCAAAATTTGCAACTCCCTCCAAAAGTAGGTCAACTTTCGGGAAGCATAAATTTTGATCCGGGTGTCTAATTGACAAACCGTTTTAAGCACCCAAAATCTTGCGATGTGAAATATCATGCCAGAAATCCATAAATGGATTTCTATCAACTTTTTAGAACGTTATGGGATGTTTCAGTGCCTCATATCTCATTTCAAAAAAATTTAGGGGCTTTTCAAAAAACAAAAATTTTAATATCTTTCAGGTCACAAATGATTTTTGCCTGATTCCTTCACCAAAGGTCTTATATTTTAGTTATGAATCTTTCTGTAGATTTTTACTTCAATCCGTGCCCAAATGCAAACTTTCCTAAAATGGCAGTTAAACTTTCCAAAACTGGTAGTTTGTTATTTTTAGCAGTTTGGAAAAAAATTAAATTCCTACATCATTATTCAAGAGATTATGGAAAGAAATGAAAACAACTACAATGATTTTGAATCAACTTATTTTTGGGTGATGCAAGATTGCGCTTACACCACTGGATGCTCCTGCATCAAACATCCAGGGTAATTGGAGAAGTGACCCTGTCACGTCTCAGGGGTTTGTTTGAGGAAAACCCAAATGGTCAACCTCTGCCTTAGACAACCAAGAAGAATATTCAATAGGCCTTCCTTTCCATTTCACTAGATATTCTTCATATTGCTTGTTCCGAGTACTTCTTCCCACATGGCTATCTAAGATCTCTTCTATCTCCTCCATTGAAGTAGATGTCGAAATACTCCATTGTTCTTCTATTGGTCCATCCTCTATGCCACCTTCATGATATTCTGTTAAATCAGCAATGTTGAACACAGGGGAAATATTGATCCCACTCGGTAGTTCTAACTCATATGCATTTCCTTAATCATGCTTCTTCAAGATTCTGCACAGTCCAAATTTCTTCATTTTCAACTTATTGTATGTTCCAATTGGGGACCTTTCTTTTCTCAAGTTAACCATGACTTCATCTCCTACCTGGAACTCCTTATATCTCCTCTTCTGATCTACCTTAGCCTTGTATTGAATATCCATCTTATTAATATGATTTCTCACCTCTTCATACAAATTCTTCAAGTGTTCTGCAAAGTCTTCAACCTCGACACTTGTCTTTTCTCCTTTGTTCAGCTTCCTTAACTCTGAAGAATTTCTTGGACTATTGCCATATACAATCTAGAATGGTGATTTACCAGTACTCCTATTGACAGAATTATTGTAAGAAAATTTTGCCTATGGTAAAATCAAATCCCATCCTTTGGGCTTATCTCCTACTAAGCATCATAGCAGGTTATCCAAACTCCTATTCACCACTTCCGTCTATCCATCAATCTATGGATGGTGTGCAGAACTAAACTTCAAATCTGTCTTCAACTTCTTCCACAATGTCCTCTAGAAATAACCAACAAACTTGGTATCTAAATCTAAAACTATGCTCTTAGGTAGACCATGTAATCTCACCACCTCTCTAAAAAATAACTCTGCAATATGAACAGCATCATTATTTTTCTTGCAAGGAATAAAATGTGCCATTTTCAAGAATCTGTCCACCACCACAAAAACGGAATCATGACCTCTCTGTGTCCTTGGTAAACTAAGAACAAAATCCATACTAATATCATCCCATGGCTTCTCAGGTACAAGTAATGGCTGATATAGCCCTATATTCTAACTTGCTCCTTTTGTCATCTGACACACTCTGCAACTTTACACAAATTTCCTCACATCCTGCTGCAACTGTGGCCAATAATAATTCTCACCAACAATAGCAATGGTTTTATCTCAACCAAAGTGTCCTACTAATCCCCCACTATGCTTCTCCTTAATCAGGTTCTCTCTCATGGAACTCCTCAGAATGCACAACTGACTTCCCTTAAACAACATGCCATCTTGGATTATGAAATCCAACCATTTTGTCATGTCCAAAGTAACAGGTTCCAAACAAGCTTTCCAAGCCTTTGCAAAATCTGGATCTTCAGGGCATAAACTTTTGAGCTCACGAACCCAACAACCTCTATCTTCATTTCTCTCAACAAATTTTGCCTTCTACTCAAGGCATCTACAACTCTGTTGGACTTCCCACTCCTGTGCTTCAAAATAAAATTATAGCTCTGCAAAAATTCAACCCATTTTAAATGCCTCTGGTTCAACTTTCCTTGACTATTAAGATATTGCAAAGCCTGATGATCAGTATATAAAATAAACTCTTTGGCAACAGATAATGTCTCCATTTCTTCAAAGCCTAAACTATAGCATAAAATTCCTGATCATAAACAAAATACCTTTTCTTGGAATCATTAAGCTTCTCACTAAAACAGATAATGGGCTTACCTTCTTGACTCGAAACAACTCTTATAGCTCTGCCACTAGCATCACAATCTACTTGAAATACCTTATTGAAATCTGGAAGTGCCAAAATAGGTTGCTCTATGACTTTCTACTTCAATGTGTCAAAGCTTTTGTCTGCTGCTTTAGTCCATCTAAACTCTTTTCTATCCCCTCTCATTGTCTCCATTAGGGGTGCACAAATACTACTAAAATTCCTGATGAACTTTCTATAAAAACTTGCCAAACCATGAAAAGATCGTACCTCTGTGGTACTCATTGGTGTAGGCATTTCAATGATAGCCCTCATCTTATCTGGGTCCATCTTAAGACCTTCCTCTGAGACAACAAATCCTAGGTATACCAACTCCTTTGCAAAACTACATTTTTTCAAATTAATCAACAACTTCTCCTCCCTCAACTTCTCCAAAATTCTTTTGATATGCATCAGATGCTCATCCCAAGTCTTATTGAAAATTAAAATATCATCTAAATAAACAATAACAAAACTTCCCAAAAATTCTTTCAATACTTCATTCATGAGCTGCATGAATTTTCTTGGTGCATTGGTTAGCCCAAATGGCATGACTAACCACTCATATAAACCTTCTTTTATCTTGAAGGTTGTCTTCCATTCGTCTCCTTCTCTGATACGGATCTGGTGATACCCACTCTTCAGGTCAATCTTCGTGAAGTAATTAGCTCCACTCAAACAATCCATTATGTCATCCATTCTCGGCAATGGAAATCTATACTTGATCATGATCTTATTGATGGCCCAAGAATCTATACACATTCTCCACTCTTGATCTTTCTTCAATGCTAGTACTGCAGGTACCGCACATGGACTTAGGCTCTCCTTTATCAGTCCTTTCTTCAACAACTTCTAAACTTGTATGTTTAGCTCTTCATTCTCTATAGGGGTCATTCTATGGGCTGCTTTATTTGGCATACTGGCTCCTGGTATCAAATCCATTTGATGACTTATCTTTCTCATTGGTGGCAAACCTTCTGGTACATTATCAAAGACAATGTCCTGAAATTCTTCAAACATATCTGCAACTTCTGCTGGTACATCTTCACATTTCTCTTGACTAATCTTAGGAATCAATGCAAAGCAATGACTCTCATGCTTCATACCCTCCAAAAAATTTCTACCATCTAACAACCAAATTCTGGTAGTACTACATACCTTTTCTTCCACCTCCTTCAAGGGATTCAACTTATGACAAACTCCATTCTTTGTTAGGGAATATGTGTTCACACGACCATCATGGATAGCGCTCCTATCATACTACCATGGCCTCCCCAATAGCAAATGACATGCATCCACCAGTATGATGTCACACAACACCTCATCATGGTAGTCACCAATCTTGAACTTAACTAAACATTGCTCATTGACCAAAACTCTATGGTCCTTCTGCAACCATGCTATCTGATATGGATGTGGATGCTTTCTTTTTGTCAACTTCAACTTGTCAACCATCTCCTCTGAAACAAGATTGTCAGTGCTTCCACTATCAATAATAATATCACAATACTTAACTTCACATTTGCACTTTGTGCGGAATAAACTCTTCCTCTGATTTGGTTCTTTCTCCTCATTCAACAAAGTTCTTCTAACAACTAGGGTTTCTCCCCTTTCTGATACCACTTGATGAAGGGGTAAATCGTAAAACACACAACATAAATGGCACACAGAAAATAGAATATTTTTTTATTGATTTGGATAACTCATTACATTACAGAAGCTCAATTACAATTAGAGGAATCAATCCTCCACAGGCTGCAACACACTACAGCTACACATCACCAGGCTCTGGAATCTTCTTCCTTCTGTAACCCCAAATTAGCTAGGGTTTCTATTTTCCCCTTTCAGAATCTTCAGAATGCTTAAACTATGCATCTTCATCTATATGTACAACTCGTGCATTACCTTTAGGTCTTCTATTTGTCCTTCCTTGATGTTGCAGACACTCGTATGTTTGATGCCCTTCTTCTCCACATTAGAAACAGGTTCCTCTGAAACCTCCTCTTCTGGGTCCTTGCCCAAGTTGGCCTCTTCCTCTTCCTCTTTGCTCACCATTCTTCTAGTCACGAGGGCAGTAGGTATTATCCCCTCTCTAATTTTGACTGGTGCCAGCTTCTTCACTTTTCTTTTGATCTTCATTATGGATTCCATAGGGTCTTCCACCAGTCCTTTCACCTTGACCTCTTCCCCTTTGCTTGCTATCGAATCTTTTATTTAGTTTGTCTTCCATCTTCAGGGAAAACTGGTACACATCTTCTATGGTGGTCATTCTGACCAGGCTCAATTCCTCTTGAATACTTGGCCTCAACTCATTAATGTAATGGGCTACCTTCTCCTTGTTGGCCTCTACATGCCCTGTCCTAATAGTAATCTTATAAAACTCTTCTGTATACTCCTTAACAGACTTATTACCTTGCTTCAATCCTTGCAGCTTCTTTACCAACTCCATCTCATAGTCCACAGGAATGAACTACTTCTTTAGTTTCTCCACCATTTGTTCCCATCTGGTGATCTTTCCTTTTCCTCTTCTATTCCTCTCTAATTGGACCTCCTTCCACCAAATACTGGTGTGGCCCTTCAACTTTTTTTCTGCAAACTTGACCCAATCTGGGTCCTCCACATCTTCATACTCGAAATATTCCTCCATGTCATTGATCCAATCAATAAGTTGTTCAGGATTCAAATCTCTAGAACATGTAGAAACTTCGATCCTGGGCCTCTTTCCAATCTTCAAAATGGCCCTCAACAACCTAACTTTTGCAAGATCTCCTACAGCTTCTTGTTCTTCCTCAAATAGCTCTTCTTCAACTTCATCTTCGCTTTCTTCTCTTGTTCTCGGCTCAAACCCTCTTCGTGGCTCCTCTTGCAATGCATAGATTTGCCTTTGCATGGCTCTAAAACCCTCTTATGTCAAATCATTCCTCCCAATATGATTTCTTCATGGAGGCATCTTGATCTCCGCAGCAAACCCACAACCTCAAGTCCTAGTGCAAAGTGCCTCACGGCTGGCAATCTGTCTACAGACTCAAGAACCCTTGCTCTGATACCACTTGATGAAGGGGGTAAATCATAAAATATAAAACAATAGAAATGGAACATAGAAAATAGAATATTTCTTTATTGATCTGGGCAACTCATTACATTACAGAAGCTTAATTACAATTAGAGGAATCAATCCTCCACAGGCTGCAACACACTATAGCTACACATCACTAGGTTCTGGAATCTTTAGCCTTCTATAACCCCAACTCAGCTAGGGTTTCTATTTTCCCCCTATTCTTGACTCTACACTTTCCTGCTTAACTCTAATACCACCCAAGGATCCCAAAAATAGTCATAAATAACACTTTTTGGCGGCCTCCAGCTAAATTTCAAAATTTGCAACTCCCTCCAAAAGTAGGTCAACTTCCAGGAAGCATAACTTTTTATCCGAGTGTCCGATTGATGAACCATTTTAAGTGCCAGATAGCTCACGATGTGAACTATCATGCTAGAAATTTTTAAATGGATTACCATCAACTTTTTGGGATGTTATGGGATGTTTTAGTGCCTCATATCTCATTTCAAAAAATTTCAGGGGCTTTTTAGAAAACAAAAACTTTAATATTTTTCAACTCACAAATGATTTTTGCCTGATTCATTCGCCAAATGTCTTATATTTTAGTTATGAAGCTTTCTGTAGATTTTTGCTTTAATCTGTGCCCAAATACAAACTTTCCTAAAATGGCAGTTAAACTTTCCAAAACTGGCAGTTTGCTATTTTTAGCAGTTTGGAAAAAATTGAAAGTCCTACAGCATTATTCAAGAGATTATGGAAAGAAATGAAAACAACTACAATGATTTTGAATCAACTTCTTTTTGGGTGATGCAAGATTGCCCTTACACCACTGGATGCTTCTGCATCAACATGTCATCCACATGGTAGTTGAATGTAGAGGTAGTTGGTGATTGGACAACCTGTCAAAATATAATTAGTGGTGCATGTTACAGGACCTGCCAATCTTATGAGCATTCCTTCGATTGGTAATGAATTTGGTGGTATTTAATAAATGAGGTGATTTGGTAAAATCAAATGTCAGAGGGGGTTACATTTTCAATAGTTGGTGGATTTAGCCACCAAAAAAATTGATTGTATATTTTTTATAAATAGTTGGTCTAAATTCATAGTTGGGGTGGAGTTCTTTGTTTGGCAAGATTAAGAATCTACATGTCTAGTCTAAGTGTGTTTTGTATTCATTACAAACAATAATATGTCATCGTTATTCACTAGGTAAAATTACTAGAAAATTGCTTCAAGTATGAATTTGTTGAAGACCCTCAATAGGTAAAATTCACATGCACCAAGATAAACGAGCATGCGTCATTTTGGTGGGACCATATCTAAATGGATAGGCAACAAAAAGGGAAGGATACAATCTACACTTAGAAGAAGATGGTTTCCAAGCTAAGGATGAAGTTCTTTCCCTCAAATTATTTGATGAGTTTGTTGATGAAGTTACAAAATTTAAGATAGAAAGAGATGAGTGCAAAAAAATACACTAAGTTCTACTTGTTGACCATTCATTCAATACATGTTGAAGATGGTGCAAAGAAAGTTACAAGTATGTGAATTGATTGTATTTATCCATTCAACGTGAGTTTGGAATATTGATTCACAATTCTATGGAAGAAGCCTACCAATATGCATTGAAGGTGGAAGGGTAGTTATCATAGAGACAACAAAACATTGTGCAATGGAAGAGCAAATTCATAGGTGGAAAAGGAGGAGCAACATGGAGTCAGAAGGTAGAGTCAATATAAGCACTCAAAGGAGAAGTGATAACCTTGTAATCTCATGAAGATGCACCTAGGGATAGAGAGTCCTCCTTTTGAGGGCTAGGCTGATGGGGAAGAGGTTTCTTTGAAACTTGTTTCACTTATGCAGAGAAACTAGACATTGTGTATTTAAATGCTCTAGTGAATAGTAGAGTAGCACTATGTATAGTAAGATGGAGGCAAGCAATGATGTTCCTTAATGAATCATCGAGAGAAATGCATTGGTGGAATACATAGATGGCCCAAAGTGTAGAGGGGAACTTACAATGAAGAGAGTGCTAATGAATATGAAGAACTAGAAGAATGTGCTTACATAGAGGAAGAACCTATTCAAGACCATCTACAAGTCTAGAGGGAAGTGTTGCTAAGTGATTATTGATAGTGGTAGGACACACAACCTAGTCTCCAACAAGGTGATGGAGAAATTGGGTTTAAAGAGACTCAAACATAAAAATTAGTACAAGGTGTCATGGCTATTCAAGGACCATCATTTTGTGTTAAATGATTAATGTAAGGTCATCTTCAAGATTGGAACATACATGAATGAGGTCTTGTGTAATACCATTCTATGGAATGTTGTTTCCTATTATTGGGGCAACCTTAGAAGTATGATCAAAAAGTGTTGCATGGTGCATAAACACCTACACCTTGTGTAAGGATAGGAAAAAGTATAAGTTGAATCCTTTAAAGGATAGTGGTGTAGAGGTGAAAGAGAAATCCATGAATGTTGTTGGTGATAGGAAATAAATTCTTGAAGAAGGTTAGAAATGAGTGCATGTGTCTTGTGCTCATGCCAAATCCTATGCAAGTTATGATTAGAAAAGGCACAAAGGAGGAGATGCCATGCAAAGTGAAGGTGTTGTTGGGTGAGTACGAGGACATCATATTATAGGATCTTCCAAATGATCTACTACCCATAAGCATCATTAGCCATGTGGTGTACCTAATTATTGGGTCTATCCTACCAAGAATGTTAGGAAAGGTATCTCAACCTTGCATGTTAATGTTAAGATTACAAAATTACAATTTATTAGCTATAGAACAAAAAAACTCATTTTCTAGGGTATAGAGGTCACTTTTTCCCTAATTGTTTTGGATAGGCTATAATAGGTTCCCTAGTTATAAGAATGTAGATCTATTTGAGATCCATAATTCTTTAATAAAAGGGGTCCAATGAACTTCCCAGATCAAAATTTATGGCCTGTAAAAGTTGAGCCTCCCATATTGGAAATGTAAGAACATCGATGACACATAATAGAATTATAAAAGGGAGTTACATTTGTTGAACATCATATGTCACATGTCACGACACATCATAAGGCATATTTCAATGGAGATAATGGAGCCAAAATAGAGTTCCCAAGTTGGTGAGTGGATTATGACAAGCTTATGACAAGTGGAACGAATATGCTATTTTAGCTGGTGGACTCATCTTGGGATTTGGCCATTGGATTTTAACTAGGGATTTGGGTGCCACTTTTTATGCGGTTTTAGCTTATGTTTTCCTAATTATCATTTATGGTTTCATTTATTAATTCTCCCTTTTATTGGCTTCTTGAGATGGAGGTTTTAATTGTGAGTTTTTATAGGTATTGTTATGCTACCAAAAGTACTCCATATCTCTTATTGGTGATACTCTTGTAAGGGGTAACTCTGCAAGTGTATTGCTACCATTGATTACTAAATAATGTAACATCAGAAAATGTGCCCTTGGGGGCTTTTATCTCATAAGGTTTAGCTCCTGGGTCTTTAGCATGCATTTAGAACATTTTAGTTCATATTTTAGCATCCCGATGGAATGAGACCTGGGTTTCATGGTAAATGGGACCTAAGAGGACCCCTTGAGCTATACCTTACCTAAAATAGGGGGCAGGACTTGGGCACCCATGCCCTAATCCTACCCTATTTTAGGGTAGCCTTATGACCGTTAGTTGGTTCTTTTGCCGACACAATAAAGTTTAATTTTTAAAATCTTGGCAGGAATGCTTGTAGGTGCATATATAAGCATGATTAGGCATTCATTTGTAAACTAGATTTCAATTAGATGATTACTAACAAGCTATTGTGTTCTCAAGGTGATTCAAGGCTTTCTATTGTGTTGCAAGAGCAGACTTGTATTTTTTGTGTGTTGATATTTGCATATTTGAGCATCAATTTCCTCATGGCATGAAGAGCATCTTCCTCCATGAGAGATTCACTACAAGGTGACATAATATTGTGTTTTTATCATTGATTCCTTTGGTTTTTGCCTCTTCCTCACAAGGGCACGTACTCCTTGTCTGACAACAGTGTTCAGAGACTTAAGTGTCCTCCGAGGCTTGACTAAGGCAAGCCTCTAAACACCACAACCCCCAAACCAAGTGTTGTGATTGCAGGTTACAGGTGTCGCATATGGAAAAAGTGGAGTTGCAGGAAGGATTGGCAAGCATCAAGGATTTGGGATCTAAAGAAAAGTTGGACAAAGGAACACTTCCAGGACTAGGGTGTCCGCAACAGTGTCCTCCACAGACAGATTTTAGGAAATAGAAGCTACAAGGCTGATCAATGTCGGAAGGAGGTCCATATTCCATGAAAAAGAAAGTAACTTGGACTTGGATGCCTTCACCTTATTCCCCAACTATTCCACCTTAGAACCCTAAAAATAGGTATTATGTGATTTGTTATTTTACTCCCATCTGCAAGAGCTTTTTTTGTTATTCTTCAATTTGTTGTCGTATTTGCATAATTAGGGTTTTAATGGTTAATTGGACATAAGAGAAGGAAAAATTGATAATTAATTCTCTAATCCAAGTTTCCCTACATCTACAAGTGACCTAGGGTATGATAGTGCTCGCCACTCAACCCTAGATCCTTCAATGTATAGTGGAGAGGCAAATTTAAACATCTAAACATTAAAACATTGACAAATCTAATTTGCCACTAAACATTTTGGTGAACCTGTGTTTTTGGAATTAAATTGCAACTTGCTGAGTGTTTGTCTTTAGATTTGGATTGATTTTATTCATTCATTTGGTCATTCATTTTATTGCATTGAGAAAAATTCAAAAAAATTGAAAATTTTAAAAAATACAAAAAAATTGCATTGTTTGGCTTACTAAATTGCATCAATTCTTCCTAAATTTTCCTAATTCATGATTTTTACATCAGATCTGATATAAACTACAGAAAAATCTAAAAAATCAGAAATTTACATTACATTTTCATCATTTAATTGCTAGGGTTTTGTGAAAATTTTGACAATTTTATATAACCTGATAATTCCAAAATCTAGGGTTTGTAGGAAAAATCTTTTATCAGATTTTTCTAATGATTTTAGAGTCTAATTAAAATTTTCATTTGAATTTAATCTTACATCTTAGTGTGAATTTGCATTTATATTTAAAATATTTGCATTTTTACATAGAAAATTTCAACAAAAACTAGCAATTTTGATGCATTTTCATTAAATTTGCATGGGCATTTTGCATGTTAAATCTTGAAAATCATTTTTTAGATCTAATATTAAGTCAATTTCATCATAAATCAGACTTCAATGCATTCGCATAGCATTTTGTGTCAAGATCTTAAACCTAGGGCTTCAAAAACAACAATTTTCACTAAATTTGGGCTTATTGACTCTCTAAACTTGCACTATAGGTGTGTTGTGAAGGATATTTTTGAATTAATTTACTATTATCATGGTAATAATTTTCTTCCCCTCATAAAAATCTTCACAACACCCTTTTAACGGGCTCTTGTAGTGAAAATTTGGTGAAAAACTACACATTTTGACCATTTTTGCCCTAGGGTTGACCTAGTTTGCACTCCAAGCGTGTTGTGATAAATTTTATGGATTGAGGTGACTGATATTATTTATATTCTTTTCTTTACCTCCTAAAATTCCTTACAACACCCCTTTTGCTAGCTCTTGGAGTTGAAAAATCATGAAAAATAGCCTATTTTTGCTATATTTTCACTAGGGTTTTACCTTAAGTGGCACTAAAAGCATGTTGTGTTGGATATTTTGGCACAAAGTGGCTGTTATTACTTATATTATTTTATGTACATCATAATTTTCCTCACAACACCCTTTGTTATGTTCTTTTGCATTGAATTTTGGTGAAAAAAGTGCCCATTTTGACATATTTTCACTATAGTTTGACTTGGCTATCTTGGATTTACATCAAGAGTGTGTTGAGAGTTATTATATTTCTATTTTGGACTGATATCAGACATATAAATTTCTTCCCTTGATCAAAATCCTTACAACATCCTTTGTTTCATTCATTTGCATTGAAAAGAGTACAAAAAATCAAGTATTTTGGCCGTCAATCATATCCTTCTCCTAGGATTTGTTCTCTTAGTTTGTGCAGTGTGTATTGTATGCTTTTGTATAAGATTTATGACACACTATCCTAAAAACAATATCCCTTTGAGAAGAAGTAAAAGATTAATGGGATCTAGTGCTCTCGAAGAAGTTGGTACTTTGGACACCTTCTTTACAAAGGGAGAAACTCAAAATTGTGCAAGATATTATACATCCTCCAACCTCAATGGAAGAACAAACTTTTCAGGATGTTGATAACACTATTGAGGTAGTAGGATATGTATCTAATGAGCAAATAGAAAAGTTAGATAAAGACCTAGCTTAATTTCAAACATTTATGGAAAATGAGAGAATAGCTGAAGAAGTTGTCCTACAATTCATAATATAAGAGAATTGATAAAATAAGGACAAGATGGTGTTAATGCACTTCGTAGTCTAGCACATATTGTACAAACCAATATCATGCCGGTAACCAAATGTGTGCAAATGATAAATAACACTTTATCACCATCTCACACTCAAGTTTCCATACCTATACCAAATACAGGAATACCCACGTTTACATCAACGATCTTAACAACTAATGCAAATGCTTGTAGTAATGATACCACTGGTATTGGAGTATCTAATCTCACTAATTACAAAGTTGTGGGATTTAATTATTAGAATTTGATTCTTAAAAGAACATCTTCTATGAATAATTGTTCTCAACCTCCTATCTATTCCACTCATTTCCAGCTACCTATTACATATTCGCAACCATCTTCCACCTATTAGTATGGCCAACCACCATTAAAATATTCTTAGCCTCCGCATATTATATCTCAAGCTCAATCACCTCCTCACCTTGGTTCCAACTCCTCACAACAAACCTCATCTCCCAATGATGTCATCCTAAACCAACTTTTACAGGGCATGACTGCTTTGCAACAAAAGGTAACAAATTTGACAAATTCTTCGCAGCCTAGTTTACCAACATATCATGCCCGTAATCCATTATCCTATGCAATCTTGAGAACCCCTATGCCTGAGAGGTTTGAGACTCCTCGCTTTGAAAAATATGGTGGAAAAGGTGATCCTAATATTCAAGTGGTAGCATTCACAACTATGTGTAGTGATTTTTATTTTGAAGAGGATTTGTTGGCAAAACTTTTCCTGCAATCTCTCAAAGATACTACTTTAGAATGGTTTTGCTCATTGCCTCCGAATTCAATACACTCCTTTTCACAATTGATTGATCAATTTTTACAACATTTTCAAGCAAACATCAGACCCCAAGTCACTCTTATTGACTTGGTTCAATGCAAACAAGGTCCCAAAGAAAAGTTGACTGAATTCATTAGTCGATATCAAGGACATTATGCACAAATTCAGTATCAGATGAAAGATGAAGATGTTTAGAAGATATTTATTACAAATCTACAACCTAATATTCATGATAAGATTCTCTTGATGAAATATAACTCCTTTCAACACATATGCACCGCCCTTCGTGATTATCAACTCTCGTCTAGTCAGTATGAAAACCAAAATCCATCAGCTCAAGTTGGTCAATCCATGGGTGGATTATCACAAAACAATTTTAAGAGGAACAATAATAGGAGTTTCATCAAGATCAATGGACCAAATACAAATGTGTCTGTTGTAAATAATCCAAAGAAACCATCGTATCAACCAAGAAAGTTCACTCTAATATCTGAGTCCTATCATTCTATCATGAATCAAGCTATGAGTAATAACATTCTGAAGCTTCCCCCGATCAAGCCTATTGATCCTAGTAAACAAGGACCTTACTGCGATGCTAATGCATTTTTTCATTATCATCGGATGCAAGGACATGACACTGAATGATGTATGTGTCTTAAACATGAAATACAGGACATTATTGATTCAAATGTCATCCAGGTATCAGGTGTGAATGATAATGGAAATAAGTCGGTTGCTCCGCCGAATCAAAATTTACAAATCTTCACTAATCCTTTTCCTAAGCATATCAAAAATAATATGGTGGAACAAGATTTAGTGGAAGTAGACGAGGATGATTACTTGGACTATGATAGTATTGTGGGTATGATTGAAGTCGACAAGAAAAGGGATAATCCACCTCATCCATGAAAGAAAAGAATTTATGCTGAGGTTCCTCCTCCGTTATCCTTATATGGATTGAGAGATAATCAAAATGCATCAGAAAAGAAAGAACAACAAGCAATACAGATGAGTAAGATGGTACAGGATGATTCCCATTACTATTCTAGAAAGATTCAACAATGAAAACTCGCTAAAAATTAGAAAAGAGGAAGACGACAATTAATAGTCAAAAATAATAGTGGTTATCCCCCTCATAAGCAACAAAAAGTCTCATTTAAACAAGGATTTAAGGAACAAACATCATATGATAACAAACAATACTTTCATAAGAACCACTCAAATTTTTCTTTAAACATGATCAAGTGCTTCTCTAAGAGGTTCGAGAGCTCCAAGATATAATATGAAGACCCTACAAGTAAGTATCTCTAACCCTTTATCTCTCTTGTCATGTGCTTCCCCCGTGATGTGTTATATGTTGTTTAGGCCTCTTGGGATGACATCAGATTCTCCTATAAGGTTTGGGATACTAGGAGACCATCTCTGTTGTGACCTTCTATTTGTATCATCATTCTTCTATATTGTCTCTCTCTGATTTCATTGTTGTGTGTTGTGTCTTACGGACATAGCGTTGTGGTTGGTGACTTGGGGGCACCCTCCTACGTGACTACCCTAAGACACTTGTTTTTCCTCTCTTATTTATTGTTTCCCTTCTTCTAGTGTTTCCACCTAGTGGGTGGATGACGACAAACATTTATACTGATGCGGACCTAGTGTCCCTTTCGAGAGAAATCAAAAAAATGAACTATAGTTCCTAATATGACAATGGGGTTGCATATCTTATCCAACGCTTGGCTAGTGGAAGCACTTGTGCTTTCCATGTAGTGAATATTATGATGTTTCTATTGCATTTACAAACCTTAACAATACTTCTGCTCCGTGCACCTTTGTTTTCATTTGAATCTAGCCTTGGCGGTACTTAATTTAGAGAGCTTCGTGATATAGCCTCATGGTTATCCTCAAACTCTGAATTCATTACATAACCTTGGCTCTTTGTTTGGTTAATCATATGCATTAATGTTGTTGTTTATCATGATGTTGTAGACACTAACATGTTTCTTGCAGGGATGTGTTTGTGGGAACATTTGGTGATCGTAAAGTACATGTCACCTCCAGGGGGCATGGGCTTTGCGAATGTTGGTGTTCCCTTGTGTGTTTTATTCCTACCTTAACATGCTTGATATCGATAACTGATATCAACCACCTTAAGGTGGGGGCATATATAAGGTAAGTTGTCTATTATAGATGTTAATATGTTTGACCTTAGATGCAGAGACTTGCACCCCAGAGTAGTGCATTGTGCATTCTAAGTTTGTTTGCAATCAATCAATCAATCATGTAAACCCTCTACAGAGGCAAGATATCACGTATATCCTTTTTCTTAAGCCCTCTGCAGAGGCAGGGATGGCGTATTTCCCAGAGCAGATTGCATCATCCTGTCATTTTCAAAAGTCCTCTACAGAGGCAGGGAGCAATTCTGTGACTAACTCAACCCTTAATTGTGTTTTTAGCGATTGTTGTGGCAAAGCCCAATCGTCAGTGTGTGCCTATAATGTTTCTAAGATGGTGTTGGACCTAGAAAGAGGTACACTCCATCACTTGTCTGCAGTGTTTTCTCCATGTCTTCAAGTGTGTGTGTTTTGGTGTGCTTGTTTTAGGTGGCATGTTTGTTACCCCATATGTAGAGACCAGTGCCCTTGAGTAGTGCTTCCTACATTTTGGGAGGTTTTGCGTGTCTTGCATGTGTGTTGCCCTATATATACTGAGACTTGTGCCCTCAAGTAGTGCATCCTATATTATGGGAGGTTTGTTTACTTTCCAGTACTTGCATTTGCATTTCATATATATGAGAAAAAGAAAAGAAAAGATATCATTTCTATCTTCCATGCATTAATGTGTCTTCTATGCATTAACTATCTGCTCCACGTTCTGCGTGACTATAACTATCTTCTCGGTGTTTTGCATGCCTGTTACTGTCTTCTATGTGATTGGCATGTCTTCTTTGTGCTTGATGTGTTTGTTGTGTTTGTGACCTTACTTTAATGCATGTATTGGCCTTGCGTTTATACATATGTTAAAGTGGGGGCTAAATGTAACGTCAAAAAATGTCCCCTTGGGGGCTTTTCCCTCATAAGGTTTAGCTCTCGGGTCTTTAGCATGCATTTAGGACATTTATTTCATATTTTAGCATCCTGATGGAATGAGACCTGGGTTTCATGGTAAATGGGACCTAGGAGGACCCCTTGAGCTGTACCCTACCTAAAATACGGGGAGGACTTGGGCACCCACACCCGTACCATAGTCTTTCCCTATTTTAGGGCAGTCCCAATTTTCAGGTGTTAGTTTATGACTGTTGGTTCTTTTTCTGACATGGTAAAGTTTGATTTATAAAATCTTGGCAGGAATGCTTGTAGGTGCATAAATAAGCATGATTAGGCATTCATTTGTAAACTAGATTATAATTGGATGATTACTAGCAAGCTATTGTGTTCTCAAGGTGATTTAAGGCTTTCTATTGTGTTGCAAGAGCAGACTTGTATGTTTTGTGTGTTGATATTTACATATTTGAGCATCAATTTCCTCATGGCATGAAGAGCATCCTCCTCCATGAGAGCTTCACTACAAGGTGACATAATATTGTGTTTTATCATTGATTCCTTTGGTTTTTGCCTCTTCCTCACAAGGGCACGCACTCTTTGTCTGACAATAGTGTTCGAAGACTTAAGTGTCCTCCGGGGCTTGACTAAGGCAAGCCTCTAAACACCACAACCCCCAAACCAAGTGTTGTGATTGTAGGTTACAGGTGTCGCATATGGAAAAAGTGGAGTTGCAGGAAGGATTAGCAGGCATCAAGGATTCAGGATCTAAAGAAAAGTCAGACAAAGGAGCACTTCCAGGACTAGGGTGCTAGCAACAGTGTCCTCCGTAGACAGATTTCAGGAAACAAAAGTTATAGGGTTGATTAGTGTCGGAAGGAGGTCTAGATTCCCTAAAAAAGTAGGTACCTTAGACTTGGGTGCCCACACCTTAGTCCCTGACTGTTCTACCTTGAAACCCTGAAAACAAGTATTTTGTGATTTATTATTTTACTCTCGTCTGCAAGAGCTTTTTCTGTTATTTGTCAATTTGTTGTCATATTTGCATAATTAGGGTTTTAATGGTTAATTGGACATAAGAGAAGGAAAAATTGATAGTTAATTCCCTAATCCAAGTTTCCCTACATTTACAAGTGACCTAGGGTATGATAGTGCTCGCCACTCGACCCTAGATCCTTCAATGTATAGTGGAGAGGCGGATTTAAACATTTAAACATTAAAACATTGACAAATCCAATTTTTCGCTAAACAAATAATACATTGAGTTGATTTGAAGTGTAGGATGTTTATCCTTGTTATGTAAGAAAATGTCCCCTTGGGAGCTTTTCCCTCTTAAGGTTTATCTTTCAAGTCCTTAGAATGCATTTAGAGCATCTTGTATGATAATTGTGAATCCCGATGAGAAAACCCTAAAGTCTTATGGCAAATAGGGCCTAGGGGATGCCACTTTGATGATTTTTGAACAAAAATGGGAGGGTGGACTTGGGCGCTAGCGCCCTAGTCCTTCCCTATTTTGGGTCAGCCATAAATTTAAATGTCAGTTTTATGATCGTTACTTAGGTCCTATGCCAACATCTCAAGTTTGAATTATGAAATTCTTAGTGGGAATGTTTGTAGTTGTATATATAAGCATGTTTAGGATTTCATTTGCAAACTAGATCAACATTGTGAACTTGTGATCTTATGCTAAAGTGATTCAAGGCTTTCATAATGTTGCAGAGCAGTATTGTGTTGTTATTGTACTTCTTTGTTATAGATTTGACTCTATCTCCTCATGGAATCAAAGAGCATCTTCCATCCATGAGATCTTCACTTCAAGGTGACATTTATTTGTGTTTGAATCATTTATCATTTGCTTTTGCCTCTATCCCACAGGGATATGTACTCTATATCTAACAACGGTGTTCGAAAGACTTGAATATCTCTCTGGACTTGACCAAGGCAAGCCTCTAAACACCACAACCCACAACCACACTCCTTTGTGATTGTAGGTTACAAGTTTCACATCTAGATGGAGTGGAGTTGTAGGGAATAGTAAGACAGTGTGTAGATTCTGTATCCCTGAAGAAAAGGACTACTTGGACATGGGTGTTAGTGGCAGTGTCCTCTAGATCCTGAAACATAGAAACAATATGGATAATGATAATCAGCATCTGAAGATCTTTTGACACCCCAAAGAACATATGGCATTGGACTAGGGTGCTAGTGGAGGTGTCCCTGACTATTTTTCATTCCAAACTAAAAAAAATAGTCAGTTATTAATCTTTGTCCTTCATCTTAGTCTGCGAGGATTTGTCGTAATTCATCAATTTGCTTATTGTTTTACATAATTAGGGTTTTAAGAGTATTTGAGCATTAAATTGAGATATTGATTGATAACATTTGAGTTTCCACATCATTCCAAGTGACAGCCCAACCTATTAGGTGAATGCTCTTGCTTAGTAGAGATCCTGTTGAAAATCAAGAACACTGAGAGGGGGGGTGAATTAGTGTTCCATAAAACCATTTATACACTTTCACTTTTAACCATTTTCCAAATTTAATTAAACAAAAGCACAATATGCATATGAATGGCAACCACAAATACATAACATATGGACACCAGGATTTTTACGTAGAAAACCCCAAGGTGGGGAGAAACCACGAAGAGTGTTAGCTCTAAGGAATATTTTTATTATAGCAATACCGAAATACAAAAACCTCATTGTCCAGAGCTCATTGCTCAATAGATAGGCTCACTGCCTTATGAAAGAGAGAAGAAAAGAAGAGGGTGGCTCACTACCAAGATGATTGTGTAGATTGCATCTCTCCATGCATGATTACAGTCTCAATGAATTGCAAAATTTTGATTCAAAGCTCTTGATTACTAATTGCCCTGTTTCACTGCTGACTTCTTGCTTCAAGGATAAGATCTCTCTTCTGCTACTTATGATCACCTTATCTTTGCATATTTCACATACACATCCATCAGGTCATATTTCATTATCTCCCAAAACTGCAATCCACCTGTTATATATATCCGCCATGAGATTTTTTTCTTACTTGGGTCAGCAAGACATACTGAAAATGTGAGATCAAGATGTTATGCTTTGTCGGCCTGATCATATGTACTAATTTCAATGCGGGCCCAAGTGATCATGTACATAACTTCATATAGGTTGGCTCTAACTAGGAAATCACTTAAATAGATCATTCAAACACTATTTATTCTCTGCACAGAGATTTACCATACCAATTGGCATGTTCCTTAAGAGCATGCTTAACAAGTTCATCTGTTGCCTCACAACTCGCACTGTGAACCAAATGGGACCTCACAAATCATATCCAATGCTTGTTACTGACTTCTTAGCATAACTTCTAAACTGTGGAGCAAAATACTTCTGCATTTCAAAATGTGGATCATGAAACTATTGCTCTGTCACAGAGAAATACTATTGAACTGTAACCCGATATTGGAAAGCTTGTAGAATGTGATGTACTAAACTTTAGAGGTTGTAATTCTGTATTTAGGTAGTTATGATGTATCCCTTGCTTGCCTTAGAACCACAAAGCAAATTATACATTTGCAGAGGAATGTAGAGTATTATATTGTGCCCTATTCACTATCTCTAACATACCTTTGTTTATCTGGACTTAGTCATTTTTGTTGGAAACAGGGTAGATAACTGAGAGGGGGGGTGAATTAGTTATCTCAAAATTTCTTTAACTTTTCTTTTGTTATCTTAATAATCAGTACAGTATCAAATCATATAAGCATATAAGAACAAAAATAAAATCAACACACATAACACAAGGATTTTTACGTGGAAAACCCTGTTAAGGGAAAAACCATGGGGTGACTAACCCAAGATTGTATTCTTTGTTAAAAGAATAAGTACAAAATGGCACTTACCAATTAGGGCTCACTGCCTGAGCACACTACTCACAAGAGGCACACTGCCTACAAGAGACTCACTATCTACAAAACTTACAGAAGGTAATCAGGTGTTTGAACTGATGAGAGGCATCTACAAATGCTAGAGTTCAGTTCTGGTTAGGCACAATACATTGATCTGATGCACTTCATTCTTCCTCTATTTAGTGTTGTTGCTCTGTCACATACCGGACTTGAATTGTTGCTTTCACACTTATCCCTTCTTTTCTTCACACTTTATTTCATCCCTACTTCACACCACACACCTACATACTGGAATCCATCTGGTATTTATATCTGCATCAAGGATTTCATCAACTTTCTAGTCGGCAACAAGAATACTCAAGATATTTACAAGTTACTGATCTGTTAGCTGAATCCATGCTTGATTTGTGATACGTATCAAAAACATAGGCATAGAAATCATTAATCATGTCGGCCAACAATGTATAATCCCCCAAATAGCTTGATCAACACCTTTTACTCATCTAGATTGAAGTCTGATGCTCTACTGGTCAGTTCTTCCTCTATCTGCTCTACTTGACTGGAACCTGATGCTCAAATGCTCATATCTTTTCCATGCTTTACTACCAGAGGCTGAATCTCTAGAATATAGTAGTCATGATACCCATCTTGACTTATCCAAGTCTGTAACTTGCTGAGTTACCCCATCTGAGAGATCTAGACCTGATTGTCGGACCTTGTTGCATACTCTATTCTTGTTCACCAAACTAAAACAATCTTCAATCTGACTTCCCGTATAGGCATACTATGTACTACAGATGTGTGGGATAGACTTTGTTGCCATCAATGACAACACTCATGAAGCCACACAGTGTCTCTTGCCAATAATGACAACACTCATGAAGCCACACAGTGTCTCTTGCGAACAATCTCCCCCTTTGGCATTGATGGCAACACTTAGTGAAAAATGGCTAAGTGTCACAGTAAACTCCCCCTTGGTTGATGCTCTATCTTTTGCACTGTTTTACCAGAGCTCCCCCTTAGCTAGATTCCACAATTTTCACTACTCCTCACTCCCCCTTTGACATCAATGGCAAAGCCCAGAATCCACACACCAAAATTTGCAAAAATTAACCTATACATGGCTGCATAAGTATATATATATGTTATACTTACATATACTTAAGTATATGCCCAAAAGTGGCCTTCAACTGTACAAATTTTGTGGCCCAACTCTACTTCATCCTATCCAAAATGGAGATGTGACCACTCAACAAAAATGCATATGCTTCTGCCCTTCTTAAATCTATCTAATCACTGGTCTAGGCTGTGGTCTGAGCATCTGTCAAGGCCTCATGCATTGCCTCTAACTTAGGGATAATTATCCCTCTGAGTTCACTCATTCTATTTATTATATCCTTCTTTTCTTTGTTCAGCTTCTTTATTTCAATTATGATGACAATGGCCTGGCATTCTTGATTCATTAAGGATGTAGTGAGGGGATCAAAATTCTGAGATAAACTTGACAGTTTACCTTCTTGTTCTTTCACCTTCTTTTCAATATCCTCTGTCACTTTGGGCCAAGATAGGCAAAATTTGTACATGTCCCCACCATCTTTAAGAGCATTTTCAAGGCTCTTTATTCCAATGTCTAGGGTCCTCCTATCATTAGCAATGAGTCCCTCTACTTTAGTGAATCTTTTTCCCAAAAACTCCTTTCAGACCTTAGCTTTTGTCGATTTCTCTAAAGATTCAAAATGAGTGCTAACATAATTTACCAGAGATTTCAAGCTATCAGATGGAGAGGCCGAAGGATACTTTTGAAATGATGGCATGATCTTCTCCAACATCCCAGATGCAATCTCTAACAGTTCATAATCTTCCATGTGAGATTTCAAGAGTTTTTCTTTTGCTTTGGCTTGAGCAAAAGATGTTATTTTCATTGTCTGAACTGAAGAGAGAGAGTCAAAATTTAGTGGCCCTTGAAATAGCTCAGGTTCATCTATCTTCATCATTTCTTTGTGCAAGAAGTTCTTCACTGCCTCTACAGTGTCTCTTGTCGGTGACTAAGTCTTCTTTTCTTTTGGGATCTCAAAACTGTTATCATAAGTCTTCTCTGCTTGTTCTTCTTCTTTTCCCTTAACCTCCTCTTCTTGACTCACTTTCTCCTCTTTTCTTCCTTCTCCTTCAGCTCCTGAGTCTACAATGTCTGCAGTGGGATTCGAAGGAGAGATGTTACCTGTGTTTACTGCTTCTTCCTCTTCTAGAACAGAGGAATCAAAGTCCTTAGACTTTTCTTCATCTATCTCTTTTGATCCCTCTACATCAAAATATTTTTCTTTGGTTACATTTAATCCTTCAACATCCATGGTAGAAGGTTCTTCAACTGATTCCTCTATAACAAGAAGATTGAATCTTTTGAAGGCATTCTGGAGGATGTCTTCTGTTTCTCTTGCTACTTGATCAATTTCTCCAAGCATAAGTTTATTCATTCTTTCTTTACTCCAGAATTCATCCTTACAGTCCTTAAAGATCATGTCCATTTGTTTTGGAGTAATAGAAGGATAGAGCTAAATTGCAATCTATTCTTGGATCTCTAAGTCTTTTGCCTTTGCATTCTCTTTTCTTAGTTCAAGTACCTTCTTTAGACTTTTGGGAATTAATGTCATAATTTTAATGAATGCTTTATTGTAAATATTCAAGTACCTGACAGTAGCTTCTTCCAAAATCCTCTTGTCAGTATCACTATATTCATCATAGAGCTCTGTTACTGGTTGCAGGTTCCCATCCATAGTAACTGCCTTGATGATGTCATCAATAGAAAGAGTGGGCTTTTCAACAAAATCTTTTGCCTTTTCTTCTTTTCTTTTACTAGCTGAGAATTCTCTGGATGTTTTCTTCTTCATTTTCTTAATTTCCTCATCAGATTATGTTTCTTCATCATCTTTGAGACTTGTGTATGACCTTGTGGCTTTTGTTTTCATCCTCTTTTCTCCTTTTCTAGATGTCTTGACTTCTAGTTTGGTGGTCCTTGAGCTTTTAGGAGTGGCAGGTGTAGAGCTCTTGGAGGATCTAGTCCGAGAGGAGGCTTGTGCTAGAACCTCTCCTTTCTTTGCTTCTTGTTTTTCTTTCTTAGCCTTCTCCATTTTCTCTCTGTTTGCATCTACTGCCTCTTTTGTTTGCATCTACTGCCTCTTTTGATATGCCAAATCTTTTTGCAATTTCCTCAACTTCCCTTCTAACTTTCCTCTTTATCTCTGGTTGTCTTAGTTCAACATGTATTTTTACACTTAGTTCTTGAAAGGTTCCAAACCTTTCTGCCTTAGGGTCCTTAGGCTAGCTCAACAGGTGTTGAATATGTAGTTCCAATATTTTCTCATCGACCTCGTATCCCATAGGCATTATCCACATTATTCTGGGCTCAATTGCCTCCATTAGGCATTGATCAATGTCAACCATGAAGCATACTGTGTCCTTGTATTTCTCAACTATGGATTGAGGAATTCTTTCTCGGGCTTGCATCATGCTCTAAAAGTTCTTGAAGTAACCCCAGAGAGTTGTGTTTTGGGCTTGAGCATCACCAAGTCCATACATATAATCTCTAATCTGTATGGTAACCGGTTTGTCATTTTGCCATACCCAACCACTTGATTCAGGTAGCTCATTCATGTAATAAAAGAATAGACACAGTATTAGACAGCCATATTTGAAGGAATTTTTCTTATCCTTTTTGATCTTCTACAGGTTTTCTAATAATTGATTCAAGAGAAGATCACATAGGTCATAATTTGCATTTTCCCTCAACATCTGATATGCTACTGTATACACCTAAAAATGACATGACTCTACATAAATAAATATTTTAAATATTTATTTTATCTTCATATTCCTCTATCAATAAATAAATTTATTTATTTGATTCACTTCCTCTCATTTAATTAAATAAATTACATTTATTTAATTAATTAAATTCATCTACACCAACTTCATTCTTCTAAATAATTAAATAATTTCAATTATTTAATTAAAATCTTTTTTTCTTCCAAATTTAAATAAAATGCAATTTTATTTAAATTAAATATTAAATCTCCACAAAAATAAAATATATTAAATATTTTATTTTATTCCTCCAAATTATCTACAAATAATCAAATAAATCTTTTTATTAAATTATGTTTTCTTATCTTCTAAAAATCTTCATATCTTCTAAAAATATATTCCTCTTGTCACACAAAAGCAAAAAATTGAGTTAAAGCAAATTTAAAGCAACCTTGCTCTTAAATTAGAAAAATAAATTCTAATTTAAGAAAAACAAAAACTCATCCTCATCAAGAAAGCTTTTAACTCAACAAAGCTTCCTTTTGAGTGACACATACTTCTTCTATTCGCACACATTCACACAAACATTCTCCTCCGTTGATCTTCTTAATTCTTCTCAACCATTGATCTTCTCTCACCCAACTCTATAAATACAACCCTCTTCTTTTTCATTTGATCATCCATCATTCGAGTAAACTTATACTGTAGAAACTATAGCGCGCCATTGGCATACATCTCCATAGCACTTCATTATCCATCCATTTCATAGTGTGTTGAAGTTCATCTTTAACACACCAAGTATTAGAGCCAACTTCTCCTTGTCATCTTGAGGAATCAAAGTGAGGAAGTAAACTTCCTGAGGGCCATTTCATCTCCATCAAGATCAAGAAAGAAAAGGCGAACAATGGAAGATGTAAGGTAAAGGTTGTAAGTATCATCTTATTCTTATTTTAAAACCTTTTATCTTCATATTTGATTGGTGTTTGGGTTTTTAATATTCAATTGATAATCTCATTTTCACCCTTACATTTTTGGCACCCACCGTGGGGCCCTTGCCCCTTTATCTAATCAAAATCTAAGTTTTCTTATAGACAGAGTCCATACAGGTGCCGTACAGGTTTTTGACAGGTGCATCTGGCACATTTATCCTCTGAACCGGTGCTTCCACCTCCTATTTTGACGCATGTAGAAGTTCAGCGCATTCAACCACTGAATTGGCACTTTCACCCTCTGTTCTGGTGCCTGCAGTCATCCAACACATCGATACTCCGAGACGGTGCATCCGAGTCCTGTTCTAGCACCTGCATCATCCCGGCACATATACACTACATCACGATGCTTTTACAAATTTACATGGCGCATTTGTTAATTTAACACATATGTCTCTTCTTACAGTGCTTTTGACACCTATCTTAGCGCATCTGTAGAACGCCGCATGCAAGCTCTACTTCTACGCATTCAAACTGTGTAGCGACGCTTCTGTTTTGCATGGTGGTTTTAGGGTTTCATCTAATTTTTTTGTTTAAGCTAATGTTTGTCTTGCAGGATTAATGGCTAGATTAGATCATTTAGTTGCATTGGTTAGTTCACTTAGTTTAATTAAGGGAAAAAGTAAAAAAATGCATGCATGCAAATTCCACGTAGTCTTTAACTAGGAGGAGAGTAACTGAACTACTGCCATCTTTGCATTATTGTTTTCTTTCCTAGTTTAGATCATTGCTATCTTACAAATGAGAATGAACATTGCTATCTTTTTAAACACTTCAAAGTTAACAAATGTGTGAGTGCCCAAGTAGATAGCCCATTTAGTTTTTTTACTTTTAACTAGGTTTGGATTAATCAATGTTCTCTGTGTTTATCGAATAACAATAGTCTTATGCTCTCCCCTTCACTGGGTGACCAGAATGCCAGAATTGTCATTCCATCTGTTTAACCTTTAGAGGGGCCTGCCCTTGGATGCACGCCTATCTAAGTGGGAATGACCTTGAGTGGTAACAGGCTAAAGCCAAGCCCTACCAATTCACTTAAAATAAATTATGCTTGAGGTGAAAACCTCCTGCAACAAGTGCTGCTATGCTACATCGATGGCCAACCTCCCCCAAAACCCTCTAAGGTGTAACCCTTAGAGGCTAGGAGACTCCATAATGGAGAGTAGTGCCGCCACATGTGTAACCACTCGAACGGTTGCCTTGACTACAAGCCACTTGTTTAGTATGTCAAAAACCCCTATTTGTTGACACAAAAGACAGAGTCTTTGAAGCAGCCTCGATTCTTGTGATTCTTAGTAGAGGTAGTAGGGACAATCCTATGATTTGGTGGGGGTACAAGCCTAAGGAAACTTGGATCTTGTATGCGTGAGAAGTGAGGGCCATAGAGGGGAGCAGGTGCTACCAGATCCTGGAGCTACACGCTTTGAATATGCACAGCTAGAAGATTCAACAAATACTATCCTATCCAACCTAGGTTGTATTTGTTTTTGAGTCAAAAAGTCCAAAAATACAAAAAAATTACAAAAGATAAAAATCATGAAAACTTCTATGTGTTTGCTATGTCTTTGCCATAATTGACAATCAAATTCTCATAAAAGACCAAGTTTTCACCCAAAAAAAAAAAATCTTGAAAAACATTCCAAAATTCTGTAAAAATCCAAACCAAAAACCAGAACGGTGCTTTTGCATCAACCTGCAGTGCATTTGAGTAGACTTATAGCGCATTTATTGTCTGTTGCAGTGCATCCAAACGATTACCAGAGTTGCGCATTTGATCCGACTTGTGGCACTTGTAAACTCTGTTACGACGCATTTAACTGCTATGCATCCAATCCTGAGAGCAAATCCGTACCTTCCAAGAGTAAAATTTTCAACTTTTTCAAAAACTATTTCAAACACTATCTCAATTATTCCAAAATCTGACCAAAATCGTGCAAGACAACCATTTCCCTCTTTTTCCACACCATAGCTGCTTTTTCATCCAAAATCTCACAAAATTCTTCCAAAATCCAACAAGGTTAGAACCAAGCTATTCTTGATCACATCAAAATCTCAAAAAAAAAACCTAGTGAGTCTCCATTATCAAGGATCACTTATCCTTTTCTCTAGGAACTCAACTAGTGGCTTGTGCAAGACTAGTCCACATCAAGCAAATGAATTTCTATCATCCTTGCTTCGACTATCATTTTGTTCACCCAACTTGTTCAACACCAACTGATCTAAGGAGAACCTTGATCATAATCTTGACCCATTCTAGCACACCTTGTTCAAAACTTTCTCACTCCATCCCATCTCTAGTCACCTTGCATGGTCTTAACACAGTCTCAAAAATAAAAGCAGATTGAAATGGCTAAGAAAATTGTTCCAAACACTCACGAAAGTGATGAAGAGATTTCTATGGAAGAGATCCTTCAAACGCAGCATGACCTAAAATTTCAATGCCTATTGGAAAAGGTACTTGCCCGAGACCCTACCAAATTCTTCTTACACCTAGCACATCTAAGAGTCAAGCTCCCTAAATATTTTGACGTAGAGGCTCTAAAAGAAACTAAGGAAGAAAGAAACCCTGAGGGAAGTAGACATGAGGAAGTACCCATAGACAAAAGCAAAGCAACCATTGATTCCATGGATGCCCTAAGTCTAGTGAACCAATAGATCCAAGCTTTACAACAACAATTCACAGACATGAAAACAAGAACATCGACTAAACATTACACCCTAGAGGATATTTCACCATATCCTTTTGATACGAACTTGATCATGATACCTTTCCCCTCTAAATTTGAGGTGCCAAAATTTGATAAATATCGAGGAAAAGGTGATCCAAGGGACCATATTAGGGAATTCAATGCTGCATGTGGTGTAGGAGCACCTTGCTAGCTTTAAGCCTCCATGAGGCAAATTTTGGTTTTAATCTAATTTTGGTGTTTTAATGATGTAATAAGGTCATGCATTGACCATTGGCAATGTATTAGAGACATTTTATTAGGTTCTATTGGGATTTAGAGTTATTTTGTAAAGGATTGCAAAAAAATTGTAAAATTGTTAATATTGCAAAAAGTGCAAAAAGGGCAAACAAAAGAGGAATATGAAGGGTCATAGGGAGTTTAATATGTAGTTTCTCACGTTGGAGGAGTTTTATTTCATTATTTTTGTAATAAAGGTCTATGTAAGACCACTCTTATGTATTTAGAGGTCATTTGGTAGTGGAGCTTTAAGTTTGCTCAAATTTAGTACTTTCTAATTTGAGTAGTGTTAGTGGTTTGGCTATTTTTAGCCTCTTCTTTTTGCATGTAAAAGAGAGTGGAGTGATGGAACAAAAAATATGGATGTAAATATATTATTTATGCCTTGAAATTTTGTGCAAGAGGCAGAGAGATGAAGGAGAGATGAAGTTTAGAGAAGAGAAATGAAATGAAAGTTTAATTTTCTGCATTTTTTTGACTATTTTTCATTGTTCCCGATGCTGGTACGACCCTATATGTAATCCCAAATGGCATAAAATTAGATTTTCTTGAATGATCTCGGAGTCTTCTTTCTTTTGGCGTTGGTTGTATCAATTTTTATTATGTTGTGTAAAAGTTATGATGAATTTAGTGATTAATACTTCTAGTTTTGTTTACTGTAATAGTCATCTTGTTTGGAATGGTACGGATTGTACAGATCAAGTACAGGTTTGAAACCAATGGGAAAAGATGGGAATATGAGTCTAGTTTATATTATTTTTGTTTGAAAAATTTTCATTTAAAATTAAGTGAGTTATGTCATTTTTGGTGAGGGTAGGTCTGCAATCTACTAGGGTCTCCATCTCTATAACAGTCCATTTTTTAAGCATACTTTCAAAACAAACCTATGTTGCATGTGAGATATGTTTTGTAAGAGGATAATGAGTATCCAAATCAGTTTTTAGATCATGGGTTTGAGTTGTATTCTAAAAATTATGTCAAATTTACCTTATTTTCTGCTCTCATCAAAGCATAGTGGAAGTTTGTGATTTTTGGGTGAATCCTCCATGCCTCTGCATCAATTTGTATCAGAGCTCAAAAGGTCTAGGCAAGAGAGTTTGGTGTTTGTGTGTTTGTGTTTGTGCAGATTGAAGAGAGAACCTGGTTGCCAAAAGACTAGGTAGAGAAAAAAAGAAGAGACCTAGGTGAGGCAAAGACAAGAAGAAGCAAGGTGAAAGAGACTTGCTTGAGGAAAGATGGATTTGTTTAGAAGGTACTTATAGGCTGGAGGTTCACAAAAGAAGAAGCAAGAAGAAAAAGAGAGGAAGAGAAAAGAGGAAAAGATGAGGCAAATAGAGGTTGAGAAAGATATAAGAGAACTGAGGCAAGCTATGGAAGAGCTGAGTAGAAGGATGGAAGATGAGATGGAGCATTTGTTCAAAAGAGCACTTAGTTGGCACTTGACAATAAAAAAGAAAGTATCATGGCCTATTAAGAAGATAGTTTAAATAAGAAAACAAAGAATAGTTATGGAAGAGGAAGTTGCAGCAGTAGGACAAATTGAATGCAGCCCTGAAGTGCAACAACAAGAGATTGATCAAATCCTTTAGAAGGAGATGACAAGTTTGGACAAAGAGGAATACTACTTTGTTTATGAAAGTCCTAAGCAATTAATAACCATGATGGAGGAATTAGAAGATGTTGTTCATCAAAGGAAAACCTTGGAGGACAAGGTTGAAGTAGAGTGCATGGTGCAAGGAAGCAAGGAGGAGACCTTAAGGTCTTAATATTTTATTTCTAATATTTCATTAGATTATGTATGTGAAGGTTATAAAGAACAAGAAGAAGTGCCTATAATGTATGAAGATGACGGTGAAGAAGATGTTGCCAAAACACTTGAGGAAATGATTTCCTTTTCAGATGAATATGTTGCCAGTGAAGACATAGATAATATTAATGATGTATATACACAAGAAATAGAATTTTGGAGCCTAGAAGTTGAGAGAATGCTGAATAAAAGATGGCATAAGAAAAAGAAGAAGGACCCAGGGATAGTTGCAAAGATGAAGGACAAGTTGCAGAAGAATTGGAGGACCAGGAAGAAAGAGTTGACTTGCATTCAAGAGGACTTGAAT
The DNA here is from genome assembly GCA_027924645.1 of Cunninghamia lanceolata. Taxonomy (NCBI): domain Eukaryota; kingdom Viridiplantae; phylum Streptophyta; class Pinopsida; order Cupressales; family Cupressaceae; genus Cunninghamia; species Cunninghamia lanceolata. The sequence goes on along the minus strand of BSBN01000937.1, from coordinate 898,299 downwards.
TTTATTTTCTCCGGGAGTATGGTGCAGGAGCACCTTGCTAGCTTTAAGCCTCCATGAGGCAAATTTTGGTTTTAATCTAATTTTGGTGTTTTAATGATGTAATAAGGTCATGAATTGACCATTGGCAATGTATTGGAGGCATTTTATTAGGTTCTAGTGGGATTTGGAGTTATTTTGTAAAGGATTGCAAAAAAATTGTAAAATTGTTAATATTGCAAAAAGTACAAAAAGGGCAAACAAAAGAGGAATATGAAGGGTCATAGGGAGTTTAATATGTAGTTTCTCATGTTGGAGGAGTTTTATTTCATTATTGTTGTAATAAAAGTCTATGTAAGACCACTCTTATGTATTTAGAGGTCATTTGGTAGTGGAGCTTTAAGTTTGCTCAAGTTTAGTACTTTCTAAGCTGAGTAGTGTTAGTGGTTTAGCTATTTTTAGCCTCTTCTTTTTGCATGTAAAAGAGAGTAGAGTGATGGAACAAAAAATATGGATGTAAATATATTATTTATGCCTTGAAATTTCATGCAAGAGGAAGAGAGATGAAGGAGAGATGAAGTTTAGAGAAGAGAAATGAAATGAAAGTTTAATTTTCTGCATTTTTTTGACTATTTTTTGCTGTTCTCGATGCTGGTACAGCGCTGTACAAAATTTCAAATGGAATAAAATTAGATTTTTTGGAAAAATCTTGGAGTCTTCTTTCTTTTGGCGTTAGTTGCATCAATTTTTATTATGTTGTGTAAAAGTTATGATGAATTTAGTGATTGATACTTACAGTTTTGTTTATTGTAACAGTCATCTTGTTTGGAATGGTACGAATTGTACAGATCAAGTACAGGTTTGAAACCAATGGGAAAGATGGGAATATGAGTCTAGTTTCATATTATTTTTTTTGGAAAATTTTCATTCAAAATCAAGTGAGTTATGCCATTTTTGGTGAGGGCAGGTCTGTAATCTACTAGGGTCTCCATCTCTATAACAGTCCATTTTTTAAGCATACTTTCAAAACCAACCTATGTTGCATGTGAGATATGTTGTGTAAGAGGATAATGGGTATCCAAATCAGTTTTTAGATCATGGGTTTGAATTGTATTCTAAAAATTATGTCAAATTTACCTTATTTGTTGCTCTCATCAAAGCATAGTGAAAGTTTGTGATTTTTGGGTGAATCCTCCATGCCTCTGCATCAACATGCCTCGAGGTCGCACACAATGATACTTACCTTATGCAACTATTTCCATAAAGCTTAGGAGGACAAGCCATGGAGTGGTTTTCTAGACTACCACCCGACATTAGAACATTTAATGAACTTGTGGACAAATTTGTCACCCACTTCTCCTATAATATTGAGCACGACACCTCAATCTTCGATCTTTGTAACAATAAGAAAAAAGGTGGAGAATTCTTCGCCACCTTCCTACAAAGATGGAGACAGTTGGCAAGTAAGTGCCCACACCAAATGCCTGAAAAACAAATGTTGGAAATGTTCATCCATAACTTACAAACCGACCTAAGCTATCAAATACAAATCCAATGTCCTACTTCCTTTAGTAAGGTCATTGAGATGGGTCTAATCATTGAAAAGGCTTTAATCGCAAAGGGTCAAGTAGAGCTCTATAAGGACACTCCTAGTACCAATAACAACACTGATAAACCAAGATTCTAGACCAAGAACAAAAACATTGTGAATGATGGGGTGGTAGATGCCAAAAATGTGGAACCAAAACAACCAATCTTCAATTTATCAACTCCTCAAAACAACCCCCTGCAAAACAAACCAAGAAACATTGAATCGCGGTTTACAAATTTTCAACCTAGGATAAAATTCACACCTTTGGGAGAATCATTGGAAACTGCCCTATGGAAGTTAATCACAAACAAGATCATAACACTTCCCTCGGCGCGAGAATATGAACCGAAAGTCAAACCCCATTGGTGGAACAACAATGATTTTTGTGAGTACCACCGAAATAGGGTGCTCAAAACCAATGATTGTATTACACTCAAGCACACTATCCAAGATTTGATTGAGAAAAACAAAATATCCCTTGATAGGCATACCTCTAACAATGATCACTAGGCATTCAAGGATCCTCTTCCCAACTGCGAACAGGGAGGGCCTTCCAACTGAAACAACAATGGAAATAACAATGCCAATTACACAAATGTCACCTTTGACTATGTTGTTAACCACATCTCGAAAAGTGACTCACACATCAATGTGATCACTATAAATAAAGATCTGGATTGTAACGTTACCACACGCAGTAACAGAGTCACTCTTAGAGGAGCCTTCGCCCCTCCAGCAAATCAGTATGGTATCTTGGATCAGTTACATAAGACACCTGCACATATCTCCATTCTAGAACTTCTGCGTTTGTCCCCGTCTCATAGGGCCATACTTGATAAAGCTTTAGTGGAAGCCTCCAACCCAACGAACCTTGTTGAAGAATAGTTTCAAACCATGGTAGGTCACATCACCTCACCTCACTCCCTATCATTCACTAAAAAGGATGATATGTCAATCACCCAACCTCATAATGCCTCTCTTCATATCGAAGCCTTCATACACAAACACAAGATAAAAAGAGTCTTAATTGATGGAGAAGCTAGTTTGAATATTTGTACCTTGAAGCTAATCCTTACATTGGGGTTTTTAAAAAAGGCTATAGATCCAAAAAAGAAAATCACTATCAAAGCCTATGATGAGGAGGAGAGAACTTCCGAGGGAATTGTTACTTTACCAATCAGAGTGGGACCTATAGTAAAAGATGTGGCTTGCCAAGTCCTCGATATGGAGCTAGCATATAACATTCTTCTTGGGAGACCATGGATACATGCTCTGAAAGAAATGTCGTCAACATACCATAAGTGTATTAAATTCCCCTATGAAGGTCAAGAGATCACCACCATCCAAGATGACCCCAATCCATTTCAGTACTGTAACTCTATTCAATTGAAACCTGAAGTTGTGATCCCTAACAACCATACTTCTGCTTCATCTTCATCTTGTGTTGACCCAGCTTCACTTGCTTCCACTTCAGAAGCTTCTCAACCTAAACTCACACTCAAAGATAAGGGCTTGGGTGAATACACAATCTCCCAATCCCTCTATTTGGCATAACTCCCCCTATCTCCCAGATCCTATGGGAGACCTATCATGACCAAATCTAAAACAGATAAAATTACCAAAGGTCCATTTGTCAAATTGGGAAGCCTTGAAGATGAGAGAGATGAAAAGGATATCCTACAATGGTTATACAAGAACGAAAGCAGTTCATCAACACAACATGACCATCACACTATACCAACTGAACAATATGATCAAGGATTCCAAATACTACAAAGAATGGGGTATGAAGGACATGGTCCACTCGGTTCAAGAAAGCATGGCATCACTAAACCCATCCAACCTCATACCTTGATAGCCCAAGACACTACAGGGCTAGGATACACTGGCACATCAAGAACCAACAAAGCAAATAAGAATAAAGGCAAACAACCTGAAACATCTACTAGCAATCTGGTTGAACAAATTCAGCAAATGCAACTGGGGAGTGAGACTGATTCTAACGAATATGAATGGGATAGCCTCTCTGAACTATCGTGTGATGAGAAAGATATTGATGTTGTCCACGAGTATGACCCAACCCATGATAACGAGAGACAAGGTCCAAGGGCTAGACCGCTAGAGTCCAACCCGCGTAATAACGATAGTGAAAGTCATGAGGAAATAATGATACCCCCCTTTACGAATCTACTAATAGAGAGTACCATCACAGACTTTGTCTGTGCTTTTAACAACTCTATCTTAACCATCAACACCATTGAACCAGACCAACCCAGTGACGCCTTGCCATTGGTGCATCCTGAACTCATAGATTGGGACTTACAAGGCACTACCCCTGAGCTTGACACCTTTGAGAATAATGAAGCAATCATAGACTATCTTGAGTTTAGAGATCATATACCCGCAGGGGACCACAGAGCTAGCTATGCCATAGAACTCAATGAGAAGGCCTATTTTGGAGACAGTGCCAAGCCTTTCAGTCTCAAAAATGTCAAAATGAAAGAAAGATCTAATGGTGAAAACCACTCTACAGCAGTGTTAGATCATGAAAATAGTAAAAATAAAGACGTATCCAATGGTGAAAACCTCTCTGAGGCACCGAAGGATGGAAGGCTTGACCCTCTACCCAATCTTACACATCAGGAGAGATCTTCAATCTTGATAGAACCAGCAGAGCTGATAAATCTCAGTACAGGTGATGATCCTAGAATGATACATATGGCATAGTCTTTAACTGAACAAGAAAAGCTAGCATTCACTAATTTCTTCAAGAGAAAACAAATCAACTTTGCTTGGACATATGCAGACATGCTAGGGTTAGATCCGAATCTCATAATGCATCAACTATCTTTAGCTCTGGGAGCTAAACCAGTAAAGCAAAAACTTAGAAAGATGTACCCACATGTGGCCCTCATGGTGAAAGAAGAGCTAAAGAAAATGTTAGATGTCAGATTCATCAGACCAATAGACTATCTTGATTGGGTTTCAAACATAGTACCAGTTGCTAAACCAGATGGCAGAGTCTAAATATGTAATGACTTCAGGGACCTAAACAAAGCTTGTCTGAAAGATGATTTCCCACTGCCAAACATTGACATGATTGTAGATCTCATGGCAGGGCACACCATGTTGTCACTAATGGATGGTTTTTTTGGATATAACTAGATAAAAATTGCACCTGAAGACCAACACAAGACTGCATTCACGTGTCCTTGGGGCACCTATTGTTGGTATGTCATGCCATTTGGTTTAAAAAATGCCAGTGTAACATATCAGAGAGCTATGACCACAATCTTCCATGACATGATGCACACTATAATGGAAGACTACGTTGATGACATTCTAGCAAAATCACTTACAAGGGAAGGACACTTGGAAGTACTAGACAAAATCTTCAATAGGCTGGAAAAGTTTAATGTGCACCTCAATCCAAAGAAGTGCATGTTTGGAGTTACCTCAGGTAAACTACTGGTATACATAGTGTCTGTAAATGGAATCGAAGTTGACCTTGCTAAAGTGAAGGCCATCATGGAAATGTCACCTCCTAAGAATCTCACTCAGCTAAGGTCCCTACAGGGAAAACTACAATCTATCAAAAGGTTCATTTCTCAATTGATAGACAAGTGCCACCCATTTTCTCACCTTCTACATAAGAATGTCCCTTTCAAATGGAATGATTCATGTGAGCAGGCATTTCAGCAGTTAAAAGAATACCTAATGAAGCCACTAGTGTTGATGCCACCGATTCAGGGTAAACCATTGCTACTGTACATCTTAGCCACACCAATAGCTCTGGGAGCTCTCCTTGCACAGCAAAATTATGACAGGAAAGAACAAGCAATCTACTATATCAAGGAAAGAACAAGCAATCTACTATATTAGTCGAACACTTGTTGGATATGAACTGCAATACACACCAATTGAAAGAGCATGTCTCGCTATAGTCTTCGCCTCACAAAAGTGGAGACATTATATGTTGTCACATTCTATCAAACTGGTAGCAAAAATTGATCCACTCAAGTACTTACTCAATAAGGCAGCCCTAATAGGTAGGTTGTCCAAATGGGTCATGCTTCTCAGCGAGTTCGATATCGAATATATAGATAGGAAAGCAATAAAAGGCCAAGTACTTGTAGATCAACTAGTAGATGCACCTCTAACAGATGATAGCCCTATGAGTTTTGAATTTCCAGATGAATCTATCTTCCACATCACAACAACAACCTGGAAAATGTACTTCGATGGATCATACACTCAGCATGGATCGGGGGCAGGTATCTTATTGATCACACCTAGTGGTGACACCATTCCTAAATCATACAAATTAATGTTTCCTTGCACTAACAACGTGGCAGAGTATGAAGCCACAGTCATTGGAATCAAGCTAGCAGTTGAATGGAATATCAAAGAGCTTCAAGTGTATGGCGACTCACAGTTGGTCATAAATCAAGTAAATGACGACTACCAGACAAAAGATGAGATATTAATCCCCTACAAATGAATGGTAGACAATTTCAAAGAATACTTCGTCAAGATCTCTTTTGAGCAGATACCAAGGATTGAGAACAAAACTGCAGACACTATGGGGATATTCCAAATAATCAATCACGTTACGAATTCTTGGTAGAGCCAGTGTTCTGTCCTGCATATGACACCCCTAAATCCCATATCATTTTCCACATTGTCGGAACCAATTCCCCCCTCTGTGGAAAAATATTTGCCTATCTTAAAGAGAATACCCTCCCACCCAATCTCTCTAGTAACCAAAAATGCACCTTCATCTATCAGGCATCCCGATATGCCATTGTCGACAATACCCTATATCGCAGAGGTCTCGATGGTACTCTCCTTAGATGTCTCGATAGTGAGGAATATCAAACCGCCCTGAGAGAAGTGCACGACGGTATATGCGAGACCCACTCTAGTGGCCCTACCCTAGCCAAGAAACTCATACGCATGGGAAACTACTGGCCAACAATGGAACAAGATTCCTATCATTTTGTCAAGAAGTGCAAGAAGTGCCAAATCCATGGGAACCTGATACATGCACTAGCATAGGAGCTATGACCATTAACGACTCCTTAGCTTTTCTTTTAGTGGGGACTTGATTTAGTGGGCAAGATTCACCCTCCTTCATCCAATGGCCATAAATTCATAATCATTACCACCGAATACTTTACAAAGTAGATTGAAGTCGTGCCCCTAGCCAATATCACAGGCAAACAAATTGCGTCCTTTATCTTGAACTATATCATTTGTCACTATGGTATCCCTTCGTCCATTGTCACGGATAATAGATGACCCTTCAAGAATCAAGATGTCAGGGAACTATGTGACAAATTCCATATCCAGCACCACTTTTCAATCCCCTACTAACCCCAAGGCAATGGCCAGGCGGAGGCATCAAATAAAACCATCCTAAAAATCCTAAAGAAAACTGTCAATGGCACTGGCCGTGATTGGTATGTCTAACTGAATCCCGCATTGTGGGCCTACCGTACAAGCATCCACACACCCACAGGTGCAACACCATACTCCCTGGTCTACGGATGGTCTACGGATCTAAAACTATCTGTCCCATTGAAGTTGAGATTCCATCCTTGCGAGTTTCGTTAAAAGGCCTCATATCTAATGAAGAATACAGAGTGTCCAGACTTCAAGAATAAGCACTTCTCGAAGAGAGAAGGCAATAGGCCTTTAACCATCTAAAAGCATATCAACAATGAATGTCCAGAAGCTACAATCATAGGGTGAAGCCCCGAGTCTTCCAAGTAGGTGATCTAGTCCTCAGAGAAAATCCCAGAAATCAGCAAGATCGAGAGAAGAAAGGAAAGTTTGAACCCAACCAGTTAGGTCCCTATGTCATTATTGCAGCCTATGGGTTAGGAATATATCAACTGGCTACATCTGAAGGTGAACTATTCGATGATCCTATCAACAGCATGCATCTTCACAAGTTCTATACCTGAAGACCCCAATGTAAGGGAGTCCTAAAAAAAAAATCAAAAAAATTGAAAAGTGATCAAAAACAAAAAAAAAATCAAAAAAATAGAAAATAGCAAACAAATCGTCCTCTAGTGAAAACCTGGCAAATAGGCGCCTAGGATAGGTACCATGATGAAAACCTAGCAAATAGGCGGCATGTGTACTTTTAGCTTCCGTGCAAATAAAAGCAAGTGGTGAAAACCTAGTAAACAGGTGCTATCTACGACAAACCACTTCCTCCATCTATTGTGACTTCATGTCTCTTGTGTCCATCATATTGTTCATCTCGAACCAGTCCTTTGAACCATTGTTGAACTACGTCACCTCTGAGCTATCACGTAGGCAAGGCCATTTTCAATGCACCCCTGATGCTCTGCTTTGCTCCACTCCCTTGTCGCATTCGTCCCATGTCTAGTCCTTCTATCTATCTGATTCCATACTATTTCAGCATCTTTCTATCACCTAGGTCTTAGGTCCATCAGGTTTACCCTGAACTACGTTGCCTCTGCGTCATCACGTAGGCAAGGCCATTTAGCAATGAGACCCCGAGGCACTAGGTCAGTCCCTTAGGGTCCATTTCTCCATGACTATTTGTCCTATCACCCATAATAAGTTGATCCATTGTCAAAAACTAGGGGCAACTCCTTGACCTGGTTACGGATTTGGATTCTTGAATGCCACAAGTTCTAAGAGGATACCAATAAAGGATTGTGATACCTTTCACTAGACAAGCGCACGCAACAAAACGCGTTTCCAAGCAAAATTCTTGACGCAAAACATCAACCTATCCAAAGCAGAGAAGAACACTATATCTAAACACTCAAACTAATTCTATATCAATTATGGTAAAAAGATACATCTAATGCAAGAATGTTTTGTGAATAGGTTAACTTACAAAGTCTTAAATTTTTGTCATTATGTCTTCCTATGCTACTCAAGGATGCCAAAAGCTAGAGATGCTATGATGGGGGCATAATTTTTTTCTTTGTCTATTGTTTGCGGATTAAACTTTAGTAATGTGACAACTTTTGTCTAATGACATGATCAGCAAAAGATCATCGAGGACTTCTAAGGTCTAAACATGAAAAGGGGCAATCCTTGTCTGTTGAAACGCAAGAAATACTCAGGTCATCTAGCTTCAAGTTTGACTAGATGCTTGTATCAACTTGCTATATCAAAATTCATGTAAGGAATACTCAGGTCATCTCGGTTTAATTATACCTAGATGCTTGTATTTTCTTACAACATTTCAAAAAGGGAAAAATACCAAAAAGTACCCAATGATGAAAGCAAAAGACTTGCAATATCAAGATGACAATCCACATCCATATACGTACCCATTCCATATCCAGAAATCCATATCAACCATGCAATAAGAAAATCCTGCAGTATATCAAATAAAAATCCTCATTTCTTTCATTTTTCTTCTCTTTCACCTATCTATATCATCTCTGTGTCGATTGAGCACATTTGGACATATCAAAACCATAGCATAGATCACATATCATATCACATGAGATAGTCATTCACATGATTACATCATTTTGTATCCATAAATAAAGTACATTAATTTCCATACATTTTTAGGGACATCCACACACATTTGCATCCATATATCATATCAAAAGAATCAAAAACATAGACAAAAGCATGTAGAACTGCATAATCATATCCATACACATTTGCATTTGCATAATCAAATCATCCTAACATCCATCTAGTATACATCACATATACAAAAACATCATAAAATAGATCGCATCCATAGCATATAAACATAGAACATGTGCATATAGAATATCAATCACCGCGTCATCATATAACCATCAAAACGTGTCCAAACATACAATATATCAAAACATCTATCCATATCTCAGAGTCATATCATAAATGTATACACAGTACAACAAAAAATGGTGATACATGTCTCGGGGCAAAAATAGTACATATGCAGGCTATCTCAACCATCAAAAATGTGTAGAATCAGATAAAAAATTGGTACAAGTATCCGAGTCTAGCTAACCCTGCTATCGTGGAGCACTGCTCCCTGTGCTGCCCTCTCCTCTGTCTCCCCTTGACTACTAGGGGCCCCTCACTGATCCTACAGATCGAGACCCACCTGCCCTCTGAGATGCCATAGACTAGCTCCTGAAGTTAGGGGCACGCTAGTTCACTTCCACTGCCCCGTGATATAAACCCCTATAGTACTAAGCCTAAGCCTGGGCTCTAGCAAGCTCGCTCTGCACCTGGGCCAGCTATGTCTGTGCCTGCTGCACCTGTGAGACCAAAAAGCTAGAAGTCCCATCTATGTCCATAGCTGCCATGGCTGCATCCCTCTCTGCTCTCATCGCTTGCATACTAGCCAAGGTTGCGTCTCTCTCTAGATACCTTTGACAGCCATCCTGCATCTGCATCTCTCTAAGACTCGGCTGCTCTTAGATGGGCCCTCAGCTGCCTAATCTAACCTTGTAGTGTCACAATGGTCTAATGCTATAGTTTAGGTTGCAAAGCCTGTTGTGCTGGTGCCTGACCCTGTACCTGCTGTTGTGCCACCTGCTGTGGTGGCAACATCTGCCTCTGTGGTGCCACTGGCTATACTGGCACCTGTGCCTGCACCTGTCCTATAGCCTGCGACTGCACCACTGCCTGATAACCTAAAGGTCCCTCTCTGGACCTCCACCTCTATCTCAGTCTACCTCCTCCTCCTCTATCCCCTCCTCCTCCTCCTCCTCCTCCTCCTCTATCTCCTCCTCCCCCCCTCCTCTGTCCTCTCCTCCTGCCATCTCTACCCTCGTCGTCTGAATGCTCCTCATCTATCCGAGGAGCCAACTATCCAAGCCCTGAATATCTAGGGAATGGGTGATCTGCGAACCACTCCTCATAATCTGGTGTCATGCCATCATCCACTATCTCCCTCCTCATGGGCCATGCTGTGAAAGGGATCTTCTAGAAGTCTGCTAAGGCCTCCTCGTATGATGCCACGGGACCCCACCTGTATCTCTCTGCATGGGTCCTCGCGAACCGCACCTATCCCTGTGGTCTACGCTAAACTCAGCCAAACTACCTATGCACTCTGCTCATAATCTGTCACTCCAAAATATACCTAGTCCTGCCAATGAGCCACCGAGTCTGAAAGCAGTACAGAAGCTCATCCGCCTCATCCTCCCATACCTCGCAGTCTAGGTATGGGTGCCAGATAACTAGATCCAAGTTATCAAATGCATGTCTCCAGTACTCGAGCTTCCCTAACTTGTACTGGGAAATCACACTTGCATAACCATAGCTATAGGGCTCACCCCTCTGCCTATGAAATAAACATATCGGTCGTGTGATGGCTATGTGCTCCCACAACCAAAACTACAAGTGAGACACACCTGCGGACAAACTGGCTCCTCTGTGATACACCACCTAGTGCATATCCCTGTATACGTGTGCAAGCATACACACACCCCATGCATATCGAGCCCCATCAGTGAGCATGCTCTCCATCACCTGCCCCCAGCCAATCGGGAAGCTGTGTGACCTCCTATCGGGGCATACTATGCCACCGATCAATCCCACCACTATCCCCAGGAAGTAGTCATAGCAGTCATGAATGTCCTGCCATAAAATCATCTGCTCCACCAACTCTGTGTCATCGAACACCCATCTGCACTCGGCTAATCTAGCATCCTACTGTGACTCATACTCAACCAACTCTCCCTGAATAGGGAGGTGCAGAATCTATACACGTCCTCAACAGTGATTGCCATCTCACTCGTCAAAAGATGGAATGTCCCATCCTCACTGTGGAATCACTCCACTATTGCAGTCAATATAGCCTGGTTCGTGCGAACCTCAGGCATGAAGCAAATGTAATGAAGTCCCATAGCACCAAGAGCCTCGCGGTCCATCTTTGTCACCATGTACTGCTGCAATAATGGCAAAGGGAACTACTCTCATGACATAAGGTATCCTGGATATCCTCCTGTAACCAAGCAAAGCATAACGTCAAAGAAAATCCATATCCAAGTAAACATACTCAAAGCAATCAAACTATCCTATCATTGACTTAGCATATCAAATTAATCAAAAGAGCATATCATCTCTTGACTAGATTCTCGGCAATCTCAGAGATTGCTCATCAATTGACGCATCGATCAAGGTGTCAATTGGGTTAATTTCATTAAGTCAAATGATTTTCTTAGTGCAAATGTGCCGATTCAGGTAGCAGATGCACTGATCCATATCACATGCGCCACTTCACCATGAATGTGCCACTACTTGACGTGTATGCGCCATTCTGGCACATGCGCCACTTCTCATGTCACATGCGTCGCTTCCTAGTAAATGTGCCTATTCAGAGCTTGTATACGCCAAACTATCATATGCACCGTAAGAAAGCTCAAATGTGCCACTTAACAACATATGCGCCATTTCGGGGGTCATATGCGTCGAAAGGCAGTTTGGTGCATCTACTCTAGTTATTTTCCCTAGCCATTAAGGGGCCTAATAAATGACTTTTGGCAAGTTTTGATGAAATACATACCGGGGATCCTGCCTCCGCTGGCTAATCAAACTGTCGGACTTGCTCAAACCAGTGCTCCTCGCGCTGAATGTCCATCTCTCTGTTGGTTGCTCTAGCTTCCATGCTCTCCTAAGCTCTCAAAGACCAATCAACTAAGGACAAGTGTGCAGATGAATAGAACTTGTGGACCCAGCTCCTATATATAGCAAGTGAACTATAACTGATTGTGTGACAACTGTGACTACTTCCCATATCTGTTCCTCTGAACCATGTCTTGTTTTTCTCTATCCTAACCTATTTTTCACCTTCTTCTTCGTGAGATTGTCCATCTCACGCCTTCAACCTTTTCCTCGTCTAATCTCCCGAGGGGGCATCCTATCGTTAAACTTGTACCAGGGGCAAAACCGGGGCATGTATCATTGTCGAAAATTCTTATTCTTTGAAACAATGTGATAAAACACATTGCATCAAAGAGGGGAAAAAATTATACACCTAAAAATGACATGACTCTACATAAATAAATATTTTAACTATTTATTTTATCTTCATATTCCTCTATCAATAAATAAATAAATTTATTTATTTATTTGATTCACTTCTTCTCATTTAATTAAATAAATTACATTTATTTATTTAATTAAATTCATCTACACCAACTTCATTCTTCTAAATAATTAAATAATTTTAATTATTTAATTAAAAAATTTTAATTATTTAATTAAAATCTTTTTTTCTTCCAAATTTAAATAAAATGTATTTTTATTTAAATTAAATCTTAAATCTCCACAAAAATAAATATATTAAATATTTTATTTTATTCTTTCAAATTATCTACAAATAATTAAATGAATCTTTTTTATTTAATTATGCTTTCTTATCTTCTAAAAATCTTCATATCTTCTAAAAATATATTCCTCTTGTCACACAAGCAAAAAACTAAGTTAAAGCAACTTTAAAGCAACCTTGCTCTTAAATTAGAAAAATAAATTCTAATTTAAGAAAAACAAAAACTCATCCTCATCAGAAAGCTTTTAACTCAACAAAGCTTCTTTTTGAGTGACACATGTCCTTCTTCTATTTGTGCACGTTCGCACAAACATTTTGCTCCGTTGATTTTCTTAATTCTTCTCAGCCATTGATCTTCTCTCACCCAACTTTATAAATACAACCCTCTTCTTCTTCATTTGATAATCCATCATTTGAATAAACTTATGCTGCAGAAAATATAGCGTGCCATTGGCACCCCCATCTTCATACCACTTCATTATCATCCACTCACATTTTGTGTTTGAAGCTCATCTTCAAATACAAGCAAGTATCCTAGCCAACTTCTCCTTGTCATCTTAAGGTATCGAAGCAAGGAAGCAAGCTTCCTGAGGGCCATTTCATCTCCATCAAGATCAAGAAAGAAAAGGCAAACAATGGAAGACGTAAGGTAAAGGTTGTAAGTATCATCTTGTTCTTATTTTAAAACCTTTTATCTTCATATTTCATTGGTGTTTGGGTTTTTAATATTCAATTGATAATCCCATTTTCACCCTTACAGCTGCATATTTTGCAGTCCCAGACACAGAATTCTCTGTGCTAGAATGATAGATCTGATACCCAATTATCATTGAGGCAAATTTGGCATCTAGATCTGTGATGTCATCTATGGTCATTGCTCTCTTGTCAAACTTAGATCTGGCGGCTTCAATTACTGTCTAGTTCCTAACAGATTTGAGTGCAGGTAACCCACCGGATGAGTGCAGTCCAGTTACTGCCCTGATGGCATCTTTTGTTATCTTGAAGGGCCTCATTAACCACATGAAATTATCATGCATCCTACTTAGGACATACCAGACCCAATCATCTTCTACAAAATAGGGGAAGTGTATACAATGTATGAAGTGTTTATCCCAGAGGGCCTTGTATTGAGGTTTGAGTTCAAAACTCTCATCTATTAGTTGTTTGTGATAGATGTCCATCAATTTAGATTCTCCAAATTCCTCAATGTTGGCATGGATATAGACCCTAACATCTTCTACGTGCAATACCCCATGCGGAATGCTAGAAAATGCACCTAAAGGATCAACTTCTAGAGATTTATAGGGGTGTTTCTTGAATTTTGGGCGCGGCCTATCAGTGATCTTAACCACCATTGAAGTAGCCATCTTGCAAAAGATTTAGAGATAGATTTTCAAAATGGAAGTACCTTTTTACACTTTAGGGTTCGAAATAGAAGCCGGAACAAATCACTGGTTGAATTTGATTTTGCAGTTGATCTTGAGTGAGTTGTAGAAACTTTGTTGCAGAGCTCTTCTTTTCTTCTTGTCAAATGCAAATGTACAAATAATGAGTGAATGAACCCTTTTATCCTTGCGCAAACCCTAATTTTCTTTTGTAATAAATGCACAACATAAGTTATCCAGTTGCCCTATTTTGAGAGAGATCTTCTCGAATCATTGTGCTGAACTTAGAATCATTGTCAGTGAGGATTGACAATGTATCTTTTTTTCTTCAATCATATCATGGGTTTGCAAATCAAAGTATTTCAATTCTGAATCATACTGGATATGTCTGTGAAAATCCTGCTTTACCAGATGGTTGTCAAACCAAATCAACTTGAACAGTTAAACTCTTGTAAAACTTCATGCAGATCTTTCATATTTTTACCGAGGGTTATTTAGATATTTTTTTGAGAACCCTTTAATCCGCAGCATTCCATGTGCCAAATTTAGGCACTAATTGACTGGCTGGGGGAATTTATTTTTCTTTATGACTCCCCCTGAGCCAGAGCTCATCTGTTTAGTTTTCAGAAGGAATATTAGCACCGGATTCCGGTGCAGATCCATCCCCAATATTTTCTATACTCTTCTTCACCAAAATCTTGCTCATCTCCCTTTGAACTTCATCTGCATTCACTTTTCTTTTACCCTTATCTTGTTTTTGATTATGATGCACCGGACCCTTTTTATCCTAATTTTTACTTCTACAAAATTTGACAATATGACCGGATCTATTACAATTGTAACAAACAACATTTCTTTGCATATTTGATTCATATCCTCTTGATCTACATTGACTAGCCATATGTCCCATTCTATTGCATTCAAAGCATCTACCATTGAATGAATTGTTTATTTGCATATTTCTGCATTCATGAGATTTGTGACCATACCTTTTGCAGTTAAAACATTGTCTAGAGAAGGATGGATTAGTCTGATTCATTCTCCTTCTGCACTGAGTTGCTTTATGACTGAAATTGTTGAAATTGAAGCAGTATCCATTGAAGGATGGATATCTTTGAGCATTTGGTTGCCTAGGTCTTCTAGCCCTGTTTCTTTGATTTCCTAATCCAAAGTTCTTCTAACCAGATCTGGAGCTTTCACCTTTCTCATATCCCAAGCCACGCTTATCATCTACCCTCTTTTGGCTTTCAAGAAGAACTTCAAGTTGGGCTAAGCTTATCTTGAATTTCTCTTTGTATTCATTTGTTGTTTGAAGATCTTGTCTAAGAGTGTCTATCTAATTATCAAGTTGTTCTTCATTGTCTCTAGCTTCTTCAAGATCTGATTCAAGATGCCTAAATATTCTGTCCATTTTGTGGCAGTCCTCTATTTTCTCCTTGAGGGATTGTTTTAGATTATCTTCAGTTTTTCTTTTCTCTTCAATTTCTTGGGTGAATCTCATAACCCCTAATTCCATTTCATGCCTTACCATAATGACTTCTTTTGACAGCTTCTCACATAGCTTATTTTTCTCATTTAGATCTTCATTAGTATCATTGGCTTCACTCTTATTTGCTAATTTTTGAAGTAGTTCCTTTCTCTTTTTTACAGAGATAATCAATTTTTCTTTTAGCTCATTTATGAAATCATCAGCTTGTTTGAGTCTTTCTCTCAAGTTATTGACTTCAAAGTGGGATTGTTCAAGATCATCTAGGGTAGACTAAATTTGTTCCTTCATACCATATATATCCATTGAGATTCCTAGATCTTCCTCAAGCTGTTAGGCTCTGTTTAGAGGAAATTATCTCTGATACCAATTGTTGGAAATAAGGCAGATAATTGAGAGGGGGGTGAATCAGTTATCTCAAAATTTCTTGAACTTTTCTTTTGTTATCTTAATAATCAGTGTAGTATCAAATCATATAAGCATATAAGAATAGAAATAAAATCAACACACATAACACAAGGATTTTTACGTGAAAAACCCTGTTAAGGGAAAAACCACGGGGTGACTAACCCAAGATTGTATTCTCTGTTAAAAGAATAGAAGTACAAAATGGCACTTACCAATTAGGGCTCACTGCCCGAGCACACTGCTCACAAGAGGCACACTGCCTACAAGAGACTCACTGTCTATAGAACTTACATAAGGTAATAAGGTGTTTGAACTGATGAGAGGCATCTACAAATGCTAGAGTTCAGTTCCAGTTAGGCACAATACACTGATCTAATGCACTTCATTCTTCCTTTGTTTTAGTGTTGTTGCTCTGTCACATACCAGACTTGAATTGCTGCTTTCACACTTATCCCTACTTTTCTTTGCACTTTATTTCATCCCTACTTCACACCACACACCTACATACTGGAATCCATCTGGTATTTATATCCGCATCAAGGATTTCATCAACTTTCTAGTCGACAACAAGAATACTCAGGATATTTACAAGTTACTGATCTGTCCACTGAATCCATGCTTGATTTGTGATGCATATCAAAAACATAGGCATAGAAGTCATTTAATCATGTCGGCCAACAATGTATAATCCCCCAAATAGCTTGATCAACACATTTTACTCATCCATATTGAAGTTTGATGCTCTACCAATCAGTTCTTCCTCTGTCTACTCTACTTGACTAGAACCCGATGCTCAGATGCTCATATCTTTTCCATGCTTTACTATCAGAGTCTAAATCTTTGGAATATAGTAGTCATGATACCCCTCTTGACTTATCCAAGTCCGTAACTTGCTGAGTTACCCCATCAGAGAGATTCAGACCTGATTGTCAGACCTTGTTGCATACTCTATTCTCATTCACCGAACCAAAACAATCTTCAATCTGACTTCCGTATAGGCATACTATGTACTGCGAATGTGTGGGATAGACTTTGTTACCATCAATGACAACACTCATGAAGCCACACAGTGTCTCTTGCCAAAAAATGTCTCCCCATGACTTCCGGAGGAAGTCATGACTTGATCACTAGTCTGAATCATCATAATATGGTCATAAGTCATTGTACCTAATCCACTTTTGAGGATCTTTTACCGCAGAGGCATACTAGTTAATTTTCTATCCCTTACTCTGTATACTATCCATACTTAGTCATTTTTGCCCTCTACATGTGTGCCTTGCTCCCAATCACAAATAAACTTCTGGAGTTATGTCTTATTGTCATGCTAATGTGTTCTCTTTATCTTGTTTCCATAAATGGCAACACTCAGCTTGTCTTCATAGTAGTGTCTCTTGCCAACAATCTCCCCCTTTGGAATTGATGGCAACACTTAGTGAAAAATGCTTCATTATCAAAACTACTCCCCCTTACTATATGCACTTCTATATTTATTCTCCCCTTGAGATGTTTATCCATTTTTCACTAATCTTCTTCTCCCCCTTTGATATCAATGGCAAAGGGTGTGTTATGGAATCAAAAATTTCTCAAGACTACAAAATTTTTATGTACTTTGCCACATATTTACAAGTACAGTCTTCTACTTTATTTTACAAATGCTTAAGAATGTCACTAAAAATGTTCTTCAGTTGAGCTATCTCAACATCCCATCTCTTTTCAGCACCATCCAAAATTTGTATATGTCCGCTAAGTAGAAAAACTAGAGTTTCTGTCTTTTGTAGATCTGATGGTGTGGCAATTTGTGTAGCAAGTTGTGCTTCAGCTACAAGCTTAGTCATTGAATCTAGTTTGGGACTAATCAATCTTCTCAATTGTCCCATTCTACTCTTAATTTGATACCTCTAATTTATTAGATCATTCAAGTCATTGTGAATGTTGATGACTTGAGATTCTTTGTTACTGGTTGATTCATTTACCGAATGAAAAGACTTAGAGATGTTCATTAGTTTTTCTTCCAAGTCCTTAATCTTTTCTTCTATCTTCTTTGTAACTTTCGGCCATGATAGACAAAATTTATATATATCACCAACGTCTACAATAGCACTTTGAATACTCTGTATCCCATTATCTAACTGAACCTTATCATGAGCTATCAACTTTGTCAACTCATCTAACCTTTTCTCATTAAACTCTTGTCTAACTTTTGTTTCAACAGATTTTTCAAGGGATTTGAAGTGTGTACTTATAGAGTGTATGAGTTCCTTGAGTTGACTAGAAGCAGACAAAGAGGTATCCTTTCGGTATGTTGGCACCAGCTTCTCCAAAATGTTGGATGCCTCATTTATGAGTCCACTGTCCTCAATGTGGGACTTTAATATCTCTTTTCTTGCTTTGGCTTGAGCAACTGAAGCCAACTTGAGCATCTAAATAGGAGACATTGTATCCAAGTTTATTGGACCTTGGATTAAGTTAGGCTCATCTTGAACTAGTTCCTCCTTTTCCAAGAACTCTTTTAATGCCTCTACAGTGTCTCTTACTGCACTAGAGACATCATTTTTTTGTTCCTGCTCTGGAGGATTAATGTCAATGGCCTTGTTCGTGTCCTCCTTTTGTTCATCCTCTATCAAATCCTTTTCAATATGAAGTGCTGGAGAGGAACTGGTTTGTGTAGTTGGTATTTATTCTTCCACAGTCTTCTCTCCAACAATATTGTCCGCTGTTTGATCTTCCGAAGAGGCAAGAGTTTCCTTTTCTTCAACTATTTGGTCAACTTTATCTGTCTCCTTTTCAATGTTGACTTTCTAAACTGATGTATTATCACCAACATCATTGTCTTCATTGTCATATGTGGTGGGAAGATTGTATTTCTTTAGGGCTTCCAAAACAATTTCCTCTGTTTCTTTTACCACTTTGTCAATCTCACCCATCATTAATGAGTTCATCCTCATTTTGGTTTTGAACTTTTCTTTGGTTTCCTTAGAAATCAAGTCTTCTTCTTTTGGAGTAATTTCAAGACATAATCTTGTCAGTACATGTTGTCTTAGCTCAATATCCTTTGCCTTGGTAGTCTCTTTCTAATAGTCAAAAAGTTGGCGAGACTTTTAGGGAGATCATAGATAATCTCAATAAGGGCCCTGTTGAAGATGTTTAAGTATTTTACTATGGCTTCTTCCAAGATTCTCTTATTAGCATCAATATATTCATTATAAAATTCAATCATGGGCTTTAAGTTTCCATCAACTGTGACAAATTTTAATACATCTTGAAGAGATATTGTAGCCTTTTCAACATAAGGCTCTTCTGCCTTTTTCCTTTTGTTTGATTTGTCATTTCTGGAGGACTTTCCTATAGCTTTGACCGCCTCAGCTTTCATCTTCTTTATCTCCTCATCTGATTCTATTTCTTCTTCATCCTTTCCACCCACACTAACATATAGTCTTCTTCCCTTCATCTTCTTCCTCTTTGTATCTTTGACAGAGGATTTCTTTGATGTTTTCTCCATGTTTACTAATGGTGTGGCACCAGAGGAGGTAGCAGAGCTCCTAGTAGACCTCTAAGTCTTTTTCAGGCTTGTCCTATTTCATCTAAGATTGTACTGGTTCACTCTTTTTTTTTTCTTCTCCTACTCTTTCTACTTTTTCCCTTGCCTCTTTCATTTGTTCTTTGGTGATGCCATACTTTGCAGCAATCTCTTCCACTTCTTTTCTAACTTTTCTAGTTATTTCAAGTTTTATAAATTCAACATGCAATTTTATAGTTAGCTCTTCAAATGTCCCAAACCTTTCTTCCTTAGGGTCCCAGAGTTTGCTAAGTATATGTTGGGCATAATATTCTAATATTATCTACTTCATAGCCCATAGGCATTACCCATACAGTTCTGGGCTCCACAGCTTCCATCAAACATTGATCCTTGGTGACCATGAAACATATTATATCTTTGTATTTTTCTACAATTTTCTTTGGCATTCTCTCTCTTGCATGCATCCTACTCTAGAATTTTTTGAAATACCCCCATAGTGCTGCCTTTTTCTCATCAAAACTTCCAATGCTACTCAAGTGATTTCTAATTTGGGCAGCAACCAGTCTGCTACTTGACAAAAATAGGTTGTTCATGTTGGGTAATTCTTTCAAGAAATAGAAGAATAGATAGATGATCAACGTACCATACTTGAATGGATAGTTCTTTCTTTCCTTTATCTTCTTCAAATTCTCCATCAATTGAATCCGCAGTAGCTCACACAGGTCATAGTCGGCATTCTCTTTAATCATCTGATAGGCAGTGTAAATTGTAGTGTCGAAGACAGAGTTCTCCCAATTTGTGAAATAGACCTTGTAACCTATCATCATGGAAGCGAACCTTACAGCTTGATCTGTGATATCGTTGATTGTCAGTACCTTTTTGTCAAATTGTGCTTCGGTGACCTCTGTAACTATTTAGTTCTTCACTGCTTTTAACATGGGCATGCTTCCGGTATCATTTAACCTTGTTATCGCCCTAATTGCCTCCTTTGTAATTTTGAAGGGTTGTCCCAACCACATGAATTCATCATGGATTCAGCTTAGTATATACCTTACCCATTCATCCTCCACAATCACGGGGAAATCCACATATTGAATGAATTTCTTTTCCTTTAGGGCTTTGTATTCTTCCTTGAGATCATACTGGTCATCGCTTAGATGCTAGAGATACAAATCTAACAAATAGATGTTGTACTCATCTAGGGCAACATGAATATATGCCCTAACATCTTTGACATACAGAACTCCATGAGGAATGTCAGAAAATGCACCCATCAAATCCACTTTTGTTGCCTTGAACGGGTGTTTCTTAAATTTAGGCTGAGGTCGCTCAATAATATCAACTACTTTTGGAGTTATCATTTTAGAATTTTAATCAAATCTTCTAATGGGGTTTCAATGAAAATACCTTGTTCCACTATGTTAGGGTTTCCTTTCTTCTAAATACTCCAAACGCTTCAAATCTTGGTTGTCATTGCTCAAATTCTGCTTCAATCTCTCTAAACACCTGATAGCTTCGAGTGCAAAGTGATTTTGAGATTAAACTAGTTCTCTTTTATCCTTCGCATGACTTAACCTAATCATAATTAATGCTTGTTCCAAAAAGTTGTTTATCCCCCTTTTGATAGATACAGTTGATTGAAATTGCTCCGCAATGTTTCGCATTAGCTTATTCTCTTCCAGTTTTTCTTTCAGAGGATTTATCTTGTCGGATTCCATCACATATCTCCGTGTTGGATTCCAGCACCAACTTTCTTGCTAGAGGATTTAGATTTTAACACTACTCCCCCTGAGCCAGAGCTCTCAATTTACTTCCTGGAGGAAGTATTTGCACTAGAGACTGGTGTGGATCCATTCTTGACTTCATTAGCATCTTTCCTTATACAAATCTTGCTCATCTCATTCTTGCTTTCTACCGAATCAGCCTTGTTCTTGCCCTTGACATCTCTCTGCTTTATTTTCCCCTTCTCTATAGGATAGTCTCTTGTTACATTTCTGCTTCTACAGAATTTGGCAAAGTGTCTAGGCTTGTTGCAATTTAAACAAACAACATTTCTCTAACCTTGATTTCTTCTGTAATTAGGAATTGGTCTTGATCTGCACTGATTAGCCATATGCCCAAATCTATTGCATGCAAAACACTTTCCATTGAAGAATTGGATATTCCTTGGATTACTTGGATTGTTTCTTGACACACTTTTGCACTCATTTATTTTATGACCAACATTGTTGCAATTGAAACATTTACCAAAGAAAGATGGAACATTTTGATTTATTTTACTTTTGCACTAAGTAGCCCTATGACCATACTTATTGCATTTGAAACAATACCCATTGAAAGATGGGTACCTTTATGCATTTGGTTGTCTGACCAAAGGTCCTTTAGGTCTTTTTCTTTGATTCCTTACCGGATGGTCTCTACCTCTTCCTTCTTTGGATCTGACTTGCCCTGAGTTTGAACTTTCTCCCTTTTCAAATCCCAAGCCTTGTTTATCATTTGGATACTTTTGACTGGCCAACAACTCATCAAGTTTTGCAGAGCTTATTTTGTTTTTTTCTTTGTAGCTATTGGCTGCTTCTAGATCAAATTTCAAGAGAAGAACTTCTTTCCCTAGTTTTTCACATTCCTCTGACTTGTCCTTCACAACTTGATTCAGACATTCCTCATTCTTGTTCGTTTCTTCAATCACCCTGAGAAGACTCTCTGTGGATTCACTTGCTTGTTTTAGTTGCTCACATAATTCTTTCCTTCTTTCCTAAGATTTATTGATCTACTCTTTTAATTTTAGAATGCAATCATCAGCTTCTTTGATACTCTCCTCTAAACCCTTGGTATCATCCATGGAGTTGTCAATATCTTCTAGAGCTGCTTCAAATTGTTCATTATTGACATATACTTGATTGCCAATCTTAATTCTACCAAGAGGATTGGCTTAAGGATAAGTGAGATACCTTTGTGTTGCCATGAGTGAACCTCCCTAGATCTTCCTCAAGCTGTTAGGCTTCTTCCAAGGAACCTTGCTCTAATACCAATTGTTGAAAATTAGGAACACTGAGAGGGGGGGTGAATTAGTGTTCCATAAAACCATTTATACACTTTCACTTTTAACCATTTTCCAAATTTAATTAAACAAAAGCACAATATGCATATGAATGGAAACCACAAAGACATAACATATGGACACCAAGATTTTTATGTGGAAAACCCAAAGGTGGGGAAAAACCATGGAGAGTGTTAGCTCTCAAGAATATTTTTATTATAGCAATACTGAAATAGAAAAGGCTCACTACCCAGAGCTCACTGCTCAATAGATAGGCTCATTGCCTTATGAAAGAGAGAAGAAAAGAAGACGGTGGCTCACTACCAAGATGACTGTGTAGATTGCATCTCTCCATGCATGATTACAGTCTCATTGAAGTGCAAAATTTTGATTCAAATCTCTTGATTACTGATTGCCCTGTTTTGCTGCTAACTTCTTTCTTCAAGCATAAGATCTCTCTTCTTCTGCTTATGATCACCTTATCTTCACATATTTTGCATACACATCCATCAGGTCATATTTCATTATCTTCCAAAACTACAATCCATCCATTATATATATCCGCCATGAGATTTTTCACTTACTTGGGTCAGCAAGACAAATTGAAAATGTGAGAACAAGATGTTATGCTTTGTCGGCCTGATCATGTGTACTAATTTCAATGCAGGCCCAAGTGATCATGTAAATAACTTCATATAGGTTGGCTCTGACCATGCAATCACTTAAATAGATCATTCAAACACTATTTCTTCTCCGCACATAGATTTACCATACCAGTCAGCCTATTCCTTAAGAGCATGCTTAACAGGTTCATCTGGTGCCTCACAACTCGCACTACAAACCAAATGGGACCTCACAAATCATATCCAATGCTTTTTACTAAACTCTTAGCATACCTTCTAAACCACGGAGTAAAATACTTCTGCATGTCAAAATGTGGATCATGAAACTACTACACTATCATAGAGAAATACTTTTGAACTGTAACCCGATAGTGGACAGCTTGTAGAATGTGATGTACTCAACTTCAGAGGTTGTAATTCTAGATTTAGGTAGTTATGATGTATCCCTGGCTTGCCTTAGAACCTCAGAGAAAATTATGCATTTGCAGAGGAATGTGGAGTATTATACTATGCCATGTTCACTATCTCTGACATACCTCTATTTGTCCAGACTTAGTCATTTTCTCCCCATGACTTCCAGAGGAAGTCATGACTTGATCACAGGTTTGAATCATCATAATATGGTCATAAGTCATTGTACCTAATATGCTTTTGAGGGTCTTTTACCATGGAGGCATACTGGTTCATTTTATGTCCCTTGCTCTATATAATATCCATACTTAGTTGTTTTTGCCCTCTACACTTCTACCTTTCTCCCAATCACAAATGAACTTCCAGAGTCATGTCTTCTTGTCATGCCGATGTGTTCTCCTTATCTTGTTTCCATCAATGACAACACTCATCTTGTCTTCATAGCAATGTCTCTTGCCAACAGATTCAACTTGGTTGATATGTCCTTGAATGTTTGTTGTGAAAGGATGATCTAAACACTAAAACCAAAACCACCATCTTCCATCCTTTTACCATAAAACAATCCTAAAAGGGTTTTCCCATGTAAATCATTGTTATATGGTATATTTTATTTTGTGTTTATTTCCTTGTAACTATATGATTAGTTAAATTTTTACACATACCTCCTCTCAAAGATTAGTGTAGGAAGTGTTTTTCCACACCTCTACTTCATTTCAAAAAAAAAAATCCTAAAGGATGATGGTGTAGGAGACTGAGGACATGTGAGAAGGTAAGTAGACAAGCTACTTGCAAAAGGGTTGATCAAAGAGAGCCTAAGACCATGCATAGTACCTATAATGCTAGCACCAAAGAAGGATGAATAATGGAGCATGTGCACTAACTCCATAGCCATTGACAAAATTTACATTAGATATATTCACATTATCATGCATGGATAACTTAACACACTCATTAAGTGCAGCATGATACTTCATAAAGATTGATTTGAAGTTGCTACCATCAGATTAGGATCAAAGAAGATGATGAGTGGAAGATTACACTCAAGACAAAGGATGGGATGTATGAGTGGTTGGTGTTGTCATTTGGCCTAAAAAATGCACCCAACAATTTCATACAATTGATTAATGAGGTTCTAAATACATTCCTTGACAAGTTTGTCATCATGTATCTAGATGACATCTTAATCATTAGAAAAACTAAAGAGGAACACTTGGTGCACATTAGGAAAGTGTTGCAATGATTACATGAGAGAAAATACTAGTGAACTTGAAGAAATGAAACTTCATATAAACCAAATTGGTGTACTTGAGATTTGTGATATCCCAAGAGGGGTTGAACATGGACCCTAAGAAGGAGAAACTAATTATGGAGTGACCATCACCAATGATCATGTTTGAGGTGTGAATCTTACATAGGTTTCATGTTATTTAGGCATTAAAAGAATATCTAGGTGTTATGTCAGAAAATGTCCCCTTGGGGGCTTTTCCCTCCTAAGGTTTAGCTCTCGGGTCCTTTTGAATGCATTTAGGTCATCTTGCATGTTAATGGTGACTCCTGGTGAGAAAACCCTGAAGTTTCATAGCAAATGGGACCTAGGGGGTGTGCTTAGCATGAAACTTGCCTTAAATAGGGGGGAGGACTTGGGCATCCATGCCCTAGTCCTGCCCTATTTTAGGTCAAAACCTATTTTTAGGTGTCAATTTTATGACTATTAGAAGGTCCTATGCCGACATCTCAAGTTTAAATTATGAAATTCTTAGTGGGAATGTTTGTAGTTGCATATATAAGCATGATTTGTGTTTCATTTGTAAACTAGATGGCATTTTTATCTATGAGCTTATGTGAAGGTCATTCAAGGATATCATTGTGTTGCAGAGTAGTATTTTGTTGTTGTTATTGTGTTTGTATTTGCATATTTGACTCCATCTCCTCATGGCACGAAGAGCATCTTCCTTCCATGAGATCTACACTACAAGGTGATATCTATTATATTTTCTATCATTTATCATTTGGATTTTGCCTCTCTCCCACAGGGATACGCACTCTTTATCTGACAACGATGTTCAGAAGACTTGAATGTCTCTCTGGGGCTTGACCTAGGAAAGCCTCTAAACACAACGCCCAACCCACTTTTCTGTGATTACAAGTCATAGGTTTCAGAAGAAAAAGAAGTGGAGTTGCAGGAGAGTAGTGCAAACTATTAGAATTGTAGATCTAAGAAGAAAACTAGGACTTGGACTTGGGCGCCCGCTCATTAGTCCTCTGGATTCTGAAGTGGTGAAATCTCTGTGATAGCAGGAACAGGTTGCAAACATTCTTTAGAGATCCTAACAAAAGTAGGTACACTGGACTAGGACACCTACACATTAGTCCCTGACTTTTCTGTACACCAAACTTTGAAATCTGGTATGTATTTGATTGTCATTTGATATCTCTATGTGTGATCATTTTTCGTAATTTGTTTGTTTGTTTATGATTTCATGAAATTATGGTTTTGAGCATAATTAGACTTAATTAAACAACAAATTCACACAATTCCAATCTTCCCCTATGTTCCAAGTGATAAGAGATCTATAGTAGAGTTATCTACTTAGTTGAATGTCCTTGAATGTTTAGTGGTGAAAGGAGGATCATGATAAACCCTTAAAATCATCTTTTCCCCCTTTTTGTATTAAACATTTTAGTGAACCCATGTTTCTTTTAAATTTTACACCTTGCTGAGTGTTTTACTTTAGATTTACATTCATTCATTTCATTATTCATCTTATTACATTTGAAAAATTACAAAAAAAATTGAAAACTTTGAAAAATTGGCATTTTTAGCTTGCATTTTCAAATAATTTGAATTAGTTGGCATTTAATTTCAATAAATTTCTGTCATTATCATCATATCTGATTTAAAATATAGAAATTCTTCATTCATCATTCATTTACATAGCATTTTCATTATTAAATTGATAAAAATTCCTTGAAATTGTGCATTTTTTCCATATAACATAGTTTTACATTAGCTAGGGTTTGTAGTCAAAATCTTGTTTCAGATTTTACTACCCTTTAAAAACACTTATTAGGACTGATTTCTAGCTGTATTATTTCATCATAGTGGCTTTCTTGCAAAATTTCATGTCTAGGGTTTGAAAACCTTGCATTTTCACTAGATTTGGCCTTATCGTCTCTCTAGAATTGCATCACAAGCACGTTGTGAAGGATTTTTCTACATTAATTGGATTTTATTAGGGTCATAATCTATTTACCCTCTTCAAATTCCTCACAACACTCTTCGTATTGGGCCTTTGCATTGAAAATTGGTGAAAATTTGCATATTTTAGGTGTATTTTCACTAGGTTTTGACTTGTCACCATTATAGATTTGCACTAAAGGTGTGGTGTGAAGGATATTATTGCTTTATTGGAATGATATTGGACATATTACTTGCTACACCTCATTAATATCCTTACAACACCTCTTCTTTCACTCATTTGCATTGAAA
The DNA here is from genome assembly GCA_027924645.1 of Cunninghamia lanceolata. NCBI lineage: Eukaryota > Viridiplantae > Streptophyta > Pinopsida > Cupressales > Cupressaceae > Cunninghamia > Cunninghamia lanceolata. Next base: position 871,094 of record BSBN01000937.1, on the reverse strand, counting down.
AAAGTTGAAAAAATCAAGCATTTTAGGCCATTTCCACATATAGTTTTGCACTTGTTTCTTGCATAACTCTTGAAAAGCTTTTAAAATCTGATTTCACATTGATTTGAAACCATATACACATGGCCACTAATCGCAACAATAACACTAGGTTCCCTCCTAGGCCTTACATGAAAAGAAAGGTCCCCGAACCTGAAATTGTGTTTACACCTCATGATAGAACTATTGGAGACACTAAAGGACCTCTTTATATCACTATGAAGATAATGGGAAATCTTGTGGATGGAACTCTTATTGATCCTAATTGCATGACTAATGTAGCAACGGAAGAATTCCTTTGTTTGCATGGTTTGATACAAGACTTCTATGACCCTTCGAAAATGATGATTAAGACACATAAGAGAACTTTATAAACACTTCTGGGAAGATATCTTTATTGGTTACTATATTTGACAAATCCATAGAACAATTATTTGATGTTGTCCCCATATCTGACCTTTTTGGCATAAAATTAAGACACCCATGGTTAAAAGATATGAAAGTTGTCCCTTCAACAATTTATAATTGTGTAAAATTTCCTTTGAATGGATAAGTGCATACTATTCCTCACAGTAGATATAAACCTTTGGTTACAAGACAACACTTTAGCCTTGGTTACTTTTGGGAATGATCTGAAGTGGAATTGGAGCCATGGACAGATTTTAACTTCTTGAGCTATAGAAACTACAAAATGTAATTATTACATTGAGTGGTTAGTCCTTCTATTCAAGAAACAATAAGAGATGAACAACCCGCATTTGAAGAGCATCCTAGACCAAAAGGAAAAGGACCCTATGTTGAGGTTCCTCCCTCACCATCCTTACAAGGATCGGTAGGTAGTCATTGAGAGCAAAACATTCCACTAAGACAAATAAGATTTGATCATGGTGCTTCCTCCTCTAAAACACAAAAACCTATGGAAGAATAAAACACTATTTTAAAAGAGATAAATAGTAAGACAAGAAGAAATAAACAAGCAAGAGAAAGGAGGAGAACAAGACAAGTGTTTGCCCAACAAAACACATCTCAACAAGAAAACATCTCACCTAACATTGAATAAAACCAAGAAGACCTTAAGAATGGACAATTTGAAGACAAGAATAAAAGTTGGACTATGGTACCTTATGTCCCACTTTCCTCTAACATTCGGGAGTGGGAAAATGATGATTTGCTCGATGACAATGGTTAGTTCAGTTGTCCCTATAGGTAAGTATTTCTAGCCTTGGTGGTCACCTATGTCGTAGCATAATCGGCTCATTTATGTGACCTCCTCTCTCGTGTTGTGTTTCCCCTATGATGTGTTATGTGTTGTTTAGGCCTCCTGGGATGACCCTTGATTCTCTTGTAAGGTCAAGGATACTGGAAGACCACCTCTGTTGTGACCTTCTTCTATTTGTATCATCATTCTTCTATTTTCCTTCTCCTCTATTTTCATTGTTGTGTGTTGTGTCTAAAGGACATAGCGTTGTAGTTGGTGACTTGGGGACACCCTCTTACGTGATTGTCCCTAAGGCACTTGTTCTTCTCTCTTGATTTATTGGTTACCTTCCTCTAGTGGTTCTACCTAGTGGGCGGATGATGAAAAAACATATTATACTGATACAAACCTAGTATCCCTTCAGCAAGAAATCAAAAAATGGACCTAGCCCATACATGATGATGGGGTTGTTATATATTATCTGACACTTGGCTAGTAGAATCACTCCATGTGATCTTGATGTTGCCTTATCACACTTACAAAAGATAACAATATTGTTGCTCCATGCACTATCTATCTTGAATCTAGCCTTACATTATTGTTTATCATGATTATATGGATGCTAACACCTTTTCTTGTAGGAAATTGTGTGTTTGTGGGAACATTTGGCAATTGTAAAGTACATGTCACCTCTGGGGGGCATGGGCTTTGCGAGAACTTGTTTTCCCTTATGTATTTTCTTCCTACCTTAACGTGCTTGATATCGTTACATGATATCAACCACCTTAAGGTGGGGGCATATATAAGGTAAGCTGTCTAATTTAGATGCTAGAAAAGTGTGTTTGTAAAGCTTGACATCTACTACAATCACTTAATCCCTCTATGGAGGTGGGATATCGTGCATATACTTTTTATTTTAATCCCTTCGTGTGAGGCAGGGATGGTGTATTTCTCAAGGAGATTGCACAATCCTGTCATTTTCTAAAAAGTCCTCTGAGCAAGTGGGGAACAGATCTGAGACTATCCTAACCATTAAGCGTGTCTTCGAAGATTGTTGTGGAGAAGCCCAATCGTCAGTGTGTGCCTGTAATGTGCCTGAAATAGTTGCGAACCTAGCAATAAGTTTCTTCCATTGCTTGTTTGTCATGTTTTCTCCGTGTCTTCCATGTGTGTGTGTATGACATGTTTGTTCCTAGGCATAGTCTAAAGACAGGTGGTGATGAGTCCCTCCTGTGCTTTGAGATTTGTAAGGTGTGTTTATTCTCAAGTGCAGTGTCATGTCCCCATTTCTGGCTTGATCGTCAAGTGAAGAATGGATTAGCCTATTTCTCATTCCTGGAGGCTAATTCTAAATGATGAGGGAATGAATTGGTTTTTGACTAACTCTATCTTATTGTTTTACAGATTCTAAAGTCAGAAACCCAAAATTTGGCTAAGTCTAGGTCAGGGTGCACTTTGTCTCTATTCTAACTTCAAATGGTGCCTAGAAGAGAAACAGCATGATATAAAGCAATTCAATCATATCAACTAGGGCACCTAGCAAGGAAAGTTTGTTTTGACCTTCAAAGTGGCTCATACTCTATAATTTGACTAAGTGGACACCAGGCACACTTCTCCATCCAAACTGACCTCCATGTGCGCTTAGGGTGTGAAAAGCATACAACAAGGTGGAGAGACCCTTTTGAGTTAAGGCGCTAATTTAACTCTCAACAGACATTCAATGAGCGCTTAGGTGCCTATCCCTATTCCTACAAACCATAATGAGCACCTAGTCTATCTAAGGCATTAGGATAAGTTTCTGTGGCCCTGGATTGGCGCTTCATTAAGGAATTGAAGATAAGTTGTCATTTCAAAGATGAAAAGTTGATAAGTATCCAAAGTGAAGTCTTCTAAGTGAATTGAATAGTAATGAAGGCTTATTCACTTTAGGCACTAGTGTCATGTTGTGTCATCCAAAATGGGTGCCTAGAGCAACAAGGCGCCAATACATGATTCCAGAGATCCTCCATTTGAGCACCTAGCATGAATGAGTGTTAGATTGAAAGTTTTGAAGATAAGAGAAGTCACTTGGGTAAACTCCTAGCCTGGGTGCATATGTTGATCAAAACTCCTTAACTCTAGTGCCTAGGATTGAAAGCTATGTAAGGTGCACCTTTTGATGAGATACTTCCATTTTGGCGCCTAGGGTGGGAATCCTCTCAAATGGCACCCAAGGATCTATCAACTGCATCAAAGAACTATCTCTAATGTTGATCAACATCCTACGCAAGCTAAGATGTTAAAGGCGAACTTTTTGGTCTCCAACATCTAAATAAGTTAGGCACAAATCTTCTTCTCTCCTACCTCCCGTTGGCACCTAGACTCCAGAAGACTTCCCTAAGGTGCAGATCTACTCATCTATGACCCTACTTGGGCATCTCAACTTGGAAACTTATTGAAGACTTGTATAAAGCTAGAATTCACTTCAAGGAGGTTAGGCGCCATTTCATGACTCTTGAACCTTGATAATGCGCCTAAACTTGATAAGCTATGAGAATCACAACTTGGCCTTTCATTTTGTTGAAGAAGATCAAATTGCTTAAGGATCCTTCATCAAGCCTAGACATTGATCAAATGACCATAGAAATCCATCTTGTATGGAAGGCACACTTCCTACCTACTTTCACCCCCAAAATGTGCCTGGCTAAGAAGGGTGTTAGAAGATGTTTGTGGAAGTTTCCCAATCAAGGCACTCATCAAAGAAAGTTGCTATGACACTTTAAATGCTTCACAGATGAAAGATTATCATCTAAACACTTTATGCGCACTTTCTAAGTCTCTGCCACCCCAAAGAAGCACCTAGCTTGAAAAGGCGCCTATCCTAGTCCTCACTATCTGTAGTTGGCGCCTAGCTTTGGAAATCCTGCAATTATGACTTCTGGCGCCTAGAGTCTAATCCATACCTCTGCTACTTCAGTTGGGCGCTTAGGCCTACATTGGGTGCCATTCCATTATCAAACTACTACAACTTGGTGCCTAGTCAGAAGATAATGTAGTTGTAACTACCTGAGCTCTCATTGGTCGACAGGATGACTTTGGGATCCGTGACAAGGTCTTTGGATAAGTTTGCCAACTCAGGATGAGTTGTTGAGAGGAATATTTCCCTGAATATGCTCCTTGGAAAATGTGCCTTGGTTCCTCTTTGTGCATTAAAAAACGTGCCTTTATTACCCTTGGAGAGACAATAAAAGGAGGAGCTCTTTCATTCATTTGTTATCTTAAACTTTTGGCGAATTTCTCTCTGAAAGCTTTGTGCTTGTAATCTTGAGGCCTGCGAGTTTCAAGTGTTGAGGTGATGCTCCCTCAACTGACAAGGTGATGCTCCCTTGTGATATTGTGAGGTGTTAACATTCAGTTGACATCATTGAGTTCAATAGAATTGGTCAATTGAGAAGTCATTGTAAACATCAAGGCTTCAAGGCCTCTTTTGTAATTCCTTTGAATAAGTATGTACAATCATGCTATTGAAAGCATTATATATGTAATAAGACATTTGCAAGATGATTGAATCAAGTAATAAGACAAGTACACATCTGCAAGGTTGATTCATTCAAGTAGTTATCTTTGATATATGTCATTAAGTGTTAAGTAGTTGATGAGCTAAGTGCAAGTAAATTTATCTAAGTAAGGAAAAATTTTAGTTGAATTAGTTGGGTATCTTACAATGGTATCAGAGCTTGGATCCTACCAGCCTTTGGGTTATACAGCCACCCAAAGTAGGTCCACACAGGTATTATACAAGAAGAGCTAGACAACAACAACATCATCATCATACAGAAGCTCCAGCTAACATGGCTGAGGAAAGAAGAAGTAGAAGTCCTCCTGTTGATGGTGAACGTGAAGCAAGGGAGATGTTTAGGAACATTGCCGTTGGACAACAACAAATAGCTCAAATATTGCAACAAGTCCTTCAATCCCTTCAAAACATAAATCAAGGTGAAGTAGCTGGACAGGGTTGTAGAGATGCAGCTAGACATGAAAGACAAGTTGATGATGATGCTGCTAGTGCAGTAGGTAGAAGAGTTCGCACACGAACTCCTACAGTTGATAGGCCTTAAGACCTACTTTCCTTCCACCACCACCTGAACAGAACAATGATACTGATGAAGATTCTAATGAAGGAGAGCGAAATAACTTTGAAGATGAAGTAGCACTCTTTGTAGATCTCTATGCTAGATTACCAGATCGTGTTCGGGATATGATGACTTTCATTGAATATTGCTGACAGAAGAGGGAAGATAGGGATAGGCGAGGTAGAACTAGAGGCTTTCGTCCTAGACGGGATGATGATACAAAGGAGTATAAAGAAGCATTGAATCGAGTTCCCATTCCTACCTTTGATGGAAGTGGTAAGCTCAATGCTAGAGCTTGGGTAAACAAGCTGGATACATACCTTTCTCTTAAGCCTTTAACAGAGAAGAAGGTGATTCAATTTGCTACAATGCATCTTGAAGGTTTGGCCTATGAATGGTGGCATCATGGCCTAGTCTTTCAACATCATGATAGGATAAATTCCTATGATGAGTTTGTAACCAAGTTGATTCAGAGGTTTGATAGAAAAGACATTGAAGTGTACTATCGTGAACTAGCTCAACTCAAACAAGAAGAAAGGGTTGTGCAGTATGTAAATGAGTTTCAGAAGATAGCAGTGATGGTACCTAACATGACTAACCGAAGAATCACTATGTTGTTCATTAAGGGATTGAACAATCAGATTAAGCCATTGGTAAAAGTACAAAGGCCAGCAAACTTAGAAGAAGCAATTGACTTTGCTCTTGATCTTGATACTACTCCTGTATACCAGCCTAAGAGGAAGTTCTATAAAGTCGTTAGCTCTACTCAAAGGAAACCCTCTTTTCCTCAAAAGATGACTCAAGGCACATCTGCAGCCAAAAGAGACGAACTTAGAAGGAAGAAACTCTATTTTTCTTGCAAGCAACCTTGGGAACCAGGACATAGATGCCTTGGTAAAGGTAAAGCACATTTGATTGAAGTTGTATCTGATGATGGAAGTGAAGAAGAGTCACTGAATGAAGAAGAATCAACTCAGGATGAAGAGGAGGTACAACCAACTCTTAATGTTGTTTCAGAAGAAACAACTAACAAAATAACATTAGTAACTATCTCAGGAGTACCTAAGTATCATGCCTTCCATATAAGAGGAGTTGTGAAGGGTCAGAGAGTCACTTGTCTCATTGACAGTGGTGCTACTCACAACTTCATAGATGAAGGTTTGGTAGCAAGGTGGGGTCTAACAGTTGAAGACTTCGAAGGATTTCAAATAGCTGTTGTTGATGGATTCCTGATGAGTTGTACCAGAAGGGTGACCCAACTGCAAATTCAAATGGGAGATTATTCTTTACAAGATGATTTCTATGTAGTTGGACTGGGGCATATTGATGTGGTGCTTGGAGTACAATGGCTACATTCACTTGGAAGAATAGTCCAGGACTTCCAGAAGATGGAATTAGAGTTTATAGATGAGGGAAGGAAGATCAAACTGAAATCAATATTCGATGGTAACCCCAAAGTTGTCTCTGCTAAACGAATGGAAGTATTTTTCAGACACAATGACATTGAGTGGGCAGCACAGGTCTGCATCAAAGACAACCAAATTCTCTCTACTGAAGAACTTTATCCTGCGGATATCTAGGCAATGTTGGATAAGCATGGTAAGGTGTTTAGGGACATACCTCTAGGCATACTCCCTGATAGAGGTTTTGAACATGTCATTGAATTGGAGGATGGGGCTAAACCTATCAACATTGCACCCTATCGGCACCCGAGACATTTCAAGATTGAAATTGAGAAGACGATCAAAGAATTGATTGATATGGGGCACATAAGGCCATCATCAAGTCCATTTGCATCATCTGCAGTGCTAGTGAAGAAGGATGGAACAATACGGATGTGTATTGTCTATCATGCATTGAACAAGAAGACCATCAAGAATAGGTATCCAATACCTAAGATTGATGAACTACTAGATGTGTTGCATGGAGCAATCTATTTCTCAAAGATAGATCTTTGATCTGGTTACCATCAAATTCATGTCCAAAAAGAAGACATTCCAAAGACAGCATTCAGATGCCATTACGGACATTATGAATTTATGGTGATGTCGTTTGGATTAACTAATGCACCAGCCACTTTCCAGTCCTGCATGAATCATGTGTTCAACAAGTAGTTGAGAAAGTACATGTTGGTTTTCTTCGACGACATCTTGATCTACAGCAAGACATGGGAAGAACATCTCCAACACTTAGATGAAGTATTGAATGTCATGGAGAATCAATCTTTGTATGCAAAGATGTCTAAGTGTAATGTTGGCTTGAAGGAAATTCTATACCTGGGTCATGTGATAGGAGCAATTGGTGTGAAAGTTCAAGAGAAGATTGAAGCTATTCGCAACTGGCCAGTTCCCAGGAATGTGTCAGAACTAAGAGGTTTCCTTGGCCTCTGTAGCTATTATAGAAGGTTTGTTAAAGGTTTCTCCCAACTTGCCGCACCCTTAATGAATCTAACAAAGAAAGGTGCTTTCATCTGGTCTATGGAAGCTCAAGCTGCATTTGATAGATTGAAGGAAGTAATGAGTACAACACCAGTGCTGGCTTTGCCAGATTTTACTAAGTCCTTTGTTCTAGAATGTGATGCTTTAGGAGAAGGCATTGGAGCTATTTTGATGCAAGATCGACATCCCATCACATTCGAGAGTAGGAAGTTGAAGGATACAGAAAGATTGTACTCAACGTATGACAAAGAGATGCTGGCAATCATGCATGCCTTAGCCAAATTCTGCCAGTATCTAGTTGGATCTAAGTTTGTGGTCAGAACTGATCACAATAGTTTGAAATACTTCTTAGGGCAGAAGGATTTGAATGAAAGATAGCAGAAGTGGGTTGTGAAGATACAGGCATATGATTTCGATATTGAGTATGTGAAAGGCAAGAAGAATGTGGTTGTTGATGCCTTGTCTAGAAAACCTACTATTTGTGCCCTGAACAAAGTTTCAATTGATTGGAAGTCTCAGCTTCTAGTTGAGTATTCCAAAACAAAATTTTCTTGTGAGATCATGGATGGAGTCATTCAGGATGATAGGTACAAGATGGTTGATGATATCATCTATTATAAAGATAGAATTTATCTAACACCTGAATCAGAATTGAAGCAACAGATTTTGTAGACATACCATGATACTCCACTTGCAGGACATCATGGCTACTTCAAGACATATAGACAGATCAGGGAAAGATTCACTTGGCAAGGTCTGAAGGAAGAATTTCTTCAGTATGTCAGAGAGTGTCTGACTTGTCAATAGAATAAGTCAGAACATACATTTCCAGTAGGATTACTCCAACCACTGCCAATTCCTGAACATAAGTGGGAGAGTATCTCTATGGACTGCATCACAGGTCTTCCGAAGGTGAATGGAAGAGACTGTATCTATGTAGTTGTTGATAGATTAACTAAGTATGCTCACTTCTTTGCCATTCCAGTTGAGTCATCAGCGTTGCAAGTAGCTGAGTTATTCTTTCGTGAAGTCTTCCAATTACATGGCCTTCCTAAGACCATAGTCAGTGATCGAGATAGCCAGTTCATCAGTGTGTTCTAGAGAGAGCTATTTCGACTAGCTGGAACTAACTTAACACCAAGCACTAGTTATCATCCTCAAACCAATGGATAGACTGAAATTGTAAATAAATGGCTTGAGGGATACTTGAGAAACTATGTGTCTGATCATCAGCGTGCTTAGATTAAGTGGCTACATATGGGTGAATACTACTACAATACCACTTTTCACATGTCAATTGGCATGACTCCCTTCCGAGATCTATATGGATATGAAGTAGTTTCATTTGTTGATCTGGCACTAGATGATAGTAGAGCTCTGCGAGCAAGTGAATTGATGAAGGATACTCAAGACATTTTGAGAGTCCTTAAAGACAACTTGCAAAGAGCTCAAAATCAACAGAAGTTGTATGCCGACAAACACCAGGTTGAATGAAACATTGAAGTAGGTGATATGGTGTTTCTGCGACTTCAGCCATATAGACAAAGCACTTTGAAGAAGTCAGGTGTAGAGAAGTTGAAACCAAGGTTCTACGGACCATACAAAGTGTTGAGAAGAGTAGGGGAAGTGGCATATGAACTTGACTTGCCAGCAGGTAGTCGCATCCACAATGTGTTTCATGTGTCATGTCTCAAAAAGGCACTAGGTCAACATGTGGCTTCATCTGATGAGTTACCACCACTTGATGAAGAAGGAATGCTTGCAGTTGAACCTGAAAGTGTGGTGGACATAAGGGAGAAGAAACTACGCAACCAGAGCATAAGAGAATATCTGGTGAAATGGAAAGGGTTCCCAATGGAGGATGCTACTTGGGAAGGAGAAAAGATTCTTGAGCATCCTAACCTTCAATTGCTTGAGGACAAGCAATCCTAGGAAGGGGAGACTGTCATGTCCCCATTTCCAGCTTGATCATCAAGTGAAGAATGGATTATCCTATTTCTCATTCCAGGAGGCTAATTCTAAATGATAAGGGAATGAATTAGTTTTTGACTAACTCTATCTTATTATTTTACAGATTCTAAATTTAGAAACCCAAAATTTGGCTAAGTCTGGGTTAGGGCGCACTTTGTCTCTATTCTAACTTCAAATGGCACCTAGAAGAGAAACAGCATGATATAAAGCAATTCAATCATATCAACTAGGGTGCCTAGCAAGGAAAGTTTGTTTTGACCTTCAAAGTGGCTCATACTCTGTAATTTGACTAAGTGGACACCAGGCGCACTTCTCCATCCAAACTAACCTCCATGTGCACTTAGGGTGTGGAAAGCATACAACAATGTGGAGAGACCCTTTTGAGTTAAGGTGCTGATTTAACTCTCAACAGACATTCAATGAGCGCTTAGGTGCTTATCCTTGTTCCTACAAACCATAATGAGTGCCTAGTCTATCTAAGGCATTAGGATAAGTTTTTGTGGCTCTAGATTGGCACTTCATTAAGGAATTGAAGATAAGTTGTCATTTCAAAGATGAAAAGTTGATAAGTATCCAAAGTGAAGTCTTCTAAGTGAATTGAATAGTAATGAAGGCTTATTCACTTTAGGCGCTAGTGTCATGTTGTGTCATCCAAAATGGGCACCTAGAGCAACAAGGTGCTAATACATGATTCTAGGGATCCTCCATTTGAGTGCCTAGCATGAATGAGTGTTAGATTGAAATTTTTGAAGATAAGAGAAGTCACTTGGGTAAACTCCTAGCCTGGGTGCATATGTTGATCAAAACTCCTTAACTCTAGCGCCTAGGATTGAAAGCTATGTAAGGTGCACCTTTTGATGAGATACTTCCATTTTGGCGCCTAGGGTGGGAATCCTCTCAAATGGCGCCCAAGGATCTATCAACTGCATCAAAGAACTATCTCAAATGTTGATCAACATCCTAAGCAAGCTAAGATGTTAAAGGCGCACTTTTTGGTCTCCAACATCTAAATAAGTTAGGCACAGATCTTTTTCTCTCCTACCTCTCATTGGCGCCTGGACTCCAGAAGACTTCCCTAAGGTGCAGATCTACTCATCTATGACCCTACTTGGGCGTCTCAACTTGGAAACTTATTGAAGACTTGTATAAAGCTAGAATTCACTTCAAGGAGGTTAGGCACCATTTCATGACTCTTGAACCTTGATAATGCGCCTAAACTTGATAAGCTATGAGAATCACAATTTGGCCTTTCATTTTGTTGAAGAAGATCAAATTGCTTAAGGATCCTTCATCAAGCCTAGACATTGATCAAATGACCATAGAAATCCATCTTGTATGGAAGGCGCACTTCCTACCTGCTTTCACCCCCAGAATGCGCCTGGCTAAGAAGGGTGTTAGAAGATGTTTGTGGAAGTTTCCCAATCAAGGCGCTCATCAAAGAAAGTTTCTATGACACGTCAAATGCTTCACAGATGAAAGATTATCATCTAAACACTTTAGGCACACTTTCTAAGTCTCTGCCACCCCAAAGAAGCGCCTAGCTTGAAAAGGCACCTATCCTAGTCCTCACTATCTGCAATTGGCACCTAGCTTTGGAAATCCTACAATTATGACTTCTGGTGCCTAGAGTCTAATCCATACCTCTGCTACTTCAGTTGGGCGCTTAGGCCTACATTGGGTGCCATTCCATTATCAAACTGCTACAACTTAGCGCCTAGTCAGAAGATAAGGTAGTTGTAACTACCTGAGCTCTCATTGGTCGACAGGATGACTTTGGGATCCGTGACAAGGTCTTTGGATAAGTTTGCCAACTCAGGATGAGTTGTTGAGAGGAATATTCCCCTAAATATGCTCCTTGGAAAACATGCCTTGGTTCCTCTTTGTGCATTGAGAAATGTGCCTTCATTGCCTTTGGAGAGACTATAAAAGGAGGAGCTCTTTCATTCATTTGTTATCTTAATCTTTTGGCAAATTTCTCTTTGAAAGCTTTGTGCTTGTAATCTTGAGGCCTACGAGTTTCAAGTGTTGAGGTGATGCTCCCTCAACTAACAAGGTGATCCTCCCTTGTGATATTGTGAGGTGTTAACATTCAATTGACATCATTGAGTTCAATAGAATTGATCAATTGAGAAGTCATTGTAAACATCAAGGCTTCAAGGCCTCTTTTGTAATTCCTTTGAATAAGTATGTACAATCATGCTATTGAAAGCATTATCTATGTAATAAGACATTTGCAAGATGATTGAATCAAGTAATAAGACAAGTACGCATCTGCAAGGTTGATTCATTCAAGTAGTTATCTTTGTTATATGTCATTAAGTGTTAAGTAGTTGATTAGCTAAGTGCAAGTAAATTTATCTAAGTAAGGAAAAATTTTAGTTGAATTAGTTGGGTATCTTACATGCAGTCTAAAGACTGGTGGCAAAGAGTCCCTCCTACACTCTAGGATTTGTTTGGTGTGTCTATTGCCCCTTATGCAGTCTAACGACTAGTGGTGATGAGTCCCTCCTGCATTTTGAGTTGTGTGTTTACTTTCATTGCACTTGCATTTGCATTTCATACGTATGAGAAAATGAAAAAAAGAAATAATCACTACATTCATTGTATTCACTATGTTTTGTGTGTCTTCAATATTGTCTTCTCTGTGTTGTGCGTGACTATAACTATCTTCTCCATGTTTCGTGTGCCTGTTACTATCTTCATTGTGATTGGCATGTGTTCTCTATGCTTGGCATGTTTGTTGTTCTTGTTGACCATACTTTAATGCATGTATTGGCCTTGTGTTTATACATACATTAAAGTGGGGGCTAAATGTTATGTCAAAAAATATCCCCTTGGGGGCTTTTCCCTCCTAAGGTTTAGCTCTCAGGTCCTTTGGAATGCATTTAGGTCATCTTGCATGTTAATGGTGACTCCTGATGAGAAAACTCTGAAGTTTCATGGCAAATGAGACCTAGGCGGTGTGCTTAACATGAATCCTACCGTAAATAGGGGGAGGACTTGGGCACCCACACCCTAGTCCTACCCTATTTTAGGTTAGGACCTATTTTTGGGTGTCGATTTTATGACCGTTATTAGGTCCTATGCCGACATCTCAAGTGTGAATTACAAAATTCTTAGCGGGAATGTTTGTAGTTGCAAATATAAGCATAATTTGTGATTCATTTGTAAACTAGATGGCATTTTTGATCTCTGAGCTTATGTCAAGGTGATTTAAGTATATCATTGTGTTACAGAGCAGTATTTTGTTGTTGTTATTGTGTTTGTATTTACAGATTTGACTCCATCTCCTATGTTGTTATATCGAGCCTAATAAGACTCAGAGGTTAAATTTTCCCCACTTTTATCGGCGCAGTTTCCCCCCAAATTATTTAATAGGGGTTTGGGGGCAATGCCCCCAAGATGGGGTCAAGGGGCAACACCCCTTGCGGGGTCTAGGGGCAGTGCCCCTGACGCACTCCCTGTCGCGATACAGGGCGGGGTCAAGGGGCAGTGCCCCCGTGGGGGCTCAGGGGTAGCACCCCCAAAACCTCAAATGACTTTTATTATTTTATAAAGGCGTCAAAACTTATTTTTTCTATTGGTCGACATAAAAAACTCTTATTTTTGTAACTGTCATAAGGCTTGATAAAAGCAGCTAAGGGTTAGGGTTTCCTTTGAGATATTGTATTGTAGCATTTACAGCGGTATTAAGTTGTAAGGATTGCTAGTTGTAATCGGTTTGATTGTTGGATAATAATATTGGACTCTTTGTTGGTAGATGTAGCCCAAGTTTGGGTGAACCACGTTAAAAATTGTCTCTCGCTATTATTATTTCTATGTATTTTTCATTCCTCTATTTAATCTTTATTTGCATTTAATTGATATCTTTTGCATGCAATTCCTAACAAGTGGTATCAGAGGGGGTTGTGTTCAATTATCGTCTACAAGAAGGTCTCATGGTTGAGTGGGAGCAATGGCGGACGAAGGTAAATTAAAGGTAGATAAATTCAATGGGTAGAACTATTAGTTATGGAAGATGAAGATGGAGGATTATCTCTATCAAAAGGATTTATGGAGGCCATTGGAAGGAATAGCCAAGAAACTGGCAGCAATGACTGATGAGGATTGGAATCTTCTGGATAGAAAGGAACTAGGAACTATTCAGTTGTGCCTGGCACTATCTGTGGCATTTAATATAACAGAAGCGAAGACAACAAATAAACTGATGAAAGTTTTGGCTAAATTGTATGAAAAACCCTTAGCCTCAAATAATGTATTTCTCATGAAGTGTTTATTTAATCTGAAAATGATTGAAGGTGGATCAGTGACAGATCATTTAAATGAGTTTAATATGATTACTAGTCAGTTAACTTCTGTAAAAGTGAAATTTGATGAAGACGTGAGGGCTCTCTTGGTTTTATGTTCTTTGCCAGAAAGATGGAATAGCTTGGTAATGGTTGTAAGTAACTCTGTCTCTGGTTCAAATACTTTGAAATTTGATGATGTTGTTGGTGTTATCCTTAGCGAGGAAATGTGACAAAAAAGCTCAAGAGGGTCCACATCAAGTAATGTTTTGAATGCAGAAAGCAGGGGTAGATCAAAGGAGAGAGGAAAAGGTTCTGGAGGTCATGGGAAGTCACACGAAAAATCAAAGGATAAGAGGTCCCAATCTAGAGGACAAAAGGATTGCTGGTACTATGGGAAACTAGGTCATCTGAAGAAATATTGATAGTCTCAGAAGAATAAAGGAGACAAACAAGAATGCAATAAGGAGGCAAATATGGTAAGTAATAAATCTGAAGATGATGCTTTGATTCTTTTCCTAGATAATGTTGATGATTCATGGGTTTTAGATTCAAGGGCCTCATTTCATGCTACGCCCCATAGAAGTTATTTTCTTGATTATGTCCAAGGGGATTTTGGGTTGGTTTATTTGGGAGATAATGAACCCTGTCAGATTGTTAGAAATGGAAGAATTAAGATTAAGTTGTAGAATGGGAATCATTGGCTACTACAAGAGGTAAGGCACATTCCAAGGCTAATTAAAAATTTAATTTCAGCAAGGTAGCTAGGTGATGAAGGTTGCACAGTTACTTTTAATGATAAAATTTGGAAGGTTTCAAGACATGCCTTAATAGTAGCAAAAGGTGTGAAAGTAGGTACCTTATATCTTTGTACAAGTCATATTGTCCCTTCTACTTTAGTTGTTGCAGAGAAAAATTAAACAGGTTCAGGAACAGTTGATGTAGGTTTGCAGGAAGAGACTAAAATAGTTGTTGCAGGTTCTGAGACGACATTGTGGCATAACAAACATGGGCATATGAGTGAAAAATATATGAAGGTACTTCATTCTAAGAAAGTTTTACTAGGTCTGAAATGTATTAATATAGATTTCTATGAAAGTTATGTATGGCAAACAAAAGAGAGTTAGTTTTCTCAATGATGGGAAGCAAAAGAAAGATGAAAAGTTGGAGCTTGTGCATACAGATGTATGGGGACCGGCTTCGGTATCTTCTCTTAGTGGCTCTTGGTAGTATGTTACATTCATAGATGATGCAACTAGGAAGGTTTGGATTTATTTCCTTTGGTAGAAATCTGATGTATTTGAAACATTTAAGAAATGGAGAAGCTTGGTTGAGAATGAGACGGGTAAAAGATTAAAATATCTCAGATCTGATAATGGTGGTGAGTATTGTAGCAAAGAATTTGAAGATTATTGTTCCTTTAATGGAATTCGTAGGCAGAAAATGGTTCCAGGGACTCCACAAGAAAATGGAGTGGCTGAGAGCATGAATAGGACAATAATGGAGTGTGCAAGGAGCGTGAGATTGCATGCTAGGCTACCTTTAAACATGTGGGCAGAATCTATCAATACCGTTGTATATTTAATTAATAGAGGTCCTTCAGTTCCTTTGGGTTGTGGTATTCTAGAGGAAGCATGGATAGGGAAAAAGGTGAGTTATTCTTTTCTCAAAACTTTTGGGATGTGAAGCATTTGCACATGTAGATTTTGAAAATAGAACTAAGCTGGATGCAAAATTAAAAAAGTGTATCTTTGTTGGATATGGCATTGATGAATTTGGTTATAGGATTTGGGATGTTGAAAATCTAAAAATTGTGAGAAGTAGGGATATTGTATTTAATGGCAAGGTGTTGTACAAAGATTAGTTGCAGTAGCATGAGAAGAAAGAAAAGGATTATGTGGTGCTAGATAATACTCTAGATAATGATGTTCTAGTGGTTTCTCATGCTCTGCAACAACAAGAAATACCACAAACTCCAGTGAATGTTAGATGGTCAAAAAGGCTAAGTAGACCTCCTAAAAGTTTTTCTCCCTCTTTATAATCTATTTTGTTAACAGATGCTGGTGAACCGGAAGGGTATGATGAAGCTATGAAGGTGGATACAAAGGTTTGGTGGGAGCTTGCAATAAAAGAAGAAATGGACTCCTTGTTAAACAATCAAACTTGAGAATTATGTAAGTTTCTTGTAGGTAAAAAGTCTTTACCAAACAAATGGATTTATAGGTTGAAAGAGGAAGATGGAGGTAAGAAAATATTTAAACCCAGGTTAGTTGTAAAAGGATTTACACATAAAAAAAGGTATTGATTTTGATGAGATTTTTCTCTAATTGTTAAGATGACTTCTATTCGTATTGTTTTAAGTATTGTGGTTGCTGAAGATTTGCATTTGGAACAGCTAGATGTGAAAACTACCTTTCTCCATGGTGATTTGGAGGAGGAGATATTTATGGAACAGCCCCAAGGATTTGAGATCAAAGGTAAGGAGAAACTAGTGTGCAGATTGAAGAAGAGTTTATATGGCTTGAAACAAGCACATCGGCAATGGTATTTGAAATTTGATAGTTTTATGGTTGAGCAAGGCTATAGCTGATGTAATTCTGACCATTGTGTTTATTTTAAGAGGTTGGATAATGATAACTACATTATTTTATATTTATATGTTGATGACATGCTTGGAGCAGGGTCTAACATGGATCACATAAGAGAGTTAAAATAATAGTTAGCACAATCATTTGCTATGAAGGATTTGGGGGTAGCAAAACAAATCCTTGGTATTAAAATTTATAGAGATAGGAAGAACAGAAACTTGACTCTATCTCAAGCTGATTATGTTGAAAAGGTGTTGCAGAGATTCCATATGGAGAATGCAAAATCTGTCAGCACACCTTTGCCTAGTCATCTGAAATTGACTAAGGAGATGTGTCCAAAGACACAAGAGGAGGAAGACAAAATGTCTAAGGTACCATATGCTTCAGCTGTAGGAAGCTTAATGTACACCATGGTATGCATGAGACTAGATATTGCACATGTTGTAGGAGTCGTAAGCAGGTATATGAGTAATCCTGGATTGGAGCATTGGAATGCAGTAAAATGGATTCTTAGATATTTGAGAGGTACATCCAATAAAAATTTATGTTTTGGGGGCTCTAATACTGATTTAGGTTATGTAGACTTAGATTTGGCAAGGGATATTGATATCAGGTGAAGTACTACAGGTTATGTCTTTACTATAGGTGGGACAGTAGTGAGTTGGATCTCTAGGTTGTAAAAGGTGGTTGCTTTATCCACCATGGAGGCAGAGTATGTAGCTGTAACAGAGGCAAGCAAGGAGATGATATGACTACAATCTTTCATGGAAGAATTGGGCAAACAACAGGCTACCAGTTATTTGTTTATGGACAGCTAGAGTGCCATACATCTTGCAAAGAATTCTACCTTGCATTCAAAGACCAAACACATACAGTTGAGGTATCACTTCATTTGATCTGTGTTGGATAATGGACAGTTAAGGCTAGAAAAGATACATACAGATGAAAATCTAGCGGATATGTTTACAAAGGCAATGACAAGGGAGAATTTGAGCTCCTCTTCAGCTTCGGTTGGTCTTCAAGACTAAAAATAATAAAATTAGAACAATAGGGTCTAGGGTGCTTATTTCCAGTGGGAGTTACAAGGTCAACGGTGTTATGATTAGTCTCCAAGTGGGAGATGATATGATGTGGAGTCTGACCAGCCTCCAAGTGGGAGATTGTTGTTAAATGGAGCCTAATCAGACTCAGAGGTTAAATTTTCTCCACTTTTATCAGTGCGGTTTCCCCCCAAATTATTTAACTAGGGTTTGGGGGCAGCACCCCCAAGATAAGCTCAAGGGGTAGCGCCCCTTGCGAGGTCCAAGGGAAGCACCCCTAGCACGCTCCCTGTTGTGATATAGGGCAGGGTCAAGGGGCAGCGCCCCCAAAACCTCAAATGACTTTTATTATTTTATAAATGCATCAAGAGTTATTTTTTCTATTTGCCAACATAAAAAACCCTATTTTTGTACCTGACATAAGGCTTGATAAAAATGACTAAGGGTTAGGGTTTTCATTGAGATATTGTATTGTAGCATTTACAGTAGTATTAAGTTGCAAGGATTGTTGGATAATAATATTGGACTCTCTGTTGGTGGATGTAGCCCGAGTTTGGGTGAACCACGTTAAAAATTGTCTCACTGTTATTATTTCTTTATATTTTTCATTCCTCTATTTAATCTTTATTTGCATTTAATTGATATCTTTTGCATGTAATTCCTAACATCCTCATGGTACGAAGAGCATCTTCCTTCCATGAGATCTACACTACAAGATGATATCTATTGTATTTTCTATCATTTATCATTTGAATTTTGCCTCTATCCCGCAAGGATATGCACTCTTTATCTAACAACAATGTTTGGAAGACTTGAATGTCTCTCCGGGGCTTGACTGAGGCAAGCCTCTAAACACCACAACCCCCAACCCACTTTTTTGTGATTGCAGGTTACAGGTTTCAGAAGAAAAAGAAGTGGAGTTGTGGGAGAGCAGTGCAGACTATCAGAATTGTAGATCTAAGAAGAAAACTAGGGCTCAAGGATGTGCCCACTCATTAGTCCTCTAGATTCCAAAGCGGTGAAATCTCTGTGATAGCAAGAATAGGTTGCAAACATTCTTCAGAGGTCCCAACAAAAGCAAGTACACTGGACTAGGGCGTCTGCTCATTAGTCCCTGACTTTTTTGTACACTGAACTTTGAAATCTGGTATGTATTTGATTGTCATTTGATATCTCTGTGTGTGATCATTTTCCGTAATTTGTCTATTTGTTTACGATTTCATGAAATTAGGGTTTTGAGCATAATTAGACTTAATTGAACAACAAATTCACACAATTCCAATCTTGCCCTATGTTCCAAGTGACAAGAGATCTGTAGTAGAGTTCTCTACTCAGTTGAATGTCCTTGAATGTTTAGTGGTGAAAGGAGGATCATGATAAACCCTTAAAATCATCTTTTCCCCCTTTTTCTATTAAACATCAGGTACTAAATTTTTTACTTGAAGAGCTCATGTTATTTATGAACTATTATGCATTGTAATTCATCAATAGTTAGGGCAAGCTAAATTAGACACACATAAAATGAGTAAAGCACTAAAGTGGGCAGTCAAATTAGGTTGAAGACATAGTAATTCAAATGTTTGCTTGGAGAACAAGATGTACAATGGATTCATTGGTTTTGACTCAATGAAGGTGCAATATGTATAAGATGGGGACTTCAAGGAGGCATGAAGGGTGTACGCAGATTACCTACACTCATAGACTAATCATAGTGGTTAGAGTATTTGTTGCAAATGGATTGTTGTTTAGAGGCACATGGTTATGTATATCCAAGGGATTAATGCAAGATAAATTCATCAAGGAGAATCCTAGTGGAGGCATGGCTAGTCACTTTGGCATCAACAAGATGTTGGTGCAACTAAGTGAAGGTTTTTTTTACTGCACATATATTTATGAATGTACAAAAGTTTGTGCAACAATGTAGGTTTTTCTAGTTAGCAAAAGGAAGAATCTATAATGTAGGGTTGTATCAACCTTCGCTAATTCCTAAGAGGCCATGGGAAGATTTGAGCATGGATATTATTATTTGGTTTTCAAGGCCATAGAGTGGACACGATTCATTTTTTTGTTGTTGTTGATAGGTTTTCCAAGATGACTTACTTCAAATAGGGACAAAATTTGTGGAACACTTTTAGAGGATGTTATAAAATAATTTGAAGACATAATTATAGTTTAGTTCAACATATCATCCTTAGATAGATAGACAAGTAGAGGTGGTCTGTTGAACACCTAGAATAATGAGAGGGGGGTGAATCAGTATTCTCTTAAACCATTTACACATCAAACATTTTAATCCATTTAGCATATTTAATTGAAGTAAAGGAAATTAAGCATAAAACATGTAGCCACAACACATAACACATGAACAACAAGATTTTTACGTGGAAAACCCAAAAAGGGAAAAACCATTGTGAGGATTAGCTCACAATATATTATAATAAGGCAACCAGTTAAGGTTGATACAATTAGTGGACTCACTATCCAAGAATGCTCACTACATGTGGCTCATTGCCAAAGGACTCACTGACCTGAAAGAAAGAGATAGAAGAAGTGGTTGACTGCCAAAATTGAAATGATATAATTGCATCTAACATATGCATGGAGTTTAGTTTTAATGAAGCTCAAGATACAAAATAATACTCAACACATTGTTCTGAAATACCACACTACTTTGCATTCACTTAATTCACATCCATAGGCTATTTTTCACATCATACACATCCCATATATATTATATGTCTTCTACACACCAAAAACAATCCTCTTTAAGCATCTGCTTCACCCACAACATTAATTAGGTCGGCCTGATTGGATGTAACATGCAAAACATGCCATATATGACTTATCGACCCCAAACTTTCACTCACATGCTTCACGCCAAGATTCAAACTTTGAAACAAATTGAAATAGGTTGGCATGGACCTAAGATAGCTCCCACTTAACTTCGCAAAGCATATTTACCCATGCACAACATCAACACCTTTAGGTCGGCTCCACTGGGAAGATAACTACAATATGAACTATCTGTTATTTCACAAATCAGTATGCAGATCTCCAAAATGCCTAAAACTTGGAATATACATGCTACAAAAATTCATAATCTTATCCTAAAGTCTGCACAGCAAACCCTTTACTTGCAGTAAAATGTGGAGTGTCTCAATGCATCACCGATACTATCAAAACACTGTCAATATAGAGTGCGATACTCTGTCACCTTTAAATTTCATTCCGGAGGGCTTCAAGACTTGAAACTTAGATTTGGATTCTCAGAATATTCACTAGCAACACCTTACAACTGCAAAGAAAAATATTTCATGCCAGAGAAATGCGGATCTATTTACTTACATACTTTGTACCAGAAACAACTGTACTCTGTTGGGCCAAACTTCTATTGTTCACATCTTTCACACTGGAGATCATTAGTAAACAAGATTCTGGATTTAGATGTATTCAATGACCAATAACCATATGCTAGAATCACAGAGCAAGATCTTCAATAGCAGACCGATGCGGACCAAATTACCAGAACTCTGTAGCTTAGTTTTACCGAGCAGACACTTAGCCAAATTTCATAATATATCTCCTTAGTAGATCAAATCTTCTTGCACAATAGTCTTCTATGGAAGAAGAGGATCAAACCCTCTTGCAAAATTTCCAATTAAAATGTTCTGCACAATTTTCTCCATATGTCTAGTTGACACTTTCTGGAACACTCTACCTTTATCCTTTGCTTTCACAGTCTCTGTCTTGACTTAAACCTTTGTTGCTATTTTTTGGACCACTATATTTTTACTCTTTGAACCCAACACTGACAACACTATAGTCTTGGTTTCCATCAACCTTTGTTTCCATCAATGACAACACTACTTAGCATCATTCTTATAACTTTCTATGCCATCATGCTTATATTTCCAACAATCTCCCCCTTTGTCATTGATGCCAGCATAGCTAAAACTTCTCCCCAAAACACTCTCCTCCTTTGACATCAATGGCAAATGGACTATTTAACAATCAGAAACTTCTTTAACTTTTCTTTACACTGCGCTCTCCCTTACTATCTTATTCCTATACCAAAATATCAAAATTATTTCCTTCTACTCTTCCGCATATGTACAAGAGATCAAAAGATAAGAAACTTACTGATTTGTAGGAAAAATATCTTTGTAGATATTCTTGAACTGGATCACAGCTGAGTCCCAATGCACCTTTACTATCTATATCTATCCATTTATCTACAAGATTAATTCTTCTAGTTTATCCACTGTTGTAGGGGTGTAAGTTAATTTTCCAACTTTATCAGCTTCTTTTAACAAACCAATCAAAGAAGCCCTTTTAAAGCTTACTATCTCTCTCATCTGACCCATTTGATCTTTTATCGACTCCTTTTGGCTCTTCAATTTCTTTATTATGGCATGAGTCTTGTCTACTTTTACTCTTAGATTTCTATTTACATCTTTCAAGGAATCATAGGTTCTGGAGATTTTTACCAATTGCGTCTCAAGGCCTTCAATTTTGTCTTTTATTTCCTTAGTAGTTATGGGCCAGGATAAACAAAATTGATATAATACATTGGCATCACTTATAGCATTATGAATGTTCTTTATCTTATTGTCTAACAAAATGTGTACCTTTGAGCATTTATCTATTGAAATTCAACTAGCCTCTTGTTATCAAAATCTTCCCTTACCTTCCTCTCAGCTGCTTTTTCAAAAGACTCAAAATGATTGTTGACTACCTCCATTAGTTTCTTCATTTACAACGCAAGGACCAGAGAGACATCTCTCTTAGCATTAGGCATTACCTTTTCAAAAATTTCCATGGCCTCTTCCATAAGATCATTTCCTTCTATATGAGACTGTTGGATTTCTTCCTATGTAGATGCGTGTGTAGGGAACAGTAAGACAATGTGTAGATTCTACATCCCTGAAGAAAAGGACTACTTGGACACGGGCATTAGTGGCAGTGTCCTTCAGATCTTGAAACATAGAAACAATATGGATAGTGATAATCAGCATCTAAAGAGCTTTTGACACCCCAAAGAACATATGTCATTGGACTAGGGCGCTAGTGGAGGTGTCCTTCGCATCTTCCAAGGAAGAAACAGAAGATACAGTGAATATCAGTGTCGGGAGGAGATCCAGATTCTATAAAGAAAATAGTACCTTGGATAGGTGTGCTAGTCTTTGCAGAAGTGTTTTATTTTTTGGGCCAACTGATTCACCCCCCTCTCAGTTGTCCAACTCATTTCAACAAAAACCATCTTTTTCTTTCTCAATATCTTCTTCTTCTTTTGTAACAATGTCAATCTTTGTCCTTTTAATTTGTGTCTCTTCTTTAGAGGCAGAGGACTCTCTTTTCTTCTAGATCAGTTTGGGTCCTTCTTCTTCTTCCTCTTCTTCCTTAATGTCATCATGAATCACATAGTCTTTTCTAACTACTTTTCCCTTAACCCTTCTTTTTCTTGCAGGCTATTGTGGTATAGAAGCACTGGCTGCTTCATTCTTCTCATGACTAGCTATAGGCATGTCTCCAAAGGCATTAGGAGTAATAGCAAAGGGGTTAGATGTCCTTGTTGACCTTCTAAAACCTAGTGATTCCCTTATAGGTTCAGATGTACCCTTGGATTTGTCCGTAGGGCCCTTTTGTGCCATCATTTCCTTAAATTTAGACTTCATTTCTTCCACATTCTTCTTAATCTCTTTCTTTTTGTGCTTAATATGCACCTTAGTAGATTTTCCTTCATAAGTTCCAAGTATTTCTTTAGAGGTATCTTTAAGCTTGCTCAGCATTAGGTTTGCAAGACCTACAGTGATATATTTAGACACTTGATATCCCATTTCTGGAATCTAGACTGTCCTAGGTTCTACTACCTCCATGTAGCATCCATCTTTACTTACCATGAAGAGGATATCATCTTTGTATTTCTCCACTACTTTCTTAGGGATCCATTCCCTAGCATACATCTTCTTTTGAAATAGTTTAAAGTAACCCCAGAGAGCAAAATTTTGAGCTTGAATGTTTCCAATTCTTTTCAAATGGTCTTTGATCTGGGTTGCAATCAGAATGTGTCTTAACCACACAATGTTTTGTGCACCCAGAACCTCCTTGAGGAAATAGAACAGTAAAAAAATAACCAAGGTACCAAACTTGAAAGGATATTTTGAATCCTTTGTCTTCTACAAGTTTTCAAGTAATTATTGTTTTAGTAGCTCACACAAGTCATAATCTATACCCTTTTTGACCATCTCATATGCAGTGTATATTGCAGTTGCTGAGATAGAATTTTCCCTATTTGTGAAGTAGATCTTGTATCCAATCATCATAGATACATATTTTATTGTTGGATCTTCAATATCATTCATAGTCAAGGCCCTCTTATCAAATTTATCTCCTGTGAGTTTCATCACAACATCATTTTTAATAGATTTAAGTGCTGGAACAGCTCCGGTGGAGTACAACCCTGTTATAGCCCTAATGGCTTCTTTGTTTATCATGTGTGGAAGGTCCAACCACATGAATCTATCATGAATGTGGCTCAAAACAAACCTTACCCATGCATCTTCATAACACAAAATGGGGAAATCATTCCAAACATCCAACTTTTTCTTAGCTAGGGCATTGTATTCATGCTTTAGATCAAAGTTGTCATCTGTTAACTCATTAACCCAAATCTCTCCTAGTTTAGCATGGTTGTATTCTTCCATCTTTGCATGTATATACATTCTTACATCCTCTGTGTGCAAGACACCATATGGTATATCTAAGAAAGTGCCATCTAAATCCCTTTCTATGGATTTGAAGGGGTGTTTCTTGAATTTAGGTCGTGGGCGCTCAGTTACCTCTACTACTTGTGGTGTAGCCATTGCTTAGTGAATTCAAAAACTTTAATGCAAAGTTCATAGTGAAATAGGGCAAACCAGAAAATACCTTTTCTTCGCTTGTCGTACTAGGGTTTGAAGGCACTGGATCTTGGGACGCTTTGATCTCTTTTCCACTGCACTGCTCAACTCTTTCTTGCTTGAAAGATCGATTGCAATATGAATTTTGAACAAGTATAATTACTTATAACCTCTTTTTCCTTAACCTAATTCACCATAAATGCCTTGTCTGATAAAGCTATCAAACCTTTCTCTATATATACAATTGACTTCAAATGCTTCACAAACTTTCGCAAAAGGAGATTTTCTACCGTAGTTTTCACCAAAGAATTAAGCATGTCGAGCTTCATCTTATATCTTCATATGAAGGCATCAACACCAATCCTTTGGCAGGGGGTGAAAGATTTCCATTAAAGCTCCCCCTGAGCCAAAGCTCTCATCTTAGTTTCCAGAGGAAACATCTACACCAGATGTTGGTACAGGCTCATCTTTAACCTCTGTTACATCCTTCTTTATCCAAATCTTATTCATTTCCTTCTTGGTCTCTGTCAGATCTACCTTTTGTAGTGGTTCATTCTTCTCTACTAGATTATCCTTCTTCATGTTTTTACTTCTATAGAATTTAGAAATGTGTCCAGGTCTATTGCAATTGTAGCACACAGCATTCCTCTGACCAGTATTCCTTCCATTAATTCTAGATCTACATTGATTAGCTTTATGCCCAAATCTATTGCATGTATAACAGTAACCTTTGAAAGATTGAGCCATTCTATCATTATTATAGCCATTTCTCATTTGACTTCTGCACTCACTAGCTCTATGACCAACTTTCTTGCATATAAAACATTGACTAGAAAAAGATGGTATATTTTGATTTATTCTACTTCTACATACTATTGCCTTGTGTCAATACTTATTACAGAAATGACAAAAACCATTAAAAGATGGGTATCTTTGAGCATTTGGTTGTCTGACCGGTGGTCTTCTAACTTTATTCCTTTGATTTTGAAACTGCTTGCCATTGTTCTTCTTGTTTTTAGCATTTCATGTCTGGCCTGATTTTGAGCTTTCACCTTTTTCAAATCCTAAATCCTCTTCTATCATTTGGACTTTTCTGATTTGCAATCATTTCATCAATCTTTGTAGAACTCATCTTAAATTTGTCTTCATGAATCCTTGCCTTCTCCAATTCTAATTTCAGAGTTACAATTTCTTGTTCAAGTCTTGAACATTCTTTTGATTTGTCTTTCATTGAATCCTCCTTAACTTGCACTTTTAGACCATTGATAGATTCATTTGCATTCTTCAATTGTTCACTGACTTCCATATGCCTTTCTTTAAACTTTTTGACTTGCTCTCTCAATTTTCTAATGCATTCACCTGCTTCTCTGACATTTTCCTTTAGGTCTTTGATTTCACCTTCAGTCCTTTCAAGATCTTCAAGAGAAACATTAAGTTCTCCAGCTTTGTCAAGTATGCAGCCTTCTCCAATGTATTTAGTAGCAAGAATCTCTTTCGGAGGAATAGGTAATCTTCTAGCACCCATGTGTTCAATTTCCAAGATCTTCCTTGAGTGGTTAGGCTTCTTCCAAAGGACTACTCTGATACCAATTGTTGAACACCCAGAATACTGAGAGGGGGTGAATTAGTATTCTCTTAAACCATTTACACATCAAACATTTTAATCCATTTAGCATATTCAATTGTAGTAAAGGAAATCAAGCATAAAACATACCACCACAACACATAACACATGAACACCAGGATTTTTATGTGGAAAACCCAAAAAAGGAAAACCACGATGAGGATTAGCTCACAATATATTATAATAAGGCAACCAGTTAAGGTTGATACAATTAGTGGACTCACTATCCAAGAATGCTCACTGCATGTGGCTCACTACTAAAGGACTCACTATCCTGAAAGAAAGAGATAGAAGAAGTTGCTCACTATCAAAATTGAACTATTATAATTGCATCTAACATATGCATGGAGTACAATTCCAATGAAGCTCAAAATATAGAACTATACTCAGCACACTGTTCTGAAACACCGCATTGCTCTGCATTCACTCAATTCACATCCATAGGCTCTTTTTGCATCATACACATCACATATATTATATGTCATCTACACACTGAAAACAATCCTCTTTAAGTATCTGCTTCACCCACAACATCAATTAGGTTGGCTTGATTAGATGTAACGTGCAAAACATGCCATATAGGACTTATCAACCCCAAACTTTCACTCACACGCTTTGTGCCAAGATTCAAACTTTGAAACAAATTAAAATAGGTTGGCATGGACCTACAATAGCTCCCACTTAACTCCACAAAGCATATTCACCCACGCACAACATCAACACCTTCAGGTCAGCTCCACTTGCAAGATAACTATGATATGAACTATCTGTTATTTCACAAATTGATATGCGGATCTCCAAAATGCCTAAAAATTGGAATATACATGCTACATACATTCATAATCTTATCCTAAAGTCTGCACAGCAAACCCTTTACTTGCGGTAAGATGTGGAGTGTCTCAATGCGTCACCGGCACTGTCAAAACACTGTCAATACAGAGTGTGATACTCTGTCTCCTTTAACTTTCATTTTGAAAGGCTTCAAGACCTAAAAATTTGGATTTGGATTCTCTGAATATTCATTAGAAACACCTTACAACCACAAAGAAAAATATTTCATGTTGGAGAAATGTGGATCTATTTACTTACATACTCTATACTAGAAAAAACTATACTCTGTTAGGTCAGACTTCCGTTGTTCACATCTTTCACACCGGAGATCATTAGTAAACAAGATTTTGGATTTAGATGTATCTAATGACCAATAATCATATGCTAGAACCATAGAGTAAGATCTTGAATAGTAGACCGATGCGAACCAAATTACCAAAACTCTGTAGCTTAGTTTAAAAAGACATACACTTAGCCAAATTTCATAATATATCTCCTTACCAGATCGAATCTTCTTACATAGTAGTCTTCTATGGAGGAAGAGGATCAAACCATCTTGCAAAATTTCTAATCAAACTATTCTGGACAATTGTCTCCATATGTCTAGTTGACACTTTTTGGAACACTCTACCTTTATCCTTTGTTGTCACAGTCTCTATCCTAACTTAAAACTTTGTTGCTATTTTTTTAACCACTATATCTTTACTCTTTGAACCCAAAACTGACAACACTACAGTCTTAGTTGCTAGAAACCTTTGTTGCCATCAATGACAACACTGGTTAGCATCATTCTTATCACTTTCTACACCATCATGCTTATATTGCCAACATGGTCAACAAGAGTCTTAGAAATCTATTGATATGTTCGTGGTAGAGAATCCAAGACTTTGGGACATGGTCTTGGTAGAAGCAAAGTTTGCATATAAACACTCAATGATCATGAGCCCTAGGAAGAGCCCATTGTAGATTATCTACATGGGTAGAATCCAAGAGGACTTGTAGAGTTTTGTGGCATAAATGGAGTGGAAAGAAGAAGAAAAAATGTGGAGGATTTCATGGAGAACTTGCATGATGTACACAAGCAGGTGCATAAGCAATTAGATAAGATAAATGAATACTACAAGGATCACATTTGCACAAAGAGAGGTTTCCAAGGGGATCGTATAGTAAATTAAATTAGAAGATGTTAGGATTGTGCAAGATCTTGTGCAAATTTGATAAGAATGCATATCAGATAGAGTTGCTATAGGGATTGACATATTTCCAATCTTCAATGTCATGAATTTATACCCTTATGTTGAAGGACAACCTAGAGACATGAGTAAAGGCATAGAAGAGAGATAAAGTAGATATAGGAGTTGCTAAAAAGGTGTGTGAAGAAGTGGAACATGTGTTGGTTACTAAAGTCAAGAAAACACATAAAAAGGATTATAAGGAGTATTTTGTCAAGTGTAAGGGCCATGGAGTTGAGGATTTGACATGGTAGAGTGTGTCAAAATTTGTCAAGTATGACAAGGTAGTGGAAAATTAACTAGACCACACATGAGAAAGAAATTATGGCCCATTCCTTCTTACCTAGGATGTTTGATGCAAGATCATATAAGCATAAAGTGACTCATGCAAGGTGAAGGAGTGTGCACATGATAGATGTTGATCATGTAGTGATGGTAATGATAAGGAGTTTTAATCACTAAAGGGGAATCTTCCAATCAGTGCATAATGGCATAGATTGGATGATGGTGCTCATGATTGAGTGGAACTCATGATTAAGTGGCACTCATGCCATGCATGTAGAAACAAAGAGTTTGAGTATAACTAGATTAATATAGTTTTTGTGGTGGATGGTGGGTGTGTTATCCACATGGTAGTTGCATGTAGAGGTAGCTAGTAATTGGATAATGTACTAGAACAATCAATGGTGCATTTTAGAGGACCATGTAATCTGCATTAACTATGACATTTTCTTTGATCTATGGTAGATCTAGTGTCATTTAGGCATGCAATGAATTGGTGAAATTGAATGTCAAAATGACATTTATGATCACTAATGGGCTTGGTTTCCAAAAACCTAATTGTATATTTTTGTATAAATAGTAGGTTTCAATTTGTTGGTAATTTTTCTTGTAACCCCCAATTCTAAGGGATGACACAACACCTAGATCCAGGGATCAAGTCAATCCAAGTAGAATGGCAAAGCTATGATTAAACTAGGTACAAGATTGGAACCTATCTTCTACACTTCGAACTCTACATAACTCAACAGGGTGATCCTAATGAAGGCCTTAAAGAATGATATGGATCTTTGAAAGAGACTACTACAAAGACTAAAATAGGTACAATTGGCACAATGCATAATCCCTATATACTAAATTACTAACCCATAATGTGTTGGTTTCATACAAATCTATAGGTAAAGACCTTAAACATGTAAATAGTTGGAAAATTCATAGATTTATGAGCAAAAGATTTGTTATTTAATAGGTGTAGGTATGATTTTGTGTACCTTTAAAAACTTTGTGAACAAATAATTTATTGAAACTAACTTATCCTCAATAGACATTAGATTTCCACAGTCCATGATAATTGTAAATGAATGCTTCTAGATTAAACTGTGTATGAATTTTTCCCCCAATGTTTCGGATCATACTCCATGATCCATCATCAGGAAAAAAAGTAAGAGAAGAGAGTAAAAATAGATAATTTGTAGACCAAGCAGATTAAATAGAAGGGAGAAAGTGGAATTTGATTGTTATTGGTTTTGGTTTGGCTCTATTCCTACAATATTTTGGCTATATCTTTTGAGGGTCTAAGCTTTGCAAGATAAAGTCTAAGTTTTGGTTTGGCTCTATTCCTACAAGATTAGACCCTCAAATGCCTTCTTACTCTCAATAATACAACCCATTCTTATTTATCCATTTCCAATTCAAACACCCCACATATTAGGTTAGAAAGATTTTCTATTAAGATGCATTCCTAATAAAAATATTTACTACATTCCTTAAATGCAAACTAGCTAATCTCTGGTACAAATGTAGTAAATGTGTACCTATGAATTTATAAGATTCCTTGAAGAATTCAATAGACAATGGAAATAGACTACATACCAAAACAAGAATATGTCATATTGATTTATTAAATATAAAATATAGTGCCATTATAGAAATTGAGCTCAAAATAAGACCATATTCACATTATCCCATAGTTTTACACGGATATGTGTACCTAATTACAGAGTTGATTACAGAAGTACATCCTAGATTGGTCTAGAGGCTCCAATAGAAACTTGAGTCACAACAAAGGCCAACCAACACAAGATCCATAAAATTATAATTTATGAGAAATAAAATTACTCATATTGAATAGATACCTGGCATAATTAGAACCCCTAATTCATAACTACACATAGACATATGGAATATGCCAAAATTATCTTTGAGCTCTTTATTCCCTTTTTATTCTAGCAAAGTAAAATATAATTTCCCAACATATTGCTACAAAGGCTTCTTATGCAAATATTTACCTTGTGGTAAAATGATCCTCTTATAGTATAAAATTCACCTAGGAGTAAAACTCACTTTCTCGTAAAAACAAAAAAATGTGCATTTCTCCTCTATTATAACAAAATAATTCCACTTCACAATATATTATACTACCTATGCTTTACCCAAAATCCTACCAAGGTACTAGGATCTATCTTCATGATTTGCTTTGTTCTCTAGGCCTATTGATGTCATCCAATGAAGGTCTATTGAACTGGAAAGTTAACACACACCCTTAAATTTTACAATACACCTTTGCATTCCTCGTTAAAATCCTCACTCTTAAACATCCATGCCACTTCAATGCAACATTTTTCCATTTGGTAAAAAATATTCTTCTCCAAAAATTTGTTCAACTACACTCTGCAAGCAATGCATTCTATGAGACATTTTGTCAAATAGTTCATGTGCATTTTCTTTACCTTTCATATTTGGTATACATGTTTGCTTACCAAAACTCCATTTTTATTTCTTTCCTGATAATACAAAGAAATCTCCAATGTGGCGCATCCATGCATAGATTAGAAATTTTAGATTGCAAAAACATTGTCAATATGGCACCTCTATTTTTAGCCTAGCCACAAATTTCAATAGATAGAGACTTCATAATGGTGCCTCCCTTAGTGCATTTCTCTAGCTACAATTTACTATTATTTGTTTCAAAAACCACTATAATTTTACTCTCTTTGTACCCACACCTCACACTCACCAACAAAAGATAGAAAATAACATACCTATGAGGTGCCAAGCTAAGGATTTTGTAATTTAAACCAAGAAAATAAGAAAAGAAATGTAAGCCCTCCTATGTGGTGCCCATCTCTACACATTAGATAGTAGGACGAAACAAATCACATAGGCACCTCCCTCTTACCATAGTTTAAACTTTTTTATTTCAATACAAATCTCTTCTAGGTGCCTCTCCTTTGGATTAATAACTATTAGCAATTGCACCTTAGTGTGCAATGGGTATGCCAAGAATGGTTGTAGAAAATTGTAAATTGAACATGCAAAGTATATTAAATCTCCTAAGTAGAGTGTAAAGAAGCCTATATATAGTGGTTTCTATACAAATGTACAATGAACATTGAGAAGTTCTTAATATTGGGAAAAAATAGGAAAAGAGTCATTTGGTTTTTTTTGAACACAATGAGGTGCTGAGACAGGGGGATGAATTAGCACACACTAAAACTTAAACAGATATTTGCATATAAAATTGAATAACTTGAAGAATAGAAATGAAATCATGCAACACACATAACACCAATATTTTTACATAGAAAACCCTAAAACAGGGAAAAACCACGGTGAGGATTAGCTCAAAATATATTATGCTCACTGTAAAAAAGTATTATAACATTGTTTTAAAGCTACAACCCAAGGAAGCTACTACTCCCTAATTTAGTGCTTACAACAATTATGACTTTGATTTAGGGCTACAACCCAAGGAAGCTACAACTCCCTAAGTATTCTACTCACTGCAATAGGAATTACAAAATAGACTGCTGCAAAATAGACATATGACTTATGTTGATAATGTAGTCTATTTTTCTGCTCAACACATGTCTTCAAACTGATTCTACACACTTCATATCTTGCACTCTGCTCTGCTATCTTTGCCTTCACATCTCTACCTCTCAAATGAATTTGATCTTCTATAAATATCCTCTGCAATACTTCAAAACATTGATTAGGTCGGCCAAAAAGATGAAACGTGTAGCTTGTGGTAAGTCGACCTATGCACACTTCAAAACATCACCATATGCACTTGTGGAGATGAAACATAATATAAGATTCACAAAAATAGGTTGGCACACCCTTCAATCACCCTTATAATTCTTCTATCCATATGAACAATCACCACTCAATCACCAAGTCACTTAGGTCAAGTCTACATATGGATGCCAGTGAAGATAAAGCAATAAACTAACAACTGTTCATAAGAAATGGTACTTGTGGAACACCAAACACTCTAAAATTTGGATATAGTGAACTTCAATCATTACTAATCATCTTTTGAAAACCCTATGCTAGAAGGATCAAATGCGGTGGAATGTGAAGCATTCTAATTTGATCACTACAACTCCAAGCTCTGTCTACACAGTCTGGTACTCTATTGCTTCTAACTTTCACTATGGAAGGAGCTAAGAGTTGAAACTTTGGAATTATACTCCTTGAAGACTCTAAATTCTTATTCTAGAACAACAAGCCAAGATGTTGCAATGTGGAGAAATGTGGAGCAAATTACCAATCCCCTGTCTTGGAAAAATACTGTGTTTATGCCTTAGACAATTTTCTTAAAAGCACTTGGATCAAAAGATAAGAATACCATTTCTCCACAATCTCCTAAAAGATACTTATGAGTGCATACCAAGTGTGAGGAAGTTCAATATGAACTTCAATAGATAGGGTGCTCACAAGTCATTCTTCATTCTTCTGAACTTCAGTAGATAGGGTGCGCACAAGTCATATTGTGGATAGACATCACTATAGGTTGACATCAATAACAATACTATATACGTAATGCCAACAATCTCCTCCTTTGTCATTGATGGAAACATATGCCAAAACTTCCAAAACTTCTCCCCTTTGACATCAAGGGCAAAGGGTGTACTATATATATTGACCAAAATTTCTCCCCCTTTCTCAAAGTTGATCTTATCATATATATTTGCATGCTCCCCCTCAGAGGTGTCTTGTATTAACCCTGAATTGGATTTATGTACACAAAATTTCTATCTTCTATTTCTTCCGCATATGTACATTATATCAAAAGATAATAGAAATGAGCCTTACTTGCCAGTAGGAAGAATGTTTTTGTATATGGTCTTTAGTTGTAGTAGTGCAGAGTCACAATGCTTCCTAGCAGAGGTAAGTATTTGTGTCTACCCAATGATCTACAGAAATAACTCTTCTACTTCTTCTACAGAGGATGGTGCAACTACCATCTAGAATACCTTATCCACTTTTGTCAACATTCCTATTAGCGCTACCATTCTCAAGCTGACAATCTCTCTCAGCTAACTTGTTTGATCCTTGATTGATTCCTTTTGATTTTGAAGCTTTTTGATAAGTGCATGAGATTTTTCAATTTCAGCCCTTAGTTCTCCCTTCTTATCCTTTAAGGGATCATATGTTGTAAAAATATTGGATATCTGCAATTCACGACCATCAATCTGGTCTTTTAGACCCTTTGTTGCCATAGGCCATGTTAGGCTGAATTGATATAATACATTTGCTTCTTCCAGAGAATTTTAAATACTCTTTACACTATCTTCCAACATATTATGTGCATTGGAACATTTTCTGATAAATATATCAACATTTTATTGTTCACTTGTTCCAATATTCTTTTCTCAGCTTCCTTCTCCAAAAATGCAAAGTGATTGTTGGACTCCAAAAGTTGCTTCATCTGTTGAACAAGAGTCAGAGAAGCATCCCTCTTAGAATCCGGTAATACTTTTTCAAAGGCCGTCATTCCTTCTTCCAGAAGCTCACTTCCTTCTACTTAATATTGTAGAATTTCTTCTTGAGTAGTAGCCTAAAATATATTTCCCAGTTGAAGCTTCCACAAGGGAGAAATATCAAACAAATTAATGTGTCCATCCATAGTGGGTAATTAAAATAATTGGGGAGAGGCAATAGACTGAATTTGACTTTGTTGTGCTAAGAAATGTTTAATGGATCCAATTGGAGATACTCCATAGTCATGTGTAGAGCTCTCAGCATATGTATTTACTTGCCCTTTTCCTAAATCCGTGACAATATGTGATTCTGGGTTCTCTGGAGGGGAATTGTTCGCATCATCACCAGTATCACCATGTACCACTTCATCTTCTTTGTCCTTGGCATGATATTCAATATTTTTTGAAGTAGGAGGAGGAGAATTTTCAACTTGTTCATCTTTCTCAGAAGTTTTCTCACTCTATCTTCCTTTCTCTTCACCTTTCTTATCATTGTTCTAAATAATAGAGTCAACATTCACATTTTCTTGCATATTTTCATCATTCTTCTCTTTTTCAACCTGTTCTTCTTTTTCCAGAGAAGATGCAATAGCATGATGAGGTGATTGTGGTGTTGAAACATGTGATTGTTCCACATTCTTTATTTCTCTTACCTCCTCATTCCCTATATTCTCCAGAGGAGAATCATTATGCTCTATATTGGAGTCAATGTTCCTTGGAGGAGAATATTTACCTTTATCCTAACCCTCTATGGTAGGTTTTCCAATATCCATAGGAAGATAAATCTCCTCATTCTTCTTAGCCTTTTCATTACTTTCCTCATTGCCTTCAGAGACAGACTGATCAGATATATCTTCAATGATTCCTGCCTCAACTTTCATTTCTTTAATAATTTCTATGGTCTTCTTCAGAGTCTCCTTCTCCAATCTCTTAATTTCATTCTCATCTTTTAACATCAAAGTGTTTAACCTTCTTTTTGTCCTAAATTCTTTGGCTTGTAGTTTAGATACTTTAGTCTTCAATCTCAAAGATGAAGGGACAAACCTTTTCAATTGCTCTTCTCATTTCAACATCTTTGCTCATAGCTTCATTTCTTCTCTGAGTAAGGACTTTAGCAAGATTCTCAGGCAACTGATGGTTAATTTCAATCAAAGCTATACTTAAGGCTCCCATATATCTGACTATTGCCTCCTCAATAGTAGATTTGTCATTTGATGGCCTTTCATCATTGAGTTCAGCAACTTCTCCCAGAGCTCCATGTTCTATCATTGCATTAACTATGGCTTCAAGTTGTAAAGGCATATAATCAAAGTTCATACCCTTCTTTGCTTTCCCTTTTCCTTTCTCCTTTGAGGTCTCTCCCTTTTCATCTTCTTCTCTAGTTCTTTTCTTCTTTCTTTCCAAGGCCTCAATATCATTTTCTTCTTCTTCTTCTTCACTTGCTTCTATACCTTTTTTCTTACTCCTTTTGGCCTTCAACTTAACCCTTGGTTGACTTTTCTATTTTTCATTTTCCTATTTCTTTGAAATTACCTCTTCTTCTTTATCACTCTCAATATCTTCTACAAAGGTTTCCTTCTTCTTTGGTTGTTTTCCCTTGGATTTCATCAGTGTTTTGTCTTTAGAGACTTGGGTCTGTCTAGCAAAGGAGGTAGGTTGTGGAATATTGGCAGTAGATTGAGAAGTAGATCTACCTGATCTTCTTGCATTTAAAAGCACAATGGTAGATGGTGAATCATGGTCTACAATATTTTGAGTGGTGAACCCACCTGGTGGGATACCAACCTTTTAAAACTTCTCTTTGTTTTTCTCTACATCTTCTTTAGCCCTTTTCTTGAGTTGCTTGGTGATTTCATCATAGGTGTCAAACCTATCTGCATTAGGATCCTTGGGTTTGCTCAGTAAAATGTTTGCATATCCTATCAAATCAGTTTTTGAAACCTCATAAGGCAACTTAGGTATCCATGCAATCCTGGGTTCTACTGCTTGCATATAGCAGTTGTCCTTGTCCAACATGAAGGTGATATCATTTTAGTATTTTGTAGCCACCTTGGCAGGTATCCTTTCTCTCTTCTGCATCTTTTCTTGAAAGGTTTTAAAGAAACCCTAGTATGCAGCATTGCAAGCATCTAAATTTTCAAAGCTCATCATGTGTTCCTTGATTTGACTACCTATTGAGACATTTCTTTTCCACACAACACCCTTTTATCCAAGCAATTCATTCAAAAAATAAAACATAAGACAAATTATAAGAGATCCATATCAGAAGCTATACTAGTTCTCCTTTGTCCTATGCAAGTTCTCCATTAGTTGTCACAACAACTCACATACATCAAATTCCATGTTTTCTCTCACCATCTGATGTGCAACATGAATAGTAGTTGCTATGGCAGAGTCCACTCTATTAGTGTAGAAGATTTTATATGCAATGACCATAGTTACATACCTTACAGTAGGGTCCATTATATCATCCATAGTTAGGGCATGTTTATCAAACTTCACACCATTCAGCTTCATCACTTCTTAATTTTTGATTGACTTCAATGTAGGCACAAGTCCAGTAGTAAACATGTCAGTCACAACCCTAATTTCATCCTTAGTAATCATATAGGGTTTATCCAGAATTATGAAGTCTTCATGAATTTGGCTCAAGACAAGTTTGACCCAATCATTCTCACAGTAGAAATTGGCAAAATCATTCCATACATTCAATTTATTTACAACCAAACTGGCATATTCTGTCATCAAATTGAAATCATCATCCTAAAAAATGTTTATTCTAGCATATTCTAGCACATTGAACAGAACCCTAAAAAATGCTTCATCTTTGACAGTCTCCATTGATTTGAAAGAATGCTTCTTAAATTTTAGTCTTGGTTTCTCCACAACATCAATGACCCTAGGAGTGTCAATTGCAGTACTGAAATGAAGCTAGCGTTTACACAACTCTAAAAATACTTGCCGGTAGGGTTTTGGAAACAAGAAATCTCCAACACACTTTGATTCACCTTTTCTCTGCTCTGCTCTCAAATGCTTGATCACAAATGCCTTTTGAGTATGCAAAATAACTTATAAATTTCTCCGCATATGTTCAATTATTCTGCATTGAATGCACCAATAGGATTAGGCAAATATTTAGTTAAGCCTACTCTGTGATATAGTAGTGACTCTTTGATTACTCCGCAATCTACTGCATTGAGAGATTTTCCTCTTGATTTTTGATCAAACTTCTTCATATCATTATCTTAACATACTCATACCATTTTATCCAGAATGCTAAGGAATTCAACATCTTATTTATTTAGGGGTTTGAAGAACTTTGCAGTTGTGACTCCCCCTAAATCAGTACTTCATCCTTTTAGTTACCAGAGGATCCACCTGCACTAGGCATAGGTCTGAAAACTTCACATTCTTCCTTCTTCTTCCATATTTTGCTCATTTCCTTCTTTTGTTGAGCAATATCAATCTTCTTTTGTGGAACAGGCCTTATATTCCTTCCAAAGTGCCTTGTTTGATTGCACTTATGACAAGTGAAATTTGATTGTTGAGCATTACCATTTCCCCTTACCTTAGATTTGCAATTAGCTACCTTGTGGCCAAACTTATTACAAGTGTAATAGTTGTTGGGAATTAAGGTGTCTCAACCTTGGTAATTCCTTGTATTATTTCATTATATTTATTTATTTATTGCCTATTATATAATTAGGATGCAAATTCTATGTTGTCATCTTGTGGGAGTTGTCACAGTGATGTGTCATCCTACATGGCATATGACCACATGTAAATTTGTCCTCACATGAGGAGATAGGCATCCCACTTAGTGGTAGGAATATTTTTCCATGTGTCAGCATCTTGGAATGTGTGTAAGGGAATATTGACCAAAACAGTCATGACAGATTCCTATGACAAAGTTATGACATGTAAAAGTCAGAAATAGAAGATTCTATGATAGGTGAGGACATGTGTCAAGAAGCATCTTGAAGGAAGGCATCTTTGGGTGCCCCAAGGTGGGTTATGACATGTTGTAAGAGAATATGCTATTTATAACCTGTGAATGATAGATTCTCTTACAACTGTAAGTTATGACAGCTATGATAGATTCTATGACTGTTGTAAGAGTCGTAAGAGCATTTGTCATTATCCATTTTAGGAATAGGTGACCTCTTTGGGATGGGGTGACTTGACAAGTGTCAGGAACATCCTACATTGTTGGACAAGTGTCCATAGGTGTGGGTTTTGGGCCACGAGGCCATGTTGGATGCCCGTCTCAATGTGGAGCCATTTTTGCCTTGTATATTCTATATAAACAGGTGCTTTGGAGAGGTGATGCATTATGTGACTGACAGGTACTATTATACTATTAGATCATATCCAGATATGAGTGTCAAAGACTCCTGCAAAAGAATTGGCTCTGTAATTGTATTGTAACCTTCATTGTTTATGGAATACATTTGAGCTGTGTTTTGGAGTGTGGGGTTTTTCACCCGTAAGGGTTTTCCCCATGTATATCTTGTCCCTCTCTTCTTCTGTCTTACATTCTTCTGTATGTGTTTGCTGCAATATCTCTATTTGATGAAGGGGGTAAATCATAAAACACATAACAATAGAAATTGCACATAAAAAATAGAACTTTCTTTATTGATTTGGACAACTTATAACAATACAGAAGCTCAGATACAATCAGAGGAATCAACCCTCCACAAGCTGCAACACATTACAGCTTCCTCTCACAAGACTCTGGAATCATCTATCATCTGTGACCGCAAATCTACTAGGGTTTCTATTTTCTTGCCTATTCTTGACTCTACACTTCCCCCCTTAACTCTACTACTGCCTAGGGTTCCCAAAAATGGTTATTAATAGCCTTTTTAGCGGCCAATAACCTAATTTTGAAATTTGCATCTCCCTCCAAAAATAGGTCAACTTCCGGGAGCCATAACTTTTGATCCAGGTGTCCGATTGACAAATCGTTTTATGCATCAGAAAGCTCGTAGAATGCTCTATGCACTAAGAATTTGCTCTTCTAGTTCTAGCTATTTTCGGGCCCGTACAGGGCCATTTAGTGCCTCAAACCTGAGTTTGAATAATTTTCAAGTGTTTTTTGGGAAACATAAACTTTAATATCTTTCAGCTCGCAAATGATCTTTACATGATTCCTTCACCAAAGGTCTTATTTTTTAGTTATTAAGCTTTCTGTAAGTTTTCACTTTATTCAGTGCCTAAATGCAAACTTTCTAAAAATAGCAGGTTGCTATTTTTAGCAGTTTGGAAAAATTGAAAGTTCTATATCATTATTCAAGCGATTATGGAACTAGAACCACAAATTTTGAAAAGAAATGGAAACAACATCAACAACTTTGAAACACATTTTTTTTTTAGTGATACAAGATTGCCCTTACACCACTGGATGCTCTTGCATCAGAAACTTAGGGTAATTTGAGAAGTGACCATGTCATGTCTCAGGTGTTTGTGTGAGAAAAACCCAAACAGTCAACCTCTACCTTAGACAACCAAGAAGAATCTTCAATAGGCCTTCCCTTCCATTTCACCAGATATTCTTTGTATTGCCTATTCTGAGTACTTCTTCCCACACGGCTATCCAAGATCTCTTCTATCTCCTCTATTGAAGTAGATGCCAGAATACTCCACTGTTCTTCTGTTGGTCCATCCTCTGTTCCACCTCCATGATATTCTGATAAATTAGCAATGTTGAAAATAGGGGAAATGTTGATCCCACTCAGTAGCTCTACCTCATATCCATTTCCTGAATCATGTTTCTTCAAAATTCTGCATGGTCCAAATTTCTTCATTTTCAGCTTATTGTATGTTCCAATTAGGAACCTTTCTTTTCTCAAGTGAACCATGACTTCATCTCCTACCTAGAATCCCTTATATCTCCTCTTCTAATATGCCTTAGCCTTGTAATAAATATTCATCTTATTAATGTGCTTTTTCACCTCTTCATGCAAATTATTCATGTGTTCTGCAAAGTCTTCAGCCTTGGCACTTATCTTTTCTCCTTTGTCCAGATTCCTTAACTCTGAAGCATCTCTTGGACTATTTCCATATACAATCCAAAAAGGTGATTTATCAGTTTTCCTATTGACAGAATTGTTGTAACCAAATTCTGCCTGTGGTAAAATCAAATCCCATCCCTTGGGCTTATCTCCTACTAAGCATCGTAGCAGGTTACCCAAACTCATATTCACCACTTCCGTCTATCCATCAGTCTATGGATGGTGTGCAGAACTAAACTTCAAATTTATCTTCAACTTCTTCCACAATGTGCTCCAGAAATAACCAACAAACTTGGTATCTCAATCTGAAATTATGCTCTTTGCTAGACCATGTAATCTCACCACCTCTCTAAAAAATAATTCAGCAATATGGACAGCATCATTAGTCTTCTTGCAAGGAATGAAATATGTCATCTTCGAGAATCTATCCACCACCACAAAAATGGAATCATGTCCTCTTTGTGTCCTTGGTAAACCAAAAATAAAATCCATACTAATATCATCCCATGGCTTCTCTGGTATAGGTAGTGGCTGATATAGACCTGTATTCTGACTTACTCCTTTTGCCATCTGACATACTCTACAACTCTGCACAAATTTCCTCACGTCCTACTGCAACTATGGCCAATAATAATTTTCACCAACAATAGCAATGGTCTTATCTCAACCAAAGTGTCCGACCAATCCTCCACTATGCTTCTCCTTAATCAGGTTCTCTCTCATGGAACTCCTCAGAATGCACAACTAGTTTCCTTTAAACAACATGCCATCTTGGATTATGAAATCCAACCATTTTGTCATGTCCAAAGTAACAAGTTCCAGACAAGCTTTCCAAGCCTCTGCAAAATCTGGATCTTCAAGATACAAACTTTTGAACTCATCGAACCCAACAACCTCTATCTTCATTTCTGTCAACAAATTTTGCCTTCTGCTCAAGGCATCTGCAACTCTGTTGGACTTCCCACTCCTATGCTTCAAAACAAAAGTATAGCTCTGCAAAAACTCAACCCATTTTAAGTGCCTTTGATTCAACTTTCCTTGACTATTAAGATACTGTAAAGCCTGATGATCAGTATATAAAACAAACTCCTTTGGCAACAAATAATGTCTCCATTTCTTCAAAGCCTGAACTATTGCATAAAACTCCTGATCACAAACATAATACTTTTTCTTGGCATCATTAAGTTTCTCACTAAAATAGGCAATGGGCTTACATTCTTGGCTCAAAACAGCTCTTATAACACTGCCACTAGCATCACAATCTACCTGAAATACCTTATTGAAATCTAGAAGTGCCAAAATAGGTTTCTCTGTAACTTTCTATTTCAATGTGTCAAAACTTGTGTCTGCTCCTTTAGTCCATCTAAACTCTTTTCTATCCACTCTCATTGTCTCAGTTAGGGGTGCACAAATGCTACTAAAATTTCTGATAAACTTTTTGTAAAAACTTGCCAAACCATGAAAAGATCGTACCTCTGTGGTACTCCTTGGTGTACGCCATTCAATGATAGCCCTTACTTTTTCTAGGTCCATCTTAAGACCTTCCTCTAAGACAACAAATCCCAGGTATACCAACTCCTTTGTAAAACTACATTTCTTTAGATTAATTAGCAACTTCTCCTCCGTCAACTTCTCTAAAACTCTTTTGATATGCATTAGATGCTCATCCCAAGTTTTACTAAAAATTAAAATATCATCTAAATAGATAATAACAAAACTTCCCAAAAATTCTTTCAGTACCTCGTTCATGAGCCGCATGAATGTGCTCGGTGCATTGGTTAGCCCAAATGGCATGACTAACCACTCATACAAACCTTCCTTTGTCTTGAAGGCTGTCTTTCACTCATCTCTTTCTCTGATACGGATCTGGTGATACCCACTCTTCAGGTCAATCTTCGTGAAGTACTTGGCTCCACTCAAACAGTCCATTATGTCATCCATTCTGGGCATTGGAAATTTGTACTTGATTGTGATCGTATTGATTGCTCGAGAGTCTGTACACATTCTCCACTCTCCATCTTTCTTTGGTGCTAGTACTACAGGTACCGCACATGGACTTAGGCTCTCTCTTATCAA
This sequence comes from Cunninghamia lanceolata, assembly GCA_027924645.1. Lineage (NCBI taxonomy): Eukaryota > Viridiplantae > Streptophyta > Pinopsida > Cupressales > Cupressaceae > Cunninghamia > Cunninghamia lanceolata. The sequence continues at coordinate 828,978 of BSBN01000937.1, read as the reverse complement.
TCCCTTCCTCAACAACTCCTGAACTTGCTTGTTCAACTCGTCACTCTCTGCTAGAGTCATTCTATGGGCTACCTTATTCGACAAACTGGTTCCTGGTATCAAATCCATTTAATGACATATCTTCCTAACTGGTGGTAAACCCTTTGGTACATTATCAGAGATAATGTCCTGAAATTCTTCCAACATATCTAAAACTTTTTTTGGTACATCTTCACATTTCTCTTAACTAATCTTAGGAATCAATGCAAAACAATGATGTTCATGCTTCGTACCCTCCAAAAATTTTCTACCATCTACCAAGCAAATTCTAGCAGTACTACATACCTTTTCTTCCACCTCTTTCAAGGGCTTCAATTTATGATGAACTCCATCTTTTGTTAGGGAATATGTGTTTGCACAGCCATCATGGACAGCGCTCCTATCATACTACCACAGCCTCCCCAACAGCATATGACATGCATCCATCGGTATGATATCACACAGCACCTCGTCATGGTAGTCCCCAATCTTGAAGTTCACTAAACACTTCTCATTGACCAAAGCTCTGTGGTCCTTCTACAACCATGCAATCCGATGTGGGTGTGGATGCTTTCTTCTTGTCAACCATCTCTTCTGAAACAAGATTATCAGTGCTTCCACTGTCAATAATAATATCACAACACTTACCTTCACATTTGCACCTTTTGCGGAATAAACTCTTCCTCTGATTGGGTTCCTTCTCCTCATTCAAAAAAGTTCTTCTAACAACTAGGGTTTCTCCCATTTCAGCATCTTCAGAACACTCAGATTGTGCATCTTCATGTACATGTGCAACTCGTGCATTACCTTCAGGTCTTCTATTTGTCCTTCCTTGATGTTGCAGACACTCGTATGCTTGATGCCCTTCTTCTCCACATTGGAAATAGGTTCCTCTGAAACCTCCTCTTCCAGGTCCTTGCCCAGGTCTGCTTCTTCCTCTTCCTCTTTGCTCACCATTGTTCTGGTCATGAGGGCGGTAGGCATTATCCCCTCTCTGATTTTGACTGGTGCCAGCTTCTTCACTTTTCTTTTGATCCTCATTATAGCCTCCATAGGGTCTTCCACCAATCCTTCTGCCTTGACCTCTTCCCCTTTGCTTGCCATCAAATCTTTTATTTAGCTTCTCTTCCACCTTTAGGGAAAACTAGTATGCATCTTCTATGGTGGTCATTCTGACTAGGCTCAGCTCATCTTGAATACTCAACCTCAACCCATTAATGTAATGGGTTACCTTCTCCTTGTTGGGCTCTGCATGGCCTATCCTGATAGTAATTTTATAAAACTCTTTTGTATAATCCTTAAGAGACTTGTTACCTTGCTTTAGTCCTTGCAGCTTCTTTAGCAACTCTATCTCATAGTCCACAGGAATGAACTGCTTCTTAAGTTTCTCCACCATTTGATCCCATCTAGTGATCTTTCCTTTTCCTCTTCTATTCCTCTCTAATTGGACTCCTTCCAACAAATACTAGCCTGGCCCTTCAACTTTATTTTTGCAAACTTGACCTGATCTAGATCCTCCACATCTTCATATTTGAAATACTCCTCCATGTCATTGATCCAATCAATAAGTTGTTCCTAATTCAAATCTCCAGAATATGTAGAAACTTTGATCTGGGGCTTTTTTTCGATCTTCAAAATGGCCCTCAACAACCTAACTTCTACAGGATCTCCTACAGCTTCTTATTCTTCCTCAGATAGTTCTTCTTTAGCTTCATCTTTGCTTTCTTCTCTTGTTCTCAGATCAAACCCTCTTCTCAGCTCCTCTTGCAATGCATCGATTTACCTTTGCATGGCTCTAAAACCCTCTTCCGTCAAAGTATTCCTCCCAATATGATTTTTTTTGTGGAGGCATCTTGATCTCCACTGCAAACCCACAACCTCAAGTCCTAGTGCAAACTGCCTCACGGTCGGCAATCTATCTACACACTCAGGAACCCTCGCTCTGATACCACTTGATGAAGGGGCTAAATTGTAAAACACACAACAACAGAAATTGCACATAGAAAATAGAACTTTCTTTATTGATTTGGACAACTTATTACAATACAGAAACTTAGATACAATCAGAGGAATCAACCCTCCACAAGCTGCAAGACATTACAACTTCCTCTCATAAGACTCTGGAATCATCTGTCATCTATGACCCCAAATCTGTTAGGTTTTCTATTTTCCCTCCTATTCTTGACTCTAAACTTCCCCCCTTAACTCTAGTACTACCTAGGGTTCCCAAAAATAGTTATTAATAGCCTTTTTGGCGGCCAACAACCTAATTTCAAAATTTGCATCTCGCTCCAAAAATAGGTCAACTTCCGGGAGCCATAACTTTTGATCCGGGTGTCCGATTGACAAACTGTTTTATGCGTCGGAAATCTCACAAAGTGCTCTACGTGCTAAGAACCTACTTTTTCATTTCTAGCCATTTTTGGGCTTGTACGAGGCCATTTAGTGCCTCAAACGTGAGTTTGAATAATTTTCAGGCATTTTTTGGGAAACAGAAACTTTAATATCTTTTAGCTCACAAATGATCTTTGCTTGATTCCTTTGCCAAAGGTATTTTTTTTAGTTATGAAGCTTCTTGTAAATTTTCACTTCATTCCGTGCCCATATGCAAACTTTCAAAAAATAGCAGGTTGCTATTTTTAGTAGTTTGCAAAAACTAAAAGTTCTACATCAATATTCAAGTGATTATGGAACTAGAACCATAAATTTTGAAAAGAAATGGAAAGAACATCAACAATTTTGAAACACATCTTTTTTTGGGTGATACAAGATTGCCCTTACACCACTGGATGCTCCTGCATCACTATTAGTGGGTTAACATTGTTGTAACTGTAAAGATTAAAATGAATTTGCACTCATCTCTCCTCATTAGATTAGTGTAGGAAGTGATTTCTGCACACCTAGCTTCCTTTCAGTTGGTATCAAAGCCTGGCCAATTCTGGTTCTAGCTACTGGGTAGGGGTGTTTGAGCTAATCTTAGGTTGAGTGGGAGTTTATGTAGAGTAATATGTATCTTGTTGCAAGAAGGAGATGGCGACCACATCCAGAAGATTAGAGGTGGAGAAATTTAATGGCACTAATTTTGAGTTGTGAAAACTCAAGATGGAAGACCTACTTGTTGATCATGACCTATGGGAAACTGTATCCAGTGTAAAACCTACAACAATGTCACAAGCTGATTGGGACCTCAAAGATCAGAAGGCTAAGGGTCTCATATGACTCTGTCTAGCTAACTTTGTCCTGTTGAATGTCCATGAGGAGAAGAGCACGAAAGACCTTTGGAAGAAGTTGGGTGATGTTTATTAGGCCAAGTCCTTAGTGAACAAGCTTTTTCTAAAAAATAAGTTGTTTTCTCTGAAGATGGAAAACAAAAAATCTGTTGCAGACCATATGAATGCTTTCAACATGATCGTTGCACAGTTGACATCTGTGGGTGTGAAAATGGAGGAGGAGGATCGATGTATGACTCTACTTTGTTCTTTTCCAGATTCATGGGATCATCTTGTCATGGCCATCAAAAGCACCACTACCACCTTCAAGATGGAAGATGTGATGTCTTCACTGTTATCAGAAGAAATGTGAAGAAAGACATCCGAGTCGGCTAAAGAGGCTCTTGTGGTTCGTGGAAGACCCAAAGAGAAAGGGAAGAAGAAGGACAAGAAAGGTGAAAAGGGCATATCCAAATCTTGTGGGAGATCCAAATCTCCTCAAAAGTCCAAGGCTCTTTGTTGGAACTGTGGGAAAATGGAGCATTTTTTAAAGGAATGCAAAGAGGAAAAGAAAAAAAAAAAAAAAAGACAGCCCCTGATTCAAATTCTAACAAGTCACAAGATGATGGTGATGCCTTCGTTGCAGCCCTGGCCACCCATGCATCTGATGATGTGTGGTTGATTGATTCTGGTGCATCATTCCACATGACCTCGCATCGAAGCCAGTTCACAAAATATGAAGAGTTCGATGGTGGAAGAGTGTACCTAGGTGACGACTCTCATTTGAGGATTGTTGGTCATGGAAGAGTCTCAATCTGATTCCTTGATGGTAAGTGAAGGGGATCACTAGGGTTATGCACATCTCAGGCCTAGCATAGAACCTGCTTTATGTAAGTATGTTGAATGATGCAGGTGTACAAGTTGTCTTTTTGAAGGATGGATGCAAGATGACTAGAGGATCTATGGTGCTTGCGAAGGGTACTCGGAGAGGTACTCTATTTCAGTTGGAGGCATGCACTTCACAGTGTAATAGTTCTTCTAACTTGAAGAAAAGAGCTACAGTCACTTCATCCCCACCATCTGAATGAGTAGTGAAGAAATCTATTGTAACTATTTCTGATGGTAGTGCACATGCTTTGGAAGTTAAACTTCTTGGTGAAAAGACTATGTTATGGCATTTGAGATATGGCCACATTGGTGAGCAGGGTCTTAGAACCTTGAAAAATAAAAACCTCGTTGAGGAGTTAAATGATTGTAATCTTGAGTTCAACTTTTGTGAACATTGTGTATATGGAAAGCAAAACCGTGTTCAATTTTACTCTAGTTCTCACAAGTCTTCTGATGTATTGGATCTTATTCATTCTAATGTGTTTGGTCCTGCTAATGTTCCTTCGATTTCCAAATCTATATATTTTGTATCTTTTATAGATGATTATAGTAGAAGGACATGGGTTTATTTTATCAGAAGCAAGACTAAAGTCTTTAATCGGTTTAAGGAGTTTAAGCCTTTGCTAAAAATTAGGCTAGTAAAAAGATTAAGTGTTTGAGAACTGACAACGGTGGTGAGTTTTGTTCAGTAGAGTTCGATAAGTTCTGTAAAGAGCAAGGGATTAAAAGACATAAGACAACTCCATACACCCCACAGTAAAATGGAGTTGCAGAGAGGATGAACAAGACACTGATGGAGAAGGCTAGGAGTATGCTTAGTGGAGCAAGCCTCGAACAAAAGTTTTGGGCTGAAGCTATTTTCACTACTTGCTACCTAGTAAACAAGTCTCCTACATCAGTTCTTGTTGGTAAGACACCTATGGAGGTGCGGTCTGGTAAGAAGCCTTCAGTTAGGCATCTTTGTGTTTTTGGTTGTGAGGAATATGCACATGTGCCTAGGGAGAAATGGTCTAAATTGGAGAACAAGGTTGTTAAGTGTATTTTCATTGGCTATGGTGTCAGTGTGAAAGGATACAAGCTTTGGGATCCTGTGGCTGAAAAAGTGTTGTATAGAAAAAGTGTTATCTTCATAGAGCTAACACCTTCTTCTGTTGTTCTACAACCAGAATAGACAGAAAAGAAAGAAGATGCGGTTCAGTTTTCTTCTACCCCTGAGAAGACTGAACCAACAAACCCTGTGAGACCTAATGATGAGGAGAGCTTTAGTAGCTCTAAAAGCTCAGAAGAAGAAGCAGAACCTCAACCTCAGCCATTGAGGATGTCTACACAAACAAGAAAGCAACCTGATAGGTTTGGTTATTCATTACTTGATTCTAGTTGTGCTTTTGCTTTACTTACTAACACTGATGAGCCTATAACTATGAAAGAGGCTATAGGCATGAAAGATGCAGGTTCCTGGAAGGAGGCCATGGAAGATGAAATGGTTTCTTTGGAGAAGAATAAAACATGGGACTTTGTGCCTTTGCCTAAAGGATGGAAACCCATTGGATGCAAATGGATGTTCAAGAAGAAATTTGGTGTAGATGGCAGTGTTGAAAAGTACAAGGCTAGATTGGTTGCGAAGGGGTACTCATAAGTGGAGGGAATTGATTATGGTGAAATTTTCTCTCCTGTTGCAAAGCTAACATCAATTCGATTCTTGTTATCTCTTATAGTTGCTTATGACTTAGAGGTAGAATAGATGGATGTGAAGACAAAATTCCTTCATGGTGATTTGGAGGAAGAGATTTACATGTCACAGATAGAGCATTACATAAAGAAAGGTAAAGAAAATTTAGTTTGCAAGTTAAAGAAGTCTTTGTATGGTTTGAAGTAGTCTCCTAGGATGTGGTACTTGAAGTTTGATGCCTTTGTGTTGTCGATTGGAAATCTGAGATTGAAATTAGATCATTGTGTGTATTACAAATTTGACAATGATCGCAATCTCATTATTGCATTGTATGTTGATGATTGGGAATGGTAAGAATATGATTTCTAATTTGAAGTCTTAGTTGTCAGCACAGTTTGAGATGAAAAATCTAGGGGCATCTAGGTACATTCTGGGAATGAAAATTAGAAGAGACAAAGCTAACAGAAAACTTTGGTTAAGCCAGAGTAAGTATGTGAAGACCGTGTTGGATAGGTTCAGCATGGCAGATTGTAGACTATTGTGTGTTCCTGTTTCAATGGGGACAAAGTTGTCTGTTAATGATTTTCTAAAATCTCCTATTGAGGTGGAGGACATGAGAAGAGTACCTTATGCTAGTGTTGTTGGTAGTTTGATGTATGCTATGGTATGTACAAGACCAGACATTGCCCAAGCAGTGGGAGTCCTTAGTCGATTTATGGCTAATCTTGGATGGCTACATTGGGATGCAATTAAGCGAGTGTTCATATATTTGAGGGGTACTTCCAAGTATTCCATATGCTATCATGGTAATGTTATAGGACCTCCGCATTCAGTTTGTATTCATATATTTATGGATTCTGATTGGGCAGGTGACATTGACAACAGGAGATCCACCAATGCCTATGTGTTCACTATGTTTGGTGGTGCAATTAGTTGGATGAGTAAGCGACAACCTGTGGTTGCTTTGTCCATGATAGAAACTGAGTACAAGGCAGCAACTCATGCTTGTAAGGAAGTCATTTAGCTTAAGAGATTGTGTTCAAATATTGGTGTTGATGCAAGACAGATTACGATTTGTTATGACAGTCAGAGTGTGATTTGCCTTGTGAAGAGTCCAACTTTCCATCCCAGAACAAAGCATATTGATGTACAGTTTCACTTCATGCGAGACATGGTGGAGGATGGGAAGGTAAATTTGGAGAAGGTAGATACTTTGAAGAATGTTGCAGATGCATTGATGAAGCCAGTGGGCACAGAGAAGTTCAGATGGTGTTCAGAGTCTATGGGCCTCTTGGCCTATAGCAGTTAAATCATGTTATTTCTATTAGCTCTTACAAGGTGTTTGACAAGTAAGAGAATGTTGGGAATTAAGGTGTCTCAACCTTGGTAATTCCTTGTATTATTTCATTGTATTTATTTATTTATTGCCTATTGTATAATTAGGATGCAAATTCTATGTTGTCATCTTGTGGGAGTTGGAACAGTGATGTGTCATCCTACATGGCATATGACCACATATAAATTTGTCCTCACATGAGGAGATAGGCATCCCACTTAGTGGTAGGAATATTTTTCCATGTGTCAGCATCTTGGAATGTGTGTAAGGGAATATTGACCGAAACGGTCATGACAGATTCCTATGACAAAGTTATGACATGTAAGAGTCAGAAATAGAAGATTCTATGGCAGGTGGACATGTGTCAAGAAGCATCTTGAAGGAAGGCATCTTTGGGTGCCCCAAGGTGGGTTATGACATGTTGTAAGAGAATATTCTATTTATAGCCTGTGTATGACAAATTCTCTTACAATTGTAAGTTAGGACAGCTATGACAGATTCTATGACAATTGTAAGAGTTGTAAGAGCATCTGTCATTACCCATTTTGGGAATAGGAGACCTCTTTGGGATGGGGTGACTTGACAAGTGTCAGGAACATCCTACATTGTTGGACAAGTGTCCATAGGCATGGGTTTTGGGCGATGAGGCCATGTTGGACACCCATCTCAGTGTGGAGCCATTTTTGCCTTATATATTCTATATAAACAGGTGCTTTGGAGAGGTGATGCATTATGTGATTGACAGGTACTGTTATGCTGTTAGATCATCTCCAAATACAAGTATCGAAGACTCCTGCAAGAGCATTGGCTCTGTAACTATATTGTAACCATCATTATTTACGAAATACATTTGAGCTGTGTTTTGGAGTGTGGGGTTTTCACCCGTAAGGGTTTTCCCCACTCATATCTTGTCTCTCTCTTCTTTTGTCTGACATTCTTGTGTATGTGTTTGCTGCAATATCTCTATTAGTGGGTTAACATTGTTGTAACTTTAAAGATTAAAATGAATTTGCACTCATCTCTCCTCATTAGATTAGTGTAGGAAGTGATTTTTGCACACCTAGCTTCCTTTCAATAGTATCCATGAAAGGGCTAAACATTATCCCTATTATTCCTTAACATTTTACTTCTACATTCATTAGCCTTATGTCCCATCTTATTGCAAGCATAACACCTTATACCATTCTGACTTAACTTTCTCCTTCATTCAGCAGCTTTATGACCAACCTTATTGCAAGTATAACAACTTACAATATTTTGATTCATCTTACTTCTACAATCAGTAGCTTTGTGACCAAATTTATTACAAGTATAGCAATTACCATTGAAACTTTGAGGATACCTAATAAGAGAAGTTTGCTTAGGTGCATGCTTCCTAAAATGCTTCTTCATATTCTTCCTTTGTCTTTGAATAGGAGTGAATTCATCTTCTATTGTAACTCCAAAGGCATTCTTCTTAGGATCTTCAGTGTAGGTCTCTTCCTTCTTTATTCCATACTTTCCTCTTGAATGGAAGATATCATATAAATTTGCAGAGACATTGATCACAGGACTCTTCCCCTTTTCAAAACCAAGGCCTGATTTTTCTTTTGCTGGATTTTGAGAGTTAATTATCTCATCAAGGATTTTAGATCCTCCTTTTAGTTTTATTCCTTTATCAATATGTCCATTTGCCTTTTCCAGTTCTTTTCTTAGAGTGACAACTTTTTCCTCAAGTTTTGAACATTCAACTAATTTTTCATAGAGCTTAATATTTACACAATATTCAATCCTTTCTTCTTATTCAACCATGACTTTCAAATTTGAGATCATTTCTTCTGCCTCCTTGAGCTTCATGTCACCTCCTTTATCTCCTTCTATTAAAGTTTTCCATTTGCCAATTTCTTTTTTTGATTCTTTGGCTTTTGTCTTCAATTTGTCAATTGTCTCTTTTGCTATCGCAAGCATGTCTTCATATTCTACATTCATTCCTCTTGCTTCATCTAGTTCATCAAAGGATGACTTAAGTTCTCCCTCAAGGTCTACTTCACATACATCAAGCTACCAACCTTTAGGTTCCATAGCTTCTAGATTTGATTCCGGTACAAATACATGAATGCCCATGACTTTAGATTCCATGTGTTCAATTACAGGATCTACCTTAGTTGTTAGGCTTCTCAAAGGCACTTAGCTCTGATACCAATTGTTGAACACAATGAGGTGCTGAGAGGGGGGTGAATCATGACACACTAAAACTTAAATAGATATTTGCATATAAAACTAAATAACTTGAAGAATAGAAATGAAATCATGCAACACACAACACCAATATTTTTACATGGAAAATCCAAAAACAAGGAAAAACCACAGTGAGGATTAGCTCACAATATAGTATGCTCACTGCAAAAGTATTACAACATTATTTTAGGGCTACAACACAAGGAAGCTACTACTCCTTGATTTAGTGCTTACAGCAATTACAATTTTGATTTAGGGCAACAACCCAAGGGAGATACATCTAATTAAGTATTCTACTCACTATAATAGGAATTACAAAATGGACTGTTGTAAAATAGACATCTGACTTATGTTGATAATGCAGTCTACTTTTTCTACTCAATACATGTCTTCAAACAGATTCTGCACACTTCATATATTGCACTCTACTCTGCTATCTTCACCTTCACATCTCTACCTCTCAAAATAAATTTGATCTTCTATAAAAATCCTCTGCAATATTTCAAAACATTGATTAGGTCGGCCAAAAAGATGAAACATGTAGCTTGTGGTAAGTCGACCTATGCACGCTTCAAAACATCACCATATGCACTTGTGGAGATGAAATATAATATAAGTTTCACCAAAATAGGTTGGCACACCCTTCAATCACCCTTATAATTCTGCTATCCATATGAACAAGCATCGTTCAATCACCAAGTCACTTAGGTCAAGTCTACATACAAATGCTAGTGAAGATAAAGCAAGAAACTAACAACTGCTCATAAGAAATGGTACTTGCAAAACACTAAACACTCTAACATTTGGATAGAGTGAACTTCAACCATTACTAATCATCTCTTGAAAACTGTATGCCAAAAGGATCAAATGTGGTGGAATGTGGCGCATTCCAATTTGATCACCATAACTCCAAGCTCTATCTGCACAGTCCGGTACTCTGTTGCTTCTAACTTTCACTATGGAAGGAGTTAAGAGTTAAAAATTTGGAATTAGACTCCTTGAAGACTCCAAATTCTTATTCTAGAACCACAAGCCAATATGTTGCAATGCAGAGAAATGCGAAGAAAATTACCGATCCCCTATCTTGGAAAATACTTTGTTTATGCCTTAGACAATTTTTTCAAAAGCACTTGGATAAAAAGATAAGAATACCATTTCTCTGCAATCTCCTAAAAGATACTTATGAGTGCATATGAAGTGTGAGGAAGTTCAATAAGAACTTCAGTAGATAGGGTGCTCATAAGTCATTCTTCATTCTTCTAGACTTTAGTAATGTTGACTCTGCATCATATTGTGAATAGACATCACTATGGGTTGACATCAATGACAACACTATATACATATTGCCAATAGTTTTGTATAGAAGTTAGAATTTAAATTTATGCAAGAAAAAAACCAAACCAAAGTGTGCAATGGGTAGGCCAAGATTGCATGGAGGGCAAAGAAAACAATGGGTCCTTTACAAATGCCCAATGAACATTGAAGAGTCCATCCAAAAATTGAAGGCATATTTTCTTTCACAAGGAATGTGGGTGCATTTTGAGATGTACAAATTCTTTTTTAAACTAATGTTGGATGCCATATGAAGGAGGGAAACATGTATGGCCTAAAAATTGAGTTCATATAACAATATCCTTAATAAATTATTATATTGATTACATGTACATTTTAAGAAATGATTATTTCAATTACATACATTTATGTTAAATAGTGCCTTATTTATAACAATAGTAAGAAGAATCAATCCATTCATAGAGATTTGTGAAATTTGTTGTAGGAGAATAAAGTATTTGAAGAACAACATTTTTTAGTCAAAATTTTAGTTAATACCTTCACATGTTCCATAATTTGGTTTGACAATTGACAACTATTATGGAGTAAAAAGTGGATACATGTCTTTTTACCCCCTCATTTAGCTCCTAGGTCCCCATGATTATATTATACATGAACTAAATATTCATCTCGATGTAGAATCCCCTGAAACCAATGTAAATTGGGAACAAGGGGCCCATATTTTATCTTACCCCAGACCAAAAAGGAGCCTCAGGACTTGGGTGCCCATACCCAAGTCTTCCCTGATTGCTTGGGGAAAGTTTAATTGTATGTCAGCATAAGGCCTTTTAAAAGGTTTCTCTTTGTCGGCTCTTTTGGTTAATTTGACGAATGTTAGCAAGAAAGCATATATAAGTGTGTTTTTGAATTCATTATGAACCTAGATAGAGATAGCCAACTTGAAGCATTGGAGTAAAGAGCATTCAAAGCATTCATTGTGATTCTAGAGCAGATTTGTATTGTCATTGTGTGTTGTTGTAGGTTTTGAAGTTATCATCTATCTTTCCTTATGAGTTGAAGAGCTTTCATCCTCCTAAGGGTTTCATCACATAGGTGATACCATTGTTGTTCATCATCATTTTATTTCATCTCATTGATTTGTGTTTAGCCTCTGCCCTGCAAGGGCACACTCTCTTTATCAACGATGTTGGGAAGCTTGAATGTTATCCTAGGATTTGACTGAGGCAAGTCCCTAAACACCATAACCCCCAAATCCCTTCACTTCTTCTTGTGTGCAGGTTATAGGTGCTAGATCCAGAAAAGTTAAGATACAAGAAGACCGAGGAAGGATCAAGGTTTTGAGATCTAACAAAATTTAGGAATATTCCTTTACAAAAGACTTGGGTGCTGGAGCCCTAGTCTTCCTACCATTTTTGACATCAAATCTAGCATCAAGGTAGTCTCTATAATATTTCTTCCATTTGCAGCTTCTAAAGATTCTGACTTCTAAGACTTGGGTGCCCCTGAAATAGTCCTTTGACATTCCTTCTTTTGAGACACAGGTTCCTACATCCTTTTGATCATTCTTGTGTAATTAGTTTCTAGATATCTGCAGTACATCTTCTGTTATAATCAGATCTTTGTAAAACTAGGGTTTTGTGCATCATTAACCTAGGGTTTGATAAAAAATCTTGATTAAATTAGATCTCTCCATAACACTCCTGATTACAAAATCTGTAGCTAAGTCCACCTCCATTTGGTAGTGATTTGGCTCAGTTTTGTCCTTGAATGTTATTGTGGAAGAGAGTTTGATCTAGTGTGCATACTAGTCTTCTTCATTCTCTTTTTCACACTAAACATTTTGGTAACTTGTAGCTTCAAGCATTTGCATCTTGATGATAGTTAAATTCATAACTTACATATTTTTCAATATTCATTTGCAAATCTTGCATGATCTTGAGAAAAGTACATATTTTGGCATTAAAAAACTTGCATGTTGGTTGAATCTTGCATTAGGGTTTCAAATATTCTTTTGTAGGACGATGTTAGTGACATCAAACATTCATTAAATCTGATTTGATATGGTATTCTTACATCATTCCTTATCCTAGATTTCAAAATTATTATATTTGTAATTACACATTGTGTATTTCAACATAAGAACATAACTTTCCTTGAACATTTTGCAATACATTTTAAAGAGATCTATACTTGCCTTTGTGTACAACACTTTAACATTGGGATCACTTGGTTTGTAGTGACACTTGTGTGTTCTTGATCTATTCAAAAAGACTCAAAAACCTAATTTCCTCAAGCTAGTGCCTTATTGTTCAAAAGTCTCACATACATGGCATTCAATCAAAACAAGGGTGGTATGGTTCCTCCCTGATCTAATAAGAAAAGGAAGGCTCCTAAACCCATCATGTCATTCTTTCCACATGAGGTCACAATTAGAGACATTGATGGCCCTATTTACATTACAACAAGAATAAGTGGAAACCCTACAAGGGGAGTCCTTATCAATCCTAATTGTATGACAAATGTGATAACCAAAGAATTATTATACATGCATGATCTAGCACAAGACACTTATGATCCTACGAATATAATGATTAAAGCACATAATGGTTATTTCCTACTAACTATTAGAAAGATTACACTTTTAATTAAGGTGGTTGAAAGAGCCTTGAAAGCATCATTTGTTATCATTCCCAATTTGGATCTCTTTCGTGTGAAACTAGGACATCCTTGGCTAAAATCCATGAAAGTGATTCCTTCTACCATTCATAAGTGCTTAAAATTCCCTCATCAAGGGTGTGTGCATGTTATTCATCATAGTGGGTGGAAACCATTAGCTACTCATGGAAATTTTAATTTAGACTATTTTTGGCCGCAACCACTTGAAGCAAATCAACCTAGACAAGATCAATTCTTCCTAGCATATCAAAAGTACAAAGCAAATAAAATAGTTCAATTATCATATGACAAGAACAATCCTGGACCCTCTCGGTCCTCTGAGGCTACAATTCCTCCCACCCAACAAATAGAGAGCGAAAAGGAGCCCAAGTTGAAGGATTCATCTAGATAGAAAGGAAAAGGAATTGTTGCCAAGGTTCCTCCACTACCATCCTTACAAGGATCAAGAGATAACCTTCAAGAGTGAATCTATCCATCATAAAATTAGAAAATCAATTTTGTATCGGCTTCCTCTTCTAAAATGTCAAAGAATGTGGAAAATCATGAACTCTCGATGGCAGACAAAGAAGCTCCCTTGGGAAATATAACTAACAGGACAAGAAGAAAAAAGGAATGCAAGGGAAAGAAGAAGAAAGCGACAAGCATGAGCTTGAAAGATGTCTCTGCAAGAAGAGAACATCCCACCAAAAGATATGAAAACAAAAGAAGAATTAATAGAAGAAGATTTAAGTTGGACCATAGTGCCCTATTTACCTATTTCAAATCAAATTTGAGATTGGGAAGAAGATTATTTGCTCAAAGACAACCTCTAGTGTAGTTGCATTTTATCATAGGTAAGTATTTCTCATCCATTCTACCACCTTTGATGTAGCACCTCTTTGAGTTTCTCTCATAGGTGGCCTCCTCTAATGTGTTGTGTTCCCATGTATTGTGTTAAATGTTGTTTGTCTCCTTGGATGACCCTTGATACTCTTGTAAGGTTAAGGATACAAGGAGACCACCTCTGTTGTAATACTTATTCTATTTGTTTCTCTATTCTTCTATTCTCCTCTCTCTTATTGTTGTGCCTTGGGGGCATAATGTTGTCGAGGATGTCTTGGAGACATTTTCCCACATTATAAACCTAAGTCACTTTTGTCTCCTTTCTCATTTTTCATGTTTTCATTCTTCTGTGGCTCTACTAATTAGTGGATGACAATAGAAAATAAACACTAATAAGGATCATACATCCCTACAACAAAAATAAAAATGGACCTAGTCTATATATGAAGATGGGGTTAATATGTTACTGACGGTTGACTAGTAGAATCACTTTATGTTGCGATCTGATCATGTGTTGTGTTATGAAATTCTTGTAACAAGCCTTTGCAATGCTCTAATATGCTTCTAGGCACTTTGGAATATTTTGTATCTCACCTTGTAGCTACACTCAGTTCTGAGATACCTGAAGTATAACCTCATGGCTATACTCAGTTTTGAACCCGCAAGTGTAGCCTTGGTTTGTTAAGTGATGATAAATGATTTCATGAGATGATTTAGTTGTGATCTTAGCTTAGATTTTCTAACCAAAGCTTATATATTGTTGATCAATGGTTGCTACCAAATGATATTGATGTGTTTGTTGGGAACAATTGGTGATTGTTAGCACATGTCACTTTGGGGCATGGGCTTTGAAAAAGGTCATGTTCCCTCGCATGTTTTCAAATTTACCTTAAATGTGTTTGATACCGGCAAGTGGGATCAACCACTTTAAGGTGGGGGCATATATTATGGTAAATGCTTGGATATTTTTACATATTGTTGATAAAGCGTGTTTATGTATGCTTCCTTTTCTCTATAAGGCATCTCTGTGATGCAGTTGGGGTTGTGTACTTTGTTTTGTTTTGTTTATACCTCCTTTTCACTCTAAGGCATCTCCATGATGCATGTGGGGTTGTATACTTTGTGCACATGCTTCCTTTTCATTGTAAGGCATCTACACGTTGCAGGTGGGATTGCATTTTGAAATCCCTTCTATGGAAGGCAGGATTGTGTATTCCCTTGATTGGTTGCACATCATTTTTAAAAATTCCTCTACAGAGGTGGGGTTGGATCTTGACTTATTCACCCTTAAGCATGTCTTTGGTGGTTTTGGTAGCATAGCTCAACCTCAAGTGTGCTTGGTGTGTCTTAGATGATGGTGTGTAGCGATGAGCTCCTTCCCATCACCTGTGTTTGCTTTGTATAATATGTATAGTGTGTCGACTACATACTCTATGGTGTTCGTGTATTCCATGTGTTTTCCATGTGTCTTCCTTGCGTGTCTTGTGTGTTTTTCATGTGTCTTGCGTGTTTTGTGGCAATGCATAGTGATGAGTTTCTCCGTGCACTATGTGTTTTGTGTGCTTTTGATGGTGTCGTGTAGCGATGAGCTCCCTCCATTGCCTAGTTAGGGTTTATAATTATTTAATCATGTCTTCTCTTTGTATATGCCTTTTGTATTGCGTGACTGTGTTCATGTCTTCTCCATGTATTACGTGTTTTACTGTCTTCTTCATGTATTGCGTGCTTCTTCACTATATTCACTATGTCTTGCATGACTGTCAAGTGTTTTCTTATGTTTGCCTCCTAATCTTGGGGGCTAGAAATGGTTCCTTCAAACTTAGGGTATGTCTTCACTCTAGTGTTTCATGTGTTTGATATGCTTCGACCATACTTTAATGCATATATTGATAGCAATATCATACACACATTAAAGTGGGGGCTAAATGTTATGGAGTAAAAAGTGGACACATGTCTTTTTACCCCATCATTTAGCTCCTAGGTCCTCGTGATTACATTATACATTCTAAATATTCATCCTGATGCAAAATCCCCTAAAACCAATGTAAATGGGGAACAAGGGGCCCATATTTTATCGTACCCTGGACCAAAAAGGAGCCTTGAGACTTGGGCACTAGCGCCCAAGTCTTCCATGATTGGTTAGGGAAAATTTAATTATATGTCGGCATAAGGCCTTTAAAAAGGTTTCTCCTTGTTGGCTCTTCTAGTTAATTTGACGAATGTTAGTGGGAAAGCATATAATTTTGTTTTTAAATTCATTATGAACCTAGATAGAGATAGCCAACTTGAAGCATTGGAGTAAAGAGCATTCAAAGAATTCATTGTGATTCAAGAGAAGATTTGAATTGTCAATGTGTGTTGTTGCAAGTTTTGAAGTTATCATTTATCTCTCCTTATGCGTTGAAGAGCTTTCATCCTCTTAATTGGGTTTATCACATAGTTGATATCATTGTTGTTCATCATCATTTGATTTCATCTCATTAATTTGTGTTTAGCCTCTACCCTACAAGGGCACACTCTCTTTATCAATGGTGTTGGGAAGCTTGAATGCTATCCCAGGATTTGACTTAGGCAAGTCCCTAAACACCATAACTCCCAAACCCCTTCTCTTCTTCTTGTGTGTAGGTTACAGGTGTGAGATTTGAAAAAGTGAAGATACAAGAAGACTAAGCAAGGATGAAGGTTTTGAGATCTAAGAACAATTCAAGAATATTCCTCTACAAAAGACTTGGATGCTGGCACCCTAGTGTTCCTACCCTTTTTGACATCAGATCTGGCATCAGGGTAGTCTCTATAACATTTGTCCAGTTTGCAGCTTTTGAAGATTCTAACTTCCAGGACTTGAGCACCCCCAAAACAGTCCTCTGACATTCCAGCTTTTGGGACATAGGTTTCGACATCCTTCTGATCATTCTTGTGCAATTGGTTTCTAGATATCTACTGTACATCTTTTGTTATAATCAAATCTTTGTAAAACTAGGGTTTTGTGCATCATTGACCTAGGGTTTGATTAAAAAAAGATTGATTAAATCAGATCTTTCCATAGAACTCTTGAGTACAAAATATGTAGCTAAGTCCACCTCCATTTGGTAGTGATTTGGCTTGGTTTTCTCCTTGAATGTTATTTGGAAGAGGGTTTGATCTAGTGTGCATGCTAGTCTTCTTCAATCTCTTTTTCACACTTAACAACAACAATGTAAATGATCTAATTGCAATGTCCTTTAAAGAAAAAGTAATCTCTCTCTCTCTCTCACACACACATAATTTAGGTTTTCAATCGATACACACAAGAAAGGAATGGATCTAGCAGAAATCATCATTTCTATTGTCTTGCATCATTATAAGATGATGTCAAAACAATAAATCATTCTATTAAATAGTTTATATATATTAATTTTTTATATAAAAACACATAAATAATATAAAATTATATTTAATATTGAAGATAAATTAAATAAGTATTCATATTAAATAGTTTGTATATATTAATGTTTTATATAAAAACACATAAACAATATAAAATTATATTTTAATATTAAAAAAAAATGAAATAAAGATTTCTATTAAATAGTTTTTATATATTAATTTTTTATATAAAACACATAAATAATATAAAATTATATTTTAATATTGAAAATAAATAAAATGTATTGAGATACAATAAAAAAAATAAAATCTTTAAATACAGGTGCACGACCATTAAATTTCTATTACTTACATAGGTCTACTCTTTTGTACCCCAATATAATATTTAATAAGGAAGAGAAGTAACCTCTGATTATTTATTTTGTCAATTTTGTCAACTATCTGGAGACTTGTTTGGTTTTTCTTCTAAGGTAGCCACAAAGTCTCCTGATTCTTCCATAGTCAAAAATGAGAAGAGGTTTCTCAGTAGAGAGACAATGTTTAGAAGACCTTCTATCCTCGCCCATCAAAAGCCCCAAACATTTCAAAGAATTACAAAAATACCACCCAAATCCATGTTAAAATAACTCACACTATGATTTTTGGAGGAGATCTAATGGCTCCGATTGTTTCAATTGTCTTGCACTCTTCTAGGCCATCCTCAACCGATGATTGCCCAAGGCAACTCATCCAATTCATTGAGGGAACACCTTTGATGTAAATATGTTGAACACCCAAAATACTGAGAGGAGGGTGAATCAGTATTTTATTAAACCTTTTACTTATTAAATCATTAATCCATTTACCACATTTGATAACAACAAAGAAAATTAAGCACAAAAGAAGCAACTACAAAGCATCACACATAAACACTAGGATTTTTACGTGGAAAAGCCTAAATAGGGAAAAACCATGGTGAGTGTTATCTCATAATAATTATGTAATAATAATACCAAATTACAAGAAGCCTCGCTGCCTTAGGGCTCACTATCTAAAGAAATGCTCACTGTAAAAAGGCTCACTAACTAGAGAAAGAGAGAAAGGAAGAGGAATGGCTCACTGCCAAAATGAACTGCTCTGATTGCATCTAAGAATGCATGGTTACAGTTCCAATGAAGCTCTCAAACACTGTCTCAAAACTCTTCATCTTGACTGCTCTATTTCACTGCTCTGCCTTTACATTAAGCAAGATCTCTCTTCTTCTGCTTTTGTCACCTGCACTATACTTCACATATCACATATTCATTCACATTTGTATCACACACTCAAACACTGAATTCAATCCCATATATGTATCTGCAACACTTAAAAACTTCATATTAGGTCAGCCTGATAAGGTGTAGCGTGTAGGCATGCCTTAAGTAACTTGTTGGCCAAATTCATTCACCAAAAATTCACAGCGAACCCAAACAACACTTGAATCAAATTCACATATGTCAACCTCAACTATTCCACCACTAAGGATTAAGTTCTAAATAATAGAACTTACCTCATACAATTCAAACTTATCATGTCAGCCTCCAACATAGACTACCACTAGTTTAGTTCATCTGTTAGACTATATCTTTTACTGCAGACCACAAAACTTGCTCAAAAACATATCAAAGACTCTTCAGACATCACAAATCATACCTTCAGAACCACCAAGCAAGATATCTTCTTGTGGCAAAATGCAGACCATCAAAACTTAGACTATCACAATCAAGCTATGTAGCGATACTCAGTCATTCACAACTATCTTTCCGGTGGAGTTAAGAACTTGCAACTCTAGATTTAGACACTTCATACAAGTGTTTACAACACCTCAAAATCACATAAAAAAATGCAACATCAGAGGAATGCGAACCTAATCAACTGAGTGTCCTGCTCTGAATAGCACTGTATTTTGCTCTATTAGACTTAGAGTGTTTGAAGATATGCTTCTAGTACTTATCAAGGGCTAAAATCTTGGATATAAGATCACTTTAGGAATGCAAACAACATACCAGAACCACATGATCTAATCTTCAACTGTGGACCAATGCCAGCCATTACACTGCCTCTTTGTCACTGTTTCTTATGTAATGCTAACACTTAGCCAAAATGACTGTCTTCTTCACCGGACCAAAACTTATGTTCTAACCTTGTTCCTTTTCTTGTTTCCATCAATGAAAACATCTTCAAACATCATGCACAATCATTCATCATTATACCAGTAGTGTCTCTCTCTTAATGATGTTTGCCAAGTTGCCAATAATCTCCTCCTTTAGCATTGATGGCAACACTTGATGTGAAAAACAGTTACAACTCCCCCTTTCTCTTTACACACTGCTCCCACTAGTTTCATGCTTTTCTTCTTACTTCTCAAATGTTTTTCACATGCTTCATTTCTTCTCCTCCTTTGACATCAATGGCAAAGGTGTATGATACAAAGAAATGTACAAGTTTCCAAATTTTCAAAATTGTTTTTCTACTTTCCACATATATACAAGTGAAATGAAAATGCTTATTGTTGTTCCAGGAGAACATCTTTATAGATCTTTTTTAGTTGCACCACTTTTTCATCCCAACTAGTCTTAGCATCAGTCAAAACTAGTATGTTCCCATTAATCTGGGACACCAACTCTTTTGCTTTCTTCACAGTAGCAGGGGCCTCAGTTATTTGCCTAATCTTGTCTGCTACTACTACTAGCTTGGTTAGGGATGCAATCTTGAAACTTGCTACCTCCTGAAAATAGCTCATTCTATGCTTTATGACTTCCCTTTGGGTCTACAACTTATGTATATTAGAGTGAATAGTTTCAACTTGTACCCTCTGATTGCCAATAGCATCTTTTATCAGGTCATAAGTTTTGGATATCTTCATTATTTGAGCTTCCCATCTATCTATTTTATCTTTTATGTCCTTAGTCTTATCCGGCATGTAAGACAAAATTGATACAATTCACTAGCTTCTTTAAGGGCCAACTGTGCATACTCCACTTTTATCTAACAAAATTTTATCTTGAGCAAATTTGTCAGTAAGCTCAACTAACCTTTTGTCATCAATCTCTGCCCTTACTTTCTTTTCTATAGCCTTTTCAAGGGACTCAAAATAAGAGTTGATTGAATCCATTAGCTTTTTCATTTGTACAGTAGGGGCCAAGGATGTATCTCCTTATTCCAAGCATCAACTTTTCAAAAAAATTTCATGCATCTTCAATTAGCTCACTATCCTCTATATAAGACTTCAATATTTCTTCTTGTGCAGTAGCTTGAAAGATTGTCCCAAGTCTTAGTTTTTGCAAATGGGACATTCTAGCAAGGTTGATAGGTCCTTGCAATAGCTCAGGTGCAGTCAAAATCTGAGCTTCCTTCTGCTCCAAAAACTCTCTCAAAGAGTTAGCAGTGTCTCTGTTCTCTTCAACTTGAGATGCATTGGCATCTTGTCTCTTCAAAGGAGGTTCTTGACTGTGCTCTTGTTTATTTTCTTCTACTACTGGAGTAGGATTTACACTTATTTGTTTAGTGTCTTCTTTCCTTTGCTCACTTTGTTCTTCAGAGGCATTTTCTTTTGGTGTTACCTTTTCTTCCTCAATCTCTTTCATCTCTTCAACTTGCTTAGAGTTTACTGGAGGAGGTGTTCCACCTTGATCCATACTCTATTCTGCATTCACTTCTTCTTCATTCCCTATGCCCACCAAAAGATTAATTGTACTTTGTTCCATGTTTTGTTCCACATTTATCTCCAAAAATGCATTGTCAGTATCAACATTCTGCTCTTCTTCATTTGTATTAGCAGTAGTTGGGATTTGCATCTCATGTAACACCTTTAGTGTTATCTCTTCGGTCTCCACCAATTTCTCAGTGTCACCAAGCATCAGAGCATTGACTCTCTTCTTGGTTCTAAATTCATCACTGAGCTTCTTAGTGACTTTGACTTTTTCTTCTCTTGTGATGTTTGGACAAAGTTTTAGCAAGACATATTCTTTTATCTCAACATATTTGGCCATGGCCCCTTCATTTCTTGTTGTAATGATGTTGGCCAAATTATCTGGTAACTCATCTATAACCTCAATTAACACTTTACTAAATATGTCCAAATATCTAACAACTGATGTCTCAATTATTACCTTATCTACATTAGATCTTTCATCATACATATCAGCAATAGGTTTCAGGGTTCCATGCTGAGTAAATGCACTGACTAAGGCTTCCAAGGATATAGCTGCTTCTTCTACTATGTTCTCAATCTTTTCTTCTGTCTTCTTCTTCTTGTCCTTAGCCTTTCCACAGGGCTTCTCAGTAGTGGCTTCATATGTTTTTTCCCTTTTTGGTTTAACTTCCTCATCTATTTTTGTTTCCTCTTCTTCTTCTTCTCCTCCAAGGATTACATATACTCTCTTTGGAGCCTTTACTTTCTTTCTTTTCTTCTTCTCTTCTAGTTTCTTCTTTGGAACTTGCTCCGCAAACTCTGTCTTTTCTTTCTCAACCTCAATGGTAGTTGCTACTAAGGATGAGGCTCTTGTTCTTCTCCTAGAGCTAGATGGAAGATTTTATTTCTCAGATTTCTCCTCTTTATTCTCTGGAGTCTTTGATGTTTGCCCTTGAGAAGCACTTGCAGCCTTGGATGCCTCTACCTTTGCTCTTGCTTATTTTATTTGTTCATCTGTAAATCCTTGGCTTTTGATAAACTTATATGTCATTTTCCTTAAATTCTTCTTGATTTCTGGTTGTTTTTGTTCCATAAACACTTTAAGAGACAATTCTTCAACTATTCCAAATCTTCCCTCCTTAGGGTCTTTTGGTTTACTCAACATTAGATCTACCAAACCAGTTAAGACTTCCTCTATGACTTCATATCTCATGGCTAGGACCCATACAGTTCTAGGTTCTATAGTCTCCATGAGGCATTTTTCCTTGTCCACCATGAACACAATGTCCTTTTCATATTTCTTCACAACTTTTTCAAGGATTCTAGCCCTAGCCTACATTTTCTTTTGGAAATTCTTGAAATAAACCCATAGTGTTGCATTTTGTTTATCAGCATTTCCTAGACTTTGTAGATGATTTATGATTTGTGTAGCTACTGGTGAATGACCAAGCCAACCAATATTATCCGTACCTGGTAACTCCCTTAGAAAATAGAAGAATAGACAGATGATTAGAGTTCCATACTTGAAGGGATATTTTATCCTTTGTCCTTTTTAGGTCCTCCATCAGTTGTTGCTGGAGCAACTCACATAGGTCATAGTTTGTGTTATTCTTAACTATACCATATGTTGTATATATGACTATTGCAGAGAGAGTTCTCCCTATTGGAGAAATAGACCTTGTAACCAATGACCATTGATGCAAATCTCACCATTGGATCCACAATACCATTTACAGTTAATGCTCTTTTATCAAATTTTTCCCCTATCAACTGCATTACTGTATTATTCTTCATAGACTTCAATGCTGGAACCTTTCAGGTGGAACACATGCCAGTAATTGCTTTGATGGAATCCTTTGTTATCATATAAGGTACATCAAGCCAAAAGAACTCATCATGAATCCTGCTCAAGACATACCTAACCCATGCATCATCTGGGACCACAAGAAAATCCAACCAAGTATCCAATTTCTTCTCAACCAAGGCACTATATTCTTCTTTTAACTCAAATTTGTCACCAGTCAATTCCTTCAGATAAATATCTCCTAATTTTCCATGATCATATTCATCTAGGTTTGCATGTATATATGCCCTAACATCTTCCATATGCCTAACACCATGCAAAATTTCAAAAAATGTGACATTCAGATCAATATCTAATGATGTAAAAGGATGCTTTTTGAACTTAGGGTGGGGCCTCTTTGTTATCTCAACTACTTGAGGGGTAGACATCTCGATGCAAAAATTTTCAAGAGAAAGATAGTTGTAAATACCTTTTGTTTCCGGTTAGGGTTTCTTCACACCAATCATTGGACACTTGGATTCACTTTAGCTCACTTCTTAGATCTATTTAGTCACTTGAGAGTTTGAATGCAA
Source organism: Cunninghamia lanceolata (assembly GCA_027924645.1). NCBI lineage: Eukaryota > Viridiplantae > Streptophyta > Pinopsida > Cupressales > Cupressaceae > Cunninghamia > Cunninghamia lanceolata. The sequence continues at coordinate 805,456 of BSBN01000937.1, read as the reverse complement.
AGTGATTTTTTTTTCAAATGAATTCCTTATATCTTCTTTTCATCAAGATTCAATCGTCATAAATGCTTATCTCAAAAAGCTATCAAACTCTTACTCTACCTCCCATAGTCGATCTAAATTGCTCCGCAATCCACCACATTAGATTCTTTTCTGTTAGAATCTTCTCCAAAATATTTGTCATTCTGTCTTACATCTCATATCTTTGTGTTGGATATCAGAACCACACTTCTGGTTGGGGAAATAGAATTTTTTATTTAAGCTTCCCCTGAGCCAGAGTTCCCAATTTACTTCTCGAAGGAAATACCTGCACCAGAATCTCGTACAGACCCATCCTTGACCTCATGTGCTTCCTTCTTAACCCAAATCATGTTCATCTTCTTCTTGATCTCTGTCAGATCTGCCTTTTGTACCAGTTTCTTCATCTCTGCCTAATTCTCTGTCTTCATATTCTTGCTTCTGTAGAACCTTGCAGTATGTCTAGGCCTATTGAAATTGAAGCATACAACATTTCTCGATCTATTGTTCCTTTCATTCATCCTTGATCTGCATTGGTTAGCCTTGTGTCCAAATCTATTGCATGTAAAACAATTCCTATTGAAAGATTAAGCATTCCTTCCATTATTATAGTTGTTCCTTATCTGACTTCTGCATTCACTAGCTCTATGACCAAACCTCTTGCATATAAAGTAGTTACCTTTGAAAGTTTGAGCATTCCTTCCATTGTTGTAACCATTCCTTATCTAGATTCTACATTCATTAGCTTTGTGACCTACTTTATTGCAAGTGAAACACTAACTAGAGAATGATGGAACATTTTGATTTACTCTACTCCTACATTGAGTAGCCTTATGACCAAACTTTTTGCATGTATTACAATATCCATTGAAAGAAGGGTACCTTTGAGCATTTGGTTTCCTGACTAGTGGTCTTCGAGGTTTGTTCCTTCGATTCTGAATCTGTTTGCCTTTCTCTTTCTTGATCTCATTATTCTTTTTTTGATCAATTTTAGAACTTTCACCTTTCTCAAATCCCAAGCCTTCTTTATCATCAAGACTTTTCTGGCTTGCAAGTATTCTATCAAGTTGGGTTGCACTCACTCTGAATTTATCTTCTTGAATCCATGCATATTTCGTATCAGCTTTCAGATCCACAACTTCTTGTTCAAGCTTTGTGCGGTCTTCAGTTTTGCTTTTCACCAACTGATTTAGGTCTTCTTCTACTTTTGCTATTTTTACAACTTCCACTTTCAAACTATTCAAGGTGTCATTTGCAGATATCAATTGTTCACTAACCTCCTTATATTTTTCTCTGAACTTCTTGACTTGATCCCTCAATTTTTTGATGCACTCCTCTGCTTCCTTGACATTATCTTTCAGATCCCTATTTTCTAATTCAACCTTTTCAAGGGCAAGCTTGATTTCTTCTTCATTGACAAGCATGCATTCTTCTTCTTCAGTTTCAATTGAATCAATTTCTTCAGGAGGAGTAGGATGTTTTTTACCTGCCATGTGTTCAATCTCCAAGATCTTCCTCAAGTTGTTAGGCTTCTTCCAAGGAACCAGGCTCTAATACCAATTATTGAGCACCTAGAATACTGAGAGGGGGGGTGAATCAATATTCTATTAAACCTTTTACTTATTAAATCATTAATCCATTTAGCACATTTGATAACAACAAAGCAAATTAAGCATAGAAGAAGCAACCACAAAACTTCACACATAAACACCAAGATTTTTACATGGAAAACCCTAAATAGGGAAAAACCATGATGAGTGTTAGCTCACAATAATTATGTAATAACAATACCAAATTACAAGAAGGCTCACTTACTTAGGGCTCACTGCCCATGGCTTACTACCCAAAGAAATGCTCACTGCAAAAAGGCTCACTACCTAGAGAAAGAGAGAAAGGAAGAGGAATGACTCACTACCAAAATGAACTACTCTGATTGCATCTAAGAATGCATGGTTACAGTTCCAATAAAGCTTAGAAACACTGTCTCAAAACTCTTCATCTTGACTACTCTATTTCACTGCTTTGCCTTTACATTAAGCAAGATCTCTCTTCTTCTATTTTTGTCACCTGCACTATACTTCACATATCACATATTCATTCATATTCACATCACACACTCAAACACCAAATTCAATCCCATATATATATCTACAACACTTAAAAACTTAATATTAGGTCAGCCTGATAAGGTGTGGCATGTAGTCATGCCTTAAGTAACTTGTCGACCAAATTCATTTACCAAAAATTTGCAGCAGACCCAAACAACACTTGAATCACATTCACATATGTCAGCCTCAACTATTCCACCACTAAGGATTAAGTTCTAAAGAATAGAACTTACCGCATACAATTCAAACTTATCATGTCGGCCTCCAACACAGACTCTCATTGGTTCAGTTCATCTGTTAGACTATATCTTTTACTGCGGACCACAAAACTTTCTCAAAAGCATATCAAAGACTCTTTAGACATCATAGATCATACCTTCAGAACCACTAAGAAAAATATCTTCTTGCGGCAAAATGCAGACCATCAAAACTTAGACTCTATCACAATCAAACAATGTCAAGCTATGTAGCGATACTCAGTCATTCACAACTATCTTTCCGGTGGAATTTAGAACCTGCAACTTTGGATTTAGACACTCCATACAATTGTTTACAACACCTCAAAATTGCATAACAAAATATGCAACACCGGAGGAATGCAGACCAAATCAACTGAGTGTCCTGATCTGAATAACATTATATTTTTCTCTGTCAAACTTAGAGTGCTTGAAGATATGCTTTCGGTATTTATTAGGGGCTAAAATCTTGGATATAAGATCACTTAAGGACTACAAACAACATACCAAAACCACATGATCTGATCTTCAACTGCAGACCAATGCCAGCCATTACACTACCTCTTTGTCACTATTTCTTGTGTAATGCCAACACTTAGCCAAAATGACTAAGTCTTCTTCACCGGACCAAAACTTCTATTCTAACCTTGTTCCTTTTCTTGTTTCCATCAATGACAACATCTTAAAACATCATGCAAAATCATTCATCATTATACCAGTAGTGTCTCTCTCTTAATGATGTTTTCCAAGTTGCCAACAAACTAAGTATTTAAATTACTACTACACATGGAGCCCAACATTACAAGATTGGAATGGCTCGCTTCAAGGGGTCAGGCCAACTTCCACAGCCCAACCTTAGTTATACAACAATTTTTTGATGACACGGTCTTGTGTGGAACTACCTCTGTTGTTGAGGCTAGAAGATGGAAACTTCTTTTGAATGACTATGAGGTTGTTTCTGGTCAAAGTATCAATTTTGAAAAGAGACAAATATACTTCATTAACACCTAGGATGATCTGTAGCTCAAAATTAAGGGTATTCTAGGATGCTCTAGTGCACTTCTATTATCTACATATCTTGGACTGCCCTCACCATGAAAAAAGTTACCCCTAACTATTGGAATTTGGTCATTGAAGGAATTCAGAAGAAATTGGCAAGATGGAAAGGTAGGCTTCTTAGCCAGGATGGGAAGTTTCAGCTTCTAAAGGCTTCTCTCCAAGGTATTCCCACCTATTTTCTCAATCTCTTCAAAATCCCTAAATACTTAGCTGAAAAGTTTGAACAGATCCTGAAAAAGTTCATGTGGTTGGGTGTGGAGGAAAAAAGAAGGTTAGCATTGGTCAGTTGGGACAAGGTCTGTTTTCCCAAAACCCAGGGTGGTTTGGGTATAAGAAAAAACCACCTTATGAATAAATCTCTTCTGGCTAAGATTGGATGGAAGTTGATCAATGGCAACAAAGATTGGGGGACATCATGAGAGCTAAACACCTCAGGGGGGGCCAGGCTATCAATTTCCTCTCAGAACAAAATCTCCCCAAGGGATCGGTCATCTAGAATGGTACTCTAAAATCTAGTGGGCTCTTGTGCAAAGGTATCAAATGGAAGGTAGGTAATGGTAGGTATATCATATTTTTGGGGGATAGATGGTTAGAGGAGAAACCTCTTAGGGAGCTAAGTTTTGGTAGGTTGGCTGATAGAGCCATCTATTTCTTTGGTTTTGTTATTTCTGCTTACATTAGTCACAATTGTTACTCTAAAATTTGGAAATGTCTACTAGATTATTGTCCTGATTAGAATGAGGATAGACAGGTTTCCTTACAACTCCAAAGGGAATTGGATAACTATAGACTCTCTCTATTCCTGAGAGAGGATCAAATTATTTGGGAGAAAGACATTAGAGGTCTTTTTACTGTGAAAACAACATATGGTATGCTGTTAGACCCTGTGGAGGATAGATTTTGGCATAAAGTTTAGAATTTTAGACTCATCCCTAAAATAAATTTCTTTTGGTGGACTCTTAATCACAACAAAATTCTCACTTTGGATAACCTAAAGAAAAGAGGATTTCAACTCCCTAATAGGTGTGCTCTTTATTTTAAGGATGAAGAGACTATTCCCCATATGTTGTTTTCTTGTGAATTTTCTAGGGAAGTTTGGGGTTTAATGTTGCAAAGGATGGGTTTGGAGTGGGTGTTCAATGAAAACATGAATGCTTTTGTCAGGGATTAGGTGTCCCCCTTTTCCTTCCCTATGGGCAAGGAACTATGGAGACAAATCCCCCCTCACCTTGGGTGGAATATATACAAGGAGAGGAATAATAGAATCTTCAGGGACACCTCCAAAACTCCCCTTGAAGTCTTCCAAGCCTTCTCTAGACTCCTAACTAAAAATTTGAACACTTGCAATTTTGAAGCTGCTGAGTCCTCCTAGCCAGGTTGAAGTGGATATTCTAAATTCTTGGGATGTTGCAAAGGGTCTCTATCAAGTGCACAATTCTAGGAAGCTTGCATGAGCCAATACTAATTGGAACCCCCCTCAGAAGGATTAGTGCAAATTAAACTTTGATGGAGTTTCCAAAGGCAACCTGAGACGGGCTAGTGGAGGAGGTATTATTAGATCTGACACAAGTGTCTATATGGCTGCTTATGCTAGAGGTTTAGGGATTATAAGCAATAATGATGTTGAGGGTCTAACTATGTTATCAGGATTTAAACTGGCTTATTCTTTGGGCATCAAAATACTCCATGTAGAAGGAGATTCCAAACTCTTTGTTAATGTTGTTCTTGGCACAACTAACCCTAGTTAGCAACCTATGGATGTGGTCTGGGACATAAAAATGCTTCTAAGTGGCTTTGAGGAATTTGCAGTCCCCATATATATAGGGAAGGCAACGTTGTTGCAAATGCTATGGGCAATGTTGGTATTAACAACCCCTCTTGGAGATGCTGGAGAAAGGCTACTAATCTACCTAGTAGAGTACAAGCCCTCATTGTCAAAGATGGTAGTAGTAGGCCTTGATAATATTTTGGATCTCAAGCCTCATGGTGGGGGGATTGACAGTTGGGGGAATGCTATTTGTGTTATCTAGACCATGTTCCTCTGCATTGGTGTTGGGAGAAATGTGGATGTCTTGGAAGAGTGGGTGGTTGATAGGACCACGGAAGGGAATAATGTCCTTAGGGATAAAATTCAAATGAATAATAGAGCTATTGGGATTCAAATCCTTAAAAGTGGGAAGGCTAACATGGAATGGAAATCCACGAGTCAGCAATCTATTGCTGACTAGGCTACTAGCGTGGAAGGTGGCCCACTTGCTGGGAATGGTTGGATGGTAGGGTGGCATTATAGAAATCAACATGATTTTAACTTCGATCACCTCTGCATAGATTTTGATATGTGGTGGCAGGCGTACATTCTTCCCCTATCAGTGGCTCAAGGTGGTAGGAGCTCCCCACATCTGATCTATCATTACATCTCCCATAAAATCTAGTGTGGCACTCATTGGAGTGATACGGGGTGCATGGAAGGATCAAGAACCCATCGTGCCATTTATCACTTAGCTTGGCTCAATTCCTACAGGAAAGACAAAGGTATTCCTGCAACATATTTGTTATGTATGTGTGTTAACTAGGGTGCTGCCATGGGAGGAGATATTGTGATAATGGGACCCTCTTCCCCTGATGAATTTAAGCACACCCCTACTATCTGGTATATCTTCCTTTCTTGAAATTTTGAAAGGGCACGACAAGAACCTCTCTCGTCAGTTTGTGGATTCTTGGGACAACAATCATGTTTGGCTGGGTGGTATTGGCTTCAAGGTAACTGAAGAAATCATAGGCCAGATAATTGGGATATCTACCAAAGGGAGGAAGCATTGCTGCCGAAGTAGGGTCCCTAACTCGAAAAGTATGGTGGCCTTCTTTAGAGAGGGGGAATATGTGACCAAAATGCAGGGGGTTTTGAGTAGGAGAATCTTTTGACTCCATGGGACTAGGTGTGTTTTATTATTATGAAATAGTTTACGCTTGAAGGGTGTTATAAGGTTTACTTTCATTATCACTTTTCCTTGTTTAACCACTTTCATCACAGCTCTGAGATTAGCTTTCCTTTTTTCCTTTTATCTTCTCTGGAGAACTTTATTAGGGTTCTGAAGGAATCCCATGCTAAGAATCCCAATACCCTAGTCATCCCCCTCCACCAGGACCTTATATTTTGTCTCTACCATTTCCATTTAGCCTTGTGTCCCCCTAAGACCACTAAGGTTAGTGTTCTCCATGACTCCCCTTCGAACCCTATTGTTGCTAGCCCTAGTGTTAAGGGTAAAGGGAAGAAGTCTGTTGGGTTCCAAAAAGAGGTGATTTCCCCTTCTGTAGTCCCTGGGGATTGGTCTAGAATTGAGGAAACCCAGGATTCCCTGTCGATCGAAAATCCTAATCCTAAATTTGTTTCAAAAACCCCCAAAGGCAAAAACACCCCGACGAAGCTAAGCAAGAGCCCCAAGTCTCAGGCTACTGATGTTAAGAAGGGGGAGGTCTCCTACTAAGAGATTGATGGAAATGGAAGAAGAAGGAAGGTCCCACCCCCATAAAAAGTTAAAGGGAAGGAGGCTATTCAATATGAATTGGTTGTGTCAAAATTTATGGATTTGGATGTTGTTACAAAGCAAGGTGGAGGTGGTGATGTGTTGGGAAATGCCTGTAAAATAGCCTAGCATGTTAGAAGGTCTAGTCGTATTGCAGGTATTCCTTCGGCAAATCCTCAAGGAACTGAGTTGTCGGGTGTTTGAATTTGTGGAAGGCACTTGGGGAGAAGATGAAGAGGTACCCCTGAGGGGTATATGCAGGAGGAAGAAGGTACTAGTCACTTCCTAGAAATGAACACCCCCTACTCAGAAGATGAGGAGGATACCCATGATCAGGAGGAGGACAAGAGGAAATGTACTCTATGTGAAAAGACTACGAAGAAGGTTTTTGATATCAAGTATAAGGTTGGGGAGTTGCAGAAGTATTAGAAAGTGATGGTGGGGTTTGCTGCTAAAGTTCTGCACCGTGCTGCTACTACCTTCTCTGTTGTGAAGGAGTTTGATGACAAGATCCAAGGCATTGGGGTTAACAGCCTAGAGGATTATGAGGAGATGTTCAATTTCCTTACTAAGTATGGGATCGATGAGAATCCTTAGTTTTTTCTTATATGTTTTCTGTTGTTGGTTTTTGCTTAAATTCAGTTTGGTTAGGCTTTTAGGTTACTCTGTGTTATGTTGTTAGTCTATTGTTTCTGGCCTGTGTGAGGCTTTTGCTCTACCCTCTAGGTTGTTTTCTACAGGGTTTTGGACCTTTTTTTCTAGCTTACTTTATCAAAAACATTACAAGATTGGAAAATAAAATCAATAAAACTTTTAACTAGAGGTGACTCCCTTTGTATACTTTTTTTACCTATATTTTCTTTACTACATAGTTTTATAGTATAGGCACCTCCTTGAGAATATTAAAATAATAAAAATAGGTTAAAAGATTTCCCAAGCTTATCACATGGCTTAATTGCATCTACTAATCTCTTTTAATTTTTTATATTGAATAAATGTGAATTACAATAGATAAATACAATCAAAGACTACTCAGAACAAACCAACAAGACAAACAAACTAAAAATAAAACTAGACTATACACACAACATGTACATCAGGAACCAATAGCTCAAGACAATATTATACATCCCGAATCTATTTTAATTTTAATTTTTACTCTTGACTTCACATTAATATTTCTACACTCCATTGCCCAGCATATGTTTTGCTTTATATGAATGGGCCTACTTCATAAAATATTTAAATTGAAAATAAATCCATCGCATGGCTCAATTCTATGAGGGCGTGCAGAAAATTAAGTCACTCGCCAATGCATTAGAGAATTAAGATGCATTCATATTCTTCCATGTGGCATCTCATTTACCTTGCTGCTCACTTTTCATATTGCATTGAAAGTTTTAAAAGAAATTAAAATAATTATCATTGCTTGAAATATGTTTTGAGGAACTCTATATGCAATGAATAAGTATTTTTATAACTCTTTTTTTTTTTGAAAGTTCATCGTCTGGCTTATACTAAAATGATTTAAGTCATTTTCTTTCCAAAGTGCATTATTATTAAAATCAAATATCTCATTTTAAACCATATCTCAACTAAGAAGGGTGTTTAATTCATAAAAGACATTGTGTGGCTAAAGACTATTGGCAAATGCACGAAAGCATGATACCTGTCTTTCTAATGCAACACCATACTTCTGCTTATTTAGAAAATAATATAAAATTATTTTATCTCTTTTGGTACAATGTCAACCATTAAATAGTAAAATGCAAGTTTGATGGGATCGTTGTGGCAATAATTTCCATCTGACAAAGTGAAAACTAGAAAGAAGGTGTAATATGTGTTGTTTCTCCTCATCCAATTGCTAGAATTTGAAAATTAAATCATTAAGTGTGAGTTATTCAAAAACGTTGTCAATTGTCAAACTATTGATTTTGGGACTTAAAGGAATTTCTACCATATGCTTAATTTTCACCCAAGAGACTTGATATTGCAACTAGAAGTTCATGATGATTTATATAAACTCATTCAATAGCTAGAATATATAAAAGTTTGAGTTGTTCAGAGATGTTATCAATCACCAATCTCTAAATTTTGAGCCTAATTCCCAATCGAGCAACCTAAATTTAGAGTTGGCCGGACATCAAATTATCAAAAAAATCTACAACACTAGATTCTAAATAACAACATTCATTCCTAAGTAATTTACAAATAAAAACTACAACCAATATGCCATGCCATCGATGAAAAAAATGATTGTTGCATCAAACTAAAGGCTAGATGTGTGAAAAAATCAAGGCGCAAAATTTATCCCAACAAATTTCATAGTCGAGGTAGATTTATTTATTTGGCAAGAATGAAAGTCTAAAAGTATAGTCTAAGCATGTATTGTATTTATTATAAACTATAATTTTCCATTGTTATTCAATAAAATCATTTTTTCTATTGATTTATATTTGTTCTTTCTCATTACATGTGTATTATTTTTAATTTGTTGTCTCTATGTTATGTGACTAGACATTCATTCATTAGAACCTCCTATTATGTCTACTATCATCTAATCTAGTGTAAACCATAGTAGACTAGAACCCGCACTCACACGCTTGATATGGTTCATGTCTTCTAACTCATCTAGTGTAAAATAATACTACAAACCATGTCCTTAAAACACTAAGCAAGTACCGATCTATTATATCAGTAAGAATTTACAAGGAGTAGAACTTAACTACACTATCATAGAGAAAGAGATGTTAGTAGTTGTCTATGCCATTAATAAGTTTAGGCATTATATTACTGGTTATCCAGTCTTTATCCACATAGATCATACTATAATCAGGTACTTAATGAACAAACATGTGGTTGGAGGTAGACTAGTCAGATGGTTGCTCTTACTATAGGAGTTTGATATAACAATAGTCGATAAGCCAGGGAAAGCTAATGTGGTGGCAAATTTTTTGTCTAGATTAACTGCACAATTAGAAGAAGGTGTTGTAGATTACTCTTTCATAGATGAGCATTTGTTTTCTCTCAATATACACACACCATGGTTTGCTGACATTGCAAATTACTTAGTGGCAGGGCAGATACCATCACATTTCTCTCCTAGGGAAAAGAGGCAGCTAGTGCATAAAAGCTTTACATACTCCTAGATTGCTAGTTATTTATTCTATACTGGTCCAGATCATATTATGAGGACATGTATAAGAGAAGATGAGGTCTTTGACATCCTAAAAGATTGCCATGATGAGCCCTGTGGAGGTCACTTTACAGCCAAAAGGACAGCATTTAAGGTCTTAACAACAAGCTATTATTGGCCAACTCTCCATAAGGATTCAATAAAGCATACAAGGAGTTGTGATAGATGTCAGAGAATGGGCAGACCAACAAGGACAGATAAGATGCCTTTGCAACCATAAATTGCACTAGCACCATTTGACAAATGGGGGCTAGACTTCATTGGCCCAATTTCACCAACATCCAATAACAAGGAATATATTTTGGTTTGCACAGATTATCTGACAAAGTAAGTTGATGTCAAACCATTACATTTGGCAAGAGATGGAAATGTAGCTAAATTCTTGTATGAAGACATCTTTACTAGATATGGAGTACCCAAAGAAATTGTAACTGATCAAGGTCCCCAGTTCACTTCTGAACTCATTTCTATATCAGTTAAAGAGTATGAAATCAATCATAGAAAGTCAACACCTTATCACCCCCAAGCCAATGGGAAGGTGGAGGTTACAAATAGGGAGATTGAAAATATTTTGACCAAAATAGTGCACATTCACAAAAAAGACTAGGCATCCAGATTACCAGAAGCAGTATGGGCATACAGAACAACATGGAAAACAACTACCAGCTTTACACCTTATGAATTAGTCTATGGAAAAATTGTAGTTCTGCCAATTGAATTTGAATATAAGACATTGAGGACAGCAGTAGAACTTGACATGGAGTTGACAATAGCACAGAAGGAGAGGCTACATATTCTGAATGGGCTAGATGAAATTAGAATGGAGGCTATCCATCACACAGAGATAGTTCAAAAATAGCGGACTAAATGGCATGATCAGTTTATCAAGACAAAAGAATTCCATGTGGGTGACTGGCCTTTATTATATGATTCCAAATACAAGGATTATAAGGGCAAGCTGCAATCATGGTGGTTGGGACCTTATGAAATACAATAGGTATTTCCCAATGGAGCAGTCAAACTATAGACCATAGATGTAGTCAAGTTTTTACTATTGGTTAATGGCCACAAATTAAATCTCTACACAAAGCCAGTAACATGAGATGCTTTTCTAAAGTAATACTATATTCCCAACCCTAACTTAGATATTGCCATATTATCACCAGACAATAACCTAGAAGCAGATACTACCGATTCTCATAGTGACTCAGCAGAGGAGCTACACAGCTCACCTCCTGAGATCACTCAGGTATAACTCATTACCCTTCTTCATGTGCACACACAACACAGATGCCACCATTCTCTTGAAGACTGCTTCACTATGCAGTAGGGACCTATATCAAGGCAACTAAAAGTTGCCAATGTTCACTTCGGGACCTATTGAAGAAGGTACCCGCAGCACCTATCTGTTAGAGATTTCAAATTTTGTATCGAGTTAATTTCATGTCACCTGTAATTATTTCATTTTTCCTACGCATGCATCTGCCAACCATCATATCAATGCATGCACGATTGATCCACTTGTTCACACATGCCAACCTATCCTTACTTTCAAATCTCGTAGTGATGATCCAACGTCCAATCATATTTATCTTGCGGACACTCTTCTCACAGCTTTGCATGCATGGAGTTATGTTCACTACAACTCAAATAGGTACGCATACTAACATACCATAATTAACACAGTTTTCTAATACATTCTATATGTGCTCGCATTTAATTCAGCATAATTTTCATTATTAATCTTATCTCCATATTCTATAATCATTTCCCTCCAACTCGTACAAGCATTGAAGTGCGGACACTTCTAGATTTAGTTGGGGGGGAGATAGTAAATGTTCAAAACAAGAAAAAAAAAGTGTTATTATTTGCCACCAAAAGCCACTAAACTAAAATACAAATAGACACAAACCCTTTCTTTGTCCTTTCTACATCATAACCTTTTGCCTTGCCAACTTCCTCCTTCTAAAATCAGAAGTCAGTTCAGACTAGTTCAAGCTTAGTGCATGAAGTTGCAAGCGATCGAATTGTATGAAGTATAATGAGAGGTCAAGTAGAGAATTGTGAACAGAGAATTGTGGGTTGAGCAAAGGACTGTTTAGTTTGAATTTCAAGCTAAATGAATTAGCAAGCATGGGAGGTTATCTTCTCAGAGGGGAACCCATAGTACATCAAATAATATTGGAAGACAGGCTTGTTTTGCCAATTTTTACACGAACAGGATGGCTCGATTATTTTTTGAAGCTCACTGAATATAATGAACATATGACAAGACAATTTGCAGCCACATTGCAACATAATGAAGCCACTATTAAGGGTTTGAATGTGAATGCTTCAAAGGCTACAATTGTAGAAGTGTCTAGTCTACACAGAAGTGGAGAAGAATTCCCTATCAAGGAAAATACAATAGCTGCCAAGGATGAGTTCAACGAGGCAGGGGAAAACCTGGACTCGATGTCACAAGGTACCAAAAGACTCACTTCCATGGTATGGGCTTCTTGTGCTTCCTATATTATTAAGTACATTACTTGTGATGAGAGACAGTCCCTTTTATACATTGTGCATTTTAAGCTGTTGAGTCACCTTTGCCATAATAAAATAGTCAATGTGCCAAATTTTCTATATAATTTGTTGAAAAGAATGGGGTTTGAGTATCAGAGAAACGAAAATAATTCAGCACTATCACATGACTATTTAATTGTCTTGTTAGTAAAGAGGAGCCTTAGGGTGCAGTACCCACAAGTATCCTGGGAAAGATTTTTGTCTTGTGGAAATATTAATGATATTATGGGGGAACCATCAATACCAGGAAACATAGGATCCCCTGTTGCATCTGTAAGAGAAACTCCTCCTGTTCAACATGCTACTTCATTCACCCGCAGCAAGGGAGAATCAGGGGAGCAGGATGTGTAAAATATTCCACACACATCATCTGATAAACCTCCAGCAAAGGAAGTGCATCAACCCTCATCTTCTAGTAAGCCCAAAACCAGAACACCAAAGACCAGAAGGCAAAGAGGTGGTTCTTCTTCTACACCTTCAAAGGTGCAGAAAAAGAAATCTACCCAACCTAGGTGTTCACACCACTTGAAGAAGAAAGGTGTTATGAGGTGTAGGGTTAAGCAACCAGAAAAAGAAAAAGAAGGTGTTGTGGTAATGAACATTGATCCTGAATAGGAATCCAATGTAACTGAAAATGTACAAGTTCCCACAAAAAGGAAATGGTATATCTCCACTACCTCTAAATCTAAATCAAAGGATATTTTTGTTGCTAGAAAAACTAGGAAGAAAACCCCAACTAACCCTAACAATGAGGGTTATGAGTCTCTTGGGGATGGTGTTGATCAATTTTTAAAGGATGAGGAATTATTGCTTGAAGAAAGAAATGTCAGAAGAGAATTGAAGGAAGCCTTTGAGAGAATTGAACAGCTGGAAGAATTGGTCAAAACTTATGAAGAAAGGGACAAGAAAAGAGAAGCAAAGATACAGAAGTTGGAGGAAAAACTAAACACTCATGGATAGGGGTCAATATTAGATTTATTTTCACAATTAGCTATAGTCATAGTAGGGAACCAGGAGCTAATGGCTGAGGAAAGGAGACCCCCTGTCACTAGAACCCCCACCTGTCATACAACTATGTCCCTAGGATATCAACTGTGGAAAGAAACTCAAAACTTTTCTAAACGAAAGGAAGAGTGGAAGAAAGAAAAAGAAGTAATGATTGCATAGCATACTCAAGAATTATAAAGAAAATATATTGAGTTGAGAAGGCTAGTAATCAGGATGGAGGAGATAGCAGATAAATCTACTCAAATTGTTAGATGTAGACCTCCAACTAGGACTTATGCCATGTTTCTGCAAGAGAAATTTTTGAGTTATCAATTTAGTAAATTGATCAGTAATAAATCAATTGCAATTAGTGGAAAATGACTTTTCTTAAAGTTTTTGCTACTGCCACACCAGAAGAGCAAGACCAATTATGTGAGTACTACTTACATAATTATGTTGTGCTTGAGAATACTTAATGGAACCCATTGATTTTTGTGGGTGATTTACAAGTGAGGGCACTGGCATCCTACTTCAAGAATGAAAATTTTAGAGAGGAAATTATGCAAGAATATATGGAAAGAGAAAAATCAATTGCTCTCCCAATAAGGAGAGAATCTAAAACCTTTGAATTAATCATTGAAGAATGGAGACAACTCTTGGAACATAAAGGTGTGGGAAGGAAAATCATGAATTTAAGACTACAGGATTATGACAGGATGAAACATTTAACAATTGGACTCATCCACCACTCTTATCAGTATGTGCAAGACAGATGGAACAGTTTAACCCCTGAGTTGCAAAAGAAAGAGCCCCACTCTCTTCATAATTTTATGGCTATGTTTGAAAGGGTATGAAAATACATGGATATTGCCAAAGGATAAGGACTTGAATGGATGCCACTTACCTTCCAACCCCCAATGCTTCTATACCTGGTACCACACTAGATAGGGAAGAAGAATAAGGAGTGTGAGAAGGCAGAGTCACTAAAATGAATAGGTCGGCACGTCATGGAGGCTTTTATTTGGCACAAATTGAAGGAGTGGATGGTGTTGTAGATTTTAGGGAGATCACCTTGCATTACAACCTCCATCCTTAGTTGATTTGCTTGAGGACAAGAAAATGGGTAGTTGGGGGTGATGATGAGTCTAGTTATTGGCTAGTTTTCTTATGTTTTATGCAAGTTCTCAGACATTCTCAGACATTTGTCCTATACATATTCCTACACTTTACTATCTTTTATGCTTATTATGCAGTCCTAAACTTGATTATTAAGTATATGGAATATGGTTATAATATGACGATTATTGTATGATTATGTGTGGGTATGTATGAATTGTAAAGGATATATGTGCTTAGCTATGGTTGTTACTATTATGTGCATCTTTTGTGAACTAACTCTTGTAGATGAAGGAGATAGACTATAGCCCGCAACAACTGCAAGGTGCAACCCACAACCAAAGAGTTCCCAGACAACAGAGCGAGGGAAGTTCCAAGATAAATTGAACGTAGCAAACTACAATATGGAGGCACTTGATGAAGAAGGTTATGCATTGTGATAGCAATTAATAAAGACAATTGAAGGAGAAGGATTATGTTGCAACTACGAGTCTAACGTGATTGATTCAACTAGTCCACGTACCTCTATTTTAGCATGAAGTTCCAATTCCATTAGGACTCTTCTTTCTTTCTTTTTCAGTTGTTGTTGTTTGACATTTATCACACTCTAGTTTGTATGAAGTGGTTGTTTATGATTTCAGTTAAGAGACCTTGTTTTAATAAACTCCCCCATGCCTACATGTATGGCTCGGTGGTTGAGGTAGTTTAAGTTTTCAGGTTTGAATTAGATTGTTCAATTGTAGATATAGTTACCAGATCTTTTTCAAGTTAGTTAAACAGACAATGTTTATGTTTTTTATGATGAATGCATGAATAAAATCTGCCAGCAGAATCTTATGTGATATTGTAAGGATTGTGCAATGAATGAATTGGAATTAGTATGATTGTGTCAATCTAAGGAACTAGATTTGAGTTAGATTGGTGGAGACAGTCACTTGAGCAAGGGCCACTCAAAGTAATTGTCCCTCACTTTATTTCATGTATGTTACTTTCTTATAACAGTCAATTCATAAATGCATTAGATTCTTCAATATATTCTAGTTGTTCAACTTGTTGTACTCCAGAGTGTAGAGTGTATGTTAGGAGTGTAGAGTATATGGTAGATTATCAATATTAAGTTAACCTTTATAGCATTCTTTCCTTGATAGAAAATAGTTACAGTCTTTTATTGTATGCACTCGTACCAATAGTACCAGCATTACTTTCCTTACTATTATACAGTTTTGAGATTTCCTACCAAGTGTAACATTGTATTAGGATGAGTTAGTGTTGGTGTTTCAATTCGCACCTCTGGAATGCGATTTGGAAACGGACAGCTATGCACAGATAAACTGATCTCCTATTGGAAGGGGGAGTTCCCTTTCTTGCTGATGTTCGCTGAAAAGATAATTAAATGAAACTTCACCTATCTTCTTTTTGATTCTCAGCTGCGAGCACAAGGTTATAAAACTCTAAACACTGCAGAAGAGGTTTTTTTTTCCTTTTTATAAAACTTCTACTACAACTAGGCATAGACTAATGACGCTTTCAATCTCCTGAGTAAATTTAGAGCAAAGGAAGTTGAAAGTGAACAAGGAATGATTGTTCACACAAAAACTCAAGTAGTTTTCCTCCAGGTTTACACCACAAGACTAAAAGTACTTTAATGATGAAAGATGAAAATGAAAGCTACAAAAGCTACACATCTGATGACGAAAACTTGATGAATCGATATAGAATATCAGAGCAAAGTAGGCATGCGACTTCTATTCAATATCACAAAGTTTAATACAACTCCAGGACAGCAATGTTGCAGCAAAAGGTAGGCATACAGCAAGCGATCAAACACTAGAGAACAATGAACATAAAGTGAACAAAAACTTGGAATAACAATGTTTGTAGGCTAGAATAGGCACAGCAAATTTGCTATCACAAAAGTCATTACCAAAAATGGGCAAGGATGCCCTTATTTATACTAAAATCAAAGGAGTAGGGAACCCTAAAATCTCCTTGATTAACCCTAACTTGCCAACTCGCAAGCTTTATTACTATTCTAAGACAAAGATACAATAAACAAATGCTTTAAAGTAGTTTGCTTTAAAGAAAAGAAGATTCCAACTATCACAAGGTGATTTCTTTCTAAATATAGAATGGATGAGCTTAGGATGAAAGCACATGCTTTAAAACAAAAAACATATGTTTTAAGGCTGCTTTATTTTGAAATGCATCCTCATCAACATTCTAACTTTTTGGTGATGTCATCCGTTGATATTCTGGGAAATAATATCTTCTAAAAAGTGAGTAACCGTATCTCTGCCAGGAACACTGATACTCTCTAGAATGATATTCTGATTCTCTAACATTTCTTCACCATTGGCAACCATCTGAAGAAATTTGTGAACTTCACCCGCAACCTTGTCGAATTTCACTGACATTGCGGCAAGACGACTCATCTTGTTGGCATTGATATCATCATTAAAGTTGTTGCGGATGAGAGTCTGGAACTCTGCTTGCACTTCCCCGAGTTCATACAAGGTACCATCTTCTTTCTCATACGAATACGGGATCTGAGAGACAAAGGATCTGACGAACTTGAGGATGCCGACTACCTTTTCTTTCCATTCTGTCAACTCTGAAATCATACTGTCATAAGTTTTTACTATGAAAAGATATTATGCTTTCCAAGTAGAAACTGTCTTCTTATCTTCAACTAAATCAACAGTATCAAGTGCAATCTTCAAGTCAGAGATAATGATCTCAAACACTGGCCTATTTTCTGCCATGGTCTGTTGCAATCCCTATATGCCTTGGTGTAAATCATGAGCGTTGTACTTCAACTGATAAAGCTCTGCAAGTACAACTCTCCCTTTGGTCACAAATTCTTCTACCCAACTGTTCATGTGCCTCCCATAGAGGACTAACTTACTAAAATGTTGTTGATCAGCTGGTGATCCAAGATTTGGTGAAAGAAGCAAATCAGCCTATGAAGTACCATGGAAAAGGTTGGAAATGTATTGCCACAGCTATCGAACTTCAGCTTTGAGAGCTGCCTTGTCTTCTCCATCTTTCAACACCCTTTCCTTCAAGCTATCCGCTGCAACCTCAAAGAGATTGACATCTGTATGGCAAGTACTTCTGCCAAGGTTATCTTTGACAATAGTGAAGTCATCAACCTCGACATCATTAGCACTTCTATTTTCTGGAGGTGTTGCAGTCTCAAGAATTATTTCTCCATCCACATTCTTCTCAATGCGAACCTGCTTCTTCAGCTGCTTGTCTAGTGTGTCTTGATAGACACTTTTCAGCTCTGTTAAATCTAGCTGATATGAGGGCTTTCTTCTCTTCCTTCCCAGAATGTTTTCAAGCCAGGATGAGCCAACCTCTTGATGAATCAATGCTTGCATCAAAGTTACGAACTGGTGAATCTGGCTCTGAATCTATGTGAATAGGAGAAGGGATCAGTGAAGAAGGTGGAGATACATGATCTGAAGGTAATACTTCAACATACAGCATTGTTTCAACAGGAACTTCTGGCTTGACTGATGGTTGTTCCTATTGGACATGATCTAGAGACTCATCTTTTTTCCTCTTTAACTTTGTCATTTTTGTTCCCTTTGGGAGAACACTCATAGATTTAACTCTTTGTTTTGGCTTGGAAGTGGAAGGCTCTGATGGTTGCACAACTGGTAGCTCTGCTAATGGAATATCATCCTTCTGCTTAGTCTTTAAGAATATCAAACTATTTTTAACCACTCGACTTGTTCTCTCCTCAATGGAAATGCTCTTTTACTGACCAATTAACTGGCGGCAATGGTTGTTGCTCAATTTGGTCTCTGAAATACATGGGAAGTAGAACTTCACCACTCTCTGTCAAACCCTCTATGTCTTCTGATAGGATATCAGACATTTGCTGAAGAGTGAACCTGCTGTAACTACGTCCTCACATTTCATACTCATCAGCACAATTAGCCCAGAAGTCTTCAACTGCAAATTTGTGTGTACAATTCTGACCAAGATGTGATGCATAAACACCACGAGGATCATATGAAGATCTCCTATCAAAAAACTTAAGACCATATCTGGATGATTCATTATCGATTGCCTTGGCATCTGCTCTAGAACTACATCTGTAAATACTCATCCCAAGTGGAAAATTGAAGGTTGTCTTGTGTCTGCTATGCAAAAATGTATGCACTTCATAAGCTTGCCTCAAAAATTCCATAAATGCCATTTCGTCTATAGGATATCGCGGCAACATGGCTGGCTCTCCTGAGAAGCCATATACTTTGATGTAGGAAAAAGTAGGAAATTGGATAAATCAATCAGCCCATTCTGCCATTTCTATTCTAGCCTCTGCTAAAAACTGTATATGCAACTCGTTGTCCATATCTTGCACTGCATGCATCAAGAATGCATCATTCACCCACCTGTAATGTCGTTCATCTTGAGAGGTCTCTAACTACGGGAAATGATGATACACATGCTGAGTACCCAGAGTTCCAACAACATTCAAACCTCTAAATTGACCCTGAAAAGCCATCAAATACATAAGGTATGATATCATGTGGAATTCATGAGCCCTTTGAAAATCAATTATTTGTTGGTGGAGACTATCACTGATGAGTGCCAACCAGTCATAGAATTCAATTCCGTCAACAATCTGGGACATGATGTAAAACATCCAAGGCTAAAATTTGTTTGCATCTACTTGACCCGTGATCCGACTTCACAGAGTAATCATTATTGCATGCTCCTCCTTGAATTCTCCACATCCAACATTCTTTGGCATAATATTCTGCTTCTCTTTCAACCACCTCTGACCAATCTTTTTTCTGTATTTTTCCTTATCATTGTTCCATACCCTCTTGCATTCTTCAAGTGAAACAGTTAAGTTCTCTCTCCAAATAGGTATTGTAAAGCACTTTTCAATGTTGTTTGGCCTCAAGCTGCAAAGCACACGTCCATCTCTTGACTGAATTTCCCTTGTGACCGAGTTGTAATGTGTCATGCAAGCAATCACAAACTTGATACTTTGCATCGTGATAGGAAAGGATGCCGCTGCAAGCAAACTAGAGTGTCCAAGATTCCTGATAGCATTATTTCCTGCATCCTCCAAGGAGTGTAAATTGATTACTGGAAGTACTTTACGCAAGTCTGTTTCAAACGTTCTCAGGTAATCATGAACTAATGCCATTTTGTGCCTGATTTGTGTTGGAGAGTACTGCATATTGGAAGATTTGAAAATCGACTGTGAACACGCCTATGTTGGAAAAAATATTGGACAGATGGCTGAAAATTATTTTCTAATTTTTAGAAAAAGTAGAGTGTGAGCTAAAAAAGCTGGCACATGGGTTTTGTAGATGATTCTGTTTTGAAGCAACCCAGATTGTCGAATTTTGAAAAAGCAGAGATTTTCTCGAAAAAGCAAGAAAAAAGCAGTTTTCTGAAAAAAAGCACAATTCCCAATCTTCAAGAGGATAATAATCTGGATGGACCCATCTCGACGAAAATTGAAAAAGCTCTTGTCAGATTTCTGAAAAATGATCCCCTTGAAACAAGGACCCTGAAATAGCAAGCCTCTCTTCTTCCTCAACCCGAAACTATGAAGAACACTGAAAAAGCACCTCGTTTGGGTCTTCGAATCTTCGTTGAAAGAAAAATAAAATCTTTCCTCTAGATGCAACCTGCAAAAGATAATGAAATAAAGAAGCCAAAAGCTTGTCTTTATAAATCTTTTGGTCGAAAAAGCAACTTTATTTGTGTGAAGAAAACTTCACTCTCATCCATGAAGAAAGCATCTTTTAAAGCATAAATCCAAGTGGATGTCTTCAAATAGGAAGAATCCCTATTTTGTAGGAGCCTATGGCTTCATGTGCAAGATGATAAAAAATATCTTCTTTGATGATGTCATCGAACACGCGAGTTGAAAGAAGTGCTAACAAATTTTTTTTCATTTTCGACACTTCAACACTCGTTTTTACTTAAATATGGCCTGTCTCCGACTTCAACAAGGCGGCAAAATGTCATCATGAACTGAAAAAGTTGACTGATCTTGACATTTTGGAGATTGATCAACTGAGATTCCATCCCCTGCCTCCGTTTGACATTTGACGATCTGACATTGTTTGACCAAGTTTGACCTCCCGGAAACTGCCAACGGGCGAAGATTGGGCACAAAACTGTCGGAAAATACTGTGGACATGAAAAATATTCTAACACTACTCAAGTTGGGTGCCCTAAGTCACCTGGGGCGCCTGGTTTTCCAACACAGCCATTTTTTTAGTTTTTTCAACTTTTTGAATTTCTTGGTCTGCGTGTGCGTTCCGAAGGCACAGGACCCCTATTTGGCTGTCGATTTCTGTCAACTAGGATGAAACTGAGTCTGATGATCTAGAAAATATGCAAGCCTGATGAAAACGAAGTTGATTGTACCTTCTGTTCACCTTGAAAAATGTGCCAAACTGATCAACTCTGAACCGAACCGGGCTGACAAAAGGAGATTCACATTTTTTGAGGAAAACTCAAAAATAAACTAACTCTGGTGAGTTTGGGTGCCCCAAGCCACCTGGTTTGCCAACACTTAGAAAATTTTTCAAAAATTTTCAATTTTGTACCTTTTCTCAATTTTTGTGCCCACAGCTCCTGTTCGGTCTTTGATTTCGGTTGTTCTGACAACTGTCGAGGTGGGACGGAGGGTGATCTAAGTAGTCTGAACATATTTGTGATGAAATCCTGGCTTTGACTAACTTTTGACCAAGTTTGACCAACCGAAAAAGAGCTGACGGAAGCATTTTTGATGTTTCTCAAAAAACGTGAAAAAAACTAACACAGGAGAAGTTGGGCGCCCCAAGCCACCTGGGGCACCTAGTTTCACCAGACTTAGTCAAATTTATGATTTTCCAACTTTTCAATTTACCTTGGATCCATCTTGCATCATTTTGAGTCGATGACTGTTTGTCGGTTCTGCGTCATTTGAACAACGTTGGAAACTTGTTGACGAGTTCTGGTAGGTGAACTTTTCTCTGTTGATAACTTTTGAGCTCATGCTTCACCTTCTAAAAAAGTAGAAATGACCCAGTAGAGAAAACTTGGTCGTTTGAAGATTCTATCTAAACCGCGCCGATCGTGAAGCAAAATCAACGAATGAGAATCGAGTGCGACACCTAATTTGGAGATTCTATTTTTAGAAACTTTCTATTTTTAGAAACTTTCTATTTTTAGAAAGTTTTGCCAACATCCATATCTCAAGAAACCCAAAAAACCTAACTCGACATCTATTTTTAGAAATTTTGCTTTTTTGACTTTTTGACAAAAAAATTTCTAGACTTGTTTCAAAATGCCTTAATGAAGCAAAAATTTTGGTTGGGTACAACAGTTAGGTAGTCTGAATCTTTGAAATCACATACAGTGTCAGTGCCATCACAAGCTTACTAGCCCTGGTCGATAATTCAATAAAGGTCTTTCCAAAGGTCCAAGTGGACTGTTCAATTAGGTTTTTCCTCTGAATTGTGTGATTGCCACCAAATTTACTAGACATAGTAAAGACTCTACACACGTGTCCTAAATTTTTCTGAATAACCCATTTCTAAAACTAATTATATTGAGGACAAAATAGACTAGTTGTTTTCTAGTTGAATAATTTGAAAACTAATTTTTTTTCTTCGGATTCATCTATTGTTTTTTTAAAATACAGAATGATTCACAAGGAAAAGTTTCAATTTCTTGAAATATAGGAATTTTAAACAACACAAGTATCTTCAACCTTTGTGTAAAAATCCTCCACACATCAAACAAACATGGATGACCAAGAATGCTCTCCTCCCTACCGTAGGATTGGATAACCAATCCACCCCCAAGCTAGGGAGATCTTCCAACAATAAGGATTCACAAACAACAATCAAATTGACCAAAACATACAAGCACATAAACACACCAAAATCCAAGGTGAGACTCACAACTAAGGATTCTTCAAAGGGGGAAAGAGGGGATAACATCCCTCTTGGGGGACAATATTAAACTTCTTTTCATAAGTTTTTCTTCAATCCATCTTCCACAAAACCCAACTACAAAAATCCATCGCACTTCTTCCAGAAAAACCCAACTACAAAAATTCATCACACTTCTTCCATAAAGACTTAACTACAAAAACCATCACACATCTTCCACATAAAACCCAACTACAAAATCCATAAATATATCTTCCACAAAACCCAACTACATAAGGTCCCCCAAGAGAGGCTCCTTGCCTCTCTCAAATCTCAACACATAGGAGGTTCTCACCCTTAAGGGAAGAACAAATCCCAAACAACCCAACACAAAAATAATAAAAAATATTCATCACAAAATCATATCAACTTATATAAAAACATACATACATTTACAATAAACCTTCTCAAATTTCCAATCAAGCTTTTCTTCAATATCCTTTCCAAATATCTTACTCTTCCAAAAACTTTCCCAAATTTCCAATCAAGCTTTTATTCACCAAAAACCCAAACAAGTCTTCTTCCCAAAATTTCAAGAATTCCATTTTCAAAAACCAAAACTCAAGAGAGATCCCTCCAAAAGAATCCAAAAAAAACTCCCGTTCAAAACAAAAATAAATCAATAAGTAATCCTCCACCAAAAAGTCCTCTTTTTTCCTCAAAAAAAAATAATAAAAACCAATAAATCTCTAAAAGAAAACCTTAAAACAAAAATAAAGTTTTAATAAAATCCATTAAAACAACTTAAAATAAACAATAAAACAAAAATAAAGCTTCTCCATAAATAAATTAAAACAAAAGAATATTCTTTTAAATTATCCACAAGAATTACCCATGCAAATTCAAAATAATAAAATTAATTTAATTCACAAAAAATATAAAGAATAAAATAATAAACAAAATTGACCAATACATTACAACACATACACACATACATAAGTCATTATTCCTCAATGCAGAATAGGCTTAGGATAACAGGTAAAACACATAAGATGTTCTTGGAAGATCTCTGAATTATATTGCCTTGACCACCCCCTACAAAATTCAATTTTTGAATATCAGAGTGTCTTGGTAGAAATAACCGAAACAACATTAAAGAAAACATACAATTAAAATATTAACTAATCATTACTCATCAAAATCAATTTAAACAACATTAATTTCCCCAATTGAATACATATATAATTATATCTAAAATAAATCCATTCACTCAAACATATAAGTATTCTAATCATATAATTATTCTAACATTCAATTTTCCAAATCATATATGTCTAATGATCACAACCACAATTTAACACATATAAAATGTCCAAAATCACATATAATATAATTCCCTACTCTAAGCATAAAAAATAAAAAATAAATAGTCCTCAAAGTCTACAGTCTTAACTGCATACTAAATGTCTATCTAATGTGAAAAGGTGGGCCTTACACTACGAGCTATAAGGAGTTATTGTTGTTAACCAACTTATGGTGCATGTTATGACATGTCATAAGGCATATTTGAATGGAGATAGTGGATCCAAAATGGAGCACCCAAGTTGGTGAGTACATTATGATGAGCTTATGGAAGGTGGAAGGAATATACTATTTTAGCTCATGGACCCATCTTGGGATTTGGGTGTTGGATCTTTACTAGGGATTTGGGTGCCACTTTTCAATGGCTTCAGCTTATGAATTCTTAATTACCATTTTATGGTTTCATGTATCACTTCTCCTATGTATTGGGTGCTTGAAATGGAAGTGTTGATACTGAGTTTTTGATGCAGGAGCATCCCCTATTCAAGAGCAATCTTGCATCAATCAAAAACATTTGCATTTGCATTTCAGTTCTTTCATTTCCTAATTTAGTTTAGGCAGTTCAGTCAAAAGCAACTCAGCTTGTGGTTTGGTTTCAGCATTTCATGCCTTGTGGATCTGGACATGGCATCTCAATTCATTCATCTACATCATATCAAGAATTCAGAGCATATGGATCAGTTACCAAAAAGTTATCACTATCAGAAGATCCTCTGTTTTCTTAGTGCAGAGTTTTCTGACAGTCATTGGCAATCAGACGAAGGAGAAGGATTGGGAGCATTGGCTGACTTGCGGATCCTTGTGATTCATTCTAAAATATTCCTTTGTTCATGATCAACCTTCCTCATAGGTATGCACTTCATTGTATCTATTGGAGAAGGATTTTTAAGCCAATAAGTCCTACCTATCCAAGAACACACGTTACACCTCTTCATCAGGATTTTGGATCTCTTATGGCCAACACAGAGGAATCTATTGGTCCAGAAGTGATATATAATGATGTAATAGATCCTTAGGAAAGCAGTTCAAAGATAGCTATTCACATTTGAAAGATCTGTGGTTTAGTTTTGTGCGAAGGAGCTTCAAAGCTTTATCTTGCGCATGTCTAAAAATAGGCTTGTGACCCCAAGTTGTATGCCCACATGTTGCTGGCTAGATTGTATTTGAATTCTTTGATATACTGAATGACTGAATCTACATTTGTTCTATATTCTTGAGTTGTTTCCGTTGCGTTTACTCTTGCTACATGGTCCGGACAGTTCATTCTATGAACCCTCCTACTGTGACTGCACCAAGTGGTATCAGAGCAAAAGTTTGATTCTTTGGAGTGAATTGACAAAGGGGATTCTGTAAGATGTTGTTGTAAGTAGATCACCAATCCAAGGTAGGTTACTTGTGCACAACCGATCACCGATTGAGAGGTAGTTGTCGCTTGTAGCCCAATCGTTGACCTGAGGCAGTTTGCACTTGATCCTAGGAAAATGTCACCATGAAGAGTTCCTCCTGTTGGTACAATGGCTAATAGAATGGATGAGATGATGGAATTGATGAGAACAATGTGAATTTGTTTGGATGTTGTTGAAGAAGATAGGCGAAGAGGATTGACACCTAGACCTAATGTTGAAATTGATGATGAAGAAGAATTTCAATCTATCAAACAAAGTGGCAAAACCCTAGAAGGTCATGAAGAAGAAGAATCAGATCAAGTAAAGATGTTGTGAGCTATTTCAAATATTGGGAAAATACCTAGAGTGGATGTGCCAAACTATAATGGTAATTTGAATCCGGAAGAGTTGATTGATTGGATAAATGACATGGAAGAATACTTTGAATATGAGGAAATTGAAGATCCGAAGAAGGTGAAATTTGCAAAGACAAAGTTGAAAGGACATGTTGCTATATGGTGGAAAGAAGTTTAGTTGGAAAGACTTAGGAGAGGAAAGGAAAAGATTACAAAGTGGGACTGGATGGTGACAAAGTTGAAGAATCAATTCATACCTACTGACTATGAGTTGGAGTTGTTGAAGAGATTGCAAAACTTGAGACAAAAGGAGAAATCTATGAAAGAATACACTAAAGAATTTCATAAAATTATCATAAGAATAGGACATAGTGAAGCAAGTAAGGAGAAAGTGGCTAGATACATCAATGAACTCGGATTGAATATTCACGAAGAACTAAGCCTGATAAGGATGGCATATTTGGAAGAAGCATATCAATTTGTACTGAAGGTTGAATAGAATTTGAATAAGAAACATGATCAGAGACAGAGAGGTAGAAGAGGTAAAATTTTGAGAGGTAGGACATTTTTCGAAGGAGACAGATCTTATTCGGAATAGAACAAGTTTGACAGCCTGTTGAGGAAGGATGATAGAGATAATAATGCTTATCGGAGAGATGACAGAAATTTTTACCGGAGAGGAAATCCTAGTGCATACCGAAATGAAGGAGACAAAAGGGAAGGAAGAGGATTTGATAAGAGAACGTTTAGAGGTACTTGTTTTAAGTGTGGAGGTGAAGGACATAGAGCATTTGAATGTAATCAGGCTAGTACAACCAAGAAGACAAAAAATAGTGGAAGAGCAGCCTATGTTGAAGAAGAACCTGTTGAACCGCCTAGTTCAGTTGGCAATCCGAAGAAAGGAGAATCATTGGTGATGAGGAGAGCACTATTTCAAACAGAGGCAATTGAGGAACCATCACAGAGGAAAAGTCTATTTAGAACAAGATGCAAATCCGGAGGTAAGTGTTGCAAAGTTGTGATTGATAGTGGTAGTTCAAATAATCTAGTTTCAGAGGAGATGGTGACTAAGCTAAAGTTGAAAAGATTAAAACACCCTAAGCCCTACCAGATAGCATGGATTCAGAATGATCATAAGGTATTGGTGAGTGAACAATGTTTGGTAAAATTTCATATTGGATCTTATCATGATGAAGTCTTGTGTGATATTATGCCTATGGAAGTTTGTCATATCTTGTTGGGTAGACCTTGGCAATATGATAGAAAATCTATGCATGATGGGAGAAAGAATACCTATACTATAACAGCAAATGGAAAGAGAATTACCTTGATTCCTTTGGAGGATGATCCTAAGAGCGAAGTATGTGGAAATGCTAGAATCTATTTGGTAGATGGAAGAAAATTTTTGGATGGTTTGAGACATGAGAATATGTGTTATGCCTTGATTCCTAAGAAACCTAAAGCATTGAAGAAAGAGACTGAAGAAGAATAGTTGGAGGAGATAAGAGAGTTGCTGACAGAATATGAAGACATCATATCAAATAATATACCTCAAGGATTACCACCTATAAGGAGTATCATCCATCACATGGATCTTATACTGGGAGCAAGCTTGCCTAACAAAGTAGCACACTAGATGACACCGGCAGAGAATGAAGAATTGAATAGACAGATACAAGAGTTGTTGAGGAAAGGTTTGATTAGAGAGAGCTTGAGTCCTTTGTAGTACTTTCAATTTTGGCACCGAAGAAAGATGGAGAATGGAGAATGTGTACTGATTCTAGAGCAATAAACAAGATCATAGTTAAGTATAGATTCCCTTTACCTAGAATGGATGATATCATGGATTGTTTGAGTGGAGCAAGATATTTCACAAAGATACATTTGAAGAGTGGATACCATCAAATTAGAATCAAAGAAGATGATGAATGGAAGACTGCTTTTAAAACAAATGAAGGATTATATGAGTGGTTAGTGATGCCTTTTAGATTGACAAATGCACCAAGTACTTTCATGAGGTTGATGAATGAAGTTCTAAAGAAATTTTTGGGTAAGTTTGCGATTGTGTATTTGGATGATATTCTAATTTTCAATAAGACAAAAGAAAAACATTTGTGGCATATTAGACAAGTTTTTCAAAGGTTGAGAGAAGAGAAATTGCTAATAAACATCAAGAAATGTAGTTTCATGACAAGAGAGTTGGTATATTTGGGATTTGTAATTTCTGTGGAAGGATTGAAGATGGACCCTAAGAAAGTGAAAGCAATTATTGAATGGCCTACACCAGAGAGCATTGGAGAGGTTAGATCATTTCATGGTTTGGCTAGCTTCTACCAGAAGTTCATCAGAAATTTCAGTTCAGTTTGTAACCCTATCATAGAGACAATGAGAGGTGACAGAAAAGATTTTGAGTGGACATATGGAGCATATAAAAGTTTTGAGTTGTTGAAGCAGAAGGTGACAGAGCAACCTGTTTTGACATTACCAGATTTCAATAAGGTATTCCAAGTTAATTGTGATGCTAGTGGAAATGCAATTGGAGCAGTGTTAAGTCAAGAGGGAAGACCAGTAGCATATTTTAGTGAGAAGTTGAATGATTCAAGGAAAAGATATTTAGTTTATAATCAAGAGTTCTATGCCATAATTCAAGCCCTGAAGAAGTGGAGACATTATTTGTTGCCTAAGGAGTTTGTGTTATATAAAAATCATCAAGCTTTGCAATATTTGAATAGTCAAGGTAAGTTGAATCAGAGACATGTGAGATGGGTAGAGTTCATGCAGAGTTACACTTTTGTGTTGAAGCATAGGAGTGGTAAATCAAACAAAGTTGTTGATACCTTGAGTAGAAGAAGAAAATTGTTAACAGAAATGAGAGTTGAAGTGTTGGGTTTTGATGAATTGAAGAACATGTATGAGGGAGACACTGATTTTGTAGAACCTTGGAAAGCATGTAAGGAACCTGTTGTGGTAGATAGGAGCAAGTGGTTGGACTATTTCATTCAAGAAGACATGTTGTTCAAAGGAAGTCAGTTGTGCATACCTAGAAGTACAATGAGAGATAACTTGATCAAGGAGAAGCATAGTGGTGGATTGGTAGGACACTTTGGCATTGAGAAGATAGTGGCTTTGGTAAGTGAAAATTACTTTTGGCCTCAGATTCATAAGGATGTTTGGAGATTTGTGCAAAGTTGTAGAGTTTGTCAAGTTGCAAAAGGGAGTAATCAGAACACTGGATTGTATAAACCTTTAACAATACCAGAGAAATCTTGGGAAGACATAAGCATGGATTTTGTAATGGGATTACCTAAGACACAGAGAGGACATGATTCAATATTTTGTAGTTGTTGACATATTTTCAAAGATGGCTCATTTCATACCTTGCAAGAAGACAACTGATGTAGTGCATGTGGTTGATCTATTTTTTAAAGAGATTGTGAGATTGCATAGATTACCTAGGAGTATAGTTTCAGACAGAGACACAAAGTTTGTTGGATACTTTTGGAGAACACTTTGGAAGAAGATGAAGACAGATTTGAAGTTTAGTTCAGCTTTTCATCCACAGAAAAATGGACAAACAGAGGTAGTGAATAGGAGTTTGGGAAACTTGTTGAGATGTTTGGCTAGAGAGAAAACTGAAAGTTGGGATTTGATTCTTTCACAAGCAGAGTTTGCATACAATAATTCAATCAATAGGAGTATCGGAAGAACACCTTTTGAGATTGTTATCAGAGTGAATCCTAGAGGAGTTGCAGAATTGAGAGACATTAGCATGGAAGAAAAGAGAAGCGCAGAAGCAGAGGAATTTGTAGATCATATGAAGACAGTCCATAATCAGGTGAAGAAGCATTTGGAAGACATGAACAGCAAGTACAAAGAGAAGGTAGATGAGAAGAGAAGACACAAAGACTTTGAAGTTGGAGAGGAAGTGATGGTGTATTTGAGAAAAGAAAGATTTCTAGGTGGGACATATAACAAGT
The DNA here is from genome assembly GCA_027924645.1 of Cunninghamia lanceolata. Taxonomy (NCBI): domain Eukaryota; kingdom Viridiplantae; phylum Streptophyta; class Pinopsida; order Cupressales; family Cupressaceae; genus Cunninghamia; species Cunninghamia lanceolata. The sequence continues at coordinate 775,669 of BSBN01000937.1, read as the reverse complement.
TGAAGATGAAGAAGTTTGGACCTTGTAAGATACTCAGGAAATGCATATGAAGTGGAATTACTGGAGGCATTGGGTATTTCACCTATTTTCAACATTGCAGACCTTTACCAATATCATGAAGTAGAGTTCAGTGACAACATGGAAGAAGACTTGAAGAAACAGTTACCACAGCAAGTACCAGAACAAATTGAAGGCATTTTGGATAGCAAATTTGGAGACAACACCAGACGAAGACAATACAAAGAATATCTTGTGAAGTGGAAAGGCGGACCAGAAGAAGATTCATCATGGATTTCTCAGGCTGAGGTAGACCATCTGGGTTCTCCCCTAGCCCCAGCAAAGTGAGGAACTCACTTTTTCAATAATCCCAGATGTCTAATGCAGGAGCATCCTCAGTTCAAGAGTAATCTTGCATCAACCAAAAACATTTGCATTTGCATTTCAGTTCTTTCATTTCCCAGTTCAGTTTAGGTAGTTCAGTTAGAAGTAGCTCAGCTTGTGGTCCGGTTTCAGCATTTCACACCTTGAGAATCTGGACTTGGCATCTCAATTCATTCATCTACATCATATCAAGAATTCAGAGCACTTGGATTAGTTACCAAAAAGTTATTGCTATCAGAAGATCATTTGTTTTCTCAATGCAGAGTTCTCTGACAATCATGAACAATCAACTGAAGGAGAAGGATTGGGGGCATTGGCTGACTTGCGGATCCTTGTGATTCATTCTACAATGTTCCTTGGTTCATGGCCGACCTTCCTCATAGGTCTTCACTTCATTGTATCTGTTGGAGAAGGATTTTTAAGCCGATAGGTCTGACCTATCCAAGAACACACGTTACACCTCTTCATCGAGATTCCAGATCTCTTATGGCTGACGTAGAGGAATCTATTGGTTTGGAAATGATATATAATGATGTAATAGATCCTTAGGAAACTGGTTCAGAGATAGCTATTCACATTAGAAAGATATGTGGTTTAGTTTTGTGTGAAGGAGCTTCAAAGCTTTATCTTGCGCATGTTTGAAAACAGGTCTGTGAGCCCAAGTTGTAAGCCCGCATGTTGTCGGCTAGATTGTATTTGAATTCTTTGATATACTGAATGACTGAATCTACATTTGTTCTATAGTCTTGAGTTGTTTCCGTTGTGTTTACTCTTGATGCACGGTCCGGAAAGTTCATTCTGTGAACCCTCCTACCGTGACTACACCAGTTTTGTATGTACTGTTATGCTACCATAATTATTGTAAAACTCTTGTTGGTGATATTCTTGTAAAGGCTTAGACTTTACAAGTATATTGTAACATTTTATTACTAAATAATACATTGAGGTACTTTGGAGTGTGATATTTTTTTGGTTTCTCCACGTAAATCATTTTGTTATGGTATATTATTTTTGTTGTGTATTTCTCCTTGTAGATGTAAATATTTAATTTATTTTCACATATCTCCTCTCATAGATTATTGTAGGAAGTGTATTCCACACCTTTGCTTTATTTTGAAACTAAAATGCTTGACTAAGAGTAGAAAAATTTACATAACTCTTTTTTCTTTTCCAAGAACCCCCCTCTTCTATCCTCCTCCATCTTTTATATTTGTCACATTTTCATTACATTTCTAGCCCCTAGGGCATGGTCAAAGGATATTATGTCAACATACATGTCACCATGCTTCTCACATCATGCCCACATGGGCCTAGGCATCTAAATCTCTCTTTTTCATTTGCAACCACATGATTTGTACATGAATGGATGCTTATATGGGGCCATAAGGTACATACATGGATTTGGGGATCTTCACTAGTCATATCAAGCTCCAAGGAGTGTGTTAATAGAATCCTAATACATTTGTGGAGGTAGGTGGAGCTTGTTGTTGGAATGTAGAAGTCCAAGGTAGAGATGTAACTAGGGTTTGTAAGCTATAATAAGGGTTTGAAAGTCCATAGTCTTATGGCAGTGGGAACCAAAGATACATGAGTAGTTTGCAAGTTGCAAAGGAGGAGTGAAAGTTGATGGAAGACACATGACAAGGTGGTAGAGAATGAGTACAAGAGAGAAATTTGCAAAGAGGGATGAAAGGTTCAAGGTTCTACCAACATAAGTAACCTACATGTGCAACAAAAATGTGTTATTTCTTTGACTCACCAATAAATTCATCAAGTTTGAAACATGAATTCACATAAAGTGAGATAGCACATGTGTTAGCAGGTCAAGGACCAAAACAGAGTATACTGGAGAGTATCGATAGAGGACCATGGTACCAAGAGGAGACATGAGGTGCCAATAAGGGTTATGTCACTTCAAAGAAACACATGTATATATATACCATATATAATACGAAAATGTAATATATGATAAGATAATATGAACCGATACCAGAGCAAAGACTAGACCTACCATTTTGTATATGTTATAACAAGATATATATGAAAGGAGTTATAAGAGAATGTGTGTGCTATGGATGAATGAGTATTTTCTTTTGTTAATATTATATTGTATGTCATGTATGCTTTATTGATTCCTACCACATGTACTTAGTTCTATTAGTGTGTCCTCTGGGGTATAAATAGACTACTCAAGAAGTATTGGGGTACATATCTCCAGACTGTACTGGCCCCATTTCTATTGCCAACATTGGTTCCATTGTCAAGAACTTGGATAAAACAGTAAAGAAATTAGAATCTTGAAAGAAGTAGGAAAGTTGGCAGGACAAACTCCAAATTCTTTGTCAGACCCTAAGGCTACCTCTGTGAGAGGGGGATAGGCCATTAGGGGATGATGAATGGAAAGGGGGGGGGGGATCCAAGAGGTCCTTGAAAAGATGTGACTGTTTAAAATATTCCTTCGGAACCATGATATAGAGGAAAATATATCTGAACCAAGGACATACATGGGAATAGGGAAAACCAAAAAGAAGAGAGAAATATCTAAAATCATCAAATTAGTAATAGAAATGGATGTAAAAGAAAGAAAACTAAAACAAGCCCAAGAAAGGGAAGAAAGGTATTTTAAAAGGGAAATGGAAAGAAGGGAGATAGAACGAGCGAGGAGAATAGAAGAGGAGATCCTAAGAAAGCAAGGGAAGTGCACCAAGAAGGGTGTTGTTGAGCGCACCAACATGGGTGCAGCCAAGAATAGGAGAAAAGGAGGACAAGAACTAGAATCCAAAGATACTACCAATAAATAAGGAGAAAAAACAATGGGACCTAATCCTAAGGAGTTGTTAGTTAAACATAAGATAAGTTTGATCACCAATGAAAAGACACAATCAAAATTGAAAAGGTATGAAGAATAGACATCACCCCTAGATCAGGAGTCACCCCTTAAGCTAGATGTAACACATATAGAGACAATCAAAGAAAGAGAAGAGGGTAAGAAACCTGAATTGTGGATGACCTACACAATGAATTGGCACATCATAGACGGTAGAAATCAATTGATTGAGTGGAGAACTATAGAAGGACAAAGCGACTACAAAGGGACAAAACGTGATAATGAATATAGTTTCATATTTAGCAATCAAAGAAGTAGTACCCCAAGCCTAGAAGAAGGTTCATCAAAAGAAGACATTGCCACGATGAAGAAGATGCCAGTCTTTGAGAGGGATACTAGTAACATTGCGAAACATATCTTCTTGCTAGAAACTATTTGGCAGAGCTGGAATGAACAAAGAGATAGTACGAAGTTATTTGATTTCATCAATTCCCTAAGAGAAGAACTATTGAAATGGTACTGGAAAGCATACCCCCAGAACAATAAATCCTGGGACGAAGTAAAATAGGCCTTTCTAGAAAACTTTGATAGTCTAGAACTCCCAATGGAATGAGTGAGTAAGTTGAGAGAATTATCTCAAAAGGATGATGAATCTATCTTGGAATTTGAAAAAAGGTTCAAGGAAGTAGTCCAGTGACTGGACGAAACACTAAATGACAAACAGAAAAGAGAATGGTTCCTTTCAGCTATAACTCTAGAACTAAGAGTGGCCTAGGACAGTAGGAATTTTGGCTCATATTCAGAACTAGTTGTTTTAGCATGCTAGATAGAAGGACAATCCTATAGAAGAACGAAGAGGGAAAAAGAAAATAGGAAGATAAAAAAATTAAAGTTAGAGATGGATCAATTGCGATTAAGACAAAAACTCATGAAGTGAGAAATCGGTCCATAAAGGCCTAATATTTGGTGTTCCTATTGTAGTAGAGAAGGCCACCTCTAGAACGAATGTCCAATGGAAATAGGGGAAAAGAAGGCAAATTCTCTAAGGGTGGATCTCCACACTGTTAGGAAACCAAATTCGATCTATTGCGGGGTGTGTGGAGAATGGGACAGCCATGAAACCACAAAATTCCCATCCAACAAGTTCTAGATAAATGAAGAACTGGACCATGTCCAAGAAATGGCATACGTAAAAGGCTTGGTGAAAAGACCGTTACATGCACCAGAGCATGGATATAGGATCCCACCATGGCAAAATCAAAGGAATGCTAATGCCATCTAAGGACCGGGAGTTTACAATGATAATGACCCATACCGGGGGGAAGAGGCCACAGATGAGAAAGAGGAAGAGGAAGAAGAGTAGATGCTACTTGATTCAATTGTGGTAAGCCAGGGCACTTTTCTATAGAATGTTGGGGGAAAGAGGAAATAATGCAGATTCTGTGGTGAAGAAGATGCATTCAACTGCGAGAAAGCACACCATCATTACAATAATGTACAAACCCAAAAAAAATTAGCAACAAGACTCAAATATCACAAGAGGGGCTAGACTTCTTCACAAAACACCTAAAGACTTGGAAGGAGGCACCAAACAATGTTGAAAGGCGGGAAAGGATGATGGATATATAATGGGAGAAGATAGTATCGAAGAAGAATACTACATAGAGGCTAGACCCAAGAAAAAGGGCAAGGCCGTCGTGGTAACTAGGAAAGACATGGATACTAGAATAACGGACCCAGTGACTTCAAAAGAAGACAACTCCAGAGAAGAAGGGGAATTCCATCCCACGAAGGAATAACATGACTAGATAGTGAAACAAACTAAAAGAATTCTAGAGCAAGAACAAGATAAAGAAAAAATGGAGAACAACTATTTCACAGAACAAGAAGTAAAAGTCCTTAAACAATTCACAAAACTAGTAGGGCAATAGGACCTACTTACCAAATTAACACAACGTAATAAATACGAGAACAAGAGAACCATAACCCAAGTTAGAAATGTGGGGAAACATTGGAAATTGAGACCAATTATGATCAAACTCCAGATTCTCAAGAACAAGATCCCCAAGGCCATGGTCGATTTGGGGTTAGATGTCAACTTAATCCCTAAGAGAATATGGGAATATCTAGGCAGACCAACACTAGAACCAACTCCCTACAACATAAACTTGGTGAACAGTACTGGAATGAAACAATGGGTACCTACAAAAGTGTGGAAGTGAATGTAAAGGGAGTGAAACAATCCATCGACTTTGAGGTGGTCATTATGAAAGAGACATTCGACTCATTGGACATACTCTTAGGGCTAAGGTGGTTTGTAGATTCTAAAGGAGTCATAGATGCCTAAAAATAGGAAATATCCTTTGCAGATGATAAGAGAGTGGTCCACATACCCCTAGGGAGGAAGTCTGGAGGACCCTATGTAGAAGAAGTGAATGCAAAAGAGTCTGAAGATAATGACCAAACAATCAACACCATAATCATACCGACAAATGAAACTCTAGAAGAACCCAATTCAGAAGGAGAACTGGGAGTAGAAGACATTGAAGATAATACTAATAGAGAAGCATTGTTAGAAGCATGGATACAAGATAATCAAGAGGTGTATTCTCAGAGACTTTTGGATCCCAGAGAATATTCATGATAAGGAAAACACAACTAGTACAAAGCAGTGTAGCGCAAGACATGTGCGGTATCGTCGAAAAGGAAGAAAGAAGTAATAAAGAGGACTCTCACACAATCTATCTTATTTCTCAAAGCACCTAGGTTAAGCTACCCAAATACTTCGAGATAGGTGAATTACTACCCTATATAAACCAAATAAAGAGAACCATCCCCAATGAAGCAGAAAAGCTGGCTAGACAACTACATACCCTTACCTGCACTACAACATGCTGGTATAACACGCACAAACAAACTAAAAATAAATGGGACACGTTTAGGACCCTGATAAAAGAAAGATTTCTATCAGAGGTAGGGGACTACGAAGACATTCCTCCCTATGAAGGCGATATTCCTCCAGAGAAACACCTAGAAATATGTAGGTATCATTGGGAAGAGAACTATGAATATGATGATCGACTATATATTCAATTGTTATACTGGACCTTGTGCCTGGTGGGAGGAACTTGGTACATTGATCAAGAGAGAAGAGTGGGGACTAGAACATGGATAGAACTAACCACAAACTTCATCTGGACTTTTTCATTTTTCAGCAAAAACTTCCAAATACAAACTGCACTCAAGAGAATAAAGGCAATTATCTTCAACCCAATAGAGGAGGAGGAAATACTAGTACCACAAACCCATTCCCTACACCATAAGAGGAAGAAGAAATATATAAATACAAGGATTGGATGGAATGGGAGGACTCCGGATTAGAAAAACAATGTTGCATGATACAGGATGATGAGGAAGAGCAAATACCAGATATAGAAATCAGTTAGGGGGAAAGAGAAATAGAAGAAATTACTACTCCAAAGAAAAAATACTATAATGAACCAATTAAACTAATAGAAACAAACATTGCAACCGAAGGGGATCCTAAACTAGCTCACATAGGAGACTACTAGGACGAAAAACTGGTTGCACAAACGATTGAAACACTAATCGACTTCCAAGATCTATTCCCTGGAACTTTACCGAAATGAAAGGAATCAACAAAGAAGTAAGAGTGATGAAAATCCAACTCAAAGAAGGTGCCAAACCAATCTGGAAAAGACCATAAAGACTAAATCTGAACATGAATAAGAAAGTCAAAACTAAAATAGACAAGATGTTGGTTGTCAGAATAATCAAACCGGTAGACGATGCAGAATGGATAAGCCTGATGGTGGTACAAAACAAGAAGAATTAAGAAATAAGGGTGTGCATTGACTTCTGGGAACTGAACAAAGCATGTATACCTGACCCATTTCCCACACCATTCACAAAGGAAATATTAGAATCAGTAGCTGAAAGGGAGATTTACTCATTCACCGACGAGTTCTCTAGATACCACCAAGTAAAGATTAGGAAAGAGGATCAACCCAAAACAACTTTTGCTACAAAATGGAGATCATATATGTACATGGTCATGCCATTTGGATTAAAGAATGCTCTAGTGGTATTCATTTATATAATAATCAATACCTTCAAAGACTTTATTCATCATTTCCTTAAAGTTTACTTAGACGATTGGACGGTCTATGGCCTAGTGAAAGACCATATTCAGGTTCTCCGGATGATGCTAAACTGGTGTAGAAGCATGTGGATTTTACTGAACCTAAAGAAATGCACATTTGTGGTACCATATGGGACACTCCTAGGTCATATCATATGCAAGGAAGGACTAATGGTAGACCTAATGAAAATAGCCCTGATTCAAAATCTGCGACCACCAAAAAGTGCTCCGGAAGTTAAGACATTTTTGGGATTCACTAGGTACCACAAGAAATTCATCAAAGGGTATTCCAGAATCGTAGCCCCATTGGAAGATCTTCTGAAGAAGAAGACAAGGTGAAGTATTGAATAGAACGAGGAAGATCAAAAAGCCTTTGATACATTGAAATAGAAAATTACAAAAGCACCAATCCTCATCTTTCTGGATTGGAACAATTTGTTCCATGTTCATGTTGATGCCTTCAAAATAGCTATATGAGCAGTACTCACTCAACCAAAAGGGAATAAAGATCATCCTATATCATTTGCATGATTGAGATGTCTCCTCCTGGTACCGTGGTCTTTCATAGTTTGGCATGATGGAGATTCTTCTCAAACAAGAATTTCCCCATCCTCCATCATGCCAAACCATGAAGGATAAGATCATCCAAAGAGATGCCACAAAACTATCACGTAGAAGCAATAAACCTACATCAAATAATATCCAAACACATGCGCCAAATCTAATGGTAACAAATAAGCTCGAATAGCTGATAAGAGTCAATCATCATAGCTAAAATAGCAACCACAGCTAGTTGCTAATGCATCAACTAACCATACCTCCAAACCAAGGTATACAAAAGATAACAAGTAGATCTTATGCCATCAACATATATGAAAGGAAGCAAGGTATGTGGAATAGCTTCCTACACTGAACTAATGAGGGGAGTGTTATGCAAATTTTTATTCTTTTCAGTTAACATTAAGGAGAAACACAAACATAAATCAGATCAGCAATACAATAAAACAAGACGTATGTCATGCCCACTCATACACACATGCATAAATGGACATAAACATAGTGCAACTATTTTTTTATTTTTTTTGAAATAATATGATACTAGGAGTTGCACTACTTGCATTCTTAAGTTATAGTAGTAACTTGTTGACCACCTTGGAGTAGACAATAATTAAACCTAAATTTAATTACAAGTTACAACTATGCAACTAGCATTAATTTAATTAATAATTAATTAAATGCCTCTTATCTCACTTTGCAATTTATATGCCAAATTTGAACACCAAACATAGAGAAGATGAATATTAACTAGCTTAGATATCTTAAATACATCTATCTAAAATACACCAAGAGATATCAGTCTCGAGGTGCCTATAGTTTAATTATTTTTAAGAATAGATAGGCACCTCGAGACTGATATCTCTCAGCGTATTTTAGATAGATGTATTTAAGATATCTAAGCTAGTAGCATTGCAGTGCGATATGTAAAATATTACTTTAGCATGTTTTTATTGTGTTTGGAAAAAGTATTTTTATCCTTTGCAAATATTAAATGAGACATTTCACATTAAACCAAAAAAATAATCTTCATGCTATATCAATAGATTTTATAGAAGAATTATATTCAATAATGTATACATTACATAAACTTATTGTGCTTCCAAAGATTTGAGTCTTTCTTCCTCAGCGCTCCTTTTGGTGAGTTGCTTCCCTGTTTTCATTTTTTCATAACGATCATCTGAAAATGGTGGTGAGATTCTAAGTCCATCCAAGGATTTAACACGTGAAATAGCAACAAATGTTAATCTTGTTCTTTCTTTCGGTCCTATATCAATTGTTGCCTTGGAAAGAGTCAATCCTTGTGATTTATGGATTGTTAGTGCCCAAGCTAATCGTAATGGCAATTGACGTGTGCGTCCCCTATGTATCAGTGCAATTGGAATTATATTTGGAGTTGCATCTTCAAATGGCATTCCTGAGTAATTATCAAATTCAACCATGACATATGTTGGTGGATCTGGTGGGGCATTTCTAGGTTTGTATATGATATTTCAAATCTATCCTAAAGCTCCATTTACAAGGCCTCTTCTATCCAACATTTGTAATCAATTCTAAGATGTGTTTGAAATTTAATATATTTATCATACAAAACAATGACTACTCTCTCAATCCAATATACATTAATAATACATTATATAATATAATATAAATTATTACAAATAAATATTATATATTGATCATCAATAGTTTTTTTTTAATAACTATTGATTAAAATATTATTATTAATTGTTTTTAATATATTATTATCATAAAAAATATATAACTCTAGAATAATTAAATCATTATAAATTAAAAATACTTAATTTAATTTTAGAATCTAAAAATTAATAGAAAAAAAAAAGTAATGCAACAATTTTATAAACCCTAAATTTTATGATTTATTTATTAGATGTGCTTAGTTATTTTTAATTTGCAAAGAAATCCTTAAAAAAACTAAGTTTTTACTATTTGTAAGAAAGTGAATATATGAAAAGTGAAACCACTAAAACAGACAAAGTTTCTACTATTTGAAAGAAAGTAAATATATGAGAAGTGAAATCCCAAAAACAACCAAGTTTTTACTATTTGAAAGAAAGCAAATATATAAAGATAAATCTAATCATTTAATAAAGACAAATAATATTTCATATTTGAGAAATATATAATATATAATTACAAATACTAAATTTAATTTTAAAAAGTAAAGAAAAAATTATATGTAGACATAAATTACAATATAGTAACTTGGATTTTTTCAACTTTAATTTATTTGTTGCACTTTCCAAAATAATTAATTACTATTATTATAATTGTTGTGGAAAAAAATGTTAAAATGATTTGGATTTTTTAAATTTGATTTATTCGCTACACTTTTGAAAATAATTAATTATAACTTTGATTTATTCACTACACTAAGATCTACAATTATTTTAGAAAAAAAAAAAAAATTGTTGAAATGACTTGGATTTTTTTTCACTTTGATTTATTTGCTGCACTTTCTTATTTGCGGCTCTCAATTTATTGCTACTTTATAATTTACGAAGTCATGTATCAATTCAAAGGTCTTTTACATTTATATATTTTTTATTGTTTTATTTTTTATTTGTCCGCACTTTTTTCATTAATCCTTATTTATTGTTTTATTTGTCGGTATTTTTTTAATTACTCACTCTTTTTTAATTACTCTTTATTTAATGTGTCGGCCATTTAATTGAAAAAGTTAACATTTTTTTATGTATTATTCAATTGGTAATTAAATTGAAATATTTTTTTTATCAGTAAGGATGTTGTGCATCATAATATATATTATAATTAAAAAGTTTTTACAAAAAAGGTCCCCACGACCAGAATATTACAATGAGTGCTCATAAAAAGACGAGGCTCAAGATCAAACATTCAACATCAGAGCCTTAAACATTAAATTGAAATATTTAGTTAGTAAGTATTATTTAATTACATGGCCACTATTATATAGTGTAGAAATGTATTTATTAATTGATTGCCATTATTTACTTATTTACTATTGCCCATATGAACTTTATATAAGTGTTTATTTTTAATTTAATTTATAATGGTTAAAAATAATAATAAATTTTAATTGTGTTTTTATTAATATTCATCTTCTCTATGTTTGGTGTTCTAATTTGGCATAGAAATTGCAAAGTGAGATAAGAAGCATTTAATTAATTATTAATTAAATTAAAGCTAGTTGCATAGTTGTAACTTATAATTAAATTTAGGTTTAATTATTGTCTACTACAAGGTGGTCAACAAGTTACTACTATAACTTAGGAATGCAAGTGGTGTATCTCCTAGTATCATATTATTTCAAAAAAAAATAAAAAATAATTGCACTATGTTTATGTGCATTTATGCATGTGTGTATGAGTGGGCATCACAATGTACATAGGGAAAACTTTTTTAGGTAAAAAATCCCACACTCCAAAGCACAACCCAATGTATTATTCAGTAATCAAATAATGGTTACAATACAATCATAGAGCCAAGCTCTTTCAGGAGTTCACCACTGTTGTAGTATTCTGGAGCAATTCCAGCAGCATAACAATTCCTGCAAATCAACTATGCAGCTCCAACTCCAAGCACCTGTATATATAGAGAAGTACTACGAATGGAGGTAGCTTCTAGAGCAAGTCAACACAAGAATCTCGTCCAAATCCATATGTGGTGCAGGAGCACCCACACATGATCAGGATATAGGTCCGCATGATCAGGATATAGGTCCGCATGATGACATACATGATCAGGATGTAGGATAGTTATCATCATGCTGACGGGATAATCTATTTTTAGTATGTTTGACTTATCATGTAATAAGGTCCACTGTGACCGATGCTATGTAATAGTTCAGCATAGGAGTATGTGTAGGCAGTTAGAGGTAGTTAGGGATCGGGATAAGAGAGTCTGAGCTGTCCTCTCTCCCAGCCGCTTGGAAGCTCCCAGCCGCTGGGAAGTGATGTTAGTAGTACTCGAAGGATTTGTTATATATACCTTCGATCTGTAGGGTTTAGAGATAGTTGTGATATAGCTTTTGATTTGATGTACTGGTGTTGAGTTGAGATTCAGGAAGGGCAGGTCAGACATTGTGAAGCTGTATTCAGGACATTGAATTGCAATTGAATAAGATCTCGTCTTTTGCATCATCTGTTTGCATCTGTGTTGATTTCATTTCCGTTTTGCAAGCTAATGACTAATTTCAACCCTTCCACCGGTTGATCCTGCAAATCGGTGGAATGGTCCTGTATCATAGCCTAGATTGCATTTGTGTTTTCTGTTTATGCATTGTATTGTTCAGGAGATCAGTTAGGAGCATGCTGTAAGTCAGCCTAGCATCCTCATGTGCTAGGTCTAGAAGATAGACTGTTAGATTTTGGTTTGGAGGTGATCCGGCCCGGTCGTCACATGATCTTTGTGAAATTATGCGGTCGTGAGTGTTTTCATGCAGTGGAAGGATACACCGGAGTCTGCATGTGCGTTTCTAGTCGGAACGAGCCGCAACATCATCTGCGAATCCATCGCCATCAGGATCGGGTCATAAAGTTGGTGAAATTTGCATGTTGCAGGTGCATCATGATGTTTTGAGTTGGATATATACTCAGTGTATATATCGCAGTCAGGATCATCTCTCGGGGAAGATCATCATCCGCATATCGCTAACGGATGCGGGTGTGAAAGTTGAGTTTTTGGCTAAGTGTTGAAGAGTTCATCAGGATGAAGTGTGACGTCATCGTCATCATGATATGACGTCATCGTCATCAGGATATTCAGAAATCCCTCTATGCGGGTTTATCCTGTTGTCGCTAAGTGGAAAGGTATCGGCGTAGGCAGGAAGTTGTATTAGCATCATCAGGAGGTTTCGAAGAACCGGATGTTTAATATCATGATGCTGTTGCTTGTATCGTCGGGCAGTGAAGCATCGAAGGCAAGTTGTTGAAGTAGAACGTCATCAGGATATTTGGACAACCGGATATTTGGATATCCTGCTGACGAAGATGATATCGAATATCATGATGATGCCGTTTGTATTTGGCACCCGATGAACAGTGCAACCGGAGGATATTTGCGCCGCTGATTATCATGATGATGATGATAGGCGACAGTTGAAGGAGGTGAATAGTAGTCGTCAGGAGGATATTTGCGGTCATCAGGAATATGATGATGATGTTAAAATATGATGATGCAGTTGGTGTTATTGGGAAATATGATGATGAGGTTCAGCCGTTAGAGAAGAATATCATGCTGTTTGTTTTGTTGGCAGCTCCTTCCTGTTAGGTTGCCTCCGTTGCGTTCCACTCTGCATCAATATGGCTCAATTTCTAAGGCCATAAAACATGTGAATGACACTTGTAAGGGATTCCCTTTCATCCCTTACAACCCCCAAACTTGGGCACCCCAAATTTCCCCAAAAAAGGTATGACAAATGCTCTTACAATGTCATAAAATCTGTCATATATGACAGCACTTACAGCTATAATAGAATCTATCATAATTGACTACTAATAACAGATTCTCTTACAACTTGTCATAGTCAAACTTGGGCGCCTACTTTCTCCATGCAAAGATGCCACCTGACACTTGTCACACCTGTCATAGAATCTTCTATTTTTGGCTCTTACATGTCATAGATTTTGTCATAGGAATCTTTCATAATTCTATGCGTCATAAACCTCTTACAACACCCAAAAGATGCCAACATATGGCAAAAGACTTCTACCACAAAGTGGGACACCTATCTCCTCATATGAGGACAAAAATACATCTAGTCACCTTCCATGTAGGATGACACATCACTGTGCCAACTCCCACAGAGTGACAAAATAAGATTTGCATAGAAAATACCAATAATAGGTAAAAATAAATATATAATTAAATAATAAATGCTAGGAACTTGCAAAGGTTGAGACACCTTAATTCCCAACATTCTCCCACTTGTCGAACACCTTTCAAGAGCCAATAGAATGACAGGATTTAATTGCTAGGGGCCAAGAGGCCTATAGACTCTGAACACCATCTGAACTTCTCTGTGCTCACAGGCTTTGTCAAGGAATCTACAACATTTGTCAAAGTGTCAACTTTCTCCAAATTCACCTTCCCATCCTCTATCATGTCATGAAAAAATGGTACTAGACATCAATATGTTTTGTCCTTATGTGGAAAGTAGGATTCTTCACCAAACATATGGCACTCTGACTGTCACAACAAATGGTAATCTTCCTTGCATCAAAACCAATGTCAGAACACAATCTCTTAAGCCAAATGGCTTCGTTACAAGCACGAGTAGCTCACATGTATTCTGCTTCTATCGTGGACAAAGCGACCACATGTTGCCACTTACTCATCCAATTAATAGCACCACCAAACATAGTGAACACATAAGCACTAGTGGATCTCCTACTGTCAATGTCACCTGCCCAATCAGAATCCACATACCCATGAATACTCATAAAATGCTAAGATCTAGTAGGATAACCATGATAGCATAAAGAATACTCAGAAGTACCTCACAAATATCTCAACACTCTCTTCACTGCATCCCAATGTACCCATCCAGGATTGGCCATAAATTGACTAAGGACTCCCACTGCTTGGGCAGTGTCTGGTCTTGTACAAACCATCGCATACATCAAACTACCAACCACACTAGCATAAGGAACTTTGCTCATATCCTCCATCTTAGAAGGAGACTTTGGACAATCTGTAATAGATAACTTTGTTCCCATCATAACAGGAACAGTCAAAGGTCTGTAATCTACCATGTTGAATCTCTCCGACACAATGTTAACATACTTACTCTGGCCTAACCAAAGATTTATGTTTGCTCTATCTCTTCTAATCTCCATCCTCAAAATGTACCGAGTTGCTCCTATATTTTTCATCTCAAATTGTGCTAACAACTAAGACTTCAAATCAGAAATCAAACTTTTACCATTCCTAATTAGTAACATATCATCGACATACAATACAATAATGAGTATGCAATCATTGTCAAACTTGTAATAAACACAATGATCTAATTTCGATCTCAGAAATCTAATAGTCAACACAAAGGCATCAAACTTCTGGTACCACATCAGGCTAGGAGATTGCTTCAAACCATACAAAGACTTTTTCAACTTGCAAACCAAATTTTCTTTACCTTTCACCACGTAGTGCTCTAGCTATGACATATAGATTTCCTCCTTCAAGTCACCATGAAGGAATGTTGTCTTCACATCCATCTGTTCCACTTCTAGATCATACGCTACTACAAGAGATAACAGGAACTGAATAGATGTCATCTTCACAACAGGAGAAAAAATCTCACCATAGTCAATTTTCTCAACCTAAGAATACCCCTTTGCAACCAATCTAGCCTTATATTTCTCAACACTACCTTTTGTACCAAATTTCTTTTTGAACACCCATTTGCATCCAACAGGTTTCCATACTTCAGGTAAAGACACCAAGTCCTAAGTATTATTCTTTTCCAGAGAAGCCATCTCCTCTTCCATGGCCTCCTTCTAGGAACCTGCATCTTGCATGCCCATAGCCTCTTTCACAGTTCTAGCCTCATCAGTGTTAGAAATCAAAGCAAAAATTCAACTAGAATCAAGTAATGAATAACCAAACCTCTCAGGTTGCCTCCTAATCCTTGTAGACCTCCTCAAAAACTGAGGTTGAGGTTCTTCTTCTTCTAAACTTTCAAAGCTACTAGAGCTCTGCTCATCATCAAGTCTAATAAGAGTTTTCAGTTCAGTCTTCTTAGGGTAGAAGGAAACTGAACCACATCCTCTTTCTTTTCTTTCTCTTCTAGCTATAGAACAACGGGAGGAGTTACTTCTCTAAAAATAACAATTCTACTATACAAGACTTTCTTAGCCACAGGATCTTAAAGCTTATACCCTTTCACACCAACACCATAGCCAATGAAGATACACTTAACTGCCTTGTTACTTAGGCACATGTGCATATGCCTCACAACCAAATACTCGAAGATGTCTCAATGAAGGCTTTTTAATAGACCACACCTCTATGGGTCTCTTATCAACAAGCACTGAAGTAGGAGACCTGTTAATCAGGTAGCAGGCAGTGGCTACAGCTTCAGGCCAAAACTTCTATTCGAGGCTAGCTCCACTAAGCATACTCTTCACCCTCTCCATCAACATCCTATTCATCCTCTCTACAACTTCATTTTTCTAAGGGTGTATGGAGTTGTCTTATGTCTTTCAATCCCATGTTCTTTACAGAACTTCTTGAATTACGCTGAACAAAACTCACCACCGTTGTCAGTTCTCAAACACTTAATTTTTTTACCAGTCTGATTCTCTATAAAAGCTTTAAACTCTTTGAACCAACTAAAGCCTTTAGATTTGCTTCTAAGGAAATAAACCCATGTCCTTCTACTGTATCATCAATGAATGATACAAAATAGAGATTTAGAAATTGAAGCAACATTCATAGGACCAAACACATCAAAATGAATTAGATCTAACACCTCAGAACATTTGTGAGAACTAGAGTAAAACTTAACACAGTTGTGCTTTCCATATACAAAATGTTCACAAAAATTTAACTTGAGATTACAATCATTTAACCCCTCGATGAGGTTTTTATTTTTCAGGGCTCTAAGACCCTTCTCACCAATGTGACCAAATCTCTCATGCCACAACATGTCTTCTTAGTAGGAAGTTTCATCTCCAAAGCATGAGCACCCTTAGGCACCCAAAAAGCACAACCATCAGAAGTAAATGCAACACACATCTTCATTACTAGTTCCAATGGTGAGGATGAAGAATCTAAATCTCTTTTCTTTGAAACAAAAGAACTATTGCACTAAATAGTGCATTCATCTAGCTGAAACAGAGTACCTCTTCGAGTACCCTTAGCAAGCACCATAGCTCCTCTCATCATCTTGCATTCTCCATTTGAGAAGACAACCTACACAGCTACATCATTCAACTTACTTATAGAAAGAAGAATTCATGCCAAACCAGGGATATGCAGAACACCATTGATCCCCTTCATTCATCCATCAGGGAATCAA
The DNA here is from genome assembly GCA_027924645.1 of Cunninghamia lanceolata. NCBI lineage: Eukaryota > Viridiplantae > Streptophyta > Pinopsida > Cupressales > Cupressaceae > Cunninghamia > Cunninghamia lanceolata. Next base: position 758,722 of record BSBN01000937.1, on the reverse strand, counting down.
ATCAAGACTTTTCCACATCCAACAATCTTCAGGTGAGAGTCATCACCCAAGTACACGTTCCCACCATCAAATTCTTCATACTTTGTAAACCAACCCTGATGTGAGGTAATGTGGAAAGAAGCACCAGAATCTATCAACCACACATCTTCTAATGGATGGGTGGCCAAGGCAGAAACAAAAGCATCACCATCATCTTGGGATTTGTCAGAATTTGAATTGGAGAAGTTCTTTTTCTTCTTTTTCTCCTCCTTACACTCTTACAGAAGTGACTAGGTTTACCGCAGTTCCAACATAAAGCCTTAGACTTTCTAGGAGACTTAGATCTCCCATGGGATTTGGATCTACCCTTTTCTTCTTTCTTGTCCTTCTTTTTCCCTTTCTCCTTGGGTCTACCATGAACTGCAAGAGCCTCCTTAGCCACTTCTAAAGTTTTTCTTCGCATCTCTTTGGAAAGTAATGATACAACCACCTCATCCATCTTGAACTTGGTGGTAGTACTCCCAATTACCATCACAAAGTGGTCCCATGAGTCTGGCAAAGAATAAAGAAAGGTCATGTAACTATTCTCCTTCTCCATCTTCACACCAACGGAGTTCAACTGAGCTACTAGCATGTTAAAGGAATTCAAATGATCTGCAATAGATCCTCCATCTTTCATCTTCAGAGAGTACAACTTCTTTCTTAGGAATAACTTATTTACCAGGGACTTGGCCAGATAAATTTCTCCAAGCTTCTTCCATAGATTTGCAATCATAGTTTCTTCATGAACATTCAACAAGATAGAGTCAGCTAGACAGAGTCTCACAAGACCCTTGGATTTTCAATCTTTGAGGTCCTAGGTTTCTTGAGACATTGTCGCTGGTTTTGTACTAGATATGGCATTCCACAAATCTTGATCTACAAGCATTTCCTCCATCTTGAGTTTCCATAACTCAAAATTACTACCATCAAACTTCTCCAACTCTATTCTTCTGGATGTGCTTGCCATCTCCTTCCTAAAATAAGATCACAAAATACTCTACACAAGTTCCCACTCAATCAAAGATCAGTACAAAAAACTCTCTACCCAACAACTAGGACCAAAACCGGCTAGGCTCTAATACCAACTAAAAGGAAGCAAGGTATGCGGAATAGCTTCCTACATCGAACTAATGAGGGGAGTGTTATGCAAATTTTTAATCTTTTTAGTTAAGATTAAGGAGAAACACAAACATAAATTAGATTAGCAATACAATAACACGAGATGTACATGGGGAAAACCTTTTTCAAGTAAAAAATCCCACACTCCAAAGCACAACCCAATGTATTATTTAGCAATCAAATAATGGTTACAATACAATCACAGAGCCAAGCTCTTTAAGGAGTTCACCATTGTTGTAGTATTCTAGAGTAATTTCGACAACATAACAGTACCTACAAATCAACTATGCAACTCCAACTCCAAGCACTTGTATATATAGAGAAGTATTACGAATGGAAGTAGCTTCTAGCGCAAGTCAACACAAGAATCTTGTCCAAATCCATATGGCCCAATTTCCAAGGTCATAAAACATGTGAATGACACTTGTAAGAGATTCTCTTTCATCCCTTACAACCCCCAAACTTGGGCACCCCAAATTTGCCCAAAAAGGCTATGACAGATGCTCTTACAATGTCATAAAATCTGTCATATATGACAACACTTACAACTATAAGAGAATTTGTCATACCTGACTATTAATAGTAGATTCTCGTACAACTTGTCATAGTCAAACTTGGGCACCTACCCTTTCCATGCAAAGATGCTTCTTGACACTTGTCACACCTGTCATAGAATCTTCTATTTCTGCATCTTACATGTCATAGATTTTGTCATAGAAATCTGTCATAACTCTTATGCATCATAAACCTCTTACAACACCCAAAAGATGCCAACACATGGAAAAAGACTTCTATCACTAAGTGGGATGCCTATCTCCTCATATAAGGACAAAAATACATCTAGTACCACCTTCCATGTAGGATGACACATCACCGTGCCAACTCCCACAAAGTGACAAAATAAGATTTGCATAGAAAATTACAATAATAGGCAAAAATAAATATACAATTAATAATAAATGCTAGGAACTTGCAAAGGTTGAGACACCTTAATTCCCAACAATATCCAACTCAAAACACAATGACAACAAGTCCTTGTATATACTTAATTCTGCATAAAGAAGTCCTCCAAGGTAACAACACAAAGTATGTGATAAAAACCTTAAGATCCTCCATATTGCAACATAATGAGAACATCCAATAAAGGAATCATATACATCTTGAACCTCCCACTGCATGAGTAAATGTCAAATCTGAAAATAGATCAAGGCATCCAAAGATGCACTAATAGCACTCACATAGAATATGTAGCTAAATCCTCTATCACATAGTGTCAAAGAACACACACATAGATATGCAAATCTGCAAAATAAATAGCTGCAACATAACTTTCACCTGAAGTCCATATCTCTCCCAAATCCTCCACATCATAAGAGAAAGAAGTAAAAGAGTCTCAAAATCTCCATAAACATCTCAACTCTAATGTCATGTGAACACAAATATCCAGGAAGAAGAATAAGACCAATCAAGAGAGAACCTACAAATTATGACCATGTCTTTCTATCCACACTAATGTGCTATAGCTGTGAAAAGTATGATCTCCTTTACGACCCAAAAATAAGAAGCCTCCTTAACATCCAACAAATAAAGATGCAAGCCTCTCAAACTAAAAGGTAGATCAAACTCATAACCATCCCAAAGTAGGAATAAGCCCAAAGCTACTAGCCATCTCCATTACACACAATGATATCTTAACAACTTAGGATCAAACATAAGGATATAACTAATCATAACCATGCATCTACTCCTCAAACAAGTCCTCACAACCATAATTCATATATCAAGACTCAAGCATGAGAAGACAAGATACAAAGAAAATAATGCATTTGACTAATAGGTGGGCATACCTATCAAATCATTCACCACCGAGTGGACCAAGAGTGGAGATGAGATTGCTTCTCCAAGATGCACCAAGCCTCAAAGACTCTCTCCAAGAATAATCTCCTCAATAGGTCCATGTTGGACTCAAGTCCAACCAAGGTGTAGGCTCCTCGGTCTTGCTGTTGACATCCTCATAAAAGAGTAACCATCTCAACACATGTCTCTAATCCCAAGAGAACTCAAGCCTCACCTAAGTCTCCAAGTATCCGTGAGTACCTCTATGATCAATCCATGCTAAAATCCAAATGCAAAATTGCACCATCATGAAGGTCCCAAGCACATGACCAATGCAGTTCAATACCAAGAGAACCATCAAGATCATAGTCAAAGCTCCCACTGCACTTCTGCAAAACCTAGGAACACATCACGACATCATGATCTAATCATCTCCTCAAAGGAAGATCTATGTCTCATAAGAACATATCCTACTCTAAAAAGCACCTGTATCATGCCAACACTCTAACACATGATCAAGAGTAAACCAAGACACAATACCAACCATCCTGTAAGCAAGGATCACCTATCAAAAATTAAAAAACAATAACCAACACCTCAACCAAAGACTCCAAGAGTCCTCTAGGGTACCAAGATGTTAACATCTCCAAATCACATGAAGATAACCATATCCTACCAAATCTCCCACTAAAGTGTGATACTGAGCTATACATGGCAACATCATAAATATCAAACCATCACTGTCAAAAGTTCCCACTGAAACATGTAACCAAGCTATCCATGACATCGTGATAACCACATCCTAAATGAAGATCATCCATGGCCCCAACACAATCAAAGAAACCCACTATTATGACAACAGCTCCCAAAAGGTCAAGTAAACCATAATCTTCAAACCAAGAAGATGAACAAAACCTGTAAACCAAACATCAATCCAACACCACCAAAAACTGCACCTGTAAAACAATCATGTCATGCCAAAGTCCCAACTAAACAAGGAACATCCATGACAGCATGATCACCACTTGGTATACCTACACCAAACTCCCATCAAGTCTCACACAATTGTACCATATAGTCAACAAACATTGATCCCATATCATGATTGTATCAGGTAATACCATCTCTCTCTATATCTCATAATGACTAGCAAACCAATGAAACATGTAACTAAACCAAGCCACAAATCAAAATCTGCATCAACACTGAAACATCTATGAGCATAGATAACCCACATCCAATTCATATATGCAACATGTAAGCATAGACAACCTACAACACTGCACAACCTTTAGATCTCACAATGCATCATGCAAACTCAACAATATAACAGTAACCATGTCAAATGAGGAAAATTAGAGATAAACTTGTAAGTATACAATGACTCAAACACCAAATCATCCCAGATTCGATTTGACATCAACTCACAAACGCACCAAAAGTCAAAGGGACCAAAATGAACTCAAATTGATACAAACTAAACAAACCTTAGAATATCATATCCAAACCTAGTCCACTGCGTAGTGCTCATAAATACCTTTCCAAGCCTATAAGAAGTTCAAAATATGTGTAATGTGTCGTACCTGTTGGTTTTTTTCTTAATCTTAATACTGTTATTTTTATTAGAATGTGTTCTTTCAGACTAGACAGAAGATGCAAGGGGTTTTAGTTTTCCTGCAGATGTGTGTTGCTGGAGCATATAATATATGGCATATATTGAAAACCCAGAAAAATTACAATAAATTTGCATAAACAAATAATGACCTAGATCATCAAATCACCAAATATTAATTATCGTTACATACCCATATCAAGTTTTGCACTTTGATATTTATGTTGTAGCCAGAACAGCCAATAGATATCATTGCTTTCACTCATAACTCCATGATATTGCGAGATATGTGCATACAATGAGAAGAGACAATCGACAAGGGTCTAGATGCCTCCAATATAGGGTAACAATGGCTACTATCAAGAGTAATCAACCACAAACAATTGCAATGATTTCCCTGGTGAGTGGTATGACCCTAGTGGTGAATGCACAGTAATATGCCAGCAATAAACTCCATAGAAATAACTCAATCTAGACTGTATGCCTTACTAAAGCCAAAACAGAGATATGAGAGTGAATAAATCTGCACTAGAATCCTCCAAATCACCTCACATAGCAGTACGACCAAGCTAGAAAATTATGGCCAGCCAGTAGAAAATTGCAGCAATCACAATCCTCACATAAACACTTCCAAATCCACTCTAAACTAGCTTATCAGCTGCTCAACAATGTCTTCCAAATATTATAACTCACAAAGCCTCAAATACAATAAAATACTAACTGCGATGAAGCCCAAATGCGAATACTAGATGCATCCGCCAATATAGTATTTGCTAATGGAGGTTTCTGTCCCCAAAAGCCAAGAACAACACTATCTTGCAAAGGTTTTCATCTCAGCAAGACAATACCAAACCCTAAAGCCAAGCTCTAGAAACCCTTGCAGGGAAAATCTCAAAGAGAGAAGAAATAATAATCCAAGCATATCTTAAATGAGGCACTTTTCCCTCTTTTATAACTCTCCAAGAGGGATGTTTTACTTTGGAAGGAAATATTTCTTTTAATTTCACTTTTTAATATTTCCCAATGTGAGCGCTCCATAAAATGACTTAAGTGACTTTTAAATATTTTATTTTTCATCACTTAACCAATAAAACCCAAAGTCTAATATTAAATAATAATATTAATTTATGGACTTTAAAATGGAGGCCCAAATGAACTCAGAACTCAATGATCTATAGCTCGCTAGAAAGGTCTCAACAAGACGCATCGAACCCCACTTTGAAAATCCCAATCCGACACCGAACCTGAACTTACTTAAAATAGTCAGTAATGACCATAAGCAAACTGAGCCAACACAGAGGGTACCAACTGGATCCACAAACCATTCAATAACTCTGAGCTCAATGCAAAGTCTGGGAGAGCCAATAGCTAACTTCCAAGTCACCAAAATAGTGTCAAACTGACACTTACTAAAAATAGCAGTGTTCCTTGAGGACCAAAGAGGACAAACCCAGAAAAACCCAAAAAGATTGTCGACATGCAAGCACTTACTATAAATAATAAGTACAAACAAGTTGTCTAAAATCTCTCCAGAAAGTGTCAACTAGCTCCACTGGATCACGCAAACACCATGGTGACATCGAAATACTCCTTTGGTTATGTTGTCACCAATCCAGAAAGTCAGCTCCAACTGTGCTGCAATAGGACTCGAAAATGGGGACATTACAATCTGACTCCGTATGCACAAGTTATGCTCAGTCAAAGCTCAAAACGCACATCTAGCTTTGAACTAGAAAAACACTATCAAAATGGAAAAATATGGAAAAATCTGTGTATATCAAAAAATTTGGATTTATAAATGGAAATGATCAAACAATGAAATGCATAACCCAAACCCAAATAATTCAATACCTCGAAGATGTAAGATGAGCTTGATTGATTGATTGCTTTGTTGTGTTGGTTTCTCAATTCCGCAGCATAACGTTGATAAGGATGCAAGCTAGATGGATTGAAGATGATGGATAATGGCTTGAGATGAAAATTCAGCAGAGTGAGGTTGCATGAAGAAGAATCCTCTCTTTCTCTTCTCTAATCTCTTTTCTAATCTCTATTCTCTTCCCTAATGTCCCAAATGGATCAAAAAAGGCTTGCTTTATAGGAAATGCTTGGTTCCAATGGATGGCTGTGATTGAAAGGCTACATGTTGATATGGATGGCTAGGATTGATTTGGTTATCTTGCACATTAAGAAATTGTAGTCATGTGACATGTGGCAAGGGAAGATAAGGCTTAGGTGTGCTTGTGTAGATAAATACTAAAATTAGGTCCCATTAGTTGTGCATGTGAAGGATATGAATGAAAGTTGTATTACAACACATGATTGAATGGACAAGTGTTGGAATGTGATGAAAGGTGAGGACTTAATTCAAATAAAATATTTGAATTAGTTGGGATATAGTTGGATATTAATTAAATAAATAAAATTTATTTAATTAATTGGATAAATGAATAGGATGGGATAAGATATGATGTGGAAATTAATTAAATAAATAAAATTTATTTAATTAATTGGGATGGGGATAAGATAAATGGGATTATGCATGTGAAATTAATTAATAAAATTTATTTAATTAATTAGCTTAATGGATAAATGGGATTAAGAATGGGTTTAGGACAAAATGGCTTATGATGTCTAGGATAATGTTTTAACAAGGTGTTGCAAGACATACACAAAGTTGGGACAAATTTGGGTGTCTACACTATGATATCAAAGTGAATTATGTGGAAAGAGCTTTTTGTCGACTATAAGAAGTTGAAATTTCAAAATCCTGGGTGAAAGTTATGCCCTCTGGAAAAAATTACCCAATTAGGCTATGTAACTAGGCCCTGGTGGCCCTCTGGTGGCAGGTGGGTTGCCCATCGGTGGCACCCTAGTAGTGTGGTGGTTATTTTTGTTGCTTCTAGTGGTGGTCTTTGGTGGTACCACCTGAGTGATGGCGGCGGTTTTCGGCTGGCGGAGGTCATGGGTGCCGGTGGTTGGGTGATGCTCCGCCGGCGGCACGGCCACCCGAGGCATGACCGCCCGCTGGGTGGCCACCCACCCAAGGGCTGGGCACCAGGCCATAGCCCCCTGGGATTAAGTGTTGGTCACCTAGGTGACCAACGGCGCGGAGCCTTGGTCGCCCCCCCTTTCACTTAAATTTTTTTAATTTTTTTATTAAAACAAAGACTGCAGAATTGAAAAAATGTTTTTTTTCACAGAGCATATCTACACTAAGGCATTGCATAAATAATATTCCATGCGCCTATGGAATATTCTACCATGTTGTATGGCCGTATAAAATATTCCCTACGAGATTCCTCCTAGGGCACAAAAATGGCCAAAATTTTTTTGTCTCTGAATATGGTCAATTATATATTTTTCTTCGCCTGCAGGACCTCTTGAATCCAATGGCAGGGTTTGTTTTTGCCTAGGAGGCTTCCTACAAAAGATGACCTCCAAAACCCTCCATAGAAAGAGCCTAGATCTAAAACTCATTTGCCAAATCTCCATGAAACCCTAGATTTGCAACAACCCAAGTCTACAAAAAGCCTTGTAACCCTAAAAATGCCTTCATTCCTTTCTACAAAGCCATGGATTCCACTATACACAAAAAATCCACTCATAGCTAGGGTTATCAAACATGGATTTCCTCCCACAACCAAGCAACAAAGCTCTAATACCAAATCTTGGAAATATTTATCCATATAGACTAATTCCTCATAACCCAATAAGAGATTAATGTTCAACAATCACCAGAAATCCACATGGAAAAGAAATAGACAATCATACCATCAATGGTGACACAAGATATACCCTGGGAAAACCCTCCATGAGGGAAAAACTGAGCCTCCAAAAGCATCCATCTCTCATGTATTATTCAACAATAAAGATTACAATACATATGCAGAGATCACCTCTGAAACATCAAACTCTCTACCTGCACTCCATGTGAACAAGCATGTAACCATACATCAAATTTCATGCTTCAAACCCTCACACATGCAACCTGCAAGAGATGCTCAAACAAACTAAACCCAACCAAATGCAACAAACCCTCACCTCACTCTACAACTACCCGTGTGTTTGCTTTTATAGACATAAGCTCACACAAATACAACATGTGGTATGGTAAAACCACCTTCCGCAAAACCATGAGTCTACAAAACCATTGACCCCATATTTAATTATTGGTACTAAGTTTTTCCAATAATTAAATAATTACAAATAAATAATTAATTAACCCAATGTTATATACAACTTTTACAAGTGGCACCAAAAAAATATCTCATGTGGATAAACACATCACATGGTGCACCACAAATAAATATTTATTTTACATAATAAAATAATACCAGTGTTATGCAAGGTGTACAACACACCTACTCCAATAGGAGGAGATTTCCTTAAAATACATGGAGGAAGGAGATGCAAGCATGTGCAAGAGGATAGACGAGGCAAGTGGATGAAGGAGATTGAATCTTGGAACAAAGGGATAGGATTGCTCCAAGTTGCATGGTTCACACATGTGTCAGCATAAGGAGGAGATAAGTGGTGGAGGAGACATACATGTGAAGATGGATGGCCCAAATTCATTAGGGGTTTGAAATGAATGGTGAGGATTAAAGGGGAAAGTCTTTTGGATTTTAGTGGAGGGGGTCTGAATTTTTAATTAGGGGAAATGGAAGAGCCCAACTAATTAAAAGTCCCATTTAATTAATTAGTTAGAAGAAAGTCGGCTTTAGGTTTTTTTTAATAAAAAGAGGGTAAAAACTTTATTGATTCATGAAATTAGTACAAAGCTAGAAATTACAATCCACCCGCCAGGGGTCACAAGCCAACAACAAAGCCATTAAGCAACACCCAAAACACATCTCATATCTTCCATAACCAAGTCCTCAAGCTCCCAAGAAAGGCCCTCAGGGAGACAACTCCAGTCATCCACTTTCCAATTTTCCACCTGCTCAAAAGCCCATTTTGCCAAACCATCAGCCACCTTATTCCACTCCCTAGGGATGTGGCAGAAGGTGATAGAATCCATGACCTCACCCAGAGAGATTATATGTCTAACCACCCCAGCCAGTTGCCAATTTACATCCTCCAACTCCTACTTATTCAACAAATCTACCACAATCTGTGAATCTGACTCATAAATTATCCTTCTCCAACCAAGGCCATGAGCCCTTTTCAAATCTAGGAGAATAGCCATGGCCTCCATGAAATTGTTAGAGTGTTGGCCATGATACTTAGAAAAAAAGAACACCACCACTTCTGAGCTATCCCTACCAATGCCCCTGACACCAGTGTGACTCAGATTGCCTCTAGAGGAGCCATCAGTATTAATCTTCAGAACCTCCAAAGGTGGAGGTATCCAATGACCATCTCTCCTAACCTTCCCTCTAGCACCTCGACCCAAACCAGGCCCTATCCCACCCTTGGTACAAAATAAAAGCCCCAAACTCTAAACAATTCCCATATCTCCAGGGTCCACGAGGGCCAAGAGGTCACACCTAGCCGCCAAAGTCTCTTGAAGAACTCCTAAAATCCTCATCCAAACTTGCTACACCTGAAGCTTCTTATCCATAAAAATCCTACGATTGCACTCCAACCAGATATGCCAAATGATAACACTAGGACTGATTGTCCAAGAAGTGTGGAGGAAGGAAGTCTTAGCTAGAGAATTCCCTAACCTACTCTAGAAGTCCTCTAACGACAAGACATGCCTACACAGCTGCCTTTAGAATTCCCACCAGAAATGCCAGATCACCCTAACAAAAGAGCATTGGAAGGAAAGATGAGAAATGTTCTCATCTCTATTAGAGCACATTACACACACAAAGTGGCCCTGAAAGCCCCACTTCCAAAGATTCTCCTAGGTCAGGCATCTATTATAAATCACCAACCAAGAAAAGAAGTTACACTTGGGCCAATATAATTTATTCCAAATCTGCTTCCACCAAGGGACCCCTGTGAACCCAAACATCTGCTCATCCAGAACCTGATAACCAAATACAATAGTGAAATTGCCTTTCTGGTCGCCTCCCCAGGCCAAAACATCTCTCTCCAATAGAGAGTTGCAAACCCTACCAGCTAAGATGCCACCTAGCTCCTAACAATCTTCCACTATTCCCCCAGGCGGCCACTCATGCAGGTCCTTCCACCTGAACATCGTAGCCTAATCCAAAACTTGAGGGGACTTAAATTCCATCACATAAGTCCAACTAGCTTCCAAAAAATGCCTACATAGGTCCTACAAGTGAGGGTGTGTAGACATAATAAGAGGATGCCCATCCTAGGAATCAAACCAGAAGAGAGCCTCCGAGCCCCTATTGCAAATCTAGAACAATCCTTGTTTAATCAACTTGGCTCCCTTCTTGTGGGTATTCCAAACCATAGATCCATTGCCCATTAGGTTGTATCTAGACACATCCACACAATCCACATCCCCAAGGTATTTTGAGGTGAGGATCTTAGCCCAAGTCTGATGTTGTTGAGAACACCATCTCCAATAGAGTTTATCTGCCAAAGCTTGCCCATTCAAATCAGCCCAAGACCACCCTTCTACTTCAGTCGACAAACAACATCGCACTTGCCCAAACTCCACTTCCTCGAAAGAAGATTACCAGACCATAGAAACTACCAACAAAGACTCTCAAAGTATTTCACAAAGTTGGCAGGGGTAGATAACACAAAGCACCTATACAACGAGAGGGCCTGAACCACAAACTTCAAAAGAGTCACTCTTCCTGCAGTAGAAAGCCACTTGCAAGTCCAATGACTTACCTTTTTTTGAAACTTCTCAATAACATCCTTCCAAAACACTCGAGGTAACGTGCAAACAACCAAAGGAATGCCAAGGTAAACAAAAAGAAGTGAGCCAATCTGGAACCTAAGGATACCCACAATTCTCTACTGAATAAGATTAGGAGTATTAAGGAAATAAATAAAAGACTTGCCTTCATTGATGCTTTGCCCTAAAGTAGCCAAATAACAGTCTAGGGCCTTCCTTAGATTGACCGCTTCATCCACTCTAGCGAGACCCAATAACGCTGTGTCATCCACAAACTGAAGATGGGATTGGAGGGGATATTATTGCCCCATCACCAACCTTAAATGAGACCAAGCTCCACATGAGATTTCAAAAGTCTCCCAAGCCCTTCAGCCATCAAAATAAATAAATATGGGGATAAAGGATCTCCTTTTCAAAGGCCCCTGGAAGTCTCCAAAAGTTCAGAAGGCTCTCCATTGATGAGCATAGAAAAGGAAGTGGACATGACACAGCTCCTAACCCATTCAATCCAGGTATTGTCGAACCCAAAAGCTCTCACAATCTTGGTTAGAAAATCCCATTTGATACGATCATAAGCCTTGGCCATATCTAGCTTAATGAACATATCCTTATCCTTGGAGGAGGCCATAGAGTTAATAGTCTCAGCTGCAATAATCACTCCATCTAGAATCTGCCTACCAGCCACAAATCCACCAAGTTCCTCAGAAACCAATCTATCTAACCAAGGCTTTAAGCATTCAACAATCGGCTTGGTGATTATTTTCTACACCACATTACAAAGGGCAATAGGCCTAAAGAGATCCAAAGAATTAGCCCCCTCTCGCTTAGGGATGAGAGCCAAGAAGGTGGCATTCAAGGCTCTTAGCATTTGCTTATTCTTTTGAGATTCCTGAACAACCTCAAGAAGGTCAAGCTTTATAATCTCCCAAAACTCCTGAAAGAACTCAATCAGGAACCCATCAGGACCAGAAGCTTTACCTTTCCTCATCTAAAGCACAATATTCTCTAGCTCCAGCAAAGAGATCGGCTTGAGAAGAGACTCATTCATTTCAACAGTCACCAAGGGAGGAATGCAAGCCAAGATTGCAGCTTCTTCCTCAGTGGCAGGAGGGGAATCATTAGAGAAGAGATCATAGAAGAATCGGATAGACTCTTTCAAAATCTCAACAGAGGAAAGAAGAAGGTCACCATTTGGGGACTTGAGAGATGATATGATATTTCCTTGCCTTCTATCCTTAACCGAATTGTGAAAGAATGAAGTATTCATGTCCCCTTTCTGAAGCTAATCAATGCGGGATTTTTGCTTCTAGAAACTTTCCTCACAGAGCTCCCATTCCTCCACATCCTTCACAACCACAGCTTCCAACATACTCAGCTCCTCAGATAGCCCCTGAGCCTGAATCTACCAAATAATGGTGTCCAAGTGCTCTTGTGCAACCCTTTTAGTCTGGAAAACATTGTTCAAATGGTGTTTGTTCCAACGTTTCAGCACATATTTGACATATTGAAGTCTTTTAGCAAAGGAGTACATAGCAGTGCCAAAAGTAGGCTTCCCAGCCCTCCACCACCCAGGGATCGGATCATGGAGAGACTCATCACGAAGCCACATAAGATGAAATTTAAAAGACTATTTTTAGAGAATCTAGACAAGCAAGCAGAGAATTTGATCAGCCAATGATCTGATCCCCGCCAATCCAATATCTCAGAGCTAGTCATCCATTTGACACCAACCTAAAAACTGGACATCAAGAACCTGTCTAACCTTTCAAAAATAGCTACATCACCAATACTCCTATTGTTCCAGGTAAATAACCCATTCAAGGGTTTGATATCCACCAAATTCATACATGCCACATTGTCCCTCAAGAGATCTGAGGAAGGATCCAGATGGGTAGTCCCACCCCTTTTCTCTTCCAGAGATGAGACATCATTAGAATTGCCTGCAAGAATCTAAGGGAGAAAGGGCTCCAACAAACACAAATATCTAATATGAGACCACAAATGAGTCTTACCAGGGAGATCCGTAGGAGCATAAATATTATAAAGAAGAATTCTCTCACCTAACTCTAGACTAGAAGCAACAAGAGATATAGAGCACCTACCAGAAAGCCACTAGAGAGGAATAACTCTACACAGGTCCCATAAACAAGCAAGTCCCCCTGAGTTGCCATGCGCCCACACACATTGATAGAGACCTCTACCCTAGATCTTAGAAGCCAAGTTAAACATAATTTTGACAGACAACTTAATCTCCTAGAGGAAAACCAAATCAGAAGAGTGAACACGAATCAACTCTAGAATAGCCTTTTGTCTAGGAATGCTATTCATACCCCTAACATTCCAAGATATCACAATCATTGTTGGGCTGGGAGAAGTGAGAATCAATAGTCCTCATTGAGCCAGACTCCACCAATGTCTCCCTAATCAACTTTACCTTTTCCTGATCCTTCTTCCTACCTGCTTTAAGAGGCTTCTCAAGAGCCCCCTTTTGGGGGGGTTTTGTTGTAGCCCAAAATAGGAGAAGGAGACTTGCTTTTACCAAATTCCCTAACAACCTTCTCAATGATTATCCCAGAACTAGGGGATCATGAACCATATTAGTGTATGTCGTCAAGCCATTTCCCCCAAGCCTAAGAACTGAGGAAGGGAGATCTGTGTCCATCTGAGCTAATTGATTCTCTAATGGGGCCTGGCTAGAAAATGCATTTGACTAATCCACCAAGTCCTTCTCAACAAAAGTACTATCTACAACTTGCATTTCGAAGGGCATACCTTCCTCTTGAACCAAGTCCTCTAGCACTTCAAACCTGTTGAGAGTTTCCTCTTCATGTTTGTCTTTAAGGGTCCTCTTTTGACCTCTATTCCTCTTATGAAGCTTAATAGGCACAAAACTATCCTTATCTGCCTCCACCCCTACATGGGAGCCTTACCTTTGTCCACCTTCGAGGCAGACTGATGAGAAGCATTAGCCATACCGACAGCCGAAGCAACTTTGGGACACTTCCGCTGCAGGTGGCCATATTCATGACATAAGTGGCAATGAAAAGGTAGTGCCTCATAATCCAATTGTTGGGTCCAAGAAGTTGCCCCAATGCTCATTTCCACTAAATCCAGCAATGGGTTATTCAAGCCAATTTCTATGCACATTAGAGCAAAGGAAAGAACCCTTTTATTCAAGGTTTGTTGAGAGGGCCCAATAGGCTTACCGAGCAAGAGAGCAATCATCTGTAATATATCACTTCACCAGCATTCCAAGGACAAGCAAGGGAGGCACACCCAAACCAGAATGCGAGAAGGGAGCTCCTCAGCGGATTTAAAACCCACATGCCATGGTTTAATGAAAAGGCCCACCTGGTTGTAGAATTACGACCCACCTTCGAAAGCCCGATTTCTATCAGCAATATAGGAAAAGTCCACCATGAATAAATTGTTGGCCGCCAACATATTATCAAAATCTCTGTCAGGGTTCCAAGTCTTGCGAACCCAAGAATCAATAAAGGGTAGCAAAGCCCCCATCCCCACGAACATGCAAATCAATACACGGTTGATGTAGTACTCCACATCTTCCACTATAAAGTTTGGTTGTATCACAAGCACTGGTTGTTCCTACAATCTTTCCAAGAACCCATTTACTTTGTGAATTTAGACACCACCGTTCCTTGCCAAACCCTCGTCGGGGTTACCTAAATTTGAAAAGCTTTGACTTCCTCCAGGAAAAGAAGAACCTAGATTGGACTTGTCCACCGACGCATGCCACTCCATGAGATAGAAAGAAAAACCCCGATCCCAAAAACTAGACCACCGGGGGCAGCAAATGAACAAACACAAAAGCAACTCCACCGAAAAGCAAAATACAGAAGAAAAATAATAATAAACACCCCCCTGTAAGAAAAAAAACACCCCCCAGAGTTAGTTTTAGGTTAATTAAATAGGTGGGTTTAATTTAATTAACTAGTGATGAAAGGTAATTGGTTGAATACATGAAAATTTATTTAATTAGTACAATGGGGGAATTAGTTGGTTTAATTAGCTGAATTGATTAAATAATTAATTTGTGATGGGAATGATCAATTCATAGAGTTAATTAGCCAAATTAATTAAATAATGATTTATTTAATTAATTTGTGGAAAGTCAATATAGGAAAAATTTAGAGTGGATTTGGGGTGTCTACAATATTATCCACGAGTTTGAAGATCATTTTCACCAAGATGTAGGGAAAGAAAGTAAACCTTACAAATAATGTGAAGATAACTTTAGGTCTAATAAATGATAAGCACATAATGTAATAATTTGACCTAAATAATCACATAAGATGAGACTAATAAATAAACATAGAAAGTTAGTGGGTGTTTAGCTCTTTAATGATGTAAATGTTATCATGTAGGATTGCACCTATGATGCAAAGCTGTGAAACTCAGCAATCTTGTGTAACATGGGATCAAACTCAGGTTGTGGGTGACCTATGGTGAGATTGAACCTCGAGATTATGGGTTGGTTCCCTTATAATTTTCTAATGGGTTAATGACTTGGCAGGAAAAGGATAGAAAGATTGAAATGAAAGGACAAAACTGAAAGGAAATGGCTGGTGATGCACCTAAATGATGATAACAAACTGCAGAATGATTCACAGCTACCTCTGAGAACATTGTTTACACAGTTCAATACTAATGACTTAATCACAAAAATGTTTCTAGAGTAGGCAAAACAGTTTGCTCTTTCAAGAGGAAAATAAATCTTCACAGTTTCAAGAACAAAATGAAACAACATAACTCTAGACCTGTGATGGATGGACAATAATGAACGAGACAAAATTAAAGGTTTTAATGGTTTAAACACAATAACTTCATCAAATTGTTCATGAAAGTACTTGCATTAATCTGAAAAGGCACTCTTGATGTATTCTAAATGAACATAATAGGAAAACACTGCATAAATGACAAAAACATGTAACCTGTAACCTATTGTACTGTATAGATCTGTAAAAATTGAGTTACAAACACTCCTGTGCCTCTCTAAAATGTGTAAGAGAGAAAAGAAGGCAAGAACTAGAAAAACATAAGTTTTTCTCCCAATATATAATCTGTTGATAAAAAAGACCTAAAAGGTCAACTGCAGTCAACTGCCTCTAAAAATAATACCTCAAAGACTGATCCATGAGCAGGCATAAAAATCCCTAAAAATTAGGGTTAAAACTACAGGAAAAAGAGCAAAAATAGCTCCAAACTACCTCTCACACTCAGTTTGACCATGTAGAACCTTAAATCCCTTCATTTTGACCAAAAATCATGCAAAAAACTCCAAAATAGCTCAGTTAACTCCATCTCCTAATTTGGCATGACTTTGGGATGAGAAAACAATGTGAGCAAGTAATAAAGTAATCAAAGTGACTTACTTTACTATGTGTTACAAATATGTTCTATTTTTTGACCTTTACAACTTTGTGACAAATAGTAAAGTAGTTTATAATTGCATTACTTTATTATTTGTTTACATTAGTTTATTAGTTGCTAAATCATGCAAAAAGAGGGTAACTATTTTAAAAAGGCTTTGAAAATAACAACTCCTTATATCTCCCCTTTTATTTGCACAATTACATCATGCATCCTATGATGATGCCAAAAATACATATTCTCTATGCATACAAAAGTCAAAAAATATCCTCATTTTAATCCCTTATATCTCTCCCATGGCATGACTTGATTACACCTCTCAATTCACATTACTATCTTCACATTTGTCAAAACACCTTATGACTCCCATGCAAACACATGCCATACTTTACCTTGTAGTATTATTTTTGTTGACTTGAAGAAAATCAAAAGAAAATAATGATAAATCCTCACGGGCCCCCTCACTTAGCACTAGGTGTTATGATGTTTGTTTTTGACCTTGGGCATATTTTGGATGGCAATGATTTCTTAAAATAAAGTCAAAAAAGCCCATAACTCGGGCTAGGGATTTCGACCAAAAGGAAGTGGAAAACCTAAAATCCTTATCATTTTTTCACTTTGCATTCTCTCTGCTACTCCAAACCCGCCGCCATGCAAGGGTTTCTATGAGGCTTTCTGAGGCATTTTTGAGGCTTAACTTGTTGTTCTTCAAGCTATTTTCAACGCCATACCCTTCAAGTAAGTCTTTCCTCTGTATCTTTTTATTTTTCTGCAAGAAAAGTGGAAAAAATGCAGTGTTTGGTTGTTCCTGAAGCCGTTTCCATTCTAGTTTTTGTTCAGTGACATGATGAAAGTTAACTCCCCCATTTGCTTCTATATATGCTTCATCTTTTTACTCTATTTTGACATAATAGAAAGGGAAGAATGATGGTTTGTTGCACTAGTTTTTCATTATACTCTTTGTACTTTGCTCTGTATACTCTTTCTCCTTCTTGTCGGCCTCCATGGCATAGTGACTATGAGGGTTTTGTGAAAAGCTCATGAAAAAGAGAACATATAGCTTATATTTCCTTATATGCTACATTCCTTTCCATATGGCATCACTTGACTGCAATAAGAATGTATGGCCGTTTGACATAAAGAGGTGAAAGCTTTTCTTTCTGTGAGTAAACCGGACATGAGCACTTTCCTTTTTACTTCCTAAGGGTTTGAATGTGCCTTTGGCTATGAAAACCTTTCATGGTTTATGTAGACTGCTCCATAAAAGTGAAGCTGGCTTTTTTATGAAGAAACCCTCCTATTGGACAATCCCTATAACTATGGAGAAAAGCCTATACTTCATTCTGTAACAACATAAAATAGTTACAGTTGTGCATGAACTTCATAATATAGCTACTTATTTCTCCATGACTATGATCTTATGATTGTATACTGATGAGTACCTCCTTCTTGCAATCTGACTGTCCCACACAGTTTCAGCCTTGATAACTGCTCTATTGCTTATAGTGAACAAGAAAACAATGAAGACTCTGTTTCATTTTCTATGCACTTATCTTTATTTAGGGAATATGCTGTATTGTTTTCCTTTCTCTTAGAAAGAAAATAAGATGATGGTTTTGTATGATTTTGAGATGAGGTTATGGAAATACCAATTTCTTTGTTTTATCTTCTACAGGAAAATAACCCTTCATGAAAACTTTGTGCTAATGATCTTGAAGAATCTTCATCTCAACCAGCATATAATTTTAACTGTTGGTCTCTATTACAAACCCTCGAGGAAGATTTCTTATGTATTCTGTAGGGTTGACAAGACTCTCTTTAAGGGTTTTATTGATAAACTTAATTTCTTGTAGCTTGCTTTTAGCAATTCTTCTTTGAAAAATCTTAAAATGGAATCAATCCATCTCATATTTAAGACTGAACTTTTGAAAGTTTCACTTCCCTTATAGTTGTACTATATACTTAAAGAAGATATTGCATATTATTGCAAATGTAACTCTGCAAACCCCTTTTACTGTTGGCATGACTTCATTCTGGTATTAGTGAAGAAAACTCTTTTCCTTGAAATGTTGTTCCATTAAATGTTCTGGCTGGTTCTATGATGCATCCATTAGATGAAGCTCATATCCTCACTGCTGACTATGGTTCCACATGGCATCTTCATTGTATTACAAACTTCAATGCATCTACCCTTGTAGTTTTCTTAATGATTATGACAGTCATTATTTGCCACATATTGCTATCATTGTTATGGTTTGATCTGGTCCGTATCTGTATATGAAGTTGTCTTCTCTTTTTACAAAATAGTAGCTCTTGTAGCTTTCTTGTTCACCTTCTAGATATGACTGTGGCTCTATTACATATATAGGGTTGCTTCATGTGTTCAATAGCAATTTTACACTTCACTCATAACAAAAGTGGTAAATACCTATTCTTAAATGTTGCTCCATGATTCTTGTAGCTGCATTTGTATCCTTCATTGCATGGTATTGAATGGTACTCATCTTGATTCAAAGGTATACTATTTCTTTATGATGACTGTCCTCCACATGTACCTTGCAACTCTATGATTGTTTGAGTTCTCTTGCACTTGATATGTTTGATATAGCAACAACATGCTCTTGGGTAAGCTATTCTAAGACATTTCATAGCCTTCACCATGTAGCATGCACTTTGTCCTTTGGCTATAATGAACCTGTATCATTAATGTATACATCATAGTTCAAAAAAATAGTAAGAAATGATGATGAAACCACATGCATATGATGTAAAACCATGATGTTTGTTATCATTGTCTCTTAGCTGTCAAATCAAAGTTTCACTTTGACATTAGACAATTACCAAAGCTAGAGAATAGCTCATTCTGATAACTATCTACTGCCAAAGATCTACTCCTTCATGGTTGCTCCAAGTTCACTGAACATTTCTTAGTTCTAGTAACTGTCTATTGTCAAAATGCATTCTTTTAATGACACCTTGATAGAAAGTGATTACAAACTGAATACTTCTACATTAATGACATTATTTTTAGCATGTTGGGCTCAACACTTGTGGGAGCCCATTTTCTCCACATGCTATTTTATTTAAAAAAATGAATCAGCAACATGATTTCTCCTATACCTACACAGTGAACAAACAAGTTAGCACATAAAAAACATATCTTGGATTTATAGGACATGATGTTTCTTGTGTGGATTTATCTTTCTCTCTGATATGGCACTTGAATATGCTTGTTCCACTATTTCTTCTGCTTCTCTTTTTGCATAATCTGATCATTAATGACTGCTACTCCGTTAAAGTAAGTTGTACTTTTGTTGTTTGATTGCGCATTTGAAAAGTATTGGAACCCAGAGCTCTATCATTACTTCTTTTAGGTATTCTAGAGCTCAGCAAATGGAGGGAGCTGAAGATCAACTCAACAACCTCAGGATTCATCATTCACAGGCAATGACGGGTCCCTCTCCTTTTCCAATGCATTATTATTCTTTCAAAAGTAGAATTTACTTTTATGTAGCATGTTCCAGTTACTCCCACAACTTGTGTGGGACATATTTGAACACTCTTTTGAATACAATCAGTTATTTCACCTTATGCAATGATTTATGTATACTTTTCTTTTTGAATCAAATACATAGCATAAAATAACTGAAACTCTTTTAAAGCACATGTTTAAAATATGATGAAGAAATGACAGTTTATAAATACCTCTCTTTTGAAACTACACTAAAATGTACTGAATAATTAGCAACATCATAACTGAAATATGAAGTCAATTTTAAATCTATCATTCTTTGAATGTCTACTCTCTTGTCTTTAGGGAATTTCACTTACCAGGATGGTTTGACAGCCCAGCTTGAGCTGTCACATGATCCTAATAAGTGATCTCATATTGTTCTTTTGTCAAGTCATCAGGCATTAACTAGATGATCATGCACATAAAAAAAATTCTTTACCCCCCTTTCAACAACTGTTGTCTAGGCCTCACTAAATTAGGTTGCAAACATAATTTAGTAATAGTAAATGTTGATGTAGTTGATTTGACTATGTGGGAGTGTTCAATGATCATATCCTAAATTCTAATATCCAACCTAGATTGTGATCTCCATAGTTAATTGCCTCTAATATCTACTCTGCTATTAGATGCAACCACATGTAGTTTTGTCCTTCTCTGGCACAAGTCTATTTTCCTTGGATGGTTTTGTCTCCTACTACCACATGCCTTCAAATCTTGCACTTTTGTGTTGATATTTGATTTTTCACCAATGTGGTGTTAATAGATACCTTTGGGGTTTTGTTACATGGTAGGATTAAAGTGTATAACTTCCTTAATCCTCAGTCAAATCCCTTTGGTTGTTTTCATAAGATTTGAAAGCATGAAAGACACATAATTGCAAAATGCTGAAAGTATCTATTGAATGTAAGTGTAGACTATTCTAATATGATCTGATAAACTCTAAAGATGACTATTCTATTTGATGATAGATGATGTTCTAGTGTCTTAAAACTTGTTTTTAAATATGGCATCCTAGTGCTAAATTTGAATACTTTAGGGTGTAAATTAATGAGCAACAGTCCATTTTGGGAAAGGAATCAAATTAAAATGATTAAATGTGAGTTTACATAATGGAAACATGATTATGGGTGCAATTCTATCCGGAGGATAAAATCACACATGCAATTCAATTCATGATGGAGAAAATGATACGAAATTGATAGGTCTCAAACCATTGGAGTTTAGATGAATGAATATTTCTACTGGGTTTTGTCAATTTATGCACAAAAATATGTGGAATTAAACACCATAATAACACATCTAAAAATAAGGCCAAAGTGCATGTAAAATAAAGTATACTCTTTTCTTGTTGCATGGGGGAATAAAATCTCTTTTAGAGAAATCTAGGGTAGATAAATAACATAAACATTTAGAATGTACCCTATATTAAAGAGTTGGATATGATAAGTGCATTGCAATAAATACTTTTAAAAATTAAATGAAGGATTGGGCTGACCCTAAATTTGAATTTGAATTCTAAAGGTTCAGGGGTCATTTCAATCATGTACATTAAACTCAAGATACTTATGCAATTGGAGATCTAACCTAAGATTGAAATTGAGTGAATGTGAGAATAAGGACCAATACCTAAAAATAAATACAAATAGAAATAATAAAACTTGAGTTATATACTAAATATCAATAAAAAAATGTGTCATTTATACCTTTTTCATTACAGATAACCTAACTAAAATGAAGGAAAAAATACATGGTATGCAATTTTACTTAAATTATATATTAAATATCAATAGAAAATTGTATCATTTTGTTGGGTGAATATTTTGTCGTCAACTCACTGATGGCAAAATGGTTATATCAACCATAGCTATGATGAGACAAAGTCTCTCCTCTCAGCAAGGGGAGGTTCCCTTTACAATCAATTATCAGAAAGTAAACTTTTCTTATACTAAACTATTTAGAGGATGGTTCATATCACAATATTCTCTTCTTTCAGAATATGTGTTCTTTATTCACAACAATAACTTTCACAAAATATCACTAATTTCAAGAAATATGAGTCACCACAAAGCTCATGAAAACCCAAAGTTTTTCATAACTCCTTCCACTTGAATGATAATAACTGAATCGAAACAAAATGAAACACAAAGTTTTCACCTTATCTCAACTATGAAATATAATCACTTTAAAGACAACAATTGACAGCACAAAGTCTCCAATATGTATCTCCTTTACTAACTAAACACAATCTCCTTTAATTATATAATAACATAAAGACTATTAAAACCAAAATCAGAACACTCTCAATTGATTGATAAAATCTCCATGATTCAAATAACTATTCAATATAATGTAATATTAATGACGTAAGAACATCAATATCACAATGCAACTTGATTCAACACAAAGTTTGATACTCAAAATGCTTTCTTATATTAATAATTGCTTGAATAATTGATAAACACAATAAAGCTCAAAGTCTTGATATGCTCTTCAATTCGGCAGAGTTTACTTGCAATAGAAAAAGATAAATATTACAATAGAGACCATCTTTATTTATAGGGAAAGGCCTGGAGCAAAAATAGGAAATCTACAACTACTTTGACTTATTCCACAAAAGAGTCCTTTTTGACTTAGGACTTCCTTTGTTCCACATGTAATTACATTTTGGAAAAATACATATGGAAATGTCCGAAACCAATTACATACGCAAAAACTATGAAAAATAAACTAAGGCATGAAGAAAGAATTTCAGCTGCCACCATCATTCTTCTTTAGAAAATTATGATACATAGCCTTCACTACTTCCATCTCATAGACATCAGGTCCAACTGTATTATCTGAAATAGTGTGAGCCTTGACAATCGCATCTTTCACTACTTTTATTGCCTTCTCATGTTTCCCAAGATTGTCCTTCAAATTATCAAGAGTTGACCGATAGTCACGAAACTTGTCCAATGAGGCAATTGAAAACACTTCATCCTCAAAATCCCTTTGAATCATCTTTTCAAATGCATCAATCATCTCCTCTGCAGAAAGAAACTTGTGATTTTCTCCTGTCAAGGTACATAGAAATTCTTCAAGTCTATGCAAAAGTGTTACATCATTGTCCTCACTAAGTTCCCGTGCATTTTGTAGATCTTCAAGCACATTCTTTAACACATTGATGCAATGGATCAAAGATTCTTTAGTCTTAATGTAAGACTCCCGATTTGATACAACACCAATTGCTATCAAATTCTTTATCTTTATCTTCTTCATTTCAATCCATTCTTCTAGAGTTTCCTCTAGATCTTGGAGTCCCTAAGACAATGAATCAACAAGCCCATCAAGCTCAGCTCTTGCTTTTCTCATTTTCTCTTTTCGTTCCACTATAGTCTTCAAAAGAACTTTACCCTGCATGAGCATTCTATCCAAAAATTCACCAATAGCCCTTCCTCTAACATGGACTTTTTCAACCTTTTGAATCAGAGGATCTTCAATAGAAACCACCATAGGCTCCACAATTTTTGAGGACATTGTTATCTTTTGAAGAACTGTTGCAAGTTGTTCAGCCTTGACTTTATATTGTTCTTTCTCTTTCTTTTGTTCATCATATTTACTAAGCAAAGAACTAGTTGTTACCTAAAAATCTGATTTAATACCCTCATGGGTAAGCTTGCCGAACTCAACTCTAGAAATAATGTAATCATTTACATTGAAGGTATTTGTTGTAGCTTAAGGAGGAGGCCTTACAATCTCTGCATATCTGACTCCTTTATCATCCACAAGCCTACAAACAGTCTTAGGCTTTTTCTTTTGTGCCTTTGGCTTAATAGGCAATAGCTTTTCCAAATCAACATCATCAGGCGAAATAGCCTGCTTCTTTCTTTTCTAAGTATATGTTGACAACCACAGAGGCAATGTTGAAACATTTACATTTGGGGGTGAATCAATTACCTGATCAGGAGGAATCATGCTGACACCTGTGATGGTAACAATTGGAGAAGTGGTAGTAAAAATTGTACCTGTTGCATCAACATTCTTCTCAGGACTATTAAAAAATTGATCTAACACAGTTTGTTCTCCAATGTCAAATGAAGATGAAGACAAACTTGGTATTGAACCAGAAGAATCAAACACAGTTCAAAAACTAGTCTTAGCAGAAGTAGTAGAATCAATAGACACAACAATAATAGGAGAAGTAAGAATATTTGAAACAACTGGAATATGATCAGAAACAAAAATATGTGGCAAGGTAGTAGAAACTTTTGGTTCATGGGAAACATCTCCTTGAGGGGATTTGTGTAAACCATCAAGTTGTTCATGTTCTACACCTATTTCTTTTTCATGTCCCTCATCTCTTTCATCAGCTGATTTCTCACCCATTTCTATATCCTCTGTATGGGGCTCTTCAACATCTTGCTACTTTGCTTCTACATTTTCAGACTCCACAATGTCGACATTCATCTTTTCTACAACTGGATCCTCAGTATTTGAACCTTCTGCAACTTCTTTTGCTTTTCCTCCTTTAGAAACAAACTTAATCCATGGTTTAGATACCTTGGATGAAGAAGGAACATCAACTTTGTTCTTGGTTCTATTCTCAACCTTCTTCCCTGTTTGTTCCTAAATTTATGTTTCAGACCCAGTAAGAAATTCTTTCAAACTAACTCCTTTACTTTGCAACCATATATTGGTGTTGGCCAATATGGGTTGAAATCTTTTTCAGAGGGAAATCTCTTCCTTCACTAACCATTTGATTTTAGGTAAGGCTGAGGTTTCAATATTTTCAGTAGTGTATTTAGGATCTAAAACATCCCCCTCATCCTCCATGCCTTAAGGAATATCTGCTGACCCAAGTTCTTCTATTT
This sequence comes from Cunninghamia lanceolata, assembly GCA_027924645.1. Classification (NCBI taxonomy): domain Eukaryota; kingdom Viridiplantae; phylum Streptophyta; class Pinopsida; order Cupressales; family Cupressaceae; genus Cunninghamia; species Cunninghamia lanceolata. Next base: position 733,610 of record BSBN01000937.1, on the reverse strand, counting down.
GGCTCAAATGCAATCTGCAGTAATCCAACTTGCAAATTTCATTCTGAGTCCTCAAATCAGACCAGACATCCTCAACCATAGGAACATGGAATACTAATTTCCTTTTGATTTTGTCATGTACTCTACAGAAATCAAAATTATTCCTCTTCTTGAATTGTTTCATAGTGACTAGCTGCATTTCAGTTTCAATTGCTTTAGCTTTGGTAGCAGATTGAACTAAATATCTCTCTATTTCCATAGGAAACTTAATTCCAGACTTCTTCAATTCCATTTGCTTATTATGAACAACAATCAATTATCTGCACAACTCCATTAGAACCATCTTGTCACTCAGATATCAAGGTAACATGTATGGATAACCTAGGTAATATCCAACTCTTAGATATGTAAAAGTAGGGAATTGAAGAAATAAACAACCAAAAGAATTCACAACCTCTCATGCCTCATTAGACACCCTCTTATGTTCCAAATCATTATTCCACAAACACATGAAGACTAAAAATAAAGCATCATTCACCCTCCTGAAATGGTGAATAGATCTTTTGAGATTTATCTGAGGATAATATTGAAAAACTGGCACAACTCTCTGATCTCCATCTTGAGTTAAACCTGGGAACATCCTCATTGATGCAGCAGCATAAACTAGATAAGAGGTCATATAAAATTTGAAAGTAGTATTGACCTTAAGAAGTTGATCATGTAGATAATTACTGATTTGTTCTCCCTAGAATATCTTTTGTTGACCCTTAAGAATGACCCTAATGTATAAATACATCCACTCATGAAATGTAGAAGAAGAAGAAAGACCTTTGACTTTGCTCAACAAAGTAATTAAATCACTAACTTCCTCCACAAAGTCACTCCTAGGAAGTCCTTTGGGCCATCTAGATAAGTTAGTTTGAGGAGTTTTCAACCACCTGTTATTAAAATGCCTCTTGGCAGATTCAACATCAGTATCAAAATCTTGTTGACCTTTAGCAAAGTCAATTTCTCCAACATTCTCAATTGGTGGGCACATGAATACCTTGTCTAAGAATTCTACATATAATTTCATGATAATGTTTCCATTGGCATCAACCACAGATCTAGTGTCTTTGTCATAATGGCTTACCACTTGAAGGACAAACTCAAGATTATGGGCTGCAAATGGGAATGAAGCCACCAAGTGTATGTTACTATCAATGATCCTTTGCATGTACCATGGAGGATTTGGTTGCTTGGTTCTTTCCACAAACTCTACCATATCAACATGGCCTATTTCTATGTCTCTGATCTCATCAACATTTGACTACACAGAAGTAATAGGGAAAACCCCTTGATACTTATGTTTCATTGTTTTAGCCTTTGATGGAGACGACTCGAACATTAGCTTTGAAGAAACCACTGGACGCAGTGTTGATGACAGCTGCTACTTGAAGGAACTGTAAAAATTTCATGATCTCACAGCTAGGGGAAAATTTGGCTTTATAGGGAAACTGTGTAATGATGATCATGTTCATAGGGATGCGCTTAAAATGGCTAGAGAGTGAGCAAGTCTAAAAATTAGGTGAAAGCGGGTCAAAGGTATTATTTTTCAAAAATTCTCAGTGTTAGGAATTTTTTCAGGGAGTCATGCACGAGCGGTCAAAATGACTGCTCCTGCATGTAGGGTATACTGCATTTCGGTGCAAGGGCAGCCAGAATGGCCGCCTCTACATGTAGGTAGGTTCATTTGCAGAAGGGTGAAAAGGCAGTCAAAATGACTACTTTTGCATGTTGATAGGACTTAGTGAATCTTTCATGTATGAGTGGTCATTTTGACCACCCTTACATGTGAGTAGATATGCAGGTCTTAAAGTGCACGAGGGGTCAAAATGACCGCTCCTGCATGAAGGTCTTGTTTATTTTATGTCATGCATAGGCAGGGTTTTAGATCACTTGTGCATGTGAGTAAAGAGAAAAAAACAAATGTGTTTGAGTGGTCATTTTTACCACTAATACATGTATAAACTCACAACTTTGTATGTAGGGGCAACGGGAAAAACTGACCCTGCCAATGACGCATTTTTACATGAAGAAAAACAAAAACACTAGGGTTTTACAAAATGGCAAAAATCACCATGTTATCATCACAGAAACACAGAAAAAGAACATGTGAAAACTAAAACACACACTAAAAGAAAAACCCTAAAATGAAACCATCGTGAAAGAAGAAAACACAAAACATTTTTTTAGATCCAAATCACAAGGAAAAAATCAAAACTAAAAACATTTTATCATAGTAGGAATGTTTGAAGATAGCAAAATAAATCATGCAGCAAGTTTGGCAGAGAAAAACTTACCCGGGAAAACAATGGTGACGACGAAAGAAACCTTCGACAATATCCAGAAATCGCGCACCAGGAATGGTAGGTCGAGGGTTTCCACAAGCTCAAAGGAATTACAGGGATGAAATAATAATAATAAAATGAGAAATAAAAATTATTAAAACTTATAAAGGAATGAATTAATCATTCACACGAAGTGCAATAAATGCACTGCGTGTGAACTTAAGTCACTCAGGCAGCGTTTTTGACCATCTTTACATGTCTTAATAAAAACAAGTAAACACATTCACGAGCGGGGTTTTTGACCACTTGTGCATGAGTAACTAAAACCACATGTTTAGATAGTGTTTTTGACCACCTTAGCATGTTAGGAAAACAATTCACATGCTATATCAATGTTTTTGACTGACTTTTGCATGTGAACTATCAAAAACTTTCTAACACCCCAAAAGTTCAAAAATCAATATTTTGACAAGCTTATAACCAGTCAAAATTTATGAACTTCGAGGAATCAACCTGGGGAAATGTTCCAAGACATTCTTAGGGGTTAGAGAACTACGCATGAGGTCAAGGAGATTCGCCTCAAAATGCGTACTTAGAGTGTAGGGTACAAAACGGACAAGTTTCGTAGGGGTCTTCCTACACAATGAGCACAACTGATTTTGAGGACAACATATTTATAAGTTTTTCTTTACATAAAAAACAAGTGCCACATAGTGGCCTACCTTTGTACTATTGTAATAATAGCAATTGTTTAGTTATCAATGGATGAGCTATCACAAAGTGATTCTCAAGTCGACTTGACAACACTTGGAGATTGAAGACATAAGGTGGCTTAACATGAAATTGTTAGAAGATGAATGTATGACAATTTTACTAGGCTAGAGAAGATTTTAATTGTTAGGGTGAAGCTTTGATGCAGGAGCATCCAGTGGTGTAAGGGAAATCTTGCATCACCCAAAAAGAAGTTAATTCAAAATCATTGTAGTTGTTTTCATTTCTTTCCATAATTAGTATTTTTGGTTCCATAATATCTAGAATAATAATGTAGGACTTTCAGTTTTTCCAAAACTGCTAAAAATAGCGACCTGCCTAATTAGGAAAGTGTACCTGCTATTTTTAGAAAGTTTGCATTTGGGCACGTAATGAAGTAAAAACTTACAGAAAGTTACATAATGGAAATATAAGACCTTTGGCGAAGGAATCAGGCAAAGATCATTTGTGAGCTGAAAGATATTAAAGTTTTTATTTTTTGAAAAGCCCCTGAAAATTTCTGGAACGAGATATGAGGCACTAAAACTTTTCATAACATCCTGAAAAGTTGACAAAAATCCATTTACGAATTTTCGGCGTGATAGTTCACATTGTGAGATTTCTGGCACTTAAAACAGTTCGTCAATTGGACACCTGGATCAAAAGTTCTGCTTCCCGGAAGTTGACCTACTTTTGGAGGGAGTTGCAAAATTCGAAATTTAGCTGGAAGCCGCCAAAAAGTGCTATTTATGACTATTTTGGGAACCTTGGGCAGTAGTAGAGTGAAGGGGGCTAGTGTAGTGTCAAGAATAGGTGGGAAAATAGAAACCCTAGTTGATTTTGGGGTTACAGAAGGCTGAAGATTCAAGAGTCTTGAGGTTGGGAAAGCTGTAATGTGTTGTAGCCAGTAGAGGATTCATCCTCTGATTGTAATTGAGCTTCTGTAATGTAATGAGTTGCCCAGTTCAATAAAAGAGAGTTCTATTTGCTGTGTTCAATATATGTTATTGTGTGTTTTGTGATTTACCCCTTCATCAAGTGGTATCAGAGCAAGGGTTCCTGAGTGTGTAGACAGATCGCCGACCGTGAGGCAGTTTGCACCAGGACCCGAGGTTGTGGGTTTGCTACGAAAACCAAGATGCCTCCACGAAGAAATCATGTTGGGAGGAATGCTTTGATAGAAGAGGGTTTTAGAGCCCTACAAAGACAAATCGATGCATTGCAAGAGGAGCTACGAAGAGGGTTTGAGCCGAGGGTAAGAGAAGAAAGTGAAGATGAAGCTGAAGAAGAGCTATCTGAGGAAGAACAAGAAGCCACCGGAGATGCTGTAGAAGTTAGGTTGTTGAGGGCCATTTCAAAGATCAGAAAGAGGCCCAGGATCAAAGTTTCTACATATTCTAGAGATTTGAATCCAGAACAGCTTATTGATTGGATCAATGACATGGAGGAGTATTTTGAGTATGAAGATGTGAAGGACCCAGATCGGGTTAAGTTTGCAAAAGCAAAGTTGAAGGGCCATGCCAATATTTGGTGGAAGGAGGTCCAATTAGAGAGGAATAGAAGAGGAAAAGGAAAGATCACCAGATGGGATCGGATGGTGGAGAAACTGAAGAAGCAGTTCATTCCTGTGGACTATGAGATGGAGTTGCTGAAGAAGCTGCAAGGACTAAAGCAAGGTAACAAGTCTGTTAAGGAGTATACATAAGAGTTTTATAAAATTACTATCAGGACAGGCCATGCAGAGCCCAACAAGGAGAAGGTAGCCCGTTACATTAATGGGTTGAGGCCGAGTATTCAAGAGGAGTTGAGCCTAGTAAGAATGACCACCATAGAAGATGCGTACCAGTTTTCCCTGAAGGTGGAAGAGAAGCTGAATAAAAGATTTGACAGCAAGCAAAGGGGAAGAGGTCAAGGTGGAAGGACTGGTGGAAGACCCTATGGGGGCCGAAATGAAGATGCAAAGAAAAGTGAAGAAGCTGGTACCAGTCGAAATTAGAGAGGTGATAATACCTACCGCCCTCGTGACCAGAACAATGGTGAGCAAAGAGGAAGAGGAAGAGGCAGACTTAGGCAAGGACCTGGAAGAGGAGGTTTCAAAGGAACCTGTTTCCAATGTGGAGAAGAAGGGCATAGAGCATACGAGTGTTCGCAACATCAAGGAAGGATGAATAGAAGACCTGAAGGTAATGCATGAGTTGCACATGTGGATGAAGATGCACAGTCTGAGCAATCTGAAGATGCAGAAAGGGGAGAAACCCTAGTTGTCAGAAGAACTTTGTTGAATGAGGAGAAAGAACCCAATCAGAGGAAGAGTTTATTTCGCACAAGGTGCAAATGTGAAGGTAAGTGTTGTGATATTATTATTGACAGTGGAAGCACTGATAATCTTGTTTCAGAGGAGATGGTTGACAAGTTGAAGTTGACAAGAAGAAAGCATCCACATCCATACCGGATTGCATGGTTGCAGAAGGACCATAGAGCTTTGGTCAATGAACAGTGTTTAGTGAAGTTCAAGATTGGTGACTACCATGATGAAGTGCTATGTGACATCATACCGATGGATGCATGTCATATGTTATTGGGGAGGCCGTGGCAGTATGATAGGAGCACTGTCCATGATGGTCGTGCAAACACATATTCCCTAACAAAGGATGAAGTTCGTCATAAGTTGAAGCCCTTGAAGGAGGTGGAAGAAAAGGGTATGTAGCACTGCCAGAATTTGCTTGGTAGATGGTAGAAAGTTTTTGGAGGAAATGAAGCATGAGCATCATTGCTTTGCATTGATTCCCAAGATTAGTCAAGAGAATTGTGAAGATGTACCAGCAAAAGTTTCAGATATGTTGGAAGAGTTCTAGGACATTATCTCTGATAATGTACTAGAAGGTTTACCACTAGTAAGGAAGATAAGTCATCAAATGGATTTGATACCAGGAGCCAGTTTGCCAAACAAGGCAGCCCATAGAATGACCCCTGCAGAGAATGAAGAGCTGAACAGACAAGTTCAAGAGTTGTTGAGGAAGGGACTGATAAGGGAGAGCCTAAGTCCATGTGCAGTACCTGCAGTACTAGCACCAAAGAAAGATGGAGAATGGAGGATGTGTACAGACTCTCAAGCCATCAATAAGATAACGATCAAGTATAGATTTCCATTGCCAAGAATGGATGACATAATGGATTGTTTGAGTGGAGCCAAGTACTTCACAAAGATTGATCTGAAGAGTGGGTATCACCAGATTCGAATCAGAGAAGGAGATGAATGGAAGACAGCCTTCAAGACAAAGGAGGGTTTGTATGAGTGGTTAGTCATGCCATTTGGGCTAACCAATGCACCGAGCACATTCATGCGGCTCATGAACGAGGTACTAAAAGAATTTTTGGGAAGTTTTGTTATTGTTTATTTGGATGATATTTTGATTTTCAGTAAGACTTGGGATGAGCATTTGATGCATATCAAAAGAGTTCTAAAGAAGCTGAGGGAGGAGAAGTTGCTGATTAATCTGAAGAAATGTAGTTTTGCAAAGAAAGAGTTGGTATACCTGGGATTTGTTGTCTCAGAGGAAGGTCTTAAGATGGACTCAGAAAAAGTAAGGGCTATCATTGAGTGGCCTACGCCAAGGAGTGCAACGGAGGTAAGATCTTTTCATCGTTTGGCAAGTTTTTACAGAAAGTTTATCAGGAATTTCAGTAGCATTTGTGCACCTCTAACTGAGACAATGAGAGGGGATAGAAAAGAGTTTAGATGGACTAAAGGAGCAGACAAGAGCTTTGATACATTGAAGCAGAAAGTTGTAGAACAACCTGTTTTGGCACTTCCAGATTTCAATAAGGTATTTCAGGTAGATTGTGATGCTAGTGGTAGTGGTATAGGAGCTGTTTTGAGCCAAGAAGGTAAGCCCATTGCCTATTTTAGTGAGAAGCTTAATGATGCCAAGAAAAAGTATTTTGTTTATGATCAGGAATTTTATGCAATAGTTCAGGCTTTGAAGAAATGGAGACATTATTTGTTGCCAAAAGAGTTTGTTTTATATACTGATCTTCAGGCTTTGCAGTATCTTAATAGTCAAGGGAAGTTGAACCAAAGGCACTTAAAATGGGTTGAGTTTTTGTAGAGTTATACCTTTGTTTTGAGGCACAGGAGTGGGAAGTCCAACAGAGTTGCAGATGCCTTGAGCAGAAGGCAAAATTTGTTGACAGAAATGAAGATAGAGGTTGTTGGGTTCGATGAGCTCAAAAGTTTGTATCTTGAAGATCCAAATTTTGCAGAGGCTTGGAAAGCTTGTCTAGAGCCTGTTACTTTGGATAGGACAAAATGGTTGGATTTCATAATCCAAGATGGCATGTTGTTTAGAGGAAGCCAATTGTGCATTCTGAGGAGTTCCATGAGAGAGAATCTGATTAAGGAGAAGCATAGTGGAGGATTGGCTGGACACTTTGGTTGAGATAAGACCATTTCTATTGTTGGTGAAAATTATTATTGGCCATAGCTGCAACAGGATGTGAGGAGGTTTGTGCAGAGTTGCAGAGTATGTCAGATGGCAAAAGGAACAAGTCAAAATACAGGATTGTATCAACCATTACCTGTACCAGAGAAGCCATGGGATGATATTAGTATGGATTTTGTTCTTGGTTTACCAAGGACACAGAGAGGGCATGATTCTATTTTTGTGGTGGTGGACAGATTCTCAAAGATGGCACATTTTATTCCTTGTAAGAAGACTAATGATGCTGTTCATATTGCAGAGTTATTTTTTAGGGAAGTGGTGAGACTACATGGTCTACCAAAGAGCATAGTTTCAGATCGAGATACCAAGTTTGTTGGTTATTTCTGGAGGACATTGTGGAAGAAGTTGAAGACAGATTTGAAGTTTAGTTTTGCACACCATCCACAGACTGATGGACAAACTGAAGTGGTGAATAGGAGTTTGGGTAACCTGCTACGATGCTTAGTAGGAGATAAGCCCAAGGGATGGGATTTGATTTTACCACAAGCAAAATTTGCTTACAACAATTATGTCAATAGGAGTACTGGTAAATCACCATTCCAGATTGTATATGGAAATAGCCCAAGAAATGCTTCTGAGTTAAGGAAGCTGGACAATGGAGAAAAGATAAGTGCTGAAGCTAAAGACTTTGTAGAACATCTGAAGAATTTGCATGAAGAGGTGAGAAAGCACATTAATAAAATGAATATTTAGTACAAGGCTAAGGCAGATCAGAAGAGGAGATATAAGGAATTCTAGGTAGGAGATGAAGTCATGGTTCACTTGAGAAAAGAAAGGTTCCCAATTGGAACATACAATAAGTTGAAAATGAAGAAATTTGGACCATGCAGAATCCTGAAGAAGCATGATTCAGGAAATGCATATGAGGTAGAGTTGCCGAGTGGGATCAATATTTCCCTTGTTTTCAACATTGCTGATTTATCAGAATATCATGAAGGTGGAACAGAGGATGGACCAACAAAAGTGCAGTGGCATATTCGGGCATCTACTTCAATGGAGGAGATAGAAGAGATCTTGGATAGCCGTGTGGGAAGAAGTACTCGGAACAAGCAATATGAAGAATATCTAGTAAAATGGAAAGGAAGGCCTGTTGAAGATTCTTCTTGGTTGTCTAAGGCAGAGGTTGACCATTTGGGTTTTCCTCACACAAACATATGAGACGTGGCAGGGTCACTTCTCAAATTACCCTAGGTGTCTGATGCAGGAGCATCCAGTGGTGTAAGGGCAATCTTGCATCACCCAAAAAGAAGTTAATTCAAAATCATTGTAGTTGTTTTCATTTCTTTCCATAATTAGTATTTTTGGTTCCATAATATCTAGAATAATAATGTAGGACTTTCAGTTTTTCCAAAACTGCTAAAAATAGTGACCTGCCTAATTAGGAAAGTGTACCTGCTATTTTTAGAAAGTTTGCATTTGGGCACGTAATGAAGTAAAAACTTCCAGAAATTTACATAATGGAAATATAAGACCTTTGGCGAAGGAATCAGGTAAAGATCATTTGTGAGCTAAAAGATATTAAAGTTTTTATTTTCTGAAAAGCCCCTGAAAATTTTTGGAACGAGATATGAGGCACTAAAACTTTCCATAACGTCCTAAAAAGTTGATAGAAATCCATTTACAGATTTCTGTAGTGATAGTTCACATCGCGAGCTTTCCGGCGCTTAAAACGGTTCGTCAATCGGACACCCGGATCAAAAGTTATGCTTCCTGGAAGTTGACCTACTTTTGGAGGGAGTTGCAAAATTCAAAATTTAGCTGGAAGCCGTCAAAAAGTGCTATTTATGACTATTTTGGGAACCCTTGGCAGTAGTAGAGTGAAGGGGGCCAGTGTAGAGTCAAGAATAGGTGGGAAAATAGAAACCCTAGCTGATTTTGGGGTTACAGAAGGCTGAAGATTCAAGAGTCTTGAGGTTGGGAAAGCTGTAATGTGTTGCAGCCAGTAGAGGATTCATCCTCTAATTGTAATTGAGCTTCTGTAATGTAATGAGTTGCCCAGTTCAATAAAAGAGAGTTCTATTTGCTGTGTTCAATATATGTTATTGTGTGTTTTGTGATTTACCCCCTTCATCAAGCTTGACCTCCAAATTGAAGCTTGGTGGCATAGTTGAGGTCGAGTTAATTGTTAATCAACATGGTCTAATTAGCTAGTAGAGCACAAAGATGGAAAATCTGGTAACAAGGCTATGTCGTGGATTTTAATGAATGTCACTAAAGCATATAAATATGTTTAAGTAATTTTACAATAACAAAAAAAAATCATAAAATAATGTAATCAAATAAAAATAAAAGTGAACTTATGAATCAAGCTTAACAAAAGAGAGTGTGATTTATCAATATGTAAAAAAGATTAATCAGGGTAAAAAGTTATAGCATGCAATCCTTCTTGCTTGAAAGTAAAAGCGGGAACTAATATAAGAAAATCTAATAAAATACAAGAATTACCAACATATTGAATGACAATTTTTCCAAAAGGAAAATTGAAAGTTACATTCAAAACTTGTAAAACAAATGTATTTAAGTAAAAGAAAATAAATAATTGTAAAAGAAAACAAAAGAAAGAAAATAAAAATTTAAAAAATCATATTTTTAAAGATAGAATTAATTTTGAAAATTAGAAAGTAAAAAAGTAAGTTTAATAATAAATTAAAAAGCTAATTTAAAAATAATAAAAAATATTTAAAATTGCCAATTAGGGTGTGGTTCGGTGGTTAAGTCGCTCGGTTGTAGTGGCAGCCACCAGAGTTCAAACCCTCGCTAGACCAATGAGCTCATAGGCATTACGCCTTCGCTGGACCAATGAGCTCATAGGCATTACGCCTTCGCTGGACCAACGAGCTCGCGGGTTTGAAGTGTTCTTTCTTGGGGATGAGGTCCCCCGTGTTGTGGCCTCACCAGTTCATAGCTCCGGGCAAAAGCATTACATGGAGCCAGAGGGCATGTTGTACCAGTGTCATAGGTCACATTAAAAAATTTACTATATGCTAGGTGATATGACATATTGTTGCATTATCAAAATTGAGTAAAAAATGAGAGAAGAGTTTTTAACTAGATGGAAATGAAAGAAAGTAGTTTATTATAATATTAATTACATGTAAATGAGATTAATTTAAACACATGTCAATGGTTGATTGCATCACCTAAAGGTGAATAGTTTATTGGTGAGGTTGTTCTCTTTTAACATTATCTATTTTTGGTATAAAGTATACTTTATATAATTTTTTATTTTATTTCTAAATAATAAAGAGAAGAATTTATTTTGAATATTTGAAATCTACTTTAAAATAATACTTAGTACTATAAAATTAATATTATATATCATTTTTTAATATTTAATCTTTTAATATATTTTAAAAACCCTTAAAGTTAAAAAAAATAAAAAGACTCCACTTCTTAAAACAAAATTGTATATGCAAGGTGTGATGGCAAGCGGCTCTGTGGCTGGTGTGCACGGGCTAGGGCACGCATTGTGTGCCCCTACTACACCTTTTTCCTTTGGACTTCTGCTTGCTATGTGGAGAGGAGGTTATGTTTCTAAGTCAGGAGGTTGCATTGGGTTTATGCAAGTGTGTTGCTGGGGCTATTATGGGCCAGGGTTTGGGGGTACAGCACCAGGTTTGGGGGTACGATGCCATCCTCTTGCTGTATATTCTATTTTATAGAGGATCTTTAGTGTGTTTGTGGTTTGGTATGGCAGCGTTAGGTGCCTCCTCGGGTGGGGGTATCTCTGAGGCTATGGATCTTTCAGTTTTGTCTCCTTGTGGGCATGCATCTACTAAGGAGCCTTTGGGGAAAGCTCCTTCTGGTGATGGGTACTTATTTGGGAAGGGTCCTCCCAAAATAAAGAAAGTGAATGGGTGTTTAGAGAGGTGCCAAGACTATCCTGTCTTGGTGATTCAGCCGGAGTCAGTCTCAGAGGACATTTCCTATTAGAGCAATCATGCTCTTATATGTACATTTACGGGCCTTCGGCTTCTGCTGCCAGCTCTAGAATCTTGGATGCATCAGGTATGGAACCCTGAAGGGGATATGGAGATTCTACTGGCGATGAACAATTACTTCCTGGTGGTTTTCTCATACATGGCAGACAAACATAAGGCTTTTGAAGGGGGCAATATTTTTATAATCATGTTGGGCTTTTCATCAAACCCTAGCTTGTGGGGTTCAACTCAGCTAAAGAGCTTACTTCGAGAGTCCCTGTTTGGGTCTGCCTTCCCAGGCTTCTGATAGAGTTTTGGAGAAGCGACATGCTTCATTCGATTGCTCTACTACTGGGCAAACCAGTTGGATCCACTTCGTAAACTCAGGACAGGAAGGTAATCTTTACACTCAAATTTGTGTTGAGATTGACTTAAATAACCCTTTGCTAGATTCTCTAGAAATTTGTCTTGGATCGTCTTCCTAGATCCAACAGCTCGACTATGAGATGCTATCGTTCAAATGTCGCATCTACCATGAGTATGGGCACTTGCAAAGGAGGTGCCCCAAGCTAATCCGACAAATAATGAAGTTAGGGCTCCTTCCAATCCTATCTCTAAGAAGGATAAAGGGAAGACTCCTTTGGCTGAAGGAGGTGTAGATAAAGAGGACCTTATTCCTGTTAAGTCTCGCAATAAGGGGAGAGGTTAGAAGAGAACTCTGAAGGACAGGCAAAATGATGAGACTTTTAATAAGTTTGAAGTTTTGGATGACTTGGTCCAGGAAGAGGGAATCCCAATCGATCTACCTTTGGGGACTAGGTTGATGGATGAGGTTTTGGCATAAGACAGAGGGATTGATAATTTGATCTTGTCTTTGGAGGTTCAGCAGGATGGGAAGATGGATACAGATTTGTTGCCTCAGCATCCAGAAGGGTCAGAACCAAGTGAGGCTTTGGTCTTGAAAGCGGGGGAAGCATTGGTAGTAGTGACATCTTCTCTAGGGAAGGAGGCTTCAATGTTAAGCAAAAGCAGGGGAGTTTCTCATGTTTTGGGCCTTCAGCAAAAACCCCTAAAAAAGGGGCCTCCAGAGAAGCCTTTGAAGGTGGGGCTCAAGACAGACCAAGAAAAGGTGAAGTTAATTGGGGATACTTTGGTGGAATTTGGGTCAATGAAAACCATTGACTCCCTTTTCTCCCAATCTCACAAATGATTGTTTTATCATGGAATGTAAGGGGCATGAATAGCATCCCTAGACAAGAGGCTATTCATGATTTGATTGGTTCTCATTTTCCTAACACTTTCTTTATTCAGGAAAATAAAGTGTTAGTGGATGGTATGCTCAATAGAGCTCCTAGAGTTTCTCTTAGAGGCTCATGTCAGTGTGTCAGGGCCCATGGTAGTTTAGGTGGAGTGGCATGTTTTTGGGATCCTAAAAAGGTTGTGCCTCTCCGGTGGATTTCAAGTCGTTATTCTCTCTCTATGGTTGCTTCCAAGATGGATTCAGGTGAAATCTGCCTTTTTACTAAAGTTTATGCCCCCTCTGATATTTTGGGGAAATCTTTGCTTTGGGATCATATCAGATATGTTCGATCTCAGGAGCCCTTCATTCCTTGGGTTTTGGTTGGTGACTTTAATGCAGTTTGTAGCCTAGAGGAGAAAAGAGGAGGTACAGGCAGGCTTGATACTTTTGCCAATGGTATTGACCTCCTGAAGATTATAGATGTAAAGCCTAACAATGGTATCTTCACTTGGAATAATAGAAGAAGTGGAGAAGAAGTGATCTCAAAGAGGATTGATAGATTTCTTGTCTCCTATTTTTGGATGGGGGACAGATGGACTACCAGCTTAGAGATCTTGGATTGGAGAGGATCTGATCATTGGCTGATCAAACTTTTTGTGGTTACCTTTAGGACTTCTAACAATCTTGCCTTTAAGTTTCAACTTATGTGGTTGCGGGATCACTCTCTCCAGGATTTAATGTCTACATGGTGGGAAGAAGGGAAATCGGCTTATGGTAGGGTTGTATATTCTTTTGTTAAAATATTGCAGTATGTGAAATATAAGCTTAAGAAGTGGAACAAGCAATGCTTTGGAAACCTTCACCTTAACAAAAGGGCAGCTCAAGCAACGTTAGATGCTATCACTCATGTGATCTGAGATCAGGGGTTTACTTTAGATCTAAGCAGTGAGGAGACTCAGGTGGTTAAGGATTTGGAAGAATGGGAGCTTCATGAAGAGATTTTCTAGAAGCAGAAATCCCATATTGACTAGCTTCAGGAAGGAGATAGGAACACGACTTTTTTTCATAATTCGGTTAGAGCTAGAAGAAATGGTAAGCTTGTTATTTCTCTTATGTCTTTGAAAGGTGCTTAGCTCTCGTCTATGTGGGAAATTGCTCAAGAAGCCTCTCAGTATTTCTCAACTTTGTTTACTGAGGACTCTCCTCCTACTAGTGTTGAAGAAGTCTCTATCCTGGACTATATTCCTTCCTTGGTCTCGCACGAGATGAATGAGGCTCTCGTTCGTCCCATTTTGCTATAGGAACTGGAGGATGTTGTGTTTCATATGAAGAAAGGTAAAGCCCCGGGCCCTGATGGCTTTCCTATTGAATTCTTTCAAGTGTTTTGGGAGACTATCAAGTTGGATCTCTTGGAGTTGGTGTAGGAGTCACAAAGAAATAAACAAATGTTAAAAGCCATGAATTCTACTTTTCTAGCTCTTATTCTCAAAAAGAGGATGCACATAGCTTGGATCAGTTTAGACCCATTGCTCTTTGCAACGTGGTTTATAAAATTATCACTAAATTGATTGCGGAAAGACTCAACCCATGCCTCAAAGCTTTGATTTCTGAGGAACATGGGGGTTTTGTAGCCGGTAGATAGATTCTTGATGAGATTTTGATTGATGTTGAGGCCATCCATTCTATGGCAAATTCTAAGGAGAAGGCCATGTTTATCAAGCTTGACATGGCTAAATCTTATGACAGAGTCAAATGGGCTTTCTTACATAAAGTCCTCCTGGCCTTTGGTTTTGCTAGTGACTGGATTAATTGGGTCATGAGTTGTGTTTCCTCTTCCTCCTTTTCTATTCTTATTAATGGGGAACCGTTAGAGCTATTTAGCACTTCTAGGGGCCTTCGACAAAGGGATCCTTTATCTCCTTATATGTTTATTATCATGGTTGAAGGGCTGGGTAGATTCATTAAATCTCAAGTTAGACATGGTATGATCTAGGGATGGAGTTGGTGCAATAGGCTACCTCCTCATTCTCACCTCCAGTTTGTGGATGATACTACTTTGATGGGTGTGGCCAAAATTAATGGCGCAGTTAATTTTAGGAGAACTCTGGATATTTACTTGGCTGCCTCGAGGCAAAAGATCCATGAGACTAAGTCTTCTATCTTATTCTTTAATACTCCTCAGTTGATTCAAAGTAGAATTTCTTAGATTCTTAGGTTCCAAATTGGCTCTCTTCCTCTGGTTTACCTTGGGACCCCCCTTGGCAGTGGCTCTCACAGCAGAGAGCCTTGGTAGGAAATCTTGGATAAGTTCCACATGAAGGTTAGTCATTGGACCCATAGGTGGCTCTCTTCTACTAGAAGGGTGACCCTTCTGAAGTCAGTGATGTAGGCTCTTCCTATCTATAGATGTTTTGTGCAGGTTGCTCCCTATAGTTTTGTTAAGGAATTTGATGCTCTCTCACCAATTTCTCTGGTCTGGTAATCTTCTCTCTTTGAAATGGAACTTGGTCAGGTGGGACTTTGTCTGTAGACCAAAGTACGAGGTCGGTCTTGGGATGAGGCCAGCCAGGTTAATTGGTCAGGTTTTATTATCCAAATTATAATGGAGATGGTGTACTTGCCATGATCAGGATTGGGCTAGAATCCTCACTTATAAGTATCTTAGGGGAGTGGATAGCTCAGATGTGCCTCGATGTAGCTTTGAGGGCAAGGGATCCGTGATTTGGGATACTCTCAAAAGAGGGTCAAAGCTTATCAAGGAGAGTCTTTTTTGGATTTGTAATAGGGGTTATGATGCCCAGTTCTGGTATGACTCTTGGGATGGGCACCCCCCGATCCTCTCTGAGTTTCCTCATCTTCAACCTCTTTACAAATTTTTGATTGCAGTTGGTTGGAGTATGGTAGAACATTTCAAGACAATTAAGGTTAAGGGGCAGTTGAAGGATCCTCAGGAATGGCCGTCAGGGGGTACTAAGGAGCATCGCTAGGAGCTCGCTTGGATCCTAGCTGGTAGATTGTGCAACTCCCTCCAAGGGAGGTATATTCTGGCTTGGGGCCCTAATTTGAAGGGTCAATTTACTGTTGCCTCTAGTTATAGGGAGTTGGATAGATAAATGCATGGTCAGGTGGGTGCTCCTTGGTGGAAACAGGTGTGGAATAATTTCTCTTGGCCTAAGTGCAACTTCTTCCTTTGGTTGGTGGCTCAAAATAAGTGCCTCGACTAGGAGAACTTGCAAAGAAGAGGTTTTTAGGGCCCTTCTATCTGTGTGTTGTGCAATAATAGTGAGGAATGTACTTCACATCTTTTCTTTCAGTGCCCTTATTCGAGGGGAATCTAGCACCTTTGGTGGGAGGCGTGGGGCCATGCTTGTATCCATGCCACTTCTTTAGTTGAGTTCTGGGACTGTTTGGGTTGACCTCCATCTAAGACCTCCTTCCTTCAAGTTGCTTGGTATCTGGGACCCACTTTCCTTATTCGGAACCTTTGGTTAGAAAGGAACCGACAGATCTTTTAGAACTCTAAGATGGAGGGGGTTCACTTGTGGCAGAAGATTCTCAGCAGGCTTCAAGAGACTATCTCTGTAAAATGTGACCTATCTGAGGTCATGGATCCTAGTGATTTGACTACAGTGAGGAATTTGAGTTTGAAGGGTAGCGGGTCGAGAGATTGTGCTGGTATTAGAATGAGGCAATCTAAGTAGAATATTCACAAAGAGGGGCATTGGATCCTTCCTCCTATGGGGTTTCTGAAGGTCAACACTGATGGTTCTTCCAAGGGGACGCCCTGAACATGCAGGCATTAGGGGCATTGGTCGTGATAGTGATGGAGGTGTTGTTTTTATTTTTTCTATCTACAAGGGGCAGCATTCTAATAACCTTATGGAGGCTTTAGCTATTCTGCAGGTTGTGGAGAGGGGATGCTGACCTGGTTGGAAGCAGATCATCTGTGAATGTAATTCACAGATTGTGGTGGATATGTTGAATAAGAAAAAGTTGGATGGAGTTAATTGGCATTTAGCCTTGGTGGCTAAGCAGATCCTAAATTTATGTTCCTCTTTGGATTTGATTTCTTTATGTCATATTCCTCAAGAGTAGAATAAATGATGGTGTTAGGTTGTCATTGATGTCAAAAGTGTTCAGGAGATGGTTAATGAGGTATTCATCATGATGTCTTCATATGTTTGAGGTAAATTCAGATGTGATCATTACTACTTCCTTGCATTTGATATGTCAAGTTTCTATCAAGAGATTTGCATCATAATGATATCTTTATATGTGATGGAATGTTGTTGGATCATCTTGGATCATGTGAAATCAGATATAGGATTCTATTAAGGATGCATGCTCATATCTTTAGTAGATCTTTATTGTGTCAGTGTGTAACTAAAATGAAGGACTTGTTTGATTAGTAGTACTTGCAGAGAATAATTGCAGGAGTACATCATCAGAAGTATATCATCTTGTGTGTTGTTGCAGGATTACATCAGGGTGATATAAATGACATACAGTGGCAGTGACTTGGTCATTTGTTCTTAGTATTCAATGCCATAGTCTTCAGTTGTGAGTTGATCTCAGTATTCAATGGCATAATCTTCAGTTGTGAGTTGATCATCATACAAACAAATGTTGAAATATTCATGGGGGTTGAAACGTTTGTAGTTTCATTGTTTGAAGTTCAAGATCATATGTTTCATGATAAATGATGTTGGAGAGTTTGAACTTTATCTTGATGTTGGTATTTCATGCAGTGAAGACATATACTATTCTAAAGACATGTATTGTCATGATAGTCTTCATTGAATAGGAGTTCAACGTAATTGATGTCTTGATGACATAGATGTTGAAAAGTTTTTGCAGACTTCTCATGTGCAGAGATACAAGGTTATATGGTCTTTCATGAAAAGACACTTGCTTATTCACACTCAAAAGACAAGTGTGAACCTAAATACTTAAGCAAAACTCAAAATTATAATCTATACCAAAATCCAAGTTTTATCAAAATACAAAGGTTATCTTTTTGCACTTTGTGTTTTAAAAATATGTTGACCTTCTAATACAAGTCACTTCACTTATAAGAACCTGCAAAAGGGGTACATTGTCATTGTAATGACTCGCCCTCCTCCCTTCATACCGGTGCTCTCCATATAAAGTAAGTTTTAAAACTTTATTACCTTCATACCGGTGCTCGAGTGGGAAAAAGGTTTTTTAAATAGCATGTCAATGGAGCCCGCGGTGTGATCAAGTCTTAGTTTTTTTTTAAACCAAAAACAAAACATTCTAAATGCTAGGTATCGTGGGAATGCTTTATGCACAAAAACAGCTTTAAAATATTTAGGAACCTGACCCCTAAGCCTTTTATGGCTTTCTTTCATATTTTTAGAAATTTTATTGAAACAACTAAGTGGTCGACCCCACTTTTGTGTCATATTTATGACTTTAAAAAAAGTAATTTCTAACTATGAATTGAGAAAAGATGGGTAGGTAAGTGAGAATTTTAAGTGAGTTTTATTTGGTGACAAGTGATTATCAAATTAGAAATTTTTTTTTGCAGGAGATTATTTTTTGTATGAAGAATATGAAGAGTTTTGTTTGAAGAAAATGAAAAATTTTATCAGAGATTTTTTATTAGATTTGTGGAGATAAAGATTTCATTATCAAGGAAGATTAAAGATTTATTGAAGAGTTTGAATGCAGAAATTTACAGAGAAGGAGATTGAAATGAAAAGACTAAATATTCAAAGAGATTTTATTTTTCTCCTACAGGACCTGATTGAAATGTTAGAGGATATGAAGAGTCATTTTTTTTGCAGATTGAAATGTCAACATTATGAGAAAGATTTTATTTTTCTCAGACAGAGAAGATGAAATTTAGAGATGATGATAAAGCAATCAAGTTTTGAAGATGGAAGATCAAAAGTTTGTTTTGGGGGTTTGATTTATTTTTGAATAGGCACAGAGAAATTTTTTCTTGCAGGTGAAATTATGAGGAGTATGGAGAGAAATAAAAATAAAAGATAAATTGGTTGCAGGGTTATTGTGAAATGTTTTATACATAACAGATTGATTTTATTTTTGATAGAAGCAATATTGAAGATCTCTGAATTATCTTGTGCAGAATATGAAAGGTTTTTCATCTTGTATATATTGGCTTGGCAGATGGATTAAAGTGTGTGTGGTGATGCAGATCAGAAAAAGGGGTTGTTGAGTGTATCCGGATGTAGGATTGATTTTGATCAGAATGGACATTTGACAGACACATGAGAGAAGAAATGTTTTGTATTGAAACAGAGAAACCCTCTGAATTCTTGTTTTTCAGTTTGTTCTGTAATAGGGGTTGGTGCTCCTTGAAGCTGGTGCTTCTAAACAGTATGCCAGTGAGGCTTGTAGGTCAGTGAGACCTCAATAGTCAATGAGACATAATATTCAGCCAGTGAGGCTTTGTAAGATGTTTTCAAAGTTAAGTCAGTGAGGCACTTCATGAGTGGTTTTTCTACCCAGAGAGGGTTTTCCACTCCAGTAATTCTTGTGTTAATGATATGCTTCTATGTGTGTTTTTGCTTCTATGTTAAGATTTATCTCTATGTGGTCCTGCTCATAATTTTCACTATCAAACTTGTACATAGTTTATTGATGACTTTCTCTTTCTGAGTCTTGTAAATCAAAAGTTATAATAAGTTGCAAAAATCTACACAACACTGATTCACCCCCCCTCTCAGTGTTGTCCGAACTCCTACAATAAAGTGGTAGACTGTCTGGCTAAATGGGATTCTGAGAACCTTGAGAGGTGGGAGGTGGATGACTGGGGTCTCTTGCCCCCATAATACTCGACAATTCTAGAGAAGCTTAATCTGGAGGACAAGGTTATATAATAGTTTTTATGTGGGGTTCCTTTTGGAACTTCTAGGTTGTGCTCTATGTGTTGTCCTTGGTTGGGCCTTTGGCCTTTGCTTTGTACTCTTTGCTTTATATTGAATAAATTTTTATCCCTTTTAAAAAAAAAATTGTATATGAACAATATTGGGTAAAAGCACAAAGCTGTGTCACACTTTTATAAAGGAAACGACCAACACTGATCCATCTTTTAAACTTGAATCACTAAAAAGTGACATATATGTTTTGAATTTTGAAATGATGTAAACTAATAAAATATTTATTTTATAGTATATTTTATGTTTGTATTTTTTAAAAAAATTAAAAAATTATTTGAATATCATTTTTAATAAATTGACACTATAATTTAGTTGCTGATAAAAGTTGAAAAATGAAGTTACATGAGATGTCAATCTTTATATAGTAAATTTTATTTTTTTCTTCAAATTTTTTGTGTATTTATAACTTGAAACTTTAGTGCATGGATATTTTTTTTTCTAATTTTGATATATATTTTTAAATAAATAATAAAATGTGTGTATTAAAACGTAGTTGTTTCCATTCGATGTCAACTTTCATATTAACTATTTATCTAAAATAGAAAAAAAAAATTATCCCATCTTGATATAGATTCTTTTATCTAGTGGATCACTTTTTTTCTATTTTTTTAATAAGTTTTACTATTTTTCCTTGACATGGTAATCAACCTATTGTTTTGTGCTGATAACCTACTTTTAGTAAAAATAGAAAGGAAAATATAAATAATAAATAAACTATTAAAATATATATATTTTTGAAAACTAAACTTATAGATCTACAAAAGGGTATTTTTATATTTTAAAAAAAAATGTTATTTACACAAGTAGAAGTTGTTGAAATATCTAGTTTTTCAAATAATTTTATTTTTTTTGTAAATTGGCCTCATAGTGGTGCTACATATGCATTTAGCCAACAATTTTAATTGAAAAAATTGTGGACATATCTAACTTAGCTAGAATAAATCTTACAAGATCATATGTTTGACCAAAATTAATTTTTAGTTAGAAATACTTAAATTCACTTGTGTTGATAAGTTGGCTGAAAGTGTGACACGACTTTGTGCTTTTACCCTATTATTAATTTTAAGTCATAAATGCAATGGATGGTGTAGCCATCGAGCCCGAGTAGGGGCTAGCTCTGGGTATTCTTAGTCTGAATGAGGAAAAGAAGAAAGTGAAACTTCATAAGGCCTAGGCTCTATTCAAGAAAGGTATGGAAAAAGAATATAATTTAGAGGACTTCATGGTTTTCCTTGAGGCAAATCCTGGGCTCATTGAGCATAATGTGGTAGTTAGGCTAGTTGATATTGCTGAAGGCATAGGTTATCTTTACCATTGAATGTAATGCCTCAACTTTTCTATGTAATTCTGTTGTTTTATCAATATAAGGAGCTTCCCTCATACTTGGTAGCGCTTACCATTATATATATATATAAAGTGCTTATTAATATTATTTTTTCTAAAAAACAATAAATATATTTAGTATAAGTATAAAAATTATAAAATCACTAATATACTATTAGTTATATTATTCTATTGATATTTAAAATAAGAATTTTATAATTAATATATACAATGAATTAAAAAAAATATTAATATGAATATTACACAATATAATATTTCAATATTTAATAATTATACACAAATATATATTAATATTTCATTTTACTATAATATAACATAAATATAAATACCTTATAATGATAGTTCTACTAATTTGTATAATTTAATATCATTAATATATAATTATTTATATTATTTCATTAATATTTAAATTTATAAATAATATATATACGATGAATAAAATTAAATATTAATATAAATATTACATAATATATTATTATATTAATATTTTGTTGTACGCAATCAAATTTTTTTGCTTCATTAAGGCATTTTGAACAAGTCTAGAAAAATTTTCGTCAAAAAGTCAAAAAAGCAAAATTTTTAAAAATAGAAATTTTTATTTTTAGAAATTTCTGAAAATAGACGTCAGATTAGGTTTTCTAGGTTTCTTGAGATATGGATGTTGGCAAAACTTTCTAAAAATAGAATCTCCAACTCAAGTGTCGTGCTTGATTCTCATTGGTCGATTTTGCTTCACGATCAGCGCGGTCCAAATGGAATCTTTAAAAGGTCAAGTTTTCTCTACTGGGTCATTTTTATTTTTTCAGAAGGTGAAGCATGAGCTCTGAGGTCATTAATAGAGGAAGTTCATCTGCCAAAGCTCATTGACAAGTTTTCAACGATGTTCCAACAACGTAGAACCGACGAACAGTCGTCGACTTGATGACGCACGCAAAACGGAGCAAGATGGATCCAAGGTGGAATGAAAATTTAGAAAACATGAAATTTGACTAAGTGTTGAGAAACCAAGCACCCCAGGTGACTTGGGGCTCCCAACCTTTCAAGTGTTAGATTTTTTTTACATTTTTTGAAAAACATCGAAAATGCTTCCGTTAGCTTATTTCCAGTTGGTCAAACTTGGTCAAAAGTCAGTCAAAGATGGGATTTCATCACAAATATGTTTAGACTGCTCAAATCACCCTCTGTTAGCCTCAACAGTTGTCAGAACGACTGAAATCGAAGATCGAACAAGAGCTGTGGGCACGGAAAACGAGAAAAGGTACAAAATTTGAGTTTTTCAAAAAAATTTCTAAGGCATGGCAAGATAGGTGCCCCAGGTGACTTGGGGCACCCAAACTCATCAGAGTTAGTTTATTTTTTAAGTTTTCCTTAAAAAACATGAATCTCCTTCCATCAACCCGATCTAGTTCAGAGTTAGTTAGCTTGGCACGTTTCCTGAGGTAGATAAAGAGTACAATCAGCTCAGTTTTCATCAGGCCTGCCTATTTGCCAGATCATCAAACTCAGTTTTATCTCAGCTGACAGAAATCGATAGCCAAACAAGGGTCCTCCGCCACCGGAACACGCATGTAAATCAAAAAATTGAAGAAGTTGCAATTTTCAGAAAAATGGCTAAGGCTGGTGAAAGCAGGCGCCCCAGGTGACTTGGGGTGCCCAACTTGACCAGAGATAGAAATTTTTTAGATTTTACAGTGTTTTCTGACAATTGTTTTTTGATCTTCACCCATTTGGCAGTTTTCAGGAGGTCAAACGATCCAGATCGTCAGTTGGAGGCCGAAAATGGAATCTCAGTTGATAGGTCTCCAAAATGTCAAGATCAGTCAGCTTTTTCAGTCGACGGTGACATTTTGCCACCTTGTTGAAGTCGAAGACAGGCCATATTTGAGTCAAAACGAGTGTTGAAGTGTCGAAAATGAAGGAAAATTTGCTAATACTTCTTTCAACTCGCGTGTTCGATGACATCATCAAAAGAAGATATTTTTTGTTATCTTACACATGAAGCCATAGGCAGCTACAAAATAGGGATTCTTCCTATTCGAAGACATCCACTTGGATTTGTGTTTTTTAAGTTACTTTTTTCATGGATGAGGTCCAAGTTTTATTCTCACACAAATAAAGTTGTTTTTTCACCTTAAAAATTTATAAAGATAAGCATTTGGCTTCTTTATTTCATTATCTTTTGTAGATTGCATCCAGATGAAGGATTTTTATTTTTCTTTCAACGAAGATTCAAAGACCCAAACGAAGTACTTTTTCAGCGTTCTTCATAGTTTCAGGTTGAGGAAGCTGGGAGGCTCACTTTTTCAGGGTCCTTGTTTCAAGGGGATCATTTTTCAAAAATTTGACCAAAGCTTTTTCAGTTTTTGTCGAGATGGGTCCATCTAGAATATCATCCTCTTGAAGATTGGGAGTTTTTCTTTTTTCAGGAATCTATTTTTTTCCTACTTTTTCAAGAAAATCCTCATTTTTTCAAAATCTGACAATCTGGGTTGCTTCAAAACAGAATTTTCTACAAAACCCATGTGCCAGCTTTTTTGCTCAGAATCTGCTTTTTTCTAAAAATTAGCAAGTAATTTTCAGCCATTTGTCCAAGATTTTTCTAACATAGGTGTGTTCATAGTCAATTTTCAAATCTTCCAGTATGCAGTACTCTCCAACACAAATCAGGCCCAAAACGGTGTTGGTTCATGATTACCTAAGAACTTGTGAAACAGACTTGCATAAAGTACTTCTAGGACACTCCAGTTTGCTTGCAACAGCGTCCTTTCCCATCATAGTGCAAAGTATCAAGTTTGTAATCG
Source organism: Cunninghamia lanceolata (assembly GCA_027924645.1). NCBI lineage: Eukaryota > Viridiplantae > Streptophyta > Pinopsida > Cupressales > Cupressaceae > Cunninghamia > Cunninghamia lanceolata. The sequence continues at coordinate 709,815 of BSBN01000937.1, read as the reverse complement.
GTTGCATGACACATTACAATTCGGTCATAAGAAAAATCCAGTCAAGAGATGAACGTGTGCTCTGCAGACTAAGGCCAAACGACATTGAGAAGTGTTTTACAATACCAATTTGGAGGGCAAACTTAACTATTTCACTTGAAGAATGCAAGAGGGTTTGGAACAATGATAAAGAAAAATAGCAAAAAAAGATTGGTCAAAGGTGGTTAAATGAGAAGTAGAACGTCATGCCAAAGAAGGTTGGATGTGGAGAATTCAAGGAGGAACACGCAATAATGATTACTCTGTTAAGTCAGATCACAGGACAAGCAGATGCTAACAAGTTCCAACCTTGGATGTTTTACATCATGTCCCAAATTGTTGATGGAACCGAATGCTATGACTGGTCAGCACTCATTAGTGATAGTCTCCAGCAACAAATAATTAATTTTCAAAGGGTCCATGAATTCCACATGATATCATACCTTGTGTATTTGATGGTTTTTCAAGGTCAATTCAGAGGTTTGAATGTTGTTGGAACTCTAGGTATTCAGAACGTGTATCACCATTTCCCACAGTTAGAAATCTCTCAAGCTGAATGACATTACAGGCGGGTAAATGATGCATTCCTGATGCATGCAGTGCGAGATATGGACAATGAGTTGCATATACAGTTTTCAGCAGATGCTAGAATAGCAATGACAGAATGGGCTGATTGGTTTATCCAATTTCCCACTTTTTCCTACATCAGAGTATATGGCTTCTCAGGAGAGCCAGCCATGTTGCCGCGATATCCTACAGATGAAATAACATTTATAGAATTTTTGAGGCAAGCCTATGAAGTTCATACATTTTTGAGTAGCAGACACAAGGTAGCTTTCAATTTTCCACTTGGGATGAGTATTTACAAATGCAGATCTGGAGCAGATGCCAAGGCAATCAATAATAAATCATCCAGATATGGTCTTAAGTTTTTCAATAGGAGATCTTCATATGATCCTCGTGGTGTTTTTGCATCACATCTTGGTCAGAATTGTACGCACAAGCATGCAATTGAAGGCTTCTGGGCTAATTGTGCTGATAAGTTTGAAGTGTGAGAACACGGTTACAGCAAATTCACTCTTCAGCAGATGTCTAATATCCTTCAGAAGATATAGAGGGTTTGACAGAGAGTGGTGAAGTTCTACTTCCCACATATTTCAAAGACCAAATTGAGCAACAACTGTTGCCACCAATTAATTGGTCAGTAAAAGAGAGCACTTCCATTAAAGAAAGAACGAGTCGAGTTGTTAAAAATAGTTTGATATTCTTGAAGACTAAGTGGAAGGATGATATTCTATTAGCAGAGCCGCTAGTTCTGCAACCATCAGAGCCTTCCACTTCCAAGCCAAAATGAAGGGTAAAAGTTATGAGTGTTCTTCCAGAGGGAACAAAAATGGCTAAGTTAAAGAGAAAAAAGGATGAGTCTCCAACTCATGTCCAGCAGGAGCACCCACTAGTTGAATCAGAAGTTCCTGTCAAACCAATGCCGCATGTTGAAGCGTTACCTTCAGATCATGTTTCTCCTCCTTCTTCACCGATCACTTCTCATATCCACATAGATTCAGAGCTAGATTTGCCGGTTCGTAACTCTGATGCACACATTGATTCATCAGGAGCTGATGATGTTAGAACTGAGTTTCAAAGAGAAGAAGGCTCATCCTGGATTGAAAACATTCTAGGAAGGAAGAGGAGAAAGCCCTCATATTAACTGGATTTAACAGAGCTTAAAAGCGTCTACCAAGACACACCACACAAGAAGTTGAAGAAGCAGGTTCGCATTGAGAAGAATGCAGATGGAGAAATAATCCTTGAAACTGCAACACCACCAAAAAATAGAAATGCTGATGATGTCGAGGTTGATGACTTCACGGTTGTCAAAGCTAACCTTGGTAGAAGTACCCGCCATACAGATGTAAATCTCTTCGAAGTTGCAACGGATAATTTAAAAAAAGGGTGTTGAAAGATGGAGAAGACAAGGTAGCTCTCAAAGTTAAAGTTTGACAGCTGCGGCAGTATATTTCCAACCTTTTCCATGGCACATCACAGGCTAATTTATTGCTTCCACCAAATCTTGAATCACCAACCGATCAGCGGCAATTCAGTCAGTTGGTCCTCTATGGGAGGCACATGAACAGTTGGGTGGAAGAATTTGTGACTAAAGGGAGAGTTGTACTTTCATAGCTTTATCAATTAAAGTACAATGCTCATGATTTACGCCAAGGCATTCAGGGATTGTAGCAGACCATGGTAGAAAATAGACCGGTGTTCGAGATCATTATCTCTGACTTGAAGATTGCATTTGATTCTGTTGATTCAGTTGATGATAAGAAGATAGTTTCTACTTGGAAGGCGCAATACCTCTTCATAGTAAAAACTTATGACAGTATGATTTCAAAGTTGACAAAATGGAAAGAAAAGGTAGTCAACGTCCTCAAGTTCGTCAGATCATTTGTTTCTCAGATCTCATGTTCGTATGAAAAAGAAGATGGCACCCTGTATGATCTCAGGGAAGTGCAAGAAGAGTTCCAGACTCTCGTCCGCAACAATTTTAATGATGATATCAGTGCCGGCAAGATGGATCGTTTTGCCGTAATGATAGTGAAATTTGACAAGGTTGTGGGTGAAGTTCATGAATTTCTTCATATGGTTGCAAATGGTGAAGAAATGTTAGAGAATCAGAATATCATTCTAGAGAGTATCAGTGTTCCCGGCAAAGATGCAGTCACTCGCTTTTTAGAAGATATTATTTCTCATAATATCAACGGATGACATTACCAAAAAGCAAGAATGTTGATGAGGATGCATTTCAAAAGAAAGCAGCTTTAAATCAGATGCTTTTTGTTTTAAAGCATTTGCTTTCATCATAAGGTCATCCATTCTATATTTAGAAAGAAATCACTTTGTGATAGTTGGAATCTTCTTTGTTTTAAAGCAAATCGCTTTAAAGCATTTGTTTATTGTATCTTTGTCTTAGAATAGTAATAAAGCTTGCGAGTTGGCAAGTTAGGGTTAATCAAGGAGATTTTAGGGTTCCCTACTCCTTTGATTTTAGTATAAATAAGGGCATCCTTGCCCATTGTATGTAATGGTAATTGTGATAGCAAATTTGTTGTGCCTATTCTAGCTTGCAAATCTTGATATTCCAAGTGTCTATTCACTTTGTGTAATCTGTTCTCTGGTGTTTGATCGCTTGTTGTATGCCTACATTTTGCTGCAGCATTGCTATCCTGGAGTTATGCCAACTTTGTGATATTGAATAGAAGTCTCATGCCTATTTTGCTCTGATATTCTATCTCAATTCATCAAGTTTTCGTCATCAGATGTGTGGCTTTTGTAGTTTTCATTTCAGCTTCAATCATTAAAGTACTATAAGTCTTGTGGTGTAAATCTAGAAGAAAATTGCTTAAGTTTTTGTTTAAACAATCATTCCTTATTCATTTTTAATAACCTTTGCTCTGAATTTATTTAGGAAATTAAAAGCGTCATTTTTCTATGCTTAGTTGTAGTAGAAGTTTTAAAAAGGAAAAAACCTCTTCTGCAACGTTTAGAGTTTTATAACCTTGTGCTCGCAGCTGAGAATCAAAAAGAAGATAGGCGAAGTTTTATTTTATTATCTTTTCAGTGAACATCAGCAAAAAGGGAACTCTCCCTTCCAATAGGAGAGCAGTTTATCTGTGCATAGCTATCCGTTTCCAACTCGCATTCCAAAGGTGCGAATTGAAATGCCAACATATTTAGATCAATGTAATATTTCAATATTTAATATTTATACACAAAGATATATTAATATTTTATTTTACTATAATATAACATAAATATAAATACATTATAATGATAATTCTACTAATTTATATAATCAATATTTTTTTTGAATTGCATATCTATTACCAATTCAAATAAGAGCCAATTACAGTTTTGAGTGGCTAAGTATGCCACTTCCAAACTTACAATATAACATTGTTTTTCTAGATTAGTTTCAAATCATCAAAATAGCAAATTATGAGAAAAGTTCATTAAGTTCATCTTCTTGTAGGGTTATCTACATATCCATTTTTCTTGCTTTTGTTGGTTCTTACTTCATCCACCTGTTCATGCATGATGTTTTGGGAACCATATCTTCTCTAAGCATCCAACATCATCTTCTGCATCTGGAACAACAACAACAGGTTCTGTCCCAAGACAGAATGATGGACAATCCCTAACACTAAAATTCTATCTCGTGATCCCAAGGTCTCTATCTTCTTCATCTATCATCATAGCAACCTTCTTTTGTTTGCTAAATTATTTCTGAAACTTTGTATATTCCTTGTGAACCTTAGGATAAATCTCCCTAAGGTCACAAGGTCTGACTTCGGCCATTTTTATCTCTGACCTATACATCATTGCACTTCATCAATAATCCTCCTAAATTTGTCAGTATGAATCTCCATTGTAACAGTTACCTGCTCAAAAATTTTGTACATAGTGAGTCTACTAGTAGACCTAGTAAGTTCCCTCTTTTTTCCTTGGTAGCATTCCTCATTTCTATTTTTTTGAAAAAACCAAATAATTTCAGTAGAAAGAATCAACCAAAATAGGTTAGACCTAGTATCCAAACCACAAGAAAACCACAAAGAATCCCTTTCCGGTTCAAACAGTTTATACTAGACCATCCCTTGATGTTACCCAAGAACAAATTCCATATACTAACAGCTAATTTGCACTAAAAAAAGACATGTTCAAAAGACTCAATAACCTTGCAAATAGAACACATGGCATTATCAAAACCTATAGTAAGTTTTCTAAGAAACAATAACCATCTGAAACAACATTTTTTAGGCTCAAGGTAGGGAGACCAAAGAGTTTTAAAAGACTTTGACAACATTTTAAGATCCATTTGTGTTGAACACACCAGAATACTGAGAGGGGGGTGAATCAGTATCTAATTAAACTTTAAGCCCTCTGGAGCAGATTAAAACTTAAGCATTACAACATCAACATAAACATGAAAGATTAACACAATGCACATCAACACATAACACCAGATATATGTGGAAAACCAAAGAAGGGAAAAACCATGGTGAGGATTAACTCACAATATATGAAGCTCAAAATAACAACTTTAATTTAGGGCTACAACCCAAGGAAGCTACTACTCCTTGGAAACTTTGATTTAGGGTCACTCCCAAAGAAGCTATTACTCCCTAAAGACTTTGTTTTAGGGTCACTCCTAAGGAAGCTACTACTCCTTGAATTGAGAACAAACTTACAAAAGATTACAATATGACAGTCCTTCTACTATCTGAAAACTGGCATTGAAACTCACACCTTTGATGATTGCAATTTTGCCTCTTCACACTTCCTTCTGATAATTAAATTAGCTAGGTTCACTCTACACTTGATCATTGTCACAAATATGCCTTCAAGATGAATTAGAACAACTTCTGCTCTTTCTCCTTCAGTCGCACATCATAAGGCATTCATTATGCTCCTTATTTTGTTTGTGAGCCCTATTAATCACTTTACAATCACACTTCACCTAACTCAATTTGATTTAAAATTTATACATGACATTACTTGATTACATTGCTTGTCAGCTAGAGACAATAAAAAATACATTTATGTGTCGGCTAGATAGTATTCAACATGAAACGTGTAGAGGAAAAGTCCTAAACAAGACTACACTCTACACTAGTAGAAGACCCATGCCTTACCCGGACATCAACACTTGCTTAACCAGGTCCAAAACATTCTTCACAATTTTAAACATCAAGGAATTACATCCGCACACTCTGCTCATTTGAAAATAGGTAAACCTTAAGCAAAAACATATGAAATTTGAAGTATAACGACCACAATAACTTGAAAACCTTGTGCGGTACTAGAAACAAGAAAGATCTTCATGAAACTCTTCCAGATAAGTCTATAGGACTCATGCAACATCTCCAAACACCCCTTTACCTCCACACATCAGATATTTTGTGCCGCACATCTTCAACCATGAACTCTGAGAACAACTAGTCATCCAGAACACACTGCAACATATTGTCATTGAACAACTAAGCTTGTGGACCACCAAGAAACTTGAAACTGCAAGAGAGCATATACAACAAATCCATAACGATATCCAAAAAACCACAAAGGAAACCATTCACTTCCAGAGGAATGCAGAGCATTCCAACAGGCCTTCAACACTGCCTCACTCTGCCAAAACACATGTCGGTACTCTATCATGCATAACTTTCACAGCGGAGCAACAAATGATCTGAAACTTTGGAATTATCACCTTCACTACACCTTAAACATAGTTTCAAAAGTGCATAGCCATAACTGCTAATGCAGAGGAATGTAGAGCAATCTCTCAGACAATCTTCAAGGTAGTCATTATGTAGCAGAGACTGTCACCAACTTTCGGAAGCAAAATCTTCTTTGTATCAACACATGCATTCTTAGGAATAGTGGGAGAGATCATACAATATGCTTCAGGCCATTAGTAACATCTGATCTTCTTAGTGCTTCTAATACCCATCTTAATATAACTTCATACTCAACCCTGCATTGATCAAGTCATGACATCCAACCATGAACTTCAGTAACCACATTATATTCAACATGGCACCCAACCATGAACTATATCTTCTCTGCTAGATAGTGTTGGCAAGAGACACTATATGGATTCATGATTGTTGTCATTGATGGCAACAAAGTTCATCCCACACATCCGCAAGACATGGTGTGTCTCCACCGGAAGTTAGAGTGAAGAATGTTGTGGTCCGGTAAACAAGAACAGAGCATGTGGCAAGGTCTGACAGACAGGTCCAGATCTCTCAGAGGAAGTATCTTGGTGCAGTACGGATTTGGGGAAGTCAAGAGGACTATCTTGAATGATATATTCCAAGGATCTAGCCTCCGGTGATAGATGAAGAAAAAGATATGAATAGTTGAGTACCGGATTCCTGAGTGACAGTGTGAACAGCGGAAGAACTGACTGACAAAACATTAGACTACTTTTTGGATGTGTTACTGATGGTATTAAAGGTTATGAAGGCATGAATCATGCTTGGCCGACATGATTAATGATTTCTACAAGTATATGCTTGATCTGCATTACTTGATGAGCAAGGATTCAGCTGACAGAACAGAGTTTGTGAGAAAATAGACTGTTCCGGATGTCAACTAGAAAGGTGATGAAATTACTTATGCGGATATATATGCACGATGGATTTAGTTGTGAAGTGTGTGGTGGTATGATGATGATGTGTGAATAAGTATGGAGCAGAGCAGAAACAGCTAGAGAGATTCGGTATGTGAAAGGAAAGCAGAACAAAGAGAAGAGGAAAGATGAAGTGCAGCAGATTAGTATATTGAGTCTAACCGGAACTGAACTCCAGCATATGTGGATGCTTCCAATCAGTTCAAGTATTGTATGACATTCTTTTGTAGACAGTGTGTCTCCTTGTAGGCAGTGTGCCTCTTTGTGAGCAGTGTGCTCGGGCAGTGAGCCCTAATTGGCAAGTGCCATTTTGTAATTCCTTATTCTTCTAACAGAGAATAATCTTTGGGTTAATCACCCCGTGGTTTTCTCCCTTAACAGGGTTTCCACGTCAAAAATACTATGTCATGTGTTTTTCATTTCATGGTAATGTTTGTTTGATTGATTCAATGCTGCATTAATTAATAAGAAAGTTTAAAAGAAGAAAGAAATTAGGATAACTGATTCACCCCCCCTCTCAGTTATCAACAATTGGTATCAGAGCTAAGTTCCTCCTAATAGAGCCTAACAGCTTGAGGAAGATTTGGGAGTTCAAATGGATGCATATGGTTTAAGGGAACAACTCAAGACTGCCCTTGAGGATCTTGAACAGTCAAACTCTGAAGTCACTGAATTAAAGGAAAGACTTAAACAGGCTGATGAATTCATGAGAGAACTAAAGGACAAATTAAGTCTCTCTATGAAAAAAAGAAAGGACCTACTCCAACAACTGGCAAGACAAAGTGAAGAAAGTAATACAAATGAAGAATTGACTGAGAAAACCAAGTTATGTGAAAAGTTATCAAAAGAAGTCATTATGGCAAGACATGAAATGGAATCAGGAGTTATAAAGTTTACTCAAGAGATTGAAGAGAAAAGAAAAGTTGAAGACAATCTAAGACAATCCCTTAAAGAAAAATCAGAAGAATGCCACCAGATGGACAGGATTATCAGACATCTTGAATCTGATCTTGAAGATGCCAAAGATAATGAAGAAAAACTTGAGGATCAAATTGTCTCTCTCAAAAGAGACCTTCAAATAGCAAATGAATATAAAGAGAAATTCAAGATAAGTTCTGCTCAACTTGAAGTTCTTCTTCGAAGTCAAAAGAGGACAGATGACAAGTATGGTTTGGGATATGAGAAAGGAGAAAGCTCCGGATCCAGTCAAAAGAATTTTGGATCAGAAAATCCAAGGAATAGGCCTAGAAGATCTCTAGTAAGACAGCCCAATGCTCAAAGATATCCATCCTTCAATGGATACTACCATAGCTGCAATCACTTTGGTCACAAAGCTAATCAGTGCAGGAAGAGAATGAATCAGACTAATCCATCCTTCTCCGGACAGTGCTTTAACTGCAAAAGGTATGGACACAAGTCTCATGAATGCAGAAATATGCAAATAAACAAATCATTCAATGGTAGATGCTTTGCATGCAATAGAATAGGTCATATGGCTAATCAATGCAGATCAAGAGGTTTTCAGTCAAATATGCAAGGAAATATTATTTGCCAAATCTGTAATAGGTCCGGTCATAATGCAAAAGTCTGCAGAAGCAAGAATCAGGACAAAAGAGGTCCGGTGCATAATCAGAATCAAGACAAGGGAAAACAAAAGATGAATGCGGCTAAAGTTAGGAATCAGATGAACAAGATTTGGGTGAAGAAAAGTTCAGAGAATATAGAGGTTGGATCCGCACCAGACTCTGGTGCTGATATTCCTTCCAGAAATTAAAAGGTGAGTTTTGGCTCAGGGGGAGACTCAAAGAAAATCTTGTTCCCTCAGCCAATCAAATGGTGACGGATGTGGCACTAGATGCGGAGTAAAGGGTTAGTAGATATAAGTCTTGAGATGATCCAGATAAGATTTCAGAGGTCCGCATGAAGATATCAAGAAGTTGTGATCGATCAAGTAAGACCTATTCAGGGAGATGCTCCGGAATGACAGAAGATTACAAAAAGGTCCGGAGAGATCCGGAAGTGCATTGTCTTATTCTACGGATTGGACAGAGTGTTTGGGATGTCCTTGTGATGTGTTATCTTGATTTATTCATGGTTGGAAGTTCTGCATGATGTCCTTAGACCAGGACTGATCCGGTACTCCAAGTTATCCGAATAAGGCAAACTGGAATAATGTAGGTCAAGCATTTATTGCAAACAGATATTAGGGTTTGCGAAACAATATAAGGGATTTCTCAATAATCACTTGATCATTCCACACCCAAGAAGAAGTGAAAAGCGGAGCTCTGCAACAAAATTCATCAAGTTCATCAAAAGATCACTTGCAGAAGTTATTACATACGGAAATCAATCCAACCACTCCGTATAACCGAAGGCGCATAAGGTATTTTTCCATTTTCAATATCTCACTGCAAATCTTTGAAAAATGGCTACTCTGAATATAGTTAAGATCTTTGATAGACCTCGCCCCACATTCAAGAAACATCCATACAAATCTTTGGAGGTAGATCCACTAGGAGCCTTCTCTAGTGTTCCACATGGTGTATTGCATACGGAGGACATTAGGGTTTACATTCATACGAGTTTTGAAGACTTTGGAGAATCAAAACTGATGGATATCTATCACAAACAGCTGATAGATGACTCCTTTGAGATTAAACCTCAATACAAAGCCATCTGGGATAAACACCTTGCACAGTGCATCCATTTCCCCTGTTTTGAAGAAGATGAATGGGTCCGGTATGTACTAAGTAGAGTGCATGACAGCTTCCTATGGTTGAACAAGCCCTTCAAGATCACCAAAGATGCAATTAGGGCTATAACCGGTCTGCACTCATCCGGTAGATTACCTGTTCTCAAGTCTATCAAAAATCAGATAGTTAGTGATGCGATCGGATCTAAGTTTGACAAGAGAGCTATGACAGTTGAAGACATCACTGAACCGGATGTCAAATTTGCATCTATGATAATTGGGTACAAGATCTATCACTCCAGTAGGGAAAATTCAGTACCGGGAACTACAATTTACACAGCTTATCAAATGTTAAAGGAGAATGCAGACTATGACTTGTGTGAGCTTCTTGTAAACCAACTTTTTGAAAATCTGCAGAAGATCAAGAAGGACAAGAAAAACTCCTTCAAGTATGGCAATTTGATCCTCTGTCTCTTCTTTTATTACATGAATGAGCTTCTCGGATCCAGTGGATGGATATGGTAGAATGACAAACTAGTTGCCATCCAAATCAGAGATTATTTGCATGGACTTGGGAATGCTAAAGCAAGAAAAACAGCTCTATGGGGATATTTCAAGAACTTCCAGAGCATGATGCATGCAAGAGAAAGAATACCCCAATCCCTTGTTGAAAAGTACAAAGACACAGTATGCTTTATGGTAGAAACAGATCAGTGTCTAATGGAGGTAGTAGAGCCAAGAACTGTGTGGATCATGCCCATGGGGTATGAAGTGGATGAACAGATAGTGGAACTGCATGTTCAACACATGCTAAGTCAGCCTAAAGATCCAAAGGCAGAAAGGTTCGGAACTTTTGAGGAACTAAGTATAAAAATTCATGTTGAACTCCGAGAACCAGAGATCAAGAGGAAGGTTAGAAAAGAAGTAGAACACATAGCACAAGGCCTTGGGATCTCCAAGGAAGCACTTGATGCTCACCGGAAGAAGAAGGAAGGGGATGAGAAAGAGAAGAAGAGGGCAGAAAAGAAAAGTGAAGAAAGTGTTCCGGTTGAAACTTCCACCTGGACCAGATCATCAAAAAGATCTGCACCTCCCACAACCAAAAGTTCAAAACTGGAAGTCCAGGCATCCGGTAAAAGATCTAAGACAAAAGCCTCAGGGGCTTATGAAAGCTAAAAGGATGAAGAGGAAACTGAGTCAGATGAGGGAGTAAAAGAAATAAAGAAGCAGAAGAAGAAAGGATCCGGTAAACCCTCTACAGGCCAAGACAAGGAAGAAATGGCAGAGGAATTTGTTGAAAAGCCCACTCTGTCTCTAGACAGTGTAGTCAAATTAGTCACTGTGGATGGGAACCTTCAACCAGTAGCTGAATTCTATGATGACTACAATGAGGTAGATCAAAAGATCCTGCAGGAAGCTACAATCAGGTACCTGAACATTTACAATAAAGCTTTTATTGAGATTATCTCCGAAATTCCTAAGAGTCTAGAAAAGAAATTAGAAATAAGAAAGAACAATGCCATGGCAAAAGACCTTGAGATCAGAGAACAGATAGCTATTCAGCTATATCCTTCAATTGATCACAAAACAATGAACATGGTATTCAAAGACTGCAAGGATGAATTCAGGAGCAAAGCAAGGATGAATCAGCTTATGCTTGGTGAGACCGACAAGGTAGCCAAGGATACTGAAGAGATTCTCCAGAAAACCTTCAAAAGATTTAATCTTCCTATCATAGAGGACTTGGGTACTGACTCCTCCATTGCAAATGTTGCAGAAGAAACTCCTGAGAAAATATTAGAAGAGGTGAGCCCCGAACAGACTAACATTTCCCCTTCGATTTCCCCTACAGTCTCCGGATCTAAAGGAGAAAAAAAATCACAGGAGAAAGAAGCAGAGGTGAAGGAAAAAGAAGATGACAGTGCTAAGGTTGTAGAAGGAGAGATGACCTCAGCAGAGAAAACCACAACTGCTAGTGGTGAAGGAGCGAAAACTCCTAAAGACAGCTCCAAGATTGCAGAAGAGAAGAAACATTTGTCTCCGGCAAGAGACACTGCACAAACTGTTCAAGAATTCTTGACAAAAGCCACTATAGAAATTGATGAACCGGACCTGCTAAAAGGACCATTAGATTTTGACTCTTTGTCACCGGTGCAAACAATGAAAATAGCCTCATTTGCAAATGAGAAAGTCAAAGAGAAACTACTGAAATCTCATATGGAAGACTCTGAGCTTATGGAGGTAGCATCCGGAGTGCTGGAAAAGATCATGCCATCTTTTCAGAAGGATCCCACAGCCTCCTCTTCCGGTAATCTCAAAACCTTAGTCAGCAGTGTTAGTACACATTTTGAATCTCTAGAAAAATCAGCTGAAGAAAAGGTCCGGAAGGAGTTTTTGGATAAAAGGTTCTCTGAGGTACAAGGTTTGATCACTAATGATAGGAGAAACATGAGCATTGGGATAAAGAGCTTAGAAAATTCTCTTAAGGATGGCGGTGAAATATACAAATTTTGTATCTCCTGGTCCAAGGTAACAGTGGACATTGAGAAGAAAATAAAAGAGCAAGAGGACACACTACTAAGCTTGTCTCAAAGTTTTGATCCTCTTTCTTCCTCTATAACAAATCAAGAATGCTAGACTATTGCAGTCTTGGGTGAAATCAAGAAATTGGAGAAGGAAAGGAAAAATAGAATAAGCAGGTTGAGTGAGCTCAGGGGGTTAATTGTCCCTAAGCTAGAAGCCATGCATGAGGCCATAGCAGAAGCTCAAATCACAGCCTAGACAAATGATCTGACAGATCTAAAAAGGGCAGATGCATTTGCATTCCTATTGAGTGGGCATATCTCAATTTTGGACAGGATGAAGCAGAGTTGGGCGACAGAAGTTGTATAGTTGAAGATAACTTTTTCAGACATACTTAAGTATATGTAAGTATGCCATATGTATATACTTATGCAGCTAAGTATAGTAAATTTTTTGAAAATTTTGGTGTGCGAACCCTACCCTTTGCCATTGATGTCAAAGGGGGAGTGAGGAGCAGTGAAAAATGAGGAATCCAACTAAGGGGGAGCTCCGGAAGTTATATATAAAGACAGAGCATCAGCCAAGGGGGAGCCTAGTGTAAACACTTAGTCATTTTTCACTAAGTGTTGCCATCAATGCCAAAGGGGGAGATTGTTGGCAAGAGACACTATATGGATTCATGATTGTTGTCATTGATGGCAACAAAGTTCATCCCACACATCCACAGGACATGGTGTGTCTCCACCGGAAGTCAGAGTGAAGAATGTTGTGGTCCGGTAAACAAGAACAGAGCATGTGGCAAGGTCTGACAGACAGGTTCGGATCTCTCAAAGGAAGTATCTTGGTGCAGTGCGGATTTGGGGAAGTCAAGAGGACTACCTTGAATGATATATTCCAAGGATCTAGCCTCTGCTGATAGATGAAGAAAAAGATATGAATAGTTGAGTACCGGATTCCTGAGTGATAGTGTGAACAGAGGAAGAACTGACTGACAAAACATTAGACTACTTTCCAGATGTGTTACTGATGGTATTAAAGGTTATGAAGGCATGAATCATGCTTGGCTGACATGATTAATGATTTCTACAAGTATATGCTTGATCTGCATTAATTGATGAGCAAGGATTCAGCCGACAGAACAGAGTTTGTGAGAAAATAGACTGTTCCGGATGCCGACTAGAAAGGTGATGAAATTACTTATGAGGATATATATGCACGATGGATTTAGTTGTGAAGTGTGTGGTGGTATGATGATGATGTGCGAATAAGTATGGAGCAGAGCAGAAACAGCTAGAGAGATTCGGTATGTGAAAGGAAAGCAGAACAAAGAGAAGAGGAAAGATGAAGTGCAGCAAATCAGTATATTGAGTCTAATCGGAACTGAACTCCAGCATATGTGGATGCTTCCAATCAGTTCAAGTATTGTATGACATTCTTTTGTAGACAGTGTATCTCCTTGTAGGCAGTGTGCCTCTTTGTGAGCAGTGTGCTCGGGCAGTGAGCCCTAATTGGCAAGTGCCATTTTGTAATTCCTTATTCTTCTAACAGAGAATAATCTTTGGGTTAATCACCCCGTGGTTTTCTCCCTTAACAGGGTTTCCACGTCAAAAATACTGTGTCATGTGTTTTTCATTTCATGGTAATGTTTGTTTGATTGATTCAATGCTGCATTAATTAATAAGAAAGTTTAAAAGAAGAAAGAAATTAGGATAACTGATTCACCCCCCCCCCCCCCCTCTCAGTTATCAATAGATAGGACATGGCATCCAACCATGAATACCATCACACATCCATGATAGTGTTGACATCAATGATAACCTTGTGACAATATTGACATCAATGACAATCCTTAGGAACTATCTGTGTAACAATCTCCCCCTTTAGCATTGATGGCAACACATACCTGCACATTTCTCCCCCTTTGACATCAAGGACAAAGGGTAAATTCTCTTCTTAGGGCATAACTTCTTCTTGCAGCAAACAAACTCCCCCTATCATCAATAACCACTACTTGCCCCCCTGACAGGTAACCACCATTAGTCCAGGAAAAATATATAACACGAACTCCCCCTGGACAAATGCACCACTATGCATCTAGCAAGAAGAAGGAGGGGCACTTACCCCTAACCTCTGCTGTAGATCCTTAAAAGTGTCTTTTGCAAGAGCCTTTGCACGAAAATATCTACAATCTGATCCTTTGTTGGAACATATTCCAACCTTACCTCCTTTTCTACCACCTTCTCTCTCAAAAAGCGATACTTGATTGTTATATGCTTGGTTCTAGAATGCATCACTAGATTCTTGGAAGTATTGATAGCACTTGTATTGTCACATAAAATAGGAATAGGCTTATCATACAATACCTTGATATCCTTTAGGGTTTGCTTCATCCACAACACTTGTGTACAATAGGATGTTGCCTCTGTAGTAGATAAGGACATTGAATCTTGCTTCTTACTTTGCCATGAAACCAATATGCTTCCTAAAAAGAAAGCAACACCACTTATACTTATTCTATCATCAACACAACCAGCCCAATCAACATCAATGTAGGCATTTAAATCAAAGTCATTACCTCTTAGATACCATAAGCCATAATCTGGAGTTCCTTTCAAGTATCTGAATATCATTTTCACTGCCTTCTCATGTGTTTGCTTGGGATTAGCTTGATATCTGGCAACCACACATACTAATATCAGGCCTAGAAGTAGTTAGGTACAACAATCCTCCAATCATAGATCTATATGTTGAGATAAGTTGCCATTAACTTGCAATCCTCACCAATTCATGTGTCTCCAAAGTTCTTGGAATGTGTTCCCCAACACACAAGAACTTTGAGAGATTAATTATTCATTAATTATGTCACTTTGACTTTTGTAATCAATTCCTAATTGATAAGCTCAAACTTGGGCGTCCATTTTTAGAGTGGGGGCCATGAAGACTTTGCTAACTTCTCCTAAGTCTATTTTGAGAGTTTGATAACTCCTAGTAAGTGGGAGTTAGACTTGGGCGTCCCCTTTTGATGGGGACTTATATTTAGACTTGGAGTTGTGTTTTTTTATGTACATGAGTGAATAATGTTGAGACACCTTGCATGGATATAATGTTGGAGTTAACTACAGTGTTAGAGATGCATGAATTGGATATTGCTTGCATGTGGTCAGAATAACTTGCATTTTTTTGCATGTCACTTGCATGTTGTTGCATGTTACTTGCATGTACTTGTATGTTGTTGCACGTTGCTCCTATGGACTTGCATGTGCTTGCATGTTGTTGCATGTGCTTGCATGTTGTTGTATGTCACTTGCATGTGCTTGCACGTTGTTGCATGTCACTCCTATGGACTTGTATGAGCTTGCATGTTGTTGCATGTCAATTATATGATCTTGCATGTTAATTTTATGAGATTGCTTACAAAACACTCCAACTCTAGAAACTTGCAAGATGGTACATCGAGTGTTTCAGATAATGGGTATTAGTTGCATGTTATTGCAAATACTTGTATGTCAATTGCATGTCAGTTTTAATATATTACTTATAGAACACTCCAACTCCAGAAACTTGTAGGATGGTACATCTCAGTGTTTCAGGTAATGGGTATCAGTTGCATGTTGAATCTAATGTTTGCATGTCACTTGCATGTATAGAACAAAATAATTCAGAATAACCTTGGAGACATTAATCTTGCATGTTGTTTGTATGAAATTGATGTGTGTTGATCACTTCAGTCAACAAAAAGTGATTGGGCAAATATGGATGCCCAATTGGAGGACTTTTTATTTTTGCTTTTATTTGGAAATATGTTTGATGTTGGCCAAGTTAACTTGGGCAAACTTGGGCTCCCACATCAAGGACAAGTAGTTAACAAAAGGCTTGACTTTGTTTGACTTTAGTCTTCTCTATTTGGAGTGCTTGGTTTTTGCATGAGCATTGGTTTCTATGTTATCAATTACATTTTATTGTAATTTGAGTTTCAATCTTTCGAATTATGAAGCTCTTGAATTAAAGAAGCTTTTGAATTAATTAAGAGCCCCATACATTTTCCAGAGAGTTGAATTGTGTAAAATACTTAGAAGAAAAAAGCAAGAAGTTTTTTTGACCTAGAAGAAAAAAGCAAGAAGCTTTTGAAGTTTTTACAGGTTTGAAGATTGAGGAAGCTTTTGAAGTACATCAAGGAATCAAAGGATTTTAGTATTGAATGTAATCTTTCACAAGAGATTTAATACAAGCATAAGCACCTTTGGTTTGGAGTTTTTTCCCTTAGGGGTTTCTCCGTGTAAATACTTGTCTTCTTCTTGCAAGCTATTTTCTTCTACTACATTGATTAAATTGAAAAAATACTCTAACATCTAAATTGAAAGTAATTTTTAGATTTACACATGCTAATAATTTCAGATTCAAAAACATTTTAAAGCTACATAGCTACAACTTTTACTTTGTCCTCTCTCCCAATTTCCAACATGTGGTATCAGAGCCTATGGTAGCAGTGAGAGGGATATTTTTTTTCTAAAGTATTGAAGGAATTTTGGTTGCAGCGGAAGTTCTATGTGTTAACATTGTTTTGCAAATTTGTGAGTTTGGAAGCCATGGCATTTACCTCTAAGATGGA
Organism: Cunninghamia lanceolata; assembly: GCA_027924645.1. Lineage (NCBI taxonomy): Eukaryota > Viridiplantae > Streptophyta > Pinopsida > Cupressales > Cupressaceae > Cunninghamia > Cunninghamia lanceolata. Next base: position 692,781 of record BSBN01000937.1, on the reverse strand, counting down.
TATTATAAAAAGAATCTTTGTTGGGCTCTTGAGGCTCAAGGTTATGGATCTTTATGGAGTTGATCTTGTGGTAGTGATTTGGAGCTCCATTTTGACAATATTTGTATATTCTCTTGTTTGGTGGTTTTATTCCTTTACCTTGTCATCATGTGTAGTGAAAGGGTGTTTATGTTGGATGGTTACTTCTAGTACCTTGATCACATGGAAAAACACTCACTTCTTGGACTACAGTTTGGAGTGCTTATGTTGGGTTCATGGTTTCAGTCCACGGTTACATCAAAGCACTGGATAATTTATCATTGGTTGTATGGAGGTTATGGAGTTGACATTTTTTTATTTGGATACTCCCGAACAACCTAGTTTCTCCTTTCTCATATTCATGCTATTTTGAATATGTAGGTTTTCACAGTTTTCCTGTTTCAAAAGATTGTGGGTTTGTAGATCTATGATATTCTATTATTTCAGATGACATATTTGATGGTGTTCATTGGTGAGAATGTTTGGATGTTTAAGTGGTTCCAGATTTACAGAGATATGGTTTTGCAGGTTTTACATATTAACCAAAATTTGTGGTTTGTAGATCAGTGGAAAATTGTGTTCAGATACTTTTTGGATGGAAACAATTTCAAATTTGCAAGGCTACTTGTTGGGTTCTTATGATATATGGTTTCTCCTATGTGGATTTATTTGGAAATCTACATGTTATACCTGGTTACATTTGTTCTACATGTTATTGATGTGGAGTTGAATCTACTTTTTAGTTATTAAAGGTTGAAGCACTGATCATGTTTTTCTCCTATGAGATGTTGCATGTGTGCAAATCTTGTGAATAAGCTGATGTGGGTTCTATTTGGTAGGCCTCTTCTTGGTCACCTTAATTACATTGTTATTTTTTGTATTGAGACAAAAGGGTAGTTTGGAGTACCTGATTTATTTATTCATTGGAATCTATAACAGTAAGCTTATGTTGCATGAGAAGCTTTTATCACTTTCAGTGGGAGTTTTTTGCATTTTCATAAGATCTTCTTGTCTTTGAAGAGGTGTTCACATCTTGGTTTTCCATGGAGGACTCTTGGAGTTTCTGGTGAGGTGTTGAGTTTATAACTTATCAGTTTTTGATATATGATCTTTGGTGTAAAGTATGTATAGTGTTATGTCATGATGCACTCTTGATCATGAGTTAGAGTTTCTGGCATGATACAGGTGCTCTTGGGAGTAGAATATGTTCATTAGAGCATATGATCTTCTTTTAAGAAGATGTTAGATCATGATGTCATGATATATTCCTGATTCTAGAGTTAGAATTTTGACAATGGTTTGGTTAGTTCTCTTTGGTTTTGAAGTATTAATCATTTTCTTGGAGATTCATGATTGTGCAGATTGCATTTGAAGTTGACATGGATTGATAGTTGAAAACTCATGGATACTAGAGAGACTCGGGTGAGGCCTGATATCTCTTGAACTTAGAGATATGTGTTGGAAAGAGTTCTCATTATGAGATGTCAACAAAAGGACTAAGAAGCCTACACTTGGAAATGAATGTGAGTCCATTATGGACCTTATGAGAAGGTTGTCTTTATTATAAGTTTTTTATTGCTTGGTGTTATATGCAAGGACAATCCTATATCCCACTCTTGGTCTACTCGACAACTAAATGATCTAATAGGTGTTGCCCACCTGATTATTAGATGCATTCTTTATATGTATCTTGTCTTCTCTTTTACATTAGTCTTGAAAAAAATTGTTGAGAAGTAGATGCATGGGTTTATGGATTTCTATTGTTCTCATTACTATTTGATCTTGACCTATTAAACTAGTTCTGAGGATTTGTTTTGGAGAGGTATAGAAATGGTTTGTGGTTTTTGGGCTAATTCCCTTTGTTGTGGGAATGTTTGGCTAGTTTGATCTACTTTCAGTGAGAGGTTAACATCTATTCCTACCATGCTTTCATCATAATTTGGATGTTAGATGTTGATACCCTTTCAGTTTGGGAGTGTTGCAAGAGATCTTACTTTGCACAATTTGGCACAAGTTAGTGTGGTATAAAGACATGGTATGATCTTGCAATTTCTCTCTTTCTTGGTATATTGTCTTCTTCTTAAAAGTTCTCATGTTTATGGAGTTGAGGTTTGTATTGGAGTTAAGTGTTATTGTTGTTAACAATAATTTGGTAGCTCCTTGATCTCTTTCTTCATTGGTTAAAAGGGCTTGGGAGATATATTCAGAGATTGGTAATGAGAGATGTTTTATGCATATCATTATATGTTTTGACACTATATGGAAGAGGAGTTAACCACGTCCTCTAAGAGAAGTGCTATAGGAGGATTTGTTAATGCCTTGATCTTATTTTAAGATTTGACATTACCCATGCAGTGGGAGTTCCTAGATATGTATGCTCTTAATTGTCACGATATCTTCTTGGTTGTCTCAGTTTGTAGGTTATTGATGTGAAGATGATTTTACATGTTTTACTATTAGGATCTATGAATTGTGCAGTTTAGTGGGTTGTCTTTACTGATTGGTTGCATTGAAGACTTGCATGTGGACTGTCAATATCCACATATCCGTTCAGTGTTATTGCAAATTTTGTTTGTTGACCTTGTCTTTGGTCATTTGTACATTGGTATGTTGCATTGAGATGGGAGGATGGATGATTAGCAGGATTGTTTTACAGGGACTTGATTGTAGTTTTGGGTTGGTATGTTGATGGCATGGAGTTCTACCTATGATGGTTTGTTTACCCTAGTTTTGAGGTATGATATTTTGGATGAGCTAGCAACTTGTTGTGGTTGCTTTTCCATTTGGTATGAGTGTGGCAGACACTCAGAGTCTTATGTTATCATATGATTTGATGCTTGTGTTCATGTTGAGATTGGTGCAGGTTTCAGTGACAATTGATATCTTTTCACCTTGACATGTTTCTTGTTTATCATGGGTGACATGATGTGAGGAGTTCTTGTTTGAGATGATGGTTATTGTAATGTTAGAAAATGTGCCCTTAGGGGCTTTTCCTTTATAAGGTTTAGCTCCCGGGTCTTTTGCATGCATTTAGGACATCTTAGTTCATAATTTGGCATCCCGATGGAATGAGGCCTAGGTAACATGACAAATGGGACCTAGGAGGACCCCTTGAGTTGTACCCTACCCAAAATGGGGGGGAGGACTTAGGCGCCCGCACCCTAGTCCTACCCTGTTTTGGGGCAGCTCTAATTTATGGGTGTCAATTTATGACCGTTATTTGGGTTTTTTGCTGACACGACAAGTTTGAATTACGAAAATCTTAGCGGGAGTGTTTGTAGTTGCATATAAAAGCATGCTTAGGCATTCATTTGTAAACTATATTTCAATTAGATGATTACTAGCAAGCTATTGTGTTCTCAAGGTGATTTAAGGCTTTCATTGTGTTGCAAAAGTAGACTTGTGTGGTTTATGTGTTTGTTTGTAGATTTGAGCATCCATTTCATTATGGAATGAAGAGCATCTTCCTCCCATGATATCTTCATTACAAGCTGACATTATATTGTGTTTTCATTATCAATTCCTTTGGTTTTTGCCTCTGCCTCACAAGGGCATGCACTCTTTATCTAACAACGATGTTCAGAGACTTAAGTGTCCTCTAGGGCTTGACTGAGGCAAGCCTCTAAACACCACAACCCCCAAACCAAGTTTTGTGATTGTAGGTTATAGGTGTCATATTCGGGAGAAGTAAAGTTGTAAGAAGGATTGGCAGGCATCAAGGATTCAGGATCTGAAAAGAAGCAGGACACCGGGGCATTTCCAAGACTTGGGGGCTCACTCTAGTGTCCTCTACAGCTAAATTTCTAGAAACAGAAGTTACAGAGCTGATCAGTGTTGGAAGGAGGTCAAGATCCCGCAAAGAAATTGGTACCTTGGACTTGGGCGCCCGCTCCAGTGTCCCCAACTGTTCCGCCTCAGAACCCTGAAAATAGGTATTCTGTGATTTGCTATTTTACTTCCGTCTGCAAGAGTATTTTTCGTTATTCGTCAATTTATTGCCGTATTTACATAATTAGGGTTTTAATGGTCAATTGAGCATAAGAGAAGAGAAATTGATAATTAAATTCCCTAATCCAAGTTTCCCTACATCTCACAATGATCTAGGGTATGATAGTGCTCGCCACTCGACCCTAGGTCCTTGAATGTAAAGTGAAGAGGAGGATTTAAACATCAAAACACTAAATATTAACAAATCCAATTTTCCACTAAACAGTTATCATGGTTTTTTTTACAGGTATTTTGTTGGAGCACAAAAGCATGTTGAAGAATCAATGGTACATTGATGGCTAGGAATATTTTTCCTTGTGATTTAAAGTTTGATTATATCATTTAGAGTTATTGCAATGTATAATGTCAAATGCGAGAATGTTAGGATAATTTGCCATTAACTTGCAATCCTAACCAATTCATGTGTCTCTAAAGTTCTTGGAATGTGTTCCCCAACACATAAGGACTTTGAGAGATTAATTATTTATTAATTATATCACTTTGACTTTTGCAATCAATTCCTAATTTATAAGGTCAAACTTAAGCATCCATTTTTAGAATGGGGACCATGAAGACTTTGTTAATTTCTCCTAAGTCTATTTTTAGAGTCTAATAACTCCTAATAAGTGGAAGTTAAACTTAGGCATCCCCTTTTGATGGGGACTTATATTTAGATTTGGAGTTGTGCTTTTTTATGTACATGAGTGGATAATGCTGAGACACCTTGCATGGATATAATGTTGGAGTTAACTATAGTGTTAGAGATGCATGAATTGGATATTGCTCCCGTGTGGTCAGAATAGCTTGCATGGACTTGCATTTTTTTTGCATGTCACTTGAATGTACTTACATGTTGTTGCATGTTGCTCCAATGGACTTGCATGTGCTTGCATGTTGTTGCATGTCACTTGCATGTGCTTGCATGTTGTTGCATGTCACTCCTATAGACTTGTATGAGCTTGCATGTTGTTGCATGTCAGTTATATGACTTTGCATGTTGTTGCATGTTAGTTTTGTGAGATTTCTTACAGAACACTCTAACTCTATAAACTTACAGGATGGTATATCTCAGTGTTTCAGGTAATGGGTATCAGTTGCATGTTATTGCAAATGCTTGCATGTTAGTTGTGTGTTAGTTTTAAGATATTACTTACAGAACACTCTAACTCTAGAAACTTGCAGGATGGTACATCTCAATGTTTCAAGTAATGGGTATTAGTTGCATGGTGAATCTAGTGTTTGCATGTCACTTGCATGTACAGAACAAGATAATTTAGAATAACCTTGGGGACATCAATCTTGCATGTTGTTTGCATGAAATTGATGTGTGTTGATCACTTCAGTCAACAGAAAGTGATTGGGCAAATATGGACACCCAATTGGAGGACTTTCTATTGTTGCTTTTATTTAGAAATATGTTTGATGTTGGCAAAGTTAACTTAGGCAAACTTGGGTGCCCACGTCAAGGACAGGAAGTTAACAGAAGGATTGACTTTGTTTGACTTCAATCTTCTCTATTTCGAGCGCTTAGTTTTTGCATGAGCATTGGCTTCTATGTTATAAATTACAATTTATTGTAATTTGAGTTTCAAGCTTTCGAATTAAGAAGCTCTTGAATTAAAGAAGCTTTTGAATTAATTAAGAGCCCCATACATTTTCCAGAGAGTTGAATTGTGTAAAAGACTTAGAAGAAAAAAGCAAGAAGCTTTTGAAGTTTTTACAGGTTTGAAGATTGAAGAAGCTTTTGAAGTGCATCAAGGAATCAAAGGATTTCAGTATTGAATGTAATATTTCACAAGAGATTTAATACAAGCATAAGCACCTTTGGTGTGAAGTTTTTTCCCTTAGGGGTTTCTCCATGTAAATACTTGTCTTCTTATTACAAGCTATTTTTTTTTCTACTACATTGATTAAATGGGAGAAATGCTCTAACGTCTAAATTGAAATTAATTTTTAGATTTACACATGCTAATAATTTTAGATTTGAAAACATTTTAAAGATACATAGTTGCAACTTTTACCTTGTCCTATCTCCTGATTTCCAACACTATAGATAGTCTGATCCACCTCTGAAGACTCGTCATCCTTGCTCAAGTGACATCCAATGACCATGGGAGTACTCATTGGCTTTGAATCCTCCATACCAAACTTCTTCAACAACTCTTTGACATACTTAGCTTGAGAAATAAAGATACCACCTTCTAGCTGATAAATTTGAAGTCGAAGGAAGAAAGACATCTCACCAATCATAGACATCTCAAACTCTTTTTGCATCTCCACTACAATCCTCTTACACATATCATCATCTCCACCAAAGATGATGCATCAACATTTACTGCAACTATCAAAATCATGTCTCCTTCTTCCTTGATGTAAAGATTGCTATCTGTAGTACCTTTCTTGAAGCCTTGTTGATGTAAGTACTTGTCTAACCTAGCATACCAAGCCCTAGGTGCTTGCTTGAGACCATACAAAGCCTTCTTGAGTCTGCATACCATGTTCGAATCTTCTGATATTTGGAAACTATCTAATTGTTCAATATAAACCTCATCCTCTAGATCACCATTCAGAAATGTTGACTTGACATCCATTTGATATACCTTGAAGTTCTTATGAGCTTCAAGAGCAAGGAACATTCTGATTGCCTCCATCTTGGCCACTAGAGCAAAAGTTTCCTCAAAGTCAATGCCTTCAACTTGTGTGTATCCTTTGCATACAAATCTTGCTTTATTCCTTACAACTTCACTTTCTTCATTCAGCTTGTTCTGAAACACCCACTTTGTTTCTATAACATTCTTATTGGCTAGTCTAGGAACCAATTCCCATGTCTTATTGTTTTAATCTGATCCAATTCTTCTTTCATTCCCTTTATCCATCCATCATCTTTGCTAGCATCAGCAAAGGTTTTAGATTCAAATTTTGATAACAAACACAAGTTTACTTGCTCATGTGTCTTACCAAGCCTTCTCCTTGTCTGCACACCTTCATCTTTATCTCCAATAATTTGATCTGCTGAGTGGTTCTTCTAAACATACTTTGTTGGAGTCTTAGGCATCTACTCTGGTTCTTGTTCCTTTTCTTCTTTCACTTCTTTTTCATCTTTAATGCATGGAAAGATATCAGATTCAGAGTCCTTTGATTCTTGTGAGATATGATACAAGTCTTTATCTACATTGACATTTGTGCTTTCAATCATCTTTCCCAACTTCTTGTTGTAGTATCTATAAGCCTTACTTTTGGTTGAGTAGCCAAGAAAGATTCCTTCATCACTTCTCGAATCAAACATTCCTAGGTCTTCTTCATCTCTTCTGATATAACATTTGTTGCCAAAGATCCTGAAGTATCTAACTGTGGGAGGTCTTCCATACCATAGCTCATAAGGAGTCTTAGTACTATTGAGTCTCAGTTGCACTCTAATAGTTAGATAGACATCAGTGTGAACTGCTTCCTTCCAGTACATATCAGGCAGATCTGCATCTTTCATCATTGCCCTAGACATCTCTTGCATAGCCCTATTCTTCCTTTCCACTACCCCATTTTGTTGAGGGGTCCTAGGAGTTGACAGATGTCTCCTAATACCATGATCTTCATAAAATCTTTCAATTCTTTTAGAGTAAACTCACCTCCTCTATCAGACCTTAAGCACTTGATCTTAGCATCCACTTCATTTTCAACCATTGCTTTGAACACCTTGAATTTATCAAGGGCATCTGATTTTTCTCTTAGGAAAGTAACCCAAGTCATTCTAGAATAATCATCAATAAGCAACATAAAATACCTCTCACCTTGTTGACTCTTTCTTTGGTAGTGCCACAAAGATCAGTGTGAATCAACTCCAATGGATTTGAAGAGGAATACTCCTTGCTTTTGAAACTTGTCTTTGTCTGCTTTCCCATCTAACATTCCCTACATGTTGTGTTTGTAGGCTTGATTATCTTAGGCATGTTTCTCACTGCATGAGTAGAACTGATCCTTACCATATTATCAAAATTGTTGTGTCCCATTCTCTTGTACCACAACCAACACTCACTAGATTGAGCCAACAAACATGTTCTTCCATTTACCTCCTTTAGATGATAGATTTCACCATATGTCTTGATACCTTCTGCAACCAATTTTTTGGACCCTGCCTTCCTGATTTCATAGCCTTTGGCATGAAAGGTGAGATTGTAACCCTTGCTGCACATCTGACTGACACTGAGAAGATTGTGTTTTAGCCCTTTGACATAGAGGACATCCTCAATCCTATTCTTCCCATCAATAGTTATAGCACCCTTTCCACAGATTTGTGCTGACTCATCACCACCAATCTTCACAACACCACCATCCCACTTCTCAAGGCTGATAAACTTCTCCTTGTCACCAGTCACATGATTTGAGCAACCACTGTCAATCACCCAAGCCTTGGCTTCTTCTCTTGCATGAAAGGCAGTCCATAAAACCATTGATCTTTCATTGTTTTGGTCTGTTTATAAGGCATCAATTTTATCACATTTTCCAACATCATCCTTTTTGTCACCAACACTCAAGGCCATGAATAGTGTTTCATAATTTGAGTCATCATGATCCTCATCTTCTAAATAATAGCTGCTCTTTATGGAATACAGACTTCTCTTGAACTCATCTCTTTTGTTACTACCCCTTGATTATTAAAAAGGACATTTAGAAGCAAAATGACCAACCTTTCCACAATTGAAACATTTAATAGATAACTTACCTTTGTATTGTCTAGTGCCTTTCTTTAGTCTTCTCATAAACTTTTCTTCAACTTCATCAGAGCTCTCATCTTCATCAACAACTTCTTCCTTTGTCTTCATACTGACTTTGAAAGCAACTTCTTTCTTTGGAGCATCACTGCCAAACTCTCTCATTTCAAAGGCAGCAAGGGAACCAAACAATTTGTGTACAGTGTATGTATCCAACTCTGCATTCTCCTTAATAGTAGATACCTTATGACTGTAAGATTTGGGAAGAGATCTCAAAACATTCTTCACAGTCTCATCTTCTTTCACTTCTCCACCAAGACCTATGATGCCATTGACCACTTCATTCACTCAGAGCATATATTCAGCAATATCTTCATCCTTTGACATTTTTAGGGTGTCAAATTTGCTCTTGAAGATTTGCATCTTTGCTTGCTTTACTTTCTTATTTCCTTCATAAATGGTTTCAAGTTTAACCCAAACTTCTTTAACAGAACTATAACTCATTACCTTTGAAAGTTTTGAATCAGCTAACCCACTCATGATAGCAAACTTTGCCTTGGCACTGTTATCATACAAGTTGACTTCATCTACGTCTATAGGAATAGCAGCAAGAACTTTGTAACCAGACTTGATAGAGTCCCAAACACCACACCCTAGAGAATCAATATAGGATTCCATCCTTAGCTTCCAAAAAGCATAATTTGTTCCATCAAACCTAGGTATCTTGTTGGATCCATTAAGTGTCATCCCGGACCTTCCTCAAGCAGTTAAGCATCCTTAAGAGGAACTTGGCTCTAATACCAATTATTGAACACACCAGGATACTGAGAGGGGGGTGAATCAGTATCTAATTAAACTTCAAGCCCTCTGGAGCAAATTAAAACTTAAGTAGTACAACATCAACATAAACATGAAAGATTAACACAATGCACATCAACACATAACACTAGATATACGTGGAAAACACAAGAAGGGAAAAACCATGGTGAGGATTAACTCACAATATATGAAACTCAAAATAACAACTTTGTTTTAGGGCTACAACCCAAGGAAGCTACTACTCCCTAAAAACTTTGATTTAGGGTCACTCCCAAGGAAGATACTACTCCTTGAAGACTTTGTTTTGGGGTCACTACCAAGGAAGCTACTACTCCCTGAATTGAGAACAAATATACAAAAGATTACAGTATGACAATCCTTCTACTGTCTCAAAACTGACATTGAAACTCACACCTTTGATGATTGCAATTTTGCCTCTTCGCACTTCCTTCTAATGATTAGATCAGTTAGGCACACTCTACACTTGATCACTATCACAAATATGTCTTGAAGATGAATTATGACAGTATCTACAACTTATGCTCTTTCTCCTTCAGTCACACATCATAATGCATTCATTATGCTCCTTATTTTGTATGCGAGCCCTATTAATCACTTTGCAATTACACTTCACCTAACTCAATTTGATTTACAATTTATACATGATATTACATTGATTACATTGCTTGTGAGCCAGAGACTAAAAAATATATTTACAAGTCGGCCAGACAACATACAATATGAAACGTGTAGAGGACAAGTCCTAAACAAGACTACACTCTACACCAATAGAAGACCCATGCCTTGTAGACATCAACACTTTCTTTACTAGGTCCAAAACATCCTTCATAGATTCAAACATCAAGGAATTACATCCGCACATTTTGCTTATTTGTAAATGGGACAACCTTAAGCAAAAACATATGAAACTTGAAGTATAACGACCACAACAACTTGAAAACCTAGCGCAGTATTGGAAACAAGAAAGATCTTCATGAATCTCTTCCAGATGAGTCTACAGAACTCATGCAACATCTCCAAACACCCCTTTACCTCCGCACATCAAAGATTTTGTGTCACACATCTTCAACCATGAACTCTAAGAACAACCAGTCATCTAGAACACACTACAACATACCATCATTAAAAAATTGAGCTTGTGGACCACCAAGAAACTAGAAACTGCAAGAGAGCATATACAACACATCCATAACCATATCTGCAAAACTATGAAGGCAACCATTCACTTTTGGAGGAATGCAGAACATTCCAACAGGCCTTCAACATTGCCTCACTCTGCTAGAACATTGCCTCAAAGATTTTGTGTCACACATCTTCAACCATGAACTCTAAGAACAACCAGTCATCTAGAACACACTACAACATACCATCATTAAAAAATTGAGCTTGTGGACCACCAAGAAACTAGAAACTGCAAGAGAGCATATACAACACATCCATAACCATATCTGCAAAACTATGAAGGCAACCATTCACTTTTGGAGGAATGCAGAACATTCCAACAGGCCTTCAACATTGCCTCACTCTGCTAGAGCATATACAACACATCCATAACCATATCTGCAAAACTATGAAGGCAACCATTCACTTTTGGAGGAATGCAGAACATTCCAACAGGCCTTCAACATTGCCTCACTCTGCTAGAACACATGTCGGTACTCTATCATGCATAAATTTCACAGTGAAATGACAAATGATCAGAAACTTTGGAATTATCACCTCCACTACACCCTAAACATAGTTCTAGAACCACATAGCCATAAATTCTAATGCAAAGGAATGTGGAGCAATCTCAAAGATAGTGTTCAAAGGTAGTCATCCTGTAGCAGAGACTGTCACCAACTTCCAGAGGCAAAACCTTCTTTGTATCAACACATGCATTCTTAGGAATAGTGGGAGAGATCATACAATATGCTTTAGGCCACCAGTAACATCTGATCTTCTTAGTGCTTCTAATTCCCACTTAATATAACTCCATACTCAACCCTGCACTGATCAAGTCATGACATCCAATCACAAACTTCAGTAACCACATTATATTCAACATGACACCCAACCATGAACTATATCTTCTTTGTTGGATAGGACATGACATCCAACCATGAACACCGTCACACATCCATGACAGTGTTGACATCAATGACAATCCTTAGGAACCATATGTATAACAATCTCCCCCTTTGGCATTGATGGCAACACATACTTGCACATTTCTCCTCCTTTGACATCAAGGACAAAGGGCAACTTCTTCTCTTCGTAGGGCATAACTTCTTGTAGCAAACAAACTCCTCCTATCCTCAGCAACCACTACCTACTCCCCTTGAGAGGTAGCCACCATCAATCCAGGAAAAAGATATAACATGAACTCTCCCTATGCATCTAGCAAGAAGGAAGGAAAATTACTCCTAACCTCTGCCGAAGATCCTCAAAAGTGTCTTTTGCAAGAGCCTTTGTGAAAATATTTGCAATATGATCCTTTGTTGGAACATATTCCAACATTACTTCCTTTTTTGCCACCTTCTCTCTCAAAAAGTGATACTTGATTGCTATATGCGAGCCAAGTGTTTTCCTTTATGTTTCAAGTTCCACCAAATTGATTTGTTACCCTGAATAATACTTTTCCTTCTATCCACTGCCTCATTATATCCAATGTACTTTTTAACAGATTCCCAAGCCTTCCAAATTGTAGAGAAGACAATAGACCTTGAAGTCTTAACCTGAAACTTACCCAAAATTATTTCCTATGTATCCAAGTTTTTGCATCCTTTTGCATCTTTTGGAACAAAGTTTTTTATATTGTTTCTAATCAATATTTTCCATGGTTTAGATCCTTCCAAGGATTTGAGCACCCATTTTAAAGCTAATGTTGCACCCTAGGCACTCAAATCCTTACGCCCAAGTCCACCTAAATCTTTACTCATGCAACACCATTCCCATTTCACCGCATGTCTCTTCTTAGTCCCCTTTACATCTAACCACAAGAATCCTCTAATCCTTTTTTGAATACATTCCATTTGATACATAGCAAAAAGCCACGTTGAGGCATAATCAATAAAGTGTACGATGACAATTATTTTGGGAAACTTGCAATCTACCTCCTAGAAATAGATAGTTATTGTTGTTGGCAAGAGACACTATATGGATTCATGGTTGTTGTCATTGATGGCAACAAAGGTCATCCCACATATCCGCAAGTCATGATGTGTCTCTACCGGAAGTCAGAATAAAGATTGTTGTGGTCCGGTGAACAAGAACAGAGCATGTGGCAAGGTCCGACAGATTGATCCGGATCTCTCAGAGGAAGTGTCTTGGTGTAGTGCGGATTTGGGGAAGTCAAGAGGACTACCTTGAGTGGTATATTCCAAGGATTTAGCCTCCGGTGATGGACAAAGAAAAAGATATGAATAGTTGAGTACCGGATTCCTGAGAGACAGTGAAAACAGAGGAAGAACTGACTAACAGAGTATCAGACTACTTTCCGGATGTGTTACTGTTGATGATAAAGGTTGTGAAGGCATGAATCATGTTTGGCCGACATGATTAATGATATCTACAAGTATATGCTTGATCCGCATTGCTTGGTGAGTAAGGATTCAGCCGACAGAACAAAGTTTGTAAGAAACTAGACTGTTCCGGATGCCGACTAGAAAGGTGATGAAATTACTTGTGCGGATATATATAGAGGATGGATTTAGTTGTGAAGGGTGTGAAGCAAGATATATATATGCGAATAAGTCCAGAACAGAGCAGAAGTAGCAAGAAAGATCCGGTATGTGAAAGGATAGCAGAATAAAGAACAGAGGAAAGATGAAGTGCAGCAGATCAGTGTACTGAGCCTAACCGGAACTGAACTCCAGCATATGCAGATGCTTCCAATCAGTTCAAGACTGTGATTCTTATCACTTTGTAGACAGTGTGTCTTCTTGTAGGCAGTGGGCCTCTTGTGAGCAGTGTGCTCGGGCAGTGAGCCCTAATTGGCAAGTGCCATTTTGTAATTTCCTATTCTTCTAACAGAGAATAATTTTTGGGTTAATCACCCCGTGGTTTTCTCCCTTAACAGGGTTTCCACGTCAAAAATACTGTGTCATGTGTTTCTTATTTCATGGTAATGTTTTTGTGTTTGATTCAATGCTGCATTAATTAATAAGAAAGTTCAAAAAGGGAAATAATTGGGATAACTGATTCACCCCCCCCTCTCAGTTATCAACAATTGGTATCAGAGCCAAGTTCCTCCTAATAGAGCCTAACAGCTTGAGGAAGATCTAGAAATTCAAATGGATGCATATGGTTTAAGGGAGCAACTCAAGACTGCCCTTGAGGATCTTGAACAGTCAAATTCTGAAGTCAATGAATTAAAAGAAAGACTCAAACAGGCTGATGAATTCATGAGAGAATTAAAAGACAAATTAAGTCTCTCTATGAAAAAGAGAAAGGAGCTGCTCCAACAGTTGGCAAGACAAAGTGAAGAAAGCAATACAAATGAAGAATTGACTGAGCAAACCAAGTTATGTGAAAAGTTATCAAAAGAAGTCATTATGTTAAGACATGAAATGGAATCAGGAACTATAAAGTTTACTCAAGAGATTGAAGAAAAAAGAAAGGCTGAAGACAATCTAAGACAATCTCTTAAAGAAAAATTAGAAGAATGCCACCAGATGGACAGGATTATCAGACATCTTGAATCTGATCTTGAAGATGCCAAAGATAATGAAGAAAAACTTGAGGATCAAATTGCCTCTCTCAAAAGAGACCTTCAAACAGCAAATGAATATAAAGAGAAATTCAAGATAAGTTCTGCTCAACTTGAAGTTCTTCTTGGAAGTCAAAAGAGGACAGATGACAAGTATGGTTTGGGATATGAGAAAGGAGAAAGCTCCGAATCCGGTCAAAAGAATCTTGGATCAGAAAATCCAAGGAGCAGGCCTAGAAGACCTCCGGTAAGACAGCCAAATGCTCAAAGATATCCATCTTTCAATGGATACTGCCACAACTGCAACCACTTTGGTCACAAAGCTAATCAGTGCAGAAAGAGAATGAATCAGATTAATTCATCCTTCTCCGGACAGTGCTTCAACTGCAAAAGGTATGGACACAAATCCCATGAATGCAGAATTATGCAAGTAAACAAATCATTCAAAGGTAGATGCTTTACATGCAATAGAGTAGGTCATATGGCTAATCAATGCAGATCAAGAGGATATCCGTCAAATATGCAAAGAAATGTTATTTTCCAAATCTGCAATAGGTCCGGTCATAATGCTAAAGTCTGCAGAAATAAGAATCAGGACAAAAGAGGTCCGGTGTATAATCAGAATCAAGACAAGGGTAAACAAAAGATGAATGCAGATGAAGTTAGGAATCGGATGAGCAAGATTTGGGTGAAGAAAAGTTCAGAGAATGTAGAGGTTGGATCCGCACCAGACTCTGGTGCTGATATCTCTTCCGGAAATTAAAAAGTGAGCTCTGGCTCAGGGGGAGACTCAAAGAAAATCCTGTTCCCCCAGCCAATCAAGTGGTGCCAGATGTGGCACAAGATGCGGAGTAAAGGGTTTCAATATATAAGTCTTGAGATGATCCAGATAAGATTTCAGAGGTCCGCATGGAGTTATGAAGAAGCTGTGATCGATCAAGTAAGACCTGTTCAGGGAGATGCTCCGGTATGACAAAGGATTACAAAAAGGTCCGGAGAGATCCGGAAGTGCACTATCTTATTCTGCGGATTGGACAGAGTGTTTGGGATGTTCTTGTAATATGTTACCTCGATTTATTCATGATTGAAAGATCCGAATGATATTCACAGATCAGGACTAATCCGGGATACTCCAAGCTATCCAGACAAGGCAAACCGGAATAATGTAGGTGAAGCATTTATTGCAGACAGATATTAGGGTTTGCGGAGCAATATAAGGGATTTCTCAAAAGTCATTTGCTCATTCTGCACTCAAGAAGAAGCGAAAAGTGGAGCTCTGTAACAAGATTCATCAAGCACACCAAGGATCTCCTGCCGAAGTCATTGCATAAAGAAATCAATCCAACCACTCCGTGCAAACCGAAGGCGCATAAGGTATTCTCCGTTTTTCATTATCTCACTGCAAATCTTTGAAGAATGGCTACTCCAAATATAGTTAAGATCTCTGATAGACCTCGCCCCACATTCAAGAAACATCCTTACAAATCGTTGGAGGTAGATCCACTAGGAGCCTTCTCTAGTGTTCCTCATGGTGTATTGCATACGGAAGATATTACGGTTTACATCCATGCGAATCTTGAAGACTTTGGAGAATCTAAACTGATGGATATCTATCACAAACAATTGATAGATGACTCCTTTGAGATCAAACCTCAGTACAAAGCCATCCGGGACAAACACTTTGCACAGTGCATTCATTTCCCCTGTTTTGAAGAAGATGAATGGGTCCGGTATGTACTAAGTAGAGTACATGACAACTTCCTATGGTTGAACCAGCCCTTCAAGATCACCAAGGATGCAATTAGGGCTGTAACCGGTCTGCACTCATCCGGTGGATTACCTATTCTCAAATCTGTCAAAAATCAGACAGTCAGTGATGCAACCGGATCCAAGTTTGACAAGAGAGCTATGACAGTTGATGACATCACTGAACCGGATGTCAAATTTGCAGCTATGATAATTGGTTACAAAATCTATCACTCCAGTAGGGAAAATTCAGTACCGGGAACTGCAATCTACACAGCTTATCAGATGTTAAAGGAGAATGCAGACTATGACTTGTGTGAGCTTCTAGTAAACCAACTCTTTGAAAATCTGCAGAAGATTAAGAAGGACAAGAAAAACTCCTTCAAGTATGGCAATCTGATCCTTTGTCTCTTCTTTTACTACATGAATGAGCTTCCCAGATCCAGTGGATGGATATGGCAGAATGACAGACCGGTTGCCATCCAAATCAGAGACTATTTGCATGGACTTGGGGATGCAAAAGCAAGAAATACAGCTCTATGGGGATACTTCAAGAACTTCCAAAGCATGATGCATGCAAGAGAAAGAATACCCCAATCCCTTGTTGAAAAGTACAAAGACACAGTATGCTTCATGGTAGAAACAGATCAGTGTCTGATGGAGGCAGTGGAGCCAAGGACTGTCTGGATCATGCCCATGGGGTATGAAGTGGATGAACAGATAGTAGAGCTGCATGTTCAACACATGCTAAGCCAGCCCAAAGATCCTAAGTCAGAAAGGTTTGGAACCTTTGAGGAACTGAGTGTAAAGTTACATGTAGAACTCAGGGAACCGGAGATAAAGAGGAAGGTAAGAAAAGAAGTTGAGCATATTGCTCAAGGCCTAGGCATCTCAAAAGAGGCACTTGATGCCAGCCGGGAAAAGAGGAGGAAGGCTGAGGAAGAAGAGAAAAGTAAAGAAAGTGTTCCGGTTGAAACTCCCACCCGGACCAGATCATCAAAAAGATCTGCACCTCCCACAACCAAAAGTTCAAAACCGGAAGTCCAGGCATCCGGTAAAAGATCCAAGACAAAAGCCACAAGGGCTTATGAAAGCCAAAAGGATGAAGAGGAAACAGAGTCAGATGAGGGAGTAAAAGAAATAAAGAAGCAGAAGAAGAAAGGATCCGGTAAACCCTCTACAGGCCAAGACAAGGATGAAATGGCAGAGGTATCTGTTGAAAAGCCCACTCTGTCTCTAGAGAGTGTAATCAAGTCAGTCACGGTAGATGGAAACCTTCAACCAATGACTGAATTTTATGATGACTACAATGAGGCTGACCAAAAGATTCTGCAGGAAGCCACAGTCAAATATCTGAACATATACAATAAGGCTTTCATTGAGATCATATCTCTTATTCCTAAAAGCCTAGAAAAGGAATTAGAAATAAGAAAGAATAATGCTCATGCAAAAGATCTTGAGATCCGGGAGCAGATAGCTATTCAGCTATATCCTCAAATTGATCCCAAGACAATGAACATTATCTTCAAAGACTGCAAAGATGAGTTCAGAAGTAAAGCCAGGATGAATCAACTCATGCTTGGTGAGACTGACAAAGTGGCCCAAGAGACAGAAGAGATCCTCCGGAAGGCCTTCAAAAGGTTCAATCTTCCTGTTGTAGAGGACTTAGGTGCAGAAACAGTTGCGGATTTGGAATCATCTGTTCTGGAAGAAGTGGGCCCTGAACAGACAGACATCTCTCCTCCGGTTTCCCCTACAGTCTCCGGATCCAAAGAAGAAGAGAAATTACAGGAGAAGGAAGCAGGGGTGAAAGATAAAGAGGTTGACAGTTCCCAGACTGCAGAAGAAAAGAAACATCTGTCTCCGGCAAGAGACACTGCACAAACTGTTCAACAATTTTTGAGCAAAGCCACTGTAGAAATTGATGAACCGGACCTACTAAAAGGACCATTAGATTTTGACTCTTTGTCACCGGTGCAAACAATGAAAATAGCCTCATTTGCAAATGAGAAAGTCAAAGAGAAGCTGCTGAAATCTCACATGGAAGACTGTGAGCTTATGGAGGTAGCATCTGGAGTGCTAGAAAAGATCATGCCATCCTTTCAAAAGGATCCCACAACCTCCTCTTCCGGTAATCTCAAAACCTTAGTCAGCAGTGTTAGTACACATTTTGAATCTCTAGAAAAATCTGCTGAAGAAAAGGTCCGGAAGGAATTTTTGGATAAAAGATTTTCAGAAGTATTAGAGTTAATCTCTAAAGATAGGAAGATTGTGAGTATTGGAATAAAGAGCTTAGAGAATGCTCTTAAGGATGGCGGTGACATCTACAAATTTTGTATATCCTGGTCCAAGGCAACAGCAGCAATTGATAAGAAAATAAAAGAGGAACAGGACAAGCTACAAAGCTTATCTCAAAGTTTTGATCCTCTCTCTTCCTCCATAATAAATCAAGAATGTCAGACTATTGCAGTCTTGAATGAAATAAAGAATCTTGAGAAGGAAAGGAAGAATATCACTAACCGGATGGGAGAACTTAGAAGGATTATAATCCCTAAGTTGGAAACTATGCATGAGGCCATCAGTGATGCTCAGACCACCGCCCAAACAAATGATCCGACAGATCTCAAGCGGGCAGAAGCTTTTGCATTTTTGTTGAGTGGTCACATTTCAATTTTGGATAGAATGAAGCAAAGTTGGGCTACAGAAATGATCCAATTGCAAACATCCTTTGCAGACATTCTTCAGTATATGTGAGTATGTAAATATGCGGCTATGTATAGAAAATTTTTGAAAATTTTGGTGTGCGGACCGTACCCTTTGCCATTGATGTCAAAGGGGGAGTGAGGAGCAGTGAAAAATGAGGAATCCAACTAAGGGGGAGTTCCGGAAATTGTATATAAAGACAGAGCATCAGCAAAGGGGGAGCATAGTGTAAACACTTAGTCATTTTTCACTAAGTGTTGCCATCAATGCCAAAGGGGGAGATTGTTGGCAAGAGACACTATATGGATTCATGGTTGTTGTCATTGATGGCAACAAAGGTCATCCCACATATCCGCAAGTCATGATGTGTCTCTACCAGAAGTCAGAATAAAGATTGTTGTGGTCCGGTGAACAAGAACAGAGCATGTGGCAAGGTCCGACAGATTGATCCGGATCTCTCAGAGGAAGTGTCTTGGTGCAGTGCGGATTTGGGGAAGTCAAGAGGACTACCTTGAGTGGTATATTCCAAGGATTTAGCCTCCGGTGATGGACAAAGAAAAAGATATGAATAGTTGAGTACCGGATTCCTGAGAGACAGTGAAAACAGAGGAAGAACTGACTTACAGAGTATCAGACTACTTTCCGGATGTGTTACTGTTGATGATAAAGGTTGTGAAGGCATGAATCATGTTTGGCCGACATGATTAATGATATCTACAAGTATATGCTTGATCCGCATTGCTTGGTGAGCAAGGATTCAGCCGACAGAACAAAGTTTGTAAAAAACTAGACTGTTCCGGATGCCGACTAAAAAGGTGATGAAATTACTTGTGCGGATATATATAGAGGATGGATTTAGTTGTGAAGGGTGTGAAGCAAGATATATATATGCGAATAAGTCCAGAACAGAGCAGAAGTAGCAAGAAAGATCCGGTATGTGAAAGGATAGCAGAATAAAGAACAAAGGAAAGATGAAGTGCAGCAGATCAGTGTACTGAGCCTAACCGAAACTGAACTCTAGCATATGCAGATGCTTCCAATCAGTTCAAGACTGTGATTCTTATCACTTTGTAGACAGTGTGTCTTCTTGTAGGCAATGGGCCTCTTGTGAGCAGTGTGCTCAGGCAGTGAGCCCTAATTGGCAAGTGCCATTTTGTAATTTCCTATTCTTCTAACAGAGAATAATTTTTGGGTTAATCACCCCGTGGTTTTCTCCCTTAACAGGGTTTCCACGTCAAAAATACTGTGTCATGAGTTTCTTATTTCATGGTAATGTTTTTGTGTTTGATTCAATGCTGCATTAATTAATAAGAAAGTTCAAAAAGGGAAATAATTGGGATAACTGATTCACCCCCCCCCCCTCTCAGTTATCAACAATTGTTGCAACAACTTAATTTCCTATCAATTTTTTCATGCATCCATTGCCACATATTTTTTAGTGAAGGATTCACTGCAAAGGTTATACCAAGAAACCTGACTTGTTTTTTATCATCACCCGACTGCCACTTTTCCAGGTCCAACCACTCAGGGGGGCTATCTCTCCAACTAATGAGAATGGATTTAGAGCTTGAAATTTTTACCCCTAATGCTCTATAGAACACCTACAATTTGTTTTCAATGTTTCTCAAAATTTTCTCTTCCAGGGTAGGAAAATGTGTTGTGTCATTTGCAAATTGGACATTTAGAGGGGAATCACCATTTGGTAGTGAAATGCCCTTCAATTTTTCTTCAATCAACTATGTCCTTAATAAATAAAAAAGAGCTTCAGAAGCAACGACAAAAAGTGAATGGACAAGCAAGTAGCCTTGCCTTATGGATCTTTCCATGGTGAAGGGTTTAGAGAGTGGCCCATTAACATCTACCTGTGCCGAGGCATCATTGAATAAAATTTTCACCATGGTACAATAATGTTCAGGAAAACCAATAGCCTTCAACATTATGATAATCAATGATCATTCTATCCTATCATATGCTTTTTCAAAATCTAACAGTAATATTCCCGCGTCTTGATCTAATACTTTTGCCCAATTCAAAGCCTCCCAACTTGTAATTAAGTTTTTCAGTATGTATTGATGTAGAGTAGGATCATACAATGAATAATGCAATCTCCAATCACTCACAAGAACCCCTTGACATACAATCTTTTAGGTCTTTCTTCACAAACTACCCTTAAGCCTTGTAGCCTTCCAAAAAGGCCTTTTTGACCATAACTCTCGTTACAGACCTGCTACCCAAAATAAAAGACCTATTTGGAATACCCTTTTGACCATAATAACACATATCCAAGAATGGGATGTGGTTTCTTTGTACAAATTAGGGCGAATCTTGACTGTCCTCTTTCTAATTAGGCCTAATAGGTCACCTAGGCTTGACAAAATCTAGTTCTTGGGCTTCAAAAGGTTCTTTTTTTGGTTATTTCACCTTCAATACACATAGCAAGGTCTCAAAAAACCATTCCTTTCTCATGAGCAATCCTATAAGGTCATTTTCAACAAACCCTCTAAGCCACTAGGGTTTTTATGACTGTTTTTAGGGGTAGAACAACAAATAGTCCTCCATAACTCACACAAACCATTGATCCTGGACTTGAAACCTTGCAGACATTTAGAGACCCATAAAATAGAGGTTCACACCAAAAATCAATTTTTTCCACTGTACGGATTTTGAGAAATGAATATTTAAATTTCTTGGAAAACCCTAGTTTCTGAACATGGCTGTTGGAAAGATTGGTCTATTAGACCACTCAAATAATCTTTTCTTTAAATCTGATAAGAATGAAAAATATCTAAAATCAATTTATATTTCCACCCATATGAGTTTCAGGCCCGTACTAGGCTGTACTAACTTGTTTTCTTGCTGTAAAATAGTGAAAATCTGCCATTGTTAACACTAAAAATGCTCTAACTTCTTCAAAACATAATGAAAATTCATGAAACCAATTGCATATGAAAGAGGAAATGTTTGTCCATCTTCCCCAACTAGTTGTAGGTCTATACTGTACCATACAGGGCCATACACCTGGGGTTTTTAGTCTAAACACACAGAAAAATGCATGAAAATGTATTAAAATTGATGTATTACTTCTTCAAAATCTTCTCCAACCCTTTGGTCATGTTTACAAGGCATGTTTATGCTATTACAATCATGGACCAACCTCCAACCGACCCCCCAACTATTTTTTAATCAAAGTTTTAAGAGTTGCCATTACAACATTGACAAAATTTGAACAACTTTTACAACTTGTGCCTATATTGCACCCAATGACCCAAAATGGTCCTAGACTGACTTAGAATGGTCTCAGATGACCTTATTTACATAAATCAATCCAAAACAAAACAAAAACCAAAGTTTTCCAACATGACCCAAGGTGCATCAGGGTGCCCCTACACCGTGTATCTCCCCTTAATGAATCTTATTTGTGTTTGATTGATGATTTTAGGTAGAATAATTTTTAATCTTAAAGCCAAAATCTTTGCAACAATTTTGCAATAATTTTGTGTTAAAGGCCTCCAATTTTTTAATTTGTTTTATCACCATCTTTAGGTAATAGTTTAATGATGCCTCTATTGATCTCCGCACCTAATGACCCCCTTTTAATAGCCTCCATATAAAGCTCATACAAGTCCACCACCACCCACTCTATATTAACCTTATAGAATTCCACCGGCAACCCATCAATACCAGGGGATTTGTCATTCTCCATAGAAAGAATGGCCATTCTTATTTCCTCTTTAGATATATCTTTTTTAAGCATCTTCTTCATATTGGAGTCAACTTTTTTGGGACAAATTTTTTGGCACATTTCTTGAGCCAATTTACACTCCATTGATCCATCTTTTGCAGTGAAAAACTCTTCATAGAATTTTCTAAAGACTTCTTTTATATCATGATTATCTTCATAACATACCTCATTATCTACAATAGGGCCAATACATTCCCTCTCATTATTGATCTTTAACAACTTAAAGAAATACTTAGAACCTCTGTCCCCCTCCCTTAACCAGTTCATCTTTGCCCTAACTTTAGCTCCTTGATTTTTCATTGTCTGAAATTTTTTGTTTATGTTTAATCTCACTCAAACTCTGAATCATCTCCTCATTGTTCCATTGTTGCTGCAATTATCTTATGTCTTAAGAAACTCTTCTTGTAGTACACATTCCTCTCTCCTATTGTCTAAGGCATATTTCTTTCCAACAAATTAAAAAAGGGATTTACAAGTTTTTACCAATTGGTTCCAAAAAAGGATTGGGTCTTCCTTCTGTGCCATGGCCTTACAAATCTTCCTTAGATTAGTGATTCCATCTTTACAATCTTTGTCATTTAATAGAGAAGTGTTCAGCTTGAAAACATTATTTTTCCTGATTTTGTTCACTTTATTGCTATTTTTTATCAGTATAATTGCACCAATGGGGTGATGATCAGATAAAGTGGAAGGGAAGACCATTACACAATTAGCTTCAGTAATGTTTTGGAACCTAAACATGTTTTCACTAACATACAATCTATCCAATCTGCAATAAATTCTTTTGCTCACACATTGACTATTGCACCGAGTATACCATATGCTTTTATTGTCTTTCTTTTTACCTTCTAAATGATCAAATAGAGACAATAATATTTTCATTCTTATCCAAGAAAATTGCTCATTACCTTTCCATTCCCATGGATTACCTCGTATCTTGTCTTCCTTTTGCTCTACCATGTTAAAATCTCCCCTATAATTGATAGAATCTTAGGTAGTTCATTCGCCATCCATTTCCATACTTTTGTTCTTTCTCTATATTCATTGGGCACATAAACAACACATATTCCAAACATATTATTGTCTTTTGAGAAAACAACCCATGTACATCTATTGCAAGGGGAGCACCCCTTCTGTACAATATATTTTGCCCATTTATTATTAATTAGAACAACAATTCCACCTTTCCCTCTTTTTAGATTGGAAACAAACAAGGAAGCCTCTCTCCATACGAAATTCAAGGTGTTTTCCAACTGGAATCCAATGAACTTGACTTCTTGTGATAGAAGGCAATCCATATTTCAATTTTTATTACAAAAGTCTCTTACTACATATTTCCTATCTGGGAACTCTAATCCTCTAATGTTCCAACTAAAAATATTCATTTTCATCATGTTATAGGTGATTAAGACTTCAAACTTTTTTATATAGTCTATCAAAACACTTTTTCATCATGTTTCCTTTTTTGTTTTCTTCTCCTTTAATTTGGTTATCACCTTCCACCTTGTTAATTATTGCCATATTCAAATCACCCAGGAATCTTTCAATTTTGTTAAACTCCCATAATGATATTTAGGAATCTGTATTGTTAAGACTTCGGGGTCTACTTTCTCACTCTTGCTTTGAAGGCTATTATTTTTTGCGCCACGTTCAATTTTATTGGCTCTAATTCACTCTTTTATTTTGTCCATCACTATCTCTTGCACATTTTTTTGGGCATCCCCAGTTTTAGCACATTGCCAGTCCCAAATTCAAACTGGCTAGTTAGGTCACATTCTTTAATAGGGATAATAGCCAAAGAGTCTTTTCTTTCCTCTAAGGGTGGAACAACATCATTTATCTCACTAGGTGGCCCTTCAGAGCTCGCCCCATAGTAGTACTACAACAAGTTTGCATCATTACCATCGACGGAGCCAGACCCACCACCACCTAACTGCTCCTCAGAGAGAGCAAGACTCCTAGTTTGAGAGCCATCATTTGGGACTCCTTCAACAATGGTCTCAGACACTTGATCCTCCCCAGTTCTCTCCTTATCATGAAGGGTCACAATTGTTGACTCTTAACAACCAGGAGAGCAAGGTATTTTAGAATCCAAGACATTTGAATTATTGATGACCTCCAGCACAATTTCAAGCAAGACTGCATCTTGGTCTTGTAAGTTAAGATCACTCAATCTCCTCTCAAGAGGTAAAATTGGATCCCTATCACCCAAATTATCATTTCTGCAATTTACTGGAATGTTTGTATTATTTCCACTTGCATTAGTTGTAGTATCACCTTCAAGACCAGGGTCAAAGGAGATACTGATTTGCTAACCTCAACTTTTCTGGGGGGCTCCCTCGAAGTTACCATGGAGCTAATAACTTCCTCAAATTCCTCACTGCCATCATTTTAGTTCTTATTGATAATAAGAGGGCAATTTTTCTTTTGATGCCCGTCTGTTTTACATAAAAAGCATGAATCAAGACCACCCAACCCCACTAAACCACATTTATACTTTTTTCCCTCAATGTAGACCTCTATATTTTTAGGGATATTCACCCCAATTTTCAACACTAGCAGGATCCTCATGTCCATATGAGGAAGAGTACTTTTAGTGTCTTCAATCCTGAGAGTATTCCCTATAAGTTTTAACATTTGAGGTAGAAAAGTCCAAAGATGTTTAGGGACACATTTTACCACCATCCATCTTGGGGTGGAACAAAAAAGAATTTCTTCATGCGATGAATCAAGCTCCCACGGGAAGGCCTTAAACGTGGTCTATCCCATGTTCCAAAACTCCTTGTCTAAAACCTTTTTTTTGCATATTATGATTTCTAAGGAAAATGACAAATAAACCTCTATGTATCATCCTACATAAGGAAAAGTGAATCCCTAATTTTCTCCCCCAAACCGTCGATAACCAATTATCAAAGAATATCCTAGATGGGAGTTTATCAATATTGAGACAAGCAAAGAATATTGCAACATTCCTTAATCTATTCTCTTCATTTTTACTGCTTTTAACATTTCATGGTTTGTGGAAATGTAGAGAGAGCTAGGTGAGGGAGGGAACTGACTGTTAGGGTTAGGGTAGATCAAAGCAATAAACACTAACAATTATATGCAGATTAAATAACCTAAATATAACAATGAGGAATTACAGAAAAGAGATCAACACAGAAATTTAACGTGGTTCACCCAACATGGGCTACATCCACAGAAACTCAGCCATCCAATGATTTTATTATCTAGTGCAAAATAGATTACAATGTCGCGAATACATCGTTCTACCATACATCCCAGCTGCTTATAACAAGATTTTTGGAAACTTCTAGAATTAGGGTTTTTCAATGTCATTTTTCTTTTGTCGGTTAACAAAAAATTAACAACTGACTCCGATCGTACAAAAAAGAGGGAATTTTTTTTCAGGGGCTGCACGCCTGAACCCTGACGAGGATACATAACTTGTGTACAATACTTGCATGATCAATTGACACATACCAACAATCTCCCACTTGGAGATTGATCAGACTCCACACCAAACAATCTCCCACTTGGAGACTGATCCTGGACGACATCGCTGCACTTGTAGGTCCACTGGAAATCAGTTTCTCCCATGTAACTACCTTTGTGAACATATCTGCAAGATTCTCACTTGTGTGAATTTTCTCTAGCTTCAACTGCCCATCCTCCAAAACTGACCGGATGAAGTGGTATATGAGTTGTATATGCTTAGTTTTTGAATGCAGAGCTAAATTCTTAGCAAAATGAATGGTACTCTGGCTATTAGTGTACAAAGGGCTATCATCTTGTTGTTGCCCCAATTCCTACAGAAAATGTTGTAACCAAATCATCTCCTTGCTAGCTTCCATAGCAGCAACATACTCAGCTTCAGTGGTTGAAAGCGCAACAACCTTTTGCAGCCTTGAAATCCAACTGACTGTAGTACCTCCTACAGTAAAAACATACCCAGTAGTACTCCTCCTACTATCAATATCACCCGCCAGATTAGAGTCAACATATCCTTTTAGAGCAAAATTTGTTCCTCCAAAACCTAGTTTCTTTAAAGTAGTACCTCTCAAATATCAGAGAACCCATTTTACAACATTCCAATGTTCCATTCTTAGATTGCTCATATACCTACTCACAACTCCCACTGCATGTGCAATATTTGGCCTTGTACATACCATTGCATACATCAAGCTACCAAGTGTTGATGCATATGGTATCTTAGACATTTTGTCTTCCTTCTCTTGTGTCTTTGGACACATCTCTTTAGTCAACTTAAAATGACTAGGCAAAGGTGTACTAACTGCTTTTGCATTCTGCATGTTAAACCTTTTCAACACCTTCTCTACATACTCACTTTGAGACAAAAATAATTTTCTGTTTGTCTTGTCCCGTGTGATCCTCATACCAAGGATTTGTCTTGCTGCACCCAAATCCTTCATAGCAAATGAATTTGCTAATTTCTGCTTGAGTTCATTAATATGCTACATGTTAGACCCGGCAACAAGCATGTCATCAACATAAAGCAACATGATAATATAGCTGCCATTAAATAATTTCTTGAAATAAACACAATAATCAGAATGGCATCTTTTGTAACCTTGTTTAGCCATAAAACTATCAAATTTCAAATACCATTGCCGAGGTGCTTACTTCAGGCCATACAAACTCTTCTTTAACCTGCACACAAAATCCTCCTTACCCTGGACCTCATATCCCTGTGGTTGCTGCATGTATATTTCCTCTTCCAGATGCCCATGCAGAAAAGTTGTTTTCACATCTAGTTGTTCAAGATGCAAGTCTTCCGCAGCCACAAGACTTAGAATTGTTCTAATAGAAGTCATCTTTACAATCGGAGAAAATATTTCATCAAAATCTATACCTTTTTTCTATTGAAAACTTTTTACCACGAGTTTGGCCTTATATCTTTTCTTACCTCCATCTTCTTCCTTCAACCTGTAAACCCATTTATTTGGAAATGCTCTTTTTCCTACAGGCAATTTGACTAAGTCCCAAGTCTGATTCTATAGCAAGGAATCCATTTCCTCTTTCACGCCTAGCTCCCACTGCTTTTTGGTATCTACTTGCATTGCTTCTTCATAACTTTCAGGTTCACCATAATCAATTAATAATATAGATTATAATGATGGAGAAAATCTTTCTAGAGGTCTACTTATCCTTGTAGAACGTCTAACACTTGCAGAAGTCTATGGGATAACTTGTTGTTGCTGAGCATCATGTACCACTGGCATTTTATTTTCTAGAATTTCATCCAGCACCACATATTCCTTTTTGGCTTGTTCATGCTTCTTTTCCTACAGCTGATCCCTATACATGACCTTCTCATTGAATATGACATCTCTGCTCCTAATGATTTTATGATTTTCAAAATCCCATAACTGATAACCAAATTCATCTACTCCATATCCAATGAAGGTACATTTTTTAGACTTAGCCTCAAGCTTTGTTCTATTTTGAATATCAACATGGACAAAAGCTTCACAACCAAAGGTTTTCATAAATGAATAGTTTACCTTTTTACTTGTCCATGCCTCCTTTGGAATGCCACCATCTAAAGGATTTGAAGGTCCCCTGTTTATTAAATAAACAACAGTATGTATAACATTTGCCCAAAAGTGTAAGGGTAGTCCAACATGCAATCTCATGCTCTTTGCACGCTCCATAATGGTCCTATTCATCCTCTTAGACACACCATTTTCTTGTGGGGTTCCAGGAACTATTTTTTGCATGCAAATTCCATTATATGAACAGTAATTCTCAAATTCTCTACTACAATACTCACCTCCATTATCAGATTTGAGACACTTCAACTTTTTTCCTATCTCATTCTCAACCAAAGCTTTCCACTTTTTAAAAGTTTCAAATACTTCTGATTTTTGTTTTAGGAAATATTTACACCCATGTTTTCCTAGTTGTATCATCAATAAAAGTAACATAATAGCAAGAGCCTCCAAGAGAAGATACCTGAGTTGGTCCCCATACATTTGAATGCATGAGCTCTAATTTCTCACTATTCTTCTCTTTCCCAACTTTGAGAAATCAGAGTCTTTTCTGTTTCTATAAACACAATTTTCACAGAACTCCAAGTCAATCTTCTTCAGACCTGGTAGCAACTTTCTGGAGTGAAGAATCTTCATCCCTTTCTCACTCATGTGTCGAAGTCTATGGTGCCACAATTCTATTTCTGTCCTTGCAACAAGTGTTATAATTGTCTCAGTAGCAACTGTTTCTGTAGCAGCTAAGGTAGAATAAGTATTACCAGTGCACAAATACAATGTGCCTACCTTTTCACCTTTAGCTACTACTAATGCACCTTTAGTGACCTTTCATACTTTGTCTGAAAAGGTAACTATGCAACCTTCACTACCCAGTTGTATTACAGAGATTGAATTCCTTCTCAAATTTGGAACATGCCTTACCTCATGTAGCAACCATTCATTTCCATTCTGCAACTTGATTTTTATCTTTCCTTTTCCAACAATCTAACAGGGTTCATCATCACCCAAATATACCTATCCAAAATTACCTTGAACATAATCTACAAATATTTCCTATGGAGTGTGGCATGAAATGAAGCCCCTGAATCTATTACCAAGGAATCATTAGCATTATCTAAACATAGAATTAAAGCATCCTATAATTTATTACTTGCAACATTAGCTTCCTTAATGTCATCATGTTGTCCATCTCCTTGTTTGCCCTTTCGAGACCAACAATCCTTCTTCAAGTGTCCTGGCTTTCCACAGTGCTATCAATCCATTCTTCCTTTGGATTTAGATCTGCCTTTCTTCGACTTCCCTTGTGACTTCCCATGATTTGTAGGGCTTTTTCCTCTTTCCTTTGTTCTTCCCTTGTTCTCTATAGTCAAAGCATTACCAGATGTTGAAGTCTCACCTGTGCTTTTCCGTCGCATTTCCTCGCTAAGGATAACACCAACAACATCATCAAATTTCAAATTATTTGAATAAGAGATAGAGTTACTTACAACCATTACCAAGCTATTCCAGCTTTCTGGCAAAGAACATAAAACCAAGAGAGCCCTTACCTCTTCATCAAATTTCACTTTTACAGAGGTTAACTAACTGGCAATCATATTAAACTCATTTAAATAATCTGACACAGATCCACCTTCAATCATTTTCAGATTAAACAAACGCTTCATGAGAAATAGCTTATTAGAGGCTAAAGGTTTTTCATATAATGTAGCCAAAGCTTTCTTCAGACTATCTGTTATCATCGCTTTTGTTATATTAAATGCCATAGATGGTGCTAGGCACAATCGAATGGTTCCCAGTGCCTTTCTGTCCAAAAGATCCTAATCCTCATCAGTCATTGCTGCCAGTTGCTTAGCTTTTCTTTCCAATGGCCTCCATAAATCCTTCTGATAGAGATAATCCTCCATCTGCATCTTCCATAATTGATAGTTCTACACATTGAATTTATCTACCTTCAATTTACTCTCGTCCGCCATTGCACCCACTTAACCGTGATACTCCCATTCAACCGTGAGACCTTCCTACAAACGATAAACAAACACAACCTGCTCTGATACCAATTGTTAGGGTTAGGGCAGATCAAAGCAATAAACACTAACAATTATATGTAGATTAAATAACCCAAATATAACAATGAGGAATTACACAAAAGAGATCAACACAGAAATTTAACGTGGTTCACCCAATATGGGCTACATCCATAGAAACTTAGGCATCCAATGATTTTATTATCCAGTGCAAAACATATTACAATCTCTCGAATATATTGCTGTACCATACATCCCAGCCGCTTATAACAAGATTTTTGGAAGCTTCTAGAATTAGGGTTTTGCAATGTCATTTTTCTTTTGTTGGTTAACAAAAAATTAACAACCGACCCTGAACCCCGGCGAGGATACATAACTTGTGTACAATGCTTGCATGATCAGTTGCCACATACCAACACTGACCAACTTCTGCTTCTCCTCCATCTCCCATCTTTCTTCTATCATTGGCGAAGTGATCATTGGCTTCGAGAGCACACTAGACCTCAAAGCAAGCATCTTGGGACGGACCTTCGGCATTGTCTGCCTACAGGGCATTGTCTGCCTACAGGGCATTGTGAAATGTTTTTTGCTTGTCCCCAGGACCATTTGAGCCATCAATAAAGCCCATCAATTCTCATGAACAAGCATTAATTACCTTGACCGAAGGATTTTGAAAACCTAGACGGTGTAACAATGATGCAGAGCCAAAACACCCTGACCTACATTACCCCTTATATGTCTATGTTTTACTTGCCTATCGACTAGACATCACACTATCGGCCGACCCAAATGACTTTCCTCCGATATGTTACCTCATACTGACCTCTTTACTATTGGCAAAACAAATGTTTTCAGCTTACTCAGAAATTCTCCCACTAATCATACATTTCTTTCCAACGGTCAACACATGACCTTGTCTTTGGCCAGACAACACCCTGTCGGCTCAACACACCTTCATTCACCCGATGACTCTCTTCACCCTAATGACCCAATGTATCTTCTACTTGTATCTTCGCAACATACAATCACCAGATGCATTCAGAACATGCATTCGAAAGGGTTGACCGTTGACCTTCCTTGTATACAACCTGATGTACTTTCACAATGTACATTCGTTACATGCATTTGCAACATACATTCAAACCTGACATGCTTTGCAACATACACATGAACATACAACTGTGAGATACTCACAAAACGAACCCGACATACATTAGCGATATACACACAGATTGTATATCCGATGAAACAACTTAGATTCTCGCCGATCTGAACCTCTGTAAACCCTGCGATTACACAGATCTGTTTCTCCAATAATCGTATAGATCTTTGCACACTACCAACCTAACACATGATGACACTAGGATCTATCTGCATCCTGCACGCGATCCTGCAAACATGAAATTGAACAAAACAGAAAACATAAAAATGAACTGTACAACCATTCCACCAATTTCGAAGAAGTCTAATTGGTGGAATGGATTAAGAATCCATCCCGTCCACAAAACATAAAATCGATTGCACAATGAATTCGAATGCCAGAAAGATGTACGACATAGAATTTTATTATGCCTTTCAGAACATGTACATGCACCAATGCTCTATTTACAACTGTAAACACTCTGATTAGATCTGAACTCAACTACAACTGATTACAACTATCTATCATGATCACAATCGATCTAATTTTGGGTATTTATCTTCTTACCCTCAGTAGTACTGAATTGGCTCCAAGTGGCTGGGAGACAATTCCAAGTAGCTGGGAGATCACAATCGACTAACAACCTCTAACTATCTAACAACCTTGTGATTACAGATCGACAAGTGTCCTTGGGACTTACAACACAAACCTAGATATAAACTACAATGACATGCATTGGTCAAACAGATGTTATTACATTAAATGGTCAGCTTAGGACCTTATTGAAAATAGTAAAATGAACATTAGACACATCAGAAAGTTAAATGCCTCATGGAGGCCACCTTGTGTTAGGTGCTCCTGCACTAAACAACATCTAAACTGGTGCTGCCTGCACCAAACAACATCTAAACTGGTGCTGCCTTGCAATTAATGAACTCACCAACCCACTTGGGCGCTATGCAATTCAAAAAAAAAAGCAAAACAATAACACAAATACTCACATGCACTAGAAAGCTTCATAAAATCAACTAGGCACAACCATATTCACAAATAAACATGAATAATAACAAAGAATGCTACCAGGCAAGAAGAGCAGAGGGCAGAGAGAATGCAAACGAAGAGCATCAAACAAAACCCCCAACCATTCTTAGAGCTCTAAAGGAGCTTTCTTTTTGTAATCAATAATTTAATATACATTATATTATTAATATATAATTAATTATATTATTTCATTAATATTTAAAATATCAGAGTTATAAATAATATATATACAATGAATCCAAATTAAATGATCACATTAATATGAATATTATATTAATATAAATATTACAATTTTTGTTATAATATTTGCTTAGGCTTAAAAAAAATATTATTTGTTTAATAACGCAATTACTCGCAAGAATTTAGGCAAACAAATTAATTCTCGCTTCATTCCATTTCCATTTCATACTGTATTTTTACTTCTCTGCGGACTGTATTTTTCTGCTTGATTTTAGTGTGTTTGTTTGTCGAGTGTGCTTGATTTTAGTGTGTTTGTTTTAATCTAGAAGACAAATATTAATAACTAAAACTAACATACTAAGAAACAATCTAAAGCCAACTTATTTTTCTGCTTGAATTTAGGCAAACAAATTAATTCTCGCTTCATTCCACTTCATACTTCTCTGCGGACTGTATTTTTCTGCTTGATTTTAGTGTGTTTGTTTGCCGAGTGTGCTTGATTTTAGTGTGTTTGTTTTAATCTAGAAGGCAAATATGAATAACTAAAACTAACATACTGAGAAACACTCTAAAGCCCACTTATTTTTTTGCTTGATTTTAGTGTGTTTGTTTACACTGTATTTTTCTATTTGATTTTAGTATGCAATTTTTAACATTACACTCTTCTCACACTTGTCAACACTAAGTAACACACTAAAAATAACCAAAATGAACAAAAAATACTGAATATGCAATTTTTAACATCACACACTTGTCACACTTGTCACACTTAGAAACTCAACAAAACATGCAATTTTCAACATTACACTCTCATTACACTTAGAGAAGATGCAATTTTCAACATTAGAGTCTTCTCACAGTTAAAAACTCAAAAAAAGAGAGTAAATTGGGAGTAAAAATTGGATCCCTAAAACAATCAAACTGCCTCTCAATAATTCCAGGAAATTTACAAATAAAATTTAAAACCCATCATGTTATCGTCCCTATGATTCTAACATTCCGCATACATATGTCTCGGCAATAAGCTAGTGCTAGCAGAATTTGCCTAAAAAATTGAATTCAAATACAATTTAAACGAACACGCCTCGTAAAATCAGTGACAGAAGTCTCGTATATTGTGCAGCAAAAGGCGTGTCACTCCCACTTCGTCTGATTACACATCCCAATGCCGGACGTACATACTATTTGGTTTCCCCTTCTTGAAAACCTCACTGTGTTAAATTTCCGTCTAAAGAAAGTCGGTGTATCACTGTGTTAAATTTCCGTCTAAAGAAAGTGGGTGTATCACTGTGTCGCGCATAACACTAATTTTCTGTTAAGAGCAGCAGGCTTTCTGTTGCCGTAAAAAACGATTTTGCAGAAGAACAGGGAAGCTTCAGAAAGGTAGTTTATATCTTCCCATGCATTCTTTTCGGGTTAAAGTTAGTGCATTTTGAGCTTTTGAAGGGCAGAATGCTTGTAGATTTAGCGTAATTGGCGCAAATATCATTGTGTTTGTTCAAGAGATTTTAATTTGCTTACGAGTTTTTCCATCCAGAGCATCTGCATTTAAAAGGACTTTGGAGAAGATTTAGATTATAGCCGCAGGGAAACTTCTTTAGAAATGCTTTTTTCCTGATGCATTTTTTTATGGGTTAAATCGCTACAATTTGTTTTTCTTGGTTGAATATTTCGAGCATTTTTAGCTTCAGGAGAGATTGAAGCTCTGAAAGGCTTGAAAAATTTAGTGTCAAGGACCTCTTGGCACTTCTTGTGGAACAAAGAATCATATACGTTGCGTTTTTTCAAGTGATTTTGATTTTTTCTTTAGAGGATTTTAATATCAGGCATTTTAGAGTTAAAAAAACAACAAAAACACTCTTGGTGTTCCATAGACTGTATCTATCTTAATTATTATTGTCGGGCTAGAAATCGAGTTATATTGTGTTTTCATTTGATGTGTTTTTCTTCCTTTTGGTAAAATGTGGAGATATTTTTGTCGCCAAAAACCTTCTTCATTAGTTATATGAAGAAGAAATTGCAGTTGACGAAGGCAAGAAAGTTTAATGTTACAGGCTCTCCAAACCCTTGTTAGGGAGCAACGCATGACTTTACATTGTGTCATAATTGAAAATGCATTAAGATATGCAGCATTTCTAGCTGAAAAAGAAATTACAGCTCAGAAAGGCTTTTAAATTTAGCGCCAGGGACCTTGCAACAATTTTTGTGGAGCAGAAAGTGCTTGAATTTTGTTTTACCATATGTTCTGTATTTTTATAGAGTCCAGAATGATTGCATTTCGTTTCCTTCCGTGCAACTCTTATATTTAGGCTTAGAGACCTGTAAATTATTCTTAAAGAGCTAGAAGTTAGGTAAATTGTGTTTTCATGTGATGTTTCTTTGTATTTGGGTAAAATTTGGAGATTTTTATTTTATTTATTTTTGCGTGGAAAATCTGCTGCATTTTTTAGATTAAGGAGAATATGCAGTTAATGGACTAGAAGTCGTGGTGTAGTGTGTTTCTATGTGATGTTTTGTTCGTTTGGGTAAAATTTAGAGATTTTAATTTATTTTTGTCGAAAATCTTTCTCATTTTGTAGGTAAAGGAGTCAGAAAAGCATCTAAGTTTCGTGTCGAAGGATCTCTAAACTCTTTCTTGGAGCAAGAAATGCAGGCATTGTGTCTTTTTGTGTGACTTTGCTTTGCTTTACATTTGTAAATGTATGCATTGTATTTCATGCGTGATTTTACATTGTTTTAGAGTTTAAAATTTATCTATTTTAATTCCTCCTGTAAGAGCTATGTACATGCCTCTAAATTCTTCTTAAAACGGCTAGACGTGAAGATGTATTGTGTGCCAATGTGGTTTTGCTTTGTTTTAGAACTCTAGTTGAATGCATTTTGTGATTTCATGGGGGTTTTGCTTTCTTTGAGAGATGATGTTGTATGGATTTCTCCATAACGATCTGGAAGCTTATTGTTGAGGACTTTTAAATTATTGTGGATATGGAAATGCATAGATTTCACTTTTTTGTGCTAACAGCGCTAACTGCTAAAATAATTTTGCAGACTTGGATTACTAGCCACGGGGAAGGTTCCATGAGGTAGAATATCTTGGTAAATTTACATTGGCCATTCTTTTTTTCATGTAACTTTGGCTTCATTGCTAGCTCTAGGAGAAGTCTCTTTTCAGGAAGGCTGAATGCTTGCAAGTTTAGTGTTAAGAGGCTTCCAATTATTTATTATAGAAAGTGTAAACCAATGCACATTTTTCTCTTTAGATAATTTAGTTGGGGCAATCTATAGGATTCCCTGCCCAGAAATATATAAAAACAGTACAAAATCAAAACAACATAGGCCATAATGGTCAACGGTACGGTACACCAAAATAACAGAAAACAACTCCTAACACTACCATGGGCATTGAATATCAGGAGCCGACAAAAAAGAAGTGACTATGCAGCCTTCACATAACCATCCAGTCATGGCTGTAAAAACTTCCAACTCAGCATCAACCCTATTGAGCAACCATCACACTTGTACTACAATCCAAGCAAAAAAGCAGAACATCCACACAATCATCTGCACACGCCCCACTTCCTGACACCCCAGCCCTATGCACCTTCCTACTCACCATCCAGGCCTACCTCAACTGCATTTTGCTTCAGCCCATAACCTGCAGACAGGATTCAAAGAAGGGAAGCAAATCCCTCTTAACACCTCAGCCTGTTTAGGAGAATGATGAACCGAATCCCCACACGGTACAGGTTCAGTATGGTTGTTTGAAACCTCTAGGTGACCTTTGTTATAGGTCACACTAAGGCCAACCATAACTTTTCCAACATTTGCACAGAATGCTTTAAGCACATTTGCCTCTTTTTGCAGAGTTTGCACCAGCATTGCATCCTTTTCCTTCTTGCATAGTGCTGGAGGAGCCAGCAGCTGTATCCCTGTACCCTATTCCACCACATTGCCCATTGTAGCCCTAGGCAGCAACTGAGACAGGCTATCATAATGGTCTAGGAGGAAAAGTTGCAAGTTCCACCTCCTATGAGCCTCCACAGGGATGGTAGCAACCGACTACTCCACAAAATCCCTGCGAATTGATTGCCTTTGAATGTGACAGACCTGACAAACCCATCCCCTCCTCTCTTAAAACCACTTTCATGAACCCTTGAG
The DNA here is from genome assembly GCA_027924645.1 of Cunninghamia lanceolata. Classification (NCBI taxonomy): domain Eukaryota; kingdom Viridiplantae; phylum Streptophyta; class Pinopsida; order Cupressales; family Cupressaceae; genus Cunninghamia; species Cunninghamia lanceolata. The sequence continues at coordinate 656,295 of BSBN01000937.1, read as the reverse complement.
CTGCAGGAGAAGAACAAACAAAAATCATTGAGAGCCTATTATCCGAGACCATACCTTTTCTCTAAGGATCTCTAGGTTTTCCTGTCTTGGCTTTTCATGCCATTACACCTGCCTTCTGCAAAGCTAGTCACACCTACCACCCATCGCAGACACTGATAATCCAACCAAACTCCAATCACCACCAAAAGAGCGCACACAAAATACACCTGCCGTGCACATTTCACTACAGCTATTGCCACACGGGAAATAAATAGCTAGAGGGTATTTGCGCCATCACCTTCACTATGAGCCAAAAGCCAAGAAAGATATTATGCCAAAACATAATGCGAACAAAAATCATCCAAGAATATTGAATGAGAAAGCTCCAAAAAAAGGGGAGAAGTGTGGAGTTATAAAACTTCGGTGGCGCTCTATCCCGTCCCATGAGCTAGCCTGATGAATGTATAAAGCTGTTAGTTGCTCTTGAATCGAACCACAGTTCACTAAGAAATGTGCTACCGAGTTGAGAGAGTACCTGGAATCTATATAGGAAACATATTAAACTTGGTAGCAATCATTTGAGCCCCTCCCTTCAGCAGAACAATTTAATTGCCAATTAAGGCAAGAGCCTTTATTGAGTGGCTAATCACAATAAGTGAGTCACCTTCTACTATTAGGTTCTCTATCCCTTGTGAAGCTGCCGCAGCCATAACTGCTACCACTGCCTACCTTTGTTCTTCATTATTGGATTTAACCCTTAAGAAGAGGCAACCCCCATACATAAAACTATTGTTCAAATCTTGGAGAACAAAACTTGCTCATGCATTCTCTAGATTCCCCTTGGCAGCTCCATCAAAATTCAATTTTGCAAAATTAGCCAGAGATGGTCCCCAAGACTTTCTTTCATCATTCAAATCTTGTCTCTTATGGGAACCAACATTCCACTTATTTTTAAATCTCTTATACCTTGAGCAGGGAATTAAACCAGTGCACATTTTATGTTATCATATAACTTTGCTTTGTTTCATAGCTGTAATTGCATGCATTTTGGTATCTTTTGTGGCTGAAATGCATTGAATTTAAATTCTGCTCAAGGACAGGAAATTTAATGCCAAGGACCTATAATTTCTTAAATAATAGTTAGCAATGTGTGATTTTGTTTTCTTGTATGGTTTTTACTATTTAGTCCTGAAAATACATGTATTTTGTTTCTTTATGTTGTTTTGATTTCCTTTGATTTCTTTACCAGCCGAAATGCATCAATTCTAAATTCTGCTCAAGACTAGGAAACTAAGTGTTAGATATCCACAATTCTTAAAAGAATGCTGAAAATGCATTTATTATGTGTTTCACTTGTTCTCATATTTGTTTCTTCTGTTTAAGATGTAAAAATGTATGCTTTTTTTTCATTACATTTTTTTTTCCAGCTATTGATATAAAAATGCATTAATTTATAAATTCTCTGCCTCTGGTAATTTTTATTTACATACTCTCAGATATAGTGTTAAGGACCTTCAAATACAGTGCTAAGCACCTCAAATCTCTCCATAAAGAGCTGTAAATGCAGGGATTTAATTTCTTCATCTGAGTTTGTTTTATTTTAGAGCAAAAATGCATGGATTTTAAATTCTCCTTAAAGAACTGTAAAGTTAGTGTTAAGGAATTCTATATTTTTCTTAAAAATATGTCTTCTATGTTTTCATGAAGATTTCCTCTGTATGAAGACTGTAAATGCATGCATTTTGTGCTCTCACACAGTTTTTGCTTTGTATTGGAACTGAAAATGTAGGCATTTGAAATTTGTTGATTTCGATAATCGTCGCAAGAAAGCCCTCTTGTGGTTAGAATTATCTGTCTTTGATAATTTGATTCTTGAGTTCTAGAATGCCATTTCTGCTGATGATTATTGGGAGAGTTTGAAAATCAAGTATCAAACCTCTAAAAAAGGTAGTCCTATATTTTGAAAATTTTGTTGTTTTCCACAAAGTTGAGTGAGGGTGGGTCCATTTCTAAGCATCTTCTTAAAATGAAAGACCTAAGAGATCAAATCTCCACCATCAACAAAAAAGTGGATGAAGATGATATGGTTGCTCAAGTAATCAATGGTTTGCCACCTTCGTTTGGAAATTTTGTTTATTCCCTACATCTGTTTGTAGAGTGTCAAATCTTCACCTTTGAAAATGTTAGTTCATCTTTGTTACATAAAGAACCTGAAAGTGCACTTGCTGCACAGCACAAAGGCAAATTGAAGAAAACCTTGAGTTCTAATGCACATTGCAAACATAAGAAGTTGTGGGCTTAGGTAATGTGGTAGTAGTTGAGGTAGAGCAAGACTCAAGGGAGGAATATGCTTTTATAGCATCTTTCCAAGACAATAGTAATGCAACTAGTTCTTGTTTCTTTAATTATGGTGCATTGGGTTATTTCACCAGTCAGAAAGATTGGTATCTCAAATTTATTGTTGATTTCAATTCTACAAATTTTGTTTCATTGGATGTTGGTAGATCACATGGAGTAGAGGGGATAGGGGATGTAAGGATTGTGTTGATTGTTGACTGATTGCACAAAATTCATAGTCAAAGATGTTAAGTTTGATCCAAACATTAACAAAAACTTGTTATCTAACAGTTAGCTTATAGATAATCCTAACATTACTATGGATTTTTGTGGTAAGCAATGCATTGTGTTAGATGTTATGCAGAGGAGAATGTTTGCATAGGCCTTGGGCAAGGTGGGTTAGGCTAGTTGATCTTGTCACAATTAATTTGCATGCATTGATTGTGGAGGACAATGATAAGTTTTTGTGGCATAAGAGATATGGACATCTCAACCTTTAGTATTTGGCTAAATTGATTAGATCTAGCATAGTTCACAGATTGCCATCTATCTATGAGAAGTGGGATATATGTGTGGGATGTTTGGCCGGTAAGTAGAAATGAAAGCCATTTTCATATCAAAGGAGCATAGCATGCAAGGGGGCTTTGTATCTCATTCATGCATATTTGTGCGAGCCATCTTGGAGAACATCTACAATTCTTGGTGCAAGGTATTTTCTTTTGCTTGATGATTTTTCTAGGGAAATATGGGTCAACTTTCTAAAGAAGAAATTGGATTCTTTTGCTTGATGATTTTTCTAGGGAAATATGGATCGACTTTCTAAAGAAGAAATTGGATTACTTTGGTTACTTTGTTAGATTCAAAGCATTAGTTGAGAATAAGATTGCCATTTGATAACAGGGGCAAGATCACTTCCAAATAATTCTAGGACTATTGCAAGAAGGAATTAGATTAAGTTGACCCATAACCCACTAGTAGAATGGGGTGGTTGAGAGGAGAAACATCACAATCATAGAAATGGCTTGGTGCATGATGCATAGCATAAGCCTTGCAAGATGTGACATCTGAAGAATTTTGGTCCATAGTCAGACGTAAGGTAATTCATTTTTGTGTTTTCGGTTCTGCTGTATGTGTTTGTTCTTGATAACAAAAGGAATAAAGTAGACTCTAAGAGCTTCAAACATTTCTTTGTTGGCTATAGTGAAACATTGATATCTCCATTAAAAAATCATTGTTTGTTGGGATGTTGATGTAAAAGAAACAAACCCATTTGTTGATTGTGACACTAACCGACATGTTGTCAATGATAAGTTTGGAACTAGTGTTATTCTTCTTCTTGTACTCCATCATATTCACTAGTGTATTAGTCTTTGGCTATTATTTCCTCTACTTTGGTATAACAATGACAAAGATGAGTTGTCTTAAATTCAAGGAGTGGTTGCTTCACCATAGGAATCATGGGTCCCACAATAATGGAGACCAATGTTGTATTATTCCACTATTCAAGATGTATGGGAGGATGACCTTCTTATGTTTGATGCTTGACCTTGGCAAGTAGGGAAACAAGTAATTGATTTAGATGAGCATGTTCATTTTGCTCTTTCTTTTGATCCTTTCAAGGCGCCTGAACTAAGAATTTGAATTGGAGGTTGCCATGTAGATCATGTATGATGCCTAAATGAAGAATCATGCTTGGAAGGTGGTAGAGTTGACTCCAATTTAAATGCCCACGGGTTTCAAATGGGTGTATAAAATCAAATGTAAAACTGATGGTTCTTTGGACAAGTACAAAAATATACTTGTTGCAAAAGGCTATTCTCATTAGGAGGGAATAAACTATGAAGAACTTTTACTCCTACAACAAAGATGGTCATATTTTGGTTGTTTCTTTTCATAGCAACCTAGTTTGGTTGAAAGGTACATGATATTAGATGGATGTGAAGAGCACCTTTTTGAATGGGGATTTCAATGGGGAGGTCTACATGGTTCAACCTGAAATATTTCATGTACCCAACAATGATCAGCTAGTCCATAGGCTCCTTGAGTCTCTATGTAGACTTAAGCATGCTTTGTGGGCCTTGTACATAAAAATTGATCAACATTGTCAAGATCCAAGTTTCATTAGAGGTCTTTCTATTACAAATCTCTTTGTCAAAAGGCATTGGTGATGAAATTGTGATTCTTGTTGTCTATGTTGATGATTTTGCCATCACAGGTAGTGGAACCAATACATTGTAGCAAGTGACGTGATCTATGTTTTGCTTTTGACATGAATGATATCGGCTTCCTATAGTATTGCTTAGGTGTAGAATTGTGGCAACATGACCATCTCATTTTCATGGCTTAGGTCAAATGTCGTATGAATATTTTGGAAAGGTTTAGCATGATAGATTATAATTTTTACTCTACATCCATGGAAGTTGGGTGGAAGTTGTTGGCCTATGATGGTTTATCACTAGTGGATGAGTCGCTCTATAGAAGATTGGTTGGTAGTCTTATATATCTTACATCCATGCAATTGAATCTTCGTTTTATTGTTAGGTATCTTTCTTGGTTTTTGGCACAATTGAAGCTCGTTCATTGGCAGAGATCAAATAGTGTATTGCAATATGTCAATGGTACTCATGACTTTGGTATTCTCTATCATAGAACAAATCATTTCAGGTTGATAGGCTATACAGACATTGATTGACATAGTTCAATTGATACTTAGAGATTAACTATTGGCTACATTTTTTCTTTGGGCTTAGGAGTTGTTTTGTGTCAAGTTAAGTTTCAACATGTTGTAGCTTTATCTTCCATTGAAGCTGAATACCAAGGAGATGTCAATGCTAGTTGTGAAGTAGTATGGCTATGTCGAGTTTTGTGTGATCTCCAACTTAGACTACATGTCCACATTTTAGTTTTTTGTGACAATTAGGGTGTTTTGAAGTTGGCGAATAATCTAGTTTATCATACACGTGCTAATTACATCGAGGTTCATCATCACTATATTTGACAAGTGATTGATATTGGAGGCATTCTCTCTTCTATTGTTGTTTGTAAAAGATTGAGGTTATGCCTCTAGTCCTTATCAACAATGAACTTTGCTAGCTCATTCAACACAAACACTTCAATTTCCTTGCAATATCAACCAAAAATGACTATTACAACTATCTACACATGCTCAAAATCTGATGACAATTATGGAAACACGAAAATAGAGATCCATACACATGAAAATGGAAGTAAGCACCAAGGTACAATTGGAGAAAACCCAAGATGGGTGAAAAAATCTAGGAAGAGTGTGTAGAAACATGTCAAACCACTATCTCAGTAGTTCAATACAAGTATTACATCGCCAAATTGGTATATTGAGACTTAAACATCAAAACTAAGTCTAACACTTGCACTGCTTCCTACACAATGAGAACCCTGGCTTTTCAAATGCAATTCCACCAAACATGCATAGAAAGGAAGTTTGTTCATAAAGCCAACCCATGCAACCACATGATTATTCAAAATATAAACCTCGTAAAGGTCCCCTTGGTGCTTGGAAGACCAAAAGGTAGTCAAATAAATCGTTTCAACCTCCAAAACCATTCAACTTCCACTCACTACCCATAACAAAATATATATCTCGGTTTGTTAGTAATTTGTTCGCCACTTCATCATGAGTTTGTTGGGGCAAATAACTATTTGCCACTAAGGTTTTTGGGTTTACTAGAGCAAACGAGCCATTTGCTAAGGCATTTGATGCGTTCATGCCCTATGTAGGTGACAAACTCTCCAAATCCAAACTTCTAGTTAAGTTTTATGTTAGGAAACTCAATTGGAGACAACAGAGATGTCCCAGATAACCCTTGACACCTTCTAATCCACTTTGCTAGATGTCATGCATCATGTATCATTTGCTTTGGCAACAAAATATTCTTGCTAGTGCAAGTCTTGATAAGTGACCTCCAGCTAACTCCATCAGTCCATCATACTTGACCCGTTTTTAGGATCATATCTCAAAAGCTTAGGGAGTGATCAAATGTGGGAACTGTCTTCCCACTCCATCCCTAGAAACCCACTTTGTTTTGCTTGGCAATTGCTCCTTCTGACCTATCAACCACACTTCATGCTCACCTTGTTGGGTCTATCTTGCCTTTTTGTTGGGGACATCATTTTCTAGTTTTGTTCCTTAAGTGCAAAATCTTCCATGCTTGGCATGACAACATCATCCTCTTCATCTAAGAAAGAAGGTTCAAACAATCTCAACTTGTCAACATCAATAATGGAGAAGAGCTTCATATATTCAGGCAAGTCTAACCTGAAAGTGTTTTGATCCACTTGCTCTATGATATGAAATGAACCATATCTTAGTGGTTTAAGCTTCCTTGAGGTGCCTTGAAGTCTCTCTTTGCCAAGCTATACACAAACTTTGTCACCAACATGAAATTTGTGCTCTATTTGGTGTTGATCATGGTGACGCTTATACCTTGCTTGGGATTCCTTGAGTTTTTACTGAATTTTGAGATGGATATGTCTCACCTTATCAACAAACTTGGTAGCCTTATCCACCCATGTTGGAAGGATTGTCATTGATGTCAAAGGTAAGAACATGTTGTCATTAATGTCAAGAAAGTAATCATGATTGATGAACTATCCGATGTGCAAAGCATGAACACTTACCTTGGAATTGAGCAAAGTCGAAGAGATGATCTAGTCCTTTGATATTGAAGAAAGACAAGAGTACATTATATAGATCACTACAACGTGATAGAAAACATGCATAATGGAAGATGACTAACATGATAGAAATACATGATAAATGACTATAGAAGTGTCGATGCCAAAACTAGCAGTGAAGGAGTGGATAAGAGACCAGCCAAAATGAAATAGCATCATAGATTAAGAAAGCATAGAAATGTGAAGGATTAAAAGAAAAAGTAGTTGTTAAGAAGGCCGACTATGGAAGTAAAAAGCAGAAATGAAATGAGTTAAGATGGCCGGCTTCTAGCAAACTCTTGGCCAACTCCAAAATATAGGCCGACTTCTTTATAATCTGATATAGCCGACCTCATTATTATATATCAAAAAGGATGGCCGACCTCCTCTAAAACATGCGCTAAAGGGTATTTAAAATGGAGCAATTAAGATATTAAGTGGATATGATTTTAAAACAAAAGACAGCGATTATAAGCAGAAGTAATTATATTAATAAAGCAGCGGTGAGCTATTGTCAAGAGAAGGCAGCGAATTGTATGTATGGGAGTAGTATGATTTGTTAATAATACATGGTGCGATCTGATTAAAAGATACATGCAGGATGACTCAAGTAAAATATTTAAGAGAGGCCGACTTATATTGAAATGAGGCCAACCTCATATGCATATAAGACAAAAACATTAAGGAGAAGTGCGATTTGTTTTGGGCAGTGGTTAACCTTGAGGAGGTACGTGATTTGGAATAAGATAAAAGGCGTATAGAATTGAAAGAGTGCGGATCAGCAAGGGGTATGTCTTTTAATCATGAAAGGGTGTGTCTTCTAGTAAATTGTCTCCCTTGAGGAGTGTATATAAGGAGAGATGAGGAGGGAGTTGAAAAGCAAGAAGTACAATGAAAAATATCATATAAGAGAAGATTTATAAAGAAGGTAAAGAGCAGAAAAATGAAAGACATTTTAGATTCATATTGAATATTTATGCAGCCCATGTATGAAAGAAAAGTGCTGAAATATATATGACAAATATATGTGAGGATCAAAAGCAGAAATCTATGTGAAGCATTGGCATGATGATGATCAGTTTTATGAAATGAATTAGTGTTGGATCATATTTGTGAAAGAACGATAGTGTGTGAATTGAGATCAGATTTGTGAAGGAGGGAAAGTATATGTGTGTGAACCTGATTTGAAAAGGAAAGACTTACATCATACAGAATCAGATTTGTGGTTGGATTAGAGTTGTAAGGAGGAAGGGAAGTTGTGTTTGGATCATATTTGTGATTGGATCAGAATTGTGTTTGGATCAGATTTGGAAGAAAGTTATTGTGTGGATTGTGATCAGATTTGTGAGAGGAAGATCTTGTGGAGAAGTAAACCATATCAGCCATTGAAGGACTAATAGGTTGGAGCCTATCAAGTAGAGGTTGGAGCTCAGTTTGTGTGTGGGGGTTGGAACCTCCAATAGGTTGGAGCCTATAATTCTGTCAAGTGGAGATTGGTGTGTCGTGTGAGTTGGAGCTCACTATTTGTATGTGAAGTAGGTTGGAGCCTACAATAAGAAGAAATGATATATATATATATATATATAAAAGCAATATTGTGCCGTGGTTTTCTCCCAAAAGGGTTTCCACGTAAATTGTGTGTTCTTCATGTGTGTGTGTGTATATATATATATATATTGTGCCGTGGTTTTCTCTTGAAAGGGTTTCCACGTAAATTGTGTGTTCTTCATGTGTGCTTAATGGTTAGATCTTGCATGTGATATTATTGTGGTTGATTAAAGTTAGAAAAAGTAAAAGTCAGTTAGATATTGATTCACCCCCCCCTCTTAGTATCACCGTGTGCTCATCAACCCCTACACCTGTTTTTTCCAGCCCTTCTTTTAACTGGCTAAGGTAAACATCAAAAGGGTTAGGTGGCAAACAGCCAGAGCACACCTCAATGCCTCGAAAGGAGATAAATTTGTTGACAAATGAATGGCTTTCTTATAGGAGTGTTGAATGTAGGCCAAATGTGTTTCCCAACCTTTTGGATACCTTTGATTGTAGCCATGTAGCAGCTGTACCAAAGTTCTTCTCACTACCTCCATTTGTCCATTCGTTTTGCTTACGAATCTTGTATCACAATTTGAAATGATACTTTTCAGAAGTCTAAAGTGTATCCAAACATTATAAAAAAACAACTCAGCTGCATCACTTTGTCTTTTTGCAAGCAACTAGTATGCACATTTTTGAAAGACAATTTACAATAACGAAAATATAGTCATGACCATGTTTTTTCTTTGGTAATCTATGTCCAAAGTCCATGGATATGCTCTGCATCGTCTTTGAGGCATTAGCAATATTTGGTACAGTCCAAATTTCCTATCGTTGGGCTTGCAAACACTACACAACTTATGAACTTGAAGACATGCACCTACAAGTAAGGCCAATACATGTACTGCTGATGTTCTGCCACTGTTTTTGCCACTCCAAAGTGATCAGTCATCTGTGAGGTATGTCCCTCTCTTATTAGCATCACTCTTCTTTTTTTAGGCACACACAGTTTTCTCGCTTTATAAAGAAGCCTATCCAAGAGGTAAAAATCAGTCCTAGCCTCAAACTCATCAGTCATCATACTTACCAGGAGTTAGTAATTTATATACCTTGTTGAAATCTTCATCATGCAAATAACCTTCAGCATACACCTCTTCTCCAAATGGTTTTAATATAGCAATAGTGCCAACCGTGGACTGAAGAGTCGGTCTTAAAAGCATGTTTGCCAATTTGTTTGTTATTTGATGAATAAATGGAATTGTTGAAAGAATCCCATCCATTTGTAGTGGTGTGATTGCTGTAACTTTGTTTCAGCTTGCAAATATTGTAACGGTTTGTGATCAGTATGCATAGCCGTTTCCTTGCCCATTAGGTGATGCTTCCATTTCTTTACTGTTGTCACTTGAAACTAAGGCATATAGCTCTGTCATACATGCTATAATTCATGACAACCCTTCTAAAACATTTCTGAATGATAACTTACAGGCCTACCTCCTTGAAGCAACACAATTCCCATGGCATAATCATTGGCATCCATTTCTACTTTGAACAGTTGTTGAAGATTTGGAACTGCTTAGACTGAAGCTGTGCTAATGTTTTCATAAGATCATCAAATGCTCACTGCTGCTTATTATCCCAATGAAATTTCTTGCCATTTCCCATGATAGCATGTAATGGGGCAACCATATATGAAAAAGCTTTCAAAAACTTTTGGAAGTATTGGGCTGCTCCAATAGAACTCCTTTTTTGGGCTTTTGACCATTTGATGCAGGGGCATCATGCTCATCTCAATTTTTGGTTTTTTTTTGTGGTTTTGGTTAGCATGTGTTTGTTAGTTTAGGGGTAGTTCCTTGTCTCCTGTGATTATTCTCTGTAAGCTCCTGTCACTATATAAATTGGGTATTAAAAGAAAGTTACTCACCTAGAGTAACATTGCAACTCTTGTCATCTGTACGGCAGGACCTTGGTTAGGAAGGGGGTTTTATATCATTTGTCGACCGTTACACTGCAGACCGAACAGAATAATTTGCTAATTGTTTGAATCGACAGTTGGACGGTTCGTGAGGGAGATGAAGAGTCTTGGATGGCGGTTGGAGGATAGCTGGTAAAGCATCGAAGGATCTGAAGCGACCATTGCAAAAAGAAACCATAATAGGAAAACGCCTACATTCGCTGTGGAAAAGGCAGGAGGAAGAGAAAACGATAGCAACGGTTAAAAGGAAGGCCGACAGTTGTAGACAGGGGGAAGGCCGATTCAAAGAATGCCAAAAGATAGAGGCCGAACATATTGTAGAGGGCGAAGATAAAGGAGAGGCCCAAGAACAGAACCTAGAGAGGCCGATCTGTAGGAGGCCGCGCATAAGAAATTAGAGCAGGCCGAAAGGTTGTGGGTGGAAGAAGGCTGAAAGGAGAAAGAGAGGTTGTAGGCCAGGAAACGTCGAGGATTTTGTGAGTAGGCCGAATGTAGAAGGAAGGAGGAGTCTAAAAACAAAGAAAAGATAGTAGGCGCAAAGGAAAAGACAGACAGAAAGATGGAGGTCGACAAAAGGAGGAGAACGGATAGAGAAGATAGAGGCCGTAAAGGAAAGATGATGGGATGCTGAGAATGAAGGATATTGAAGCAAGAGCAAGGAATGCAGAAACAAGTTGAGGCAGGACGTTCATTGTAGAAGGTGACTGTTTATCCACTGTGGCCCAATCCATCTGGGCAATGTATGAAATCGAAGATATTTGTAATCTGTTCTTTCATAATATAAAATGGTGTTAAGGGTTTGTGTTATTGTTCTGTATATGCTGGCTACTATTGTCTTGGTTGACACAACCCCTTAGGATAAGCTTGACACATTGTAACATTTTAGTGAGTGAAACCTTTGGGCCTCCGTAACAGATGGTTGGACTATCTTCCTAATGAAGTCATACTTGGTGATCTAGAGCTGGTTAATGCTCGAGTCTACCATAAGTCCCTCCCGAGTCATATCATGAGCAAGTGATGAAAATGAATAACATATATGTGAATATGTTTATGAATTGAGAATGATATAGTGTATGATGATGAAATGAATCATATGAAATATAATGTGAATATGATCTAATATGTTATAGTCTTAATGAATTTATATTGAAATAAAGATGAATCAAATACTAATGTTCTCTTTTACTAAGTTGAAATTGTGCAAGGTTGTGAAAAATTTCGGCTTACTAGAAGGGGACATTACAATTGGTATCAGAGCTACGACCTGCCATCCTGTGAAGAGATTTAATGCAACACTATACAAGACAAACAGCCCATAACAACAACAACATGGATACTCAAGACATGGGGTCATTCATGGAGATGATCACCAAAAGCATGATGGAACAAAATGAAAGAACAACCAGGAATAGGAATGTGAGTTTCATTTTCATCCAGACCTTCTATGAATAGGAATGTGAGTCTTTCATTTTCAATTCCGATAACACGTATGGCAACCTTCTCAAATTCATTGATATATTCTACGGTTCCCCGCTGCCTTACTTGGGTTAAATCCTTGAAGTCTTGTTGCGGGTGTTGTCTCTCAAATTTCTTAATGAACTTATTAGAAAACTCAGCATAAGATGTGATGGAGTCGTGACCTTGGGTGAGTTTCCCATTATGCCACCATTCATATACTAAGCCTTCCAAATGTAAGATGGCAAATTGGAGTGCATCCTTTTCTGTCATAGGGCTAAGTGAGAAGTAGTCATTTAGCTTTTGGAGCCATGCGTGTGGTGTGATCTTATTTGTCCCATGAAAATTAGGGAGGTTTACTTTGTTGGTTTTATGTTTTAAGTCCTTGTTAGGAGGTCTTCTTTCCCTCCTTACCATTTCATTCCTTTTAGTATTGCTATAATCATTAAATGATACCACTCTCCTTACCTTCGGTTCTAGGCTTGCATAAGCCCTTGCAATGTCATCCGTGCTTAATGCATTTGTAATAGGTTCATCAGCTCTTGAGTTTTCTTTTTCCGGAAGGAAAGATGGCATAGGAATCCTTGGATTTGATGAAGTTGGGCTATTCTCCGCATGATTGGATCCTATGTCTCTTGCATTTGTAGAGTTTGGCTGATCCGTGGTGTTACCCACTTTTTGAAGTGCCTCTAAGAACATTTGAGTAGTCTTTTCACCTTGGTCCATCATGGCTTTGGTGATTCTTTCGTTTTGTTCCATCATGGCCTTGGTGGTGGTTTCCATGAATGCTCTCATTTCGTTGTTCATTTCCTCTTCTAGAAGTTGTTGGTTCCTTCTAGTGTATGCTTGCATAAAACTATCTCATAGGATGGCAGGAAAAATGGTTCTGATACCAATTGTAATGTCCCTTTTGTCACAAATCAAAATCCTTTTACCTTGTTCACAAATTTCAACTTGCAGCAAGAGAAAGTTAGTACATTTTTCATTTAAAGCCAACATAGATAATTCATACATAGAACATTGCTTTATCATTTCTATGATTAATTGTTAGTTCATCATTGATTTCTATCAATATACATTACTATTCTTCATCAATGATCAATTTCTATGCATATCACTATTATGAATTCATAGCTACTTCAATGCATATCATCATTGCTAATCTTTATGATTGCTTTTAATGCACATTATCTTTCATTCTGATTTCACAAGTTAATCTTATGATAACTATTCATATGCCTTGCATATCATTAACATTTCACTTGTTACTTTCATGATCAACTTCAATATGCCTTGCATATCATTAACATTTTACATGTTACTTTCATGATCTTCACTATGCCTTGCATATCTTATCATGACATTTCATATGATGTATGATCATCAATACAAATTGCAAATCTACTAATTCAAATGCCATTTACTAACATCCTATGGGAGATTGGAGGAGAGTACCGTTATCCACTATGGGGCTCTATTGTCTCTATCCTTAGACTCAATATGGTATCCTTAATAGTTTAGAGTCAAGGCCTCTTGAGACTCCTTGGCACTCTTATGATGCCTTACATCAAGTAACCAAGGCCTATGCATCACTATCCTTGCACCATGGGTACCTTATACCTCATGTGACAAGGCCTCTATGTGATGATTAATCTTTGCATCATGGGTACCTTATACCTCATGTGACAAAGCCATAATTTTACCCATGTGGCCTCTTGGTATTTATCCTCCTATCTCTCATATGAGGTTGGTAAATTACATATTATTATGCACCATTGATTACATAGATACTTCATGAAATATTGCATATTGGATGCATGATTATTCTACATAAGAGTGTATATATCCTATGTGAAGGAAAATGGCATACAAATCTGATTGCTGACATGGATGCATATGTAAATGAAAGCTTATTGCAAGTCTGATTACTATCATAGAAGTTTATATATGATAATGACAGAAACAAAAAGAGCCATGTCGTCCGTACCTGTACGGCGGTGATGAGAGATCAGCACTAATTAGAAAATGATAAGAGACTTACTTGCTGTGCAAATCCAGTTTGCAGTCTTGGTATAAGCTTTTGTAAATATTGATGAGGGACTCCTTTGTGTCCGCTGTCCCTGAAATATAACTTAATAATTCTGCTGTTCGTACAGTACTTGGTACGATTTCCTGTATATTTTTCTCTGCCCACTTCGAATGCTTTTTGGGTTCCTTTATACAAAGATTTGGTCAATGAAAAGCAGCGAATGAAACTTGATGTCTTTTCATAGAATCCAATTATAATTAATGATATTTGTTTAAGGTGATCGGTGGCAAGAGTCATTCGAACCCTTATGGAACTTGCCTTAATTCCTTTTATTAATATTATTTATCTCTAGTGCCAAGTCATAGCAATTTGTCTTATCCTAATTTTGTCTTATTCTATAAGTATGAAATTTGACTAAGTTATAAAAATGACCTAGAGGAGAGGAGATAGCAAATAATTTTCTTTTCCAATCTTTAATTGGAAATCCTTGAACTATTAAGGGATATGACAATTGTTACAGGGTGCCTATTCTTGATTGTGATTTTATTTAAGCCCCGATAGTCCACACGCATGTGCCATGTCTTGTCCTTCTTTGTCACAATTACAATTGGAGAACCACATGGTGATATACTTGGCCCCATCCCCCTTGTTCTAAAAGTTTCTTCAACTAATCTTTGACCTTGTTTGCTTTGCTGATGCTTTGATGGTATAGCCAAATGTTGTGCAAAGAACAATCTAACAAAAGTTGGATTTCGTGCTCAATAGCATGTTTTTGGGGCAGCCCTTTAGGCTCCACAAACAACTTTGCAAATTACTTCACCAATCACCAATTTCTCCATGATCATGATGAGTGTGCAGCTCATCCAACTGCTGAATTTCAACCCCCAATTGCTCTTTTTTCTAATTGTTGAAATAGCAAACTTCCCACTTACATTAGTTACCCTCTTGGTTTGAGAAGTGTTTACCATGGAAATTTTGGTTTCTTCATCAAAGCATTCAATGTGAATGGCTCCCTATTTAGCACAAGCCTATATTGGTTAGGCCTATGTAAGTATATGGCATCCCTCATGTACAAATATGGGCTTCCAAAGATAACCCCACATGCATGCAAAGCAATGACATCAGCCAGAATATCATTTTTAAAATTAGCCCCTCTGGGGCTGCAGATGATCCAGGGTCTTCAATCCAACCTCACCAACCAGCTTTTGTGAAATGAGATTTGCTTGAGAGTAAGTGTCAAACAATGAATCCAATTTCTTGTCCTTAATTTGGATTTTGATATGGAACAACTTCGTGAGTTCTTCCTCATCTTTGGAATTAGAACTCTTACCAACTATGCAAGTATACTTATACACCACACAAGAAATCCTATCATCCGAATCGGAATCTCCATGGATTTTAATACCTTTGTTTATGAAAGTTGAATTGGAATCCTTCATCTTATTTCTCCATGAAGGTGCAAGATCTGGGTGTAGTTTCCAGCACCTCTCATTTGAATGTTTGTCCTTATGGAAATGTGAACAATGAAACTTCCCTTTCTCTTTTCCTTTGTCCTTCTTTTGGACTGAGGTATTAGCTTTCTTCTTGGATTTTCCTTGGTCTTTATCCTGGTGCTTTCCTCCACATTGCTGCTGTCCACTTTTTTTCTTCTTCTTTTACTTAAAATGAAGAGCTTTTCTTCTTGTCAAGTTCAAGATAGTGTGCTTAGGCACATGCTTTGTCAATATTTTGGGGCTTTACCATGAGTATAGGCCTCTTAAGGTGCCCAAACAGGCCCCCAATGAACTTTATCAGCACTTGTTTACGATGTCCTCCCAACATTGAACTGCTCCTTTTCAGAATTCACTTGTGTTCTTTTGTACATTTTGGCCTTGCCTTTGCCAAACTAGTGTCATTGCATCACATGCTCCCCTTTGTGGAAAATTGGATAAAATTGCTTCTTGAACAGTGTTTTGAAGTCCTTCCATTTGGATATAGGAGCTACTTTCCTACACCCTAATGATGATGCATAACTTTCGTGACATGTTAATGCATGATCAGTGAGCTTGAGCCTAGCAAATGAAATTGGTTGATTTGGGTTGAGTGTATGAAGACCGAAATAAACTTGCATCTGCGTTATCCATTGGTCAAATTTCTGTGCACTTATTTCACTATCATAGGGCTGAATGTCTATTTTAGTTTCAGCTTTGATGAAACTACCTTTTGAGGTCTCACCTTGTTTGGATTCAGTCTTTTATGATCTCTTTCCTCTTCATGAGGTCTTGCCCTCTTTCTGTTAGATCAATCAACATGTTTTCCAACCTATCAATTTTGGCCACCGAACTAGTTATTCTCGCAACATCATCTTCTAGCTGCTTGAAATGGGCCTCACCATCATCTTCATCCCTTGCCATAGTTGTTGGTCCACTCTTTAGAGCCAATCTCAGATTTGTACAATACCAGATTATCACTTCCACTTGATCTAGTGGATGGCATACCATGCCCACAACTTCAAACACTGATCTTCTGTAGCTCAGATACCACTTGATTTGCAAAGGATTGAGGTTATGGCTCTAGTCCTTATCAACAATAGACCTTGCTAGCTCTTTCAACACAAACACTTAAACTTCATTACAATATCAACCCAAAATGGCTATTTCAACTATCTACATATGTTCAAAATTTGATGACCATCATGGAAGCATGAAAACAAAGATCTCACACACCTGAAAATGAAAGCAAGCACCCAGGTTTAGTTGGAGTAATAGCAGGGAAAAAAATTGGCAAACCAGAAGTATAAGATTTTTTCAAAAAATCGGGAAAAAATCGTTTGGGGTAAAAATCGGCAAACCAAAAGTATAAGATTTTTTGAAAAAATCGTGATTTAAATGGGAACAAATCGGAAAATTAATGGGTACATTGCCCAGTCTACGGTACAAGGGGTTTGCAAAAGTTGGCCCTGGGTGTGATTATTAATATATGTAACTTATATTAATATTTAGTTTTTAGTTTTAAATTTTGTCACGCATAATAATTTTAAGTTCAGGATAATATTATGTAAATACCTATGCATAATATTATCACGCATAATACCTATGCGTAATGTCCCCTTTTTGAGCTAGGAATATATATGGGTTGAGCTAGTACCTTGGAGGCTTGGAAACTAGAAAGTTGGCTCAACACTATTTTATTTGTATTTTTGGCTAGCAATATTTTATAAAGCCAAAAATAATGTTATTTTAGCCAAGGCAAAAATCAAGGGTTTGGAAAATGAAAAGTGGGAAAATAAATAAAATGTAATAGTTAATTATATTTTATTATTAATATATTTTCCCAAGGAAATGGACGCCAAGGAGAAAAAGAAGAAAAAATTAAATATTTTATTTTATTGTATTTTATTATTTAATTATGCCAAGGGAAAATTGACGCCAACATGAAGGAAAGAAAAAAAAAAAAATATTATTTCCCTAAGGAAATTGGTGCTCAAGGAGAGATAAAAAATAATTAAAAAAATATTAATTTGCCAAGGAAATCGGCGCTTAGGGAGAAAAGACAAAAAATAATAAAATAATATTATTTTATTGTTTTATGGATTGGCGTCCAAGGTGGATGAGGAGAAATCATTTAATAAAATCAAATTAAAGATTTGATTTTGTAGGTGGATTTGAAAATTGTTTATATTTTGTCTAATTGGGTCACCCTTGGAGAAAAGTATAAAAAGAGGTCATTGGCATCATTTTTGGAGATCTTTATCATATGGTAAGCTTGCATTTTGAGTATTTGCTCTTGGCTGAAAGTGATTTTCAGTTTTTTCAAGGTGGTGTTCCCTTGAATTTTTGTGGTTTGGAGATGATCCCAATCCACCATGAGAGGTGAATTCATATGGAGTTCATCATTGGACTTAACCGATGAATTTTGATAGTGTTTTTGCTTCAATCAGCTAGGGTTTGATAGGGATATTTGTTTTCAGCTAGCATTGGGGTTTGTTATTCAGATTTGGCTTTGGTTTTTTACACTTGAATCGCTTGGCAAAGAGAGGTGTTTTTGATGATTTCCATCACTCATACAAGTTCTGAAATTTATAACACAGTCTGTAGTTTGATATCAGCATCATATCTGAGGAGGTTTTTGCATCTTTGTTGAGGATTCATCATCTATTTGGCTTCCTAACCCTAATTGCTTCATCCTAGGGTGAAGCACTTCATTATTTGAGGTGATTTGAGGCATGAATAACTGAATTCCAGTCATTAGGGTTTATGACAGCAGCATAGTCATTTTCAGATTGATATATGTTCATTTGGCATCAAGTCTTGACATTGGAATTCATCCCAGCATAGGTGATTTGCATCATTGCACATTTGGAGGTGTTTGTTGGCATATTTCTTCATTGTTTTCAGTCTGAAATTGCATATCCGCCACTCAGAATTTTATATCAGCAAGGTACAATCAAATTTGGGCAAAAATCAGACCTCTCCACTTCATGATTTTGTCATCTATATTGTTCCAAGTGAAGAGAAATTAATTGAGTATGTTTGTATAACATTTGGATGATGTAAACATTTCAAATCTTTAATTTGAAATCATATATCTTGCTGTTCTGAGTGAAATCAGACTTCTGATTTATAATTTTCAGTCATTAGTTTGTTGTCATTTCATTTCCAATTGGTTCTATATTGTTATTGTTACGTGGTTAATGCATCATTATATTGAAAAGTGATAAAACTACTGAAAATAAACAAGAAATTCTAATCAGAAATTCAGGGCAGCTAAGGAAAAATTTCAGTTAGATAAGACAAGGTTCTTACACTATGTAAATATTATCACGCATAATATTATCTTAGTAAAAATACATATGTAAAATTGTAAATATTATCACGCATAATATTATCATAGCAAAAATACCTCACACATAATAGTATCGTATCAAAAATACCTGGAAAGTGTGTTGGAAGGTATGTGAATGGTGGCGGAATGGAAGATATGTAGTGTCCTGTGAAATCGCCGCCCAAAAAAGCTTGCGTGAACCCTGCAACTCCTCCTAACTAGACGTTGCCGAAAACCCTAGAAATAGGCAGGAAACCGTGAAATTGCGTGCCAAAATTGCGCGAGTAAGTCGGGGCATTCGAGACGTACAAGAAATCGCGATTTTTACCTGTTTCAAACTCGATTTTTACGTTGAAAATTGCCAGTCAACGTGGCACATAAATTCACGATTTTATCCGGGTTTAAATCGGTTTTTATGCTGATTCATGATTTTTACAGGAAATCGTGATTTTTAAGCGATTTAGGCTTCTATGGTTGGAGAGAACCCAAGACAGGTGAAAACTCTAGGAAGAGTGTGTAGAAACTCCTCATGCCACTATCTTAGTAGTTTAATACAGGTAAAATGTGTTACATTGAGTCTTCCAACATCAAAACTAAGCCTCTTCACACTTGCTCTGCCTCCTACACAGTGAGAACCGTGATATTTCCAATGCAAATCCACCAAACAAGCATAGAAAGGAAGTTTGTTCATAGAGCCAACCTGTGCAACCATGTGATTATCTAAGATATGGACCTCTTAAAGCCTCCCATGGTGCCAGGAAGACTAAAAGGTAGTCAAAAGAATTGTTTCAAATTTTCAATCTCCAAAACCCTTCAACTCACAGTCACTACTTATGATAGAATGTGTTTGCCGGTTTGCCTGTAATTTGTTTGCTGCATCATGACGGGCTTGTTAGGGCGAACGATTGTTCGTTACCTATAATTTGTCTGCTGTAATAATCTTGCTCTTCTTTAAATCTGAATGATATTCCAAAAAACACTTCTTATTCTCCCTTTTATACCTTCATAATCCTCTTGAAAGAGTGCGACTTCTCTTAAGAGAGACACCTCTTCACAATAGACATGCTTTATCAAGAATCATTACACCTTTTAGTTAGTGAATTGTTGCCCTTTTATTAGAATCGCTACTCTTCAATTTAATCGCTGCTCCTTTCTTAATTATAAATGTATTCAATTAAACTTCTTTTTATATGTCTTTTTCTTGGACATCAAACATTGGGGTCGGCCCAAATCATTGCTGTCTTTACATATATTAATATATCATTTCTGCTTAACATACAAGTTGGCCATCTTCATAAAACAAGTCGGCCATAATCCTCTTATACTTGTGCTGCCATATGTGAAGTCTTTTCTTCTTTAAGTTGGCCGTTCAAATAACTCTTAATATTATTCCTTCGGCTATATCAAAGGGAGTCGGCCATGTCAGTCTGTCTTAAACATTAATTAATTAATCTCCCTTTCTATTAGGCGCTTCCTTAGCCTTAGTCAACTTCATTATAATTTATTATGTGTAATGTCCCTTACAAGTACGGGACATTTCATCATAATTGCAAATGAACTCTATCTAATATGCGAAAAGGAACCATGAAAGCAATCTTCAATCAATAAAACAACATAATTTGACAGCAGCAAATGTTTCCTGTTTGTATTGATTCAGAAAATTGTTAGTCTCAACAATACTTGATCTTTTCACTATATCAGCTAGCTTTTACAAGAGAAAGTGATTGCCTTTATATAGAGGAGGCCAGGGCACTCACTATACAATGAGTGGTGAGGATTAATCCAACACCAAGGGTCCAGATTTCATGAGCATTGAATATTTACGGCAAGGCAATTACAAACTCGTTTTTGACCTTTTGATCTTAAGGAAAAAGACAAAATTAGACTTTCCAAGGTACATCAAATAAGACAAGGCACTTTTTAGACGAGTTGACAAATAAAAACGAAAATGACACTTTTTTAGAGGATGATGCTCCAAAGGTGGGCTTTCTGTGCTGACTTGTTGCAGTGAATTGAGTCGAACTGATCTTCAAGGACAAGGTGCATCATCTTCAATAACAATTTTTCATCCGCCTTGTCCTTGCTTCTATAATCCATTAATGAATTAATTACTGGATTTATGGCTTCAGGAAGAGGATTCTGTGTGTAATTTAATCTGAATCTTTGAGTATCATAAGTTTTGGCAAAAACGTTGAAGGAAGATTTTGTGCTATGCGTACCCTTCTGAAAACTCTTGTTTAGATGCTTGAATCGGGCAGTGGCATTCAGGCTAGCCATTTCAAATCACAAGGAGTCCCTTGCAGACCTCCCTGTAGAAACTGCTTCCATTGCTGCTTGAATAAATCAACATCCATTTCAGTTTTTTCATCAACACATAGCCCAGTCAAATCACTCAGTAAGTCCGAGCAATCGCATAAAACATCAAGAATCTGGTTTTTTGCATGTGATGCCTCCTGTTCAGCTTTGCTGGTTGCTTCCCTTTGATATTTCATGGATTCTGCCCAGTAATAAGCCAATTTCAAACTATCTTTAGTCAAAATATTCTCCGTTAACAAAATTTTCGGAGATAGTTTGCAGAGCATTTTCACTCTAGGAAAAATCTCAGAATGATACTCTTTGTTTTCCTTAAGAGTCCACCAGGAGAGTGTCCATATACTCCTTTAGGGAATAAAAATCTTTTTGGGCCTGAATTGCCTCATCTATAGCTTGGCACCCTTCATCATATACATCATCAAGCCAGTCTTGGGTTGCCTTGGCCATATGTTTCATTTTATCAAATTCATCTACCTCTTGCGGAGATAAGATCACTGGAGGAACTACAGTGCCATCATCCTTTTGTAGAGGGCCTACCATGTGCTTAATAGATGTTTGTAATTCTGCAACTTGTTCTTTTAACTACTTCTTCCTTAACTCATCTTTGTGCATTCTTTGTACAATTGTACTTACTGAATCTTGTAACTCTT
Source organism: Cunninghamia lanceolata (assembly GCA_027924645.1). NCBI lineage: Eukaryota > Viridiplantae > Streptophyta > Pinopsida > Cupressales > Cupressaceae > Cunninghamia > Cunninghamia lanceolata. The sequence goes on along the minus strand of BSBN01000937.1, from coordinate 634,532 downwards.
CAATTTCTTGGGTTTTGGTTGTAGGACTCAAATTCACAAAAGAAATCTGAAAATCCTCAATACTGAGGTCTCTGCTATCTTTATCGGTGATAGGTGTTGCAATTTGCACCACCTGGGAACATGAAGCATCTCTTGAAATAGAGGAAAGTATTCTTGCCTTCTCCCTTGGCCTCTCAAGTCTACTGAGGAAGCTTGCCAAATCCAATGTAGGGGCTGCTACAATTGGTTTATGTTTTATTCTAGTTTGCAGCCATTGAGGGGTTGAAGAATCACCATCTTTATTCATTTCTTGCTCTTTACTTACCTCTTGTTGTTGATGAGGAGAGGAGATGTGGACTTCCGGTTGCTCAAAATCTTCATTCAATTTTCCCTCCATGGAATGATCCTTTGGATCAGCTTCCTTATTGTTAGTGGAGACAAGTGTTGACACTTGCTCAATTAATGGCACTTCCTTTTGGATTTGTTCTTGCTTAGTTTTTTTTGGAAGGATTTGGAGCTTCCTCATTCATTACCTCTTCCCACTGACCAGCTGATGCCTCATCATAGTGCTCCATTGTACTCACATTCTGATTAACATCAGTTACATCATCAACCCTTACTTCTGCAGAAGTATCCTCTTGTGCAGCTTGTTCATGAGGGTTTACAGATTGATCATTGATAACCCCTTGCAATTGCTTGGAGATCTCTTCTGACCCTTTCAATGCAGTCTCATTTTGATCATCATTGACTGACTTGCCCAACTATCGTTTCTATAGGAGCATCCTCTCGGACAGTCAAAGTGGGCACAATACTTTCATTGTCAACTCCCTCGGTTACCATTTCTTTGTACACTTGGTCAATACCCTCCAAGGATGGAAATTTAGGGGATGAAGGAGGATCCAAGCAAATACTAGCTTGGGGCATCATAGCCTTATTTACCTCAGAGAGAACAGTGGCAGCAACATCTTGGGGAAAAACCTGAGTAAGCTGAGAAATGAAGGAAGAAGGGATGATAATGGAAATGGATGGAAGGGGGAAATGCTAGGTATAACAACAAGGATAGGTACTTGCACCTTGTTGCAGAGAAGAAAATGGCAAGGGTAAGGAGGTGGAAGGAAATGAGATGGAAGACAAGGGAGTGGATGCAAGCATAGGTGAAGACACTATAGGAATAAAGTGCATGGGGACAGTCACGGGAATGGTAGAAGTGGTTTGGATGGATGGTGAAGAGGATGCAATAGTGGTAGTCGTAGAAATGGATGATGTAGGGATGGCAGTGGAAAGTGGAGTAGATAATGGAAAGGAAGAAGAGGTGGAAGTGACAGGGGAAGGAACGGAGGTAGTGATAGGCTGCGAGATGGGTATGGTGGGAGTGGCAAAAATGGAAGAAGTAGGAGGTGGCCCGGTTGGTGGTGCAATTGGAAGAGCTTTATCTTTTTTCCCTCTCTTTGGCTTTCATACCAGCTGTCGCTTTGTTTCGTCCTCAACTTTTTCTTCTTCTTGATCATTCTTTCTTTTATATACCCAGGTTTTCTCGGAAGGAGCCTTCTGATTTCCTCTCATCCTAGTTTGGGTGGCAGGAGGCTTCTTAGTTACTTTTACCTTCCCCTTCCCTTTGTCTTTAGGAGGAGGTGCTACTACTCTTTCTACTTCAATCTCCTTGTCAACTTCTATTGCTTCTCTTGGACTAGAGACTCCTTCGGAAGGTCCTTCCTCATTAGTAGTAAGTTTCAGAAATTTTTATTCTTTTGGGCTGCAGTGGAGTATATGTCAATGCCATGCCTTGAGAAACCAATTGGGCTACTCGTGCATCCACCCACCTTTTGCTGTATCTGATGTTCTCTCTCATGATTTCATCGAGAGAGCTTACTTCCTCTTCATCCCAATTAGGTGGAGGGATTGGCTGATGACCAAAAACTACCCTGTGCTCTGCTTCTTGGACCAATTCTCCATCATCTACTAGTTGGTCTAGTACTGCAGTGATCTTGAACATTCTAATAAAGTCCATCGGGAGCTTGGAGCATTTCCTTTTCCTAACCTCGTGCTCATCATGGCAATTGAGCCAGAAATCCTCCAATTGTTCCTCATGGTAGTACTGTTTCCCTACATGCTTTTCTAATTTAAGATATGGATCAAAATGTTTCCTGGCCTTATAGAACAAGAGATGATACATCTGCATTTCAACATCTGACTCCTCAGCAGTATATGCAGTGGTGCAAGTAAACAATCCCTTACCTACAATGAGTGGAAAAGGTATTAGAGCTCTATGTAATCCTTTCAAAAGCTTGTGCGAAGGGCAAATTTGTCTTGTTAGTTCTAACAATACCATTTTGCCTGTGGGATACTTGGGGAGTCTATGGTGCTCTAGTGAAGCCCTCTATCCTCAAATATGTAAATTTAGGAAATTGGATAAACTGATATTCAAATTTCTGAACTAGCTCCATAGCTTCTACTGATAACCTCAAACTCAAATCTCCTTGTAACATTCTTGTAATATACATGGTGAAGCCATCATTTACTCTCATAAAATGTGCCAAGGAATTCTCCAATTGTAACTGTGGGTAGCAGTCATACACTTCCATTCCACCATCAGTAATACAAGGAGTCCCAAGTTTTGTTAATCTTGGGTAAGGAAAGTGTCTGGCCAACATATAAACTACATAGGAAGACATATAAAAGATCCTTTTATCTGCCAAGTCCATAAATTGGAGGTGGATGTTGTCATTGATGATCTTAGCCCAATATATCTTCCGTGTCCCATTTATCACTTCCTCAATAAAACTGAACATCCATCCTTCAAAAGAAGCAATAGAAGGGATGCCCATTACTCTACTCAAGAGAGTCACCAAATCATTGATTTCCATGGTGAAATCACTTTTGTATAAATTCTTTGGCAACTGTGAGAGGGCAGATCTCGACTTCTTCATCCAATTCTCATTGATGATCTTTCTATATTTATCAGGGCCTTGGTTATAAATCATCTGACCATCATCCCTGGTCATATCAGTCATAGAAGGGTATACAGGAATATCAAATGCCTCTGAAAGAGCCTCGGGAGAAAGATCTCCTATTATTCTGCAATCGGGTGCAATTATCCTCCTAGCATTTGGATGGTAATGATTTCTACACTCCATAATTAGTTCTGAGCACTGTACTGAAGTAGGGAACCTCGCCGCTTGGGCAATATTATTATCTACCAATTTTCTTGCCAACTTTGTGGGATTGGCTCTAAACATCCTATCCTTGAAGTCCTCTAAGTCCACATGTCCTAAATCTGTATCTAATACTTCATTCCAGTTAGACGTGATCTTTGAGGTCGGAGAGACCCCTTTGAACTCGTACTTCATGTTGGTCAGCCTAGACATTTAACCTGTAGCAAAATTCAAAATTAATAACCTTCGACATAACAGATCCTATCTAGGGTTAGTATAGCAGTCTCATATACAAAAGGACATTAATGTAACACAATCCTCTTTAGGAAAAAATCAAATCATTCACTATACTCGAATTGAAGACTTTGTGGAGGTTTCATGCATAATAGGATATTAAAATGTAAACCAATGCATGTGTAGTTTTCACTTTAAAGCAGATAATCCATCCAAAAAATACAATTTTACCAATGTCTTGCAGAAGATAAGATATCGCTACTTCAACTAATGTAACTTCTCAAATGATATCATTTCAGATGTGAAAACATTGCTTTCATCAAATTGCGAGAATCTTGCATACATGTGGAAACGACCTATTCCTTGATTGCAAATTTGCTTTGCAAGGTACAATGATCAATCACCACATAAATCCCTCATCACAAAGATGTAAATTTACCAAGGTTTCCAAAGGCGGGGATTTATAGGTCTCCTGGATGCTTCCCTATACAAGCTTGAACTCCACTTATACAACTCTTATTGAGTTTTGCGAGGTTTTTGGGACTTTAGGGATGTTGCGTGATTATAGGGACCTTCGGGACATCTATATATCAAACATCTCCGCAAATGGTTTTATTCATATCGACTAGGCGGAGATTGGGATTCCTAAAGGAATGGTGAGAGAAATGGCATGGTGTGCATTTTCGAGAATATGACCTCTCTTGGGATACATCCTCATCCCGAGCAAACCTTCGCGAGATGTATACAAAAGGGTTTGTCGAAGATATCGAGGCATCCCGAATATATCCTGAATTAGGCCAAGTATCCGCATATGAATGAGCTCTTAAGGTTTAGTGGGACTACGACCCATTATCAGATATGTCCGGATCGACAATGAACTCTCGCTAAGTAACGTCAAGATAATTTTGCGGGAGAAAGGGCTCATGTAGGACTTGTGGGGGTTATGAGGATCCTAGGATAAAGCGGGGTTTCAAACTCAAACAGGATACACCCACATCAGTATCGAATCTCGACGAGATGATAGGAGTAGTGAATTAGCGGGATTTGGGATCAATGGGACTTCCTCGTCTTAATAGACATATCCCTAACCATCATGAAGACCCGCAAAATGAAGATAAACGAATAACCCAACATCTCAAAAAATGCACTTTGAACAGGCTTTGGGGATTTCAAAACAAAGGATAGAGAAATTGCTCAAAGTCATCTCAAACTCATTAAAACCCAATCAAAGAATTTTGACATGAAACACGTTTTATAGGGTTATAGCTATGAGATTTACGGTTTAACATGCATAGTGTACCTTAGGCTTTCAAGTTAGGGCACGGAGTGAGATGTGCATAGTGTACCTTAGGCTTTCAAGTTAGGGCACGGAGTGAGATGTTCTTGCTTGACAAAAAACATTCTTGCTTAACTGTAATGTCCCCTCTCTAGTGGAAACACTTAAACCTGAATCTACATTCAAAGTGATTCTCAAAGAGACATTAGAAACATTAGAGATCAATAAATTACAATGAAGTATCCAATAAGATCAAAGATAATATAAATATTTCATTTTTATCAAAGGATTATTCATTTCCTTCTTATCATTCACTATGGGTGATTCTTTTGTAATATATTTCATAAGTACATTAGGGTAGGTCTTAAACATATCTCAAGATCCATTTCTTCCCCTCCTATTCTTCCTCAAGGAATTAGGCTTTACATGACTAGGGCGCGTTGAAACCATCTCCGACCCAGCTTTGGGAACTGTGTCCCAGCCCTTGGGGTCTATACACAGAATCTCCGATCCGGCTTTGGGAAACTATGTCTTAGCCCTTGGGGTCTATACATGAGATGGAATTACTCTGCCTTTCCCTACAATACCCACCATTCTTCATTGGATAAAGTAATAGGGGCTATTGGAAATATTGATCTTTTATTCTGTAATGTCCCTTTTAGGAACAATACTAATTTTACACTAAATTATCAATTTCCAAGCAAACAAAGGTTTAGAGAGTACCTTGGCTTGATATAATTCCTGCAAACAAGTTAGAAAATACTCACAATAATATTTCTCATAGTCAAGTTAACATGATTAACAAATTCAAACGACATTATTTATCCAACTAAACCTAGCTGTCTAGTGGACTCAATCATAAGAGAGTTGAGGAAATTGACTTCGATGGGTGTCTCGGATCCTCTACCCTAGGCCCAAGAGCGGATATACCATCCCCCTTGGCCTCATGTGGTGCATGCCATCCATATGAGGTGGTGTACCTTATGAGGCATCCGTTATTCCGTTCCCCCCTCGTCTTGTCATTTCCTCTCCCTTACTCTATGATTGGTTCCCTTGAACTTGCATGTTTATGATAGGAGAATGAGATCACAAAAGGGTGCCCTGAAAGTCATCTCTTCTAAGCCCAAGGGCGGTACCCTTTGTACCCCCATGGCCCCAATGGGATTTATCAATCCCCCCTCGAGGGGTGCTGTACCTAGAAGAGTGCCCCATTACCGTTCCCCTCTTGCACCACATTTCTCCATCATCGTGACCATACATTCATGTAGTTTTTCATATAAACACATTAGCTCATCCATATATATATATATAAGATTACGAAAGAGGTCTTATGCCTATCTATATGCACATAAAATCATAATACATAAATCATACTAGTATGCATATTAAATGACTAATATATATGTCCTCCTCAATTGTTAATAAACTACACACTATGCAACACATTAAATTACACTTAAGATAATACTAATGCTGTTGGTTCCTTACCAATACCAACTTTGATCTGATCGCTGTTTCCAATTCAGACTGACGTCCGATTTTCCTTAATTTCCTTGATGCAGATTATGACTTCAGACTTTGGAATATTCCGTGCACTTCGATCTGATCGCTGGCCTGTGTTTTACTGCAGACTTAAATTTCAGAATCGATGCCTTTTTTCCTTATTTGTTTATTTCTTAAGACTGTTTACTTCTTTCTATACGTTCCTTTCTGTCCTCACCTCCTTGAAATGATTTATACTTTATATGATTGTCTCACTATGAGACACAACCTTCCTACGTAGCTTTTGACTATTTAATATTTTATTAACTTTTATTAACTATTCAATATAATTTATACTTTTATTCAATATTTATACTTTTATTAACTCTCTTATTTTATTGACTTTTAGTAACTCTCTTTATGAAGGAATCGGGCCTCTCTTGTAATTGCCAATATATCTATTATAATGGATATGCTATTATATTATAATAGTATTTAAATTGTATATATTTATTTATATATTTACATTTATAATTTATAAATATAATAGTATATTTTATCAATTATATGAATGTATTATAATTTAATTATATTAAGATATTTATATAATAATATTATATATATGTATTAAACGTTAATACAAACGCAATTGGCTCTATCATTCAAATTGACTAAGCAACTTCAATGTCTTTTGTCATGATGTTTAAATCTTTAATTTAAACAATGTCTAAATATCGGGACATCACATATTCAACATCCCCTTGCTCTATGGATGGAATTCTATTATACCATTTATCATCAAAGTGTATGAATAGAGTCATTCATGTCTCAAATCAGAATGCTGTCATATGGTTTTTTTGTTCTTATATAATTGGTCGTTATGGGCAGGACTTCGGTCTGCACTCAAGAATGATTAACTATTCATACTAATGTCAGTGTTATAGGAATGTGACAGAAATAATATGAACAATATTATTATTGAATAATACAATACAAAGAAGAGCGAATGCTCTTATAAAGAATTTAGAACTAAGAATAGACAAACAACTGTTTAAAGCAAACAACTAAGAAAGCAAAAAGATTGACCATTAATATAGAAATACTATATTTAGTTTAATACCTGTTGATGGTTGTTTTTCAACAGGTCAACAATTAGAGTAAAATACTGAGTATTTGACTCCCTCTTGAGCAAAGCCTCTCGGATGCTAAACCAAGTGATCAAACGAGATAACTCCAAGGTTCCTTCTAATAATTTCAGTAAGAGACAGCTCAGCGATTTAAGTATGATTTTGCTGTTTACACACAAAGGGACTTACACAATTGTTCAAGTAACTTGTTGTTTCAAGGACTATGGAAGTGAATACTAGAGAGTCTAAGTACTGCAATTGACGCGTATGATTTAGCAATGGATGTACTTTGGTTCTAATCCTAACTGAATAAAAAAGGGGCAAAAGATGTAGGGTTTAGAAACACTAATCTAATCCTAAATGGAAGGACGTTTACTACTTGGAGTGAAATCGAACCAAATCCTGCTTCGCCAAGATAAAACAACTACACAAGATAGGTGCAATCTTCAAAGGTGTACAAGATGTTTAAATCAATTATGCTCATGAAAGATTCAACAAGCATAAAGATCAAATTGACGTTCAATTGTTCAGACTAACCATGCACTGCAATCCACAAGCCGTAGACTACAAATGGTATGAACTTATAGACTTCACTACAAAGCAATAAAGCAACCTTTCATTAACTAACTTAAACTTAAAGAAAACTTATAACTTAATATTTGTTTGAAAATTGAAACCATGCAACACTCAGAAACATAAATAGAATCACCGAAACAATGAATCCTTTATTATCTCAGAGAGCTCTTACAACAATTTCAGAATTTCCAACCTCTTCAAATGAGAGCAATGAGAGCTCTTTTATAGACCTCAAAGGAAAGAAGGGTCAAGATCGATCGGCCGAATTAGCGGACCAGATCAAGCCACATCACAAGTAGTTGTAACAAACTATCCTTTATTAAATGAAGGAGGCTCACTTTATTAAATGAAAGAAGCTATGAAGGAGAGAACAAAGGCACGCTTTCCAAGAAGATAAGGAAGCCACATCATGTGCCCTTTATGTAGTAGTACTATGAGATACAATGAATCTAGACACAATTTGAACAATCTCCTCCATTGGTACACTTGTCGCCGCATTAATGGATCCTTCTGCCACTGCTACATCTGACTCATAGACGCCAAGTGTCTTCTCCCAGTCGTTTATCCAAGACTTATTTTCCCCAAGACGATATGCAAGTGTGAATATACTATCTAGTTGACTTTCATCAAGTCCATCATATTGAAAGTAGAATGCCTTAACTTGTTGCTTCATGTTTTCAATAGTAACATTTCCATAAGGATTACAAATTGTTGTCAAAGCAGTGTATATATGATTTTCTGTTCTTAGAAGAACACTTCTTATCCTGGACATATCTACTTCAATTTTATCAACCAATTGCCCCTTGTTGTGAAAGGAGAAATACCAAGTGATGAAGTCATGTGGAGTATCTCTATCAATCACCTTATTATGAATTAGGTCTTCTAATGGAGCTTCCATTAAACTCTTGAGCTGTGGCATGTATTACTCTTTGATCGGTTTGAACTCAGCACAATTTCTTAATAAAGCTTGAACTCGATCTTTAAGCTTGACGACTCTATCATACACTTGCACAATTTCTTCAAGGTGAGTATAGGCCTTCTCTTCTGTCTTTTCTATCCATCGAGATGAAGTTCTCATGTTTTCAACTTGGGATACTGTTTCCTGTGGAAGAATAGACGGAGGAATTGAAGTAGCTTCCTTCTGTTGAATGGGCTGCATGACTTGTTGGATGTAATGCTTCAATGTATTGAAATCCTGTTCAACCTTCATCCTTGCTTCTCTTTCTTGCTTCAACATGCTTCTTACACAATTCACTGAATCTTGTAGTTCCTCCTCTACCTGTTCCCTTGTGATTGGACCCATGCCAATAGTAGTCATATTGTAATCCTCAGGTGTCATATTTTCCAACTCCTTGTCAATTCTAGGAACAGCTATATGTACCTCTCTATTTCCAGCAGAATCTTGAGTGATTTTAGAAAGGACTGTTGCTTTCTTCTTCTGATTACTCTTTTGTACATTTACAAGCAATTCCTCAACTGGAGCAGGCTGATAAGTTTCTACAATTGTACTTTCTTCAATCCTTTGCCTCAACCAAGGTGGGAAAGCAGAAAGATCTCGTTGTCCTTGAGCTTGACTGTGTTGAACACGAGCTACTTCCTCATCAGATTCTGTTTGACCTACTTCATCTTGACCAAGATCATCATTCTCCTCCATTATGACAGTGGGGCTTGATTGAATCTCTTCTGACGGAATCAAGGCAACTTCTTCTATAACTTCTATCTCTTGTATTGGATTTTGAACAACTGAAGCACCTTCTTGTGGATTAGATGAAGTAGATGGATTATTCTTCTTTTGAGGTCTTCGGCTTGATTCTCCTTGATCTTGACTAGGTCTTTTCCTCTTTCTAGCTGGATTATTACTTTGATCATTCCCACTATGTTGTGGTTGGCTATGTGTACTATGCTGTCCTGTTTCTCCTTCATCCATCTTATTGTAAGTAAGAACTTGACTTTCATCACTCATCTCTTGCAATAGTTGATTGATACACACTTGTGTCATGGCTAAGACCGGCTTTATCAATTCTTCTTCGGACACATCCTTCTTTGACCAATCAACTGTGTAAGGCAAATCCTTTATCTTATCAAATTCATCTATCAACAAAGTATCATCTTCGGTGAACTGGTCTGGAATCCTGAAAACTTTGGAAGCTCTGACTAAATCCCAGGCGAGTCTCGAACTTTGAAGTGTTTGGAGATCATCTTCATCTTGGGCACTGGCCCAGTGGTCTTCCAACTGCTTGACATGCTTGAATTCTCGGTTGTATTTCCAGCAAACTTGAAAAGGATCAAAGTTAAGCCTCTTAGTGCCATGAGTTTGCAAATGATATGCCTGTAGCTCTATCTCAGAATATTCAGCTGCTGATAATGATGGACATTCCAGATTTTGTCCAAGACGAAGTGGAAACTGGATTCCTCCTTTCTTCTTCAACTTTTGCAAGCTGATGAGTTCCAAGAGTTGCCTAGTAACATCTAACATCACCATCCTGTTGGTTGGATATCTTGGTAATCTGTATGGATATGATGTAAACCCTTGGATCCTTAGGTAAGTGTACCTTTCATGCTGAGTATACCAGTGTCCATATGCTGAAATGAACTCTCTTGCTGCATTAGACAACCTTTTATGAAATTCTCCTCTCAGTTTCTTCATTATGAACATAGCAAATGCATCATTGAATCTTGTATAATGATTGATACTCTTGAGGTGCAACTGAGGATAACATTGATGCGATAAGTATTTATTAGGCCCAATGCCGACTTCTCCTTTTTTGGTCAAACCTGAGTAGACTTCATTTCTTGCGAGAAGGTATACTACATAGGAACTCATATGACAAGTCTTGGTCTTAGCAAAATTGATGAACTGCTCATGTATACTCTGACTGATAAGTCCAGCCCAATCAATCATTTTCCCTTTGAGAACTGACTTGATGAAAGAGTACATCCAAGGCTGAAAGGTGGCAGATTGAGGCATTCCTGTCATTCTATTTAGAAACATGATCAAGTATCCAATTTCAGGATGAAAATCTGACTTGTGGAACTGTGGAGGATTATTCATATTGAACTTCATAGCTGGATTGGCCATCCATTCTCTCCTTATCTCTTGCAAGTTTGTCTTGGAGTCGACATCATATTCCTGCTGACCTTGTTGTATTGAGATACTGATCATCCTCTCCTTAGTTGGAATGTTGAAAGTTTCTTCAACTGCCTCCTTTTGCAAATAAGCTAATATCGTTCCATCTTTGGCTATAATTTGCCTTGTATCTACATCATATTTCTTGACACATTCGATGATCATCTCTGGACACGGCAAAACTGGCGGAAAACAAGCAGCTTAAATGGCTCCACTCCTCATGATGGCTCGAGCAAGACTACCTCCGTTGGGTTCTTTAAGGACTGACTTGATATCTTCTAAGCTGCTGTTGCCCATATTCGTGTCTCCTACATTTGTCCACCTTGAGACGAGCTTTGATTCGGGAATCTTCCCCTTGGCATCCATCCGGATCTTCGCTTGTCGCTCTTTAGAAGTCATTGCCATGATCCTGCAGACTTGACGCGAATAAGTGATTGCAAACACAATCTAGACTTCACTTCGGCAACTTTAGTGGATTAAATTTATGAAGTTTTCCTTTACAATTATGAAATATTGCTACTAAACTCAAGGAATCTATGAAAATCCATTTATCCTTCTTAAATTTTACCAATACTTAAACAATTTTAATGCATCTAATGAAGAAAAAGAAGAAAATCAGATCAGAAAATATTCAGATCAGACTTACTTGATGGGCTGCTTTGAATTGGATACCTTGCAATTTGATCCACCACTTGCTTGAATTTGATAAAATCAAATTTGTACTTCTAAAAACTTCTTGTTGCTGCTCCTTGAAGACAAATCTGCTCTTGGAAAACAAATCTGCTCTTTGAAAATGATAAAAATGAAAAGGAGATGAGGTATATATACATAATTTGCTTTTAAAACTTTACCTTTTACCTAGGCCGACCTCCTTTATTATAGTGCAAAACATTTAATTTAGATTGATCTTTATTTAATAAATGCAATTTTCACGTTTTCCAAGGCAAAAATCATTAAGTGTTTCTAACTTCCTTGGATTGGCGCATTGGATGGGGTCTTGACGATCTCCTTGTAGATTGTAATTACCTTCTCCCTCAAGCGCATGGGATCAAGAATTGAAATCCTCTTGTCTTGCATTTCGCATTGGATGGGCATGGTGAAGTCTTCTTCTTTGAAATAGCATGATCTTTCTTCATAACCCTCTAGGCGCATTAGATCAAGGATCGAAATCCTTCTAGCATTTGACTTTAGATACCCTCAAAAATCTTCATGTATGGCGCACTAGATCAAAGTTTGAATTCCTCTTAACATGTCGCATTGGATGAAGCTCTAAGACTCCTCTTCAACATTTTGCATTAGATGATGTTTTAGACTCCTCTCAACATTGGTTTAGTTTGCACTTAGTTTTCACTTGCTTAAGGGAGTGGCGCATTAGATGGAGGATTGAAATCCTTCTAGATTTTGGTGCACTAGATGGGTAGTTTGAGTTCTTCTCATGCATGGCGCAATGGATAGGTAACTTGAAGTCTTCAAAATCAAACTTTATTCTCCCCTTTTGTGTGGCGCACTAGATGCCACTTTCGATTTCTTCTTGTTAAGCGCTTTGATAAGGGGTCTTAGAAGTGGCGCATCACTTCACTAGGTTGAAGTCTTCAAAAAATTTAGACTTTGGGATCCATCCTTCTTCCTAGCGCATTGGTTGAGCTTTTCAAATCCTCTGACACTTATCATTTTAATTTGCTCCAAGATTGGTTCCAAGACTTGTCCTTTCATTTTCGCACTAGTTAAAGGTATTGAAATCTTCATTTTCTCCTTCAAAATGATACTTTTGGCTTGGGCGCACTAGATGAGTGACTGAAATCCTCATACTTTTTCGCATTAGATCAAGGATGTAGATGGGCGCATCAGATCATTGATTGAAATCCTCATGCTCAAGCGCCTTTTCCTTCGTGATTTTGCGCCAAGATTTTGCGCCACTTAAGTGCCCTGTCGCACTAGATCAGTGTTTTGAATCCTCTGGAATCGTCAGGCATTTTTCAGGATCGCGCGAGTAAAGGTATATTGAAAAATGAATTTCTTATACTTTAAATATTTTTCAATATACCTTTCAGGATGTTTGAGATAGGTCCCGAATCCACCGGATTTAAGATGCAAAATATAGAATTTGGAGGATTCACCAGATTTCAGACTTAGCCATTTTTTCAGGATTTTCAGGATTTCAGGCTCCAGGCTTAGTCTTTTCAGGGTCTCAAACATTCTTCAGGATTGATCTCAACATTCAATATCTAGATGGGATTTGATCACAATTCTTCATCACTGCAAGTTGATCTGCCTCCTAATCTTGAACGAACGATCATAGAAAGGGGAAATCACTACCGGATCGGCAGAGGAAGATGAGTCAGGTCATCATCAAAATCTCATTGAAAACTCATTGAAAGCACAGAGCTCAAAAAAGGGGGGGTCCCTATTCCTAATGGGGTGATGTGTGATTTGGTCACAACAATACCCTCCCTTAATGGTCAATCAGTCAACTACACCAAGATGCCCCCGAAATTTGACAAACTTATCTGGGCCTAGAGACTTAGTGAGAATATCGGCAGTTTGATGCTTTGTAGAAACATACTGCAACACAACGGATCCGTCTTCAACCAGCTGGCGAATGAAATGAGAAGAGAGATCAACATGTTTTGTCCGTTCATTGAAGACGGGATTTGCAAGTTTCAGCACGCCTTGATTGTCACAATACAAGGGTGAAGGCCTTGCTGGAGGCATTTGCATTTCTGAAAGCATTCTACGAAGCCAAACTGCCTCACAGGCTTCTTTAACAGCCCCCCTATATTCAGCTTCGATCGAGGAGAGAGCAACTACCTATTGCTTCTTGCTGGTCCATGTGATTGCACCTGTGCCCAGGCTGGAAACATATCCAGAGGTAGACTTCCTGCCATCAATAGAACCTTCCCAATCTGAATCGGTAAAGCCAAGCAGCTGAGGATCTTTGCACCTACCTATTGTGATGTAATCACAAATTGCCCCATTGCAAATGGGGACCCCCTCTTTTTTCTTGCTTTCTGTCTTTGTTTTGCTTTAGGTTTAGTTTTCCTCTGAGCTTGTAGGGTTTTGGTAGTGTTGTTTTGCCCAGGTCTCAATAGTTGCTTGCTAAAGGTCTATATGCCTTCATCCTGATGCATGTCCCCGAGACCCTGAAAATGACTAAGTCTGATATCCTGAAAATCCTGAAAATGACTAAATTTGAAATCTGGTGGATCCTCAAAAATCTAGAATCTGCATGTTAAATCCTATGGATCCAGGACCTATCTCAAACATCCTAGAAGTATATTGAAAAATATTTAAAGTATAAGAAATTCAATATCTGACTTATTACTTCCATTCAGGAAAATCCAAAATTTGACTAAGTCCCCATCCCGCCCAACCTCGGTGGCCTCACAAGATGCTTATGGACAATGTCTTCACCAAGAGGATCTCTCCAGACACTCCCTTCATACCCGACCAAGGAAGAAAGATATCAAGTTTACAAGGTTCTAAGCACAAAGCACAGGGAGATGATGAAATTCCAAGCAAAGTTCATAAGTTTGAAGGAGTCAAATGCATTTTAAGTATAAAATCCAAAGGTCATCTGCAAACCCGCCCTACTTGGACGGCCTCAAGAGGTGTTCATGGACTTTGTCTTGTCCCACATCAAACACTCCACACACTGCTTCCAGGACCACTCAGGGATGTAGACAATACAATTTGCAAGTATGACTTAACCAAAATGATGAAGATGACACTAGGAGGATGAGATGATCAAGTTGTGAAAGGTGAAAAGTTTTCTAAGTATAAAATCCAAGAGTCACTCTCAATTCCACCCTACTTGGGCGGCCTAGAGGGGTGAGCATGGAATCAAGTGTTTGAGCACTCATGCCACTCATCATTTGACTACCAACTCCACCCATCTGCTTCCACACACATGCAAGTCCAATAAGGAGGTGAAAATCATTGAAAATCACAAGTATTGGAGTCAAATCCACACATCACCTTCAAGGCTGCTCATCATAGGTGGTCTCCACCATTGGACATGGAGAATATCTCAAATGCCATTAAGATCACTTTCATGAAGGTAATTCACATGAACATGAAGAGAACACTAAGTCATGCTAAGGAGGAAGGAAAAGATCATGAAAATGAAGCAAGAATTGCCTAAGTATAAAAATCCTCACACCCTCTTCTAGCCCGCTCAACCTGGGCGGCCTAGACCATGACCATTGGATTTCATCACCCATTCCTCACAGGGCCTTCAAACCTGCCTAGCTAGGTCGGCCTAGGCACTGAGACAAGGAATTTAACACATATCAATCCATACTACCCCTCTAAACCCGCCTAGGCACTTAGGCATGGATTTCACGTGAAAGGGTATGTTTTGAAATGTCATTTTTTGATCCCACATGCATAAGATGAATGTAATTTGTTATTGAAAATCCTTTATATCAAGTCTTAATTTGATGTGTTTCTTCGCTTGAAAGATGCACTTTGACAATCAAACAAACCTCCTCCATCTTGGGTGCATTAGATGCTAATTTCAGTCTCTGCTTGAAAGTGCCCTGAAACTTGAATTAGACCTTCCCTAGTAGTGGCGCATTGGATGAGGATTTCATCCTTTGCTTGAATAGCCTCTCGAAATTCGCAATTTAACACCCTCATCCCTTGGCGCACTGGATCATGATTTTGATCTCTGCCTGAAAGTGGCGCACTGGATGGGAAATTCATCCTTCTCCTAAAAGTGGCGCACTGGATGATCATTTGGTCACTTCTTCATCTAGGTGCATCGGATGGCAAATTTGATCTTTGTTTGAAAGAACCCATTAAATTCGAAATCAATCCTCACTTCAAAATTGGCGCACTAGATGATGATTTCAAACTTCGCTTGAATGATCTCTCGAAACTAGGGCGCATTGGATCAAGATTTTGTCCTTTCCTCATGTCTTGGCGCACTAGATCAAGATTTTGATCTTCGCTTGAGTACTTAGCCATTTTTTTGCAAATTTTGAAGGTGAAGACCCCTGGGTGGAAGTATATTTAAAAAATATATTTAAGTATAGGAAATTCAGATATTGAATTTCCTGTACTTTAAATATTTTTGAAATATACTTCTAGGATGTTTGAGATAGGTCCCGGATCCATAGGATTTAACATGCAAAATCTAGAATTTGGAGGATCCACCAGATTTCAGACTTAGTTAGATTTCAGGATTTTCAAGATATCAGACTTAGTCATTTTCAGGATCTCAAACATGCATTAGGATTGATCTCAGTGTTCATTTGAGCCTTGACGGATGACTTCCTGATTTCCCATTTGAATGGAATTTGATCAAGACTCTTCATTAGTGCAAGTTCATGTTCCAGGTGAGACCTCTAGTTCTAAAGCAAAACCTCCTAGGAGAGACTCATTGTTGGATTGGTAGAGGAAACGAACCTAAGACATCATCCAAAATGCAAACAAAGCATCGGAGCTAAAAAAAAAGGGGGTCTCCATTTGCAATGAGGCAATGTGTGATTAGGTCACAACATCTAGCGCCAATCCGAATAAATGTCCCTGAACATTTCAAAGACAAAGACTCAATCCAGACTCAGAACCTTCAGACACTTCTCTATTCATCAACTAGCTAGACGACGAACTCAAAAAGGAAAAGAATCATAGATTGGATCAAGACACTACATCTCGTGATGTGTGATTAAAGATTAGTTTCAATTAAAACGGTTTCTTAAGTGTTCCAAAGATAAACAAAAATCAAGTTTCAACATTTCCATGTACACCCACACACCAGATCAAATAAACACAACTACTTGATCAAAGAATCAAAACCAATTGCCAGCGTGACTATTCATATCTTGAGGATCCAAGTGCATACACTTGCGTTCATTCCCATCCCTTAGAAACTAGGATCATCTAAGCTCACCTGTCTCAAGCTAGGTAAATTCATGGGAGGCGAACGAATGACGAGTACGTACATATACGAAGGAAATGGGCAATGATGGTATGCAATGACATTGAACGGAGAAATGATGGAATGGGTATGATATGGAAATGGAAATGAAATGAAATGAGATAGTGTGTCTCTACCATGAAGCCTGTTTGCCAGGTTTTCATCATGATACTTATCCAAGGCGCCACCAAAGGTGGTTTTCACCAGTGGACGAATTTTTGTTTTTACTATTTTTTTTATTTTTTTCATTTATTTTTTATCTTTTGAAATAGGATGACCATTACACACAGCGCCTGTTTGCCAGGTTTTCACCATGGTAATGAATAGAAAGAACTCCAAAGTCTGATTTTGCAGACAACACGATGGTCCATACAAAACCATGTCAAGTCAGCATACACACTGATGTTGGTAATAAACGATGGGTATGATACGGAAGAATGGATTATGATGCAGATTATATAAAATAGGTAAATGAAAAGTATATCCAAACCTGAACCAGGTGAATGATGGGATATATTGAATGGTGGAAAAGGCAGTGAAAATGAATGGTATATGTAATGGAAAGGATGGAATGAAACCATAAATCAACGTTTGTTCATATTGACCTAACTTTGAAGCTTGCAAGAAGGAGGGAGGTGAATGAAGGAACGGAACGATGGTTAAAGAACGGGCGAAGCAGTAAAACTTTAGGACGCACACGAACTTAGAATGTTCTTTTTTGATTTTATTTCGTGGGATGAAGAAGTTTGGAATTTTGGATGGAATGGAAATGGAATGGAATGGACGGAAATGGACTTACTGGATGCGGAAGCCTCTTTGGATTCGGCTTCTTGAACTTAAGTACCCAGAGCTTTGCCTTTTCTATTTGGAAGTATGGAATGAAATAGCTTTAAGTCTGCTTTGCTTTGGTTTTTGGTGTTTGTGCTTTGAGGCATATGATCTTTGGATTTTCTTTGCTTCAGGAGTAACAACATCCAGGTGTTTATTTCGTGAAACAATGGGGGATGGGCGGAGGAATTGCAAGCTCCTTGTCTAGGCGACACATTCGTTGACCATGATTAGGAAATAGAGAATAATAAGTAAAGGGAGATGGAGGATAGAGAAAATGAAAGTAGAACGGATGGTGAAAGATGAAGGCAGTTACCTGCTTTTGAATCTCTGCATGGTAACGGAGGTGGAATAAACATATGATAAGTGGATGATGAAAAACAATGAATTAGTGCTGAATGGATGGATGGGAATACCAACATCTTAACCTTACCTTGGAGTGGCCAAGGTTATATGAATAGATATTGACATGGAAATACTTCAAATGATTTTGTTTCTAAAGGAACTCAACGTATCCTTTTGGAGTATGCAACGAACAAGAGGATTATATATGTGATTCAGACATCAGAGTTGAATTCATTATTGGATGGAAAAGATAAAGTGGATGAAAACTTTATTGCTTTCAAATGGGGTGATATGCGGAACGAAATGGATGGAAGTATGCAAGATGCTTATTATGGAGTGGAGCGAAAACACGAATTACCTTGGGGTTTGTACTTGATCCAGGCTCACAAAGACTTTCCTAGCAACTTCGGGATCATTAAAATATGTAAAGTATAAAACCTCAAAATACTTCATGCAATACTGAACAATTGATTCATCTTCCAAGAGCAAGGAGTCATGCTATCTGACACTAATGATGGAATTCACGAGAAATCCATCAATCATGATCAAAGTTTCTCAAAGCAATACATAAGAATTCATAAAATTTAGATTCAACATTTTAAAATATTATGATTAGAAGATAACAGTGTCAAGATACAATAGATGATTAGTTTCCAAGTCAAGTCCAAAGTCTAACAAGATGATAAATGAAAGAAAAACGTCCTCGGACTCTTAAGACTTTCATGAATGGATGTCTAAGAAATGAACTAACATGTTATCACGAATTGAAACTAGAGTGTGTGTAAGATAACATTACCTTCTTACAACTAAGAAACCGACACAACAAACCGACTAAACTAAGCAGCCGACAACTACGAAAAGCAACTAAGGAAAGCGAACAACACGAAAGCAAAACTAAGCTAAGGACAAACCGACACTTCAGTCAAATAATCTCAAGGAAGCAAATGAAAGCCCTACTCTAAAACAACAGACGAGTGCGACCCAGGACACCTAAGTATATACACGCCCTAACATGATTTCTCAGAATGAACAGGAGTAACAATGTGCAAGTGAATGTACGATTTTTTGCAAATTTATCTTTGAATTCAGAAAAAAGATCTTGCACAATACATTTCTCATATTCAGACAAAATTTCGCACAAGATTATCAATTGTGGCAATTCAAAAGGACCATGATTTATCCAAACACAAGTTGCTTTTCCTGAATTTCCATAGTCAAACTCATATTTTTCATACTCGTCATTTGGAAATTTGTAATCATCGAATTCAAAATCTTTCCAATTAAGAGCAAGGAGAGATACAACCTGGTGTTCTTCGTCATTAAAAACAAGGAGAGATACAACTTGATGGTCTTCGTCCGGAACTAAAAATTCATGCTTGTCGACTACCAATATGTTTGGAGGTCGAAGTTGGTGATGGATCATCCCACTTGCATCCGCAACATGCATTAACTCTTCTTGAATTTTCAGCAGTGGGCCTAGCACCGATTCGAATTGCTTGTCGACCTTGATCTCCATTTCATCAACTTGTTCATCTTGGGATGACTTTGGCAGGAACTCTTGTATTTGATCCATGGGAGCGTCGAGTGCCCCTCCGAATTGCTGTCCATTTGATAGGTCTTCGATGATGGCTTGGAGTGCTTCTTGCAATGCATCCAGTTGACTATCTTCAAACAACTCTTTCTGTACCTCGTGCAACTCACTTTCAAGGATCTCCCTATGTAGCATGAATGAGTGTTCCTCAAGGAATTTCTTTTCTTGCAATGAACTTGAGTTATTTGCTTCTTGGATGGCGGAATCAACATCCTGTTCGTCACTTGCCTTCGTTTGAATATCCTCTATTTCCTTTTCAACTTCAGCAGGTTTTTTCTTGCTTGGAAGAAGGTATGCAAACCGACTCTCCACCTGATTATCAATCTTATTCGTGCTATCTTCACTTTTGAATAACATGGAAGTGTCTTCTCCTTTGGATGGTGAATTGATTTCTTGAAAACATTTGCTCCACAAGTCGTCTAATTTCAGCTGTACTTTGGATTCTTCTTCCAACCTCAATTGTTCCTTGACCTGACGAACAACTTCCTGACAAGACGAACATACGAGTTTTGAATGAGCTGTGTTATGAATTTTGCACCAACCACCTGGAATCAACATTTCCATTGCAGGTAGGTCCTTCTTAATGCTCAGTCTCTTATTGATCATTTCCTTGAAGCTTATGAAGAACTCTCTTTCATCAAATAGAACTTCGGGAAGCACCTTTGTAGGAACAATCGGCTCATGTACCTGTGAAAAAGAAATTTTCCCTTGCAATGCTAATTCCATCCTTGATAAAAATGTCATGCAATATAGCTCCTCGTGTCCATTAGTGTCGTGAATTCTACACCCTTTCCTTGATGCAAAGTCACTCAAAATCTTAGGATGAAGTTGTGCATTCAAAGTCCACCAAAGCTAAAGAACATCATTTTGAGAATGATCCACCTTGAACTGCCTTGAAAATTTTGAGAATTCCAAGTCTATATTTTTTGGTATTTTCAATTTTTTACTTTTTTTGTATTTTTTGATTTTTCTACTTTTTTTGGATTTTTGACATAAGAGAGATCTTGAAATCCTGAATCTTTCCTTCACAGCTCACTTCAAACTTCAATTCACTACTCGGAGTATCTACTTGAAATGAAGAATGTCCATGTTTTCGCCCTCCTAGCGCGAAAATGTTGATGATTGTTTTTAGACAACTCAACAATAGAGTAAAACACTAAGTATCCCACTCTTGAGTAAAATTCTTTAAAGGCTAAGCTATGTGATCCAATGAAGTAACTTCAAGGTTCCTTACTTATGGTATGCAATGGATAGACTTAGTGATTTGATGTGATCTTGCCGATTATCACAAAGGGACTTACGCGGACTTCTTCTTACTTCATTCAGCTTGTTTCTCCTTTCAGTGTGGATGACATATGTACAATACTTCAATGATAAAGAAAAGGAAAAAATATGAGGGGTTTAGAGGAACTAATCTAAGATCAATGAGGCAATGATGATGCATGAATAGACAAACTCCTTAATCAACCTAACTCCACTTCGCCAAAGATGCCTACAACTACATGGAGTTGGTGCAATCTCCTAAGGATAGTGAAAGGTTTTCAAATCATGAAAGCTCATATAAGCACCCATTAGATGACGTAGCTCAAACAAGCATCCATAATCGAACTTAAGCAAATTATAATGAAGCTCAGACTAGCTTTACACAACACTTCACCAATGATGAATGTTAAAAGCATGAGCTAGGAGTTGATCAAATATTCAATACATACATGCATTACATCAATGAGCTAATCTACTTCTAATCTACTTAGAAACATCTCTCCACTTCATCGAGATACAAGAAACCATGTTATTCTACAAGACAACACTTAACACCAAACAAGCTCCAATGTCTTTGCATTAATCTTGAGAAATATTTACACCAACTTCAAGTACTCTTAGAGAACTTCAAGAGTCTCTTCCTACTCTACTCTACTACTAGTAAACTTCTAACTATTCTCTTTACAAATGAGGCAACAAGGCCTTTATATAGAAGTCCCAAATTACAATGAATGGCCTGGATCAATCCAGATAGCCAAGGGTCCAGATCATGCCATCTCAGCAGGTAGTTACAACAATTTGCTATTTTTAGTACATAAGAGAGGCAATGAAGGCACATTTTCCAAGAAGATAAGGATAAAATGGAATCTTTAGAGCATCTTCCACATGGACGTCCTCTTTGGCTTCTTGCTTGTTGAATGATGTGGCGAACTGTGATAGGATGAATAATATGTATATGACACGTAGGTGCCACCTCAACATATTCCCAAATTGCATCATCTTTGTGATGTCTTCGAATGTGATTGCTTTGAACTTGAATGCTTGGGATGTATCTTTGCTGATCTTGCCTTGTTCTTCTACAAGTTGTATGTGTATAATGCATGTTGCTCATTTGTATGACTTTGTGATATTTTCTTCTTTGCAGGATGTATGTTATTCTTTTTTGCTTCTTCATGGAGAGTAGTATAGATGATGGTGCTTGATTGATAACATGGAGACTTCTTAGAGACTTGAAGTTGTATGGAACTTGAAGCTTTATGGATAAATGTCTTTGTTGATGCAAATGATGAAGTGCACTTGAACAATGGACTTGATGTGATCCTTTAGAGTGGCTATCTTCTATCTTCTTTGTACTCCTTGTATGAAGGTGGTTCCAGGCACTTACTCCTTAGATGATCATTCAGCCCCATCCACGCTCCTACAACACAGAGAAAGAAACAATATCAATCACTTTGCTTTACAACACAAAATAATCATTTTAAACAATTAATATTCCTTCTAGGCCTAAGCGCATTGGATGCCAAATTGGTTGATTTCCTAAAAGCAATCATAAAACTCAAACTAAGCATCACACTAAAAGTGGCGCATTAGATGCCAATTTCATCCTCCGGTTGGAACTTAACTTTAGCAAATTGCAACCAACTCCTTATCTTGGCACATTGGTTCATGATTTTGATCTCTTGCTTAAAAGATGTCCTAAAATTTGAACTAAACAACATTCCAATAGTGGCGCAATAGATGGCAATTCTATCCTTCTAAAATTTCATAAAATTTGCACTTTAACAATCAAAACAAACCCCCTCCATCTTGGCGCACTGGATGACATTTTCATTCTCCGTTTAAAAATTGCATTTTAACAATCAAAATAGACTTCTCCAACTTGGGCGCATTGGATCAGGATTTTGTTCTTCACTTAAAAACCCTTCATAAAACTTCAATTCAACCTCACATGGGAGTGGCACACTAGATGAGCATTTTGATCTTTGGTTGAAATATGTTCTGAAAATCATCATTGTCTTTCCGTGATAAGGGCGCATTAGATCACCATTTCATCCTCCACTTGAATGATCACACAAAACTTGAACTAGATCTCCCCTAATAGTGGCGCACTAGATCATGATTTTGCTCTCCGGTAGAATGAACTCATAAAAACTTAAATCAATGCTCACTTCAAAGTTGGCGCACTAGATAGCAAATTGGATCCTCGCTTAAAAAGTCTTATAAAATTTGAATTGAACTTCACACCCCAGTGGTGCATTGGATCATCATTTCATCCTTCGGTAGAAATTTCACCTAAAGTTTGAATTAAACCACATATCAATGATGGTGCACTAGATGACAATTTTGATCCTTGTTTCAATGCTCTCATAAAAACTCACCAGTAGTGGCGCATTAGATCATCATTTCATTCTTCGCTTGAAAGATGCACTTTGATAATCAAACAAACCTCCCTCTATCTTGGGCGCATTAGATGCTAATTTCATTCTCCGCTTGAAAGTGTCCTGAAACTTGAATTAGACCTTCCCTAGTAGTGGCGCATCGGATGAGGATTTCATCCTTTGCTTGAATAGCCTCTCGAAATTCGCAATTTAACACCCTCATCCCTTGGCACACCGGATCATGATTTTGATCTCCGCCTGAAAGCGGTGCACTAGATGGGAAATTCATCCTTCTCCTAAAAGTGGCGCATTGGATGATCATTTGGTCGCTTCTTCATCTAGGCGCATCGGATG
Source organism: Cunninghamia lanceolata (assembly GCA_027924645.1). Lineage (NCBI taxonomy): Eukaryota > Viridiplantae > Streptophyta > Pinopsida > Cupressales > Cupressaceae > Cunninghamia > Cunninghamia lanceolata. Next base: position 610,900 of record BSBN01000937.1, on the reverse strand, counting down.
GCAAATTTTATCTTTGTTTGAAAGAACTCATTAAATTCGAAATCAATCCTCACTTCAAAATTGGTGCACTAGATGATGATTTCGAACTTCGCTTGAATGATCTCTTGAAACTAGGGCGCATTGGATCATGATTTTGTCCTTTCCTCATGTCTTGGCGCACTAGATCAAGATTTTGATCTTCGCTTGAGTAAGCCATTTTTTTGCAAATTTTGAAGGTGAAGACCCCTGGGTGGAAGTATATTTAAAAAATATATTTAAGTATAGGAAATTCAGATATACTTTAAATATTTTTGAAATATACTTCCAGGATGTTTGAGATAGGTCCCGGATCCATAGGATTTAACATGCAGAATCTAGAATTTGGAGGATCCACTAGATTTCAGACTTAGTCAGATTTCAGGATTTTCAGGATATTAGACTTAGTCATTTTAAGGATCTCAAACATGCATCAGGATTGATCTGTGTTTATTTGAACCTTGACGGATGACTTCCTGGTTTCCCATTTGAATGGAATTTGATCAAGACTCTTCATTATTGCAAGTTCATGTTCCAGGTGAGACCTCTAGTTCTAAAGCAAAACCTCCTAGGAGAGACTCATTGTTGGATTGGTAGAGGAAACGAACCTAAGACATCATCCAATACGCAAACAAAGCATTGGAGCTCAAAAAAAGGGGGTCCCCATTTGCAATGGGGCGATGTGTGATTAGGTCACAACAATACACTTCAAGATTAATGCAAGCTCATTGTTGAATGTTCCATGGTGATCTTGTGATTTTGGAATGTTAGCATGGTCTTCATTGTCTCCAAGATGGTTAAGAATTGTTTCCAAAGTAGCTTAGTTGATAGATTAGAAGTTCATTGATATAATGTTTCTTATGTGAAGATATGTGATGAATCTCTTTTGGTTCATACTTTTCATGGATTGCCGAAGGTAACTCACTTTGCAAAGTTAGCCTGAACCTTGTTTGCATAAGTTCGGTTGTGGATGCTCGTTCAAACTGCGCCAGCTGTGGGTGTTGGGATGGAAGTTCACAACATGAAAATCATATGATTACCTTAGGAGATTGCACTTACTCTGTGAAATTGTTGGTTCTCATGGTGAAGCGGAGCTAGGTTGGGGAAGGGAATTTGTCTATCATAGCATGTGCATTATATCATTGTCCTTAGATTAGCCCTCTTAACCCTTGCCTTTTGCCTTTTCTTTTTGTAGTTGATTAAAAGAAGTTCCATTTCACAAGGAAATAGTACATACTTGAATGGAGTAATGAATAAATTCTGCGTAAGTCCCTTTGTGTAAACAACATTATCACATCATACCACCGAGGCTATCCATTGCAAATCATGTACAAGGAACCTTGGAGCGTTCTTGTTTGATCACGTAGTTTAGCATTCGAGACGCTTTGTTCACTAGAGGATAGAGCACTTGGTGTTTTATTCTAATGTTGTTGTCAAGAAAACATCATCAACACTACCATACAAAATGCCAAAGTTTGAAGTGCCTTGCACATATCTCAACACACGTTTTGCTGCAACCCAATGGACAGTTTTAGGAGCAGCCATGAAGTGAGAGATGTAGTTGACTGCAAAACTAAGATTAGGTCGAGTGGCAATAAGATAAATGGGGCTGCCAACTAATTGTCTAAATGCAGATTCATTCTGTACTGGAGAGTCGGAATGGGCTGAGAGTTTCAGTCCTTTCTCCATGGGGGTAGAAGCAGGTTTGCAGCCTGTCATCCGGAATTTGTCCAATTGACTTCTAGCATACTTGGACTGAGAGATGAAGATGTAGTCAGGGTGTTGCCAAACCTCAATACCTAGGCAATAATGCAGGAGGCCCAAGTCTGTCATGTCAAAGGTTTGACTGAGATCATGTTTGTTTTCGTGAATCAACTGCTCTGAGCTACTAGTAATAATGAGATCATCGACATAGCCAACAATGTAGAGACTATCATCAGCATACTTTTGGATATACAGGTTGGAATCAGAAGGGCTCCGCTGAAAGCCATGATCCACGAGGTACTGATCAATTTTTATGTACCATGCCTAGGGAGCTTGTTTGAGGCCATAAAGAGCTTTCACCAATTTGCACACCTGATGTTCTTTACTAGCAACCCTGAAGCCAGGAGGTTGCGTCATGTAGACTTCTTCCTGCAAATTGCCGTTGAGGAGGGCACTCTTGATGTCCATTTGATGGACTTTGCATCCAAACTGGGCTGCCACAGCAAGGAGAAGCCGAATAGTACTCATTTGGCTGTAGGGGCAAAGGTCTCCTCATAGTCAATGCCTTCTTGCTGGGAGAATCCTTTGGCAACCAACCGGGCCTTATACTTGTCAAGAGTCCCTTCAGCCTTGTACTTGAGTTTGTACACCCATTTGCACCCAATGGGCTTCTTCTCAGGTGGAAGATCAACAAGAACCCAGGTATTGTTCTTCAGCAGGCTGTGATGCTCGCCATTCATTGTCATGTCCCCATATTATATAAGACAAGTCACCGCTCCAACATGACTGATCAACTCCCTCCTTACCACGCCGATATTAACAGTTATAGCTACTATAAATTATCTCATAAACAAATCAATGGCAATATCCAATACTTAATGGAAGCGATTAAAGAAGTGGCAAATTAGTCAAAGGGAGACTAGCAATTATGAAAAGACATCTGGAAAGGTCGTGACCAATGGCCACAATAGCCCCGCTCAGCATATAAGTAGTATTTCATTATGACAGGGAAGGAAGAGGGGAATATTTTAATGAATACATATTACTCATCCGTCAGCAGCGATCATCAAATCATTCTAATATCATCTGCATGAAGCAAAGTTTAATAGATTGAATAAAGAGTCAAGGCAAGTAGTGGAATCATTCCAGGGCTCTCAGTAAAGGCCAGAAGACAAATAAAAGAAAGAAGAGACTGCTACAGCAGAGATAAGGAGTCGCAGTCCTTATTCCAGGTATGCATTATTATATAAATTAGAATATTTGTATCATTGATATAGTATATAGAATTTAAATACTCTGGTGTATAATTCAATAATGATAGGAGGTATAGAAATCTCATCATGAAATAGGTATAGGAAGAAAACAGAAAATACAGTTCTTTACATGTTAATGCCATGAGGGTATAAGGAAATATAATAATAGATTGATATGAGCAAATGAATTATGATGAGGAAATACGATGAACTCTTAACTTAGAACAATTATCTTCTGAATAAGATCAAATATAAGACAATGAAATCTCAAGCATGAGAATAAGCCAAGTATGAGGCTATGACTAAGTAATGATAAGATTCCCAAGTGGAATAAGAAATATGATATCATGATCCAGAAAGGATAATATTATCAACGATAGATTTATAACTCATAATCTCATAACCTATCAAGAAGGATGTCAAGCCTCACCTTTAATCATCTTGCCACTTGTGAGTTTGGGGTTAAGTTAAGGACGTATGATTAAACCTAGGCGACCCTCAAGTGGATGAGGAACACCGGGTGTGTGTGAAGTCCCTTGAGCCAAGAGACGAGGAACACCAGGTGTGTGTGAAGCTCTTGGGCCTATGGTAAGTATGAGCTCATTTTGTTTATAATTGTGCCCGATGGTAGGTGACTCTCAATGGGATGAGGAATGCCGGGTGTGCATGAAGTCCCCTCGAGCCAATTGGTGAGGGACCCCAGGTGTGGGTGAAACCATTGGGCCTCTGTATGGGATGGATATGGACGCCTTAACAAACCATGCTCATATGGGAGAGAGGATTGATTAATGGTAGGGCTACCCTTAGACTCCCTCAAGATAGTGCATGAGAGTTGTGAGAGAAATAACGTGAATATGTTATGCATATGATTATGATTATAAGGTTACTAAAGTAGAAATGTGGGAAGTGGATATTAACCCTAATAGTAATATGTTGATATTATAAGTTGGATTGATTACTAATGTTCTCTTGTACAAGTTGAAATTCTGTGCAAGGTTAAGGAAATTTTGTCTTGCTAGAAGGGGACATTACAAGTGGTATCAGAGCTACGTCTTGCCAACCTGTGAGGATATTATATGCAAACATATAGAAGGCCAAGAACTAGCCAAGTAAGGATGAACAACAAATTGAGAGAATTCATTGAAGCAACTACCAGGAATTTGAATGATCAAAATCAAGCCACTCAAGCACTCTTACAAACTGTGCAAACCTTGCGAAACGATGTAGAAAATCTAAAGGCCCAATCCACAAATGGGAGAGAATTAATCTCTAATCAAGCCGAAAACAACAATTCTTCGTCAAGCACAAGGATTCCACTACCGGCATTTCTACCAAGCGAAGACACTTCAAGAGGGGAAAATGATACTACTCCAGTCATGAGCACTGAAGACATGATTAGAGCCTATGCCAACCTAGAACCTGAATTGAGAGGATTGGTATCCTTCAACAATTTTAGCAACTCAAAGAGGAATGAGTTAACAAGAAGAGAGAAAAGATTCGCTAACAAAGACTTGAAGCAAAAAGCCAACAAAATCAATTTACCTCATTTTGATGGAACACATAAGTTGTCACCTCATGCATGGTTACAAAAACTAAATGACTATTTTCTTCTTAACCCCATGACGGAAAAAGATGCCCTTCAATTCACCATCCTACATCTAGAGGGCTTGGCCTACGAATGGTGGCATCACGGGAAGCACACTTTGGGCCATGAAACCATTACATCTTATGAAGAATTTTCTAAGAGGTTTCTTAAGAAATTTGATAGGAGACATCCCCAACAAGACTTCAAGGACTTAACCTTAACAAGACAAAAGGGTACGGTGGATGAATATGTAAATGAATTTGAGAAAATAGCCATCCGAGTTCCCGGAATAGAGAATGAAAGACTTACATTCTTATTTGTACAAGGATTAGATGAAAAGCTAAGAGGATTAGTGGGAGCACTTAGACCCACTACACTTGATGATGCCATAGAAATGGCAACCCAATTAGAACAAAGCAAACCCTCCCAAACATCCTCTAAACCTTTCCATAAGAAAGGAAATTTTGATAAGTACCCATGTCGAAAATGTGGGAAACCATGGGAAAAAGGACATGTATGTCTAAGAGATGAATTAAGAGAAAAGGGCCTTTGTTTTGATTGCAAAGAAGCATGGAAACCCGGACACAAGTGTAAAGACCCCGCAAAGGGAAACACGTGTTTTAGATGTAATGAGAAATGGGAATACGGGCATAAATGTGGGAAAAGAGCTCAAGCACACAATATAGAAATCATACTCAACAAAGAAATTCAGGAAGAAGGTGAAGCAACTTCAAATAAAAGAAGGAAAGAAAATTGATATTAAATCAAGTGTTCGGAAGAAATAAGGATTGCTTGAGGACAAGCAATCTCAAGAGGGGAGGCCTGTCATGTCCCCATATTATATAAGACAAGTCACCGCTCCAACATGACTGATCAACTCCCTCCTTACCATGCCGATATTAACAGTTATAGCTACTATAAATTATCTCATAAACAAATCAATGGCAATATCCAATACTTAATGGAAGTGATTAAAGAAGTGGCAAATTAGTCAAAGGGAGACTAGCAATTATGAAAAGACATCTGGAAAGGTCGTGACCAATGGCCACAATAGCCCCGCTCAGCATATAAGTAGTATTTCATTATGACAGGGAAGGAAGAGGGGAATATTTTAATGAATACATATTACTCATCCGTCGGCAGCGATCATCAAATCATTCTAATATCATCTGCATGAAGCAAAGTTTAATAGATTGAATAAAGAGTCAAGGCAAGTAGCGGAATCATTCCAGGGCTCTCAGTAAAGGCCAGAAGACAAATAAAAGAAAGAAGAGACTGCTACAGCAGAGATAAGGAGTCGCAGTCCTTATTCCAGGTATGCATTATTATATAAATTAGAATACTTGTATCATTGATATAGTATATAGAATTTAAATACTCTGGTGTATAATTCAATAATGATAGGAGGTATAGAAATCTCATCATGAAATAGGTATAGGAAGAAAACAGAAAATACAGTTCTTTACATGTTAATGCCATGAGGGTATAAGGAAATATAATAATAGATTGATATGAGCAAATGAATTATGATGAGGAAATACGATGAACTCTTAACTTAGAACAATTATCTTCTGAATAAGATCAAATATAAGACAATGAAATCTCAAGCATGAGAATAAGCCAAGTATGAGGCTATGACTAAGTAATGATAAGATTCCCAAGTGGAATAAGAAATATGATATCATGATCCAGAAAGGATTATATTATCAACGATAGATTTATAACTCATAATCTCATAACCTATCAAGAAGGATGTCAAGCCTCACCTTTAATCATCTTGCCACTTGTGAGTTTGGGGTTAAGTTAAGGACGTATGATTAAACCTAGGCGACCCTCAAGTGGATGAGGAACACCGGGTGTGTGTGAAGTCCCTTGAGCCAAGAGACGAGGAGCACCAGGTGTGTGTGAAGCTCTTGGGCCTATGGTAAGTATGAGCTCATTTTGTTTATAATTGTGCCCGATGGTAGGTGACTCTCGATGGGATGAGGAATGCCGGGTGTGCATGAAGTCCCCTCGAGCCAATTGGTGAGGGACCCTAGGTGTAGGTGAAACCATTGGGCCTCTGTATGGGATGGATATGGACGCCTTAACAAACCATGCTCATATGGGAGAGAGGATTGATTAATGGTAGGGCTACCCTTAGACTCCCTCAAGATAGTGCATGAGAGTTGTGAGAGAAATAACGTGAATATGTTAGGCATATGATTATGATTATAAGGTTACTAAAGTAGAAATGTGGGAAGTGGATATTAACCCTAATAGTAATATGTTGATATTATAAGTTGGATTGATTACTAATGTTCTCTTGTACAAGTTGAAATTCTGTGCAAGGTTAAGGAAATTTTGACTTGCTAGAAGGGGACATTACATTCATAGTCTTTTCCCATTCAGGTACACCTTTAGCCTCAGAATAAGTTTGAGGCTCTAAGATGCTGTGAAGATTGGCCACGAGGGCAAAATTGGCAGTATTTTGCAGTTTGCTTTTCTTTCGAGCAGATCTACCCTCGACTAGTTCATTATCATGAAGATCACCAATCGGTTTGGCCCACCATTTAGGCCAAAGAGCAGGTGAACCACCGCCTGAAATAGGTGCATCAACATCATCAGGAGGGATAGGAACAACATTAGGAGGATCCAGAATATCTTGAGGAGGGGCGGGTATAGGCATAACTTCAGGTGCTCTCCCATCAGATGGAGCAAGAGGAATGCAAACACCCAAATCGGAATCCTCCAAAGGTTGATCCTTAGTGTGAGTAGATGAAGTAGAGAGCAGAAAAGGCCCATTAGTCTCATCAACTACGACATCACGACTGAAGATGAGACGATCAGTGTCTATATCAATTAGTTGGTAAGCCTTATGGTTTTCACTATAGCCAGTGAACATGAAGTTTTGGCTTTTGGACTCCAGCTTAGTGCGTTTGACATCGAGAATCCAAACATGAGCAGTGGAGCCAAAAACTTTCAGATGATTGACGCGAGGTTTACGTCCAGACCATGCTTCTTCAGGAGTCATTTTTATGACAGCATACGTGGGATATCAGTTCAGAAGATAGACAGCAGTGTAGATTGCTTTAGCCCAGAATTTCTTGGGAACATTGCGATGTTCTAACATAGAATGTGCCATCTCTATAATAGTGTGATTGCGACGCTCAACAACACCATTTTGTTGAGGTGTGTAAGGTGTAGTAAGTTGACGTTTGATGCCATGTGCTGCACAGAAATGGGTGAAATTAGAGGAGCAAAATCCCCCCCCCCCCCCCCCCTTATCAGACCGAAGAGAGACGATTGAACAGCCGGACTCTTTTTCCACTAAGGCTTTGAACTGCTGAAATGTACTAAGTACATCAGATTTCTTTTTCAAGAAGTACACCCACATCTTTCTACTGAAATCATCAATAAAAAGCAAAAAGTATCTGCACCCAGTAACTAAAGGAGTGTTCATTGGTCCACATAAATCATCGTGAACCAGCTGCAAAACCTTGGATGGTCTCCATCTGTCACCATAGGAAAAGGGGGTCCTATGCTGTTTGCCAGCTTGACATGCATCGTAGACGCCAGGAAGTTGAGTTTGAATGTCTGGAAGACCACCGACCAGACTGTCTCGAGCTAAATGAGAGAGATAGTGCATGTTGAGATGCCATAACGCTGATGCCAGAGTTTACGGAGGGAAGTGCTCCTGGCTGCCAAAGCTTGCTCCGGAGAATCACCAGAATCCACTAGTCTATATAGACCATGATCCTCAAGAGCCTGAGCAACAGTGGTGCGTGTTTCACGGTCTACTATGCTGCATTTGTGCATGCTGAAGACTATCTAGATGCGGTGCTTGTCGCATAATCTGACTGACAGAGAGTAGGTTCAGCTCCATGCCGGGTACGAAGTAAACATCGAGAAATATTAAATTTCTCCTACCAGACTGAATCTACACAGTGCCTTTTCCGACAACAATATACTCTTCGCCTCCTCCAAAGACGACAGAATCTCTAAATGGGGTGAACTCAGTGAACCAGTCTCGCCGATGTGTGAAATGTCGGGAAGCACCCGAATCAACGTACCAGGCAGAGGTTTTGATATGATCGGCAAGGCGTTTGGCCATAAAGGCATAAGACGCAGATTTCTTTTGTTTGGCACAAGGCACTATCTTCATGCTTTTCGAGATACAAAAAGCAACACATTGAAAGATAGACAAGAATAGAAAAAATCCAAAGAAATAGATAAACCCTAAGGCACAACCCTCAATGAGTAAATCCATCAGTATTTTCACCACGACTTTTGTTGCTTAGAGCTGTCTGCAGAGCCAAAACGCGAACACCAAAACTCTAATCGCGAGGTAAGAACCCGCGTAGGAAAGAGTTGAAGGCAGAATAGAGAGTCTCAAAAGCAAATGCAACCACAGATAGAGAAAGCCTCCACAGATAAATAGAAAGAGGATCGCACTATTAAGAAACTTTAAACAGGTTGGACAAAGCCCGATCTCACAAACAATGAACTCGACTTTAGCTTTGCCAAAGTTTAACGGGTCTGCAAACAAAAAAAAGCCGCCAAAGGAGGAGAGGCAATGATCAATAGACTAGAACCGGCGACCTTTAGTTGTAATGGCAACTTCCAGAGTAGATGCGACCTCTTCGAGGCGAGAATCCACGAGCAAACTGAACCACTGGAATCACAGAGATAGAAGAAGTTAAAGCCGGAGCAGAACGCCGAATAATAGGAGTGATGTGGAGGGCCTGCACTAAAAAAATGCACAAGAACAACCAGGTGCGGCCTCAAAACGTCAGAGACGCCGAAAAACAGAGAAAGAAACGCGATCAAAAAGTATTTTCAGACACCAGAAGTGGTGTATTGAAAGTTGGAGAAGAAAAGACGAAAAACAGATGCAGAGAAAAATGCTAGGTTTGAACAGATCCAGAGGTCGTACGACCGTACGAAATATGGACAGAGAGCGAAAAATTCAAATTGATAGGTTTTCTCGCCTTTGTGGCTCTGATACCATGTTACAGGAATGTGACAGAAATAATATGAACAATAGTATTATTGAATAATACAATACAAAGAAGAGCGAATGCTCTTATAAAGAATTTACAAGAACTAAGAATAGACGAACAACTATATAAAGCAAACAGCTAAGAAAGCAAAAAAGTTGACCATTAATATAGAAATACTATATATAGTTTAATAGTCAGTTACTCAAATGTATGGTTCATTAATGAATATTAATAGATATCCCATTATAATCTATAACATTCATATGAGATTGATTCATATTAACTATGAAAACTAATAGTATGATACTAATAACATGAGGTTAGATCTTACCAAGATAATTCTTGCCTTTGTTTCCTTTGGATCTCTTTAAGTGTTTTATTCCTTCCTTACCTGCAGCCTGATATGCTGCTGTATATTGATCTGCTTCAAATATAATTCCCAAATTAGAAATATATACTCCTTAAGTCTGTATGTGAATCAGACGCCTTTCTTCTTGATTTTTCCTATACAGAAATATACTTTTTATATCTCTATATATGTCTGTCCATTCCCCCTTCAATCGCTGCCCACCACTATTTTATTTATACCTTTCTTTTCCTTCATACAAAATCTACTTTTAAAAACTCTGTTAAGCATGGAATGATTTCACATTGGAAACTGCCTCAAGTATATTTCAAGATTGCTGCTGATCGCTGGTTCCTTATGATGGTTACTGCAGTCCAGAACCCAGTTGCATATATATTCTTCTTTATGTACTTAAAGTGGTTTTTTCAGAAAATATATATTTTTATATATTCAACTCAGAGATATAATCTCCTTCTTATCCTTACTTCCTCTTCCTTACCTTCCGTTTATTCCTTCCTCAAGAGATATGTCCCTGAATAAATCTGTCTTTTGATGAACATAACTCTTAATATCAGACCTCTTCTAAATTAATTATTTTATTAAAAAATGATCACTACCCTTTATTAAAGATTGCTGCTCTTAATACAAGTCAGATTGCACACTATCTTTTATCAGTCGTATGCCTCTTCTTTATTTAGTTGCTACCTTTCTTTAAGGCAAATCACCGTATGAATTGTAATCCTTTAATATTCCTTCTTGATTATATCAATCGCTGCAAAAGGATATATGCTTGACTTCTTAATCACACCATACTAATCTTCTCACTTTTATAAATGTAATTATATTTATTTAATTTAATATTTATATTTATATTATTAATGTTTATATTTATTATTTATTATCATTTGCATTTAATATAATAATATATCTTATTATAAATATATTATACATTATATTTCAATTATATTAAAACACTTATATAATAATATTATTTAATATTATAAATTTTATGTATTAACATTATATATGTTTATCAATATTGATATATCCCCGATTATTACTAGAAGTGCTTTTTTATCATTCAAATTGATTATGGAGGGAATGTGACTATATTTCAAAACAACTTCGCCGTTTTATCATGACGTTTAAATCTTTAATTTAAACAATGCCTTAATATCAGGACATCACATTAACAAACCCCCGCCGCACCTGGTAAGCATTTCTACTTGTTTTGCCCTTGTGAGGTTTAAACTAAAACAACTTCATTGATACAACCACTCCAAACCGGTAAAACCCTATTTACAAATGTTTCCTTGTAGAGATTCTTAAATTTAATGTTAAAAGTCCTAAATTATTCATGAAGAGCTATAAATGTGTGAATTTTACGTTTTTGTTTTATTTTAGAGCTGGAAATGCATGGCTTTTTTCATGCGGTTTTCTCCTCTTTCACAGTTGGAAAGGCATTGACTTTAAAGAATTATAAATATATGTATTTTGTGTTTTCATGTGATTGTGCTTTTGCTTTAGAGTGGTATATGTGTGTATTTTTTTGTGTTGGTTTTATTTTGTTTTAGAGCTGGAAATGCATGCGTTCAATTGTTTTCATGTGGTTTTGTGATGTTTTAGAGCAGAAAATGAATGCATTTTAAATTCTCCCTGAATAGGTTGGACTTTTCTTTCTGCTTGGGTTAGGAGAAGGTTTTTACATGACGTGTAGATTTTCTTTCTGCAAAAGTCAGTTGGAATAAGGATTTTGCAAGTCCAACTTAGCTGCAGGTATCTCTTCTTTTCCTTGTGAATCTACAGGGTACATAGCTTTAAGTATTTTCAGAAGAAATTTCAGCCTGGAAAAGTTGAATGTCTGTAAATTTAGTGTTAAGGACCTCTAAACTCTTCTTAGAGATCTGTAAACGTGTTAATTTTGTTTTTTAATGCAATTTTGCTTTGTTTTAGAGTTGTATATGTATGGTCCCTTTTTAGATTTTTAGGAAATATGCATTTTTTTTGTATTTTGCAGATTATGGAAAAACTGGAAATACATATTAAGCTATGAAATTGAAACTCTACACTAATGAAGAACAGCAATATATGATTTTCAGAATTATTGATAGATAGTACCAAATGTAAAAGACTGAAAATAAATTCTATAACATAAAATTAAACCCTAACCCTAAGCAGCCAACAATGTTTAAGTTCAGAATTTAATTAAACCAATAACGACAAATTAGTAAATTTGGCAGCAAGGTGCAGCATAGTGATCAGAACAGCATATAAAAACCTTCAGAACTTTAAATTGATGTTTCTGAACTAACAGCATTGATCCATTAGCAAAATCAGCATTAATTACAGCGATTAGTATAACTGATGTGCAGCAATCAGACAATTACAAAATGCTAATACGTGCAGTGATATCTGATTAACTCTCAAACAACTGTTTCAGATCAAACCAGCAATCCAACTCACAAAATAACCTGCAGCTGGTTGATGTAAATGGTATGGCGGATGTGGTACAATGTTGCTGGGTTATAGAATGCTGCGCAGCAGCAAGAAGGTATGGTAGCCTAATCAAATGAATGGCAGCTGAATCCAATGATATATGGTGGCTGGTATGTGATTAAAATGCCCTCAACATTGCTGACTGCTGTGAAACCCTAGGCGCAGTAGTATAGGGTTACAAATATTGGAATTATGCTGAAAGATGCTGAATATAAATAGGTGCTGCAGTATATGATCCCTAATAATGATAAACACTGATTTGCTTGCAAGTGTAAATCATTTCCAGCTGGTATGGATTGCAATAATGAGCTCAATTGCGATCCTTGGATAGAATCACACTTCAAGTTGGATGAGGGTTTTTGTCTTTAAATCCAAATTGAATCCAAGAGGGTTTTTGTCCTTAGGAATTGGCAAACCAAGGGTTTTCGTCCTTGAATGCACAATTTTGAAATTTGAATTCGAAATAATGACAATTGGTCCATTGGATGATTTGCCTTAATTGCTTGCCTCTCCCTTATAGGTGCCCCTTTTGGGCCCTTAAAAACAGAATTAATTTTCTGTTTTTTACTTTTTCCCTCCAAATGTTTAAAATATTTTTAAAAATTAAAATATTACATAGGCCGTATAATTGTTTCATTTAGAGGGCCGCTATAATAATAATATTTAATTTGCCCCTATGAAAAAACGATTGGGCCCAAATTACAATGCTATTAATAAATATTTCCCTTAGCCTATGGAAATAAAATAGGCTACGGGTCGTGAAAGGGGTTGTGCCTAAATGTCAAGGCCATATGGTTCTCAAGATGGAGATCCAAGTTCGAATCTCCCAAGTAACATCGTGGCTCTTAAGTTGATTTGAGTTGAATAAGTGGCTTCTAAGCTCTAAGTTGAATATGTGGATGGGGAGGAGGTCTCCCTTGTGACCTCCACTGGAGTGGGCTAGCCTAAATATCCTTACACTTACCGAGCAAAAAAAAAAAAAAAAGCTATGGGTCTTCAATCAAATCCTTCATTTTTGAGAAGGGGACATAACAATATATGCCTACATTGTGTTGTTTTAGCTTGGCTTTCTTTTGATTTATAGCTGGGAAACACATGCATATTGTTGTTTTCATGTGGTTACTATGATAAGCAAATATGAAACCAAAACAAGATTCAAACCCTAAGATTAAAACCTTATTTCAAATCTACTTACACCTTCAATTGAGCAAAGAAAACTTGCAAAAATGTGAACAAAGAAAACGAATGTTTCTCACCCACATAAGATTTCTGTTGCGCCGAAGGCGGTTGTGCTTCAAAGATTTGTTGTTGACGAAGGATGGAATGTGGTTGCTCATAGCAGCAACATGATGTTGCGTTCTGGTTGATGATTTTCTTGAAAATGGCTCCTGAAGGGTCCATTTATAGATTTTTGGATGGGTAGATTGACAGTAAGGCTTGGTTGAGAAATCAATGGTGGAAATTGAGTTGGTTATGTGGTTATGAATTGGACGGTGGAGGATAAAAGGGGAATTTTATAATGTTTTATTGATTTTTAGGCGTAAATCATTAATTAATGATTAATTAGGACCTCTTAGGGATTTAAGAGGGAAAAGGGGGATTTAATAATAAAAAATAAATCATGTGAAATGGGAGTGGAGATTAAATAAATAAATTTGAGAATTTATTTATTTAGGACTAGACTTGAGGGAAAGATAGGTAAATTAATTAATTTTTTAAAAATTGCTGATCTATTACCAATATCAAAAGAGTTAGGTACAATATGAGTGGCTAAGGAAGCCACTCCAGCCCCAGTAGGCCAAAAAAGCAAATATAAACAACTAAAAGCAGATCAAAGTTTGGTGTACTACAGCATATTACAAAATTTTATATGTCAACTACTAGTCTACTACCACAACAATGTTACTTCAAAATTTAGAACATTGTAGTGAGAATCAACAAATAGTATAATCCAGCACAAAAGCTGAAATACATATCTTCTCTTTTCCAAACTGGAGTTACACCTGTATATCATCCTCAATCCCTGAACTCTGCTATCCCTCTTTAGGTTCTGCACTGATTTTTTCTCCTTCGTCCACTCTATCTTTACCAATATATTCCCCGTTGTCACTTACCTTGAAGGAATCCAAACCTTTAAAAGTTCCACTCTATCTTCTTCTTCAACTATAACTTGATTGTACCCTGAGTATCCGTCCAAAAAAGACATCATCTGTGATCCATTTACTATCTGGAGTACTTCATCTAATGAAGGCAAGGGATAGTTGTCCTTTTCTAATGCTCGATTAAGATTCCTAAAGTCTACGCACAATCTTATTTCACCATTCTTCTTCCTGATCGGGACTAAGTTGGCGACCCACGTCGAGTGTCTTATTGGAAATATTATTTTTGCCTGCAGCAACTTCTTCACTTCCTGATAAATAAGGGGTTCTAATAAAGGATTCAATGGCCTTTGACGTTGCCTAAAAGGTTTGCTTCCATGCTTGAGAGGAATTGTATGCGTGATAATAGAAGTATCATATGTCTTCAAATCTTCATATCCCCAAGCAATCGCATCCTGAAATTCCTTCATACTCTTGATTATGCTTTCTCTTTCTTCAGGTGTACAGACCTTCCCTATGAAGACATTTTTTACATCTTGTTGTGTTCCCAAATTGACTGCATCACATTTATTTCTATCCTCGTTGTGGTATTGAAGAGCACTCAGTTTTTTTGAATCAAAAAGTCTTCCAAGTTCAATCATTCCTTTTGGGATGGTGTTGTTCTTCAAATTCATAATCCCATCTGGATCAAACTCAGCTCCTTCAACTTCACCTTCATCAATAATTTGTGCAGTGAAAATCTCTGAATTTGTTAGGAAGTCTAGTATATGCTTGTCATCTTCAAAAACTTGAAAGTTTGTGACATTGTTTGGCACTGAAGGTACTGACGTTAATTCAACTGTGAACTTCTTTAACCCTTCCATTGCTAGGGGCTCGAGGGAACTTGCTGCTTGAGCTAACGCATTGGCGACCTGATTCTTTGACCTGTAGATTGACTGAATGTTGAAAGCATCAAAATCCTCGATGAGGTCCCACACTCGGTTCCTGTACTTCTTCAATCTTTTATCATGGCACACATACTACTTTCTGACCTGTCTAATAACTAGTTTTGAATATCCAAAAACATGCAAGATCTTTGCTTTCTTCTTAATGGCGAGGAGCAATCCATGTACCAAAGCTTCGTATTCTGCAACATTGTTTGTATAAGGGAACTGCAATCTTAGTGCTGACAAATATGCCTCTCCAACTGGATTGATCAATTCAAAGCCGACTCCGGATCCTTGCTTGGACTTGGATCCATCGAACCTTAATGTCCATACTTGACCACCTTCTTGCTTTGAACTTTGTACATTATCATCTTTTTTTTCCTCACAGGCTTCTTGACTAACCTTCTCTGCTGAAACTGATGAACTTGCTTCCTTCACGAAAACTTCATCTGGAACTAATTCCTCTAGTTTTGATATTTTTGGGATTTCTAAGCCGATTGCTTTCGGAATCTTCTTTCGAACTTGCTCCAAAGCTACTTTGCACATTGCACAAGAAAATTCAGAATGGAATGGATTATGAATTCTACACCAATTAGGTAATAGCAAATCTTGAATTCTGGCGTGACTTCTTAGCTCTACACCCTGCTTCACATGTTTCAAAACGAAATTCCGAAAATTCTCGAACATGCCTTCACTTTCCTCATTTGATGCAGTATCATGATCACTTTCTATAAGACCTTCTGTTGGATTGTGCAACATTAAAACTTCTTCAACTTTGGGCTTATAGACACCAAGATCTGTCTCTACAAAAAGGATTTCGTTGTCTTCTCAATACTCGGTGATCATCAGTTTCAGTCGAGGAGTACTATCTATTCTGATTTGATTTGGTAGTCCCTTCCATGACAACCACATATGCGAGAAATCAGTAGAAATGTATCCATTCAACTTTCTTAACCGATCTCTACTTAGTAGCATTCCATACCCTTTAGGAATGTCTACAATTGAAATATCAATATAATGCTGAATCCTGGGATCAGCTGCCAACTGCATATGGATGTTGTGTAATTCTCCTACAAATGGAACCTCGGTTTTATTCAATTGAGTAACCTTTTTAGCAGTCTGTTTGGGTATTAGGCCTAATTTCTTGCAAACACCTAGTGGCATAACATTACTTGATGTTCCTGAATCCATTAAACAGTAATGCAAAAGCTTTCCAAACATCCAAACTAACAAAAGAAATGGTGGTTGTTCATCTTTCCCTTGGTAAAAAACTACTGATTTCTTTCTTGGATCACTGTAATTTGAATTATTTGCTGATTCCAGATCTCCCTGGGGATCTTGACCTTTTACTATATTGTTGTTTTGTGCAGGTTCCTGTTTTCTCTCAACCTGTTTATCTTTAACAGTGTTAGATGAATCTTGTGCCACATAAATTGCATTCGTCTGCCCTTGCGGATGAGGAGGTACTGATTGAACTGTATTTGTATTCTGAACAACATTTACTTAAGGTGCACTGGACGTGGATGGATTTGATGAACTGGAAGCAATTGGCACATTCTGAGTTCCACTCTTTGCTATAGTATCATTGAAACTCCCCAAGAAGGCTTCCCTTACTTCAGATACTTTCATTAACTCTGTCAATGGCAAACTTATCTTTACTTTCTTGAGTTCTTCTACTACACATTGACTTAGCCTCTTCAAATCATCTTTAGGAGATTCTTTTCTAGGAGGATCAACCCTTGGAGCAGTGTTCTGCGGTGGAGCATCTCGTGATGGAATAACCCTCTGGGTTGGGTCCCTCTGTCTGTATTCCGGCGAATCTTTTAGATAACTGGGATTATTGCTTGCGTTTGGATTAGGCGGAGTTTGAAGATTATTTGGAGGGATTGATGTAGTCACGGAGTCTTGTGTTTGATAGCTTCGTTGGTAGACCCTTTAAGGTGCATTACCTGATGATTGTTGAAATGCTTGTACTTCACCTGTTGTCTCAGCATGGAAATCATTATTGAATGGAGGATAATAGCATGCGTCTTCAATAGGTCCATTCGTTGAAGCTGGTGGAAACCTTCCATTGTACTCTGTCATATCATATTCGATCATGGGTGGAAATATGAAATCTTCAATAATTAAAGCTTGATCATATCTTGTCGTCGGTACGATCTCATACCCAGTGACGGGAGGATTCTCTGGTGCTTGTGAACCGTGCATTTCCTTTTGAAATATATCATCTGCTATCTTGAATTCAGGACATTGTAGCTCAGAATGTTGGTTTGTATCGTGCAACCTACACCATGTTGACAATGCTGCTTCTGCCAAGAATACTTTATCAGTTGGTTTATTCTCAGAAGTTGCCGGATTGTCCAAGGGTGAAGGCACGCTTCCATTATTAGGTGTTGTGTTCTAGGTTCTGTTTTGCCTTTGAAAACCTTGATTATTCCCTCAGAAACCTTGATTATATCCTTGGTAGTTCCTTGATTTCCAGAATTTCCTTGGTAGCCACCTTGATTTCCTTAATAGTTCCTTTGTGTGCTCTGCAGATAGTTGTTTTTGTTCCTCAGATGCATAACTTCGGTGGATAACTTTTTGACTTGATCAATCAACTCTTTCATTTCATCTTTTTCTTCTTGAGTCTTCATAGAAGATGATGATCCCTGTAAATACACCGGTTGTGTGGGCGAAGCTTGTGAAATGGGGCACTCCAGGATGTAACACCAATTGATTAGTAGGAGCAGGAACATGATTCATTACTGGCGTGTGATGTGCCAAAGCTTGATTGATTCCTTGGATCTGATTCGGCATAGCCGCATGCCCCATGTGATCAAGTGGCCCTTGTGTATTCATGCCTAAGTCAGTATTCACTTTGACAGCTTCAACATATGCTCCTGTCAAAGTAGTAGGTGGTCCTCTTGCTCTCTTCACGAACATGGAAGTAAGACGATCCAAAGCTGCATAATAAATCTCCATTGCCATTGCATCATTGATATCATATGGAGTTTGCAATCTTGAATAGGCCTTGTGGAACCTATGATTAAACGCAACGATGGGTTCATGCTCCTGTCTTCTTACCTCAATAAACTGCTTATAAAGCTCCACTGGAGTAATAGGAATCCAAAATTTCGCCAGGAAAGCTTCCTTCATCTGCTGCCAACTAGTGATGGAACCAGCTGGTAGATTAACATACGAAAAAGTAGCATCTGCTTGAAGTGTGTAGGGAAACAACCTACAGGCTACATCTTCATGTTTAATCCTTCTGTTCGACAAAGTGTCTTCAAAAATCTTGATGTGCTCCTCCGCTGTTGGATTTACATCATTGATGTAGAACTTGGAGCAAAAGTGTTCAGGGTTCTTAGGCATATCATTGTAGTTTGCAAAAGCTCCAAGAGGAGAAACATTTGCCAAGGGCCAGGCCATTGGAACGTTTGCGTGTGGTAGCGGACCTGCTTGAGTAGCTCCTTGTTGGAATGGAGTTGCTTGGATGACTGCTTGTGTACCACTTGGTTGAGCAACTCCTTGAGTTTGATTTTGTGGAGGTGGAGTTTGGAACAAATTTGAAATATCTCCTCCACTCGGAGATCCTTGACTTGATGAAGTTGTTTTCTTCCCTTTCTTGGACTTAGAAGGAAATTGCAATTCTGTCAACTCCTTGGATGCTCCCGGTGTAGATCTTAGAATTCTCTGATGTCTTTCCGGTGCAAAGGAAATGATTTGATCCAGCATGTACTTCTTTCACCAACCCTTGAAACAAAACAACTTGTTGTGTGGCCCTCCTAGCGCCAAAAATGTTGATGATGTTTTTTAGACAACACAACAATAGAATAAAACACTAAGCATCCTGTTCTCTCTTGAATAAAGTTCGTCGAAGGCTAAGCTATGTTATCCAATGAGGTAACTTCAAGGTTCCTTATTTGTGATTTGCGATGGATGAACTCAGTGACTTGATGTGATATTGCTAGTTATCACAAAGGGACTTACACAATTGTTTGGACAACTTACTGGTTTCACTTGCAAGAGGAAAAACACTTGGAATTTGTAAGTATTACAAGTAATAACGTATGATATTGCAATGATGTTCTTGAGTCTAACTCCTAATAATGATGGATAAAAAAGTGCAAAAGATATAAGGTTTAGAGAAACTATTCTAATCCTAGATGCAAGAAATGATTATTGATCAGGTGAAATCAACCAACTCTGTTTCGCCAAACCAAACAACTACAAAAGGTTGATGCAATCTTCTAAGGTAATACAAGATGTTCAAATCACTTGCGTTCATGAAAGTTCAACAAACACAAATAATTGAAGTTAAGCTCACTTTGTTCAGTCCAACCATACACTGCAACTTGCAAGCCACAAATCACAATTGGTATGAACATAAAGATTTCACCACGAAACAATAATGATTACTTCCATCAACTAACATAACATTTGAAAAGAAAACTTATTCTAACTTAATCTACGCTTGAGGAGTTGGAAACTATGCAACACTTTGAAACTTAAACAATATCACCAAATCAATGAGTCTTGTATTATCTCAAAGAGTTCTTGCAACAATTTTTCCAGAGTCTCAAACTTACAAATGAGAGCAAATGGAGCCCTTATATAGCCTTCAAAAATACATGAAAGGCTAGGATCGATTGGCAAAGCCAATGGTCTAGATCATGCCACATTGGCAGTTAGTTATAACAAATTGCTATTTTTAGCATACAAGAAAGGCAATGAAGGCACATTTTCCAAGAAGATAATAATCTATGAAGAATCTCTATGTGAGGCGCCTCTACTGGAACTGTGAAATACAATGAACTTGGACACTACTTGCTTGACATCATCAAGAGGTACACTTGACGCATTCCTAATGGTTTCTTTTGCCTCAAGTACATCAACTGCATAAGCGCCAAGTGTCTTCTCCCAATCGGTCATTTGAGCCTTGTTGGCGCCAAGGTGGATAGCAAGTGATAATATGCTGTCAAGTCTCTCATCAGAAATATCATCTTCTTGAAAGTAGAATGCTTTGACTTGTTCTTTCATACGCTCAATAGTCATCTCTCCAAAAGGGTTACATATCTTCATCAATGAAGCATGTATACTATCTTGTATCCTTTGAATGACACTTCTCACCCTTGACATGTCTATTTCAACTCTATCAAGTAGCTGTCCTTTGTTGCGAAAACAAAAATACCATGAGGAGAAATCATGTGCTGCATCCTCTTCAACTATCTCAGCATGTATCAATTCATCAATTGAAGTTCCCATCAAACTCTTAAAATGTGGCATGTATTGTTCTTTGATGGCTCTAAACTCAGCACAAGCTGTCAAAAATGCAAGTACTCTCTCCTTAAGTTCACTGACCTTATCATATACTTGCATGATATCTTCAAGATGTACATATGTTGTGTCTCTTGATCTCTTCATTCAATCCCTTAGCCTGTGAGATGATGATCTCAATTCCTTAAGGTGTGCAACTGTCTCAGGAGGGAGAATAGGTGGAGGCGTGGAAATCCTTTCCTGTTGATGGATGGGATGCATTAGATGTTGAATGTACTGCCCCAATGCTTGACAGTTTTGCTCAGTGTTTATCCTTCCTTCTGTTTCTTGTCTTATCATAGTTCTAGCATTAGTGACTGAATCTTGAAGCTCTTCTACTTGTGCTCTAGTCAAAGGAACCAAATCAATTGTGTTGATCTCATAGTCTTCAAGTACAATGTCTTCTACATTCTTTTCAACTCTTGGAACAGCTACGTGAACCTTCCTTATACCAGTTTCATCCTTTGTTATCTTTGAGAAAGTTGTTGCTTTCTTCTTCGGCTTTTCTGTTGACATATCTACAAGCACCTCTTCAATTGGAATAGGCTGATATTCTTCTACTTCACAACTCTCTTTAATCCTTTCTTGCAACCATTCCGGTAAGGATGAAAGATCCTCTTGTCTTTGCACTTGCTTCTTTTGCGTGGGCAATGCCTCCTCGTCAGCTTCATCTTGATTATTAGTACATCAATTACTTCAGTATCACATGGACTTGAAGGTACCTCTTCACCTGGAATGTCTTGGCCTTCATCATCATCGTCATGCAATATTATTTCATTGTTCTTTGGAGTAGCTCCTAGCTGTCTAGATGAAGCAGTCTCAACACTTATCCTCTTCTTCTTTTGACTTGACTCTCCTTGTGTATATTCAAGTCGTTTCCTTTTCCTTGCTTGACTTGAGGTACCTAAGTGAATCTTTGTGATCTCGCATTAAGTGAAAAATCTAAAGGTCCACCTTTGCCGCCATCGGAATCCCACACCCAGCTAGCTGAGTTATCAACGTAACTCGTGCCTTCACAAAGCATGTGTTGCAAGGGTAGCGGTGTTGCATTGTACTCTGCCAAATATAAGCTTGTTGAACATCAAAAGAATCAAAAGAAAAGAAATGAAAAGAAAATCACAAATCACACACTATAACTCAGTTAGATGGACAATCGAGTAATCTCTACTGGGGCTATGGACGCCTGACTGACAGTAGGGCAATGCTCGAGTGGAATTACGAGACAAACCCGTCGGGGCTATAGACGCTTGTTGGCAGCGGGGCCATGTCCAGGTAGTTCATGAGGTGTGTACTAATCACGTAGCTTAATATGAAGGAACTTAGATGATCTTAGTTGCTGATGGATGGGAATGAACTCAATTGCACACACTTGGATCTTTGGGATATATATGGTTGTGCTAAGCTTTTGATTTTGACTCTTTGATCATGTATTCATGTCTATTTGGCCTAATATGTGGGTGTACGCAGGGATTTTGAAGTTGTGATTCTTTTATAACTTTGGAACACTTGAGATTTTATATTAATCACTATTTTGGAAATGTTTAACTATGAAGTGGCTCGATCCAATCTATGATTTGTCTTCCCTTTCGAGTGCATTTCCTAGCAGGTTGACGACGATAAAGGAGTCGTTTGAAGTTTTTGGGTTTGAATTGGGTCTTTATTTTTGAAATGTTCAGGAACATTTATTTGAATTGGCGCTAGATGTTGTGACTTAATCACACATCGCCCCATCGCGGATGGGGACTCCTCTTTGTTTTTCGCTTGATGAAATTTTGGCTTGGTTTGTTTTGTTTCGGCGGAAGGTTTGCAAAGAATTGTTGGGATCAAAGCATGTTGGATGTTTGAAAATCCACTCCACGCAGTAAACCTTTTATTATCTTGGATGGAAACGCCTTCAAGGCATAAATCAAATGATAAAGTATGTCTTGGACTTTGTCAAGTTTTAAACTCATGCGATGCTTTTGTATGTCGCACAGATAAAGACTTCACAAAAGGTAAAATTTCAAATTATTCATAGGAGTTAAAAGAGTCCACCTAGGCGGCACTTTGAGGGAATTATTGCATTAACGTCTTCACATGTATACGTAGCTTCCCAAAATGTCCGCTCCTAGTGGACTTTCGCCATCACCTTGCAATTCGTATTTCCCAGCTCATACGCAATGGTCTAAAGGGTCCGCTTATTGGATGACGCTCGTTTTAAACATTATGCATGACATTCTAAAATGTCCGCCACAAGCGCACTCTCGTGCTATTTTTGCAATTCGCATACCTTAAGCTTATGCATGACATTAAAAACGTTCGCCTACGCGCATACAAAAGACCACTTTGCAAGGTGTAAAAAATTCGAAATCATGCTTGTTGCGCAGAAAGGTCCGCCTATTGTTATGAACTCCATTCATAAGCATTAAAAACATCCGCTCAATATCCTTTGGCGCATATTGGTGATACTCTTGCATTATGAATGTTATGCATAGAACATTAAAAGGCCTGCTTAAACGCATAAGGTGAAATTTCAAAATTTGCGTGGCATGTAAATTTCCCGCTCATTGTTCTATGAGCGCACTTTTGTATCACATTCGCACATGATGCATAATGCAGTAAGAAGTCTGCCCGCTAGGTTTTTTCCCTCCGCAATATAATCTCTATTCATAGAGCCCGAGAAAGGCCGCTTGAGCACACATCCTGAGTCGCTTTGCATGTAGGGAATTCGCGACATCAACCAAAGTATTCGAAGGGTCCGCTTGCTAATCTTGGGCATTCATTTTAGTTTCCTTTGCATAGTGATTGCTATGCAATAGAATATGGAAAAGCCGCTTAGGCGCTCATTCCAAATGACCTCGTTGTTGCAAATTTTAAGCTTGTGCAAGCATAGCCCATAGGTCTGTCTTCAGAAGGCGCATATTGGAGAGAGTTTCAAATCGTCTAAACCTAGTATTGTGCATTGAAGCAAGATAAGTCCGCCTAAGTGCTCTTGCGTAGAGGGTTTGTAATCTGCAACTTCGATACCATACATTGACCTAGAGGAGGTCGTCGAAGCCCACGCATATCCTTGAAATCGGCGCCTATCACCATAAACACATACACAGACTTAGCACCAGGGTCGTTGCAGGTCCGCCAAGGTGAGAACGAGCATTGGAGTATCAGGTGAAATTGTTTAAAATTCTAAAATGTCTACTCAGGTAACCCTCAGTAAATACTCGTGCATGACTTCATTGCCTTATGCGAAGCACTCATTGTGGAAATGATTTTAAGAGTAGATTTTGGCGAGGGCAAGTTAACGCTGTATCTGTCGATTGGAGTTATTGAGAAGCCATTCAAGTTTTTTTTTTTTTTTTTGCAAAATTCACAGTTTTTTGCCTTCTTTTGAAATAAGGAGGGGTAATTTAAAGTTACATATTCGATTAATCCCACATGCATTAGGCGGTGAATTTTGTCACTATTTGCTTATTTATTAAGTATCACTCCAATTCATTAACTTAAGGTGTTTCTTATACAGGGGAATAATGAATGCGAAGAAGAATGCCAAGAGCTGGCACATGGGAAAGTTCAAAGGATGGAGGAGCGTTGCTTGAGGGTGGACATCGTCGTCGCATGAAAGAGACCCAATCCAGATGATCAAGATCCAACGCCAAAAGTCATACATCAAGATCATCATTTGCATGAAGATGATAGGAGAAATGAGCATGTACATCACAATCCATAAGTTACATCAAGACAACAAGAAGTATCAAAATTCCCAAATTTTCAAGTTCGAAGTAGCCAAGTTCCAAAGGTGAAAACTCGAAGACTACTCCAAAAGATGACATAATTTGGGGAAAATATTCCAAGCAATATGAACACAAAGAAAATCAACCCGTTTGCTCGATGCTGAGGTGGCATGTGCAAAACATTGATCCTGTTGATGATTGTTTTTAGATAAGTCAACAATAGAGTAAAACACTAGAGTATCCCACTCTCTCTTGAATAAAGCTCTTCAAAGGCTGAACTATGTGATCAAGTGAAGTAACTCCAAGGTTTCTTATTTGTGATTCGTGATGGGTTAACTCAGTGATTACATGTGATCTTGCTGATAATTACAAAGGGACTTACGTAGACTCTTCTTCTTTCATTGAGCTTATCTCTCCTTGGTGTGGATGATGTATTAATGATAAAGAAAAGACGAAAGATAAAGGTTTAAGGAATTTAATCTAAGGTCAATGAGGTAATGATGAGGTATGAATAGACAAACTCCTAAGTAAACCTAACTTCACTTCGCCAAGGATGCCTACAACTACATGAAGTTGGTGCTATCTCCTAAGGTTATGCGAATGGTTTTCAAATTAGGAAGGTTCATATGAGCACCCATCGAATGGCACAGCTCAAACAAGCATCCATAATCGAACTTATGCAAATAAGGCTCAGACTAGCTTTACACAACATTTCACCGGCGATGAATGTTAAAAGCATGAGCTAGGAGTTGATCAAATATCCAACACAAACATACATTACAACAATGAGCTTCTAATCTACTTTTATTTCTAATTTGAAACACCTCTCCATTCCATCAAGATACCAGAAAACCAT
This sequence comes from Cunninghamia lanceolata, assembly GCA_027924645.1. Lineage (NCBI taxonomy): Eukaryota > Viridiplantae > Streptophyta > Pinopsida > Cupressales > Cupressaceae > Cunninghamia > Cunninghamia lanceolata. The sequence goes on along the minus strand of BSBN01000937.1, from coordinate 585,633 downwards.
GTTATTTCACAAGATAAGACTTAAACACCAAGTTAACTCCAATTTTCTTTGCATTAACCTTGAGAAATATTTACAACAATTTCAAGCCCTCTCAGAGAATTTCGAGAGTCTCTTCTACTCTACTCCTACTTGCCTACTGACTACTCTCTAATCTCTATTCTATGAACTACTCCTTTACAAATGAGGCAACAAGGCCTTTATATAGTGCTCCAGATTACAATGAATGGCTAAGATCAATTTGATAGCCAAGGGCTCAGATCATGCCACCTCACAGGTAGTTACAACAACTTTCTATTTTTAGTACAAATGAGAGAGGCAATGAAGGCACGTTTTCCAATGTGATAAGGTAAGGCGAAAGCATTTAAAATATCTTCCACATAGGAATCCCTTTGACTTCTTTTATTAAATGATACATTTAATGCATTTAAAATGATGTGTACTCGCCACATAGATGCCAACTCAGCATATCTTGAAAATTGTATCATTTTTGTGTTGATGTATTCAATGTGATCGCTTGAACTTGTATGTTTGGGAATACATCTTGTAGATCTTTGCCTTGTACATCTCCTCGCAACTGGATGTATGATACTTGTAGCTCATTTGATTGACTCTGTAATGTTCCTTCTTCTTGCAGGTAAGATATATGATGATCTTCTTTGTAGCTGCTTGATGTAGATGATGATGACCTCATTCTTGAATTGGAGTAGATGATGAAGACTTGAAGTAGAGTAAATGATGATGCTTCATTGTTGACATGGAGTAGGAGATCTCTCTTAGACTTGAAGGTTCAAAAGGAACTTGAAATTGAATAGATGAAGTGTCTTTGCTTGATGTAGAAGTTGATGAGCTTGAATGGATAATAACCTCGTCTTCTGAACATGATGCCATTTGATGACTCTTCCTTTTGAAGGTTGAAAGAACTTGAAGTAGAGTGGATGCCTTTGGAAGTCTTGATGAAGATGATATCCTCTGGACGAAGTTCTCCTAGATGATCATGATGTCAAAGAATTCCGACACAAGGATGATGAAAGATTCCTTGAAACCGCTTCATGATGCCTTCAAGCTATGACTAGCGAAGATGCACGATGAAATACTCCAACCTAATGATAACACCTTAGCTCCTGCAACACAAAGAAATAAATAATATCAATCTTCTAAATAAACATGATAATACTTGATTTACAACATATAAGAATCACTTCATGCATTTCTAAGCCTAGCGCATCAGATGAAGTATTCAAGATCCTCCTAAGAAAAATGAAATGCATAAACCTTAGATCAAACTCGTACATCCTCCAAGACTAGCACACCGGTTCGAATTCTTCCTCACTAGATTAAGGATTTAGAAATCCTCTTGATTTTATTCACAAAACTTACATTTCGCCATTATCCAAAGGTGGCGCATTGGTTCAAGGAGGTGAATCCTCTAGCTTTTCGCATTAGATAAGGATTTCAAATCCTCTAAAAATTAGCATTTTTAAATCATCTTCTTCAAGTGTCGCGTTGAACAAGGGTCTTAAATTCCTCCTGCGGGTAGCGAATTAGTTGGGGTGTGAAGGATCCTCTGAAATATTAGAGAATTTACATTTTACCACTTAAAATTTGCCCTTCCACTTAGCCGCAGCGGTTGAACAATCCAATTTCTCCTTAACATTTGCCTTGGCGCATTGGATTGAAGCTTTAGTTTCTTCTAGATCGACATTCAACCCTTATCAAGTCCATTCTCCACTTTAGACAATTTGGATAAGTATTTTACAATCTTCTAAGGTGGCGCACTGAATCATACCTTTCGAATCCTCTTAAAATCATCTTAGCGCATTAGTCAATGTTTAAGGATCTCCCTCTATATATAGCGCATTGGTCAGGGTTTCAACGATCTTCAAGATTGGCGCGATAGTCTAAGTGTTTAAAATCTTCTTGATTGGCTTTGGCGGATCGGTTCAAGCATTCGAGATCCTCTTATGGACTGCGTGTTAGACGAGGAGTAAGAGATCTTCTAGAAGGCGCGATGGTTAGGGAAAACGAATTCCCCTTGTTTTGCTCGAAATCTTCCTCACTAGCTTCCTTTTCGCATCAAGTCAGTCCTCTAATACCTTACAATCTCGACCCCCTTTGGCGCGGCGGTTAAGGCATGAAGAATCCTCACGAATTCCTCTTTAGAGCGATGATCAAAACTTTGAATATCTCCTTCATTGAATTCTGCCTTTTGAGGGGCCGATTTATATATTTGAAATCCTCATCTATTTTCTTGTCGCGCTAGCTCAAGATTTGAAATCCTCTTATAGGTGTGTCGCATTGGTTTATGTTTTCGAGATCTCCTTTCCGAACCTCCTCTTGGCGCGACGGTTCAACAGTTTGAAATCCTCTTCTTACTTGTCGCACTAGTTGAGGAATTTAAAATCTTTTAGTTTGGCGCAATAGTTAATGCCTTTGATTTCTTGTAGATAAAATGGATAAGTCAAATTAAAGATTTGAACCACAGAGCTTACTGTTTATACTCAGAAATTCTGAATTGACTGATATGAAACCAGAATTGCATATAATTGAAAATTATCTAACCAAATGCAATTCGATGATCTCAAAGTAATATCTCCAATGCACTGTTGTAGCAGTTCCCTGTGATGACAATCCTGTGGAAGATCGCTGTCCCAGTCTCACTTCAATTGCTGCTGTATTCCACTACTATTGTAGCTTATTCCAATGATGATTTTATGCATACACAGTGTAGGACTGATGCTGTTACAATTACAGCTTCTCAGGACAATTAAGGAACAGCAGATAGATCTCATACAAAGGCGGCCAGTAGAGGTAAAGTCAGATTTGTTCAAGATAGGGACTTCAATACACCACAATACATCACAAGCTTATAGAGACTAAATCGACGATTTCACTTCCTACGCTGGCTGAGTGCCACGATTCCTTCAAGCGGCAGTATACAAAATCCACACAAAATCAATTAGAGGCTACAAATTACTTTATAAATCTGAATTCTTCATACTCCAGGTCCCACGATGGCTTAGCACTTCAAATATTGTTAAAAAATCCTCCCATAATTTCTGCGAACCATGCCTTTGATATTCCTGAATTCCTTTGCAATATACACCTTCACAAACTGGGCCCACATTCCACTATCTTCTAATATTTCAAATGCAAACAGGAAAATCCACGGTGGTTTTAACAAATATTACTTGTGTGATTCCTTGTAAGATGCATAGAATTGCTGGGACCCACGGTTTCAGAACTCCTGTCAGAATTTGTTCCCTCTGAACCAGCAAACAATATGAAATTCTAAAAACCACAAACTTCCTTTCAAACAATATCTAACTCTTGATATGCAACCAATGTAGTGATGAGCGAACCCCACAATCCACTGAACTGAGGTAATCTAACTTAGAAAGAACTTTGCAGAAGCCTGTCAGACTATGTCTCTTAATGAGCAACAGAGATCTATATATAATTCAGATCAAAAACTTTCATTTCTAGATGGGACCTCCAATTATAGAGCAAAAACCTTCTAAGAGAAAGATTTTCTCGTTCGATGAGCAGAGGAAACGGGCCTAAGGCACCATCAAGGACTTCATGCAACGCATCAGAGTTCAAAAAAAAAGGGGGTCCCCATTTGCAATGGGGCAATGTGTGATTTGGTCACAACAGATCCAATCACAGTTTGCCACATCATCCGTCCACATTCAATGTTCTAAAAATAGTAATTTTTGTAACAAACTGCCTTGCTGTCTCAATCCAGGCCATTGATTCTCAAATCAATCCTGGCCGTTCATGTAGTTTTGGAACCTATAAAAGGCCCATTTCTCTCATTTGTAAGGAGGATTATTAGGGGGAGCTCAAGATAGAAGAGTAGGAGTAGATGCTGTTAAAGTAGAAGTAGATTAGAGGAGACTCTTCGAAGTCATTGAAGAGACATGAAATTGTTGTAAAAATATATTTCCAAAATCAATACAAGCTCATTGTTGGCTCGCATGGTGATTTTGCGTGATTGCAGGATGTTAGCATGGTTTCCAATTCTCGAATATGATGGAGAGATGTTTCCAAGTAGAGTAGAATTAGATTAGAAGTTCATTGATGTAATGTTTATATGTGGAGATAATTGATGAATTCCTTAAATGGTTCATACTTTTTATGATTTGTCGTTGATAAGTCATTTTGCAAAGTTAGCTTGAACCACATTTGTTTTAGTGTAGTTGTGGATGCTTGTTCAAGCTGCGCCAGCAGTGGGTGTTTGGATGGAGATTCGCAACATGAAAATCTTTAAGTTTCCTTAGAAGATTGCACCGATTTTGTGTAGTTGTTGGTTCTCATGGTGAAGCGAAGTTTGGTTTCGTGAGGAGTGTGTCTATCTTGGCATATTTCATTATCTCATTGTCCCTAGAATAGTTTTCTAATCCCTTATCCTTTTGCATTTTCTTTCATAGGCGGTTAGAAGAAGTCCCATTTCACAAGGAGAATAACATATTTGATTGGAATAAGGAGTAAATTCAGCGTAAGTCCCTTTGTGATTACCAGCATTATCACATCAACTACTGAGTCTATCCATTGCAAGTCAAGACCTGAGATATCATGAACCTTGGAGTTGTCTCATTGGATCACTTTGTTTAGCTTTTGGGAGACTTTATTTATTCAAGAGAGGATAGAATACTTCGTATTTTATTCTAAGTTTGCATGTGCATAAAAAACACATCAACATATACTGTTGAGATGATTAAGTATGAGGAACAAATCGAGGATTTATTCCCGGTTATCAAACAGGATATCAACCTCTTGATGCAGGAGATTCCACTATCGAGCAGATGCATGGCTTATTTCCAATGCCTATTTCAAGTGATCATGAAGAAAGCATGAGCGAGGTATGTACAAGTTTTGAAGAAGAGTTTGATCTATTTTCTATTATTAAGGATGGGTATTCTCTCTTTCATGAGGAAGATCTTCAGATTCACTTGTAACCCCTTTATCATGATATATCAAGGGTCATTTTTAGTAATAAAGGGTTACATATGGAATACAATCACACTCCATTTTTCATTCAAGAAGAGATTCCGATAAGATTCAGGACAGTTATGGGTAGCTCAGTCACCTTCAAACCTGATTTTGGTGTTATCTTGGATCTTGATCATGCAAGGGAACATGCAAAAGAAATCACCAATGAGGTCAAGTTAACAGATGCCTTTGAATGCAAGCAAGAATGTGATCTCTGATGCTTAGTATTCCGTTTCCACCCTCCATTGAATGAAGTGTAGTGTGTAGATCAACATGAATGGTATTTCAATGCACAAGAGGAGTCTCCGGAATGTAGGAAAGCACATAGGTACAAGTTTTTGCTATATTTCTTCATGCAATTTATTTGGTCTATTGTCAGTTCAAAATGGATCACATGGAGCAAAATTATCAGACATGGAAGTTACTTTGCCCTTCTTGTGAATGGGCATGTTCCCATGATTTTCACTTGTATATAGTTTTAATTTCAATTTTGCAAAAATAAGTTGCAGCTGCAACATTGGTTTTCAATTTTCAGTTTGTCTTTTCAATAAAGCACGGTGGTAGTAGAGGTTTGAAAATATGGTCAGCAGTCATCTGTTTGTGGATAAGTTGCAGAATGGGTCTTGGTTGTGCAGTTATAGTTTCAGCTTCAATAGATAGGCTGGGCAATTTTTATCAGTTTCATTCTGCACAGGTTTTGATTGCAGATGTTGTAGATTCAGTGGCAATCTTCATAAATGTGCTCAGTTTGTTTGTAGTTTCAGCATGTTTTTGACTTCGATGCCCAATGGAGTGAAGGCATTAAGTCTGGAATTCAACGTGTGCAGGCACACTTCCCCTGAGAGCTGCAAGGAATGTTGTGTATTTTTTACACCATTTCGAAACTTTTCAAATAGTATATTGCGTATTCTTTTGCACAACTTGAATCACAAAATGTTTGGTCTGAGTTAGGCATTCCTGTGAGATTCATCTTAAGCTCCAGCCTCTGGTCCTCCGTGAAAGAGACACCAAAGCTAGACTCTTTTTGCATCATGATAGTAATATGGGTTTGACATCCTATCTTCAGTGTGTTTTTGTCATTTATAGGATGGATCATCATTCTCTGTAGATGGTTTATGGCAGCAAGATATTTTACAAACAAGAAACTTCTTGATGTCTTCCAGTTCACAATTTGCTTCAGAAACCTGCTCTTTCTTTATATGTGAATTGCATTGAACCCTAGGCAGCTTATTACTGAATTGTATCTGGGATGTAAACCCTCCTGTATTTTTTGGGCAACCGTGGCCTTGTTAACTTGGACGATCTCCTTCGTTACTGGGTTGATCAACGAAGCTGGAGCATATAGAGTCATAGCATAAGCCAATGCTAGATAGAAGTCACAAACAAAGTGAGGCGTTGTCTATGAAATGTGAGGCATTGCTAATGTGAATACATGGCGCAACTTTAGAACATGGCGCAACCATTCATATATCAAGCGCAACCTTGTAATGAAGGCGCTACCGCCAAGGAAGGCTCAACCATTTCTAAATTAAGCATCAACCTATAATGTATGGCGCAACATATAGAGGTAATGCACAAGCATAAGAAACTTAGCACAAGCCGTAAGTCTCGAATCCATGGCGTAGCCTAGAAATGGAGGTGCAACCCTCAGAATTCCTTAAAGATCATGGCGCGACCTATTGAAATCTCAGACACAACCATAAGGAGGCAAAACACGGGCCTTCATAAGTATGGCACACAGGTTTTTTAGTTGTTTGCAAGCTTATGAATAATGCACAAGCATTAATAATAGAGGTACGGCCTAATAACTAAGGCGCAACTTATAGACTGAGTCACACTCACCATAAGAACAGGTGCAGCCAAAGCTAAAACACAGCCAATGCTGAAAATGAGGCACAAGCTCATAAGGCAAGGCTCAGCCATTTAAAACAAAGGCGCAACCCATAACAGAGTTCAACGCGGCCTATTGCAATGAGGCGCAATATGATGTCATGGCTTAGCCTCTCTCCAGGTGCGGTCACTATAAACATAGAACCAACCAATATGAAAATCAAATGCAGCCTTAGCATAGAACCTTTAGATGCAGCATCACTTAGGAACCGTTAGATGAAAGTAGGATCTAACGGAGGGTGCACTCTGGAGGAATTGTCAGAGAATGTTTGTTTCCAAATGAGTGCCAAAGCTCCACGTGGCAGGAGAGGGAAAAAGGCTAAATCTTTTCACGTGCCTTTCAAACTCACGGTCAAGAATTTTAATCTTTTATTAAATCTTCTAAAGATTATAAAGTGAGTCTTTAAAATGGGCCCACGGTTAAATAAAGTTAAGTCTTTATTTATTAAGAATCATTTGCTTTTCAAAAAAGACTCACGGGAGGTAAACTAAAGATAAAGTTTCATTTAAAAGAAACTATATGAAAACATGCAGCTATAGGAATTAAATAAAGTGAAAGCTTTATTTTCTCACGCCATGAAAAGGAAAGCTACAGCAACAAACTTCAGTGTAATAGTAACATGCAACAGTAAGAGGATTTTGCATGATAAGAGGAAGGGAATTAAAGGCAGAAAGAGGGAGTTATCTCAGGGAGATCAAGCATGTAAAGATAAGAGGCAGATTTTGGGGATTCTTATGTATTATTATCATGAGAGTTTAGAAACAGAAAATAATAATCACACGGTTGAGACAGAGAAGAGGAATCATCAACAACAAAAGACTTCTGCAGGCCTTTTATGGCAAATTTTCTTAGAATTAAACGAATCTGATGCACTGTGCTTCAAAGCCTTTTTGTCTTCGTTTTAATTCACCCATGAAGGGAAAATGGTCATTCTGTGCGATATTTTTTGTTAGAATGTTTCTTATTTTCTTATCTCAGATCTGTGGCCTTCATTTGTAACTTTGAGATTATCAAACATAATGCAACTAAAATGATTATGTGATTCTCACTTCTCATAATTGTATTTGTGTTTATTTGTCTATTGATTTCAAACTTGTGCACAATTAAATCCTTTGCATGTTGGAAAGTTTGTGATTGGTGCATCGCCATATTAGCTAGAATTTGTTTTCAAGTCTTTTCTCTTTAAACTAGAATCTGAAACAAGTTTATTGAAAATCCTATGAAGAGTCGCTTCTAAAACCTCGGAGGTCATCTCTCAAGCCACGTCCCACGTTTGCGGGGTTTTCCATGTTAGTGCAGGTTTACATGCGGGTGCAGCATTCAGGTGCAAACTTCATCATCAATAGGATGATAGGAGTATAACTCAATCTAGAGTAGATAATTGTCAATTAGATGCATAAGTCAAGAGCACATGATTGATTGACACAAGTACTTAAGTGAGCTTACTCTATCTAAGTGCATACAATATAATAAAGTAATAAACTAAATGCAAGAAAATAAAATGCACCAACTGTAAGCAAAACTTAGGGAGAGATAGATAAATGGATGGGTCTTGACTCTTGACAACAAGGCTTGATCAAGTACTCATTTACTAAAGATTTCCTCATAAATAGAGAAAGGAAGAAAACCTTCGGAAAAAAATTTGCCTCTAAAAGAGAGAACTTGAGAAGGTCTAAGAAGCCTCTTGAGAGGAAGAAATAGTTGTTCTTGAAAGATTAGGAACATGAACATGAAGAACTCCATTGAAACAAGCCTGAAGAAGTTGTACAATTGCCAGAGAACAACTGGGATATTGCTGAATTTGGAGAACCTCCAATGAAATCAGTATCAAAGATTGGGTGCAAAGAACCACAAATCTACATGAGTGATCAAAACATAAATCAAGCATTACACAGCTGTAGACAAAGATGTAGATGGATTTACATGAGTGATGAAAACTACTCCACTTGAACATGAGTGATGAAAACTACTCTACTTGAACATAGCACAAATATGATCGAAGATGCAGATGGTAGACAAATTTGCATTAGTGAGCAAAACAACACTACTTGAACATTGCATAGATGGTAAATTCACACCAATATATTTCACCAATGCAACAATCTGGTAGTCAAAGACGCAGTTGCTAATCGTCTCATAAAAGTTGATCAATTAAAGAACATAGAAGGTTGCTTCCATAAACAAGTATGTAGGAGTGTCTGTATGGTACATGTTCCATCTCATCAGAATACATGGGTAACCAATCATGAGATCTGCCTAATATATAGGAACACGAACTAGATATATAGTTCAGTCCAAAACAAAACCAAGGAAGCATTAGTACAAGTAGAAATCTATGCTCCACAGGGACGCGTCCCCGTGTCCCCGAAACGTCCCCAGTACGGGGACGGGGGTTCTGGCGTCCCCTGCCCCAGAACCCCCGTCCCCGTACTGGGGACGTTTCGGGGACGCGGGGACGGGTAGGAAACGTCCCCTACCCGTCCCCCTTCCCCAGTACGTCCCCTAAAAATTTGCGGACGCAGGGGACGGCCGGGACATCCCCTGACCGTCCCAGTGAGGGCTAGCTGTCCCTTGCGTCTCCAAATACTTTTGCAACAGATTTAAAAAAAAAAAAAACGTTTTTTTAAATTAAAAAAAAAGGGATGGGGGGGCCCACAAGGATCCCCACATCCCTTTAAACATACCCTAAACCTAAAATAGAGATCATATCAACCAAAAAGGAAAAAAACATAACTCATTTTCACATTTTGCATTGGTGAACAATAGTTTGAAAGGAGAAAGAGGAGCAACCACAGTTTAAAGAGGTTAACAACAGTTTTAGGAGAGGCTGATTGGGGAGAGCCATATATTCTCTATGTTTTTGTCATTTTGTTGTTGAGACTTGCAGCCTTTGGGCATTTTGATGTAGTTTTGATATAATATATATGCAGATTGTCATTGAAAACAATTAAATTTTGTTTATTTGTTTGCCAATTCTCATGTGACAAGTTGAAAACTAAGTTCAAGTGTAATGTTATTGTTATGTATTCATTTTTTAAGGTTCTATAATGTCTATAATGAATGCTTTATCAATGTTATCATATAAATATTTGAAATTTCCCTATATTTTTAAAAAAACCTATTTTTTAGTAGCCGTCCCCTAAAAAATGGCCAAAAAAATGCCGTCCCCGAAACTCGTCCCCGCCCATCCCCGCCCGTCCCCGTCCCCGTCCCCGTCCCCGTCCCCGTCCCCGAAACTTGGGGGAGCATAGGTAGAAATAGTATAACATTCTCCCCTAATGTTGACGAGCGAGAAGTATGGTAGTTCCACTAAAAACAATGTCACAATAGAGCAGTACAAGAAAGTGAAGAAACAACATCAGAATGCCTGATATGAAGTACCTGAAACTGGAAAGGATGTGCAACAACATGACACACATGCATGAAGGTAGATGAGGTTGTGACGGTGAAAACAAGATACGTACACCAAATCCCCCATGACACTTTATAAAGGTAGTGTGAATACAACAATGACACAATAGGATATGCAAAATCCCCAGAATGCAAAGACATAGTGTGACACTTTATTTTAGTACATTTATAAATTTGATAGTGCTTTCAATTACAATGTCCAAAAATGACCAAATGCTAAAAATAAATTATAACTATAGAAAGAGAATAAATGAAAGAAACTAGTGGGATGTACGTGGGAAAATACGCACTTAAAAAAGACCCAAAAGGAGTTCGTATGTGCAAGTTACGGCTCTTCAAAGGTCCAAAAATGAAAATGTACAAGAAAGCTTTTGAGGAAATTGAATTTCGAGAAAAATCAGACATCCAAATTGAAAACCATCTATTATTGTGGAGTACATTAAAAACTAGCCCATTTAAAAAAAAAATACTCGAAAAAAGAGCATCAGATGAGTGAGAAAAGCTTATCTAAAGTTGACTAGCAAAAGCAAAAGGCCATTGCAGAGGGTTTGTTCACCAAGTATGTCTGCCAAAAAAAAAGAGAACCTAAATTAGTCAAAATTGCTAAATTTGGTAAAAAACAACCAAATTTGGAGAAACTACCAAAACTTATAAATTTAGAAAGTCGCTGAAAATGGCAAAATTGCTAAAGAATTTGCTAAATGTGGTGGGAGCCGCCAAGTTTGGGTGTAGACAACTAGAAATAACCAAATCTGAAAAAGAATGCCACGTGAGCATGTGGGCCTCTAATGTAGAGGGGTTTGCGTATATGTTGAGAGGTTTGCGTAGGATGTTGAGTAAAGAGGCCACATTTATCAAGCTTTAAGCAGTGGTTGAAGGGGTATGTTGTGCTCTTCAAAGGGTGGCGGGAGCTGAAACTCCTCTAGTTGCCTCAGATTATAAAGGTGGGGATAGGAAGCTGGCCTCCCCCAACAAAGGTCTACAACCCTAGTCCATAGTAGGGGTTGTGGATAGGTTGGAAACCTTTGTTGGGTAGACAAGGCTACAAACCTTGCAACTTCTAGTGGGTTGCGAGGTTTGTACCCTCTTGTCGTTCGAAAAATGTTTTTTTTTTGTTAAATTTTTAGAAAACAAATACACCAGCGTTGGGTTGTGCGATACAAATGCCCCCCCCTTTTTTAATACAACGAACAACATAGAATAAAAAATATGGGGTGGATTGTTCTGTTCTCTGGCATGATCTTGTGTGCTCTTGACAACTTGGTACTTCTTCATGGTTGACTTGCACTCTCTAGGCTCTTTCTCACGAGGTCTAAAGTATATTAAGCAGTGATGCACGCATCCGATCTGATTAACAAAAATTGATTATTGTAAATCTTGAAGAATGTGTTGGGTCCTAGAGGGGAAATGGAATGTAAAAAAGAAAAAGTACTCAAGAGGGCATTAGATTTTAATAGAGTAGAGTAGAATCAACAAAAAGAAGACTGTAATTTTCTTCTAGGCTAGGTTTCTATTTTGGAGCCCCGCTGTTCTAAAGGGTTGCTCATGTGCTACAATTGTAACAAACTTTGATTTCCATGAGTACAAGGAAAAAGCTTTCAAATCTTGTGAATCGCTGGTGTTTAGACCTGTTATCACATAGAACTGCACCCAGCTTGGAGACTTTCAAGCATTCTAATGACACAATGGGAATGATCTCAAGGTGTGGGACCTTGCAATTTTGAGATCAGACCTCCAGAGTAGGCTGGTTCCTCTTTCTAAGCTTAAGGATTAGAGGAATTAACTAACTCTAATGCTAAACTTGCCAGGGGAAAAGGGATAGAAGGGATATAGAAAAGAAAAGGTGATGCACCAGAGTTATAAGGTGTATTAGTTGAACTGAATCAACACAACAATCATCTCAACCCTAAAAGGAACTCACACAGGCTTGCAACCTTGATAGAGGCTTCGAATAGAAGACCATAACCTTTGAAGGAGCCGTTTTACTCACAAAATAGTTCACAACTTCAAGTGAAACACAGAGCAAAGTGTAGGAGAGGCGAAATATCAGAAGCATATTGATCATGAAGGTCAAATGACCATTACGAAGAGTAAATAACCTATTACAGAGCAATAGACACAAAATAATCACATACATTCATGGTTGAACAATGGACTAGAGACATCAAAGGCTCGAAAATGAGCACAATACATCAAATCTAGTTGTTTTGTAAGTGCATTAGAAGGTCTCAAAGTAACAGAGGAATTTGCCCAGCATAACAGCCCAAAAAACAACTAACAACCCTAAATACATCTTTGAATCATGCATATATAGCTTTTATAATCGCACTGCAGCAGCCGTGGTGTGGAAGAAGTCAACAAGAGGGGATGTCGACCATGCTGCATTAACTCCAACTGGCATCCTTTGAAGTGTGCCCTAGCTCAGATCCGCGAAATCTGCCGTGAAAGGAATGCTTGCCGATGCCATGGGTACAAAGAATTGATGCAGATGAGGAATAGTGGCATGGGGAGATGAGAAATCCATCTGCCACACGAAATCAGGCTTTGAAAATGCATTAATGGCGACCAAGAGGGTCGTTGAGCAGTCCTGTTGTGTTTTCTCTATGAAGAAAGGAGCCAGCGGAGTTTCGGAGTTTAGACCTCCGACCCTCCGCCTTATCGCTTGCAGAAGAAAGAAGATGGAAGGCAAAAACCCCAAACTCTGACATTTGTACTTAGAAGATTTTTACCTTAGCGGAGACTAGGCCTCAGACATTCGGCATTCGACCTTCCAAGAGGGAAGGAAGAAGAAAGGAACTCCGCATTCTGAAGACTTGTCCGCATTTTATTGAGGTCCGGCGAAGTTCGGAGTTCGCTGCCTTCCTCCTTTCGAAGAAAGGAAAAGGGAAGACGAAAACCCCAAAGGCTGAAACTTCGAAACACTTAGAAACATTTGCAATGAAAAGAGCCGAGCTCGGACCCCCAAACCTTTCCTTCGGATGACGTCACTGCCACGTGGCAGCATTCTGCGGTCCTCCTTTTCTTTAATAAATTAATCCTCGCGGAATGGCGGAAACACGGCACGTGTCCCATCGGGGGTCGGCCGTCGGGCCTTAATCCTTCGGTCTTTCCAAAAGAGAGTGCGGAAGAACAAAACTCCGAAGTCCGTCACCGAAACACTTAACTGTTTTCTTCAAAGGGAAAGAGTCAGAGTTCGGCCACTGGGCCTTCCGCCTTTCGCCTTCCAAAGAGGAAGGGAAAAGAGGGAAGGGCCGAATTTCGACCTCCGAAGAACGTTGAACACTTAGAGAAATTTGCAAAGAACAAGGCTTAGTTCGGGACCTTGGGCTTGACAACGGTGAAGAGGTGAAGCTCGAACTCCGATATATCGACAAGGAGGAAACACACAAGGAAAACTTTGAATTTTCTGGGACTTAATCATTTTTTGATGTTTTTCCTTGCATTCCTAGAAGCTGAAACACCAGGATCTCATGGATCTTAGACTATTTGGCCGGGGACAAAATAGGATAACAAGACCCTTATATTGTGCATGCATATGGTGTATGATAGTTTTGAGCACTTGTTGTTGAATGTTTCCTTGAAGATAGCAAGTTCTTGCTTTGGTTGTGCAACTATAGATTGAAGATGAGCTTGGTTGACCGATTGTTTGTTCCCCTGGCAACACATTTTTCCTTCTTGGAACCCCAATATTTGTTTCTCTAAATCTTCCCTTCTGTTGTTTCTTTGATTAGTGGTTAGATTAGATTTTAGTGTAGTTTGTTGTAGGTTGTTCATGTATGTGCTACTATTTATTTGTTCATTTGATGTGCATGATAACTCAATAACTTCCCCTCAAATATGAGCTTCTCTTGACTATCAAGTAAACATAAAAAAAGATTCTTACCAGGGACCTTGTAAAACAACATACAATCTTCCTTGAGTTATCCTGCAAAGCTAAGGACCAGCAACCCAAAGCCCTTAGGCAGATCCTCAATGTCCTTTCAAAAGAGGAGGATGCATGCCATTTTGCTCTCCAACAATTTTGGTGCTTGGAGGGTAGGTTGGAATCCTTCTCTATTTTCTCTAGGTCGAGTTCCAAAAGTTCACTTGAAATTTCTGGTTTAAACCCTCTTGCCAGTGACTCTAGATAGTGAAAGTATACGATTTGTCATGTCCTCTTTCCAAGCGTAAGTTGTCAAAAGAGCCCTAACCTATTATTTTATTTCTTGTAGGCTATTGGGGGTGGTGTAAACAAAATATTTTAATAATTTAACTAAAGTTGTCTTTAAAGTAACTTTATGTTATATTTATAAAAAAACAACTTATGTTTTATTATTAAAAAAAAATGTTTTTAAAAGAGGGACAAAAAGTGTTGCTAGGAATGGGGTTAAATGAACTTTCTAGACACTTATAAAAGAAGTCCTTAGTATATTATCAATGAAGATAGGAGACACTGGTTTATGGTAATTTGTATTTTTGAATGGTTGTTTTTGCTTCTAAGCCTACCTGCTACATTAGAAGTGTTTAGGAGAGTACATTCTTGCTACTTCTAAGGTTATAAGTAACAACATTTCAGCTGTCCATTAGTGAAATTAAATTTTATGATTTCAGAGTTCCATTGAAGTCTCTGTTTTGATGTAATTTAATCTGAAAACACAATATTTGTATCCTGTTTGAATATTTTGATTGATTTGAAATGCTGAATTCCAAAACATGCTAGAAATGGAAATTTCATTCCAGTTGAGTCATGTTTAGATATATAATACAAATCACATTTTCTGCATTGTACATTTTAGAGTAGCTTGCTTTCACATGATTTGTGCAGGCATCTTTGAACTGTGAGTTTTGCTTAGTGTGTATGTGGTGGTGTTGGCATTATATTATGTTTGTATAACCTCATTTGTTTGGGATTTATGTATTCAAAGTTCAGAGAGTGGTAATTGTCATTGATGTCCTTAAATTCAAGTGTAGTAGTAGTTTTTGTGGGTATTCCTCATAATTCATTCAAGGAGACTGAATTATTCATGTGATGTAGGAAACAATGGGAAGGAGGAAGAGATGTGCACGATTGCCTGAATCTGCACCATGCAATTTCGATTTCAATCAAATCTTAGGCAGTTTAAAAGGCTCTTGTGAGAACAAAGCATTTACAATACTCGGTAAAGTTTTGTAACTTTTTTTTATTGTTTCCTATTTTGCATGCTATATTATGATCGTATTTATGTGTGTGTTCTTTTTTAAAATCTTTTCAGTTCTTTATACTATCAAGAAAATCTAGTAAGTAGAATTTCTAGCAGGGAGCCTTTTGTCATTGGACTATAGATTTCAAGCATGTCTTTCCCTCTTCCCCTTTGTAATGTCCTACCCCCTTTTGTTTTCTGTGGTTTAGTTGTCACCTAGTGCGTTTTTGGTTTTTGTATTTTTGACATAACACCATGCATGTACATATATTTGATAATAACAAGAAATGACAATACCCACAAGCTAATATTCAATGGAAATGCATTATAGAATCATTATAAACAATTCCCATATGAAGGAATGGACATATCATTGAGAAACTCACATACCCAATTAGCTGATATAAAGTACAAGGCTGGAAAATGACTGCTACAGCAGTTTGAAGCTGCAAAACCCTTCCAAGGACCATGCAAACTCAGCTTCTATCAACAGCAAACTAGGGACAGCATGTACAAGGAGAGACACCTCTGTTTGGGGTTTGAGAACAGTCCCAAAACTCATTCTTGATGACCATGAGCAGTACCACGTCCCCACACACTCTGGTACGGCCTGCTGGGAGAAGCCAACAGCAGCAAACTCTATCCAAAAGCTTCCAATCTCTGCTGAAATCCTGTATTTATCTCTGCAGAACCTTCACGCCCTAGCTGGGTAAATAAACTCTTCAAAACCCACTCCAAACACACACGAAATCCTCTCTATGCTGTACGGCCAGGCAGAGCACAGGTACGGCCTGCCTAAGGAGTTTTACACACCAAAAATTCCACCAAAATACAATCTAGCAATTGAAATCCGTTCTCCGATATGTTCCTGCAATTACCAAGCCATAAACTGAAAGATATCTCTATAAAATCCTCTCTGCAACAAGTACCTAAAGCCAATGAAGCACAAGTATGATCTCTGCAATAAGACCATTCCGTCAACACCCTGGAAGTGTTTCTCAACCCCACAGGGGCTCTAAACAATGGAGGTTATTGTCTCCAAAGTCCGCTGGTTCAAACCCTTGCTCAAACAAGAACAAAGCTCAGGCACGAAAAGTATGCAATAGTGAATGAGAGGAAATGACATCAATTTTCAGTTTTATTCCTCTCTCTTTTCCCAACGCCACTTTTGGGAGATAAATATTTTAATATAATTTTTCACTGCTTATGACATGGGCGCCCACTTCCAAAGAATACAAGACTTTATTAAAATATGCCTTTTACATTTTCCCCCCAATGCCCCCTTTAATAAAGTCACTTTAATAATTTAATTAACATTAAGTTAAATCTTTAATTTAACTTTAAATGACATTAACGTTAATTAAAATAATATAACTTTGCCCAACGAACACCAACGAACAATCGAAGAGTGACCAATCATGTAGTGACATGGAAACAGTGCCACGTGAAGAAGTCGGTGCTAAGCGGTGCCCCTGCTAAAAATAGCAACCTGCTAAAAATAGTAAGAATGGCCCAAATGTTCGAAATTGCTCGGACAAACATCACTGCGAACCTTCTAATACTACTGAGCTCAATGTAACACTTGGAAATGTGTAATATCCCCTATTTATGAGGGTGTTAGTCTATACTTGGTTCCCGTAGACTAACCAATGTGGTTAGGGAACTTTGGGAGTTCGTTTGGATGTTTTTGGACACCTGGGCTAGAACTTACTAGTTTTAGTAAGTTAGGGTTTCGACCATTTGGGGAAATTTAGGATTGGAGGTGGAGCGTTTCGATGAGACCTTTCCAACGGTCTATTGCTCATGGGATTCCGAGTCCATTTGCTATTCCATTTTAAAGTTTGAAAGTTAATATTTATATTTAATACTTGGACTTTATATTATAATGTCGGTGACTAAGTAAAAGGTATAAATTGCAAAAATAAAATCACTAAGGACTTGGACGCCACCCAAGGGAAATAAAGTGAATTTATAATATTATATTTCCCTCCTCAAAATGGTCGACCCTCATGAAGGAGATAAAAAGGTTAAGTGAAGGAAAAGGGGGATTCATTCATAACATCACATTTTACTTGTTATTTGCTCTGCAAATGAGGGTTTGGAGAAACTATCCAGCCATGGCTTTTGGAGACGGAAACCTCCATTAGTATCAGCTTTTCGCAGGTGTGAGAGACCACCCAAGGAGGCTCTTGGGCAGCGATACACAATGGTTGCATTGGTGCTTCAGTTTGATACTTTTTGACGGAGTCTTGAAGAGGTTGAAGACATATCTTTTGCTGATTTTTGTGTGTAGCTGATAGAAGTACTGGAGTGACAGATTCATTGCAAATTTATGGTGGTTTTTGGACTGCACATTCTTTCCTTTGCTGGGCTGTACATTCCCATCTGCTGGCCATACAGTTGCAGCGTTGATCGTACCCTTTGAAAGGCATTTTTTGTGGTTTTCGTTGGAGAATTTCTTCTTGTATTTATGGTCGATTTAGTCAATAGCAGCTGTTGATATTATTGTTGTCAAGACTCCTTATCAATGATGCATTGAATGTGATTTTATCCAACCTGTATGTTGCTGGTTCATCTACATTAGAAATACAAAGTCAAGAATATGAAATGGGTATGTCACTGTAATTGGTTTTGAACCATTTTATGCTCTGGGTCTTGTTTACTTTGTTCATATCTAGTATAGTTTTTTTAGGGTTATCTTTGCATGCTATATATTCATTGTATCTGCGACAAAATAATACATGCAAACAAAACAACTCTTTCTGCAACTTCTGTCTAGTTCTGAAAGACCACAAATCTAATAAAAATAATACAAATATAAATAATCAAAAGAACAAACAGGGATGGCCTATTTCAGTGGTATCAGAGCTGGTTTTCCTGCCAGCTTGTTGGATTACAATTTTGTGCACAGTTGCAAGACAGTTTGAGACTACCCATTTACTTGTATGTCGATTTCAATGGTTGAACAATGATTGCATGTAATATTCTATGGGAGGCGGTGCAAGAGAATAGAGATACCTTGAAAGGTTGAGGGAAAAGGAAGCTGAACAGGAACAGTGGGAAGAGTGGGTTTCAAGAGCAACCATGAGTTTTATACAGTGAACCTTCAGAACCTGAGGAACAACAGGTAGTGCTTTACAG
This sequence comes from Cunninghamia lanceolata, assembly GCA_027924645.1. Classification (NCBI taxonomy): domain Eukaryota; kingdom Viridiplantae; phylum Streptophyta; class Pinopsida; order Cupressales; family Cupressaceae; genus Cunninghamia; species Cunninghamia lanceolata. The sequence goes on along the minus strand of BSBN01000937.1, from coordinate 567,039 downwards.
GGAAGAATAACCCATTGCAGCAAACATGGGTAATCGAGAGGGTACGTCTAGTAGAGACCAATATGATGAAGGGAGAGCAAATATGACCAGCATGTTGCATGCATTCAATGACTTAGGTAGAGGGCAGCGTGATATGTTCGAAAGGATGGATAAATCACAAACAGAATTGACACAGATCCTTTCCTGTTTGATACTTGATAATGCTAGGAACAATGGCAATAACAATGGTGGTGTTGATCAGCATGCGGGAGAAAACAATGGAAACAATAATAATAATGCAAACAATGGTAACAATGGAGAACATTCAGTTAATAATCGGACTACCCCACAATGCAGCTTTGTAGGATTAGCTGGCACGAGACCTCTAATGCCTCAGTTTATACAGGAGAACAACCCACTAGAGGAGGTACATGAGCCTACTGAAACAGTTCGTCATGCTCAGTATTGGCCGGATTGGAGAGCTATGGATGTAGGGTTCCGTGCTGATATGCCTTTCCAGGCTTACCTGATTTTCATGGAATGGAGTAGACCTCAAGGAGGAGTGAGGCAACAGAATCAGGATCTGCAGAAGAAAAAGGGAAAGATGAGCATTCCTTACTTTGATGGCTCGAGCAAAACTACAGCTAGAGTGTGGGTACAAAATGTGGATACTTATTTGCGGCTCAATCCTATGACCAAGCGGGATGCCATTGAGTATGCTACTTTGCATTTGGATGGGGGTGCTCACGAATGGTGGTACCATGGTCTTGTTACATTGGGCCACAATCAGATTGTTTCCTATGCAGAGTTTACGGCTAGATTGATAGACATATTTGATAAAGGTGATCCTGAGTTGCATTTTAAGTAGCTAGCCCAACTCAAACAGTATGGAGGAGTCGATGCATACATTTCCGAGTTCTAGAGGTTGTCAGTCATGGTCACTGACATTTCAGAGCGGAGGCTCATTGTGTTGTTCATAGATGGATTATTTGAGCCTTTGAGAGGCTGGATTAAGGGGTTTGCCGCCTTCACTTCAGGAGACAATCAAAAGGCCAAGGATATGGAATTCTCTTCCTACAGGGGCAAATTTCAATCAAAGAGTTTCTTGCATAAGAAGGATAAGGACAAGAAGTTTCCATCTCGTGACATAGGGCAGCAAAAGAAACCTTTTCTTAAACTTGAGGACGATGCTCTTAATGAATACAGGAGGAAGAAATTATGTTTTAAATGCAAAGGCCCATGGGATCCCAATCATAAGTGCCCAATGAAGGGGCAAGTCAAGCAGTTGGAAAACTATTTTGTCGAAGAGACTGCTTTAGAGCATTCAGATCAGCACAATGATCGGGAGGATAGTGATGTCGAGAGTGTAGCAGAAGAGGTGCGATGATGATCCACCGACATCACATCTTTCTGCCATTCAGAGAGGGTTCCTTCAGGATACGGGGAGTATTGGAGGGATAGAGAGTGACCACCTTGCTAGATACACGAGCCACTCACAACTTCATCGACGAAGGGCTAGTAGCATGGAGGGGACTCAAGATTGAGGATTTCGAGGGATTCAAGGTTAGAGTTGCAGACGGTTTTGTTATCACCTGCAAACGGGGGATCGCCAACTTAACCATCCGGTTAAGTAACTATGAGTTCTAGGTCGAGTATTATGTGGTCGGTATGGGTGACATGGATGTAGTCCTCGATATGAAGTGGCTACATATGATAGGTGAATTCTCCCACAACTTGAGGACCATGGAGATGAAGTTTGAAGTAGATGGTCAGAAACATATTCTGAGGGGAATGTCAGATGGTGGTTTGAGAGCAGTATCTATTCAGAGGATGGAGAGGATATTGCGGCATGATCAGGTACAGTGGACACACTAAGATAGTCAATAAGTGGGTATAAGGGTACCTCGGGAACTATATTACAAGGTAGTAAAAGGCATGGGTGAAGTGGCTTCACTTGGGTGATTATTGTTACAATACCACTTTCTACATGTCAATTTAGATGTCACCATTCATGGCACTTTATGGGTACGAGGCTTTGTGTTTCTTAGACTTGTTGTTCAGGGATAGTAGAGTACCTTAGGCCAAAAACCTCTTGTAGGAGAGTTAGGATATTATGAGGTCCTTAAAAGAGAACATCCTGAAGGCGCAAAACCAACAGAAACAGTATGCAGAGCAGCACAGGGTGGAGCGTTCTTTTGAGGTTGGTGATATGGTGTATCTTATGCTTCAGCCTTATAGACAGTCCACTCTTAAGAAGAGTGGTGCAGAAAAATTGAAGCCACGGTACTATGGACCATTCAAGATCTCCAGGAGGGTGTAATAAGCTAGCCCCAATTTTTTTTAAAAATAATGAACATGGATATGGCAGTGTTAGCATAAATTGCATAAACTAACTAAATGTCTCACTTTCTGATCACCTAGATCCCAGGATGGGCAAGGTGAGAGTATACAGTGATTGACTTGCAATAAACAATTATGCAACAAGGAAAGACAATTCATCCGTTGCGGCGGGCATCCACACAAACTGTGGGGATGCACCACTTCCATGGGTAAGAACAAGAAAGGAAAATTACAATGCCATCCACTTGTTCAGTGGGAACACTTCACTTATGCAGTGGGTAGAAACAATAAAGAAAAGTTCATTTATCCCCACTGGTGGTAAACTATCCAGGGGTCTTTAATGTTGTTGCAAAAATGAAAGATTTCAATGTAAGCAATACAATGATGGCAAATAACACTTGAGTTAGAACTGGATAAGTTTCCCTTGAAGAAATGAAGATCATACCCTGCATAGAAGTCTCTAAACATCAGATGCTATTAACTGAAAGTCGTTGCTGTTCATTCTTTGCTGCAGAAATCAGACTGTTATTAGAGGTACGGCTGCCACGATCAGTCTTAAATCCACATGCAAACCACAAAGAAAGTACCTTCCCCAATCACTACAACCATTTACTACACAATGACTATCATTCACTGCAGATTGCATTGTTCAGTTGATATTAATCACTGCACATTATGACATGAACAACCATGTGGGAAATTTCTGCAATATGATCAATGAAGAGTAAATCTGAAATAACTCAGTTTTCACAACATATTTCGGTAGCCCAGCATACTGTCCAAGTCATGAATAATCTGCCACCAATCAGCCTTCACAACAGTCATCACAGCAGAAATAACAACAGAATATGAACTGCCCATAACAGTATCAACTCTGCATTTCAAACAATCAAACTCAGACAAGGCCGTACGGCTCTAGCACACCAATATCACTTTATACAATTATTAACCTTGCCCCAAAATGAAGTAAGTAGTCTGCAATATATGATTCAACACATGACAATGATGATATAATATCAAATCTGTCCCAAGACTGAACAATAATTTACCAGCATAAATCGTACCCTATCATGGTACGGACTTGGAATGGTATGGATATTTCAGAACTTCATAAAAACTGCACCAAATTTCATCAAATGACTCTCAAAAGGGACGCCCAGTCATAGTAAACATCTCCCACAATGCATAAACATCAAAGCAGACCACAAGAATTTATTATCAAAATCGTTTCTAGTTACCAGGTATGGCCATCGAGTACGGCCTAGGTAGAGATTTCAGTAGCAATCCTCAAACAAATTCCAACATTCATCAATATTCAATCAAAACAATCTAACATATATTCAATATCCAAAAATGATAAGCATCAAATCAAAGATAGCACAATCCATGATAGCACAATGGCAAACTCTGTATGAGCTTGCTCCAATCTCCAGTTTCAGCACAATGGTGATTCCTGTATGAAACCACACCCAATCTGCAAGAGGGTTTCCGTCCTCAAGAGAATTCTACGAGAGGGTTTTCATCCTTATGATAATATGGAAGAACTCTCTGGTTCAATCCCAACAGCATTTCATTACAAATTCCAAGCATGTCCAAACAATGAGCCTATCTCCTCCTTTTATAAATTTTCGAGGAAAATAAAATATTATTTCTTTTATGCCTTCATATTTCACCTCAACAATATAAAAATAATTCATTATGTGAGTACAACTTAAAGTCACCTTTTTAATTAAAAGATCTTTTTAGCTCCAACGACCCCTTTTATCAAAATAAAGGAAATATTTGATTTGTAAGGTCCCAAAATGATGCATCCATGATTTAGAGTTTTTCATCCCCTTTCCAACGAGCTATAACACTTAAGTGTTAAATGAACATTTCCCAACCTTTTTAATTTAAGTGCAATAATTAATTGTTTAGCTCATTAAATCAACTGATTTTATGGAAAATCCCAAATATCATCAAACTGCAAAATTAAGCATACCAACATACTCCATGATGTTTGGGAAGATGAATGATGCCTTCCGGGTGACTTTCTAAAAATAGACGACCTCTCCAAGAATCTTGGAGAGCAAACCGGGAATCCGATCAAACATCAAAAAGCATCACTGCGATCCTGAACACCATTTGAGCTCAAAGCCATAACCAATTGCTCTATAAAATTGATCTGTGGCCACTCCAAGAACATTGGAGTTCTCCCAACAAAGCCGGATAGCCACTAAGAGACTAAGAACAAGCCAAAATGCTCACAATAATCAATGCGCCAAAAATGGAACATTACAGAGGGTTGGGAAGGTGGCTTATGAGTTAGAGTTGCTGACAGACAACATGTTTCACAATGTCTGTTACACCCGCTCTAATTTAACAGAATATAAAATTAACTATTAACAGAATTTCAGCAGAAAGATAACTTGATTAATTAACTATCTATGAAATAATTCAGCTGAAGTAATCTTTTCTAACTGATTATGTGCAATCAACATAATTTAACTAACTTTCGTTAATTGAATTCCAAGTAATAAAAGAGATTAAGAGAAGTATAACTTGCATAGCTTCCTGCGGATTTTGTTTGCAGATACTTCACTGGATTTTGGAAAAAGAAATATCAACAAGGATTTTAATCACCCAACCAAGACCAACTGGTCTCCCGTGCTTCAACTAGAGAAACCCGACCCTTCACGAAGGTGATGACAGATGCCTATCTGCATCGTAACCTTGGCCAAGGATTTTCTAGTATATATATATACATATATTTGACACTACCGTGTTGTCGGCCTTCACCCTTGCTCGACATTGTTATTAACATAATGCTTTCTTCTTTTCATTCTGAATGCAGGTTTTTTTTTTACATAGCATCATACAGGACTTACTTGGCAACTTTTATTCGCCTTAAAATCAGAAGAGAAACACATAGACAGAAATTGCTCAAAAGAATACAGCAAACTCTTATTATCAACACATTATAATACCCAGGCTGACAGTAACAGCAATAGATTCTAAGCATGTATATATATATAAACATATATATATGTGTGTGTGTGTGTATATACATATACATGCATATCAGACATAGATTAAATATCAAAAGTATCTCGGCTTTAGAAATCTCAGAAGCTGAAATAAAGAAATACGAATACTGATTTCAGAGGACTAATTCGGAAGCTCAGAATCATAACAATCGAAAGATAACATAATATGAATTGCTAAGATCATCAAACTTTTAACGAACTGTTAAAGAAGATTTAAGATCTTGCCTGACAAGTGATTGGAAATTCGGGATAGCTAGCTGCGACTGATCTATTCAATACAATTGGTAACAAAAGACTGCTTGATAAATTCACGACACAATGAAAATTCTCAGAAACAAGGCGCCAACAATATGCACGCTGAAAAGTAATGCTTCACAATGATACTACAACTCGAACTACTCTTCTTTTCTCCCCGTCCGCCTTACTCAGAAAGAAAATAAAAATGCTTAATGGAATGGCGGATGTTCTCTCTACTATTCTATATGAAGGAAAAATGCATGCCAAGAAAGAATGATCGATCAAAATAAACCGCTCCACGTAGTGGAAAGAAAGAGGAGTTACGAACAAGATTTCAACTCATACACTTCAAGCGCTCCACAAGGTAAGACCCAAAGTAATTATATATATATACTCATGTGCTTTGGCCAAGGCTACGGTGCCTTTAGGATTTTGGCTAAATTATTGTTTTTCGATTCTTGTAATCAACCTCTCCTTGTTGATATCCTTTTTTCTTAGCCACCTGTTTTGTCCTGGAACCACTTAGACAATTAAGGAAGGTTAAATCATTTCCATGATACGAATAGTAATTAATATCATTTTCATCAATCCATTTTCATATAAAAATAATAAAATATTCACAATTAAAGAAAAAATCATCATATATATTTTTCTAATGAACAATTTCATATTCATATGAAAGCAGTTGTTCTCAACTAACAACATAATTAATATTTAATTGTTTAAAAAAAAAGGGATGTAACATATTCTTCCCCTCAAGAATCATCGTCCTTGATGATTACTTATCAGTAAGCAATAAAAAGTTTAATCACATAGTTTTTCACATCAGTCTTAATTGTTTGGGAATAAATAAGGAAATTTCTGATGGATTTCATCATAGTCTTCCCAGGTGACATTTTCTTCTGAATACTGGTGCCATTGGACCTTACATTGCACCACCTCGCGATTACGTAAGTGCAGCTTACGTATCTCGAGTACCTGGAGTGGCTCTATTGTGATCACCCCAAGGTCCCGTACCTGCAATGATTTCCAATCAATCATATGCACAGAGTCTACATAATATTTCTTAAGATAAGAAATATGAAACACATTATGAATTCTGACGAGAGTCGGGGGTAGAGCAATTCTGTAAGCCACAGGATTGATGATTTCAAGAACTTCAAAAGGTCCCACATATCTTGGGGCTAACTTCTAAATTTTATAGAACTCTTCTGTGGTTTCACTCGCAAAAGAACTTTTTCTCCCACCACAAATTGTCTGGGAACACGTTTTGTATCAGCATTACTCTTTTGCCTGTCATCGGCTTGTTTCAGTCTCAGCCTTATTATTCTCACTTGCTCTTCCATTTCTTGAAGCATCTCAGGTCCTAAAATGATCTTGTCTTCCCACCTATTCTAGCTTATAGGGGTTCTACATTTCCTGCCATACAGTGCCTCGAATGGTGCCATTTTTATTGCTGATTGATATGAATTGTTATAGGCAAATTCTACCAAGGGTAAATATTCTTCCCATCTGTATTGTTGGTCCATGCAGGACATTCTTAGTAAATCTTCTAAAATTTGATTTACCCTTTCCGTCTGACCATCTGTCTCGGGATGATATGTTGTACTAATATTTAACTGGGTCTCCAAATTTGAAAATAAGGTTTGCCAAAACCTAGAGGTCATCTGTGCATCCCTATCAGATATGATCTTTTCTGGTATCCCGTGAAGACGGAAAATTTCCTATACAAATTTTTGAGCAATCACTGGTGCTCCATCTGTTAAATTTCCTGGTATGAAATGTGCCACTTTTGTGAGTTTATCCACTACCACCAATATGGCATTATGCCTATTCCTAGTCAAAGGTAAACCTTGCACAAAATCCATGTTGATAATTTGCCACTTCCAATCAGGTACGCTATGGGGCTGAAGTAGTCCTGTTGGATGCTGATGCTCTACTTTTACTTTTTGACATTCAAAGCATTCTGCCACAAATCTTGCTGCGTCTTTTTTCATTCCCTTCCAAATATATAATGGTTTGACATTAGCCAACATCTTGGTTACTCTGGGGTGTCCTGAATATGATGCGGTGTGAACTTCTTTCCATACCTTTTTCCTTAATTCAGAAGACTTTGGAATATACATTCTACCTTTAAATCTTAAAAGTCCATCTGCCTCAATGTGAAAACCTTCATATTTATGCTCCTGAGGATTTGACTGCAGAGCTTCCCTAAATTGCAAGTAATATTCTTCTTTCAATTTCTGAATCACCTGGTTTCTAAAATCGGTGTTAATAGATACCATTGCCATTATATGCTTCCGTCGGCTCAAGGCATTAGCTACCCTGTTTTCTTTGCCCTTAATATAACTGATCTCAAAGTCATAATCGGCGATTAACTCCATCCATCTCCTCTGTCGAGCATTTAGATTGGGTTGTGTATAAATATATTTCAAACCTTGATGATCTGTCTTGAGTTCAAAAGTTTTTCCCAACAAATAATGTCGCCACATTCGCAGAGCATGGACAATAGTTGCCAACTCTAAATCATGGGGTGCATAATTTTGCTCATATTGTTTCAGTTTTCGGGATTCGTAAGCTACTACCTTTCCTTCTTGCATTAATACTCTGCCCAATCCTTCTCCCGATGCATTTGTTATAACCACAAAACGACCATTAGGGTCCGGTACTGTCAATATAGGTGCGGTTAGCTTTTCCTCTAATAGATCAAATGCCTCTTGACATTTTTTAGTCCATTCAAATCTTTTTCCTTTCCTTTGAAGAGAGCTAATAGGATGAGCAATTCTAGAAAAATCTCTGACAAATCTCCTATAGTACCCAGCTAATCCCATGAAACTCCTAACCTCAGTAACATTCTTTGGTACTGGCCAATCTACTATGGCTTTGATCTTAGCAGGGTCCACTACAATTCCTTTAGCTGATATAATATGTCCCAAATATTGTATTTCTCTATGAAAGAAAGTACATTTTGACAATTTCCCATACAGTTTGTGTTCCCTTAACCGTTGAAGAACTATTTGAAGGTGTTGCAGATGCTCTTCCTCATTTTTGGAGTAAATAAGAATGTCGTCTAAAAATACCCACACAAACTTATCTAGGCTATCTCTAAATACACTGTTCATCAAATTCATGAATGCGGCTGGGGCCTTTGTAAGCCCAAATGGTAGAATTGTGAACTCATAGTGCCCATATCTAGTTCTAAAAGCTGTCTTATGAATGCCTTCTTCTTTCAACCTGAGTTGATGATATCCCGATCTCAAATCTATTTTAGAAAATATTGCAACCCCTTTCATCTGATCAAACAGATCATCTATTCGAGGTAAGGGATATTTGTTCTTGATGGTAAGTTTATTTAACATTCGGTAGTCTATACAAAGACGAAGAGTCCCATCCTTCTTTTTAACAAAAATAACTGGGGCACCCCATGGTGAAACACTTGGCCGAATCAAGCCTTTATCCATTAATTCCTGTAGTTGTGCTTTTAACTACACCAGCTCTAGTGTGGTCATATAGTAAGGTACTTTTGAAATTGGTTCGGCCCCTAGCACAAGGCCAATAGCAAAATAAAAAATTCTTCTAGGGGGTAACCCAGGTAGTTCCTCAAGAAATATATCGTGATATTCCTGGAGATAAGGATATTTTTCAGCAAAGATTTCTTTCTCCTCTTCAACTCCCATCTTTCTCTTTCTATTCTGGGAATGCTCTGTCCCTTCATTGACTGTTTCCATCTTAACTACAAACAATTTGCATCCCTTCCTTCTATTTCTTTTCAGTTGCATAGCCGAAATTTGCCGAACCTTGACTTCTCACTGTTTCCCCTGAATCCGCACCGGATTCCCTAAATCATCTAGACATTCCACTACCTTATCATAACAGTCAACCTTAGCCCTATGTTCTTTCAACCAATTCATTCTTATGATCACATCGTAGGACCCTTAAAGGTTCTACATAAAGGTTGACTTCTATTGAGAAGTCTGAAAATTCAATCTTTGCTTCAAACAGACACTGCTCTACTCGAGCTCTCGTCTGATTAGCATATTCTACCATCCATGATTTAGCCATAAACCCAGTTCTTTTAGGGAACCTTTCCAGTAACTTAGGTGATATAAAACATTCAGTGGCTCCTGTATCTATTAAAATAGTTATTGGGTTTCCATAAAGCATACCTGGAGTTTTTATAGGAGCAACCTGGTACTCTGCTTGTCTATTATCAACGGTGCATGAATTCTTTGCTGGAACACGGTTTGCTGAGGTGGTAAGGGTTTTCGTTGTTGCTGTCCCTGTTGACTCTTAGAGGGGCACTGGTTCGCATAGTGTTCTCCACAATTAAAACATCCTCTTGGCAGTCCTTTCTTTTCAGTGTTTTTATTGGTGAAGTTTTCATCCTTCTGAGGATTATTATTGTTCTTTTTGAACTGGTTATTCTTAAATCCTTTTTTCTTGAAATTCTGTTGATTTTGGTCCCACTTACCCATGTTATGTTTTCTGTCCTTGAAAGAATCATCTTTCTTTAACCTCTGTTCCTGCCGAACAGCTTTCTCATAGGCTTCATCCATAGTTCAGGGTGCCAAAACATCCACTGGACCTCCAATACGATTGTTTAACCCCATAATGAACTTTCGTACTCGAAAGTTTTCATTTTGTCGATACTGTGGGACATATTTGAGTAGTCGGGTATATTTTTCCCAGTACTCGTTGACAGTTAGGAGTCCCTGCCTGAGGTTTTCAAAATCCATCAGTTTTTGATCATAAAATAATTGGGGCAGCCATCTTTGGCAGAATATCTTTACTAATTGCTCTCAAGACACATCAGCTACTGCCAATCCCATTTCAGCCCTCTTGTTTTCCCACCATGTGGCAGCTTCCCCTGTCAACTGGCAACTTCTCCTGTCAACTGGTAAGCTGCCCATGCTGCTTTTGAGTTATCAGAATAATCTCGAAGTTCGAAATACTTCTCCATTTCAGTTAACCATGCCTCCGCGACATCTCCCGAAGTAGAACCCTCGAATTTAGGAGGTTTAATCTTTTTCATGTCTTTGGCTAACTCATTAGCCAATCTGCTCTTCTTGAGTCATAAGCTTAAGGTTCTCGAGTTATCTTCATGTCGGTCACTATGATTCTCAGATCCTTCTTTTGTCTCAGATTGCCCTTCCATTCTTCTTTCTAGATGGGCTAATCTGTCCTGAGTTGTTTTCATCATGTTTAAAAGTTGATCCAGTTTATCCATGTGACCATTGTTTTGATCTTCCCTGAACTCATTTCCGGAATATTCCATTCCAATGAAGTTCCTGAAGAAATTTAAGAGTTTTAATTAGTTTTTGGGTTGTTAGTGTTACTCAGTAGTTCTCCACTGTATTTAAGGATTCTTCCTTTGCATAAAAAAAATAATCATTTGAAACTCATAATAAATGCAAATGGTACAAAATTTTCATGTATTAATAAAGAAAGACTATCACTCCTTGTGAAGGTAATTACAAAATTTCTATCACTTCTTGTGATAGATTTATTGCAATACAAAAATAATCATCACTTTCTGTGATCAATTTTTTGAATCATCTTCATTATCAGTGATAGGTTCCTCCTGATCACTAAACTCTGAATATGCTATAAGTCTATATCCAGGAGTTGGAACTCGATCTCCATCAGATGTTTTTGGTTTAGTTTGATTTTCAGTTTTGGTCTTATTTACTTCAGCAATTATGGCGGACTTTATTTTCTCTTTTTCTGAGACTGTCCATTTCCTTCTCTCCCTCTGAAGTCTTTGCAAAGCTTCGGCTATTGTCTCCGAATCTGCTGGAGGTGAACAACTTGAGTAATCATAAGATACTCTGATCTTCCATAGTCGGCGGGATGTAGGGTCTTGGACCTTTTTCCAGGGTGTTTTTCTTATCAAAACCATCCTGAAGAGACATTATTAACTGTTTACAATGTTCTAAACATGATGAGCCCCAAGGTTTAGTGTAGAACTTGGTAGCTCTGATACCATATGTTACACTCGCTCTAATTTAATAGAATATAAAATTAACTATTAACAAAATTTCAGCAGAAAGATAACTTGATTAACTAACTATCTATGAAATAAAATTTTATAAAAACAACTTTCATTTTCAGCTGAAGTAATATTTTCTAATTGATTATATGCAATCAACATAATTTAACTAACTTTCGTTAACTGAATTCCAAGTAATAAAAGAGATTAAGAGAAGTACAACTTGCATAGTTTCCTTCTGATTTTGTTTGCAGATTCTTCACTGGATTTTGGAAAAAGAAATATCAACAAGGGTTTTAACCACCCAACCAAGACCAACTGGTCTCCCGTACTTCTTCAACTGAAGAAACCCGACCCTTCACGAGGGTGATGATAGGAATCAATTAACAACAATGTGCTTCTGAGCCTGGTGTCAATACCTATACCTCTTGATCGATCTTTCTCTATAGGTACCTCCTAACTAGAAAGATCATTCTGACCAGTGGTATATCTGGTACTTGATCGCTGACAGATGCCTATCTGCATCGTAACCTTGGCCAAGGATTTTCTAGTATATATATATATATATTTGACATTACTGTGTCGTCAGCCTTCACCCTTGCTCGACATTGTTATTAACCTAATGCTTTTTTCTTTTCATTCTGAATGCAGGTTTTTTTTTACAAAGCATCATACAGGACTTGGCAACTTTTATTCGCATTAAAATTAGAAGAGAAACACAGACAAAAATTGCTCAAAAGAATACAATAGACTTTTATTATCAGCACATTATAATACCCAGGTTGAAAGTAACAACAATAGATTCTAAGCATGTATATATAAAAACATATATATATATATGTGTGTATATATATACATATACATGCATATCAGACAGATTAAATATCAAAAGTATCTCGGCTTTAGAAATCTCAAAAGCTGAAATAAAGAAATACGAATACTGATATCAAAGGACTGATTCGGAAGCTTAGAATCATAACAATCGAAAGATAACATAATACGAATTGCTAAGATCATCAAACTTTTAACAAACTGTTAAAGAAGATTTAAGATCTTGTCTGAAAAGTGATTGGAAAGTCGGGATAGCTAGCTGTGACTGATCTATTCAATACAATCGGTAACAAAAGACCGCTTGATAAATGTACGGCACAGTGAAAATTCTCAAAAACAGGGTGCCAACAATATGCACGCTGAAAGGTAATGCTTCACAATGATACTACAACTCAGACTCTTCTTCTTTTCTCCCCGTCCACCTTACTCGAAAAGAAAATAAAAATGCTTAATGGAATGGCGGATGTTCCCTCTACTTTCCTATATGAAAGAAAAATGCATGCCAAGAAAGAATGGTCGATCAAAATAAACTGCTCCACGTAGTGGAAATAAAGAGGAGTTACAAATAAGATTTTAACTCATACACTTCAAGCGCTCCACAAGGTAAGACCCAAAGTAATTTATTAAATAAACAAAAGAGATAAATTTTTCCTCTATTAAATATATATACTCATGTACCTTGGCCAAGGCTACGGTGACTTTAGGATTTTGGCTAAATTATTGTTTTTTGATCCTGTAATCACCCTCTCCTTGTTGATATCCCTTTTTCTTAGCCACCTCTTTTGTCCTGCAACCACTTAGACAATTAAGAAAGGTTAAAACATTTTCATGATACAAATAATAATTAATATCATTTTCATCAATCTATTTTTATATAAAAATAATAAAATATTCACAATTAAAGAAAAAATCATCATATATATTTTTCCAACGAACAATTTCTCCATCATATGAAAGCAATTGTTCTCAACTAACAACATAATTAATAATTAATTGTTCAAACAAAAAGGGATGTAACAATGTCTTTCATGTGTTTCGCCTCAAAAAGGCATTGGGGCACAATGTGATACCTTTTATAGAGTTGCCTCCTCTTGATGAAGAGGGGAAGTTGGTTTTGGTACCTGAGGCCATCATTGAGACTAGGGAGTGTACATTGAGGAAGAAGGTCATTAGAGAGTATTTGGTGAAATGGAAGAACCTGCCGGTGGAGGATGCAACATGGGAGAGTGAGCAGATTCTGATGCATTCAGATCTGAGATTGCTTGAGGCAAGCAATCTTGGGGAGGGTGGACAGTAATTCTCCCTTTTCATGAGGGTGTTAGTCTATACTTGGTTCCCGTAGACTAACCAATGTGGTTAGGGAACTTTGGGAGTTCGTTTGGATGTTTTCGGATACCTTGGCTGGAACTTACTATTTTTAGTAAGTTAGGGTTTGGACCGTTTGGGGAAATTTAGGATTGGAGGTGGAGCATTTTGATGAGACCTTTCCAACGGTCTATTGCTCATGGGATTTCGAGTCTGTTTGCTATTCCATTTTAAAGTCCTAAAGTTAATATTTATATTTAATACTTGGACTTTATATTATAATGTCGGTGATTAAGTAAAAGGTATAAATTGCAAAAATAAAATCACTAAGGACTTGGATGCCACCCAAGGGGAATACAGTGAATTTAAAATATTATATTTCCCTCCTCAAAATGGTCAACCCTCATGAAGGAGATAAAAAGGTTAAGTGAAGGAAAACGGGGATTCATTCATAACATTACATTTTACTTGCTATTTTCTCTGCAAATGAGGGTTTGGAGAATTATCCATCCATGGCTTTTGGAGATGGAAACCTCCATTAGTATCAGCTTTCCGCACGTGTGAGAGACCACCCAAGGAGGGTCTTGGGCAGCCATACATAGTGGTTGCATTGGTGCTTCAGTTTGATACTTTTTGATGGAGTCTTGAAGAGGTTGAAGACATATCTTTTGCTAATTTTTGTGTGCAGCTGATAGAAGTACTGGAGTGACAGAGTCATTGCAAATTTATGGTGTTTTTTGGACTGCACATTCTTTCCTTTGCTGGGCCATACATTCCCATTTGCTGGTCGTACAGTTGCAGCCTTGGCTGTACCCTTTGAAAGACATCGTTTGTCTTTTTTGTTGGAGATTTTCTTCTTGTATTTGGGGTCGATTTAGTCAATAGGAGCTGCTGATATTATTGTTGTCAAGACTCCTTATCAATGATGCATTGAATGTGATTTTATCCAAACAGGGTCAGCAAAAGCACTTATATCAGCAAGCATTAATATGTATATCAGATCCAGCAAATCAATTACACACAGGTATGTCACTTTGTCATAAGTTAATATATCTCATAGCAATGAGTTTATGAATGATCTTTCTATAATAGAATGTGAATGTTAATAACAAAGGAAGGACAAGGTCCAATTCCTGTAAGAAAGAATGATGCCATAGTAATAAATATGATATAGATATATGGCAATCAATGTATTATACTTAACCATCAAATGAGATGGTACAATGATAAGTTCCTGTAGAGGAACAATGTGATCAAACTACTATCTCATGATCCATGGGATCACGAGATCGTAAGGACAAGTTTCCTATGAGGTATGATTCCTAACTCTAATCGTGATATACTCGGGACGAGAGTAAGTAGCCTCACCGTTAATCTATCTATCACCCTACGAGTATGTGTAGTGAGTTAGGGAAGGGTGGTTTAGCGATCTACAAATGCTAAACTGTGTGATCCAGTGAAGTAACTCCAATGTTCCTTTCTTATAACTTACGGTGGATAAACTCAGTGATTACATGTGATCTTACTGGTAATCACAAAGGGACTTACGCTGAATTCTTCATATTTCATTTAGCTTGTTTCTCCTTTTAGTGTGGATGAAGTATTCATGATGTATCAATGATAAAAAAAGGAAAAAGATAGGGTTTAGGAACTAATCTAAGGTCAATGAGGCAATGATGATGCATGAACAGACAAACTCCTTAATCAAACCTAACTCCACTTCGCCAAGGATGCCTACAACTACATGGAGTTGGTGCAATCTCCTAAGGATAACGAATGGTTTTCAAATCATGAAAGCTCATATAAGCACCCATTAGACGGTGCAACTCAAACAAGTATCGACAATCAAACTTAAGCAAATTATAATGAAGCTCAGACTAACTTTACACAACACATCACCGGCGATGAATGTCAAAAGCATGAGTTAGGAGTTGATCAAATATTCAATACAACATGCATTACATCAATGAGCTCTAATCTAATTCTAATCTATTTTGAAACATCTCTCCACTTCATCGAAATACAAGAAACCATGTCATTCCACAAGACAACACTTAACACCAAACAAGCTCCAATGTGTTTGCATTAATCTTGAGAAATATTTACAACTTCAAGTCCTCTCAGAGAATTTCGAGTGTCTCTTCCTATTTTACTCCTACAAAAACTATTGACTAATCATTTTACAAATGAGGCAACAAGGCCTTTATATAGAACTCCAAGATTACAATGAATGACTTGGATCAATCCAGATAGCTAAGGTCTCAGATCATGGCACCTCAGTAGGTAGTTACAACAACTTGCTATTTTTAGTACATGAGAGAGGCAATGAAGGCACGTTTTCCAAGAAGATAAGGATAAGATAGAATCTTTCAAAGCATCTCCCACATGGACGTCCTCTTTGGCTTCTTGATTGTTGTAGATGTGGCGAATTGTGATTGGCTTGATGATGAGTGTCTGCCACGTAGGTGCCACCTTAGCATATTCCCAATTGCATCTGGTATGTAATCGCTTGAATGAACTTGTATGCTTGGGAATACTTTGTTGATCTTGCCTTTTTCATCCTTTTGTAAAATGGAGGTGTATGATGTTTGTTGCTCATCTGATTTAACACTGTGATGTTTCTTCTTCCTGCAGGATATATAGATTGATCTTCTTTGATGCCTCTTAATATAGAGTAGTAGGAGATGATGATGATTATGATTCCTTGATTCATGAAGTAAGAGATCTCTCTTGGACTTGAAGATCGAGAGCACTTGAAGCTAGATGGATAGATGCCCTTGACATGATGCAGATGATGAAATGCTCCAACTTGATGATCTTAACATGATGCCATTGATGATGATGAAGATGAAGAGTGTCGGTATGTTGGACCTGATGTGATCTCTTAGAGCAGCTATATGATGCCTTCTCCAACATGGCAACTTGTTGACTTCCCTCCCCGGATGAAAGTGATTCCAGCACTTGCTCCTCTTAGCTCCTGCAACACAAACACAGAAGCAATATCAATCCTTTGATAATACTTAATTTCATAACACATAAGAAGCATTTCACGCATATAAGAAGCATGTTTAAGCATTCAACAACCCTTATCATCAAATTGACTTCACTTTTGATATTTCAATGACTTCAAGCAATAGGAGATGACAAAAAATGATGATATTTCTCAAGGAGCCCACTCAAAAGGGCTATCTCATGTAAGTTCTTTCTAGGCGCTCATCTAGGTGGTCATGAATCATGCTTCTATGAGTTAAACCATGGCGCATAAGATCAAAATTTTATCCTTCGCATAGAAAATTGCATTTTAACAACCAAAATTGACTCCTCCAACTTGGGCTTACTAGATGGCAGTTTTGGATCCTCTTGGTATTGGCGCCTTGGATAGGTGTTATGGCTCCCTTAACATGGGCGCATTGGATATGGCGCATGGGTTGAGCATCTTGATTTCTCCTTGAAACTCATCCAAGACTTAACTTTCCCTTTTCAAAATGGCGCAACGGTTGCGGTGCATTGGATCCACTTGTTGAACGCTTCTTGAAAAGGCCTTACAACTTATATTGAACTAGCATTTGTCCTTACCCTGAGGTGGTCGCATTGGTTAAGGCGCAAGAGATCAGCATCTTGATCTTTCTTCCAACATATCTTTAAAAATCCATCTTATCTTGCCCTCCAAAATGGTGCTTCAGTTGAGGCGCATTGGATTCATGTTTTGAGTCACCCTTGAAATGACATTCAGAAGTTTGAACCTTGTCTCTTTGATGGCGCTCTAGATGAGGCGCACTGGTTGAGAGTTTTGATTTCTCTGGGGTAAACAGTGTTAAACTCAAGTCAAACCTCCCTTTAAGGATGGCGCATTGGATAAGGGATTTGAATTCATCTTAAAACCTCATAAAATCTGCATTTTGATACTTGAAACCAACCTCTCCATCTTGGCGCATCACTTCAAGATTTTAAATCCCCCTCCTAAAAGTTGCATTTCCACTACCAAACAAACTTCTCCTACCTTGGCGCAATGGATGAAGATTTTGAATCCTTTGGAAATCCTTCACAAAATTTCAATTTAACTTCATCCCAAGGTGGCACATCACATAAGGAGTCTGATGCTTGGTTAAAATATGCTCTAAAATCATCTTTATCTCTTCTTGACAAGGGCGCATTGGATCAAGATTTTAGATTCCCATTGCAAGATCCCAAAAAAACAACATTTTGCTTGTCTTCACAAGGGCGCATTGGTCAAGGCGCATTAGATAGGGATATTAACACTTGGTTGTAAGATGTTCAAGATGAAGCAAAACCACTTCCTTCCCTTGGCGCATTGAATCAAGCGCATTGGTTGGAGATTTTGGATCCTCTGGAAATCCACTTCAAACCATCATCTTCATCTTCCTTCTTGAGGACGCATCGGTTCAAGGTTTTGATTGCTTCTTGATCTTGGCGCATTGGTTTTGTTGCATTGGATCAGTATTTTGTGCTCTGGTTGAAAGTGGCGCATTAGATCAAAATTTTGCTCTCCCTTCATGTCTTGGCGCACTGGATCAAGATTTTGCGCTCCCTTCAGTACTTAGCCGTTTTTTAGTGTTCCTCAGGGTAAGGTGTATTGAAAAATATATTTAATTTCTTTAAATATTTTTCAATATACCTTTCAGGATGTTTGAGATAGGTCTCGAATCCATCGGATTTAACATGCAAAATCTAGAATTTGGAGGATCCACCAGATTTCAGGCTTAGTCAGTTTTTCAGGATTTCAGGATTTTCAGGCTACCAGACTTGGTCATTTTTAGGATCTCAAACATGCATCAGGATAGTATGACTTCTACTACAAACCTAAAGACTCGAAAACTACTGACTTCATCATGAAACAAATTTAAGACATCATCCAAAACTCAATGCAAAGCACAGGAGCTCAAAAAAAGAGGGGGTCGCCACTTGCAATGGGGCGATGTGTGATTAGGTCACAATAGTTACTAACCCTATTTACGAGGTTTATAATATTATAATTGAATTATTGGTTACTAATGTTCTCTTTAAGAAGTTATATTGTGTGCAAGGTAAAGAAATTTTGAGCTTCCTAAAAGGAGACATTACAAGTGGTATCATGTCATGTCCCCGTTTCCGGCTTGATCATCAAGTGTATAATGGATTAGCCTATTCCTCATTCCCGGAGGCTAATTCAGAATGATGAGGGAATGAATTGGTTTTTGACTAACTTAACTTTTTGTTTTGCAGGAACAAGTCAGAAACTGGAAATTTGGCTAAGTCTGGAAGCCAAGTTGTAAGGCAGTTAACTACTGGAATCTAGGCGCAAATTCCTCATCAAACTGCTCAAATGAGCGCCTTAGGATATGGGATCCTCGAACAAACCTCGGAAGTGCAAGATGGTAAGAAGATTTGTCTTAAAGCATTTTCAAATAGGGCGCTTGACAGGAGAAGTTGATAAGTTTCCAGAATGAAGTTTGATGAATGGATTGGTTTGGGAAGAAGGTTTATTCACCTTAGGCGCCAGTTTCATGTTGCACCATCCAAAATGAGCGCCTAGTACAATAAGGCGCTATATCACATCTGGACCACCTTGAATGGCATCTAAGCTAGGTTGTGAGTTCGACAGGGTAAGTGCGCCATAAAAGGGTCAAGGCGCCATTTCCTGTTCACATAAACCTCTGAGGGCGCCTAGGTATTTGGGCAAGCCTCTGGCATCCTAGAATTGCGCCCTAGTCCAGAAGTCATTGGAAGGCTCTCTTGAGCATCAAAAAGGTTGAAGGATCATCCACTCAGTCAGACAAACTTCAAATTGCGCCTTAATACTTGAGGTGCCTTAACATGTCTTTTCACCCAAGAAATGGTGCCTTAGGGTAGATTGAAGAGTAAATAGGTTTTAGCATCTGTTCATTTGAAGAAATTCTCTCTGCAAAGCTGTTGAGCTTGTAATCTTGAGGCCTGCGAGTTTCAAGTGTTGGGGTGATGCTCCCTCAACAAGCAAGGTGATGCTCCCTTGTGATATTGTGAGATGTTGACATTCAGTTGACATCATTGAGTTCAATTGAGTTGATCAAGTATAGGCGCCCATTGTAATCATCAAGGCTTCAAGGCCTTTCCTTTGTATTTCCATTTGAATAAGTTGTACTTCATGCTATTGAAAGCATGATCCATGTAATAAGACATTGCAAGTTGATTGAATCAAGTAACTAGACAAGTACCCAACTCTCATTCAAGTAGTTGTCTTTGATGTATATCTTTGTATTGTTGCAGTAGTTGATGAATTAATAGCAAGTAAAATTGTTTAAGTAAGGAAAAATTTTGGTAGAATTAGTTGGGTATCTTACAGTGGTATCAGAGCCTGGATCCTGCCAGCCTTTGGGTTTTCATGCAAGAAGGTGATCAACAAAGTGATAGAACTAGGAGATACATTGCGCGCGAACAACGAAGGCAGTTCCAGTGGACTCATCCTTACCCACAACAGGATACTCTTTCAGGGGCAATTGTAGCTAGACAGGCTAACATGGCTGAGTAAAGAAGAAGTAGAAGTCCACCTGCTGATGGTGAACGTGAAGCTAGAGAGATGTTCAGGAACATGGCTGTTGGACATCAACAAACAGCTCAAATTCTGCAACAAGTCTTACAAACCCTTCAAAACATGAATCAGGGTGAAGCAGCTGGACAAGGCCGTAGAGATGCAGCTAGACTTGAGAGACAAGAAAGACATGTTGATGATGATGCTGGTAGTGCAGTAGGTAGAAGAGTTCGCACACGAACTCCTACAGTTGATAGGCCTTTAAGACCAACCTTCCTTCCACCACCACCTGAACAGGACAATGAAGCTGATGAAGAGTTTGACGAAGAAGAACCAAACAATTTTGAAGATGAGATAGCTCTCTTTGCAGATCTTTATGCCAGACTTCCGGAACGTGTTCGAGATATGATGACTTTCAATGAATATTGCCGACAGAAGAGGGAAGATAGAGACAGGCGAGGTAGAACTAGAGGCTTTCGTCCTAGAAGGGATGATGATACAAAGGAGTATAAAGAAGCCTTGAATCGAGTTCCCATTCCTACCTTTGATGGAAGTGGTAAGCTCAGTGCTAGGGCTTGGGTAAACAAGCTGGATACATACCTTTCACTTAAGCCTTTGACAGAGAAGAAGGCAATTCAATTTGCGACAATGCATCTTGAAGGTTTGGCTTATGAATGGTGGCATCATGGCCTAGTCTCTCAACATCATGATAGGATAAATTCCTATGATGAGTTTGTAACCAAGTTGATTCAGAGATTTGACAGAAAAGACACCGAAGTGTACTATCGCGAACTAGCTCAACTCAAGCAAGAAGGAAGGGTTGTGCAGTATGTTAATGACTTTCAGAAGATCGCAGTGATGGTACCCGATATGACAGACCGAAGAATCACTATGCTGTTCATCGAGGGATTGAACAATCAGATCAAGCCATTGGTAAAGGTACAAAGGCCAGCAAATTTGGAAGAAGCAATTGATTTTGCTCTAGATCTTGATACTGCTCCTGTATATCAGCCTAAGAAAAAGTTCTATAAAGGTGTTAGCTCTACTCAAAGGAGACCCTCTTTTCCTCAAAGGATGACTCAAGGTCCATCTGCAGCCGAAAGAGACGAGCTAAGAAGGAAGAAACTCTGTTTTTCTTGCAAACAACCTTGGGAACCAGGACACAGATGTCTTGGTAAAGGTAAAGCACACCTGATTGAAGTTGTATCTGATGATGGAAGTGAAGAAGAGTCACTGAGTGAAGAAGAATCAATCCAAGGTGAAGAGGAGGTACAACCAACTCTTAATGTTGTCTCAGAAGAAACATCTGACAAAATAACATTAGCAACTATCTCAGGAGTACCGAAGTATCATGCCTTCCGCATTAGAGGAGTTGTGAAAGGTCAAAGAGTCACCTGTCTAATTGACAGTGGTGCTACTCACAACTTAATAGATGAAGGTTTGGTAGCGAGGCGGGGTCTAACAGTTGAAGACTTTGAAGGATTTCAAATAGCTGTTGCTGATGGATTCCTAATGAGTTGTACCAGAAAAGTGTCCCAACTACAAATTCAAATGGGAGATTATTCTTTACAGGATGATTTCTATGTGGTTGGACTTGGGCATATTGATGTAGTACTTGGAGGACAATGGTTGCATTCGCTTGGAAGAATTGTCCAGGACTTTCAAAAGATGGAGTTAGAATTCATGCATGAAGGAAAGAAGATCAAACTGAAGTCAGTGTCTGATGGAAACCCCAAAGTTGTCTCAGCAAAACGAATGGAAGCATTATTCAGGCATAATGACATTGAATGGGCAGCACAGGGATGCATCAAGGACAACCAAATCCTCTCTGCTGAAGAAATTTATCCTGCGGATATTCAGGCAATGTTGGATAAGCATGGTAAGGTGTTTAGGGACATACCTCCAGGAATACCTCCTGATAGAGGTTTTGAACATGTAATTGAATTGGAGGATGGGGCTAAACCTGTTAACATTGCACCCTATCGGCATCCTCGGCATTTCAAGATTGAAATTGAGAAGACGATCAAGGAATTGATCGATATGGGGCACATAAGGCCATCATCAAGTCCATTTGCATCATTTGTGGTGCTAGTGAAGAAGAAGGATGGAACAATGCGGATGTGTGTTGACTATCGCGCATTGAACAAGAAGACCATCAAGAATAGGTATCCAATACCTAGGATTGATGAACTCCTTGATGAGCTGCATGGAGCAGTCTATTTCTCAAAGATAGATCTTCGATCTGGCTACCATCAAATTCGTGTCAGAGAAGAGGACATTCCAAAGACAGCATTCAGATGCCATTATGGGCATTATGAATTTATGGTGATGCCGTTTGGGCTGACAAATGCACCAGCCACTTTCCAGTCCTATATGAATCATGTGTTCAACAAGCAGTTGAGGAAGTACCTGTTGGTTTTCTTTGACGACATCTTGATCTACAGCAAGACATGGGAAGAACATCTCCAACACTTAGATGAAGTATTGAATGTTATGGAGAATCAATCTTTATATGCAAAGATGTCTAAGTGTGATTTTGGCCTAAAGGAGATTCTGTACCTGGGTCATGTGATAGGAGCTAATGGTGTGAAAGTTCAAGAAGAAAAGATTGAAGCCATACGCAATTGGCCAGTTCCCAGGAATGTGTCAGAACTAAGAGGTTTCCTAGGCCTCTGCTTCTATTATAGAAGATTTGTTAGAGGATTCTCACAGCTTGCTGCACCCTTGACAAATCTAACAAAGAAAGGAGCTTTCATTTGGTCAATAGAAGCTCAAGCTGCATTTGATAGACTGAAGGAAGTGATGAGTACAACACCAGTACTGGGTTTGCCAGATTTTACTAAGCCCTTTGTTCTAGAATGTGATGCTTCAGGAGAAGGCATTGGAGCTGTTTTGATGCAAGACCGACATCCCATCGCATTCGAAAGCAGGAAGTTGAAGGATACAGAACGGTTGTACTCAACTTATGACAAAGAGATGCTGGCAATCATGCATGCCTTGGCTAAGTTCCGCCAGTATCTAGTTGGATCTAAGTTTGTGGTCAGGACTGATCACAACAGTTTGAAATACTTTCTAGAGCAGAAAGATTTGAATGAAAGACAGCAGAAGTGGGTTGTGAAGATACAGGCATATGATTTCGACATTGAATATGTGAAAGGCAAGAAGAATGTGGTTGCCGATGCCCTGTCTAGAAGACCTGCTGTTTGTGCCCTAAGCAAAGTTTCAGTAGAATGGAAGGCTCAGCTTCTAGTTGAGTATTCTAAATCAAAATTTGCTTGTGAGATCATGGATGGAATCATTCAGGATGATAGGTACAAGGTGATTGATGAAATCATCTATTACAAAGACAGAATCTATCTGACTACTGAATCGGAGCTGAAGCGACAGATTTTGCAGACATATCATGATGCTCCACTTGCAGGACATCCTGGTTACTTCAAGACCTACAGACAGATCAGGGAAAGATTCACTTGGAAAGGTCTGAAGGAAGAAGTTCTTCAGTATGTCAGGGAGTGTTTGACTTGTCAACAGAATAAGTCAGAACATACATTTCCAGCAGGATTACTCCAACCACTGCCAATTCTTGAACATAAGTGGGAGAGTATCTCTATGGACTTTATCACAGGTCTTCCGAAGGTGAATGGAAGAGACTGCATATATGTAGTTGTGGACAGATTAACCAAGTTTGCTCACTTCTTTGCAATTCCAGTCGAGTCATCAGCATTGCAAGTAGCTGAGTTATTCTTTCGTGAAGTCTTCCGACTACATGGCCTGCCTAAAACCATAGTCAGTGATCAAGATAGCCGGTTCATCAGCGTGTTTTGGAGAGAGCTATTCCGATTAGCTGGAACTGACTTAACACCAAGCACTAGTTATCATCCTCAAACCGATGGACAGACTGAAATTGTAAACAAATGGCTTGAGGGATACTTGAGGAACTATGTGTCTGATCATCAGCGTGCTTGGATTAAGTGGCTTCATCTGGGTGAATACTGCTACAACACTACTTTTCATATGTCAATTGGCATGACTCCCTTCCGAGCTTTGTATGGATATGAAGCTGTTTCATTTGTTGATCTGGCATTGGATGACAGTAGAGCTCCCAGGGCAAGTGAATTGATGAAAGATACTCAAGATATTTTGAGAGTCCTGAAGGACAATTTGCAAAGAGCTCAAAATCAACAGAAGTTGTATGCCAACAAACACCGGGTTGAGCGACACTTTGAAGTAGGTGACATGGTGTTTCTGCGCCTTCAACCATATAGACAGAGTACTATGAAGAAGTAGGTGCAGAGAAATTGAAACCAAGGTTCTACGGACCCTACAAGGTGTTGAGAAGAGTAGGGGAAGTGGCATATGAACTTGATTTGCCAGTAGGAAGCCGCATCCACAATGTGTTTCATGTGTCATGTCTCAAAAAGGCACTAGGTCAACATGTGGTTTCAACTGATGAACTACCACCACTCGATGAAGAAGGAATGCTTGCACTTGAACCTGAAAATGTGGTGGATATAAGGGAGAAGAAACTCCGCAACCGAAGCATCAGAGAATATCTGGTAAAGTGGAAAGGGTTGCCAATGGAGGATGCTACTTGGGAAGGAGAGAAGATTCTGGAGCATCCTAACCTTCAATTGCTTGAGGACAAGCAATCCCGGGAAGGGGAGACTGTCATGTCCTCGTTTCCGGCTTGATCATCAAGTGTATAATGGATTAGCCTATTCCTCATTCCTGGAGGCTAATTCAGAATGATGAGGGAATGAATTGGTTTTTGACTAACTTAACTTTTTGTTTTGCAGGAACAAGTCAGAAACTGGAAATTTGGCCAAGTCTGGAAGCCAAGTTGTAAGGCAGTTAACTACTGGAATCTAGGCGCAAATTCCTCATCAAACTGCTCAAATGAGCGCCTTAGGATATGGGATCCTCGAACAAACCTCGGAAGTGCAAGATGGTAAGAAGATTTGTCTTAAAGCATTTTCAAATAGGGCGCTTGACAGGAGAAGTTGATAAGTTTCCAGAATGAAGTTTGATGAATGGATTGGTTTGGGAAGAAGGTTTATTCACCTTAGGCGCCAGTTTCATGTTGCACCATCCAAAATGAGCGCCTAGTACAATAAGGCGCTATATCACATCTGGACCACCTTGAATGGCATCTAAGCTAGGTTGTGAGTTCGACAGGGTAAGTGCGCCATAAAAGGGTCAAGGCGCCATTTCCTGATCACATAAACCTCTGAGGGCGCCTAGGTATTTGGGCAAGCCTCTGGCATCCTAGAATTGCGCCCTAGTCCAGAAGTCATTGGAAGGCTCTCTTGAGCATCAAAAAGGTTGAAGGATCATCCACTCAGTCAGACAAACTTCAAATTGCGCCTTAATACTTGAGGTGCCTTAACATGTCTTTTCACCCAAGAAATGGCGCCTTAGGGTAGATTGAAGAGTAAATAGGTTTTAGCATCTGTTCATTTGAAGAAATTCTCTCTGCAAAGCTGTTGAGCTTGTAATCTTGAGGCCTGCGAGTTTCAAGTGTTGGGGTGATGCTCCCTCAACAAGCAAGGTGATGCTCCCTTGTGATATTGTGAGATGCTGACATTCAGTTGACATCATTGAGTTCAATTGAGTTGATCAAGTATAGGCGCCCATTGTAATCATCAAGGCTTCACGGCCTTTCCTTTGTATTTCCATTTGAATAAGTTGTACTTCATGCTATTGAAAGCATTATCCATGTAATAAGACATTGCAAGTTGATTGAATCAAGTAACTAGACAAGTACCCAACTCTCATTCAAGTAGTTGTCTTTGATGTATATCTTTGTATTGTTGCAGTAGTTGATGAATTAATAGCAAGTAAAATTGTTTAAGGAAAAATTTTGGTAGAATTAGTTGGGTATCTTACATATCAGAGTAGTTATCTTGCCATCCTGTGAAGTCGATTAATGCAAGCCTACACAAGGAGGAACCAAACTCGCAACAATATGGAGGCACAAATAAACGACATGAGGACCTTCATGGAGATGACCACTAAAGCAATGTTGGACCAAAATGAGAAAACCACTAAAGCTATGATGGATCAAGGAGAAAGGACAACACAAATACTTCTTGAAGCACTCCAAAAGGTGGGAAATACTGTGGACCATCTCAAGACTCATTCAACCAATGGGAAGGAAGTGGGCTGCAATCAAGCTAAGAATAGCAACACCTCATCTAACTCAAGGATTCCGAAACCATCTTTCCTACCCGATGAAGTAACTTCAAGGACGGAAGATGTTACTCCGCAAGCCATGGGTACCGAAGACAATGCTAGGGCTTATGCAAGCTTAGAACCGGAAGTAAGAAGAGTAGTATCCTTCAATGATTTTTGCCATTCAAAGAAGAATGAGTAAACAAGGAAAGGAGACCCGTCAACAAAGATTTGAAGCATAAAGCCAACAAGGTGAACCTTCCCAACATTGATGGAACAAACAAGATCACCCCACATGCATGGCTACAAAAGTTGAATGACTACTTCCACCTTAGCCCAATGACTGAGAGGGATGCCCTACAATTTGCCATTTTACACTTGGAAGAGTTAGCATATGAATGGTGGCACCATGGGAAACACACTCACGGTCATTAAGACATAACATCTTATGAGGAATTCTCCCAAAAAATTCATCAAAAGATTTGATAGAAGGCACCCACAAGAAGACTTTAAAGAATTAACACATTTGAAACAACGTGGGACGGTGGAGGAGTACATTAACGAATTTGAGAAAATATCTATAAGGGTTTTCGGAGTCGAGGAAGACCTACTCACATACCTATTCATTTAAGGTTTGGATGAATCTCTACGAAGCCTACTAAGTGCTTTCAAACCTACAAACCTAGAAGATGCTATTGACACAACATTAAGATTGGAAAAGGATAAAAAACCAAACCCCTACACAAAGCCATTTTCCAAAAAGGGTAAATTCCAAAAACCATTCCACCGTAAGAACGAGGCAAAGGATAAAAACCCATGCTATAAGTGTGGAGAGCAATGGAAACCAGGGCATACTTGCCTAACAAAAGCTGAATTGAGAGAAAAGAACTTATGCTTTAAATGTATAGAGAAATGGGGGTTGGGGCACAATTGTGGACAAGTCCGCAATATAGAAGCCTTATCTGATGGGGAGATAGAAGAAAACCCAACTAAAAGAAGAAAATATGACACTCAAGAGCAAGGATCTAGAGCGGCTATCTCCAAAATATCAAAGCACCATCCCTTTAGACTTAGGTGCACTCTTAAAGGTAAAAAGGTAACAGCCATTGTAGGCAGTGGAGCCACCCACAACTTTGTAGACGAAGCATTGGCCAAGCGAATCAAACTTGACACCAAAGACTTTGATGGCTTTAAGGTATCCCTAGCCAATGGGTCTATGACCAACTGCTCTAAAATGTTACCACAATTGAATCTAAGTCTAGGTAAACACCCCGTTAAAGATGACTTCTATGTTGTTGATATGGGTGACATAGATATAATCTTAGGGGTACCATGGCTACATTCATTAGGTCGTCTCACCTTGGACTTTCCTAAATTAGAACTTAACTTCGACCACCAACGAAAGAGGATTACCTTACATGGTTTATTCGATGGATCATCATGGGTGATCTCTTCTAAAAGAATGGAAAGAACCTTCCAGCATAATCAAGTAGAATGGGCAGCACAGTGCATGATATTAGATAAATCAACTCCATTGGGAAAAGCCATACATGTAGACATCAAACCGATACTTAATAAACACAAAAAGGTGTTTGAGAAAATACCCCCCGACCTACCCCCAAAACAAGGTTTTGAACATATTATAGAACTCGAAAAGGATGCTAAACCAGTAATCACAACACCTTATAGACATCCTCAAAAATTCAAAGAGATAGAGAAAACCATAAATGAACTCCTAGAGATGGGTCACATCCAACCTAGCTCCAGCCCCTCTGCATCGTCGGTAGTCCCAGTAAAGAAAAAAGATGGCACTATGAGAATGTGCATTGATTACCGAGCCCTGAACAAACAAACAATAAAGAACCGCTATCCTATTCCCAGGGTGGATGAACTTATTGATGAATTACATGGAGCCAGGTACTTCTCGAAAATTGATCTACGACTTGGCTACCACCAAATCCGGATGTGTAAGATACCCAACCAGTTCTACTAAAATTTTTCCTTAAATAAATTTACTTGCTATCAACTCATCAACTACTTCAACAATACAAAGATATACATCAAAGACAACTACTTGAATGAGAATTGGGTACTTGTCTAGTTACTTGATTCAATCAACTTGCAATGTCTTATTACATGGATAATGCTTTCAATAGCATGAAGTACAACTTATTCAATGGAATTACAAAAGGAAAGGCCTTGAAGCCTTGATGTTTACAATAGCGCCTACACTTGATCAACTCAGTCAAACTCAATGATGCCAACTGAATGTCAACATCTCACAATATCACAAGGGAGCATCACCTTGCTTGTTGAGGGAGCATCACCTCAACACTTGAAACTCGCAGGCCTCAAGATTATAAGCTCAATAGCTTTGCAGAGAGAATTTTGTCAAAATGAACAGATGCCAAATGAATGAGAAGGCTCCTCCTTTTATAGACCTTCCAAAGGCAATGAAGGCACATTTTTCAATGCACAAAGAGGAACCAAGGCACGTTTCCCAAGAAGCATATCCAAGGGAATATTCCGTCTGATGACTCATTCTGAGTTGGCAAGCTTATCCAGAGACCTTGACACGAATCCAAATGCTATCCTTCTGACCAATGGGCATTCAGGTAGTTGTAAGAACCTTAACTACCTCAATTAAGGCGCAATCCTAGTGGTCTTCTGACTGGGCGCCAACTTGAAGCAGTGTGATCATTGAATGGCACCCAATGTGAACCTAGGCACTCAACTGGGATAACAGAAGTAGGAATATGTGCCTAGAAAGATTTGATGATTCCAAGCAACTTGGAACTTAAGCTAAGATCTTTTGCAACCTAGGCGCCATCTCCTAATGGGTGTCTTGTTCAAAACTAACCTTGTAGGCTTGCAACTACCTTAGGCGCACTCTTGGGGTAGTTTCAACTAGCATTAGCGCCTGGCACTTCAAGGAAGATGCTCTATACAACTCATACTGTCAAATACTTGCAATCAAAACCCCTTTTGCTGTTCCTTCAACCCAGCGCCTTCCTCTGGAGTTCTAATATTTTGCTTGCATCTTTAGCTACTCTTAGGCGCACTTATTGATAGAGAAAGGTTTGGATTGGCGCCTTAGGAAGAAAATGGTTTCGCCTTGTTAAAATCTTCAACACAAGACACAACTGAATCAAATTCACTATCTTCTATCAAGCGCCTTTCACTATAAGTGGATTGAAACCTCTTTCTCGTCTCAGGCGCACTTTTGGATGAGCAGAACTGTGCCTTAGAGGTGTCTGGATCCTAGGCGCCATTTGGAGGTGGCAAAAGCATGAATGTGCGCCTAGTGAAGTTTGATGCCTTCAACTCTTAACAGCATTCAATGAAGACCCCTAGGCTTGGATTAAAGACTTAACATGTTTAGGTGCCCAAAATAGGTACTCTGGAGTCCAAGCACCAACTGGAGGCAGAAGAGAGGAGGATTTGCGCCTAATTTGCATTAGGCGCCCCTGGGAGGTGGTGGAGATCCTGAAATGCGCCTTCAATAACTTGGATCTTTGAGCGATAATGAAGGATGTTTCCCTGCAAGTTGAAAGACTCCTGGTCGTCATGTCAAATGTCTGGGACAAGAATCAAACTAGGGCGCTAATCCAGCTTCATGGAGTAGGCGCATGTGTGAGGTGAGAGAGAAGGTAAAGTGCGCCTAGTTTGGTTTAATGCTTCTCCAGATGGAAAGTGAGTCCTTACCCTTGTTGATGATGCCAATACTCCCATCTCAGACGCACTAGGGTACCAGTGGAAGAGTAAAATGGCGCCTTCCCTTGAAATGCTTATCTGTTATGCAAAAGCTCATTTCTGGAGTCTTGAAATGAAACAAACTACTTGCCTTACCAAGCGCCCTGACCTCTTGAGGGGTTTGAAGATCATATTCCTATTTAGGCGCATCTTCAAGGTCATGGAACCCTGTCTTGGCGCCTTGATGTTCTAAAGTGAACTTGGAGTGTTGCAGAGTGTCATCTAGGCACCTTGGATCATATCAGAGTCTAGGCGCACTTGTTGGGAAGTCTGATGTAGGATGAGCGCCTAGGCATGAAAACTCCATCATACCTTGTCCATGTTCATCTCTAATCTAGGTGCTTGATTGGAGGAACCTATTCAGGTGGAGCGCCTTTAGTTGAAACCTCAACTTCAATGTTAGAAGTGACTCTAGAAGCTAGGCGCCAGGATGGGTGTGTTCAGCCAAAATGGGCGCCTTATCAATGACTTAGTGGATTATGACTCAAACCTCCTTGATTGTACCTGCAAAATGACACACAGAGTTAGTCAAAACCCATTTCATTCCCTTATCATTCAGAATTAGCCTCCGGGAATGAGGAGTAGGCTAATCCATTCATCACTAGGTGCTCAAGCCGGAAATGGGGACATGACAGGATGAGAGAGGAAGACATACCGAAAACAGCCTTTAGGTGTCACTACGACCATTTTGAGTTCTTAGTCTTGCCTTTCGGACTAACTAACGCGGAATCAAGGAGTTTCATGACAACCCCCTTGCAGCACACCAGGGGTACTATAAGACATACAAGCAAGTAAGAGAAAGGTTCGGATGGAAAGGGCTTAAGAAAGATATACTTAAGCATGTCCAAGAGTGCATCATATGCCAAAAGAACAAGGTAGAACACTCACATCCGGCGTGATTATTACAACCATTGCCTATACCTGAACAAAAGTGGAGCAGCATTTCAATGGACTTCATTACCAGTCTTCCAAAGGTCCACGGGAAAGATTGCATATATGTTGTGGTTGATAGACTCACCAAATATGCCCACTTCATGGCCATCTCCTCTGATTACAAGGCTCCACAAGTGGTGGCGGAAGTTTTCTTCAAAGAAATTTTCCAGTTACATGGGTTACCTAAGAATATAGCCAGTGACAGGGATAGTCGATTCTTGAGTCTATTCTGGCAAGAATTATTCCGTTTGGCCGGCAGGGAGCATACACCTAGCACGAGTTATCACCCTCAAACCGACTGGCAGACGGAGATTGTAAATAAATGGATCGAGGGTTACCTAAGGAATTATGTCACGGGACAACAAAAGGCATGGATAAAGTGGTCGCACCTTGGGGAGTATTGCTACAATACAACTCATCACATGTCTATTTAGATGAGCCCATTCAAGGTGTTATATGGTTATGAAGCAGTTTCCTTCGGAAGCTTGATCCTCCAAGAAAGTGGAGTTCCCAAGGCCAAAGATTTCGTCCAACAAAATGAGGACATATGAGAGTTCTCAAAGATAACCTACAACATGCCCAGAATCAGCAAAAGATATATGCTGATCGGAAACGTGTAGAGAGGACATTCGAAGTCGGAGACTTGGTGTTTCTAAGATTGCAACCTTACAAACCTCCATAAAAACCAGTGGTGCCGAAAAGCTCAAACCACGGTTCTATGGGCCTTATAAGGTGCTAAGAAGAGTTGGGGAAGTAGCATACGAATTGGAGTTGCCGATGAATAGCAAAATCCACAATGTGTTCCACGTATCCTGAATTAAGAAAGTGCTTGGTCAAACAATCACTCCATGCCAAGAACTACCTCCTCTCGATGAAGGACAATTAATCCTAGAACCTGAAGAGATATTAAGCAAGAGAGAGAAAGTTAAGAAATAGAACTATCGTGGAATATCTCATCAAGTGGAGAGGATTACCGATAGATGATGCTACATGGGAAGGAGCGGAAGTCATGAATCATCCAAACATGCAAATTGCTTGAGGACAAGCAATCTTGAGAGGGGAGGCCTGTCATGTCCCATAAATCGAACTTCACTCATTCCAATTAAAGATTTGAATAAGTAGAGTCTACATGCTAAAACGATGATGAATAAGCATCAGTCGATGAGGAAGATTAAGAAACCATCAACATGGAGGAATCCTTGGGAAATCAGATGAAGAATCTAAAACGTTTCCTAAAGGAACCCTTGCTGATCCAAAGACAAACAAATCACAATGAATATAATCAGCAATGATTACATGATGGCATCGATTATAATAACCAAGACAAATTAAATAAGATAAGAGAGATCGTGTGGATCCCACACGGATTAAGACAAAGCATAGAAAAAACAAGGATGAGTGCCGATTGGGAATAAGACAAATTAACTACAAGACAAAGTTGGTGTCCAATAACAAATATGATTAAGGAAGAGAAGCAATAGTTGGAAATCGATTAGTCAAAGAGCGCCAACCAAGAGAGGTGTCTTGTCCACTCTAGCGCCTATTCAAAGATATAAAATGACAAAGAAATGGATTGAATGGAGAACACACAACAATCAATTCATCCATCTCATATCATTTGAAACCCATCAAGCATTCACATCTGATTAAATCATCTATATCAGTCGATTATATACGAATCTGCATAAATTAAGACACACAACTCAGCAGCAAGGCCATCTATATTACAGCGACCAGCATATACAGTCAGCATCATACAATTCCGCATCATTCATATTGCAGCGATCAGCATATACAAAACAGGGTCAGTAGAAGCACTTATACCAGCAAGCATTAATATATATATCAGATCCAGCAAATCAATTACACAAAGGTATGTCACTTTGTCATAAGTTAATATATCTCATAGCAATGAGTTTATGAATGATCTATCTGTAAAAGAATGAGAATGTTAATAACAAAGGAAGGACAAGGTCCAATTCCTCTAAGAAAGAATGATGCCATAGTAATAAATATGATATAGATATATGGCAATCAATGTATTATACTTAACCATCATATGAGATGGTACAATGATAAGTTCCCGTAGAGGAACAATGTGATCAAAGTACTATCTCATGATCCATGGGATCACGAGATCGTAAGGACGAGTTTCCTATGAGGGATGATCCCTAACTCTAATCGTGATATACTCGGGACGAGAGTAAGTACCCTCACCGTTAATCTATCTATCACCCTATGAGTATGTGTAGTGAGTTGTTAGGGAAGGGTGGTTTAGCGATCTACCACCTAGGTGACTCTCAAGTGGGTGAAGTATCACCAGGTGTGGCGTGAAGCTGTCATATACCATTCAAAGAAACATATATATAATTCTAAGTCAAAAACCACTAAAAGACAAATGGAGCTAAAGGACAAAAGCATATAGGACAAATTAGAGTCAAGACAAGGAAGTAATTAAACTCCCCAAGGCTTATTCGATCCCTTAAGGAATCGGCTCTGCCAAGCAAGATAAAATTATTAGTAAAGATT
The DNA here is from genome assembly GCA_027924645.1 of Cunninghamia lanceolata. Lineage (NCBI taxonomy): Eukaryota > Viridiplantae > Streptophyta > Pinopsida > Cupressales > Cupressaceae > Cunninghamia > Cunninghamia lanceolata. The sequence continues at coordinate 533,441 of BSBN01000937.1, read as the reverse complement.
TAATATTTGTTTGTATAAAGCGGTCCAAGGAGAAGAAAAGACATGTCTGTTGGTCTATTGCAACCGATGACAAAGTATATATGATATGAGGGCGGTAGTCACAAAGGCAGCAATTACTATTCATTCTTCCCACCGCAACGATAAAGACACTCACAGCCATCATTCAAGATATTCCATAAGAATTCAGACTTAAGGCTCCAGCATACTAAGCCATCATATCTCATAACAAACTGGTGGACATTAAGCACTCAAGAGCAGCGATTGATTATCAACATTCAAACATAGACATTTACTCAGCGAATTATCAAATAACAGCTCTGCCATAGAAACCGACGATCATTAGAAGATTGTCAGAGCAGATATATCAGCAAGGAAACCATTATTTAAATATAATCAAAGCCGAAGGAAAGATCACAATCAGATTATTAATACATCTGTTACTCAAATCTTGTGGGAGCCTCATAAGGTACGTATTATTATATTTATTCAAAAAAATACATTCGAACTCTGAAGTAGATTAATAGTGATATGATTATATCATAGATGATTAAGGGAAATAGATGGATTAAACCTACATGATTATTTGTATATGGAAATATATCACAAATCACTCAATGAAGTAAATGAATGATATTTATGACATGACTATAGAATATGGAAACATAGCATTGTTTACTTGAAGGCTCATGCATTATATGAAACGTTGAAAAGATAAATAAAGAACTCTTATCATTCTATGGATAAGTCATAATATGAGATAGTAATTAAAGAGATTAGGTAATTCATGATTGTATAAAAGATGGCATAAAGATGTGAGAATAGGTTGATAATTATCATGAGTGCTTGGTATGAAGGCCTTAGGCTCACCACCTAAGGAGAAGGCCTTAAGCTGATCACCTAAGGAGAAGGCCTTAGGGTAACACCTAAAGATTATTAATGGCCTTAGGCTAATAACCTAAGGAGAAGGCTTTGGGTTAAAACCTAAAGATTAATATGGCCTTAGGGTAAAACCTAAGGATTATATATGAAGGCCTCAAGGTAAAACCTAAGGATTACTTATGAAGGCTTTGGGGTCACACCCAAAGATATATGAAGGCCTTTGCCTAAGATGTGGATTGTTCCCACCTAAGACAAAGGAATACCAAGCCCATGATAGTCACTCATACCTATCTCACTATCCTTATGAAGAAGAAGAAATGTTTATTATGATGAATGTGATAGGAATATGCAAAGATATATGATCCTTTAATGAATAATAGAAGAATATGAATTTATGTGATGACTAAGATTTAGAAATGAATTATGTCCTAATGTTCTCTTTGTGCAAGTTGAATTTGTGTGCAAGGTACAAAAAAAAGTTGAATTGCATAGAAGGGGACATTACATAAGCCCCTTGAGCCAAGTGGTGAAGTATCGCCGGGTGTAGCGTGAAGCCCTTGGGCCTATGGTTGCGAATATCTAATTATTATTAAAATGGCTTAACGGTAGGCGACTCTCAAGTGGTGAAGTATCGTCGGGTGTAGCGTGAAGCCCCTTGAGCTAAGTGGTGAAGTATCGCCGGGTGTAGCGTGAAGCCCCTTGAGCCAAGTGGTGAGGTATCGCCGAGTGTAGCGTGAAGCTCTTGGGCCTATGGCGGTAGGTCTTGTTATACCAGCGCCCTAACGTAACCATCTCCACAGGGTTAGTGATTAGAGTAGATTAACGATCAGGCACAAGAATGACTCTCCCGAGGTATATCATGAGATCTCTATGTGATAAGAATGAGAAAATATGAATTGTATATATGTTAATATGCTTTAATATTGATCATGATTATGTGGTTACTAACCCTAATTACGAGGTTTATAATATTATAATTGAATTATTGTTTACTAATGTTATCTTTAAGAAGTTATATTGTGTGCAAGGTAATGAAATTTTGAGCTTCCTAAAACGGGACATTACAAGTGGTATCAGAGCAGTTATCCTGCCATCCTGTGAAGTCGATTAATGCAAGCTTACACAAGGAGGAACCAAACTCGCAACAACATGGAGGCACAAATAAATGACGACATGAGGACCTTCATGGAGATGACCACTAAAGCAATGATGGACCAAAATGAGAAAACCACTAAAGCTATGATGGATCAAGGAGAAAGGACAACTCAGATACTTCTTGAAGCACTCCAAAAGGTGGGAAATACTTTATAATTATAACATGTGACAAATTAAAAGGTCAACTTTTTCCCTTTCAAATGAGCTATTATACCCTTATACTTTATAATTATTTGCCAACTTATGGGTCTAAGTGCAAATAATTAATTATAAGCTCATTAAAATATAACTTTTTGCGGAAAATCCCAAACTTTACTGAAATGCCAAATAAATTGTACCAACATGCTCCATATGGTTTGGGATGAATAACGACGCTTTTCGGGTGACTTTCTAAAAATAGACGGCTCCTCCAAGAATCTTGGAGAGCAATCCGGGAAGCCGAACGAACTTCCGAAAGTTGCATAGTCATCCTGAAACATCACTAAGCTCAAATCCAACATTAATTGCTCTGAAAAACTGATCGACGACCATTTCACTAACATTGGAGTTATCTCAAGAATGACGAATAGGCTCCGAAGGACTAGGAACAAGCATAAAGCGCACAAAAGGTCTATGCGCCAAAAAGGGAACATTACACAGATCTTATACTTGGAATATAAATTTATGTATATCAGAAATATATACTTAACTCAAAAATATATTCTTCTTATATTCACTCATGTATTCCTTGCTTGATGCCTCAATGCTGTCCATTGATTCTCTTCTTATACCCTTGAAAGAATGTGACTTTTCTAAAAGACATTACCCTTCATATGATAGACATGCGTTTGTTAATTACTGTTTTATGTAATCGCTGTTTTATCTTAATGCATTTGTTTCAAAGAACACAATGTCCGCTGCCTTATTGTATTTAATCTTATGCCATCTTATCATTTAAATAAGCCTTTTAGTGAATCGTTGTTTCCTTATGTTATGGCAATCACTGCCATGTGATATATATTAATCACTGCTACAAATCATATTCTATGCTACATTAATCACTGTCTTGATTGCTCTTTGCAGATGACACCTTTTGTCTCATTTGAATCTTTGAATAAGACTTAAGTCTCAATGTCTTCTTATGTATTCACCGAAAGACTTTTCACTAAAATGGTTTATTTTAATAAAACTTATCTTATGTGGAACGTATGTCCTTTATGATATGGGTAAGTCTTCTCAAAATTATATTATAAATTATAATGTTATTTATATTTATTTTTATATAATATAATAACATATTATTATATATAGCATATATTTATTTTTATATATATTTATAGCATTAATATATTATATTATAATAATTATAAATTATAATAATATTTATATTTATAATTATATTTGTTATTTATAATTAATAATATATTTAAGTATTAAATAAATATATTATATATTATATTAGAGTATTTATAATATTTAATTTGTAATATTGAATTAGAATATATATGATTTATATAATATTTAAAAATATATTTGAGTTATGATATTTAATATGGATTTTAATGTCATTCATATCTTTAATTTGAATGAATAATACATAATCGATTCAATTATAAGTTACTAATATAGGGACATGACATTATCTTACAAACATTAGACCTAATTTGAGCTATGTTGTGAGTTTCATTTCTAGATTCATGACAGCACCCAAAGTAGAACATTGGACTGCAGCAATGAGGGTGTTGAGATATGTGAAGGGACACTTGAGTTTGGCATTCTATACAACAGAAGCAAAGATCTTAGGCTGGTTGTGTTTACAAATTCAGATTGGGCAAGTTCTGTGGATGATAGAAAATCCACTTCTGGATATGTTTCCAGCCTTGGTAGAGGTGCAATCACATAGACCAGCAAGAAATAACATGCAGTAGCTCTATACTCGACAAAAGCAGAATATTGAGGAGCAATAAAAGTAACATGTCAGGTAGTGTGGCTCAGAAGGATGCTTTCAGACATGAAGATGCCTCAAGCAAAGCCTTCACCCTTGTACTGTGCAAATCAAGGGGTGCTCAAACTTGCCAAGAGTCTAGTCTTCCACAAACATACCAAACATGTAGAATTAGATTGTCATTTCATCAGACAACTTGTAGAAGATGGATCAGTTAGTTATGTTGTAGTATTGTTCTTCCAAGGATCAAACTACAGACATTCTTACCAAGTCTTTGAATCCTGACAAATTTGTAAAATTTCAGAATAAGCTTGGTGTAGTTAGTAGATTGACCATTAAGGGAGGGTATTAAAATAATGTTTAGTTAGTAATGGTCAATCAGTTTTTAGCTTAGGTTTTAATAAAGTCGTTTCGACTTTATAATAGACTTCAAAAATATTCTTTATTCTTTTTGCTTTATTAGTTGTTGTTCTTATCCACTTTGGATAAGTTTTTTGTAATCTTATATAAGGATGCTTTCGCTCCTTATTTCTTTATCAAATATATTGGTAATCATTCCATGTTCAATTTTTATTATAGGGTTTTCCATGGTTTATATCTACTATGTTAAAGATAAGGAAAAAAAAATCAATGATGATGCATAATTTATAGATAACTTTAAATTTCACTTTGAAAACCCCACTCATCTAACTTTGTTGTTATTTTCAATTTGCTTAGAGAGTGGCTACCGGGACACCTTCGTAACCTCACTCTCCTATCGTGGTATGACAATATAGGGAGAGCAATCATGGGAAATGGAAAAGATGACAAGATGAGGATAACGAACTTCATATGAATGGCATGTGCCACATGAGTTCGGGGCGACCTCATATGAATGACATGCGCCACATGAGGCCAAGGCGATCTATTATAAATGGCATGCGCCACATTAGATCGAGGGCTCCTTATATGAATGGCATGTGCTACATAAGGACACCTCATATGAATGGCATGCGCCACATGAGGATTAGGGAGGGATGGTATATCCACCCAGAGATCTAGGAAGACTAATTACACCCATCGAGTCACTCTAGTCCATGCTCACCCATGATTGATCAACCCAAGGTAAGATTTAATTGAGTTTATTAAATTGTTATGGACTTACCGGTGTTTAAGATTTCTAACTTGTTGCAGGAGTTAAGTTAGGACAAGGTATTCTCTAAACCCATTGTTTGCTTAGAAAATTGATAGTATGGGATAAAATTAGTGTAATTCTTATTAAGGACACTACATAAATTGGGATTTATCTTGCTTACAACATTTGATTGGTAAGTTGTAACCCTAACTTGTGATTCTAGGGTAAGATTTAGGGAAATCCCAAAAGGGGACATTACAGATAAATTAAGCTTCCCACTAGTTGCTTGTAAGATTACTCATTGACGGTCTAAGATTCAGTTTTGGCTGAAAATTTTAGCCCTTTCTCCATAGATGTCGATGAGATTTTGCAACTTGTAATTTTAAATTTGTCGAGCAAACTCCTGGCATATTTGGACTGTGAAACAAAAATGTTGCCTCCTGTTTGCCAAACTTCTACACGTAAACAATATTGTAAGAGACTTAGATCGGTCATGTCAAAAGCTTTACTCAAATTAGATTTGATATGTTTAATTGGTCCACAAATATCTACATGAAACAACTCTATGATTCTCTTGGCTCTCCAAGCTTGTTTGTCATAAAATGGAGTTTTGTGTTGCTTCCCTTCTTGGCAAGCTTCGCAAACACCTTGTATCTGTTGTTGGATGTCAGGTAGTATATCTACCAAATTCTCTCAAGCCAACTGAGAGAGATAGGATAAATTGAGGTGCCCATAACGTTGATGCCAAATTGTACTGATGTTAGACACACTCTTGGTGTCTAATGCACGCTTCTTGACCTGTCCACTGTAATGTGCCCTACCTGTTGGTTCATTTTGAAGATCAATAGTGTTATTTTTAGTTTTTTTAATGTGTTCTTTCAGACTAGACAGAAGATGCAAAAGGGGTTTCAGTTTTCATGAAGTGTATTTGCCAGAAGTAGTGCAATATTGAGCATATATTGAAAACGCATAAAAGATACAATAGATATGAATGAAATAACAGATACCCAAATCATAATATGACCAAACATGAATTACTATCACATACCCATATGAAAATATGCAACTTCATACAACTGCTATAGTTGGACCAGCAATGGGTAGTGTAGAAACCCTCCAAATCACCAAGGAATGATAGTATTGTGCATACAGAGGAGTACAATGATCAAAGAGGCCCTAGACGCCCCCAAACAATGAAATAGAATGGCTTTAAACAAAGAGAAATGAGTCCCAAAGACCCAACGTCCTCCTAGGCAGGATGGTACGGCCCAGCAAGGTGGTTTACAACAAATGAAGGCTCCAAACAGGTCTGCAACCAACAATAAATCTCTTCACAGTCCTATTCCCAAACGCCCAAGAGGAGATGTCAAACTCAACACTAACACCCAAAATCAGCCTCTAGAATGGTACAACTGCTAAGAAGATAGTACGGCCAACATGAGGAAATCGCAGCCCATAAAAATTGCTTCAAACAACAGCAAATACTCCATAAAATAGATATATTTCGCTGTCCTCTAATCTGCTCACTATGAACTCCACAAAATATACAAGAATATAACAAGTTCTTCAAACCCTCGTCACATGGATCTCAATGAAGCACAACTGCGAATACTGGATGCATCCGCCTCAATAGTACCTTTGGATGGTATTGCACATCTGTAGAATGTTGTTACTAATGGAGGTTTTCGTCTCCAAAAGCCACCAAGGTTCAAATCTCTTCAAACCCTCTCAAAAACCCTATTAGAGCCAAAGCAACAATTTCATAATATTCAAGCATATTAAATGACTCTCATTTCTGCCTTTTATAAACTCCCATGAGAGGGTTGATACACTTTTGGGGGGGAAAACATGTCATTTAAAATTATTTTATTAACTCCCCTAGAGTTGGACGCCCAAGTCTTGTTAGTGACACTTTTAATATAACTCATATATGTCACTTGCTTTAATAACTCATAAACTGTGACATCTGAATGGACTTGTGAGAAGTGGTGTTATAGCAGTATTCACCCCTGTGAAGCCACTTTACCCATGTCTTTTGCTGCCCTGCAAAATAATTACAGAGGTATCCCTCCACCCACTTATTAACGATATTTGTCTGGTCATCAGTCTGTGGATGGTAGCTGGTGCTGGGGGTGAGCTCAGTCCCTGTCAACCTAAAGGCTCCTGCCAAAAATTTCTTAGGAACCTGCTGTCCCTATCACTCACTATGCTCCGTGGCAACCCATGAAGACGAAATACCTCTGAAAAATAATTCTGCAACATGTGCTGCAGTGTAGGTGGTTGGAATGGCAAAGAAGTGTGCAAACTTTGTCAGTTTGTCCACCACCCCAATGATACAATCCCGACCTTGGATTTTGGGCAACCCTGTGATAAAGTCCATCGAGATGTTGTCCCATTTCCTCTCAGGGATGGGCAAAGGGTGCAGTAACCCACCTGGGAAAGAGTGCTGTTTATTCTGTTGACATGTTGGACACTCTCTCACATACTTCAGTATCTGTTTTGAGGCCCTTCCAAGTGAAACACTCTCACCTGCCTGTATGTTTTGAAATAGCCAAGATGACCAGCCATAGGCAAATTGTGGAAAGCTCTTAAAACCTTTTGCTTCATTTGTGAACCTGGCACTAGAAAAATCATGTCATTGTAAATGATCAAATCATTTACTAGTGTGTATCTGTCGTCTATGATCCCTGTAGCCTATTTGCCCTTTGCATATTCTGCAGATATCAACTCTTTCCAATCCTCTGCAATCTCACCCAATGCACATAAATGGGGTCTCCTGGACAATGCTTTAGCAACAATATTTTTCTTTCCTTTGACATACACAATGTCAATATTTTTCTTTCCATTTCTGTTGCCTGTCATTTAGATCTTTCTGCCCAAGGAAATGTTTCAAGTTGTTATGATTGGTCTTAACCACAAACTTACTCCCTACCAGATACTTCCTGAACTTAGCCAAAATGTGCATGATGGCTAACATCTCCTTGTATATATTGTAGCTCTTCTCCACACCCCTCAACTTCCTGCTCTCAAATGCTATGGGGTGTTTATCCTGCATTAATATTGCACCAATGCCTTCCCCTGAGGCATCACACTGCAACTCAAAAGGCCTGCTGAAATCTAGAATGGTCAACACTGGACAGGTACTCATTATCTCCTTAAACCTGTTATGGCACTCTTATGCACCACTTGACCAACTGAATGCATCCTTATGAGTTAGATCTGTAAGAGGGGCAATTGACTGTGAAAAACCCCTCACGAAATGGCAGTAATATCCACAAAGACCAAGGAATCCCTTGAGCTGAGAGAGATTTTTTGGTGGCGGCTAGTCAATAATCGCCCAAATCTTTTTCGGGTCCACCTTAACACTACCAACACTGATAATGTGACCTAAGTATAACAACTCGGTCATCCCAAACTCACGCTTCGTCATCTTGGCATATAATGACTCACGCTCAAGTATACTCAAGATAATGTCAATGTGTTTCAAGTGTTCCTCCCACATCCTGCTGTATATCAGTATGTCATCAAAGAAAATGAGCACAAATCTCCGCAATTGCTCTTTGAACACCCTGTTCATACAGGATTGGAATGTGGCTGGTGTATTGGTCAAACCAAAAGGCATGACCAGAAATTCGAAATGCCTATAATGGCATTTGAATGCTGTCTTCTCAACATCCTCCTCCCTGACCTAGATCTGATGATAGCCAGATCTCAAATCAATCTTTGAGAAGTAGCATGCTCTGTGTAACTCATCTATGAGGTCGTTGATGCGAGGAATGGGGTATTTGTTTTTGATTGTCTTTTTATTTAACTCCTTGTAGTCAATACACATTCGGATTGTTCCATCCTTCTTCACTAGGACAATAGAAGAAGCGAATAGACTCTTGCTCGGCCTGATATGCCCCATTTCGAGAAGCTCCTTAATAGCCTTCTCAATCTCGTCTTTCTACCTTTTTGGATGCCTGTATGGTGTGGTAATAACAGGTTTGGCACCCTCCTTGAGCTCAATAACGTGCTCAATACCCCTATTAGGGGGTCTACCTGGTGGAATATCACTAAACACTTTGGTGTGTTTAGTCAGTAAAGCCTGGATGTCAGGAGGATATGCATGCTTCTACTGATCTGTAGTTGTAAGCATCATCATTACTTCTGCTGCCCACTGTACCTGATCATGACGTAACAACCGCTCCATCCTCTTGAGTGAAACCATTCTCAATCCACCATCTGATATTCCCTTGAGCACATGTCGTCTTCCGTTCACCTCAAACTTCATTTCGATAGTCCGCAAGTTGAGTGTGAACTCCCCAATGTCATGTAGCCATCTCATGCCTAACAGAACATCTATCTCACCCATCCTAACCCCATAAAAATATGACTGGCAAGTATAATCATTCAACAAAATGGTTAGGTTGGGTATTCCCCTGTTACAGGTGAGAACAAATCCATCTGCCACTCTCACCTTAAAACCCTCGAACTCTTTTGTCTAAATCCTCTCTTAGCGACCAAGCCCTCGTCAATGAAATTATGAGTAGCACCAGTGTCTAATAGAGTGATCACTGGCTGCTCACCATGTACTGCTCTCATTCTGAATGAGCCCTCTCTCTGAATGCTAGAGAGATGTGCTGTAGGTAGGGCTGTCTACTCCTCCTTTTCTGATGCCTTAGATGAACTCTCTGACCCTGAATCATTGGCTTCTAATTGCTGGTCTGAATGTGGTTCTGACTCCATGGACTCATCTGCAGAAAAGTATTCTAGCTGTTTTGCTTTCCCTTGGGCAGCGCACTTGTGCTTAGGATCCCAAGGCTCTCGGCAATGAAAACAAAGTTTCTTCCTCCTAAGGTCATTCAACTGATCACTTGTAATATCCCTCTTAGGATATTTGCTAAAATTCTGATATTAAACCTTCCAAATAGTGCCCTAATTTTCTGATTTCAATTTTTCTGTTCAAACCCTAGGTTCTGATTATAATTTCTGCCCTTAAATTTCTGAGTGTTTCTCTTTCTATCTGCACAAACCCTAGACTGAATTCTGAATTTGATTTCTGCTCCTTTCAAAGTTATCTTCTTCAATCATGAAACATGGAGTGACATGCACAAATTGATTGCATACATAGGCAGCTTTTTCGTTATTGAATTACAACATGATTTACACATTTCAATGAAACAATGGATGACAATAAAACTCAGATATGCTGCTATAAAATCAGATTGCAATATCACTTCACATTACATCATTTTCATGGCGAGATGATGGCCAATACACAAACACAGACTGCTGTTATAACAGAGATAAAAGTGTGCCAAAACATACCAAGATTTGATGTCAAATACAATGCAATAAGAGTAATTAGACTGCTGTAGTTATTTCAGTCTGTTTGCTGTCCACCATGTTGATATTTCTGTAGTTAATCACTGACCAAAGGAACTCAGACCTGTAGCAATTCGTCCTCCTTAATTGCAGATCGCTCCTTCAATAATCTCAAAGGGACCCAATGATGTAAACAATACAAAATGTTCAATAACTGCTGCTAAAATATTTAGATCTGCAAGTATGAAATGAAATAACAGCTGAAAATGATTTGAAAGACTGATTTTATCCTCTTATCGATGGCGCTCCAACAAGAAAATGAAGCTTTTCGAAGTATGATGCCAAAATGCCAATGTCTTCATCCTAAATCTTCAAACAAATGTCTTCAACAAAATCTTCAATCAAATCAAAGGTCTTCAATGAACCCAAACCTACAACAAGGATCTTCAATAATATGCAAATGATGTCCAAACTTCAAATCTCCAATAATGTCTTCTACAAATTCATAATAATGGTCTCCAATAAGCTATATGATGAATACTGATTGCATCCACCTCTCAAAACGGGAATGGGGCTATCACCAAACCCTAGTTATCAAGGGATCATCACCTTGATTCGACTGAAATTTATCTTTAGCCAAGAAATAAACTCAATATGCAAAAACTAAGTCAAAAACATGATTTCAAATGACTCCCAGCTGCTCCTTATAAAGCCCTCTCTCCAAATAGGTCTAGCCTAACTTTTATTAAATGAAAGTTTTTGTGTACACAATCACTTATTAAATGACGGTTTTTGTGTACACAATCACTTAACTTTATTAACTGATGGTTTTTGTGTACACAATCACTTAATTTTATTAAATGATTGTTTTTGTGTACACAATCACTCAACTTTATTAAATGATTGTTTTTGTGTACACAATAACACTTTATTTTATAAAGTGTTTTAAATTGACTCAAGTAACTTAATAAAATATTAATTTTATAAAGCAATTAAAAATACTTTATAAAATTAATTTACAATTAGAACCTTTTTGAGTAACTTGCAAAATGGGGACATTACATCACTATCCAACCTAGGGAAACTCTTATGCTATTGTCCAGATTCCTTCTGAAAATGTTCTCTGTCTTTATCCTTTTTGTGCATGAATCTTTTAGACTGAAATTTACTCCTCCATGCCGAGGACTCCATGTCACTGGCCTTCTTCATGGCCTCCTGTAAAGATGATGGATCTAGACCCTTTATCCAACCACGCAAGGATCTAATAGCCCGTCTATGAATAGCATCATCAATATGCGCTTTGAGATATCAGAGACCATAACAGATAGGTCCTGAAACTCTGAGATGTAAGCATCCATTGAGCCCACTTGCCTTCGTTGAGCTAACTCCTTGAATTGCATCTCTGGTTCTTTCTTATCGAATCTGTCGATCAATCTGGCAGTAAACGCAACATACGAAGTGATCTGATCATGACCCAACGTGACCTTACCATTACTCCACCATTTGTGAGTGTTGCCCTCCAAATGTAAAGATGCATAAGTAATTGCATCAGCTTCGGGCATGGGGCTGATCTATAAATAACTATCAAACTTTTGAACCACGCTCTAGCAGTGGTTTTTCCTGAACCATCGAAATAAGGCAACGTCATTTTGCTGGCTTTCTTTTGGAGCTCTTGATTGTGCTGTCTATTTCCCTTGCGGGGTCTGTGTTTCATCCTGAGATCAGAATACTCACCGAAAGTCATCTCAACTTTGAATTCATCACTGGAAGCCCGCCAGTCTCTCAGAATTTCATCCTGAAACTCAATCTGTGTAGCCTCTTGTTCAGGAACATTGTTCCTAGGTGCAAAAACAGGTATACCAGGTTTGTCACCGGCTGTCAACTAAGAAGCCCTCCTGTTAGTGACTGACGCTTCACCCTCATTATCCCTGTCTCTGTGCATGTCATCTCCCATATTAACTCTGTTCCTGTCCCCATCTGGTTCCTGCCATTAGTGTTATTGTTGTTGTTATTATTGTTCCTAGCATCACGAGGTATCAACTGGGTAAGGATCTGAGCCAGTTTTGTTTGTAAATCTCGCTTCGTCTCATTCATCCGAGTAAATCTCCTCTCTATATCCCGCTGCCCCCCAACCAACGAGTTCAGAATATCTCGCATGCTAGGTTCTTCATTCTCTCTGTCACCCATTTCCTTAACCGGCACCTCAACCTCACTTGAAAAGGGGTCTATCTGCGATACTTCAAGTTTTGGCTATGACCTGTTTCTTCTGAGGTAATATCTTCTTGTATCTGGCCGTATGCCTCAGTATTCTCTCTACAAGTCTATGTCTGACCTCATAGGATGGTAGGATACACTGCTCTGATACCACTGTAATGTGCCGTACTTGTTGGTTCCTTTTAAAGATCTTAATAGTGTTATTTTTAGTTTTTTTAATGTGTTCTTTCAGACTAGATAGAAGATGCAGAAGGGGTTTTAGTTTTCTTGAAGTGTATTTGCCAGAAGTAGTGCAATGTTGAGAATATATTGAAAACCTAGAAAAGATACAATAGATATGAATGAAATAACAAATACCCAGATCATAATATGACGAAACATGAATTACTATCACATACCCATATGAAAATATGCAACTTCGTACAACTGCTGTAGTTGGACCAGCAATGGGTAGTGTAGAAACCCTCCCAATCACCAAGGAATGACAGTATTGTGCATACAGAGGATTACAATGATCAAAGAGGCCCTAGACGCCCCCAAACAGTGAAATAGAATGGCTGCAAACAAAGAGAAATGAGTCCCAAAGACCCAACGTCCTCCCAGGCAGGATGGTACGACCCAACAAGGTGGTATACAGCAAATGAAGGCTCCAAACAGGTCTGCAACCAACAATAAATCTCTGCACAGTCGTCCTATTCCCAAATGCCCAAGAGGAGATGTCAAACTCAGCACTAAATACCCAAAATCAGCCTCTAGAATGGTACGACTGCTAAGAAGATAGTACGGCCAGCAAGAGGAAATTGCAGCCCATAAAAATTGCTTCAAACAGCAGCAACAACTCCTTAAAAGAGATATATTTCGTTGTCCTCCAATCTACTCACTATGAACTCCACAAAATATACAAGAATATAACAAGTTCTTCCTCAAACCCTCGTCACATGGATCTCAATGAAGCACAATTGCGAATACTGGATGCATCCGCCTCAATAGCACCTTTGGATGGTATTGCACATCTGTAGAATGCTGTTACTAATGGAAGTTTTCGTCTCTAAAAGCCACCAAGGTTCAAATCTCTTCAAACCCTCTCAAAAACCCTATCAGAGCCAAATCAACAATTTCATAATATTCAAGCATATCAAATGACTCTTATTTCTGCCTTTTATAAACTCCCATGAGAGCGTCGATGCACATTTGGGGGGGAAAATATGCCATTTAAAATTACTTTATTAACTCCCCTAGAGTTTGTAGTCGGCCGTAGTCGGCCAAGTAAATAAAATAAATTAATTAATGTTGTGCACAGTTAAGTCCAAGAGTGTTATCGGGAATTAGGTTGGATAGTTATGGAGTCGTTGCTAACGGTTGGTATCTCAACCAACCTTGGCTTAAGTTATATATTGAGTCGATACTTGTAATCGAAGGCAGCATTGTGACATTGTAGTGTAATACTGATATATTCAATGAATGGAAACAATGCCTTATTCTGTGCAATGCTGTTATAAATTCATGTTCTATGTTGTGCGCTATACTACATAATTCTGTTTACTCCATGTTTGTGTGAAACACCACATTATCAGTAAACATTTGGCGTCGTTGCTTGTTCGGAAACGGGTCGAGGGTAACAAGTCGATGACAAGAGGAGTGGTCAGTGGATGACGAGGAATTATCAGTCGATAACAAGTTGAGTCGTCGGAGACCATCGGATGACAATTTCAGTCGTCAGAGACGAGCAAATCGTCGGGTATACTCAGGGTCAAGAGAAAACACAATGAAGATGGCGTCGTGATGGGGCAACCGACCGAAGAGCTGGTACAAGCAAACGAGGATTGTGAAGATGCTTTGATAGAAGACCTCTGCAGTTTGTGGGAAATCTCGTTGAGAGAACCAAGCGGGAAGAGGAGGAACAACATACGAGCCGAAGACGTATGCTTGGCAACTAAGGCCCGTATGAGTAGCAATTAATGCCCATACAACTCAATAAGGATAAGAACCAAGTACTAAGTGGGCAAGAAACACCAGAGGAAAGAACATGAAGATCATTGAGATTAAAGGAACAAGAAGAACGAAGGAAAAGACTGAGACAAATTGCCAATGAACATTGTCATGAAATAAATCAAGATATCGAGTTGCACCAAAACCTCGTCGACAAAATCGACGAAGGAATTTTCAAGACACCACTGACAAATAAAGAAAAAGGGAATGAAAATGAATTAGCATAAGAAATTGAAAACAACATATGCTGCATCAGAGAGTTATCCATATCAGACGACGAAGCGCTGAGAGTTGGAAGATCTGAGCCTAAGGCCCCAAGGCAAAGGGAGTACCGGAACGAACCCAAGGAGACTCAAGGTGTAGAGGACGTCGACAGAGGACGCGGGGAAGACTCGAAGGTGGCCGAGAGTGCAAGTGATGCACTAGGACGTTGCGAGAGAACTAGTCTAGTCAGGTCCAACGCACAAGGAGGGCATCGGGGAAGGATGGTGACTTCGCCAACCGAGAGGCAAAAGCTGCCAAAATTTATGGGGAATGGGTCAGAAGATCCAGTACGACATTGCAAGACGTGCGAGATGATTTGGATAGCCAATGGGCAGGAAGACGAAGACTATTGGCTAAGAGCGTTGCCAGCGACATTGAGAGATAGTGCCATAGACTGGTACACAGATCTGGAAGTAGCACAGAAAGCCTCATGGCAAGAACTGAAGAAGGCATTCCAGAATGAATTCAAATTGTTGAGAGATGACAATGAAATTGTAGCAGAGATATACAACACTAAACAAGGAAAACATGAGAATGTGAGAGCGTATATTCGCCAACTCAAGGAGTTGTTGGGGAAACTAGAGACAACCAGCCGACGGACTGAAGAAGAGATGGTTCATCGAAGGACTACTCCCGTCATTGAGGAAGAAAATGAAAGTCGTACCTCTGTCTTCGTACGCTGAAGCGTACAATCGGGCGATGGATATAGAAAGTGAAAATAAGACATCCTCCTGAGGAAAGAAGAAGACCAACGATGAGGAGAGTACCGACGACAATAGCGATGGGGAATCAAAAACCATCCAAGCATTAAGAAGAGATATGTTACGAATGATGAAAGAATTCAAGGCCGATAAAGAAATAGCGAAAGAGGGTCGAGAGTTGTGGTGCACTGATTGCAATGGAGGACATATAAAAGCAAATTGTCTGAAGAAATTGTTTTGCGAGAGCTGCCAAGTAATGGGACATTCCATGAAGGAATGCCCATACAATCTGAAAGCAAAGGGTATGCAAGTACTCTTCACTCAAGGAGAATCGTCGACACCGCTGAACACACCACCAAAGCCCTAGTACAATAGCAATGCGTCCCCTGGAGGTTACAGAAGTAACAATAGCCCAAGGAATAAAATACAGTACGACAGTAAGGGGAGGCCCATGATACAATGTAGAAAGTGCAATGAATGGGGTCACTTCGCCAGGGAATGCCACAATGGTCAAGGTTTGGGGGGAAGACTGTGCAAATGGTGTGGACCGGGTGATCATGAAGACAACGACTGCCCAAAGTAGAAAGACATCAATATGCTGAATGAGGAAGAACAAAAGCAAGAGGTACTGGCGGTCACCACTAGAGCCCAGGCAAAGAATGCTGTCTACCCAGAGCCACGTACAGAAAAGCAAAGAATGAACAAAGCAAAAGTAGAAGTGGAGGGGGCGATGACGAAGGAAGAGAAGACCGCTCTGGATATTCCCAGTACCTCTTGGCAATGAGAGGTAGAGAACAATATTGTTAGGCAGATACTGCAAACAACTGTACCTATCAAGGTGATGGACCTTCTCCGAACTATGCCACAACTAGGAATGGCAATCACAAATGTAGTCGATAATGACCAATGACATCGACAGGAAGGTCGAAGGAAGGAATTAAGAGTAGAACCTCCACCACAAGGTGAGCAAGTCATTGACCCAATGTTACTGTTGGTAAACATCAGAAAAAACCCAGCGATCGTACAAATGGAGATTGGAGGGAAAATCCTAAACACGATCATCGACGGAGTAGTAGCAGTCAACGTACTACCTGAAGATACATGGAAGAGTCTCGGGAAACCTACACTCTGGCCACCGACATTCCAATTGGTGGGCGTCAACCATCATGGCATCAAGCCGTTGGGAACATTGATGGCGCAGAAGGTGACGATCAGGACACAACCGTTTTTGCTGAACTTCGTAGTCATCCCGGTGCAGAAGAGGGGGTACGACGCATTGCTTGGAAGAGGATGGTTGGTGGCAACGAGAGTAGATCACAACTAGAAGAGAAATACATTATCCATAGAGAGCAATGGGAAAAAATATGTGATCGACCTAGTAAATCAAGTAGTGAGTGAAGAGTTGGCATCATCAGATTCAGAATGTGAGGAAGGATGCGAAATGGAGGGAGAAAGAGGAACCATAGAGCCAAACGAGGAAGATATTCTCGACCTCCATGAATGCTCGGAGGATGAGACGAATTCACTGAATGGGTTATTTCATTGGCAGATGGAAGACTATGAATTCTTCCAACTGGAAGAGAAACACGTTATCCATAGAGAGCAATGGGAAAAAATATGTGATCGACCTAGTAAATCAAGCAGTGAGTGAAGAGTTGGCATCATCAGATTTAGAATGTGAGGAAGGATGTGGAATGGAGGGAGAAAGAGGAACCATAAAGCCAAACGAGGAAGGTATTCTCGACCTCCATGAATGCTCGGAGGATGAGACGAATTCACTGAACGGGTTATTTCATTGGCAGATGGAAGACTATGAATTCTTCCAACCGGAGTGTAACATGATTTCAATAAGAGAGGCGAATACTCTCGAACGACTAGTGAAACACTCGGCAATATTGGGCCTAGTGAAACATTGCTGATGAATGAAGCACTTGATGGATTGACAAACACTCGACCACTTGGCAAGAGGGAACCAGTAATGAGTGACAAAGGGGAGGAAGATAATAATCAGCCGGAAGTAATAGAGCAAATAGTGGCAGAGACAAGTCGACCAGAACAGACAAGTCGACCAGGAGAGGCACAGAAAGAATATACAGAGGGTGAAGCCAAGATAGATGATACACTTGCACATACATTTGAACCAGACAAGGTGATCAGGTATGAAGAGTCATTGACAAGCAAGGTGAATCAGGGTGATGAAACTAACGACAGGAACACAACATTGAAAACACCGGCTAGAAAGAGACCATACAGAAAGAATAAGGACTATAGAGTAATTCTGCCGACTTGCAATTTTTTGGCGATCGGTGAAAAGCAATAGAGAAAAAATGATGTTAAAAAGTCGGACAGTTTGTTGAACGTAGTATGCGGCTTCCGAAAGACAACAATTCTGGTTCCAAAAAAGACAATAGTTCCGGTCCCTGCAGACGATTACAAAATCAATAAAGTTGGAGTTGCAGATTGAACGTGGACCCCGTCGGAGAAAAATAGAAAAATCCAATTCAGGTTGACATGGATGAAAAATTGGAAAAGACGAAAAAAATAAAATGTCGGGAAAAAAAATTGAAAAAAGAAAAGAAAGAAAAAAGAAAGAAAGAAAGAAAGAAAGAGTACGACGTACAACCAGGTCGTACGGTGTACCCACCCCCCGTCCCCACATCAATAAAAATCCAACGGAAAAAAAAAGAACACTTCAAATTTTTTTTTTCCATGTCGTACGAGAGGAAAGAAGCGGAGTGGAAGGACGATAGGAAGACAGAGTAAAACGCCACTCGTACAATTCAGGGCCGTGCAAAGCCGTACAAAAATCTCTTAGCCATACAAGTCATCCAGAGAAGTTAGCCAGTCATGCGAAGTTGTTACGGCCTAAAATGTATTTCGTCGTACTAATTCTTGTTCTTAGCCGACTATATGAGTTTTTGGATTGCAGAGAGTTGGATTTTGTCAAAAAAATGATGTGTTGCCCCCAGACCCCCATTGGGGGCGTTGCACCCAAACCCCTGCGAGGGGCGCTGCCCCTCTACTCCGTTGGGGGCGTTGCCCCCAAACCCCCATCAAATCAGCACTATCTTGATTCAATGGGCAATGGGGTGTAACATTCGCCAGATTCAGTGTGCTATCAGATTGGGTCCCTTGGTTGGTTGGTCTACTGGCAGGTGTTCTGAATGCGTTGGTTCTACTTTTACACAGCTCCTACTTCAGCATTGTCGTCAGTTTGGCAGACCTTACTTAATGTCACTTAATACTTCATGGTTTTCTGTCGTCTGGAAGACGACTAAATTTGTGGGGGGGATGATGTAGTCGGTCATAATCGTAGTCGGCCGTAGTCGGCCAAGTAAATAAAACAAATTAATTAATGTTGTGCACAGTTAAGTCCAAGAGTGTTATCGGGAATTAGGTTGGATAGTTATGGAGTTGTTGCTGACGGTTGGTATCTCAAACAACCTTGGCATAAGTTATATATTGAGTCGATACTTGTAATCGAAGGCATCATTGTGACATTGTAGTGTAATACTGATATATTCAATGAATGGAAACAATGCCTTATTCTGTGCAATGCTGTTATAAATTCATGTTCTATGTTGTGCACTATACTACATAATTCTGTTTACTCCATGTCTGTGTGAAACACCACATTATCAGTAAACAGAGTTGGACGCCCAAGTGTTGTTAGTGACACTTTTAATATAATTCATAGATGTCACTTGCTTTAATATTTGTAAAGTCCTCGTCAAATAAACGTTATTAATCTTTGGACTTTAAAATGAATGCCAAGATGAACTCAGAATCTAGAGTTCTATAGCTCGCTGGAAGGGTCTCAACGAGACGCTTTCATTCAACTACTTAGATTCCCAAAACGACACAAATCCGGATTTACTAAAACTAGCCAATCCATTACAAAGCATCCAAACCAACACTGACAGTGCCAACTGCGCCCATTGAACCCAGACCAACCTCCACATAACTGAATAATCCACCCAAGGCTCTACCAACCATGGTTCCCTAACCAAATTAATCAGTCTACGGGAACCCAATGATAGACTAACTCTTAATCGAGAAAGGGGACATTACATCCAGTGTCAACCAGGCGATACAATCCATGATCTTCTATACCAAGAGCAATAGTCTTCTTGGTCTCCTTGTCAACTATGTAGCATTTATGTTTTCTAAAGATGACATCCAGATGGGGACAATGTCTCATAATCTAGCTTATGGAGAGTAAATTAAGCTCCATTTCTGGCACATACTACACATTGAGAAAAAATAAATTTTTCCCTGCAGAGGATATTTGCACATTCCCTTTGCCAACAACAGTGTACTCCCTACTGTTGACGATTACTAAATTAGAGCAAGCCGTGTACTTTGTGAACTAGTCTTTCCTGTGGGTGAAATGATGTAATGCTTTTGAATCTACATACCATGTAGATGACTTGGATTGATCTGTTGATCTTTTGGCCTTGAATGCATAGGCTGACTCCTCGGAATGCTCTGCGACATGAGCCTTTTGCTAAGGCCCTCCCTAGTTGGATTTTGTTCAACCAACTTTTTTCTGTAGTGCTTCTTCACATGACCCATCTTACCACAATAATGATCTTTTTTTAGATTCTTTGATGCATCCTCATTGTTGCCTCATCCTTTCTTTTGTGACGATTTGCCTTTGCCCTTTTCTTTGGTTGCAAATATATGTTTAACACCCTTTGTCTCACTGCCACTAACAAGCTGTTTCTTCCACCTGTTGTGCTGTAAGAGCTTATTGCACAGCTCTTCAAACTTCATGTCAACACTCGTAGAGGTGATATTTAGGGCCTCAATGAAATGCTCATAAGCATGTGGTAAGCTTTTCAACGTGATTACCACCATGTCCTCTACTTGCATCTTCCGACCAATGGCATTCAACTGATATTTGATGTCCTTGATCTTGAGTAAATGCTTTTGCAAGGACGCTTTATCATCCATCATGATCGAAAAGAGCATATTCTTTAGGAAGAAGGCTTTGCCCTTATCTGAAGTCTCATGCAGTTCTCGTAGATGCTTCCAAATTTCAGCTGAAGTGGTCCCTATTTGGACCTCAGGAAGCATTTCATCTATCACAGATAATTTGATCAACGTGATTGCTTCTCTATCATGTTCATCAAACTTGTCCCAGTCTTTACTCGTAGTCGTTGGCCGGGTATCGGTACCGAGGACAATCTTTTTGAGGCATCTATACTTGAAAATTGTCAACATTCGTTGCTTCCACGTGTTGTAATTTTTTCTAGAAAAATGTTGGTTGCCTTCCAACATGATGTTGGGTAAAGAGGCCATTTAATCGATTCTTCCCTCTTGTAAGGTGCAATTATGGAGTAACACCAAAAAATTAATGCCTTCTTGTTGCAATAACCCCCTTTACAACAGATTTTTTTTCCAAACCCTAGCTGAAAAACCCTAGTTCTGAAAATTCCTGCCACAAACCCTAGGTAAATTTGTGCCCTAGTTGTAGCTTTGATTTAATCCTAATTTCTGAGTTTCGACAAAACCAGTAGAAATATCAAAACCCTAGCCGTTGCAGGTTTGAAAAAGAGGTAGAAAACCCATGATTTTTTAAAAAAATTGCCAAAATATAGAAGCAGACCGCTGACCCTAGCTGTAGCCTATAAAAAACTCAGAACCTTGAAAAAGAGGCATAGTTTTGTAAAAAAATCATCGGAAAAATTGTTAGTACTTGCGTGCGACCAAAAAATCAGAAGAAAATTGTGATTTCATGCCTTGTAGGTGTGCATGATTTTGAGCCAAGAACAAAAAAATGATAAGTAGCGATTTTTTTTGACAACGAAAAATGACAAGAAATTTATGATAAAATTGACGATTTTTCAAACACCAACCCTGAAAAAAATCCTTGAGAAATAAATAATGACACAATTTTGACCATAAATAAACCCATGATTTTGTAAAAAAAAAATCATCGAAAAATAAACCTTGGTGCAAATCCGTACAAATCCATACATACGACGCCCTTTGGCTCTTTCTTGTGCTATGAACGATCCTCTGATCCGTCACTGCTGATAGTAGTCTCTAGGATGACACCTTTCATCGATACCGAAGCTCTAGCTGAGCTTTGATACCATATTATTAAAACCGAACACAGAATGATTACCAAGATATTCGATAAAGAAATAAGGAGGGAAAGCATCCTTATATAAGATTACAAAAGATTATTGTGGATAAGATCGACAACTAATAAAACCAAAAGAATAAATAATATTTCTAACGTCTATTCTAAAGTTGTTATGACTTTATTAAAGCCTAAGCTAAAAGCTAATTGACCATTACTAACTAAACATTACTTTAACAAACCCTTACTAGTTACTGGAGGCTAATCTGCATTTCATTAGCAACTGTATATTTCCTGCATATTTTGACCCATGTTTGACATTCTATTGGATAAATAAACTAAAAGTCCAATGGTTCCATATTTTAACTTTTTCATGGACATTTTCATCTGCACATGAATAACCAAGATAAATTTGCATACAACTTGAACTTCTTTCTTTTGTTCAATGGATCAATTAAATTTTGGCTGAGATAGCTGCTAGGGTCTCTATCAAGGCAACCCTAAGTCCAAAGTTTTGGATTTGGAAATAAAACTGAAGTTTAATTCCTTTATACTTGTGATGACTTCGAGACAATGTTTATAGGAGCTAAACAAAATTAGAATTGTTAAACACTCAAATTTGTTCCTCACTTCCAGAACATGTCTTTGTCCTTTTTTTAAAATGAATGCTTTATCCTCTACATTTTGACATAGTAGAGAGAAAAACTTGGGCACTAGAGTAAATCTCTATAGTGCATTTAATAGATTCAGACCAAGTTTTTAAGATCCACACATGCAAATCCACAAAGTTGGGCCAAAGAAAGTAAAACTAAGAGATTAAACCTTTCTTTGAAAAATTTTCTTCCTCATGCAGGGCATCCTTTCCTAGCGAAAGAATTGGATGATCACCTATACAAGGTATAATATGTTTAATTTGTGAATCTTTGCCTCCACAAATGTTGCTTGTGTCTTATCTTCATCTTTTGGATCCCCCTCAACTAGTTGGAACAACTTCACATGCGAATATTTTTTACCATGCAATTTGTTTTTTGATTTTTCATTTTCGTTGCAAACACTACTAATGTGACCCTGCCTACAAGTAATAATAAGGGCCACTAGCGCACGATTCGTAGGTAGGCAGGGGCCCAATACTGACTTTTCTGTTGCACACTGATCTACAAAGCCTTTTGATCCTTCTCTTGCTGCCGATACACCCACTATATGAATATTGTCAGCCACATCTCCATCATGACTGACCACCTTAGGGTTAGCAGCAGAAGCTTGAGTGGGAGTAGACATTTTCAAAAATCTAGGATGGTAGTGTTAGAATTGTTAGTAATGTTAGTAATGTTAGTAACGTGAAATGGTCCAGTAACATAGTTTTATTAAGTATAAGCAATTCAAAATTTTTCTGTTTGGCATCATTAGAATGTTCAGTGACCACTGATCTTGAGGGCTTCCATTTTTCATATACCGAGAATCTAAGGGTTTTGGATCCACAGTATATACCATGAGGGGGCAAGAAAGTTGAACAAATCATGGCCCACTTGAAGGAGATTTCTTCTTGAAGTCAGACTTTGACTATAACAGTATGGATATTCTGCTTGGATGGTGGTTTGTTTGTTGCAGGTGGAAGGGACATGGTGTGGTGATATAACTAGGGAGAGATATGATCTTCTTGTTCCATGGAAAACCTAAATGGAAATAGGTTTTCATCACAATGTTGCATTACCTTAGAGTTCTGGAAAAGACTTTCCAAATGCACTATTCTGTTAAATATAGAAATAAACTATTTTGTATGATCATAAATAAGTCAGTCTTGAAGATTGTTTCTCCTTCGGAAAATAAGGAGAGGAGTATGGGTGCTTAAAAAAATTGACGATGAGTATTAGAGTCAATTAAACAACTATATAACTCACATCCAACACTAGAGTATTCAGTCACAAGATGAGCCACAGTCGAAAACTCAAAAGGAAGCACAGTTGAAACTTGAAAGCACAAACAAGCTTCGGTTCATTAATTTGCAGGAGTAAATAACCAGGAATTTGTTAGGAAGATACCTCCAAACTTTTACTCAGTTTTGAACTTAAATTATGTCACAAATTTGACTTATACAAACCTTCTTTGGATAGAGAAACATTTCTTGTTCTACTCCCAATTCTTACCTTCCTATAATACCCAACTTGCTCTACATTCTCTTTGGACCCTTGCTTGACTTCCATTTTCCTTTCCTATTTATGCGGGAGAAGGCATTACTAAAACAAGTCCTTTTTGATGTTGAAGGGAAAACAAAGTGTTGTCTTAATGTTACAAGGTTTTGCCTGTCTTAATGTTACAAGGTTTTGCCTGTTCATAATTGAGTTTAAAAGCTTTACTTTAATAAGTCAGTTCAGAAGCCCCTAAAACTGCCAAAGATCGGGAAGTGCTGTTATGTCTTTTGTTCAACCAACAACACCTTTGCTCATTATATGAAATGCCTTCATCCTCACTATTGATCTCAACAGTGAACCAATGTTATGAAGTCCCCTTAGTTGTAGCTAGTTTGTTTGTGCGAAAGGAGGAGCAAGTAGGAATGCACATACATTTAAGTTTTTAGCCTTTCTTGAGTGTAGTCGGTTGCACTCTATTGATGGATGAAGGGGTATGTGTTCAAATTCCTCTCCGATGCAGCTGAAATAGCAATCTATTAAGACAAAGTTAGAGATTAGAGTTATATAAGTTTTAAAATCATAAATGAAACTTCAAACAGGAAAATGTTTCCTTTTATTTTAATTTGTAATAAAAGAATAAAATTTTGTAAGACTTGCGGTAAAACTTTGATTGCAAGAGGTTACATGTGTTGGAATGCATGACCATGAAAGAACTACTAGGTGTGAACATCCTTCTTGAACATGTCATGGAAAGATTGAATACCTTGACCATGGGAGTGTATAAAATCAATAAATTCAATTGAGATTACATCTTGCAAATTAGAATCAAGGAAGAGTCTACACAATGCTGCCTTGTACACTTCATGGACTTCGAAATCTCTATACGGTGCAACCCTTGTTGGCACAAAAAGAATCTTAGAACTCTAATATTTTGGGCTCAATGCAAAGACAAGAAGATGGAGTATGGTGGTCATTGTGTTTTATCTTGCTTCAATAATTTAATGCACCTCTTTGAACAGAGTATCTTTAGGATCTTGCACTTTTTCACTTATGATGGTCGTGATCTTATCAATCATTGAGTCAATCCCATCATATATCTCTCCTAAACAAGGTTTATCCATTTCAATATAATAGATCATATTGATAATGGGTCAATGAAACTAAGGATATATTTGACACGAGCCTACCAAGTGTCATCTAGGATTATCTGCTTAATATTTGATGCCCTCTGCTTAATACTTGATGCCCTCTTAGTGTTGGATTGCTTCCATATGGACCGATTTTGGCTAATGACCATGCCAAAAGTGCCCCTCGAACCTTCACAAACCCTTAACAAGTCATCTCAAGACAATTGTGTTGGATGCAAAACGGGCCTCAACAATCTATTCGAAAATTAAAACAAAAAAGAAAACATATAATTAAGTTAATTTTTTTTTATTAAAGTGAAACATATGTATTGAAATTTGATAATGTTTAACTTACCTTCAACAACTCCAATTTCGAGAAACATGTGTTGGTCAGTTATAAACATTTGGATCTCTTCAGCCTCATCATACAATTCTTTGATCCAATCAATTTTGGTGCTAATTTTTGTATCATAAGGTTGAGGGAGTCGACAACACAAGGTGTCCAAAAATTGTGTTAACAATGCTCTTCAACCAATGAACTAGGCACTTTACAATTATAGGTGTTGTCTGACTTGATCAACATTACAAGGCCCCACTTTTTCAATGGCCATCATGAGGATATTAGTAGTAAATGGACCATCCTTCACCTCCTCCACACAGTCCAAGACTCTCAAAAACATTGCCCCTTTAGGGGGCATTGTAATGTCATTGATCAATGGCCAAAATTTTTGCATCCTTCTATCCCTTGGAAATGATGGACACCCCTATCTTGGCACACAAATCTGTTATGGGCTTTAATGAATCCTCTACAAGCTTGATCTCCTTTTCCAATAAGTCATAACCCAAACCCTTGTACCTTTTTTTAGATCTCATTAATTTTTCTCACCATTTCCTATCAATATAGTGAGCAAACGATATTGAAAGCCAATCCATTTGCATGGATATATCTTGCAATGTGTCAATTGGTAATCTCTCGAGACTCATTTTGAAATGCCATTTCCAACGGCCCCTTTGGTCTATTATGTGTAAGGGGTTGTTCGTGAGGTGTGGCAAAAAATGGGTGGCTCTCTACCACAAGTTCCGGATTAGATGCGGGAGGAGGAGGTCTCATTCCTCAAGATCCTTTCTTTGCCAAATGATGATTTGATCTATGACCTGTTGCTTAATTTGCTTTCTACAACTAGTTAATATATGTTGTGACTTGCTTTGATGGAATGGATACACCATTCTTTCCTGGCTAAGCTTTGATGCCTTGTCTAAGAATGCCACACAAATGGGCTTTCACCGGATTGTACGAGCTTGAATACTTGACACCACACCCATTGTAAATCGAAAGATAACCACAACACCTGGAATTGGCTATACCATTTCAACATACTTCTAAAGGGGAGAATTTGGGTCTATTTTGAAGTGGGGTTAGTGCATAGAGTTAGAACAAGCTGCCATTGTAATCCCTATGGGAACAAGTTTGATAAGCAACATGTTCACTTTCTACAACTAATTAATATATGTTGTGACTTGCTTTGATTGAATGGATACACCATAGTTTCCTAGGCAAGCTTTGTTGGCTTGTCTAGTAGTGCCACACAAATGGGCTTTTGCTTGATTGTACGAGCTTGAATACTTGACACCACACCCATTGTAAATCAAATGATAACCCACAACAAATGGAATTGGCTATACCATTTCAATATACTTCTAAAGGGAAGAATTTGGGTCTATTTTGAAGTGGGGTTGGTCCATAGAGCCAAAACAAGCTACCATTGTAATCCCTATGGGAACAAGTTTGATAAACAACACGTTTGAAGCAAATGAAAAAAAAACTATGTATATATGTATGTATCCTAACTCATTTAAAAATTCTAAGCATAGGCCATAGATTCATAAAAGAATGAAAACAAAACAAGAGTTCATTTGTAAAACAAAAATGCAGAAAAAAAAAACGCAAAAACTTACCTCTTATGCAAAATTTTTCTTCTACGATCTCCTTGGCAATGAATGGGCTCTTGCACACATGTAGGAATAGTAATCTAACCACTTTGGAACCTTCACTGATCAATCTTCAACTCTATTTGTGTGATGACAAGCAAGAATGAATAATTTTTGTGTTTTGCTTCACAATGAGGTAAAATTAGTTTGTTTTAAGTCTTTCAAATGCTTTACAAGTCACTTTTCGGGTAAAGAATTTGTTTTTGTCCATCTTGGTCAATGTCAAATGCAAAAAAAGATTAAAAAAACAAAACAAAAAAAAAGTGCCCACAAAGACAGCCTGAGGGTTTGCTCCAAGTTCTTGCAAATCTTTCTGGGTTTGCTTTGGGTTTGCTTAGGGTTCATCCGGGATGAACCTGCAGACTAAATGTTGGCCCCTAGATGACTCTTTGGCCAGACCAAGCTGGATCGCATACCGGGTTCGGATAAGATCTGGATCTAGGGACTTTGTGCAGTGAACCGACAACCTAGCATAGAGCCATACATGGACATTAACTGTTGATTATGAGCAAAATTATATTGTATTTTGATTATTTCATTTATTTTTTGAGTGTGCTGCTATTTAGCTGTGTATTTCATGGGACCTGGTTACAAATGGTGTGATTGCGTATGGTGATTTTAAGTGACATCGGAGACATACAGTCAATGCACAAAGCATATGACATAAGGTTTAGCTGTAATGGTCTGCTAGGAAAACAACATAGGGAAAGCTATATGACCTTCCCTGTTATCTTTGCTTTATGAAATTGATTGTTTCCTTACATGCTTCCTAATTCTGTTACTCATAGGCTTAGAGTGACAATGCTGATATCTTGGGCATATTCCAGGGTACATTCTCTTTATTCGTGTATTTATCTGAGTGAATACTGTGAACATTTTTGCAAATCATTACTACTCTTCTTCTACCAATACAGACAAGGAATCATTTCACTGCACAATGATATATAAGGAAATTATTTTGCTTCATGTCTATACAGAGGGCCAAGTAGGTTTTCGCTGGAATATTTCTAATAAATTTATTTCCTCTAGCTTTAATTGTCCATTGTTTGTAACAGACTCAAGACCTACAAAGAAAATGAAAGCAATTAATGAAGATTGGAAGCATGCGAGTGTAGCACCAGACATATCAAACTTTACAGCTCGTAAAGATGAGCTGTGCAAACGGTTGCAAGAAATCTTATCTAAAACCAGCAAGGAACCACAGGCAGTGCATGATATACCTCTGATAACACCTCCATCTTTACCAGATGCTTCAAATCTTGCTTTTGCGAAGGCAAATGAGGATAAATACTCGTGTAGAAGAAATCTTTTTTGGAGTGGCTTAAGTTCTACAAGCATTAATGAAGGCATGTTGAGCTTTCAAGGTTCCTTACGGATGTCAGGTATATTATATTTTGTAACAGTGATGAAATTTCTTGGGCTAATGGATGTTCTTGGGATTTTCAGGCTCTCGTTTTCCAGAGGTGATGGAATCTGGCATTGAACTAAAAGAATGTCGAAGCATGCCTATTCAAGAGGGAGTTGATGTTTGTGGAGACTCTTCAGTTGGGCAGAATGCCATTAAAAAGTTGGACATTAGAGAAGAACGGGAGTCATTTGTCAATGACATCACTGATTGTATTTGCTGTCCGCCTCAGAATGAAGAAAAACTTAAGTGTGGGAAAGGTAAAGGGCTGGAGGATTTTACTAAAGACACAGGTTCTAGTTATGATGAATCAGATGATTGTCAAATTATTGAACACTATCAACCAAATAGCATGGGGTACTGTGTTAAAGACAAACAAGATGGAAAGCCATCCAAAATAATTGATGGAATCTGTGAAAAGCAGGAGTTGGGCCAGCAGACTACTGAAGCATCTAAAATGGTTGTGGATGATGACAATCAGAAGTTCAATGTTTGTCAAAGTGCTCAGCTATCACAGCAGCATGAGGAAATAGGAACTAAAGCAGGTGGAAAAAATGAGTTAAATATATCCATACATGCTACAAGAGGTCTGCAAGATCCTTCAAAGGACATCATGCAGCATGTCCCACTGAACATAGAGAAGATACCTGGGGAGAAAAATAAAGAATCTGGAAAGATTGCAGAGGAAAAAGCAATGGAGGTTGATGTTACAGATTATTCTGCAATTGAATTTCCGTGGGAGAGAGACATGGAAAATGAAAGTGATGAAGAAGAAAATGACGAGATCTCACTAATGTGGAAACAAATGTCAATGTCTTTCAAATTTTCCCAGGTACAGATTCCCTGTACCTTCTAAGTTCTAACCCCAAATTTCTGTTTTGTACTGGAAAAGTCAATGTGAGTAATTTATTTATTAGATTTGCTATTTTCTAATAATAATTAGCAGTTCGATATATCAGCCCTTATGTTTCCCTATATACCAACCAAAAGCAACATTCATACTTAAGGTTTGGTGGCTCTCATAATGGAAGAGAGCAAAACTAAATCAGCAACAAAATAATCACTTACACGACAGAAATGTGCCAGGCTAGGAGTATCACTTTTCCCTCACACAGGAAAAAGGTGATAAATATATGTCAAGAGAGGTTGTCAGTTTTGATTTCTCTATACCCAGGTCCATAACAAGATGCCTTGCTGTGGTGTGAATATCTCTTGATTCTAATTTTTGAGAAATTTTCATAAAGTCCATAAGTCGTACCTTCATTTAATAACTTTGCTTGATGTATCTTCCTCGGAATTTTTTTTTAATAATTTTTTTTATTTGGTAATCCTCATTGTCCTCTTTTACTTCTATCTGTGTTGAATATTGGCCAGTTCTTGATTTGTCTGATTACCTTGGTTCCTGTAATATCCTTTTCTAGGATCACTGAATTTTTTGCAACTTTTAGATAACATTTCTTGCACAATTCAACAAATAAACATCACCAATGACCAAGGAATTGTAGCATGTCAAACCCACATCAAACTTGCATATATAAAACCATCTAACAAATGAAACATGAAATGTCAAGTGGCTGGAATTTATTTCAGTCCATGTCTTATTTTATATCAGACTTAATTACAAGCCAATATGAAGCCCAAATACATCAATCTTTGCATACAAATGTTGCCCAAACTATCTGGAATGATAATAGCTATCAAGTGAACACAAAACAACCTTGAAAGTGCTCCAATAAAATTCTAATATAAACTTTCTGTATGTTGATATGACTGTTGAAAGTGTACTTTTTTACCCAGCCAAGGGTTTACAATGAAAACTCATGAACTATCTCCTCCAAATGCAATCGATAGGTCAATAGGAAGGTTTTCTATCAAGTACAACTCCTTAACCTTCAAACCCTTGATCAAATTCACCTAAAAAACCTTGAAATTCCAATGCCAATTTGCTGTTATAAAAATCAGACCCTACAAAACATGAAAATACCATCCAAAATGTACTCCAAATTCACTAATCTACCTTGGTAGTCAATTCCCTACACCAAAAGCTTCAGATAGACATCACTTTCACTTCCAAACTCTTTAAATAACCTGTAAATTCAATCCAATGATGAAATCTGTATGACAACATCTCAGAGTTTGTTATTGGATCATCACCACAACATTCAAGGGATCATCTCCTTGAAAAATAACTAGAAAATGCAATTTCTAGCTAAAAGAACAAAATGTAAAAACTCACCAAATGATCATTCGTTTCAAAATGAAGCTTAAGTCCTCTGTTTAAACTCCTCAAGCTTGGACATCCACCCTCTTAGCCAATTTGGAATGTATTTTGAAATCCATCAATGAGAATCAAGGAATTTGAACAATATTGAATGAGCTTCACCAAAATGCATTCATTTAAAACAATCTTCAATTATTTTAAATGAAATTGACTCCTCTTCTATGGATCTATCCTCTTGAGCTAGGCTGTTTGGACTCATGTATTGAATTTTTGATTTGTAATCATTTAAAATCCTTCTCATCCTTGAGCGATCGACTATATGCACTTAATTTTATGTTTGTATTGTATTTAAAAACCTTCAAACTACCCATCGATCCTTTCCTTGCTTGGGAGATGTAATTTGCATTTAAAATCATCTTCTCCCCTTAGCCGCTGATCCATACATGGCCGATTTGCATTTAAAATACTAAACAAAACAATTTTAAATGCTTTTACCTCTTGATCGCCTCCTCCTTAGCCGTTGGCACTTCACACTATGATCAATTTGCAATATTAAATATCTCTAGCCTTGGCGAATGGAATTTGACACTTGGTTTATGAAATCACACTCCTCTATGCAAATCGATCACCCCATAGATAGTTGTTGGCTCCAAAAACAATGCTCAAATAAAA
Source organism: Cunninghamia lanceolata (assembly GCA_027924645.1). Classification (NCBI taxonomy): domain Eukaryota; kingdom Viridiplantae; phylum Streptophyta; class Pinopsida; order Cupressales; family Cupressaceae; genus Cunninghamia; species Cunninghamia lanceolata. Next base: position 502,260 of record BSBN01000937.1, on the reverse strand, counting down.
TAATATTAAATGATCCTCATGTATCGATCCATATACCTTTGTCTTTGAAATTGAATTGGGCCCATCTTTGACTTGTCAATATTCCACAAATAGGTCCTACCTGGAGCTATCCATATTTACATCATCTCCATAAAAATAGATTAGAGAAAATGTAATTAAATATTTCATTCTCTCCTTATTTATCAAATTCAAATTCAAATGAATGAAAATACAATCTTAATATTACATTCTCCATATAGCTCAAAATACACTAGTTGAGCTAACTTTCCAAATCTCCATGTGTAGAAACCAACTCAAATTAGCCAATCATACTTAGCTCAAAATTTGGGACATTAGAAGCCCTCCCTTCCCAAGATTGCTTGTCCCAAGCAATCGGGAGTGTCAAATATGAATCAATGAATACCAGGACCCCAAATCCACCTAATCTGTCCATACAAACTCACACATACCATCGCAAAATTGTTGATGAAGAAGAACCTGGGACCGCTTCCACTGTCGCATAATGATGCAATCATATCCATACTCATGTAGGTGCTAATCATGAAGATGTGAGTGCCAAACACAATTGTATTCATCCTTATTCGCTGTCATAAAACATAACAGTAGAATGCAATCTGAAAATATCATCTAAAATGATATAAAATGTGCCATCCTAGGTATATGAACCATCACTAGACCAAACCACACACTCCTGTTGTGATGTAATCACACATCGCCCCATTGCAAATGGGGACCCCCTCTTTTTTTTTGCTTTCTCGCTTCGTTTTGCTTTAAAGTTTAGTTTTTGCTCTGAGCTTGTAGGGTTTTGGTAGTGTTGTTTTGCCCATGTCTCGACAATTTCTTGCCAAGAGGTCTATATGCCTTCAACCTGATGTATGTCACTGAGACCCTGAAAATGACTAAGTTTGATATCCTGAAATTCCTGAAAAAATGACTAAGTCTGAAATCTGGTGGATCCTCAGAAATCTAGAATTTGCATGCTAAATCCTATGGATCCAGGACCTATCTCAAACATCTTGAAAGTATATTGATAAATATTTAAAGTAATATCTGACTTATACTTAAATATATTTTTCAATATACTTCCATTCAAGAAAATCCAAAATTTGACTAAGGCAAGAAATTCCTCACTCCATGTTTAAACCTGCCCTACCTAGGCAGCCTTGGCATGAGCTCATGGATTTGATGTCCTGCACATGCATTTATCCAGACACCACCCTCAAATCCGCCCAAGGGAAAAGTTGTCAAATTTACAAGGTTTTGAGGACAGAGATGATAAAATTCAAAGAAATTTTATAAGTCTGAGTGGTTCTAAGGCTTCACATGACACTATCCAAGCACTTCTTCCTAGCCCGCCCAGCATGGGTGGCCTCACAAGGTCCTCTTGGATACATGCGGCGGTTGACTCATTTAAGAGGCCTCCCAGCCCTTAGAAAGGGTTTTCACGTGTCACATGGATATTGAGGGAAACATCCGTCGGTATAGAACAACGACACCAGGTGATTGATGACTTTCGTCACAACCACAATTATTTGTATAGTGGACTGAAACGAAAGTACCGCTTGGGTCGTTCCCTCTCAGAACTCTGGAGGCAGCCCCTCTATAAGAGCGTAGAACCGTTTCTCTTCACCCAAGATCCTTATAAAGGCGAGGGGAGAGGATACTTCGATTCTATCCCTTGGGTTCTAATGACACATGCGTGCAAATGCACAAGACACTTCAAACAAAAGCTATGTTCTTTTTATACCCCAAAATGAAGTGTTCCTATGTTTGTTTGCAAGCAAGGTTCGTTTTAAGTGCACCAAAAAAAAATGTTCTCTAAGCTAAACACACAATGTTCATTTTAATGCACCAAAAGAAACGTGTTTAAATTAACAAAACCCTGCAAAAATTGTTAGTAGTTTTGGTTTTGGTCTTGGACAAACGTTCTTTGCCCCTACACAACACTGTCAAACACCTGCACAAATTCTAATGTTAGACCAGAGAATAGTGCCACAACAGAGACAAATAGCACCAAAACCGATACAAATAGCGCCAAAACAGATACAAATAGTGCCACAATAGATACAAATCGCGCTAATAAAACAGAAAAATGGCATCAGAGAGAGTTTTACTTGCACTTACCCTTGTTGCTTGACCCGATAGCGTTGAACAAGGTGTGGATAGCGCCAAAATGACGCAGTGTCTGCAAATGCCTTGAAAAACACAGTTAGTCTCACAAATCTTGACTTAAAGAAAGGTTAGTACTTCTCCCCCTACCAAGTAAGATCTAAAGGACCAAAAAAGAGGTGACAAAGAGTGCGGACACAAACAAAATGAGCTAGGATTAGATAAAGGATTGTTGTATGTACTCCTAGACAAATTTTGACATCATAACCTGCTATTTCTTTGTGTTCACTGTCAAAACAAAGAGCAAAGCAACCTAGAAGCTTGCTAAAATGTCAGAAAAACATTAAAACTAGAAGTTCAAGCTCAAAGATTAGTGTTGATGTCGTGATAAAAGGCGCCAAAACAGTTGAAAATAGCGCCACAAAACCGAGAAATAGTGCCATTGTGAGACCAAATGGCGCCAAACAGAGAGCTTTTGATGCCAAACCTGTAAAAACACGTCTTTTTGACACAAAAACTTAAACAAGATTAGTAGTTAAGGACAGTGGGGTCCCACTGGGCGTGCCAAATTAGAGCAAAGAAAATGGACAAGGTTAGAAACACAAACAAAATGCCCAAAGACACTAAGTTATACCTTGCTATTTCTTCCTCCTTCGATAAGGTTGAGGAGCTTGCACCCAAGAGTTCCTAGCTTTAACCAAGTTGATGTAGTGTGAATGGGGATTGCTCTATTGCATTTCAACACAAGATGAAGGTTAGATGAGAGATTTGGATGAGGAGTTGATAGAGATATGAGATAGGATGAATGATGAAGAGAGATGTGTCTTATGATTTTGGCATTATGATGTTAGGATGAGAAGATTTTAGAGAGATTTTGGCATGGTTTTGATATGATGAAGTTATGTTAATGGCTTGGGTGAGGGCTCTATTTATAGGCCATTTGAGGGGAATTTGAATCTAATGGCTAGGATTCAAAGTAGAGATCAATGGTTGAGATGAGAAGATGAGATCAAGGGTTAAGATCTCATCAACAATATTGGATGGATGGGATTAAATGTGAATTTTAAATTCACATGGTGTAATGTCCCACCCCAGGTGGACACTTGCTAATTGAGTTTCTGCCTGTATATTTGCATTACCTGGCAAAGTTCTTGAAACAAACCAAATTTGGTTTGTTTCAAGAACTTTCCCAGGTAATGCAAATATCAAATATCAAATACTAATGCAAATGCAAATAAAGATATTGACAATTAAACTGACTGTTGTAACGACCTCTTAAGATATCCATTTTTTCAATCAAATTTAATAATTGTGTGCCAATACAAAGTATTCAATACAACAATTAATTCATTGCTTGATAAACTAATAGACTTCATACTTGGAAATTGAGCATGCATAATATAAGCAAATCTGGAAATGACAATCTGCTGTGGCTGAAACCCATGATGCAATCAACGAGCCTCAAATAATGGTTTTTCCAATACAAAACTTACATCATATAACCTTATTGGTTTGGATGCTCAAGGATTGAATGGTTGAAGCTCAAGAACTTAGACGATTTGCCTAAGGATCCAAACACCTCCCTTCTAAACAAGTATGACTGGCTGTAAATGGAATGTACGACCTGAAAATAGCAGTGGTACGGCCCAGATTTGATTGCACAGCAGTAAGTATGAACAGCAGCCAATGATATATGATCTCTTCAATGAAACTCTTCAAACCCTAACAAAAACTTCTCCAATTTTGCTCAATATTGACTACTGATTGTAGCTAATCTGATATGCAACCTTCAGAAGTTATTTCACAACCTCAGGTAGCCTAAACATCGAAGCAGCTACGCTCTCCAATGCCAAGAGACTGCAAAAACCCTGGTTTCATTTGCTTTTGATGGCTTATATACTCCTCATGAATTAGGTCGACCCCTAAGATGCTTTTTCAACATTATAATATATTTTAATATTTTCTTTTGTTGTACTTTATGCCCACTCATTAAATGTGCGCCCACTTCTATGCACTTTATTAATTGACTTAAGTCATTAAGTGGCCCCATTAACATAAAGTCATAATATAACATTATGACATGTACTTTTTAATAATTAATTATTATTAAAGCTAAACTTTAATAATAATTAAAATAACATAACTTCTTTAAAAAGCATTATTTCTTGATTCCGTCTGAACCAGGAGGTCAACCACTACGTCCATTGTGCAACTGGATGTCTTACTAAAAATAGTAAGGTTGGCCTCTATCAACACACTGACTTACTATAAATAGTAAATACATACAAATGAAGCCAGAATCCCCCGAATAACTTAGCCTCAGAATATACCAACGATCTAGAGAGGAAAACACTGTTAACTGCCACATGAAGAGCTCATTAATGCCCAAACTGGACCCTCTAATCCACTACACTAGCCTACGAGGGTCAAATGATAGGCTAATCTTCCAAACTTTGATGCTCTAAAAAATGGGGACATTACACATGGGGAAGGGTGATGAGAATTAAAATGAATTAAAAATTCATTTTGGGGAAGAGTTAGCATTAAATGAGATTAGATGGATGAGGAAAAATAAATAATTTTCTTGGAGGAAGTGAAATTAAAAATTCTACTTTATGTGTAGATGTGGAAGTCAAGGACACGTGTAATTTTGGGTTCTTACACATGTAAGAAAGATGTGACCTTTTGAATAAAAAAATGATTTTTATTCAAAGTGTGTGGGGGAATGGGTTAAGCAAGGTTTGACCAAGCTAATCAAGAGGATTAGCTTAATTAATGTGGTTGGAGGAAATTAGTGAGTGGGCTAATTAGAGGTTAAAATCAATTAAATAAGGGTTTATTTAATTAATTTAGATCTAAGGGATAGGTACGCTAGGGTAGCTAATTAAATAATTGTTATTTAATCAACTAGGCTAGGTTTAAATTGATTAGTAGGGTGGATTAATCAAATAAGCATGATTTATCCAATTAATAAGGATTAGGGAGATGGACTAATTAACTAAATAAATATTGAGAATATTTATTTAATTAATGAGGGATAGCATTGTAAGGTATAGTGATAAATTAAATGAATTAATTGATCACAAATGATGGATAAATGGTTAAGCGTAGATGATTAGGGATAATTTAATTAAATAAAATGAATTTATTTAATTAATAGGAGGGATAACTGGTGGTGTAGAGATACGGGAAATTGGTTTGCGGAGCAAGTCAATTTTAGGTGTCTACAGGGATATTGTTGAGGAAGAGCCCTGTGATATCGGATGGATGGAGACAATATGAAGAGAGGAAGATTTTGGCAATGGTGGCAGATATACATGCGAGGATGGATAGAATAGAGGCCAGGCAGCGTGTGAGTAATGAGATAGCAGCAAATGAGAAGAAAGATGATGAAGTGGATATGATCGTAGCAGTGGAATACGAAGAGTTTGTAGCAAATCACAAAGATAATGAAGATGAGGATGATTTGGCGTTGAGGGTGTTGGAAATTGAAGAAGAATGGAATGTGAAGTTCGTAGTTGCAGCAAAAGATGCAGAACAAAATGTTGCAACTGAGGATGATGCGAGAAATATCACTGTGAAGGAGGATAAGGTAAATATGTTTGACAATGATATTGATTTGTTTTCAAATATGATAATAGAAGAGGAAAAGTATGCAAAAAAGATGGAAGAGAAAGATTTGTGTTTAGATGCTACGAGTTTGTGCATAGAAATTGTGAAGGATACTGTAGGGTTTTGGTGGAGGTGGTTGATTTGTGGTGGGATAAGTCCCATGAAGGCGAAGGAGGAGAAGAGAAGAGTGAGGATTTGGAGGAGAAGGAGAGTGAGCCTTTGGTGGAGGAGGATGGATGATGGTGGGAAAATAAAGCTTGCATACAATTGGTGGAGGACAGTACTTCTCCTAGCTAAGTGTTGGAAAAGGCAGAAAAAGTTTTCTACGCCTAAATCAACGATGGAGTTCGTTGTAGGTTGTCTACAACCTGAAAGAGTAGTTCTACTACTCCACTCCATTTTGTGAGTTCTACTCACAAAATTATTTTTCTACCCGGCGTGTCTAATGCAGGTGCATCCGGGCGAATGGGCTATCCCACATCAACCAAAAACATTTCTGTGTGTTTATTTCATTTTTGTTGTGTTGTGGTCTTTTCAAGTATCTCTCAGCAGCAAGAACTCAGAAATTTAGTCAAAATTGCAATTTTCAATTTTTCGCCGGTTCTCTGTTTCAGAGGCTTCGTAGGTAGTTTTCAAAAATTTATTCCCAAAAATCCATAAGAGCTGAAGCAGAATCGTTTTGCAGGGATATTTTTGGAGGTACCATGTAAAATATGCAAAAAGAATCAGTGTAAAATCTTTCATGGTTTGAGAGATGTTAATGCCGAAAGTTTGTAAAAATATGTGTTGACAATTCACAAAAAGTTAAATATTTTAAAATTCTTGAAAGCTGGAACGAAACCAATTTGCAGGGAATTTTGACACATCATTCCAAGCCTACATGCCAATTTTCATCCAATTCGGAGAAGTTTGAATTTTTCCTTTTCCGGCACCTGGTTCCGCACATTCAGAGTTGCCAAATTTGAATATTTTATTTTGGTAAATTAGGGGTTAAGGTAATGAATTTACAATCTTTTACATCCTTCTATTTATTCTTTTATTGTAACTTCCATCTGGAGGGCATTTGGAATATAAAAGAGGCAGAAAATCAAGATTTTATAGTTTTTAAAATGCCCAGAATACAAAAAAACGCCCCTCTAAGTAAAGACAATGCTTGGAAGAGTTAATGGAAGTTTAAATGCCTCATTTAGGGCTGCCTAAACATAGAATATGCATATATATGCTTGGGGAAGTGTTGGGCTCCTTGGGCAATAATTAATGATTTCTAATGCTTATTTTGGGGATTTTGAAGAAAAATGTGAGGGAAATAAAAGCTGGAGATGGAATGCCAAAAGGGGCAGATAGAGGTTTAAAAAGAGATATTGCAGCAGCTCCAAGATCAAATTACTCAGAGCAGATTTCTCCAAGGGAGATCGAGAGATCTCAGCCCATGTGAGGGGGTTATGAAGCAAAGAAGACTGCTGTGTGAGGGAAAGAGAAGATTTTTTGTTGAATTTGAGAGGCCATTTGAAGCCAATGAATGTATATATGGATTTTGTATGTTGCAGATTTGTTGATTGTAATTGAGTTGTTTTTATTGAAATAAAATAGAGATTTTTGATTTGCAATCTGTATTGTGTTGTGAGTTTGTGAGTTTGCAGCAGGAGGGAGTCCCTCTTGTACCACATGTATTCGGTTTTGTGGCGCATTGAAAAGTGCGAATTGAAATTCTAATATATAGAACTAGTGCTTATCCAAGCTTTTGGGAAAGGGGGGGGGGGACATGGGGATGAGGTTTTAGGGATGTCAAAATTTTTCCCAAATTTTTGAGACAGCATAGGGATAGCTAGTAAAATAACTTAAAAAAACTATAAGCAGATGTAATTTTAAAAACTAAATACAATGTGCTACATTTGCAATGAGAGTTCTTCCCCTTAAAGTTTTTTAAGTATTTTATATTTTTTTCCTTAAAATGTTACCTTTTTAGTTTTATGCACCTAATGGAGCAGTTTGTATAGTCATGAAAAAAGTGGACATGCCCTCCAAGTCTCCAAGTCCCTGGGATGTTCAGGGAATCACTTGGACCCCCAGGGACACATCTTTGTGGAGCACTGTTTAGAACCGTGGAAGCACTCTGCAGGTCATGAAATCCCTACTGTTATCAGTGAATGCCAGGTGACAAATCATTGAAATAATTCAGCCCCTTGCTGACACCAGCACTTTCATGGTGAGATTTCCAATAATGCTGCTGATAGAAGAACTAATTGGTTTGTTGCTTGTGGTCAATCTCAGATGACATTGAATCATTGGCAAGCTCTTCAACGGATGGTTATCTTCAGTATTGTTATTGGATATTATACTTTAGGAACACACTAGTTCCCCCATATCCTTTGGTACTCCTTTGCTGAATCTTATCTCTCTTATATTCATATTTATGTTGTTGCTCACAAACTCAGAACTCTGCAAGTCTTCTCGATACCTTATGGCAAGACTTCATAGCTACTTGATAGTTGAAAATAACTGTCATAACTGCAATTAGTACTCAAAAAGGTGTAGAATTTTTATGATTTGTCTCTTCCTCTGAAAATATTTTTACATCAATATGTATTTTCCTTCATCAAGAAAAATGAGAGAATTCTTAGGCATCATGCAGACAAGTCATGTAAAAATGTACTTATCAAATAGAAACATCTGTCGTCTTCCTTGAAAGTTTAACACACTCAGTAAATGTGGTTAAATATTTCATTTTTGCAATAGTTGGCTCTTGGTCGTTCAATTACTTAAAATACATTGCTTGAAAAATCTAAGATATATTGATGGGAGATAAGGAATGCAAAAAGCAATCTTGTTTCATTATTTGTTACATTTTTCTCATCATGAGTAATAGAGCATAAGTGCAGTTTTCTTTTATACAGGACACTTACAATATTTCTGGATTTCTGGAAATATGGTAGCTTTTTCTCAATGTAAATTCAGAAATTTATTGGAGGAAAGTGATTGGTGATCTTTGGATAGAGATGTAACAGTGTGGATTGTTATTTTTTATTTCCTTGATAGAGTGCATTAAATTGGGACATGGATTCTACTTATGATAAGGACGATACCGAAGACTGTGTTCATAGCTTCATTCTAGAAGATGATCTTGGTAAAGTTTGCACTTTGTGTGGCTTTATTGGGCAGAGTATTGAAACGATCTTTGACATTCAATGGCCAAAGGTGAGCTTTCTATTAAAAAGTCTAATTGAATCATGTGTGTGTTTCATATGGAGATGCATTCTGTCTATGGTTGGGGATAGTGTCATTAATATTTCCAAAAGGTAAATAATAAATTAGGGAGAGTAAAATGGTCACATTTTAAATTTTTGTTGGGTAAATTTGATTTCCCTTCCATTTTCAAGAGTTTATGAAATTGTAATGTGTTATTTTTTAAAAGTTCATTACAAACTGAATTTACATTCTTGAATTTGTGAATTTAAATATAGATAATAGGTTTGGTTATCCTTATTGACTAACTGCAAACTAGGTACTTAATCATAACTAAACTAGATTTGCAGTAATCCAACATACTTATGACTAATAATCCATTATTTTTCAGTTTTATCGTTTTAGCCTTTGAGTCCACCAGCCATTTTGATCTCCATGGTCAATTAGCACTTGTCCTTCAGAGGTTTGGACACTAGCTGTCAATAATTTCAGATTTTTAAGAGAGCTAAGATAATTTTTTATTTTTTGGCTAGTGCACACAGTTAGCATCTGTGCTCACTCTCAGTATCAGTCTATAGGCCTTCATAATTATTTGGATAAGGAATTCGGATTCCAAGTGCTCTTTTCAGATTTAGCTTTGAGATGTTATTCTCATTTGTATCTTTTAGATATTTTCAGCAATGGCTTTCTGGGTCTCCAGTTTGTATGGGCCCTTATAGGAATTTGAAACTTATTTGGGTAGGGAATTTGCTTTATATTCTCTATAAGATTAGAGTAAACCCTTTTCAAAATTCACTGTCAGGGTTTTTGATTAAGACAATGGAGAAATATCTTATTTTCAGTACAGTAGACGAACTAGTAGAAAACTTGTTAACTTCTGAGTCTTGACAGTATTTCTCAATAATATGCCATACGGTGGAATCCACTTGCTGATGTCAGTGCTTAATGTGATGGATGTCTGTGACTCTGTACAGAGATCTCCAAAAGCAGGTATTTTTTTCAAAGAATATTTTAATATCATCTGAAAAACAAGGTAATTGCAATAGCTGAACAGCAGGAATACAGAGAGAATATCTCCCTGCAAAAGCATTGAAATACAACTCCCAAACTTGCACCACAGTGGGTAAGGAATCAACAGTAACACTCTTACAGAAGATAACTTGCATTTGACAAGCATAGCCAAGTCCTACTTGATGAGCTTCAATTTTTTGAGAGCTATGTGGATATGTGTCATCCTGAAAAGTTGCTTTACATTTTGTTGACCCCAAGAAGCTAGTGGTGAACAGCTATGTAGTTTGCCGTAAAGGTCTTACAACTGTCCACAATCTTGTGAAAAAAATCTTATTAAGAGAGTGGGGAAATAAATATGTTTTTGAATTCAGTTTGTGCTGTTTACTCTTATCTGGTGAAGTTATTATTTGAGTATAATAATTGTAATGTCCCGTTTAATTTTCTTAATTTGCTTTGAATATAGTAAACTCTAACTCACAATAATAGTAGTTTACGATTAGTATAAATATAAAATCCTTATGATTCAAAAATTTCTGCTAATAATTAATTTTGTAGATCAGATTTAATACTCAGAAAATAGTTTATAATAACCAAATTGTCTCTTTCCAGCAGTTGGTAAAACAGTAGCTTTTCTGCAGTGATTTATCTTCAATGAAATGCCTTTGAAATGTCTCTAAATCTGCCGGAATCAAGGGTCTTCGTCCGCTAACTCAGCAATGAAATGAGGAGGTTTTCATCCTCTAATTGCTGACATGGAGGAGTTTCATCCTCAGGTTGGTTGAACCACAGTTCATGGTCCTCAAGGAGTAAAAATCAGATATAAAATAAATTCACAATCATCATTCTCCTTTTTGGATTTCTCTTATATACCTTCTTTCTCTAATAGACATAACTCTTCAGAATGACCCTTGTCTTTAAAACTAAACTTCAGTAATAACTTCATTTTATAGCATTTTTATCTGACTTATAAAATTGTACGGTTGCAAAGTAATCATCTACATCAGAAATAACTTATGTGGCCTCGTCTAAATAAACTGTCTTTCCCTCAAGGATCCAAAGTAACTTGTCAGATCTTGTTCCCTGGCTGTACAATAGTTTTTTTTCCTTTAATTTAATATTTGCCGAGTCATTAATATGGTCAGACCAAAACAGTTTATAACAAACCAAAACTGTGACTCCAAGTAGTATTTATTTAATCCTTTGAATGCTGCAATTAATCTTAATCGCTTAATTCTTCTTTGTCTTTTTTGCGATGCTGATTTCACCTTGCACTTTGTCTTATAAATATTCAAATACTTTTGAATATTTAGTCTTCAAATTGAATTCGTTGAACACCCATTTGTAATTCCAAAATGGAATTACCAAATTGATTTGGAAGGTTAAGTCTAGGTTTAATTTTGAAGAGGGGACATTATATTCCGTCCTTCCCAAGATTGCTTGTTCTCAAGGAATCACAAATTAGGATGTTGAAGAATTTCCGCACCCTCCCATGTAGCATCTTCTTTGGCCACACATTTGTTGGATTCCAAATCGATCAATGTGCTCTCTACAAGCTCAAAAAGGTGATATGAAAATGCTTATGGCTAACACCTTGAAGATTATAGTTGTTTGAATTTTGCGTGAGTCTTTGATAGAAACATATCCAAGTGAGATAGTCTACAATATCTTGCTTACTTTCAATGGTGCCCACAACAACTTCAGCATTGATATGATCATGGAGAGAGTGATCAAGATGACTCTCAACAGGAAATGGTTCATATAAGAACTTCTTATAATATTCTTTACGTGGTCCATGATATAAAATTACACTTTTCTCAACATTATCAAGTAGAGGTTTATTGGCACACCCCCTCATTCGAAGATCAGCCATAGGATAGTCTGTGTAAGCGTTTTTCCATCCATCATGGTATTGTGTACCCATGACCACAACCAAATGTGTTGCTATAGGTGCAATGTCAACAAATCAAAATCTACTCTCTATACCATTTTGATGCAATCGCAACAAGGCAAACTCAACATGAATAGTCTACTACTTCCAGTGGGTGTTGTCACCAAAACATTATCATTTGAGTAATAAATGACCGCAAATACCTAGGTTTGAATTGAGGATTGTAGTGCCTGAACTGTTGATACAAAACCTTATATGAAGGATTTCTTAATACGAGAAGCGGTTGCAAGTCTAACAATTTAGTTGGAGGTGGATATCTTTCCGGTAGAATAAGAGGTCTAAATGACATTGATAAAACCATATGTGATCTTAGCCATTTGTCATAAATGACACGAAAAAAATACTAGGGTGGAAGAGGTTCGTGTATTGGGATAGTGAAACTATGGTTATGATCATCTTCCTCATACTTCATCTTCAACATAAAATACTCATGATGGAGTATAAATTTTCCATCATTGTCTTCTACTATAATCCAGAAAGGTTGCACATATCTAGGAGTTTTCTCATCCCATTGAAAATTTGAAGTGATTGTTAGTTCCACCTTCAATACTGTGCGTGTTATTGGCTGAACATGGGTAGAAAGATCCAAACTTTGTAAACTGGTGGATAAACTTATGAATGGTCTTCCTCATTTTTTGAAAATGAGTGAGTTCTCCAATCTCCTAGGCTGAAAGATCATAATATCGTTCCCAAGCTAAATCTTTCTTCTTAATTTTGGCGAAGATGTTATTTGGAATGCCTTTAAATTGTCGAAGTGGAGTATGAACACTCCATATGCCCTTTACAACCATCTTGTGTGCTTTCTTTGTTGATTGAGTCCATCCTCTTTTTGGGGCAATCTCAAAACGTGCTCTCAAGAGATGGCCTGCACTTGGTTTTGTGCTAGTTTCTAGTTCTATTAAATGTTGAAATTCTCTATCTGGCGGCCATATTGGAGGAATGTTGTTAAAGTCCAAGAGTGTTTGTATGTTCACATGATAAGCCTTCTTACTTGCAGTTATTGTGAAACATTGTGTTGCTAGCACTACTTGTCCGTTCTTAAAACACCTTTCCATTCTTTTTGCTGATACAACTCTAGTAGCTTCATTAGTGATGCCTTGTAGCACTTCTTCTTGCCTTCTAATTTGAATCTTAGCTCCATAGTTTGATAATTCTTAGTAAATTCTTCCAAAGAGTGTCAAAAACCACATCCGATTCTCCCATGCTTACCACATAGTAGTCATCTCGCATCTTGTGTTTACTGAGGGTGATCTCCAATTGCTGAATTCTCTTGGTACATGGAATGGTAAAACCGTTAGCCATTATGACCTTGAATCTATCGAAATTTTCTGTTTCCAAATCCTTTTCTAGCAACCAACCCTTCATCTATGAAGTTGTGTGTTTCTCCACTATCCATTAGAACTATAACTTTGTGCCCTTGCAAAACTCCTGATACTTTGAAAGGATGATATTTAGGAGCACCTACAATGCTGGTAGTGCACCCATTGGATATTCACCTTCTTTTATTTTTTATTCAAGTTCATATTCTTCAATTTTTGCTTCTGGTTCTCCTTTCTCTGAATCCTCATCAAGAATTACTTCTATGCAATGTATTTGACCTTTTACCAAACAATGGTGTCCCGGTTCCCATGCAAGAAAAACATAATTTGTTTTAGTGGAGCTAATTTTTGGTTACTTAATCCAAATTGTTCTTTGGTGGTAATGCCTTTTGTTGAGAAAAAACTTTTTGAAAATGTTTCATATTTGGCTTTATAGGAGGGTTTTCTGGAAGAACTTATTTTTGGCCATGAAATTTTTTAAATTCAAATTTCTTTTAATAGCCTGTTGAAGGGTCAATGGATCAAATCCCTTAATCAAAACCCTAAGGGGTTTAGTTAGCCCTTCGATAAAAAGGACAATTAATCTTCTTTCTGTGACATTAGGCACCATTACAGATAATCTTTAGAATTGTTCTACATATTTCTTCACTATTCCTTGTTTTAATTGAGCCATTTCTCTAAAATGGACTTCAAGATCCTTTCTATCAACCTTTTGCAGAATTCATCATATGTGTCTATTAGACCATGACCTTGGGTAACCAACCCATGGTACCACCATTTGTGAGCTGATTCTTCTAAGCGTAAGGTGGCGAATTTGATGGTGTCATCCTCGGTCATGGGTTTCAGCGATAGGTATGTGTCTAACTTTTGCACCCATGCACGAGCAGTACACTTATTAGATCTATCAAATGTAGATAATTTTAACTTATCCGAGGTTTGTTGATAATGATTCTCTCTTGGTTGGGGTCCAGGTTTAATTCTCGATCCATTTTTTCCCTCTCTTCATATTCATGTAATTCGTGAGAGAGATTGCTTCTTGAATCTTTGCAGGGAGATTTCTATATTCTTCATAACAGGCGGTGATATCGTCTTGTACTGAATTTTGTGCATCTCCATTGTAAACTTCTCCCCCCCTTAGAATGAAAGTAGGACGAAATGGTCTATCAACAGACCCAACCTTGGTTCTTTGTGTGTGGCTTTTATGCTTATTATTGCTATTTGCTAGAAGATTACCCACTATTTTGATTATTAGAATTTTTTGCATTATTCATCCTATGTAACATCTGCCACATCATATCTAACTTAAGGTCATATTTTCTATCAATCTTATTTGCATAATCACAATTGTCATTCTCTCTAACCATGTTTGCTTTTGCTGCCTCAAATTCCGAAGGAGTTTCTATCACTTTATCCATAGAAAATTGATGTTGAATTTTTCTAATTGCTCTTTGATAATATCTGTTGGTTCAATCACTAAATTAGTAAATTGCACGAGGAAAACTCACAGGCTGGCAAGATCCAGCTCTGATACAATTTGTAATGTCCCATTTAATTTTATTAATTTGCTTTGAGTATAATAAACCCTAACTTACAATTATAGTAGTTTATGATTAGTATAAAAATAAATCCTTATGATTCAAAAATTTCTGCAAATAATTAATTCTGCATATCAGATTTAATACTCAGAAAATAGTTTAGAATAACCAAATTGTCTCTTTCCAGTAGTTGGTAAAAAATCCCTTTCCTGCAGTGATTTATCTTCAATGAAGTGCCTTTGAAATATCTCTAAATTTCGAATTCAAGAGTTTTCATCCACTAACTCAGCAATGAAGTTAGGGGATTTTTGTTCTCTAATTTCTAACCTAGAGGGGTTTCATCCTCAGGTTGGTTGAATCACAATTCACGCTTCTCAAGGAGTAAAAATTTGACATAAAATAAATTCACAATCATCCTTCCTTCTTTTTGGATTTCTGTTATAATCCTTCTTTCTCTAATAGACATAACTCTTCATAATGCTATTGTGGTGGAGGAAGAGGTAGAGGATTCACTTGTTATAGATGTGGAGAGGTTGGTCATAGAGCCTTTGAGTGTCCACAATTGTAAAGGACAACACTTCGTGGATAGGAATCATATTGCTCAAGTAGATGAAGAAAGTGTCGGTTCACTTGAACACTTAGAGGAACTTGAACATGGCGAGGCTCTTATGTTTAAAAGAGTGCTATCCCAACCAAAAAAGGAGAGGGAACTATTTCAAATGAGAAGTCTTTGTAGAATCATATGCAAATCTAGAGGAAAATGTTGCAAAGTCATTGTTGATAGTAGAAGCACAGACAACTTGCTGTCTAGGGAGACGGTGGAAAAAATTGAGGTAAAGAGGATTAAGCATCCTAATCCATACAAAGTCTCATGGTTGTAAAAGGAGCATCAACTCCTAGTAAGCAAAGAATGTTGGTCAATTTTCAGATTGGTGCTTAAAGATGAAATCTTGTGTGATGTTATGCGTATGGATGCTTGCCATGTTTTGCTAGGAAAACCAATGGTAGTTTGATCGAGAGGCTATATATGATGAAATGAAGAATACTTATGCCATTATGAAGGGTGGGGAAAAACTTACTCTAGGTTTGTTAAAAGAAAATGATGAGGTGGGAAGTAGGTCCTATTGTGATGTAATCACACATCGCCCCATTGCAAATGGGGACCCACCCATATTTTGCAATTTTGAGCTTGTAGGAACTTTAGGAAGTGTCGTCAGACCTAGTCTCCTCCACGAACTGGGAAGTGAGTCTATCCGGAAACAAGTCAAGTGAGTTAATCTCCTTGCAAATGAGAAATTAGGAAGGTCATCCATCAAACAAGATGCAATTGAGAATACTTAAGCATGTCGCTGAGATACTGAAAATTGACTAAGTCTGATGTCCTGAAATCCTGAAAACTGACTAAGTCTGAAATCTAGTGGATCCTCAAAAATCTAGAATCTGCATGTTAAATCTCATGGATCCGAGACCTATCTCAAACACCCTAAAAGTATATTTCAAAATATTTAAAGTATAGGAAATATATATTTTGAATGCGCCCAACATGGAGAAATTTCTTTAACACGTCTCATATGCGCTCCCACTCAGGAAAATTTCTCCAACCTCTAGGATATGCACTCTGCCTTGTGAAATTTCTTCATGTTTCATGAAATGTGCTCAGCCAAACAAGAAATTTCTTCACCCTCCCCCAGATGTGCCCTTCATGAGAAAATTTCTTCAGCACTCAAGGAACCTGCCCAACTTGAAGAAAATTTCTTCAACACTCAAGGAATGTGCCCTTCATAAGGAAATTTCTCCAACTGTCATGGAATGCGCCCAACTTAGGAAATTTCTCCAGCCTTAATGATATGCGCTCCAACTTATGAAATTTCTTCAACGTGTCTCAAATGCGCCCTCAATCGAGAATTTCCTCATCAATTGCCAAATGTGCCCTCCTTAGTGAAAATTTCTTCAACATCACCCATATGCGCTCAACCTCAGGAAATTTCTCTAACATTGGTGAAATGCGCTCTAGCTTAGGAAATTTCTTCAACATGCCTCAAAGGCGCTCAAGTCAAACTACTAGGTCGGCCAGAAGGGGATAAATGGCAAGTTTTAAAACATGAGAACAAAACCTTCTTTGTTGTGTAAAACAAGTAAGATCTAACCCAAGACCTTTGCAAGGTGTTTGAAAGTGAAATGTTAGGAGATCTATGATGAAATATTGTTAATGATTATCATCTTTGCAATTGAAAGTTGCTTCTCTTTTGCAATAACTGGAGGCAAGAAGTGCTTGTTCAAGGAAGATCCGATGTCAAGAGCAATCAAGGGAAGATTTCATCACACGAAGGACTCTAGTAGCAAGGCCCCCTCAACTCAAACAAGGAAGAGAAGGCATCTAGTTTCATCATCCAAGGATGGAGGTCACTTCAAGGAAGGAGAATGGCAAAAGCTTGCATCGGAAACATTCAGAGCTTGGAAGAGTGTTGCTTGAGATCACAAAGAAGGAGAAGATACCACCGAAAGCTTCGCATGCGCATCCAAGGTCATCATCGTAGGAGGTCCACTGCATGATATTAAGACTCATCACTTCATCATCGAGAAGCTCACGTCCAGGAGTTCAAGAATCCAGGGTCACTCGTTTCATGCACCAGGCAGAGATGGAGAACATAATACAATCCACTCCAAGAAGTCACGAACAAAGACATCTACTTCTTGCACCATCCCGAGTCGAATCCTACACAAGCACAAGAACATGATGAGAAGAGAAGTGAGTCAATCATCAAGCAATCCATCAATTAAATGAAGAACTTTTAAGTTTCCCAAGTTTTCAAGTTCGAAAGATGCTAAGTTCCAAAGGTGAAAATCCAAGTTCAAAGACTATTCCAGGAAAATGATAAAATTTGGGAAAGTATTCCAAGCAGTGTGTACACAGAGAGAATCAAACCAGTTTGCTTGAGAAGTTGCTGAGGAGGCATGTGCACATAGCGGATCAATCACATTTTGCCACATCATTCGTCCAAGTTCAATACATGTACATCAAGAAAAGGCCAAGGAGGGCGCCCATGTGGAAGATGCTCCAAAGATTTCATTTCATGCTTATCACATTGGAAAACATGCCTTCATTGCCTCTCTTTGGGTGGTTATGCCTTGTTGTCTCAATCTTGGTCATTGGTTTGCAAATCAATGCTGGCCGTTCATGTAATTTTGGAGCCTATATAAGGCCCATTTCTCTCATTGGAAAGGTTAGAAGTTATTAGCTTGCGCATGAGTAGGAGTAGAGTAAGAGTAGATTAGAGGAGAATTTTCAAAGTCATTGAAGAGACATGTGAAATTGTTGTAAAAGGACTTCCAAAATCAATACAAGCTCATTGTTGTTCTCATGGTGATTTGTGTGATTGTGGAATGTTAGCATGGTTTCTAATTCTTGAATATGATGGAGATGTGTTTCCAAGTAGCTTAGTTTATAAATTAGAAGTTCATTGATGTAATGTTAATATGTTAAGGTATTTGATGAATTCCTTCATGGTTCATACTTTTCGTGGATTGTCGAAGGCAACTCACTTTGCAAAGTTAGCTTGAACCTTCATTTGTTTTAGTTCGGTTGTGAATACTTGTTCAAGTTGTGCCAGCTGTGGGTGTTTGGATGGAGGTTTACAATATGAAAATCATTGGGTTACCTTAGGAGATTGCACCTGCTTCGTGTAATTGTTGGTTCTCATGGTGAAGCGGAGTTTGGTTTCGTGAGGAATTTGTCTATCCTAGCATGTTTCATTATCTCATTGTCCTTAGAATAGCTTTCTCAACCCTTATCCTTTTTCATTTTCTTTCATAGTTGGTTTTAGAGTTCCATTTCATAAGCAGGAAGTAACATATTTGACTGGAGTAAGGAGTATATTCAGCGTAAGTCCCTTTGTGATTACCAGCATTATCACATCAACTATAGAATCTATCCATTGCAAAACACGAATCAGGAACCTTGGAGTTGTCTCATTGGATCACATTGTTTAGCCTTGAGAGACTTTATTCAAGAGAGGATAGAATACTTAGTATTTTATTTTGAGTTTGCATGTGCATAAAAAACACATCAATAGGTCTATTGCATGTTTGAACTTTGGATGATAGTTTTTAGACAAGGTATCGAGAGATGGAATAATAGTTAAGATAGATGAAGTTCCATAGAAGGTGAAGAATTTGTGGAGAGACATGTTGAACATCCTTTCGAGGAGTTATTAGAAGGTTGTACACTGAAGAAAGTAGCTGATGTACATATGGAAGAATTTCCCAAGGAGGTAACAAAAGGTTTGTAGTAGAATTCCTAAGGTTAGAAGTAACATGCTTTTTAGGTTGGAGAGTTGGTTTTTGCTCATGAAAGAAAGGAAAATAAATTGTTGGGACCATGCAATGTCTTGAAGTAGTTCACAACAGAAATGAGACAAAGCTCCCCAAAGAAATGGATATCTCTCCAATTTTCAACAAGGTAGATTTGCATCCTTATTAAGGGTCAATCAAGCATAACAGTGGATGAAGATTTTGGTTTACAAAAAGAACGAGATGAGATAGAAATGTTGGCAGATTCCTAATGGGGTAAAAAGAGGAAAGGCAAATGTCTAGCAGTGAGGAAGGAGGCAGACAAAAAGACACTCTAGATTAGAAACAAGTATAGGATCTCAATTTTGAGGTTCACAAAATGTTTACCTGGTGTGTTTGATGCAAGAGCATTTAGGTCCTAGGCAATCTTTCTCACCCAAAAATATTATGTTCAAATTTCTGGTTTTGCTCTAATCTTTTTATTTGTGTGTTCTTAGTCCATTTGGGTTTAGGTAGCTTCTTTGGTGGGGCCCATGCTGACTTGGCCGTTTATTTTTTTCCCTTGGAGCATTGATTATATTTTCCTCTGAGCTCACTCCTAGTTAGAGTCACAATTAGGTCCCCTAGTTGCTTGCCATTCCTTTGAAAATATGTTGATTGCTATTGGGGCCTGCATATGTTGGGCGTTTTACTTCAATGTGGGGTTATGGAATTTTTTTGGTGGCAATGTTTTATTCTCTGATAGGTGAATTCTGCCATCACTAGACCACTGTAGTAAAGTCATGGGAGTTTAAATGCTGAGCGGTGGTTACTTTAGCGTCAATTTTCTATGTCTAATTTTGGTTGAGCTGTGATATGGCTGCCAACGTCATTGCTTATCCATGATCATGGGAATTAAGGATGACAATAGTTTCTTTTTGCTAGGCGCTTGATATTTTCTATAAAGAACATAAACATATGTGAAGAAAGTAACAAGTGTAAGGGATTGTGGAAAGTGGAGAGGAGAATTATCTCGTCTATTGGTATGTTGGATTGTAACGACTAGGCAAGATGTTGTAGAGAGTGAAATAATTGCAATTCCCTATTGTTGGGTTGCATGCTTGTAACAGTGGTAATCTGATTTTTGAGTTACTTGTAATGTTTTGTTTGTTAGGTTGTGTGCCTATGAGCTAATGGTAATGTAAATCCTAAGTTTGGATTTTGTTTTGGAGTATTATTCTTGTTGCTTTGTGAATTGGCCGTTGTGGAATTGCTAGGTTGGTTGCCTTCCACTAGGCATCCGACCTTATCTGCATCATCTCGTTGGATTTGTTCATCATCATTAATCTCTGTGGCTTCAATAAAATTGCAATTTAGTGAAAATACTTCATAGTCCTCCATTTGCCAGTGGAATAAGCCACAAAGGGAGTTTGTTTCATATTTTGAACATGATCATGATTTCAAGATTCCTACAACATTTGGGTCCATGGGACTTTGATCATGCTTCTCTATCCACTCTTCTTCAGAGTTAGAATTTGATGAATCCAAGGAAGCTACTTCTTCATTCACTACGTGATTCTATAAATCAATTACATATTTTTGGCATTCATTTTCAATGGAGATTACATTTTTTTCAATTGTGGTTGCAATGTATACCTTCTTACATAATGAGATGACAACGAAGTAAGTAGAAATGCTTAAGTACCAATAATTACCTTTTGCCCCATGAAAACTCCAAGCAGTTCTAGCCTTGTTGATTTGCTCCTACCAACTGTAAAGTTGGTGGCCAAACAGTTGTCTTACCTAGACTTTGGAAAGTACCGTTTGGAAGTACATTAACGCTAGACTTGCTATCAATAATTGTATTTGTCAAGTTCTTCCTGAGAATCTCTATGGGTACCATTGTTGGTCTCCTTGCCAAATTTGCCATAAGAAGCACGGGATCAATCACTTGATCTCTTGACAATAGAGCTTCACTTATTAGGTATTCATTATTTCCATATTCTAAATGGGTGGTAGCATGCATTGTCTCATCCCTCTCAAGTACAATATTAGTGATAGGATTTAAAAGTTTGGGAATATTTTGCAATAAATCCACTATAACTGGTATACTTGTTTGATGTACTTGCCTTGTAATAATTTTATTTGATTTCAATTGATTTGTTACCGTATGTGCATTTGCATGAGTGGCATTGTTTGTTATCCATAGCATGCTCCACCTTGGGTCTTGTTTCACGAAAGTTCTTTTTTGGTATGCGTGTTTGGGTACATGACCTCTTTTGCTTAGGCTTGAGTAATGACCAATGCATCGTTATTTTGTTGTACATCAATCATACTAATGCTTACCTTTTGGCCTCGGATGTCCAACACCATCATGGTCTCTGAGTCCACACCATTTACAATGTAGTTCCATAATGCCTTGATTTCTTGGGTAGTCCCTTACAAAGTGGCACCATTCGTTGCACTCTTGACATTGTATGATGGGCTGATCTTTGGAGTCATATTGTAATTGACTCCTACCTCCCGCACTACTACTATTGAATCTATTATTATTGCTTCTTGGATTCTGATAACCGCTAGGATATGCATTCTTATTGTTTGGTGGCTTCGGTGGTGTGTTAGGTAGAGTAGATTGGTCCTTTTGCAGAAAGAGTATTTGGGTGCTCTTGCTTTTCAAATTATATGGGCACTCC
This sequence comes from Cunninghamia lanceolata, assembly GCA_027924645.1. Taxonomy (NCBI): domain Eukaryota; kingdom Viridiplantae; phylum Streptophyta; class Pinopsida; order Cupressales; family Cupressaceae; genus Cunninghamia; species Cunninghamia lanceolata. The sequence continues at coordinate 480,581 of BSBN01000937.1, read as the reverse complement.
TTAGTTGAATGACCCATTATCTGACAAATATCATAGAACACCATTTTGGGGCAATTTGTTTTGTTATGGCCCTTTGCTCTACAATCTATGCACCATAAGGTTTTAGGCTCTTTGTTGGATTCTCTGTTTGCTTTTAATTCCTTCATCATACAGAGCATATCTCTCCATAATGTTTGCACTAATCCCAATTTACTGTCATTGCTTGCATTCAAGTCACAGTGTTCGACCATTTTTCTTTTTATTGTGATGACATCTTGTCCTCACTTTCTATATCCATAGCTCTATTGTACTCTTTTATGTATGATGAAGTTGGTGTTGGGGCTATTTTCTGCATTTGCCAATGTCATGTGTGCATTTATCCCTACAACCTTCTTTGATAAAATTGTTGGCCAATCAATGGGCCCCTTTGCATTGACATAGCCCTATCTCATGCATTTGTGAACTTTTCTAATGCCCTTGGCTCTATATTTCCTATACCTTTGGGGTGTACATGTGTCAATTTTAGGTTTGGGTTGCTCATTCATGGTCTGGTTGTGATTATTTGTGCCTTTGGTTATGCCTACATGGGCCTACATGGCCGACTTGCACTCAAGTTATATCTTTGGCCTATGTCCTTGCCTAACCTTACATTGCCTTGCAATTTTTAAAATATCCTAGGCACTGTTAAATAAATGTTTTGTCTGCTATATACAACTTTATGCACTATAGTTAAGTGCCGACCTTTGCAATACACTAGTGAATGGCCTTGTGTTATGCACAGTTTTTTCAATTCTATACATTAGCTTTACAATATGAGGCGATGTTGCAACCCAGTGATGACTTTTCTCCTATGTGGCGATCTTGTGTCATGCTTGAGCACCTCTTCAATGCATAATGGATTGTGTATCATGGGCGATGTGCCATCTCTTATATGGGTCGGTAGCTAATTTAGGCATAACGATGAAACTGTGGTGACAAATGTCCTTGGTGGGGCTCGATTGCCTTTGTAGCTGTGTTTGATTCTTAAGTGTGCTCTCGTTAAACATTTGCTCAATTCCCATTGGCTTGACCCTCCAAAGCAATCATGGTCGTGCTTCTCTCTTTTTAGTGGGTATGAGTATGTCATTGATCTATGATATGAATCGCTAGCGCCATTAATCCTGCCCCCATATCAAATGCCTCTATGAACTTGGCGTGTGTCATGTGTTTTCAATGACCAAATGCCAATTTTTAAGAATTTCTTGCTTGCAACTGTAATGTCCCTTTTTAAATTTTTTTATTAACCCTGCAATATTTCAGCTTCCTATATATGCAACATTTGAATATTGGCGAATTACTAATAGCAGCATTAAATATCAACATTTGTTTCAATAATCCATTTGCATAGCGAATATTATTATTACTGCATCTGACTGAAAATCACACTATTCTGATACAATTGGATAATACAACAAATATTCTTATGCAAATAGTAATCTGGATTATATTTTCAACAATATTTAACACGTACAAATTACCAATGCAACAACAAACCGGGAAATATTAATCAGTAAAGCAGAAAATCCTTCTGAAACTATTAATTGACTACCACCCAAAACTCACGGATAATGCTGCGCTGGAAATCAAATGACAAGGGAGACTGATGATTCAATTATTGCAGTGATTGGAGACTAGCATCAGATTGTATGGCTCTGAGATGGATAGGTGCGGCACATTTCTGTACTTTCAAATGCTGCAATTAGAATCCAGATTGGTACGGTAGCCTCTCCAGGTGGTACGACGCCCCTTCAGGTTGTATGGTGGCTTCAAACTAGGAATATGACTGCTGTGCAGCAGCAGATGCCAGAAATCAACATAAATAGCTGTGGCCCTATACTGATATCTCAAACTTCTCCCATCAATCCTCCAATTCAATCCTTTACCAAATTCAAACTGGATATTTTTGCGATCTTTTCAACACAATTGTGATTTTGGATGAAATCATTGTAGTGGATAAGAGGGTTTTTGTCCTTGGGTGAGAAAATGAACACAAGTGCTTAAGGTTTGAGAAAAAGGGTTTGATTTCAATAAACAATGGATGATTTCCTTTGAACAACTCTCTTCTTTTTATAAACTTCTTTTTGGCACCTTCTAATTTGAATCACCTTTTCCCCCTGAAAATTCCCTCTTAAAGTGTTCACTTAAAACACTTTAATAAAATATTACATAAGGCCTTATTATGTCCCATTTAGATGGCCCCCTTTATAATAATAATATTTAAGTTGCCCTTTTACAATGTTTTAAAATAAAGATTATTAAATTATTTTCCCGATTTTATCCCTTAGCCTATTGGAAATTAAAAATAGGCTACGGGTCTCCCAATTAGTTTAATTCTAAAAAGGCAACATGACAATCCGCCCTTCCTAGAATTGCCTACCCCTAAGCAATTGCAAATTTGGATGTTCAAGTATCTCTGCACTTTCCCATGTAGCATCTTCAATTGGGAGATTTTTCCAATGCACTAGATATTTTGTTATGCCCCTGTTCCTCAATTTCTTCTCTCTGGTATCAAGTTGGGAGATTTTTCCAACTTGGAGTTTATAGGAGCCAAGATGCTAACTATGCATAAATCAGAAATCTGAAATTTATCCCAATAAAATCCAAAAAAGGTAAACCAACAATTTAAAAATGTGAATACAAATCACAAAGGTGAATATCAATTTAGAACAAGCAAATTGGGAGGCTGATAACATACTCAATAAACCCTAAAGTAAAATAAGAGGAACTTAGCAAAAGTCGGAGATTCTGAGTTCATATCAAACTGGGGCATGTTGTAGTCACAACAGATCCATATCAACACAAATTTGGGGATAAGATCACAAGCACCAGTAAAGGTCCCTAATGCAGAGCTGATAGTTTTGAGAATGTCTTCATGACAATATTCCATTGGGAGGCCATAGTGGCAAATTCAGACCGGGAGATGTGAAGGCAGCTTTTCTGAAGGGTCAAAATCAACATTCCTTGGCTTCATAAACAAGCCTGCCTGATGGTAAAATTATGGTCTGTCCCCAAATGCCTTATTACAATCAGCTATGCAGATGACAATAATTAGAAAGTGTCCGTTAGCCAAAAGTATGACATTGAGGCCCTCACCAGCTGCCAGACCTTCCTGGTCCATTCTTCCACAAACCCTAGTTTTGTCCATATACCCATGAATTTATAGATTGGAGCATGACTACAGAGATATGTGATATCTTCAGGAATAATTTCAGGATTGATGACAACATGCAGTCTTTGCCTCACTCTTTTGGAGGCAACCATTAATTTTCTGGATATGATCAGGGGCAGCGAGACTTTTGTGCCTTGTGCACCCCAACCCCGAGCTTCTTTCCAACCTGTTCTGCAAAGGCATACCATCTGGCACAGAAATAAACAGCTGCATAGAAATGCAGAAAACCTTAGCTCCACTCTTTCCCAACCCCACAGCCCTCTTCGCAACCAGTTTATCTTATCTGTGGCTTTTGTGAACCTTTTATTGGCAGATGTTCTTTTTTTTATCAAAGTGTACTGCCATTTTGAGGAGTATCTTTTAGATTCATTTGATTTCTTAAATATTATTACCTTCTCATATATAGAAATAATAGTTCTGTTTTAATTGCAAAAACCACTTCAGAGAACATTTTATTTCAGAACTTCAATTTTCTTGCGTCTTTTTGTATTAATCTTGATTATTGAGGGCATCTGTAGGTAGTATTTTTTGGTATGCAGTGTCTTATTAGCTCCTATCTATCCAAAAATCCATGTTACGGCTTTTGAAGTATTTTAGAAAGCTTTATATTGGTTTCTTGTGGTTCCTTGTTGCTCAATTTCCCAGAGTAATATGTTATAGAGATTGAGCAAGTTTCTGTATTATCTTTTCTAATTCAATGAAAGCTCATTTAAAAAGCATCACTAACTGTATCTGGACACATACTTCCATGAAATTGTGAAAACATACTGTATCTACTGCCTACACTATTAACAACTTGATATATCTTTGGAAGGCTGTCTCATATTCCACAACTGCAATGTATAGTTCGTTTACTAGAATACACTTGTGCTTCTTCAGACAGTTCTTTCATTGTTTTCCAGTACTTAAGAACCATTAAACCTTATCTGTTTGAGAGTTTTATCTCTTTATTACTGTAGCTTCTTGTACTTTGGCAGACATTTCAGTCATTGTTTTTTAGTACCTCAAAACCAGTAAACCTTATCTGTTTAAGACTTCTATACTTTGTAGACACTTTTTGATGCTTTGTTAGACGTCACTGTCCTTGTAAGCCATTACATTTTTTCTATTCAAGACTTTTAGCTTTTTTTATAAACTGTAACTTGTTGCAGTGAGCACCTGTGCGGATGCAGAACGAAACACTTTTTATGGTGGACGGTTGTTGTCATCATATTAAATTTGAACAGTGTCTTAAATATACTGTTGAATTTGTGCAGGCTCGGAAAGGGACAAAACATTCCAGGCATTTACCTATCAGAAACCTGGATGCTGTTTTAAGCATTCATAATCAGACTTTTGACTCAAAGAGGTCAGAGCAGAAAAGCCCTGTATTGAAGCTTGTTTTGCATCCCCATCTGAGGAAGCACATGAAGTTGCATCAGGTTGAGGGATTTGAATTCCTACAGAAGAACCTTATAACAGAAGAACCTGGCGGTTGTGTTTTGGCACATGCACCTGGTACAGGAAAAACATTCCTTGCTATTAGTTTTATTCAGAGCTTTTTGACCAAGTACCCAGATGAGAGACCACTAATTGTTGCCCCCAAAAGCATTTTGTGTTCTTGGATGACTGAATTTAAGAAATGGCAAGTGGAGGAGATCCCCGTGCACAATTTATATGAGGTTACCAATAAGGCAGAAACATTGAGATGCAAGCAGCTCCAGACACTCCGAGAGTGGAAAGAGAAGAAAAGCATTCTCCTAGTGAGTTATTCACAGTTCTCTAGCATAATTTGTGAGAATCCAGAAAATGAAATGACAGCATGTTGTCAAAAAATCCTTCTGGAGGGTCCAGGACTGTTGGTTTTAGATGAGGGTCACTTCCCTCGAAATAAAGACACCAACATAGTAAATGCACTAAGCCAAATACATACCAGGAGACGAATTTTATTGTCTGGTACACTCTACCAAAACAATATCAAAGAGCTCTTTAATCTTTTGGAGCTTACGAGGCCTGACATTCTACAACTGGAATCCTTTCAAGCAATGTTTAGACGGTTGATCACAAGTATTCCTGGAACTGAGATGTATCAAAAGTTGCTCCACAAGAGACATTCTCAAGATCCACTGCAGAGAATCTTCTGCGATGTGCTTGATTATGCACTACAGAGTAGCTGTGAAGAGGTAAAAATGTCTGCTTTGCATGCCCTTCAAGAGTTAACTGCACTATTTGTACACTACTATAAAGGAGATATCCTAGAGGATTTGCCAGGACTGGTTGATTTTACCGTCAAACTTGAATTAAATGAGAAACAAAAAAGAGCACTTGGAAAACTACTACATGTAGGAAATAGAATGCGCAGAGATATCATGTCTGGTGCAATATGCATACATCCTTCACTCTATGGGGAGAATCTTTCAGGATGGATAGAATCAGATGGGAAAAGTATTGGAAGTATGTGTACAAGTATTCATGCGGAGGATCCAAATGATGGAGTGAAGACCAAGTTTGTGCTTGACTTACTTTCTCTCTGTGAAATAACCAAGGAGAAACTAGTAGTTTTTAGTCAATATCTTCCACCTTTGTCTCTGTTAGAAAATATGATAGTGGCAGAAAAGAAGTGGACCAAAAGTCGAGAAATTTTGAGATTGGATGGTGGTAACCATGCAGAAGTCAGGGGAACTATAATTGAACAGTTTAACAATAGTCCTGATTCAAAGCTTCTTTTGGCCTCTATCAAGACATGTGGAGAGGGCATTTGCCTTACAGCTGCTAGTCGTGTTATAATATTGGATATTCCTTGGAACCATTCAATATCTAGACAGGCAATTAGTAGAGCTTACAGAATTGGTCAAAAAAAGAAGGTATATGCATATCGCCTAGTTGCTGCACAAACACAGGAAGAGGAGATTCATCAAGCTTCCTTGAAAAAGGAACTTATGTCAAAGATGGTTTTTGGAAACAATCAATCTGAAGATTCAATCTCGCTCCTGGCTGAGGTAAATCAAGATGACTGTGAAGATGTGTTCTTCGAAAGTGGCAGTCCTTTAAGGCAGAACCTCCATTCTTTGTACAAGCAAATATTGGTGTAAAAACAGTAAAGGAGAATAACTGTACGGGTTTTCTATCCAAGTTTTTTTATATGCTTTCTGAGCAGTGGCCTGGAGTAAAAGTAGACGTAGATGTCAGGTTTCCTGTCACTCATGTCCAGTTAATTGTTTTCTGCCTGTCATTTGACGTCTCCTCAGCAATCAAAACCTTTTTTGGCCGTATATTTTGTTTATAGCGTGTTGAACTTGGTAAAGCTTTGGACTAAAAGCTGAACGGTTCTGCTCACTTGGTCTAATTTCAGTTTGCTTTCGAATATCATGAACTGTTTTTTTGGTTTTTGACACATGAACTTTTCTTGTATATATTTAAATTTTTTTCCCATACTTTCTTCTTAGCGGGGGCAACAAAAAAGTAATTTGTCTGTTTTCCGAAAGCACAATGCCTTCGTAGTATTCAGAAAAGATGTTATATTTGCCAATATGTAATTTGTATGTAAATGGCAGGAGCGTTTAAAGTTAAAACTGATGAGGAAAAATATAATCTGGATAGTTGTTTGCATTTAGGGGGGCATTTTATAACTAAAATCATCAGTTTATACGATGCATAGTTAAGTATGGTCTCAAATTGAGTTGTATGTGATAAACCTTCAATGTCGATGGACGTCTATTGATAAAAACCGTACAGAATTTTCATTAAACCTGGAAGTAATATTAAGTCATTATAATTCTGGCAACACATGATGATGAGTAGCTGCCTTAAGAAGCTTTACAAACTACCGAAGTGAATTTTATTTCATATAATCTTGTTTACAAAGTTTGACCAGGGTAGTAGGTGACGCATGCATGTCTTATTAATGCATACTAATGAGCTTTGATTTTACGGTATGAAAACAATGATTTATTACCGGCCATCTGATTTAGGCTGGGCTTAAACAGCACACACTAAGCTTTGACTTGCTTAGGTGGCTGGTGGACCCTTTCTCTTACTCTGTCCTCTTAATCTCTCAATAAGAGAAGGGGCCCACCAGCCACCTAAGCAAGTCAAAGCTTAGTGTGTGTTGTTTAAGCCCAGCCTCTGATTTAGTACTGAATTCACTTCTAGTTCTGTATTAATAATAATATGTAGACATATTTGGTCGTTGATTGTATTATACAGGTGATTGTGCGTATGGGTTTTTTGTTTCTTCTATTTTCGTCTCTGAGGTATTGTGGATAATAATTTCAGTTTATTATATGCTTTTTATGATAAGATCATTTCAGTATCCGGTGACAATGCCTTTAAAATTAAAAATTATAAGTTTGCAAATAAAATTTGCTTTCTAAAATAAAGGTTTGCTCATGTTAATATTTTTTCTGTCCTGTCGGCTTCAGTCTTGTATATGTATCTTTGCTACATGTTCTGCAACGAGTGATTGTTTACTTCTGAATTGTAGTTGATTTCTTTGACCAAATATTTGCAGTGCATTAGAAATATGTTATCAGATGTACGAAAGAACATTCTAACTAATACAAGGATTCATAAGATCTGTTTTTTATTTATCATGATTTTTGTTAAGATAGGATTACCAAGTATCCTTTTTTTTTTCTAGATTTAAAATTACTCTTCAAGTGGTAAATTTAAAGGGGTTTTGAGTACTTCTTATTCAAACTTATGTATGATTTATGATGTTCATATTGATTATTGTTTGGAGTTTCAAACATGCTTTAGTGAATGCCGAAAAAGGAAGGCGTTTGTCTTCCCACCTCCCTCTTATTCTTTTGAGATGAGCAATCAAATGGAGTGCATTTCACATTTCAGAATCTTTTCTATTAACTTAATTTTGTAAAAACAAAATGATCTCAGAATGCAAATGGATAATTAACAAAAGAGAGAAAAATTACGATTCCTTGACTCCCATGTAGTAGGCAAACATGTGTACTAGGGGACTCTCTGCCATTGCAGGAAGATAGTGTTATGCACAATGTAACTGCGTTCTGCTCTAGATGCCCATTTAACCATACGGTACTGTTCGGTTATTGATGCTGCTCTGAGTACTTAATGTGTTCTTCTATTATTCTGTACGCGTCTTTAATTAGAAAAACATAATAAAAAAACAGCGCAGGTCCAGGTAGGGCATTTATAATACTTGTAAAAAAAAAAAAGAAAGAAAAATTGAAATGCTAAAAAATAATAAACAACACAATTTAACTGCTGATGGTCCTGCATTTGTTTTTAACTATGTTACTGGGTATGCCCATATGCCTGGCCGTATCTGAACATCGATTGGTCTGTAAATTTCACCCAGTTTTTAAAAAAAATAATAAATCACTAAAGAACCGAAAAAAATAGGCGAACTTCCAAACTCAAGTCCAAACCGTTAACATAGGTTATGCATTTACATTTCCAGTAAGGGTCAAATTGGCCAATGGCATGCATATATTTTTATACTTTTGTTAAGTTCTAAGTTTCTGGACTGACCCCGCCATGATCAAATTACAGCAAAACACAAATTACAGTTTTCAAGTTTAAGACCGACGTAGATTTAAACATAATAACAAGACTATGAGAAAGACGTTGGGGAAAGAGTGAAGAATTTTTATTAATTACATTTACATGCCATTTCTGGCCGACCAACTTTACCGAGGCCGACTTCCTTAATAGTTGAAGAAGCATATATAAAAGGTAGCACAAGATTTTGTTATAAAGAGTAGTTAAAAAGAGCGCTGGAATTAGTTTATAAAGCCAACTATGTAAGACATTCATTGTATGGTTTTGATATTAGTATATCATCAAAGTTAAGCGGCTGACCTCATTTGAAGGAAATGCAATTTATAGCCGACTTCTACTCTTGTCAACGCCACCTTTTATGGATGATAAAACAAATAAGTTAGACATTCTTAAATGATATGGCCGACTCTTTATTATGGCAGCGATAAGTAATAGAGCAGTGATATTTAAAAGACATATTAGAAGACAAAGGGTATGCGATCATGATATGAAGCGATAACTAGTCATTAAGTAGCAATTGTTAAATAAAGAGAGCAGACAAACAATTTAAGAAATCAGAGATAAACAACACAAGACACGAATTTATGTGGTTCACCAAAATTGGCTACGTCCATGGGAGCAGGGGAAAATATTTTTATTAATTGTCACAATAGAGTACATAGTTTTTCAACATCATACAATGAACAAGTGAATAGTTTTATAGCCTGCACAAATGACTCTTCAAGGAGGCAACATAAGGTGAGGAGTCACGGTCAATCTGACCGTTGGACTTAATACACCAACAATCTCTCACTTGAAGTCCAACCATTGCTGCGAAAAAACTGCGCATTGATGTTCCCCCACTTTAGTCTCAATGTCACATCTTGACAATGTCAAGAGGAGCCCTGTAGAACTCAAACTTCTCTCTAGGTACTATATTGGCTTCTCTCTAGGTACTGTCTTGGTCAATGCATCGGCTGGATTCACCTTTGTATTAATCTTTTCAACTTGCAACTTGCCTTCTTCGATCACGCTCTAGATGAAATGATACCGCAACTCAATATGTTTGGTTCTATTATGAAAAGCAGCATTCTTGGCCAAGTGAATAACATTGTTGCTATCACAAAAGAGAGTAAAACTTTGTTGTTTGCAATCCAACTCTTCCAACAAGTGTTGCAACCAAATCATTTCCTTCGGACTTTCGGTAAGAGCAATGTACTCAGCGTCAGTAGTCTTATCTAACTACACTTTCCCTTCTGTCGCACCATCCTTAGTTTTCATGGGTGGAGTCACTGGGTTGTTTTGCACTAAGCTCTGTTGCTTAATTTCACTGAATGAGATATGCACTTCATCTTAACAGAGTTCATTATCTTGATCTTGGGGTAGCAAGCTAAGTGGGCTTGATCTTGGGGGAAACTCCATGGTTAAGCGCGCTTGAGTCGGAGTAGTATTGGGATGGGTGACCTCCGTCCCGATGCTTCACCCCTGTGTGCATAACCTAGATGCAATGAGTGCTAAGTGGAACATTCATTAACATGAGAGATGGGTTCATGTGAACCACTACTCATGAAATATGGGTCATGTGTTTGACTCAAAAGCTACGTAGTTAAACCCTGAAATAAAATATCATAATTTGACATGCTGCGAAAAATACCTCCTACTTATCAGAGTTCATTATTATGAGCTTCGCTTAGAACATTCTTATCTTGCCTTTCAACATTTGCAAAACTTGTTCGTTTTCTTCCTTGTGATTCCAAAATGTTTGGCAATACACAGACCAAGTCCTTAGAATTCTTGGCACCCGGGTCTTCTTCACTGCTGTCTATGTCACTATGTATTTCTTTGTGTACATCTTCAAGAAGAAATGAACTATTAAAGAAGACTTGCAACTTACCTTCCATTATATTATCAATGGTTTTATCCCCTAAATTAGTTGTGCATTGTTGCAATTTAGGTGGTTTCCCAACAACAAGCTTTAGATCATCTGAACCAAATGCTTCTGTATGCAAATAGTCTTTTTCAGTTGGTCCTGCCACAGGCTTGGGTTCACCAATTACAATCTCTCAGACAACCATCATATTTGGGATTGTTTCCTTCCAAGAGGCATATTCAGACTCTCTATCCAACACTATTGCACTGTCTTCAACTTGGTTCACTACTCTGGCACTGCTTGATGATAATAACTCTCTTGAACAATTAAGTTGCTTCACATCATCAAAATTATTAAGCTCATAATCATTCTGTGTCAAAATTTCAATACAGGGAGAATCTGTGCCATAACAAAACCCTGGTTTTCCACCAACTTTTGGATCCAGATGCATGGTTTCAGGCTCACTTCGATTCTTGCTTTCAATTATGCTGATACCTTCCTGGATGGTCCTCAACCGATCTGCTTCATCTTTAATGCCAGAAGCTTCATCACCAAGAGAATGCATATTCTCTTGTTTAGTTTCATTATGGCTATTAGTTATGCTCACAGTTTTTTGGATGGTTTTCCATTGTCTCTCCTCATCTTTGATGACAAGAGCTTCACCTTCCCGAGCACACATAATTTCTGGCTTAGTTCCATTTGAGCTTTCAGCTATGCTCACACCTTCTTGTGTAGACTCCCCCTGACCCTCCTCATCTTCAATACAAAGAGCTTCACTTTGCAAGGATTTAAACACATTTTTAGATGGTTGCGTTGAAAGTTCAAGAGACTGCTGCGTGGGAAATGTTAAGTGTTGTGATAAAGTTTCCATAGGCTGTGGTGGATATGAATTATCGAAAGGCAACGTTGAGACTTCATAGAGTTGCGTGTGATCTCCAACAGGCAATGATGAATGCAAAGGTTGCGTTTGAAACAAGGAAGTTTGCACTGGGTTATTCAAGGGCTGCAGAGAAGTATCAAGCTGCGTTGAGTCTCTCAATTGCTGTGGGGGAAATTCCACAGAGGGCAGCATAGAATATGAGAGAGACTGCGGACTGTCTCTCTAAAATCGTTTGATTCATCCTCTTAGCTGCACCATTTTCTTGAGGTGTGAATGGAACAATTTTGATATGAGAGCATACTCCTAGCCCTCTCTAAAATCATTCGATTCATCCTTTCAGCTGCAACATTTTCTTGAGGGGGGAATGGAACAATTTTTATATGTTGGATGCCATTATTTGCATAATAGTTATCAAACTCCAAAGAGCAAAACTCTCCACCATTATTCATTTTCAAACATTTTATTTTATTCCCAATTTGATTCTCAACAATAGCCTTAAAAACTTTGAATTTACTAAATACTTCTGATTTCCTATTTAGCATATAAACCCAAACTTTGTGGGTACAGTCATCAAGAAAAGTAACAAAATAATTTGCCCCTCCAATGGATCTTACCTCCGTAGGACCTAACACATCCGAGTGCACGAGCTCCAAGGGCCTTGACTTCTCATGTTCGGTTTTTGAAAAGTTGATCCGCCTTTGTTTGCCATAAAGACAATGCTCACATAACTCTAAATCATGAGATTGCAAACCTGAAAGCTGACTCCTTTTGAGCAAAATTTCCCTTCCTTTCTTGCTCATATGCTCGAACCTCTTCTGCCAAAGTTTCGTCCCGCTGTCTACAACTGCCATTGCAGCTCCCACTTCAGCATGACACTAAAGCACATATAGAGTTCCCAATTTGTTGCCTCTTGCAACTACCAAGGCTCCTGCGGTCACCCTTCAAGTGTTTGATGAAAAGGTGATGCTACATCCTTGAGTATCTAGTTGTCCCGCGGAAATCAGATTTCTTTTTAGCTTTGGAACATATCTTACATCTTTTAATAACCACTTATTTCCATTCTTCAATTGTAACATCACGTCACCTTTGCCAATTATCTCACATGGCTCATTGTCACCAAGACAGACTCTCCCAAATTTACCTTCTTCATAGTTTTTAAAAGCATCTTGACATGAGGTTGCATGAAATGAAGCACTGGAGTCCAACACCTATGAATCAAATGTAATTTCGCTTGTGGACAAAACTAATACCCCTCCATCATCTTCACATGTGGTGTTAACTTCATTTTATTTCAGTTGTTTTTGTGCCTTGTATGACCAACACTCTTTTTTGATGTCCTTCCTTGCCATAAAACCAACAACTTTCTTTTCTTCCCCTAGACTTAGATCTCTTGGTAGATTTTGATCTTCTCCTATTGTGTTTTCCCCTTTCTTGGGATCTTCCCCTATTGCCGAAAATCAAAGCTTCTTTAGTTGTTTTGTTTTGCCCTCTTCTCATATCTTCATTGAGAAGTGTTGTAGCAACATCATTATATCTCAACATTGATTTTTTTTCTTGTCATCCCCTTCTTCCGGATACTGAATTGCTGATTGTCATTACCACACTATCGGGAAGAGAGCACAAAAGTAACATGGCTCTCATTTCATCTTCAAAGTTGATTTCCACGGAGGCTAATTGGCTGATCACAATATTGAATTCATTTAAATGGTTTGAGATGCTGTTACCTTCTTTCATCTTCAAATTGAACAATTTCTTCAACAAGAAAAGTCTATTTGTTGCTGAGGCCCTTTCATACATATCACATAGCATATCCCATATTTGTTTTGCTGTTGTTTCCGTGACAACGTTGAAAAGAACATTGTGGGACAGTGAAAGAATGATAGTTGCAGCTGCCTTTTGGTCCAAAACATCCCAGTCATCATCTGACATCGACTCCGGCATCTTTGTCTTCCCTTGTAGTGCAATAGTGAGGTCCTTCTGAATCAGCAAGGCACAAATTTGAAGCTTCCACAAACCAAAGTTTTGTCTCGAAATTTTTTTAATCTTCCATTTATCTGCGTCTTCCATCTTTTCAAAAATTCGTCACAAATTCCCAATCAACTCTTTCATCGTACTCTGATACCAATTGTTAAATAAAGAGAGCAGATAAACAATTTAAGAAATCAGAGATAAACAACACACAAGACACGAATTTATGTGGTTCACCAAAATTGGCTACGTCCATGGGAGCACGGGAAAATATTTTTATTAATTGTCACAGTAGGGTACATAGTTTTTCAACATCATACAATGAGCAAGTGAATAGTTTTATAGCTTGCACAAATGACCGTTGGACTTCACACACCAACAATAATCAATGAATGAAATGGTGTGATCAATGAAGATGAATTATAATCATTAAGAGAACAACGATTTGTTCTCTGAAATGAATTGTTAAGGCTGCGATGAGTATTTAAGTGGTGCGATTCTTTGAAGAGTTATTTTTGTTTGTAAAAGACACATACAATAATAAAGACATCTCCCTTGGAAATATATAAAAGCTTAGAAAAGGTAGGTTGTGAAGGGAGGCAAAAAAATACATATTCAGATCTATCATTGAGATATATAGAAGAGGTATCGAATTGAGGAATGAATCATTAATATATTTGTGGTAGGATATTCATATAGGATTATAATGTATAATTTAAATATGGTTAATGGTTCATGCATATTATTATCTTATGGTAGCATAATCATAAATTATTATGTATTTCTGATGTGATTATTTGTAAATATGAATTTGATTAGTTCATACCTTCACCATGATAGAAGAAGGGAGAATTGCAAAAGGGGTACGGTGACGGGGCCCTCTTCTAAGTACGCCACCCGGGGGGGACAAGATGAGCCCACATGAGCCAAAGGGGTACTGCCTTTGGCACAAAAAGGGTACTACCTTTGGGCCTAGGAGAGTTGGGCTACCAGGACAACCTTTGTAACTTCACTCTCTTATCATGGTGTAACAATACGGGGGGATCAATCATGGGGAAATTGGAAAAGATGGCAAGGTGAGTGGATAATGGATAACTTAGAATCCTGTTGTGTGGTTACACAACACGCCCCATTTTGACTTGGCAAAACAGGGACCCAACTTTTCTTTTGGCTTGTGTTGTTTGCTTTCTGGCGGTTTGGTAAAATCAGTCATGTTCATTATCATGTGGAGTCAAGATGAGGTAAGCCCCAATATGAGGTCAGTTTGTCAAAACTCGCATTTCATATATATGACCACATATTCTGAAAGAGCATTAAAATCCATGCAGGTTTGCCTTTTACATCACCCTGATATTCATCAGGATGTGAGAGTTATGAACAGTCAAAATCTTAGTCAAACCTGATATTCGCAAGAAGAGGGTCATATTGTATAAACTCAATTTTGCTGTTTGATGAAGGTCATCATCATATTTGAAACGCCCCCCGATAATATCCTACGGTTCAAATATCCGGACGTCAAATTTAAGTCATAGTGAGTTTTCCCCGTCGAGCGGTCTTTTGTATCGCGAGCATCATGTTTTTGAAAGCAACCCGATATTCGTTAATATCACCTGATGCAAAGTATCACCCTTAACAAATATCATGATGACGTCATCCGAAGACGATAAACAAAGAAACAAACATCCTGATGACATCATCATCATATTTACATTTCGACAGGATATTTCGTAAACGTGATCATGTTCACCCAATATGACGATGACGTCATAAAGCATTTCCAATACAAAGAACAAATATCATGATGACGTCATCCTGATATTCCGAAAGGGGAATGAGTAAAGTTTAAAGGTCATCATCATATTTTGAAATATCACCCGATGAACCGAAATATCCTCCTGATGTGCTAAAATGAAAACAAAGGTGTGTTGTCACCCGAATCTGGTCGCGATAGCAGTTTCAAAACTAGGGAGGATGATATTGAAACTCAACCTGATATTTGTGAAATATCATCCTGCCCTCATGCTATCTTGTCGTATGGATATCCTCCTGCTCCCTTTGCTGCCACTGCCATTAAATGCGCGCCGATAAGGTAGGTGATTCCCGCCGAGCCCGGAACCCAATGAAACGTCTGGCGAGATCCTGAGTTTTCGCACGAATGATCAAAGATTGCGATCTAACTTGTCAGAGTTACCCTAAGTTTACCCTAATTGCAAGGTTAAAAGGTAATTCAACCGCCATTGTTACATTTACCTGCGTTAAAATTGTTTTACAGAGCACTAGCCTCCATATCTGCATAACAGCTACCATTGCGTGATTCAAGCTCACAGACAGAAGGACGAAGGTGATCAGCAGCCGAAGTAAGAGCCTCTCAACGATATACTGGTATAGAAAGAAATCTGCATAACCAGGTAAGTGAACTGAAACCCTCATCATGTTGTTTCTATATGATGTTGTAAGTTCTGGTTATGTATCCATATGAATAAGTAATGTGAAATTGATGCAGTAGGCATGATATTGGCAATATATATGCATGCATATCCTGTTGTGAGAAGAAATGTTGTTAATTGCAGGTACCCATGGCTGAAAAATGCTTAGTCAAGAATCAGGAAGAATTCAGCCGGCCTATGTTCTCTTCACAGAGAGGGGTCCTATTCAAATTTGGGGCAATTACAGATACCCATCAGGGGAATACCAACCTGGAAGCTTGGTCAGCCAAGCTGAATGATGGACAAGATAAGAGTCCAGTATTGGATGCCGTGTTTGTATCCGGCATGTGGAACGCTGTTGCTTCCCCTACTCCATGGAGTCTCCGGAGCTGGTTATTGAGTGCGCCCGGAATTACAACCCTCAGACGAGGCAGGTGGCGAAGCACGGGAGAGTGTATGCAGACCTATCCATCAAAGGTCTATCCCA
This sequence comes from Cunninghamia lanceolata, assembly GCA_027924645.1. Classification (NCBI taxonomy): domain Eukaryota; kingdom Viridiplantae; phylum Streptophyta; class Pinopsida; order Cupressales; family Cupressaceae; genus Cunninghamia; species Cunninghamia lanceolata. Next base: position 464,267 of record BSBN01000937.1, on the reverse strand, counting down.
GACATTTGGACTGCCAATGGGCAGTAAGGTAAAGAGTGTAGACTTGAAGAAGTCTGAAAGAGAGTATGAGGCCAACAAGAAGACGGCCAGAAAGAACATGTATGCTTGGCGGGCCGAGAACAGCACATACAATGCAGCGGCCAAGCTCCCTGTGCACATGTTCAAGTTTGATTTTAATGAAGAATATCAGTATGTGATTGCCCTACTGAACAGGGTGACTGGTCAGCCTGATACTGGAGAATTCAGGGACTGGATGTACGGCATAATAATGATGTGCCTATATGCAGACATCAAGCCACTATGGGGCCAAATCATAAGTGATGCTCTGCATGAGCAGCTGCTGAACCTAGGAGGTTCAGGTTGTGCCTTCTATATGACCTCTTACATTGTTTATTCCTGTGCATATAGAGGTACGTTTGATGCCTTAACCACATATGGGAAGCTAACAGGCACAAATGCAGCTTATATATGGGATCATCATCCCGAGCTGCAAAGAACCAATTATATCAAAGACTACAAACTGGTCAATGATGCATTCTCTATGCATCTGGTAAGGACCATGGAAGATGACAGAACAAAAAGACTGAGCATGGAAGCTCAGGAGGCAGTATACAGGCATGGGGCATGGTACATCCAATTTGCCACCTTTTCCTACATCAGGATAGAAGGTTTTGAAGGGCATCCCCTGATGCTGCCAAGGTATCCTACTGATGCAGTAGTTCTAATGGAATTTATCAGGCAGGGCTCCACCATCATACAGACTTATAAGGATGCCAAGAAGCTGCCACCAATTTTGTTCCCAGTCAGCATCGGCAACTATATGTGCCCTGACTCGGATCATATTAAGAAGGTGATGGTCACTCTGAACAAAATGAATCTGCTACCCTTCCCAGTAACAAGACCATATGATCCTTATGGCCGAATGCAGAAGATCCTAGGAAAGCCTATTCACCAGAGGCACCTAGAGGATTTTTGGGCTGACTGCGAAGATGAGGCAGAGGCCAGGAGGAGGAGATATCAGAGGTTGACTCTGAACCAGATCAGGACATTTGACTGCATACCTCTCCCTCAACAGCTGAAGAGTGATGACGGCAGGATCATGGCAGATGAATACGAACAGAAGAAGATATACAATGATACCATTTCTACCCCTGACCTCACCATACAGGAGGATATGTCCTTGGACCCATTCTTTGCCAGAACCATACACTTGACCCAAGCTTGGGTAGATGCACAGGTAGAGGCATTGAAGAAAAAAGGTGTTGCCATCACGGTGGACAACAAGAAGAAGGGGCAGGACATCCCCACAGATGAATATGATGACTTCCTGCTGGAGAAAAGGAAGACTAAGGGAGAGAAGATTCCTCCACCACAGCAGTCAAGCAAGAGAGCCCCAAGGGGCAAGAAGGTGGAAAAGGGACCCAAAGGGGTCATAATTGAAAGGGCAGTGTTTACAGCTGCGGAAGCAGCAGGAGCAGGATCAGGATCAGATTCTCCTCCCAAGCCCAAGAAAGCCAAGACAGCGGAGGCTGGAACCACAGAAACCCAAGAAGTGGGTCAATCATCCAGACAACCAGGCAAGGATATCCTCATGGAGGAAGAGCCTGAAGAAGAGGAGGAAGCTCCATTGATAATCAGAAGAAAGAGGAGAGCTCCCCAGGTGTTGGTTCCTATCACACCTAAGAAAACAAGAACCTCCATGAGAGGTGAGATAAGTCATCCCCCAGTACAAGTACAAGGGACAGGTAGTGAAGTGCAGAGGGAACTTCAGCACAATGTTCCACTTCCTACCATTGTCAAGTTCAAAACTGAACTTGCAGAAGAGCAACAAAAGGAAACATCTCAGGCACAAGCAGAAAAGCATGTCTCGCTAGACGAGACAATAAACTTGTCTGATGATGAGGTGGTGCAGGATGTAGCTGCACAGGAAATGGAAACACTTGCAGCTGCTGGCATCAGTGGGGCTCCTCACAAGCCTCCAACGGTTCAAACAGTGCTTGAAGAGATGAAACAAGCAGAGGCGGAGCAAGAAAAGAGCCCAGAACCAGAGAAGAGCTTGGAGCAGGTAGCTCAGGACATAGGGCTGGACACACTGATTGCCGAGGTGACAGATCCTGCAGTAGTAGACTTAACAGAAAAGCAGGATGCAAGTCCTGAACAGCCAACAGGATCACCTGATAAGGGCTACCTAACAGAGGAGATAAAGATGGCAGAAGCAGAAGGCCATGCTATTGAATTAGGCCAACGAAGCCCACAAGATACATCAGCAGGACCTGCTATAGTAGAGGTCCGAGAAGAAGCAAAGGCTGATGATAAGAAGAATGAAGTGATAGAGGATCCTGCTGATAAGGCGCAAGAGGTAGATGATGCAGGTACAGAGCAAATAGCCGCTGCAGAACAGATGCCATCACCTCAGGCAGATCCTACAATATTAAAGGTGGTCGACATACCACCAGAAGTTGAAAAACAAATGGAGGATAATCAACCTCCACAAGGGGAAGAACTGGGGACAGGTGAAGAAACGAAGGAAAAAGATCATGATCATCATGATCTACCTACAGGTACACCGCCAGGTTCCCCACACAGAGAAGATGCTCCCCCAGAAAAAGAAGTTCCTCAACAGGAGGAGGCGCCTCAGGATCAACAGCAGCAAGGCGAACATCAAGAGCCGGAAAAAGAAAAGTCACCATCTCCACAACACATGTTGATGGAAACAGGAGATAGAGGTGAACAGCATCATGATGCTGAGAAACATGATCAGGTGCCTCCATGGTTAGAAAAAGAAGTGAATGTTGAGGAGGAACTGGAGATTCAGGAATTCGACGTCTCCACCCTGTTCGCCGCGGATATAATGAAACCCAGGAGGAAGGCCAGGATGACCTCGGCTATCAAAAGAGATCCGGCGACAGGGAGAAGGACCGCACAGATTGCTGTGCCTGCCGTAGAGAAAGAGAAAGGCAAAATCACTGTGGATGAGTTCCAGATAAGCACAGTTGATTTGGGTTTTGCTAATGAAGAGCAGGAAGGTCAGGAGGGAAAAGACATCATTGACTCTCTAATTCAGAAGGTGAAAAGAGAGAAGGAGAAGAATAAGCAACATAAAGAGCACATTGCTCAGTTGCATGCATATATTAAAGGATTAACCAATCCTGAAGATACCACAGCTGAAGCTGCAGTCCCATTGACTGCCATTTCTCAGGAGGAGGTAAATAAACTGGACCTCATGAAACATGAGGTGTCTGTAATCAGAAAATGGGTGTCATCCACATTGGATGATGCCATTGAAATAATGAAAGGTTCTTTGAAGAGATGGAGCATATTGAGTGACTCCAAAACCAAGGTGGACAGGTTGCAGGTGCAGACTGGGAAAAGGTCTTATAAACTGGAGAAAGTCCTCAGCCTGCTGGACGAAATAAGGAAGATAAATCCACAACTGCTTATCAGTAAGCAGGTGTTAGATAATAATACTGCATTATTAGTGGATATCTGGTATAAAGATGTACAGTTCGAATGCGGAGTCCTCAAGAGATGCAATAATAAGCTGAGGGAGATCAGCATGAGGCTACGCGATTTAATGGGCATTGAAGCAGACATGCTCGAAACATTAGAGGGCAAGGTGGAAGGGAAGATAGAGAATCAGGATGAAGATTCTGCCCTCAAGGCTCTGCGTGATAACTTCCATGTGGAAAGTGATGGTCCGCTAGTCCACTTGACAGAAGAAGTAATAAATAAGATGATGAGGATCAAGGTCAAGATGGAGACCTATAATGAGACACTGCAGGACAGAAAGAACAAACTGGATAACAGCAGGGATAAGTATGAAGCGCACAAACACGCCATCATCAAGGCAAAGACTCAAGATGGCGGAGGAATAGATCAAGTTGTGCAGTCATACGAACAAATCCAGAGCAGCATGCAGCCCCATATGCAGCGGCGTCATCATCCGGATAGCGAAAGTTCAGAGAGCGATGCACATGATGATGACCCGCATGCATCAGATGAAGAGCATGATGAAGATACATCATGAAGGGGAACATTTTGCATATGCAGTATAGATAGTTGCCAGCTGGCAACTTGTGCCTTTTTGTAATACTGACAAGTCATGAAGTGATGACCGTTGATTTGTATTGATAAATCTGATCCGTGGATCTTTTGTAACGGATTCCTCACCTTATTCTATAAAAGGTGGTGGAATGCCTTGTTATATTGATTCGAAACTTAATTGAAATTTGATTGCTGAAGTATTCAGGACTTATTTCAAAGCTGCTGTATATGTACATGTCTTTTGCATACTTAATGAAAGAGAAGAGTATTCCGATTACAAATCTTCGTAAATCTTGAGTAATCTGTGTCTGAATTCTGGATATATGCTTTGATTTGCTGCGTCCCTTGGAGTGCTCATCATGTTGCATGTATTGTTTTCATTCATTATCCTCTGAAGTTTGCATCAACTGTATCTAGCTGTGGAATGTCCTGGTGAACATATGGTTTGATTTCTTCTCCTCATGACAGTATCAGGCATGTATGTGGATCAAAAGCTAAAGGTTCAACTTAATTAGAAGCATTTCTTTTAATTTCTTTCAATTTCAGGGAATCTCGCTATTACAATTGCAAATAAACTGATAATCTTAAGCAAACAACCCAAAATATGCAGACCTCCCGTAGATAATCGTAAATATTTAGCATATTTGAACACTAAGCATGCACAATTGAAAATATCATGCAAAGATTGAAGTATTTTACATCTTTTCATCAAATAGCTGCATAATTTGACTTCTTTGTAAAGAATTTCTGCAGGAACTTCATGATGATGGTGCATTTTCACGTAAGGCCCCAAAATGGAAACAGCAACTCACATTAACCACTGAGTAACGTCAGTAGATTAAGACCTAATCACCGGAGACTTGGGATCATGAATTCTTTGAATTCACTGTATCTTTCAAGATGAATAAAGGTTAATGTGTAATTTTATTCTATGTTTGTTTGTGACTAACATCATGACCAACAAATCCTCACTAGGTAGGCCACCTCATATGAATGGCATGCACCACATGAGGCTAAGGCCACCTCATATGAATGACATGTGCCACATTAGGACAAGGGGGATGGTATATCCGCCCTGGGGCCTAGGGAGGCTAAGACACCCCATCAAGTCACTCTCTTCCATGCTCCCCCATGGTTGAGCACCCCAAGGTAAGGTTTAGGGTTAACTAATTTACTATGGATTTACTAATGTTTAATCATGATACTCTACTTCATAAGTTATTATTGTAATTGATCTCTAACTTGTTTGCAGGGATTAAATCAACCCACGGTACCCTCTAAACCCATTGTTTGTTTGGGAAGTTGATAGTTTATGATAAAATTAGTATAATTCTTAGGGACATTACACAATCCCAAAAGGGGACATTATAGAAAGATAAAGGTTTGACAAAATAATGCTTTATCAGATTTGTATTTGGTACATTAAGCTTGATGCTACATGTTTAGTCCAGAATGAAGTATTATTAAAATTTTAGACCACAAAGAATCCATCAACAAGTATTGTAGAAGCATATAATTTTTATCAGCCATCCCAGAAGCAGGTAATTCAGACCACAAAGAATATGTTAACAAGTATTGTAGATGCATAAAATTTTTAACAGCCATCCCAGAAGCAGCTAATTTTCATTTGCTTTTCATTTGCAGAAGCACCTATATTGTTGATTTTAAGAATAAGAAAACTGTGTAGCGGATACTATGAGCCATTTTAAGCCATGCAATGTGCCTCATAAACAGATCCTGCAACTATCTGAAACATACTTGTTACCATCTGTAAAACTAACTTTCAAGGTCACGCAGATATTTCTTTAAAACATCAAGGTCATTTTTTATCTTTACTTTTAGCTTTTGTTGTTTGGGTATGAACTTTGTATTTGTTGTGGGCTATATCTAAAGTACATTATCTGTGACAACTCATAGTTGTATTACACACGAAAACACTCCCTTGTCTCTTAACAAGCATAATTCAAGAATTTTCAAGAAATGTTTATTCTACTAGTTTTTTCTGAATTACGGGACAGGTATGGGTTTGGAGTTTGGTATGACGGTGTAGCGGTTTGGGTATATCGGTATGACATTCCCCCGCGGCCCCACCTCGCCCCTGGTGACATGTATACAATATTATAAATTATAAAAATAGTAAAACTCATAATTGCCAATAAACAAAATATTTAAATACCTTATAAATTGCAATAAAGAAAATAATCATAAATTCATAATTCAATGATTTTCAAATGTCAATACAAAATGGAAATTACCATCAATAGTCAATAATCAGAAATTTTATGTTCATTTGGTTCGGTTTCATTTGAAGCACAATTAGTTGCAATGCCACTCCTACACAAAAATTGTATCTTCATTTTTTTTCACCCAATCAATTGCAATTAACTAAGTGGATAAAGAAGTATATATTGCTGAGTTGAAAAAGAACTCATAACATGTTGAATTTATATACATTTACACTTATAATTAACATAAATTATACTATATAATTATATTGTAGTGAAAGAAAATTAAGTTAAAAAATTAAAAAAATGCATATTTGAGATTAAAAAAAAAATTATTGCAAGAGACTATAGGTAAAAAGAGCTTTGGCCATGTAAGTACTATCATAAGCATCTTTCATGTACTTGTATCAAAGAGCACAAACATCATGATTCTTTAAATATATGAAGTGGCTAAATTGACTCAAGACAACACTTTGTATATTTACATTTGAGAATATTCTTCTGTTACCCTCCTTGGTAAGGAAAATGTTTCTTTGTTATAATACTTTTGGGACAAAGCAAATGCTAGGAGATAGAAGGGCATGTTCATTTTGTTCCAACAACACACATATAACCATATATGGTGTGGTGCGTATATATTATATATGTATATTTTTTATCACACATGTACATATATGACATAGACACACACACACACATCCGTGCACACATATATAAACATATATGCATAAGTATGCATGTGTTCGTGTGTGTGTATGCATATGTTTTTGTACATATAAAACATCCCATATGCATGAAAATGATAAGTTTTTATTTGTTTAATTTTTTTGTGTAGTACACCTACATGTGTGTGTGTGTGTGTGTGTGTGTGTGTGTGTGTGTGTGTGTGAGAGAGAGAGAGAGAGAGAGAGAGAGAGAGAGATTCATGGATACCTCTGTATTTATGCCATTTGATTTTGATGTCAACTTTTGCGTATCTGTAATGAAACAACTTGCACAATAGATGAATATAATAGTAAATATTATGCAAATACTAGATAATAATATTCCACTTCAAGGGGAATACCTCCATTAATTTTTAATAAGAACACAATACTCAATATGATGATAATAACTAATCTCTACCTGTTATATATTTCATACTTATGCCATGGATGCCACCCAAGCCGACCTAATTACCTATATAAGACTATATTAATGATTATATGACTTAAATAAGAGTTGAGATAGTCACAAGCTGACTACTCATAACCATATACACACTATAGGATTAGGGGTGTAGCATGCCCCCCACCTTTACAAAAGTGTTGTCCTCGAGACTATTCAATTGTGGTAGTTTCTTCATAAAATCTCCATCTTCGCATGTGGTAACTTCGACTTGAAAATATTTCCATATACTGAGGTAATTTGGAATTGTCGATGTCCTCAACTTCTTCATGTGTATCCAAAATATTAACTTTAGCTCCAAGATGTGTCTTCCCTTTGCATCTAGGTCCATTTCTCTAACCTTTTGATGCGCCTTCAAGGAAGAGGTGAGGAATGGTAGATGGTACCCTAGCATTGGTTGAATGGTCTGGTTAAGATGTCCTTTAGGAAATAATGCTTTTTGAAATGCCCCAAGAAGTGATAATGCATAGAAAGATGTTATGGGTTTGACTTATTTTTCCTCTTCTCTTTCTTTTCTTCCTCCTTTTTCTTCTCTTGTCTTTCCATCATCATCATCATCATCTTCATCTCCTCCTCCTCCTTCTGCTTCTCTTTCTTCTTCTTGTCCTCCTCCTCCTCCTCCTCCTCCTCCTCCTGCTCCTCCTCCTCCTCCCGTGTCTCCTTCTCCTTCTACTTCTCCTCCTGCTTATGCTCCTCCTCCTCCTCCTCCTCCTCCTCCTGTGACTCTACTTATAGTTCAAAACTCTTAGAAGTGAATCCATTTTCCTAGATAATTCATAAATCTTCGTCTTCATTGATGAAACATCTTCCTTAACCTTGGTGATTCCCTCATACACAATTATTCTTTGTCTCTTGTAGTTGGCCCTGCCATGATGGGGGAAAATAAATTTGTAATAAATCACACAAAAAAATCCAGTTAATTTGAAATTTTTATTGTAACTTGTTGGTTCCCAAAATAACAGCAACCCAAAACTCTAAAACATTCCAAAACACCTAGGCTAGGGATTGTTGTCAAGGTGAAAGAAAGATGTTTATCAAAAAGTTAAGGGAGACTTTGGCCAACTATAGGAGTGGGTAGACTCTTGCACTTCAAGCTCAGCTTAGACTTTGGAGGAATATTCCAAGGGGTATACATGAATAGATATTGAGTTCAAACCAGATGAACAACTAAAAATACCGGACAACTAACCCAACTCATCATCTTGACTTCAAAAACTATCATTGAGTTAAGAATGACTGGCTGCCACATAACTCCTATATAGCTGATTCAACTGTGTGAATGTACATGCACAGAAAATATGGTTTTTCCCCTGAACCATAGGTGACTGATTTGTTTGATTTATAAAGAGTGTCTGATCCCTCTCCAATATGGACCTATGCCTACTCTATTGGGCAACAAAGTCATAGAATGCAAGGAGGAAAGGAAAGACTCAACAAAGGATCAATAGAACCAGGCATACATTTACATATATGACTTTGGATAAATCTTCATACAATGGACATACTTAAAAATCCAAAAAAAGAACTACAATGATTCATATGCAACAATGAAATGACAAATACAAAGCCTTGTATTAACTTAGATGTTGTCACACTTCCAAACCTCTGTTACAATCTGTTGGAGTACAGGACAACACTAAGAGGGGGGGTGAATCAGTGTTGTATAATCTTTAACATCTTTTTGCACCTTTTAATTTATAAGACAAAGAATGAAAGAGACATCAATAATCTATCAAACACATATGCACAAGTATGATGATGAATAGTGTGAACAAGACCTTATGAGCAAAACATTAGGATACACACACATAGAGGCAAACAACATGAACCATAACATAAGTTTTTCATGAGTGGATAACCCTCATAGGGATGAAAAACCACTCTAAACTACCTCACTGGCTTAATCAAATCTCATTTGTTACAAGCCTCACTAGCTACTTTGTTTAGAAGCACCTACTTCAAGGAGCACCAACCCCTAATACATTTAGAAGCACCAACTTCAAGGGCACCAACCCTTATTACATGAATATGAAAATGTCTAGAGGAAAACTTTGTTTCTCTACATAACAAAAACTTATATCTCCTTTTGCTTTCACTCAACAAAAACACATTTCAATCTCTGCAAAAACAGTTTCTTCAAACACTGCAAACATCAATCTCTGCAACATCAATCTATTCCTCTGATCAAGAATCAACACTTGCACTTTCTTCTCTTGCATTGAAGATAATCTATATGCATTAACTGGTCTTCATACTTCAAAATCTGATTCACCTGCATTTTCTCTTTAAAAACCTCATAAAAAATTATCTTCAATGTTGCATAATGTCAGTCCTCAAAAACCATCAATCAATGCACCTGCAATAAAATTATAAACATAATTATTCTTGATATTCCTCTCCTCTGCATATTCATCTTCACCATTTTTTCTACAAATAAAAGTCTTCAATTGAGAAAATCATCACTTTTATCTTCGAATCTCCTTCTCAAAAAACTTCTGCATCAAGATAAGGAAAGAAAACAAAAGATCCTTAAACATTATTTTTAAAAAGAATAATATCTCCATAAAGCAATTTACCCTTCTTAAAAAAATAAATTCCTTCTTTATGTCTTCCATGCCATGAGAGAAGCATAAAAAATAGAAAGATTCTCTAAAAAATCTGAGCTTTAAAAACTCCAAGATTTTCTACCTTTTGCAGGGCTAAAAATAGCCTTAAAAATCTTATCTTTTGCAGTCTTAAGATATTGACGTTTCAGAGGCCCTCAAAGTAGATACAAGGAAGTGAGGCTTCAAGTTTGAACATAGGCCTTTGATCATAATCTGCACGCCCATCATACTTTGAATATAATCCATCAATTTAGGATTAGTGCCAATACGCTCAAAGAAAAGACCAAAGCTATCAGTATTGAAGGGCAATAGGGCCGATTGCCCACGATCTTGATACCCTTTAAGTTGTGACTAACAAGCCCTTCGACTTGCTACAACAGGTCAACACTAAAACATAAGAAAAAGTGAATGAATAGAGGACGAGCAGTGAAGGATTTTTAAATGCTTTGAAAAAGGATTTGAAACAAAGATAATACTTAGGTTGTCCAAAGACATTGCTAGAGTTTTTAGGATTTAGGAAAATAGGCATCAAATCTGCATTAGTGTAAACTAGACTCTTAACTCTACTAAAGAGAGGTAGATAGAGATATTTAGGGTTTTAGTTCATTGCAAATTTGATCTATAGAAGGTAACAACTCATCAAAGCCCATTACTTTGAAGCAACTCAATTGACATCTCCAACACCATGAATGTAATCTCTTCAACCAGCTTATCAAACCATATATTGTATCTACATGCTATATGAAATATATAATGCCATGATGCAGTCCCATGATGAAGTCATGTAACATAAGGTGAGAGATGAACGTTCTTTGTATAAGATGGAATTCTCTGCAAGGATCATCATGATCTAATGTCCCATGAATGACAACTACATCAAGACCAATATCCCATCAATTGAACTCATCAAATTATGTCATAACCTTTGAAACAACTTGTGAAAAAAAAAAATTTGCACCTTTGATTAATATACTTTGATCACCTTATCTTCTTAGCTTCAATGAGCGACAATCACAAAGATAGTCCATCACTAATACCAAAGATAACCCAATCAAATATCAAGAGATAATCAACACTCCTCAACAAGGATGGAAATGAAGCATGATCTTTTGAATTGATGACAACCAGTCAAGAATGCCCTAAGTTAAATAGAGATCTCCTTCTGATGCAGATATACCACCTTAATGACAAACTTGAATCAAGACTTGTGAGGAGAGCATTACATGAGATGAACCTCTGAAGCACATGACTTGCATTGCACATATAATGTATGTAATGAAGCATGCCTGAAGAAGACTAAACCACATGAAAGCAAGCAACACCTCCTGAAGCATCTTGTGATGCTATGAACACTCATCAGCCATGAAGATCAAATCTTTGCATATCTTGTCATGACAACAAACTTGCATCCTGCATTTCTTAGACCATTTGCATCTTCTGACTCAACAATGAAGCAACCTATCAATATGAAGTACATAAAGACTGTCATATGAATGAACTCTTGAAGAAACACACCATAACCACTTCAACACCCATGATGAACAACCATGCAAGCTCAACAAGCAAGATCCTGAAGATGAAGATCCTCTAATGATAAAGACATCTGACAAGCAACTCTCTATGCTTGATAACAATTATCCTGAAGCATCATAACAACTCAAGCATGAGTGATCATATGAATATCTCTCTAATCAACAATGACAACTAACTTTGCATCAACAACTCAACACCTTTTTGAAATCAATGACAATCAACCTCCATCACAATCATACCAGCAAATGTGGCAAGGGAAAATATACAACTGCAATTATATATTTACCAAAATCAATACAAACTCCCATGGAGACATACCATTACAATCAAATCTACATTACATATCCTTCCTACTCAATGCTAAATAAATCCCTTCACTAACAAACTAGATAGATCACATGTTGATGCCAGAGAAACTCATTAGGCAATTCCAGACCAGACAATTGGCTCAGAGGCCAACCCTGAGAATGTCAAAACTTGATGCATATATAGTCACTCAACCCAATGCAACACATGACATTGAAGAACCGGGTCAACAAGACATCACCTCAACATAGGACGTGGCACATGACCTCTGTTAGAAGACTCGATGGACTTCTTGGGTGCCCATGCCCTACAAAATGATCTTGCATCCTTGAGAGGACATGCAGAAAGTATGGATGTTGAAACACACCATCTCCATATTAAATTTAGTACCTACACTATTCTAGCTATCACTCGACATTTGTATTTCTGCAACCTCACGTTTTCATGGCGGCTAAAGAGCAGAAAAGTGCCTTTAAATAAGAGCCCACCAATAATGTTTGTAAAGCTTTTACAACACTTTAAAATTTTAAAGCCTTTACACTTTACAAATCCATGCTTTACATCTGATTCTGCATTTCAATTTTGCCTTATCGACAAAAGTCTTCCAACAAGAACTTGTCTCTTTTTGGACTTTTTCTTGCCTCAATCGGCAATACTCACTTTTCACGAACTGAGTATTTTCCCACTTTTTGTCAGCAAATCCTTAATTTGCCGAACTCTATCTTTATCTCCTTTATCAACAACTTTTGACATTTCAGAACTTTGACAATTTTCATCTTTATCAGCAAATCTCTAATGTGCCAAACTTTGTCTTGCTCTGTCATTTGCCTGCTTTATCAACAAATTATACATTTCCTGAACTCATCCATAGCGCTTCCTTTTTCTTCCTTATTGGCAAAAACCTGCTATGCTGAACTTTATCTTACTCTGTCATTTTCTTGCTTTATCGGCAAATTATACATTTTCTAAACTCATCCATAGCACTTCCTTTTTCTTCCTTATCGGTAAAACCTGCTTTGTCAAACTTATCCTTTTGCTTTGCCACTGCTCAGTCGACAAAAGTTGGCTTTTTCGAACATGTCACCCATTACACCTGCTTCTGCCTTTATCGACAAAACTCACTTTTGGTGAACTCTCCCTTTTGCCCTTGGTGGCAAAATGCAACTTTTATGAACTAAGGCTTCCTTTGCTTTCTTTGTCTTTATCGACAACTTTCACCTTTGCTGAACTAGAGCTAATTTGCTTTTATCGGTAAATTCTATCTTTTCAAAACTTCATCCCTTAGCCAATTTTCCCTTCCTTCTTGAACCTCCTTCCTATCGCCTTATCGACGAAATATAGGAAACACAAACTTTTGAAAAGTTTACTTTTTAGCTGGTTTGCCGATAATCTCTGCCTTAGTCCTTTTGCCTTTGTTGGCAAAAAACCATTTTGCCGAACCTTACCTTTTTGCCACCTATTTCTGCCTCTTATTGGCAAAAACCTATTTTGCCAAACTCTCCATTTCTTTGCTTTATTACTCCTATCGGTGAATCCCCACTTTTTAGAACTAAGTTAGTTGCGCCATTTTCCTCATTGTCGGCCTTTTCACTTGTTGATGAACCATAAGAAAACTGAACTTCTTGCCAAGTTAGGCTTTCCTCTGATTCGCCAATGAAGCTCCCCTTTATCACGGCCCCTTTGTTCTCTATCGGCAAAAACCTTGTCAACTGAACCTTCAATCAGGGAACCTAGAGGTTTGCGAACCTCCAAATTTGTCGTCAATGCCTCTCCTTCATCTTCATTGTGCCTTAGATCCCTTTTGACTTACGCCGCGACCACTACCTTCTTTCTTTCTATTGGTGAAGTCCATCATCGGTGAACTTTCAAGTTCACGAACTCAAAAATTCACCGATAACAGCCTTCAAAACATCCCTTTGTTGTTGATGAATCCCCACCTTGCTTTCCATTTCCTTCTATCGGTGAAGTTCATTGTCAGTGAACTATCGAGTTCGTGAACTCGACAAATCACCAACAAAGGTGCCATATCCATTGTTTTTCCCTTTATCTTCCTTCGATGAAACTCATGCCAACCTTTGCCCCCCATTCTTCCCTCTGTCAACAAATACTATTGTTGGGAAACTGGAAAAATATTGAACTTGCGAACAAGTTTGCCAGTTCAACAATTTGCCAATTTACTGACAAAAGGCAAAATATGAAAAAATTTCAAAGGGGCAAAAGGGAACAAGACTTAACCATTTTGACCAAGGCAAAAACATAAAGACCAAACTTTGACCAAGGATAACTTCTTCATTTCAAGGAATTTTGAGATGGTTCAAAAGGGAATGTTGCTCAGAATGCAATTCTCTATCCAATGGTGACCCTGGCTAAGAAATTTGCATAGGACTTTTAGATTTTTTGGAGGAAAACATGGCAAAATAGGTATTTTGAGGATTGATTTTTGCGGGTGCCAACATTGGCTCTGGTTGGGGACGTGTGACAAGCAGTGTCACAACAAGGATCTAGAATATCTCCAGGCAGACCAACACACAAACATACGAAGGGACACACAAAACATATTTACAAAGAAACACACAGCCAAAAAATGACTATAGCCAAAATTTGGGACAGTGTAGGCCACCCCTGCAGAAAACTAAATGAATCTACTTGCCTTTGTCAAAGACAAGCCTATTGAAGGAGTTAATCTCCCTCAATCCTTTGCTGCATTGATCACCCAACATCAGCAACAATAATACTTTACATGCATGCACATACAAAATACATACATTCATATCATCATGTTGAAGATGGAAATTTTTTTTACCAGGGAAAGGCAGTCATAGATAATATGATTCATTATCATGCTAACTCACATATAAGCACTCACCTTTAAGTCTCATGTCAACATGATGCATTTCTGGGCTTGCATAAATATCAGTATGAAGGAGACTATCAAGCTGAAACTCATCCATCCCAGGTGCAGTCTCATACTGGGTTGTCATAAGACTGTTTAATTTCTTGTGGCCCAGCTACACTGATGCTAATGTGATTCTCCATGATTGAATCAAAGGCATGACTTAGATTTAAATCTCCATCATTAGCATATATGTTTGAAATTTGAGACACTTCAAGTAAAGACTCAAAATCTTCAATTTGCCTCTTTGTTTTGCATTCCTTGGCACACACTGCTGTGTAAAATTTGTTGCTAAGAAAATCAAAAATGATTTTCTCATCACCTTGCAGATCAAAAATTTGACCCACACTAGGACATTTAACCCAAATATCATCAGGCCCAACCAATGTGCTAAAAAATGTGCTCTCAACATGATCCGCATTAATTAAAAATAATTGCCCCAAACAAAGCTATAGAAAATCATCTGTTACATGGTCTTCAAAGTGGGAAATAATTACCTCAGAATCGCTTGTAGCTGTAGCATTGCCCTCATGATGTCCAACTGAAGCATAACTCACATCATCCTCATGCAAACAAGTGCCAATGACCTCATTGTCATCATCAGGGATAAATGAGGATAACACACCAAACAAGAGACCAATCTCTTGTTCATCCTCAACATCACTTTGTATATATCCCTCTCTTTCCACTTGTTGTCCACAGGTAGCCGCGTCATACATCATATGACTTCACCTCCAAAGTTGATGTCTCAAATTCATTGAGCCTAATGTCATCTTCAAAAAGAGGATTATCCATGCACCAATAATAATCATAAATAGTGCTATCTGACAGACTTGCATGCTCCTCATAGAGGGCATTATCTCTTATGCTCATCTCTCCATGATCATCTGCTTCATCAATATATGCATGCATTATATAATAAATCACCTAAGCTGATTCATTTGATGCCTCACCTGCATACATACCTTCCAAGCGGTCTACAACATGCAACAGGTAGCAGGGTCAAAATTCTCTTCACCAGATTGAAAGCCATCATTGATTTGTTCATTTTCATCATCCATTGATGACTGATCCAATCGAAAGTGGGTGCAGTCACTACTGTTTTCATCTAAATCATTGTCATATATTGCACCAACACCTTCCTCTACCCTTCTGCATACACAATCATCACTTGATATTGTGTCTGGATCATATGAAACATCCACATCCCTGCTGTTTACAACAATTTGTTCATTATCAGCTACCTTTGCATCTGAGGATATAGATTTTGCAATCATATCCTGCCTAACTTTGTCAACATAATCAATGAATACATAGGCCTATTGCAAACCCACTAGATTGAAATCCTCCTATATAGAACTTAATCTTATAGAATCATCATAAGCTCTCAAATACATATCAATACACAGAGAAAGATCAAGTCTGAATTTTTCTGCGATGTGAGACAGGGCCACTACAAATCTGTGGCTGAGATCCATGCTAGACTCTCCTTCTTGCCTTCTAATATCTAATAGTTTTTGGACAAGAAAAATAGGGTCTAGGCTACTTGCAAAGTCTTTAAATGCAACCACCAACTGATCCCAGGAAGAAAAATGTTGGTCAGGGAAACTAACTAGCCAATTACGTGCTATTCCACATAGAGATCTTACAAAAAATCTTATCCACATATCCTCATCTCCAAATTGAAGTCCGAAATTACAACAATGTGTGCCTTCCCATTGAAAACCTCACACCCATCAAATAATTGTATATGATTGTAAATATTTTTGGGCATGGATTTCTTCTCATAACTAACTCATGAGAGGTCCAGTTTTCTTTAAGTGTTTTCATTTGTAATAGGGGGAGGCGGAGGAAAAGAACAACTGGGAACAACAAGAGAGAAATCAGATTGTGATATGGACTGATGCAATCTAATTCAACTTTCTAATTCTTTTTCTTGCTGTAAAAAAGACTCTAACAACTACTTTTCTTTTTCAATTTCATACTACAACCTAGATGACTCATTTCTATTATGCAAGGGCTCAAAAATTTTGGGTTTGTAAAATTGGCAGGGCTACAATCAGAAAATGCATTACCAGGATGGTGAAAGGCCATATAGTTCCTAGGGTCTTCAACATAAGAAGATGCATAAGAAGAATCCTCCTTAGGGTATGTATACTCATACTAGTTGGCAATGACCAACTATAAACCACTTGTGTAGGACAAAGGAAAGCAAACAACATGTTCCTTTACTGAGAAAGAAACTATGGTCAAGGAAGAAATAAAAACTTATACCTTAACTAGTTGAAACCTCCTCCAAACGTGCACATAGTAGCAACACTTTGTTTTCTTTTGACAACAAAATCACCATCTTAATGAATGAGGAAATCCCTACCTTAATGAATGAGGAAATCCCTTGAAGCGTGATGGATCTTCAAGGCTTCAAAATTGATTCTAGGTTGCTCACACCAGTAGAGTCTTCAAATATTTATAGCCTAGCAATACATTGGCACTAGTCTGTTGGTGTAAGTTGAAAGGATGCCAACTTACCCACATCAACAGATTGCACAACTGTAATGTGCAAATAGGGGTCTAAAAATCTGAACAAAGAATCACTATCCTCGGCATTGGCACCAGAATGTTGGTTCCCAAAATAATAGCAACCCAAAACTCTAAAACATTCTTAAACCACCCAGGCCAGGGATTATCGTCAAGGTGAAAGGAAGAGGTTTATCAACAAGTTAAGGGGGATTTTGGCCAACTACAAGAGTGGGTAGACTCCTCTGCACTTCGAGCTCAGCTTAGACTCTGGAGGGATATTCCAAGAGGTATACCTGAATAGGTATTGAGTTCAAACCAAATGAACAACTAAAAATACTAGACAACCAAACCCAACTCATCATCTTGACTCCAAAAGCTATCACTAAGTCAAGAATGACTGGCTGTCACATAACCCCTATATAGCTGATTCAACTGTGTGAATGTACATGCACAGGAAAGATGGTTTTTTTCTTGAACCATAGGTGAATGATTTGTTTGATTTATAAAGAGTGTTTGATCCCTCTCCAATATGGACCGGTTCTTACTCTATTGGGCAACAGAGTCATAGAATACAAGGAGGAAAGGAAAGACTCAGGAAAGGATCAACAAAACCAGGCATACATTCACATATATGAATTTAGATAAATCTTCATATAATGGACATACTTAAAAATCTAAAAAAAGAACTACAATGATTCATATACAACAAAGAAATGGCAAATACAAAGCCTTGCATTAACTTAGATGTTGTCACACACCTCCAAACCTTTGTTACAATCATACCAGCAAATGTGGCAATGGAAAATATACAACTATGATTATATATTTACCAAAATCAATACAAACTCCGATGGAGACATACCATTACAATCAAATATGCATTACATATCCTTCCTACTCAATGCTAAATAAATCCCTTCATTAACAAACCAGACAGATTATGTGTTGATGCCAGAGAAATTCCTTAGGCAATTCCAGACTAGACAATTGGCTCAAAGGCCAACCCTGAGAATGTCAAAACTTGATGCATATATAGTCACTCAGTCTAGTGCAGCATAGGATATTGAAGAACTGGATCAACAAGCCATCGCCTCAGCACAAGACGTGGCACATGGCCTCTGTTAGAAGACTTGGTGGACTGCTTGGGCGCCAATGCCTTGCAAACTGATCTTGCGTCCTTGAGAGGACTTGCAGAAAGTATGGATGCTGAAACACACCATCTGCATATTAAATTAAGTACCTGCGCATTGATGGCAAAAACTATTCCAACGATTACCCAACGTTTGTATTTCTGCAACCTCACGCTTTTATGGTGGCTAAAGAGAAGGAAGGTGTCTTTAAATAAGAGCCCACCAATAGTGTTTGTAAAGATTTTACAACACTTTAAAATTTTAAATCCTTTACACTTTACAAATCCATGCTTTACTTCTGATTTTGCATTTCAATTTTGCCTTATCAGCAAAAGTCTTCCAGCGAGAACTTGTCTCTTTTTGCACTTTCTCTTGTCTCTACAGGCAATACTCACTTTTCATGAATTGGGCATTTTCCCCTTTTTTGTTGGCAAATCCTCAATCTGTCGAACTCTATCTTTATCTCCTTTATCAACAACTTTTGACATTTCAAAACTTTGACAATTTTCATCTTTATCGACAAATCTCTAATGTGCTGAACTTTGTCTTGCTCTATTATTTTTCTACTTTATTGGAAAATTATACATTTGCCGAACTCATCCATAGCGCTTCCTTTTTCTTTCTTATTGGAAAAAACCCGCTTTGTCGAACTTATCCTATTCCTTTGCCACTGCTTAGTCTACAAAAGTTGGCTTTTTCGAACCTTTCGCCTATTGCATTTGCTTCCGCCTTTATTGGTAAAACTCACTTTTTTTGAACTCTCCCTTTTGCCCTTGTTGGCAAAATGCAATTTTTATGAACTAAGGCTTCCTTTTCTTTGTTTGTCTTTATCGACAACTTTCACCTTTGCCGAACTGGAGCTAATTTTCCTTTATCAACAAATTCTATCTTTTCATAACTTCATCACTTAGCCAATTTTCCCTTCCTTCTTGTAGCTCCTTCCTATTGCCTTATCGGTGAAATATAGAAAACACAATCTTTTGAAAAGTTTAGTCTTTAGCCGATTTGTCAGTAATCTTTGCCTTAGTCCTTTTGCCTTTGTTAGCAAAAAACCATTTTGTCGAACCTTACCTCTTTGCCACCTATTTCTGCCTCTTATCGGAAAAAACCCATTTTGTCGAAATCTCCAATTCTTCACTTTATTACTCCTATTGGTGAATCCCCACTTTTTGGAACCAAGTCGGTCGTGCCATTTTCCTCATTGTCGTCTTTTTTGCTCGTCGATGAACCATAAGAAAACTAAACTTCTTGCCAAGTTAGGCTTTCCTCCAATTCACCGATGAAGCTCCCCTTTATCGTGGCCACTTTGTTTTCTATTGACAAAAACTGTTGCAAGTATGTGCTAATCGGTGTTGTCATTGATGTCAACATGTTTGTGTTGTCATTGGTGTCAATTGTGTCTTCCGATGTTGGTGTTGTTATTTGATTAAGTTGTTGTATTAAAGTGATCTAAATGCCTTTTAGAGGTGCTGATGATGTTGGTAGATTATTCCCGTTGCCGAGTTTCCAAGTGTTTTTGAGAAAATTTGATTAACACTAGAAACAATGTGTTGAAGAGTCTTTCGACTTACAGAATACTATTCGAGGTTTTGCTCCGCATTTCTTCTGTGTTGGAGATCTGAGTGTGCGGTTTGGATATGTTGTCAAGAAGTGTTTGAAGATGCTAAATCCAGAATTTGGTGCTCCAAATTACTGTATAGTGAAAGTTATGTTCACCAGTTTGAGAATAGTATTTGACAGTGTTTCTGAGTTGTGTAGAGGTGTCTAGGAGAAAGTATATTGCTTTGTATTCCTCTGCAGAAAGGTTTCATGTGTTGCGGTTTTGAATATGTATTCATAAGGATCTTACCTATCTTCCTTCCAAAAGGTTTGTGATTTGGTGTTCTAGAAAGCAATTTATTGTGTGGTAGAGTTCAACAGTGTTGTGTTCAGGTGAAAGTTGTGTTCAAGTGAAAGTTTTTGTGGCTGAATTTGTTGGTTTCTAGGTGACTTCACGATGTTCGTGGATGTTTCTAGATTGTGTTAAAGCCCTGTGTATGGTCCGCAAGTTATAGTTGTGATCGTGGAAGCATGTGATCAAGAATTCCTTATGTTTACACTATTTGGCTGACCTTGAATGTTTGCGCTAATTGAGGAGTTGATTTGGTGAGTTTTGTGTAGCGTGCCTAGATAGATTTCGGTCTAAGCTAAGGCATAGAGTGGTTTTCCTTCATTCCTTTGTGTCATGGAAAGTTTAGGTCCAGACCTAATTCAAATATTTTGTGTTTGCTGACTTTGGAGATTGTTTCAAGGATTGAAGATTGTGTTGCTGACCATGAAGATTCTTTCAAGGGTAATGATGGTATAAATAAGTTTCAAGGATTCATGGATGCATGTGTGAGAATGGGGGATATGATGTTGTGATGCAAATTTGATCAGGGCAGCAAGGGCTTTCATGTGTTAGACTACCAAATGCAGTGAGCAGAAGGTGGCTACAATTTTTTAGTGATGTTGCGAAGGTGTTGTGTATGTTGTGGTGTATAATGAGCTTCATTGGAACTAAACTCCATGCATAAGTTAGATGCAACTATATCAGTTCAAAGTCTGGAAGTGAGCCATTCTTTTCCTCTTCTTTCTTTCTTTTTCAGTTGGCAGTGAGTCCACTTGGATAGTGAGTCCCTTGTAGTGAGCATTCTCTCTATGGTAGTGAGCCTTTTGTAATTCGATATTGTTACTACATTATATTGTGAGCTAATCCTCACCATGGTTTTTTTCTTTTAGAGTTTTCTACATAAAAATTTGGTGTTCTCTTGTGCATGGTGTTTAAGTTTTTGTTATCTGCTCTTAATGTTTAAACTTCATAACAAATTAAGGGTTTAAGTGAACTGATGTGGATGTGATTATGTTTATGAGGGTTTAAAGTTTTTGATCAATACAACTGATTTATCCCCCCTCTTAGTTGTCTTGTTTCCTTCAACAATTGGTATCAGAGCAAGGTTCCTTTGAAGAAAGCTTAACAGCTTGAGGTAGATCTGGGATGGTGCACAAGAAAGATACTCCCTTGTTTGATGGATCAGATTATGCACTTTGGAAGGTAAGGATGGAAGCCTTTCTAATTTCTCTTGGTTATGAGGTCTGGAAATGTGTCAAGTCCGATTACATTGTACCTGAGAAAGGTGTAAATACTAAAGATGAAATCAAAGTTGCTGAAATAGATGGTAAGGCAAAACATGCTTTCTTAAGTGGACTTACTAATTCTGAGTTGGTGAGAGTTGTGAATTTGAAAACTGCTAATGAGATTTGGAAAAAGGTTGGAAAGTGTCTATGAAAGAGATGAGAAAGTTAAACAGGCTATAATGTAGAATTTGAAGCTCACTTATGAGACCATGTGTATGTATGAAGATGAAAACATTACAAGCTACTTACATAAGGTGGACGGAGTTGTCAATGGAATCAAGGGACTTGGTGAAAATATAGATGATCAAGAAGTAATATTGAAGGTATTGAGAACTCTTCCTAAAGCTTATAGTCATAAGGTTTCTGCTATTGAAGATTTACAAAACTTGAGTAAATTTATGAAATATCAGTTTCTTGGCACACTAACTGCTTTTGAAATAAGAGAGTTTGGCGCATCTAGTGGAATTTCAAAAGATGAGATTGCTTTTAAAAATAGAGAAGACTGTTGAATTAGAACTAGAAGACTTTGATGAAGTGGAAGCCAACTTTGTGAGAAGGATGAAAAAGGGTATTGGTAAGTTGCCTTTTAAATGTTTCAGTTGTGGAAAAATAGGTCATTATGCTTCAAGGTGTCCAGATAGAGCTCTGAGAATTAAGAATAAGGAAAACAGAGGAAGGATGCTCAAGAAAAATTACTATGCAAGCATTTCTAATGATGAATCTAATTTTGAGGATGATAATGATGATGAATGCTTATTTATTTCCATAAGAGATGAAACTGGTTCTGCTAACTCTGGAAGTTGTGTGAAGGAAAAGAATTCGGAAGCTTGTACTAACCCTAAAGGGACCGTAATATCTGTGTTTCATGCTAGGAGTGAAAAGGATGACTGGGTCATTGACATTGGATGCTCAAATCATATGACAGGTGATAAGAGTAAGTTTATTAAACTTGAAAAATTTGATGGAGTAGTTAGGTTTGGTGGTGATGAAGCTGCTAAGATTTGTAGAAAAGGTTCAATCAGTTTTGATGGAAAGCATAACACTGATGATGTTCTTTATGTCAAAGGTTTAAAGCATAATCTCTTGAGTGTTGGACATATGTGTAGCAAGGGTTACAGTCTTATGTTTCAATTTGATGGATGTGAGATCAGAAAAAGCTTCAGAACAATAATTGTTGTTGGAAAGAAGATAGGTGGAAATGTTTATCATCTCAAAGGTGGTGTTAGTTATTGCCTTATGAATCAGATCAGTGAGAGTTGGCTATGGCATAGGATATTGTGTCACATCAACTTTGATAGCCTGTAAAGATAAGTTCAGTCCAAGCTGTGAAAGATCTACCAAAGTTAACAAAGCCTATTATTGTTGTCTGTAAGGAATGTCGGTTTGGAAAGCAAACAAGAAGGAACTTCAAAAGCAAGGATCAGTCATCTTCCAGACTGTGGGAGTTGGTGTATAAAGACCTGTTTGGTCCTACCAGAGTAAGGAGTTTTCATGGTGATAGGTATTTCATGTTATTTATTGATGATTGCTCTAGAATGACTTAGGTCAGTTTTCTTAAGGAAAAATCAGAAGCCCTAGATAAGTTTAAAGATTTTAAAGCAACAGTTGAGAATGAATTGGATATGAAAATCAAATGTTTGAGATCTGATAGAGGTGGATAGTTTACTTCTAATGAGTTTAACATGTTTTGTGAGAATCATGGGATAAAGACGCATCGACTTGCACCTAGAACTCCTCAGTAGAATGGAGTGGTTGAAAGGAAGAACATGATTGTTCAAGAAGCTGCAAGAACAATGATAAAGGAAGCAAACCTACTGGGAGTCTACTAGAGAGAAGCAATTCATACTATTGTCTACATACAGAACATAGTATAGGTAAAAGAAAATGACACAAAGACTCCCTATGAGCTATAGTATGGAAGAATTCCCACTATTAAATAAATTTCAAAGTTTTTGGAAGCAAATGTTATATAAGAAGAGATGAAGAACTAGGAAAATTTGATGCAAGATGTGATGAAGGTATTTTCCTTGGATACTCTAACAAAAGCAAAGCTTACCGTTGTTATAATAAGAGGCTAAGAAAGATTGTTAAAAGTGCTAATGTTAAGGTTGATGAAGATATACAGAAGTTTTTCAGAGATTAATGGATATGAATCAAATGAGTCTTCCTATGGAAAAAAAGAAGAAACTAAAGAAAAGGAAGTATAGGTTAAAGAACAAGAAGCTCCAGAAATAGAAGTACAAGTTGAAGAACAAGAAGCTACGGAAAAAGTTCCTAAAACTCCTAAATATGTGCAGAGGCATCACATTGAAGATCAGATCATTGGTGATAAGAGCAAAGGTGTATTGACAAGAAGCAGAGTTGTTGAAGAACGGGTAAATCTATGCTTACTTTCCAAAGTTGAACCTAAAACAGTGGTTGAGGCATGCAAGGATGAGTATTGGATTAAGGCTATGGAAGAAGAACTAATGCAAATTGAGAAGAATCAGACTTGGGAACTTGTCCCAAGACTAGAGAATAAGAATGTGATTGGAACTAAGTGGGTATACAGAAACAAGTTAAATGAGAATGGAGAAGTGGTAAGGAACAAGGCAAGACTTATGTGTAAGGGGTACTCACAAATGGAAGGAATAGACTATGAGGAGACGTTTCCTCTAGTGGCAAGAATGGAGGCCACTAGGTTGTTTTTGGCTTATGTAGCACATAAGGATTTCAAGGTATATCAAATGGATGTGAAGTTTATTTTTTTGAATGGTGAGTTGGAAGAGGAAGTATACATAGAGCAACTGGATGGATTTCAATTGTCAGAAAAACTAGATATGGTATGCAGATTGAAGAAGGCATTGTATGGACTAAAGCAAGCTCCTAGAGATTGGTATGCAAGGTTAGACAAGTATTTGTTGCAACAGAGATTCAGTAAAATATCTGCAGACAATAATTTGTACATCAAGGTAAGCAAAGATCAAATCCTAATTGTTGAGGTCTATGTGGATGACATAATCTTTGGTGGAAATGAAGGTATGTGTAAGGACTTTGCAAATGAAATGCAAAAAGAATTTGAGATGTCAATGTGTGGAGAGATGAACTTCTTTCTTGGATTGCAAATTAATTAGACAGATAAGGGCATTTTCATCTCACAATCAAAGTATGTCAAAGAACTATTGAAGAAGTTTGGAACGGAAGATTCTAAACCAGTTTGTATCCCCATGACAACTGGTTTCAAGCTGAGCAAGAATGATGAATCCCCTAAGGCTGATTAGAGAAGATATAGATCAATGATTGGAGGACTACTATACCTAACTACTACTAGACTAGATATCATGCATGGAGTTTGTCTTGTGGCAAGATTTCAAGATCTTAGAGAGTCACATGTCATAGCAGTGAAAAGGATATTTAGGTATTTGAAGGGAACTCCAGATCATGGTTTGTGGTATCCTATGAACAATGACTTTACCCTAAGTGCCTACACAGATGCATATTGAGTTGGATGTGTAGATGATAGGAAAAGTACAAGTGGTGGTGCATTCTTTCTTGGAGATAGAGTTGTATCATGGCTAAGCAAGAAGTAAGATTCAGTGTCTTTATCTATTGCAGAGGTAGAGTACATTACAGATGCATCCTATTGTACACAGGTGTTATGGATGAGACAAACCTTGAAGGATATCAAAGTTTAGTATGATGATCCAATTCCTATCTTCTGTGATAATACCAGTGCTATTAACATTTCAAAAAATCTGGTGATGCATTCAAGGACAAAGCATATATCAATTAGGTGTCACTTTTTGAGAGAGAAGGTTGTAGAGAATGAAGTGAAGATGGAGTATGTGCCTGCAAAGGATTAAGTTGCTAACATATTCACTAAGGCTCTTCCTAAGGATACATTTGAGTATCTCCAGGAAAAGTTAGGGGTTATTGCCCCTCCTAATTTAAACTAGATGCATGAGGAAATGCATCCATCTAGTAGATTTCAAGATTCATTCTTTTCTAGACCGATGTTGGAGGCTACCTCTCAAGGGGAGTAGGTAGTGATATTGATGATTATTGAATCAGGGGGAGTAAGAGTTGGTATAATTTGGTGTGTACTCCTAAGGGGGAGTATTCAAAGCAGTTGAGAACAATACATGTATGTACAATATCATAATCATGGGGAGAGAGTTTGAAAAAGTGTATCACCCTTTGCCATTGATGTCAAAGGGAGAGAGAGTTCATGTGAAAAGCAAAGGGAGAGAAAGAGAGTAAGATGTATAAAAGAAAGGGGAGAGTGAGATTGGTATAGAGCTATGTCATGATGGTTTTTCACATCATATTTTGCCATCAATGATAAAGGGGGAGATTGTTGCAAGTATGTGATAATCGGTGTTGTCATTGATGTCAACATGTTTGTGTTGTCATTGGTGTCAATTGTGTCTTCTAATGTTGTTGTTGTTCTTTGATTAAATTGTTGTATTAAAATGATCTGAATGCCTTGTAGAGGTGCTGATGATGTTAGTAGATTCTTCCTATTGCTGAGTTTCCAAGTGCTTTTAAGAAATTTTGATTAATACTAGAAACAGTGTGTTGAAGAGTCTTCCGGCTTACAGAACATTGTTCGAGGTTTTGCTGCGCATTTCTTCTGTATTGGAGATCTTAGTGTGTAGTTTGGATATGTTGTCAAGAAGTGTTTGAAGATGCTAAATCCAAAATTTGGTGCTTCGGATTACTGTATGGTGAAATTTATGTTCACCAGTTTGAGAATAGTATTTGATAGTGTTTTTGAGTTGTGCAGAGTTGTCTGGGAGAAATTATTTTCCCAGCATTCCCCCGCAAAAAGGCTTCAAGTGTTAGGTTTTGGATATGCGTTCATAAGGATCTTACCTATCTTCCTTCTGAAAGGTTTGTGATTTGGTGCTCTGGAAAGCAATTTATTGTGTGGCAGAGTTTGACAGTGTTGTTGTGTTTAGGTGAAAGTTGTGCCTAAATTTGTTTCTTTCTAGGTGACTTCAAGATGTTTATGGATGTTTCTAGATTGTGTTAAAGCCCTGTGTATGATCTGCAAGTTATGGTTGTGATCGTGGAATCATGTGATCAAGAATTACTTATGTTTACATTGTTTGGCCGACCTTGAATGTTTGCATTGATTGATGAGCTGATTTGGTGAGTGTTGTGTAGCATGCTTGGATAGATTTCAGTCTGAGCTAAGGCATATAGTGGTTTTCCTTCATTCCTTTGTCATGGAAATTTTAGGTCCAGACCTAATTCAAATATTGTGTGTTTGCTGATTTTGGAGATTGTTTCAAGGATAGATGATTGTGTTGCTGACCTTGAAGATTGTTTCAAGGGTAATGATTGTTGCAAGTATGTGTCTAACTGGTGTTGTCATTGATGTCAACATACTCCTGTTGCATTGATGTCAAGGATTGGATGAGTTGTGTGCTGAGGATATTGAGAAAATTAGTCCTATCAAAAATAGAAAAGGACAGTGAAGATAGTGAAGCTCTATGAAGTGAAGATCCTAGCTAAGATGAAGATAAGGGAATGCGCATCAAAGGGTTTGTAGATATGTGTCTAAAGATGATCCAGTCAAGATTTGAGAGGTTCACATGAAGATTTGGAGAAGTTATGGCCATATGAGTAAAACCGGTTCTGGCAGATGTTCAGAGTTGACAGAGTGACACAAATAGGTCTGGTGAGATCTGGAAATGCAATATCTTGTTCTGCAGATTTGGTGGAGTGTTTAGGAAGCCAATGTGAATTGACAACTCAATTGGTTCGTGGTCTGGAGGTCTGCAAGCATCTATTCCAATGTGACAGTAATGACAGACTGTGTTCTTAAGGTTCTGGATGAAGATGTGAATGATTTTAGTAAAAAGAAGTAGTGTGGATGTTCTTGATGATTTAGGCAAGCTTGTGGATGTCTCTAGATTGTGTCTAGTTCATGTTGGTGGTCTGCATTGATAATTGAGCTTGTAATTGAAGATTTACTTCTGGGAAATGATGTTCTTCCTAATCATGACCGACCGGATGCTCTGCTCATCTTGCAGATGATCTTGGAGATGTTCTGAGAAGCATGGCATGTTCCTTGAATAAGTTTGAAGTCCCTGATATGTGTGGTCGACAGTGTGATGGTTCACATGAAGTCTTTTTACTAAGTCAAGTTGTATTTGTGTATTTTGCTTTGTAATAAAATAAAATATATATTATGCCAACTTTGATGATTATCCCAAAGTCGATGTCTTGTATAAATAAGAAGTTGTAAAGTCATTTCAAAGGGTGATCGTGGTGATGAGGAAGTGGTAGAGAGGAGAAGAGTGAAAAGCAGAGCAGAAGTGTTAGGCTTAAATGGAACTGACTCAAGCATGGTGAAGATGCTAATCTTCAGTTCAAGTATGTAATATTTATTATTCTGTAGACAGTGTGTCTGCTGTAGGCAGTGGGCCTCTTGTGAGCAGTGTGCTCAGGAAGTGAGCCCTAATTGGCATGTGCCATTTTGTTATTCCTATTCTTTTAACAAAGAATACAATCTTGGGTTAGTCACCCTGTGGTTGTTCCCTTAACCGGGTTTTCCACATTAAAATCTTGGTGTCATATGTGTTAATGTGTTTCTGCTCTTGAATTATTGCACTGTGCTTCCATGATTGATTTATTATTATGCTGTTGAATTAAAAGAAGGATTTAAGTGCTTAAAGAAAAGAAAGTTTTGGGACAACTGATTCACCCCCCCTCTCAGTTGTCCGTCTTAAATCAACATTGAATAAGTGTCAAGGATTCGTGGATGCGTGTGTGCGAATGGTGGATGTGATGTTGTGATGCAAATTTGATCACGACAGTAAGGGCTTTCATGTGTTAGACTACCAGATGTAGTGAGCAGAAGGTGTCTACAAATTTTTGGTGATGCTGTGAAGGTGTTGTGTATGTTGTTGTGTATAATGAGCTTCATTGGAATTGAACTCCATGCATAGGTTAGATGCAACTATATCAGTTCAAAGTCTGGTAGTGAGCCATTCTTTTCCTCTTCGTCTTTCTTCTTTTTCAGTGGGCAGTGAGTCCACTTGGATAGTGAGTCCCCTGTAGTGAGCATTCTCTCTATGGTAGTGAGCCTTTTGTAATTCGGTATTGTTACTACATTATATTGTGAGCTAATCCTCATTGTGGTTTTTCCCTTTTAGGGTTTTCCACGTAAAAAAATGTTGTTCTCTTGTGCATGGTGTTGATGTGTTTAATTTTATGTTATCTGCTCTTAATGTTTAAAATTCATAACAGATTAAGGGTTTAAGTGAACTGATGTGGAT
Source organism: Cunninghamia lanceolata (assembly GCA_027924645.1). Lineage (NCBI taxonomy): Eukaryota > Viridiplantae > Streptophyta > Pinopsida > Cupressales > Cupressaceae > Cunninghamia > Cunninghamia lanceolata. The sequence continues at coordinate 435,419 of BSBN01000937.1, read as the reverse complement.
GTGATTATGTTTATGAGGGTTTGAAGTTTTTGATACAACTGATTCACCCCCCCTCTCAGTTGTCTTGTGACTTCAACAAAAACCTCATCAATCGAACCTTTAGTCAGCGAACCTGGAGGTTCATGAACCTCCAAATTCACTGACAAAGCCTCTCCTTCATCTTCATTGTGCCTTACAACCCTTTTGACTTACGTCACGATCACCACCTTATTTCTTTCTATCGATGAAGTCCACCATCGGCGAACTTTCGAGTTCGCGAACTTGAAAATTCACTGATAACAGCCTTCAAAACATCCCTTTGCCACTGATGAACTCCCTCCTTGCTTCCCATTTCCTTCTATCAGTGAAGTTTATTGTCGGTGAACTGTCGAGTTCGCGAACTCGAGAAATCATCGACAAAGGTGCCATATCCACTATTTTTCCCTTTATCTTCCTTCGATGAAACTCATGCCAACCTTCACCCCCCATTCTTCCCTCCATCAACAAATACCATTGTTGGTGAACTGACAAAATATTGAACTTGTGAACAAGTTCGCTAGTTTGGCAATTTGCCAATTTACTAACAAAAGGTGAAATATGAAAAAAAATTCAAAGGGGCAAAAGGGAACAAGACTTAACCATTTTGACCAAGGCAAAAACATAAAGACCAAACTTTGACTAAGGATAACTTCTTCATTTCAAGGAATTTTGAGATGGTTCAAACGACAAAGTTGCTTAGAATTCAATTCTCTATTCAATGGTGACCTTGGCTAAGAAATTTGCACAAGACTTTTGGATTTTTGGGAGAAAACATGGAAAAATGGGCATTTTGAGGACTGATTTTTTGTAGGTGCCAACATAACTTACTAGGGCCTAGATCTCACTTCCCAGGAAAAAACTCTATGAAATTAGTTAATTTACAACCTTGAGAGAGAAACTGTTGGAAACCTTAATTTTGTAGTAACTTCTTCAAATATGATCCAAATGTGCTCAAATATTCACTATAGAATCTTCAATATTCCCTTGAAAAACTCAGTAAAAATATTGAAAAGATTTGCCAAAACAAGAGAGATATGCACTTCATAAGTGAAAATGGTAGAAACCCTAATTCTATGCTTAATTCTACTCCAATTGCTCTAAAATATGTATTGTAGTAGTTCCAATATGTCTTTGAAAAACTCTGTAAAAATATTGAAAAGATTCACCAAAATGAGAGAGATATGCGCTTCCAAAATGACCTCCAAAATTGAAAAAAATTGCCTTATTTTTTTAGCTTCATGGTGCCAAGATGATGCTTTGATACCACTTGTAATAAAACAACTTGCACAATAGAAGAATATAATAAGAAATATGCTACAAATACTTGATAATAATATGCCACTTCAAGGGGGAAACCTCCTAATCCACTTTTAGGGGGATACCTCCAATAGTCTTCAATACGAACACAATACTCAATATGATGATAATAACTAACCTCTTCATCCTATATATATCATACTTATGTTGTGGATGCCACCTAGGCTAACCTAACTACCTATATAAGACTATATTAATGATTATATAGCTTAAATAAGAGTTAAGGTAGCCACAAGCCGACTACTCATAACCTTATACACACTATAGGATTATTGGTGTAGCAGTATCTACATCAAGTCATGATTTCTTTCGTGTTTTTGATTAAGATAAGTAGAAAAACAAGGGTGCTGATCTCTTTACAAACAACCCAAAGGGAAACCCAAACAGTGCATAGGACACACATTGACATTGGGAAAACAAAGGTAGGTTACCAAACAACACAACCTACAGAAAAATAGAAAAACTGAACAAGGGATCTAAACAACACCAGATCCTGGATAAGCAAATCTAACTTCCTTGGCCCTACGGCACAAATCTGTAACAGATTTAGGGATTCCTTTCTTTCTACGCTGGACCATAGTCCATGAAATCTCTGAGTCAAAGTTCTCAAAGTGTGGCGAGAGGAGGGGATCCTCCCCAGATGTCACAACCAAAGAAGCCTCACACAAAGAAGCTAAACTAGAAGCAGGCAGAGCCGAAGATATGACTAGGACTATCAAAGTAGTAGTTTGGCCATGAAGTGGAGCCAAAGAAACAATGGGAGCCAGTGTAGGGGACCTAAAATGATCAAATGAATAGGAATCAACAACCATATCCACTGACACACCCTCGAGAACTGTAGGGGGAACATGCAAAGTTTCCCGGGAAGAGTCGTCACCCAGGGAGGAACCATCCTCTAGAGAAGTGCTAACTATCAGGTGATCCATAAGTGCGTTCTTCTACCAATTTATCGTACCCTTGCAACAAGAGTGAGGGAAACTGAAGACCAAGTGACCAATAGAGAAACATCTTCTGCACCTAAAGGGGAGTCCCTCATAGTCTAATTTTTGCATCCAAAGCCTTTCCCCTACCATCAACACTACATCTCCATGGAGGGATTTGGAGATGTCAATATCTACTAAGACATGAGAAACCTTTGTATACCCTATATTTGAGGTTGTAGAATCTTCCTTCAAAAAATGACCAATAGCATTGTCAATGACCTTATAGCAAGAATCCTCCCAAAACTGAAGAGGGAGATTTGGAAGTTGAACCCATATTGGTTTGATATTAAGTGGCTTAGTGAGAGGATTGAAGGATCAAGCCCAAGGTTTGATGGAGAGAAAATGCTTGCCCCACAACCAAACCCTACTATCCAGCACTAAGTCTTGCTCCTCTGTGGAAGCAACAAAAAAACCCCTAGCACTAGGATAAAGCTCTATATTACCCTCCATAAAGGGTTTCCATGAATCTTTGACCTAGTTATGTAGATCAGGGAGAGAAGGCCATAACCCATTAAATCTACAGATCACTCCGCACTTAAGGTAAAACTCATCATTCTCTGAGACTTCAGGGCCACACACTAGCACTAGAGTAGAACGGGCACATGGCAGTGACCTAACCCTAGCCTATGATGGGTGAGATTAAGTTCTTGAACTGTTTACAACCTCAATAAATTTCTTTTGAGGGTGGACAAGATCCCCAGAGCAGTGCTTGGCACCTCCGTTCACTTGAGTCAGAGTACTATTTTAAGCAGGGGTTGAATCTATCCGATCCTTATCACTTCCAACAAGCAAAATAGTATCAGAAGGCCCTAAACCAGTCCTAACCCTAGCAACACCTTCGGATAACTTATTATCAATCAAAGAAGCAGAAATATCAGAACCCCGCCCATCAACACACTCACCCTTTAATTAGTCCTTTAACTCCTTTAGCTCTATAATAACATACCCATTCAAGTCATGAATACTATCCACTACTTTAGGCTTGTTTGTATTTGGGGCCATTACCCATATTGCCAAAGTTTCAAATTTAGGGTTAAGCCTTGACCCAAAACAGGCTTGGTTAGCTTGCTCTTTTGTATCAAATACCTCTTCATCTTCTCTCCTTATAGGCCACAATCTTCTTGGTCAACAAAATCATCAAGCAAATCCACAACAGAATGTTCATGGACAATAAAATGTACCCAAATGTGCAGGCAAATGTTGCAGTAGAAAACATCCAGGCTAGAAGACCATTGCATCTTGAAAGGTACAGACAACTTGATTTCACATGTATCCATGGTTACCCAAATCCAATTCCAAATGATATAAGATTAGGTAATTTTTTTTGGAAATAATGCTCTATCCGGTGAAGATATTTGAAAGCATTTTCAAATCTTATGGATGATTATGAAGTAGAAGATGAAGATGTAATAATGAAATTGTTTATGCAATCATTAGCTGATGAGGCTAGGAATTTGTATATGAATCTTCTTGATGCAAGTATTAATTCTTGGGAAGAATTTAAGAGAGCTTTTAGAGAAAAATATGGTGATAAAACTAATCCAAATTTTGTTATTAACGAGTTTACTAGCATTATTAAGGGCTATAATGAACCTGTCTCAAATTTTAATGCTATGTTTACAAGGGTTTTTAACAAGATCCCACCATATATGGGGCAAAATGAGTCCATGTGTTTAGTCCTATATTGTAATGCATATGATGAGAAAATGGGTTATGAATTAAGAGATAAGAACCCTCAATCCTTGAGAGATGCTTTTAAAATGGCAACACATATTGAGAGTAATAGGAAAGCATTAGGGAAGATGAGTAAAAGGGATGATATCACAATATTGCAAAATCCTAATCTCAAAGCACAACAAAGTAGAGAAAAGTAACATAAAAATGTTCTACCTGAGCAGGGCTTCTAGTCATAGTTGTTCCCAAATAAACTTCTAGAAATTCATCAGTTGATTCTTCCTCAACCTCATTTACCTACTCTTTCTCCTTTCTACTTTGATTTGAAGTTTCCTTTCCTATGACTAGTTGACCTGCAACATTATTTATCAAATCCAGTGCCTTATCCCTATGCTCTTCTATTCTCATCATCTCTAATAATGGAACGGAAACCTTTATTTGAGACAAGACCTATGTCATATCAAAAGGAACATAATGTTGTGTATGAGAAAGAGCTTGAACTACACCTATAGACATGCTTTTACCCTTCTCTGGAGCATGTGTTGTCTTAGCATCAACAATATTTGTGGGAACATTAATGTTTTGCTTATCACTGTCTACTTGTGATTTTCTATTCTTAAGACTCTTACCTCTTTCCTATGTATTCTTAGCAACATTTTGAACTCCAACATGATCTTGAGTCTGTTTCATAAATAAATCACCTAACTTGCCCTAATCTTGACCTTGAGTTTTGCCCCTCATATTGTAATTGCTTTTAACTTGTGCAATTGTAGTTGTTGTTAATGCTTTAATGAATTCTTTCTTGTTGTCATGTAGTGCTTTTAGTATTTTGAGACTTGGTATATGACCTCTATAGTAGCGTTAGTTACACCATAAGAATGATAGAGAAGTTGTATTTTGTAGTAATTTAGCAAAGACATCTAAGTTTTAAAATTTAACAAGATTAGCAAATATGCTCTAGTGTGTGCAATGTCAAGCCTATGCTATAATGGTTTACCCAAATTGATGTTCTATTATCCTTTCCTTAGGTCTCAAAAGGGGATATGTTAGTACAATAATGAAGATACACATACCAAATTATAGTTTAATAACTAGCTTTTGGAAAATTCTATAGAACTCCTCATGAATCCCTTATGTATAGGTATATTTTGATTGTAATTTGTTTTGAAATGCACTTCAAGGTGTAGAGTGGATAGTTTTTTTTTTTAAATATGATTTTAAAAATACATTTTAGTGTTTTTGAAATCAAAATTTCTTTGGTTAGCACTCCAACAATGACCTAAAGGTCACCTTATTGGATCTATCGATTGTATTTCAGTTATGTTTGTGTTCTGACATATGATCTTATAATATTTGTCTCATTGATTACTGACCAAGAATGTCTAGGAATTTGGTTGTATCCATAAGTGATTGGGAAGTAGGAAGCAACAATTGGAAGGTGGATGGTTATTAGCCTTAGTTCCTATTCTCTTCCCCTTTTAGGAGAAAAGCAAAGAAATTCCCTCATTGTGCCTAAAAGATAAAGATACAAAATCCTCAATTAGATTGACTTTTATACTTCATTTCGTCAAACAATTTGCATTTTGCTTATCAAACAATATTTTCAAAGTGTATGTTTAAAACAACTTGTTTAATGTTTTAGAACATGCATCATTCATCAATGCAACACCATACTCAAAGATTAACAAGTCATTTTGTCAAACAGTTTGTTGTCTTGTTGTATATATACAAATTGAACACAACGAATAATACAACTTACTGATATAGAATCAGAAATACAGAGATGATAAAATTTTATTTCTAACCTTAGAAAAGATGCTAACAATGCTTGCAGAAGTTGTTGTGAATACTAGGATATGTCTCTTATACATATATTTCCTTTTCTATAGATTTAAATCATTGATTTAAAGTTATCCAGATACGAGGTCCTTATGAGGTCAAGATGAGTAATATATAATTCTTTTCCTTGTATAAAGAAATATCTTGTCATTTTAATTTTCTCCCAATGTGTGATGGAAAAGATCAATGTCATACTTTAAATTTCTCTTGAAAGTATATTAGACTAATGAAAATGATAATTGATCATTATTCAAACAAGAAAGATGTGATGCAACTTGTTGACGATCAATTTGAGATATCCATTTGTGGCTCTAAATTATTCAAAGTCCACCTTTGAAATTGTTTTTCTAATTACTTTATCCCTTGACTCACAAAAAATTGTTGTGAGCTCCCTTGTTTGTGTTCTTTCCTATACTTTGTTGGCTGATTGGTTCAATTTGTAAAGGTCAAAAGTTTGAACATGTTTCTATGCCTTTTTGTTATATTTTTATGTTGAGTTGTTATAGATAGTCACTTGTCACTTAAGTAACCTTATCATGTTTTTTGGGTAACTAGGTGCTGGTTTTGTACACTATGGTAGACCTTCTTGTCCAATCCATTGCTCATCTATTAATATATTGCAAAGGTACATGTTGGAAATATACAAGGTGCCCATCGTGGAATTTCTTTAGCAAAGGATGATGATGTGTCATTTTCTTATTACACCCTTGGTGCAATGAGCCTATTATAGACAATATCATTGACAAGAACAAAGGTTTACCTTTTTGATGAAGGAGCTACATCCATTGATCTATCTTAAATATGACAGTCCATGTTTTAAAGATGTGATAGAGAAGGTTTCATAAAAGAGTCTTGCCATTGGTTGGTCGAGTATGAAGAATAGATGTGGTAGAATTTGATTGGTTGTGATAAAACAATAGACTATGACAAATCAAATTGTCCTCCATCTTGATGACCCATTGATAGGCATTGTAGTTGATCTTCATGTTCAACATGTATAGATCATTGTCATCCTCAACATTTAATAGGTCAAATTGATGAGTCGAAGGATTTCTTAAAGTAACACATGATATGGTTACTCCTCATTGGTTGACACAAAGTGTGTGGACTTATTTAAGGCTTGTGTCTTGACATGACTGAATGAAGTGCTACTAAATGGAGCCTAGTGGCATCTAGTGGCAAGATGTATAGGTGGCCCATTTTGAATACTTAATAGTTTTCCTTTCAAACTCTATGTTTCCAAACAACATTCATCGCTTATAGCTATGCATTTATCAATGTCCCAAAGTAATTGCAAGTTGTTGGTCAAGTGAAAACATCATGTCTTTGTCATTCTTGGGATATTAGTGGATCAAGTATCATGCTAGTTGGTAATTTATTGATTTCCCTCAACCATTGATCAAAAAGGATAATGAAGTTGAGTTTTTTGATCTATAGAGACTTTCAAATGCATTACCTGATGCAATAGCTTTTGTTTATCAAAGTAGAGATAATGGTTATCAAAGAATGATTTTAGGGAACTATTAATGAATAAAACACATGAAATTTCAAGTTGAGAGGTCATTTATAGCATTTGTAATCTCTCAATCATGCAGTTGTTCTCAAAGCATTGTGTTGTAGCCTACAAAATACATTCTAAACTCAAAATGAGCACTTGGATTTGTCTTCTTGTAAGGATTCTTGGATAAGTTCACATCCTCTTCTCACATAAGTATTATTATAAGAAAATTCAGTTAGCAATTGTCATATAAGTTTGTAAAGGGTGGGTTTTAAGTTTTTTTGAGAAATTAGCCATTCTGAGAGGATAAATGGGTGTAATTTTTCATTAAATTACAATGTAAGGTGTGATTTCAATCTTGGTGTTGTTATTAGAAAAAACCCTAGAAATATTATTTAGTTGCTGAGAATTGTGTGCCAAACCTATAAGAATTAAAAATGCTATATTCCTAGTTCCCCTTAATTTTATAATGTTCAAGATTCTAGTAAAGATATCTTTGAGATTATCATGTGGGCTATAAAGAAATATAAAAAATCTACTTAGAAGGGAGGTGATCTGACAAACCAATTCTAAGATGGCAAAAGTGACATTGGGGATCCCTTGGCCTCATTATCTAGAAGAGATTTGTTTCTAAATATGTATGGAGAAAGAAACATGCTTAGGCTAATTAGCAATTCTTAGATGTTGGATCAAACAAAAGTTATGATCCCAAATTGTTTCTAATATAGGAGCATGCTAGTTCATAGGCAATCCCACATCACCAAAAATATTTTAGGTAACTTCATTTTTAGTTTTGTGCCCTATTTGCTTCATTTCTTTTTAGCTTCATAGCTTTTGTCATCTTGCTTCTTAGGAGGTTCTACAAGAAGTATAGACAACTTCTGTAGCATAATAGTTATTTTGTGAGAATATTGTGTTGAGTTGTATGAAGTTAATAGAATATTAAGTTTTTGCATTTAAGCTTATGTGTTGTGCATGTGTGTTGTGAGTCTGTAGGTTGTAGGGACTGGTTTCCCTTTAGTTGGTTCTCGACCTTGATTGCATCAGGTGGTACATATGCTATAAATGTTTGCTAGGATGTATGGCGAGGAGATTGTAATTAAGTCATTGGAGTTGGCATGTTGCCGGTATGAGTTTGAGGTGGTTACATGAAGTGGTTTAAATAAGGCTTTTTTGTTGGGAAGTGTTTTGGAAGACTAGTGTATTTGTTGTAGGTGAGAGAGGAGGCCTATAACTATAGAGAGTTTTGAGGAGGCACAAGTATTGTAAAGAAGGCTTTGTTGCTAGAATGTGAGAGTGTAAAAAGGTGTGTGTGTTTATGATTCAGTGAGTGTGTGTAAATATGTATTCAATAAGGACTAGAGTGATGTTGATAAAGATGATACAAAATTTCATTTTTGGAGCAAATAGAAAGAGTTTGTATGGGGAGGGCTCTTGAAATGTTAGAAGTAGAGAGCTAGAACTTGGATGCTCTTGAGGAGAAAAATACTGTAATCAGAGAGAGAAAAGAAGAAAATAAAATGGGAAATGCTAATTCCCATGATTTAATTGATATTGTTTTATTTGAAGGTAATGAGGAGGATGAAGTGGATTCAAAAGTTGAAATGGAGGTCCATGAAGGCCACATATATGATAGGGAGGTAGAGGATGGTGAAGAAAGTCTCCTGCTAGAAAAGGAAATTGAAAAAATAAATGGGGTATTGGAGGGATATTTGTCAAACGAGCCTAAGGAGATGGGAGAAGGTGTATAGGCTATTGGAGAGGGAGAGAATGAAGTTGTAGTAATCAAAAACCCTTTGGAGGATACATAAATACTAGTGAATGTGGAATAATGGAGTATAGAAGAAGAGGAGGAGGAGGAGGAGGTACACATAGAAACATTTAATTTCTTTAATAGTGTTGGTCATGCTTTGTGTACATGTGAAGCCACGAGTGAGGAGGAAATCATGGTTGAAGAGGTGGACATTCGAGTGATGAAAAATTGATTGATGGCATATTTGACTCTATCATACAAATTGAGTTGAGCAGTGAGGAAATTTTTGCACTTGAGAAGATGTTATGTAGAGTATTGAATTAAGAGGCAAGAAAGGAGGAGTGTGGAAAAAGAAGCAATAAGTGGAGAATGGAGAAGAGATATTTGGTGGAGGATGGATAATGGTGGGTCAATTCACACAAGAGAAGAGGAGAGAAGTATTGGGTGGAAGTGGATGGTTAGAGGAAGAAAGAGGAGTAGCTTTTGGTGGAGCAAAATGGTAATTTTCCTCTACCTAAATGTTGGAAGAGGCGAAGGAAGAAATGTTCTGATGTACTTATTATAGTATTTGAGTATGTTATTGGTTGTTTACTTTATGGATAGTTGGTCCTACAATTCAATTCCATTTTGTGAGCCCATGTTCACAAACTTCTTATATGACATGTCTTATGCATGACCATTTGGGTTCACAGGCAATCTTGCATCACAAAAATAAATTTAGGCTTCATTTTCAATTTTGTGTTTTGTTTGTTTTATTTTTGTTGCTTTGTAGCTTTTGTCATGTTGCTTCTTGGGAGGTTCTAAAGGAAGTATGGATAGTTTTTGTAGCATAATGTTTATTTTGTGAGCATGTTGTATTGAGATACAAAAAATAATATATTATATTTTTGTATTTAAGCTTCCATGTTGCGCATATGTGTGTTGTGAGTGTGTAGGTTGTAGGGACTAGTTACCCTTCAATGGGTTCCTAACCCTGACTGCATCAGTTTCCTAGCACCAGGTTTTGTTGAATGGGTCTAAAAGTGATATGATATAAATGCTCAAGTTATGAGAGACACAAAAGGAAAGGCTATTTTCACACTTAATAGAGAGACAATTCAAAAAGTGTTTAGCTTTTGAATACAAAAAGAATAAGAGTTCCAACAAAGAAGTAAAATTACCCCATTAAAAATTGCAAGTGAATCATTTGTCTTAAGACCTATTCGAAATGAAGAGATTGAACCATTAGGTGTAGAGAAGTTTGAACCATATTTCCAAGATGTATTTCAAGGTCTTAGTCAAGTCATTAGAGTAGATGCAAGCAATAGAATATCTTAAGGAGCTTTAATATTTCTTGCAAATAACCAAAATCCACATTATAACACATTGCATGATTTTGAGGAGTTTCTATCTCAGGGAATCGATGAGGGAATTGTTCAATTTAGACAAATGATTCTTCTACAAAAAAATAGAAGGCATTCTATGACATGTTATATTTTATTATTTATTCTAGTTGATGAGTGGGGCAACAAGTTATCTATAAAGTATTTATCCCCAAATTTTCCAAGGGATTGAGTCAAACCACTACAAATATGAACCATCCATATGGAAAAGAATTACACTTAGCTTGTTATATTGTACTTTTGAAACCTTTTTCATTAATCATCTATTGAGAAAGTTAGGGTTATATAGACCCAGGTTGGAAAATTAAGTTATGGAATTTATTGGTGTAATGAAATAACTTGCACAAAAGTAGAATATAATAGGACATATGCTACAAAAACTTGATTAATATTTGAGAATAACAAGCCACTTCGAGGGGGAAAACCTCCAAATATCTCCAATGAGAACACAATTCACAATATGATGATAATAAACTTACCACTAGCTCCTATATATAGACCTAATTATGTTATGGCTGCCACCCAGGCCAACTTAGATACTTAAATATAACACCTAGGATGGCTTAACTATCTATATTTGAATATAATAAAAATTATATAACCTAATTAAGAGTTAAGGTAGCCACAAGAAGACTACTCATAACCCTATACACACTAGGATTAAAGGTGTAGCATGCCCCCCTCTTCACAGAAGTGTTGTCCTCAACACTAATCAAGTGTGGATGCTTTTGCACAAAATCCTCATTTTCCCATGTAGCCTCTTCAACTGGAGAGTTCTTCCATTTTATCAAATACTCTATGATTGCCCTTGTCTGCAACCTCTTGGTGCTTGTTTGAATAATTCCCTCATGATCTAATACTATTCTTCCCTCCTCATCAAGCTCCTGTAACTCATATTGTGCTACATTTTTTTCCCAATAACCTTCTTCAAGCATGAAACATGGAAAATTGGATGAATTTTTGTTGACATAGGTAACTCCAATTTATATGCTATAGTGCCAATATTTTGCAACACCTAATAAAGACCACAATACTTGGGTGCAAGCTTGTTATCTTTTTCTTGTTGTTTTAGAGACATTTACTTATATGGTTGTAATCACATAAAGACCCAATCAACCACTTCAAAAGTCCTTTCACTATGGTGTTGATCAACCTATTGCTTCATTCTATTTTATGCCATTACTAGGTTCTCTCAGAGAAAAGAAAGTACCTCTTGTTGATGGTGAATGTGTTCTTTAGCTGTTCAAACCTTTGGTTGTGGCCACAATGAAGAGGTGATTGATGGCGAATGGTACCCATATAGTTCCAAAAATAGAGACATCTTGGAAGAAGTATGGAAGGATGTATTATACCACCATTCTGCTAGTGGTAACAATTGCATCCATCTCTCTTGTTTATTTGATGCAAAACATCAAAGTTACCCTTCCAAGCATTTGTTGACCACCTTAGTTTGTCCATTATATTGGGGATGATATGACAAACTATGAGCAAGTTGAGTGCCCAGACATGAAAATAGGTAATCTAAAAATTACTTGTAAATATAGGATCATGATTACTTACTATAACTTTGAGTCACGTGCAGTTTTTGAATAGTATTTATAGAATCCTTACTATGTCTAGTAAACTTGGTGGCAATCACACAATTCGGAGGAAAACCTAACTGAACAGTCCACTTGGACCTTTGGAAAGACCTTTATTGAATTATCGAGTAGGGCTAGTAAGCTTGTGATGGCACTGACACTATATGTGCTTTCAAAGATTTAGACTACCTAACTCATCCAAATACAATGTTACACGTACTAGGAAATCTCAAAACTGTATAACAATAAGGAAAGTAATGCTGGTACTATTTCTACAGGTGCATACAATAAAAGATTGTAACTATTTTTTGTCAAGGAAAGAATGCTTAAAGGTTAACTTAATATTAATAATCTACCATATACTCTACGCTCCTAACATACACTCTACACTATGGAGTACAACAAGTTGAATAACTAGAATGTCTTGAAGAATCTAATACATTTATGAATTGACTGTTATAACAAAAGTAACATTTAGGAAATGAAGTGAGGAACAGTTACCTTGAGTGGCCCTTGCTCAAGTGACTCTCTCCACTGATCTAACTCAAATGTAGTTGCTTAGATTGACACAATCATACTAATTCTAATTCATTCATTGCACAATCCTTACAATATCACATAAGATTCTACTAGAAGATTTTATTCATGCATTCATCATTAAAAACATAAACATTGTCCATGTAACTAACTTGGAAAAGATCTAGTAACTATATCTGTGATTGAACAATCTACTTCAAACTTGAAAACTTAAACTACCTCAACCATCGAGCCATACATATAGGCACGGGGGAGTTTATTGGAATAAGGTCTCTTAACTAAAATAATAAATTACCACTCTCTACATACATGAGTGTGATAAATGCCAAGTAACTAATAACTAAAAAAGAAAGAAAGAAGAGTCCAAATGAAATTGAGACTCATGTTGCAATAGAACTGGAACATGGACTGGTTGAGTCAGTCACGTTAGACTCCTATCTACAATAGAATTCTCTTCTTTCAATCATCTTTATTAACTGTCATCATGATGCGTAACCATCTTCATCAAGTGTCTCCATGTTGTATTTGCTATGCTAAGTTTAGCTTGGAACCTCCCCTGCTTTGCTGTCTAGGAACTCTTTGGCTGCGGGCTGCGCCTTATAGTTGTTGCAGGCTATAGTCCATCTTCTCTAGTTGCAAGAGTTAGTTCACAAAACATGCACACAATACTAACAACCATAATCAAGAACAAGTATCATTTACAATCCATACATTCCCAAACATAATCATGTAATATCCATCATATTATAACCATATTTCCATATACTTAATAATCAGGTTTAGGTCTGCATAATGAACATAAGAGATAGCATAATGTAGAAATATGTGTAAGATAATGTCTAAGAATGTCTTTGAACTTGCATAAAACCATAAGAAAACTAGCTAATAACTAGACCCATCATTTCCTCCCAACTACCCATTTGTTTGTCCTCAAGCAAATCAACTAGGACTAGAGGTTGTAGTGCAAAGTAATTTCCCTGAGGTCTCTAACAACATCCACTCCTTCAACCTATTCCAAATAAAATCCATTATGATATGCCAGTCTGTTCATCCTGGTAACCTCTGCCTTCTCACACTCCACATTCTTCTTCCCTATCCAATGTGGCACTGGGTACAAAAGCATTGGCGGGTGGAAGGTAAGTGGTACCCATTCAAGTCCCTGTCCTCTGACAATATCGATATATTTCCATACTCTTTCAAACATGGCCATAAAATTATGAACATAGTGGGATTATTTTCTTTGCAACTCAGGGGTTAAACTATTCCATCTGTCTTGCACAAACTGATAACAATTGTGGATGAGTCCAACAGTTAAATGTTGCATTCTTTAATTATCCCGCAGTCTCAAATTCATGATTATCCTGCCTACACCCTTATGATCCAGAAGTTGTTTTCATTCTCCAATGATTAAGTTGGGGGTTTTAGATTCTCTCCTTATTGGGAGAGCAATTGATTTTTCTCTCTTTGTATATGCTTGTATGATTTCATCCCTCAACTTCTCATTTATGAAATAGGATACAAGTGCCCTTAATTGTAAATCCCCCACAAAACCTTATGGGTTCCATTCTGTATCATCAGGCACAACATAGTCATGCAAGTAGTACTCACATAACTGATCCTGTTCTTCTGGTGTGGAATCAACAAAACCTTTTAGAAAAGCCATTTTTCCACTCATAGCAATTGGTTTGTTACTAATCAGCTTACTAAATTGAAAACTTAAAAAAAATTTCATGTAAAAACAAAGCATATGTTCTGGTTGGAGGTCTGCATTTAATAATTTGGATAGTTTTATCTGCTACCTCTTCCATCCTGACTGCTACTCTTCTCAATTCAATATCCTTCCTCTCTAATGTCTGGGTATGCTCTGCAATCATTGCTTCTTTTTATTTCTTCCACTCCTCTCTTTGTTTAGAAAAGTTTTCAGTAATTTTCCACAATTGATATCCCAAGGACATGATTGTATGACAAGTTGGGGTTTTTGTGACAAGGGGTCTCTTTTCCTTAGCTACTAGTTCCTTATTTCCTGCTACAACTATTGCTAGTTCTGCAAGTATATTGAATTTTGTTCCCTGTCCATGAGTATTGACTTTTTTCTCCAACACTTGAATTTTTACCTCTCTTTCCTTGTTCCTTTTCTCATATGTTTTAACCAGTTCCTCCAACTGCTTGATCCTTTCAAAAGCTTCCTGTAATTATTTTCTGACATTTCTTTCTTCAAGCAATAATTCTTCATCTCTTAAAGACTGTTCATCACCACCCCATGTGGACTCATAACCCTAATTGTCAAGGTTATCTGGGGTTTTCTTTCTGGTTTTCTTGGCAACAAAAATCTCCTCTGACTCTGATTTAGAGGTAGTAGATATATACCATTTCCTTTTTATTGGAATTTGCACATTTTTAGTCACATTGGCCTCTTGTTCATGGTCAGTTTCCATTGTCACAAAATCTTCTTTTTCTTCTCCTTGTTTTTCCATACTACCCCTCATAACACCTTTCCTCTTTAGGCTGTGTGAATGCCTTAGTGGTGTGGGTTTCTTCTTTGGCCTTTTTGAAGGCACAAAAGAAGAACCACCTTTCTTCCTTCTGGTTTTTGGTGTTCTGGTGTTGGGTGTTTTACTAGAAGATGGGGTTTGATATACCTTTTCTGCTACAGGTTGATCAAATGTTGCATGTGGTGAATTTGGCACATCTTTCTCCCTTGTTTCTCTCTTGTTGCAGGTAGGTGAAGCAGCAGGTGTAATAGGAGTTTCCCTTAAAGATGCAGCAGGTGACTCTATATTCCCTGGTACTGTTGGCTCCTCAATAATATCATTAATGTTTCTACATTTCAAAAATATTTCCTAGGGCACCTATGGGTACTGAACCCTAAGGCTCCTTTTCACTAATAAGGTAATCAAACAATCATATGACAAGGCTTATTTATTTGACTTCCACTGGTATTCATATCTCATTCTTTTTAACAAATTATACATGAAGTTGGGTACATGACTATTCTATTATGGCAAAGGTGACTCAACAACTTAAGATGCATAGTATATAAAAGAGATTGTCTACCATCACGAGTAATGTACTTAATAATATGAATAGCATGAGAAGCCTATACCCATGGGAGTGATAATCTCTTAGTCCCCTATGACATTGAGTCTAGGTGCTCTCTTGCCTCACTGAATTCATCCCTTGCAGCTATTGCATCTGCCTTGATAGGGAATTCTTCTCCATTCTTGGGTAGACTAGACACTTCTGCAATTGCAACCTTGTTGAAGCATCCACTTTCAAACCCTTGATAGTGGCTTCATCATGTTGTAATGTAGCTGCAAATTTCCTTGTCATACCTCCATTATATTTTGTGAGCTTCAAAAATAATCGAGCCATCCTCTTCTTGTAAAAATTGGCAAGGCTAACTGGTCTTCCAATATTATCTGATGAACTATTGGTTCTCTTCTAATAAGATCACCTCCCATACTGTCAATGTAACTCAAATTCAAATTTTTCACAACCCTCTGCTCAACCTCCTGTTATACTTGCATGCACTAAACTTGAACCAACCTGAATTGACTCGGGATGTTAGGATGTTGACAAGACAAAAAGTTAAGGATGCAAGAAGGCCAAAGGAAAAGGGTTGTATCTGTTTGCATTTTGGGTGACTTTTGGTGATAAACAAAAATTTTATTTTGAACATATACCATCCCCCCTAACTAAAATCTAGAAGTGTCCTCGCTTCAATACTTGTATGAGACGAAGGGTAATAATTTCAAGAATATGGAAATATGATTAATAATGAGAATTATGCTGAATTAAATGCGATCACATATAGAATGTATTGAAAATGTGTGTTAATAATGGAAATTTAGTATATGTACATGTTGAGGTGAAGTGAAAGGAACTTCGCGCGAGTGTAACTTTATGGAAATGTGTCCACAACATGAATTTAATTGGACGTGGAATCATTATTATGGTAGAAGGCAGAATGAATGACATGTTGGTGCATGTGAATGAGTTGATGAAGCTCGCATGTAGTAATGGGACAGATGGCGACTGCATGTGCTGGCAAAGTGAAATAAATGCTAAAGAAGTGCAATTAACTCAGTGTAAAATTTGAATGTTCTAACAGATAGCTATTGCATGTACCTTTATCAATAGGTCCCGAAGTGAACTATGGAAGATTTTATTTTGTTTCCTGCTACAAGTCCCTACGACATAGTGAAACCGGCTCCATGAAGATTGTGGCACTGGTGTTGTGTGCGCACGTGAAGAAATTTAAGGAATTATACCTAAGTGACCTCAGGAGGTGAGCTATGTAGCTCATCTATTGAGTCACTGTGAGAACCGGTAGTGTCTACTATTGATTTTATGTTGGCATTAGAATTAGGGCTTGGACCATAGCAATGCATTAGAGAAAGAAGAAAATCTTCTCATTTTGTTGGCTGTGTGTATAACTTCAATCTATGACCATTAATGAGGAATGATAATCTGACTGCATCTATGGTCTATAATTTAACTTCTCCATTGGGAAATACATGTTGTATCTCATAGGGGCCTAACCATCTAGACTATAGCTTGCCCTTATAATCTTTGTATTTGGAATCATACAATAAAGCATAGTAACCCATATGTAATTCTTTTGTCTTGATAAACTGATCATGCCATTTAGTCCTCTATTTTTGAACTATCTCTGTGTGATGGATAGCCTCCATTCTAATTTCATCTAGCTCATTCAGAATATGTAGCATCTCCTTCTGTGTTGTTGTCAAGTCCATGTCAAGTTCTACTACCGTCCTCGGTATCTTATATTCAAATTCAATTTGCAGAACTCCAGTTTTTCCATACACTATTTCATAAGGTGTAAAGCCTGTAGTTGTTTTCCATGTTGTCATGTATGCCCACACTACTTCTGGTAATCTAGTTGTCTAGTCTTTTCTATGAATTTTCACTATTTTGGTTAGAATGTTTTCAATCTCTCTATTTGTAACCTCCACCTATCCATTGTCTTGGGGGTGATAAGGTGTTGACTTTTTATGTTGGATTTCATACTCTTTAACCAATGCAGTAATAAGTTCAGAAGTTAATTGAGGAGCTTGATTAGTTACAATTTCTTTGGATACTCCATATCTAGTAAAAATGTCTTCATACAAGAATTTAGCTACATTTCCATCTCTTGCAAACTGTAATGCTTTGACTTCAACCCACTTTGTCATATAATTTGTGCAAACCAAAATATATTCCTTATTATTGGATGCTGGTGAAATTGGGCCAATGAAGTCTAGCCCCCATTTGTCAAATGGTGCTAGTGTAATTTGTGGCTGCAAAGACATCTCATCTGTCCTTGTTGGTTTGCCCATTCTTTGACATATGTCACAACTCCTTGTATACTTTATTGAATCCTTATGGAGAGTTGGCCAATAATAGCCTATTGTTAAGACCTTAAATGTTGTCCTTTTGGCTGCAAAGTGACCCACATAGGGCTCATCATGGAAAGCTTTTAGGATGTCAAAGATCTCATCTTCTCTTATACATCTCATAATATGATATAGACCAATATAGAATAAATAACCAGCAATCCAGGAGTATGGAAAGTTTTTATACACTAGTTGCCTGATTTTCCTAGGAGAGAAATGTGATGGTATCTACCCTACCACTAAGTAATTTGCAATGTTAGCAAACCATGGTGTGCATATATTGAGAGAAAACAAACACTCATCTAGAAAAGAGTCATCTACAACACCTTCTAATTGTGTTGGCAATCTAGATAGAAAATATGCCACCACATTAGCTTTCCCTGGCTTATCCACTATTGTTATATCAAACTCCTATAGTAAGAGTAGCCATTTGACTAGTCTACCTCTAACCATAGGTTTGTTCATTAAGTAGCTGATTGCAGTATGATCTGTGTGGATAAAGACTGGATAACTAGTGATATAATGCCTAAACTTGTTAATGGCATGGACAACTGCTAACATCTCTTTCTCTGTGACAGTGTAGTTAAGTTATGCTCCTTGTAAATTCTTGTTGGTCTAATAGATAGAGTGCTTCTTATTACCTTTCTTTTGGCCCAATACAACTCCTGTTAGGATTAAGGTGCCATCAACCTTGTAAATCCTATGTAATTAATTACTCCTAATATTGTTTGTAAATCACCCATAAGGGATGAAAGGTTTCACCAGCAGTGGTCTTATTTCAGCTACATGTTTATATCTGGTCTTCGATGCTAATTCATCTGCAACGTGGGTGTTGGAAATAGCCTAGACAACTAAGGGGGGGTGAATCAGTTGTCCCTAAACTTTAACCTTTTCTAAACTTTTTAAATCTTCTTTATAATCAGATTAATGATGAAAACATTTGAGAATAAATCAACACATGAATAGAAACAACATGAACACACAACACTAGAATTTTGACGTGGAAAACCCGGTTAAAGGAAAAACCACGGTGGGGGTTAACCCACAAAAATTGCGTACCCTGTTAAAAGTACTTAAGAAAATAGAAGGCACATGCCTTCGAACGCACTGCCCAGAGCTCACTGCTCAAGGAGAGGTTCACTGCCTATAAGAAATTATGATTTACACAAACATAATGAAATGACAAATAACATCTACATTCATGCCTGAAATCAGTCCCTTTGAAGGCTCAAAAAATTCTATTCCTATTTTCAAATTCTTCTTTACTGACTCTCCACTCTATACTTCCTTCGCTCCTCTTCTTCTCTACCCTTCCTTTTTGATCCTTTCTTCAGATTTAACTCTCTTATTCAAGGATGTGTTTCAACAACTCTTCAACAAGTATTTATATGCTTCATCAACCTTGGAATGATCAACAAGGTCAGCTAAACTCGACGCAGATCATTACACTGTCGGCCAAATACAACTGAGACTTGAATCTTCTTCTACAACCACACCACACTTCATAAAAATGTTCTTAGATCATCCACAACATGCTAGGATCATCCGATTGGCCAAGACTGGGAAGAACATCAACCTCAAAGAAGAAATCTTCAAACAACAAGCTCAAACTTCAATGCAGACCTCCAACATAGTAGCCACATGATCCAAAGACCTCCATAAGCACATTGAAATAATCAATAACATTCACTCTAAACCATATTACCAGAATCATTTGTATCTTCCTCCGGAACCTCAAGAACACTATCTGCCATGACTGTCAAACTAGAAAGATAGCTTACGGATCTCCAAACCATGAACAACTGGAGTTGATGATACACACTGACTTCCCAAACATGCCTTCAGATATGCAGACCATAATATTTCACTGCAAAGCAATCCAAACCAACTTACTATCACACTGTCTCTTCTGAATACTATAAAATCTAGTTCTACTCAGATGGCCATAACTTCTTCAAATCTTCATGCGGACTTCTCAAATCTTAACTGGAGCAACCTCTGACAATCCTCTACACAACCATATGGTCCACATGCATTGATTGTCATTAATTTTCTTAATATCCTTAACAATCTGGTCTTCTATACAGATACTAAAATAGGACACAGTTTACACCAATGGCAACAACGATATGTTGATATCAATGACAACACCACTTAGGCACATATTTGCAACAATCTCCCCCTTTGTCATTGATAGAAACATATGATGTGAAAAAATAAATTTAACCATCAAGACAAGAACTTCTCCCCCTTTCTCTTCTCACTTCTACAACTACTTTCTTTATTGCTCCCCCTTACACTAGCAACTAGTTTTTCATATGACTTCTCTCCCCCTTTGACATCAATGGAAAAGGGCACATACTTTCTATCTTTTCTCCCTTTTTGCTTCAGACTAATCCCAAAATTTGCATACTAACTACTCCCCCTTTGACTAGTACCTCCTTAACATCAATCTGGATCACAAGATAAGGATGTGAATTCCACCGGACTGATGCACCTTAGTGCATCTTAGTTCTGATCAGGAGGGGTAATAACCCCTAACTTTTCTCTGAGATACTCAAAAGTATCTTTGGGAAGAGGCTTAGTGAAGATATCCACAATTTGATCTTTGGAAGACACAAACTCCAACTTGACTTCATTCTCATTAACTTTCTCTCTCAAGAAGTAAAACTTAATAGATATATGCTTTGTTTTTTAGTGCAATACTGGATTCTTAGAAATGCTTATAGCACTTGAATTATCAAAAAAAAATGTGACTGGCTCCTCAAACACAATTATGATGTCCTTCAACATTTGCTTCATCCATAGAACTTAAGAACAATTATTTGCTGCTACTATATACTCTGCCTCTGTAGTAGACAGAGAAATTGCCTCTTGCTTTTTGCTCATCCAAGAGACCAATCTTCTTCCCAAGAAGAATGCACCACCACTAGTACTTTTTCTATCATCCACATCTCCTGCCCAATCAGCATCTGTATATGCATGAAGAGTAAAATCATTGTCCTTTAAATACCACAGTCCATAATCAATTGCCCCTTTGAGATATTTGAAAATTCTTTTGACTGCCACAACATGGGATTCTTTTGGATCAGCTTGAAATTTGGCAATAAGTCCAACTGCATTCATGATGCTAGGTCTAGTCTGGGTCAGATAGAGCAATTCTCTAATCATTGATCTATACCTTTTTTAATTTGCCTTTGGGGAGTCATCATCTTTGCTTAGCTTGCATCCGGTTACCATAGGAGTACCTACTGGCTTTGAATCTTCCATTCCAAACTTCTTCAACAATTCTTTCACATGCTTGTACTGAGATATGAAGATATCTTTTTCTGATTGAACAATTTGCAGACCTAGGAAGAAGTTTATCTCACCAAACATTGACATTTCAAACTCACTTTTCATCTGATCAACAAATTCTTTGCACATACATTTATTTCCACCAAAAATGATATCATCAACAAAGACCTCGACAATTAGAATGTCCTCATGATTTATCTTGAAGTACAGATTACTATCAGAAGTACCTTTTCTAAATCCTAGCTTGAGCAAATACTTATCCAATTTGGCATACCAGGCTCTGGGAGCTTTCTTAAGTCCATACAATGCTTTTCTCAATCTGCAGACCATATCTCTCTGATCAGACAACTGAAATCCTTTCAGTTGTTCAATGTAGACTTCTTCCTCTAAATCTCCATTTAGAAATGCTGATTTGACATCCATCTGATAAACTTTAAAATCTTTGAAAGCAGCAAAAGTAAGAAGTAATCTAACAGCCTCTATCCTTGCTACCGGAGAAAAGGTTTCTTCAAAATCAATTCCTTCCACTTGAGAATAACCTTTACATACCAACCTTGCCTTGTTTCTTACAACTCACCATCTTCATTTTCAACCATCATCTTGAACACCTTAAACTTATCAAGAGCTTCTGATTTTTCTTTTAGGAAAGTTACCCACATCATCTGGGAGTAATCATCAATCAGCAACATGAAATATCTATCTCCTTGCACACTCCTAATTCTAGCAGGACCACAGAGATCAGTATGTACTAGTTCCAATCTTCCACTTGAACCTTGTTCCTTACTTTTGAATGAAATTTTGTTCTGTTTACCCAATTGACATTCTCTACATATGCTATCAGGTTTCACAAGTCTTGGAAGATCTCTAACCGCTTGAATGGAACTTATTTTGACAATGTTATCAAAATTTACATGACACATCCTCCTATGCCATAACCAACTTTGATCTATCTGAGCAATAAAACAACTTTTGCTAGAACTACTTAAATGAAAGATGTTACCTCTAGTTTGAGTACTAGATGCAATTTCAGTTCCAGACCTCTCTAAGATTCTGCAGTTTCCATCCTTGAATTGAAGATCATAACCCTTGTCAACCAATTGTCCAACACTGAGAAGATTATGTTTCAGTCCTTCCACATACAAAACATCATTGGTGCAATTCTTACCATCAAAAGAGATGGATCCCTTGCAAAGGATTCTACCAGCTGAGTTGTCTCCAAATTTCACAAGCCCACCTTCATATTTTTCAAAACTCACAAACTTACTCTTATCACCAGTCATATGATGAGAACATCCACTATCAATCACCCATTCATCCTTTTCAACAACCTGAATAGCCAAGGCACTTTCCACATTTGCATAGCTAGTAGATTCAGTAGACATTGGATCTTCTTCTTTAATAGCAATGAACACCCAATCACCTACTCCATGATCAGATTCATCATTTGTGACTCCTCTAGCTTCTTGGACATAGTAACAATTCTTTTGACCCTTGTACTTGTTAGGGTTTGGTTTTAAAAAGCTCTCTGAACACCTTGAGGCAAAATGACCAATCTTATTACAAGCAAAACATTTGAGTGGCAACTTTCCTTCATACTTACCGGATCCTCTTGTCATTTGTTTGGCAATGAGAGCTTCAAGATCTGCAGTTTCTATTTCAATATCTTCAAGATCCTTCCTTGTATTCACAAATCTGTTTGATCTTGCAGAAGAGCTTTCACCCGCATCATATCTTTGCTTTCCATACACACTGGCTTTGAATGTAGATTCAAACTTAGGAAGAGAATCACCAAACTCACTCATTTCAAATGTTGAAAGCTTATCAACTAACTGATCCCTTGTGACTATTGTTATTGTCCTGATTTCTTCAATGGCTGTAGCCTTGTGCTTGTAAGCTGCAAGTAAGGACCTAAGCACCTTGGCAATAATTTCTTATTCATCCAATACTCCACCTACATTTCTGATACCGGTCACAAGTTAATTTACTTTCTGCATGTAGGAAGTAATGTTTTCATCTTCACTCATTGCCAATCTTTCATATTTACCCTTCAGGCTTTGTAGCTTAGCACATTTAACACATTTGTCACCTTCATATAGATTTTCCAATTTACTCTAGATTTCATGAGTAGTTTGGAAATCCAGGCCATTTGCCAATTCGATATCAGATAGGGCACTCAACAATGCTTCTTTGGCTCGAGTGTTGCATTCATCATCTCTGAGTTCATCTATATTTGAAGGTCCATTCTTTGGAACCTTATAGACATTCTTGGTTATTGTCCAAAAGCCATCACCCATACATTCCATATGACACTGCATGCGTAGCTTCCAGAGGGACTAATTTGTTCCATCAAATCTCGAACTTTCCTTCTTGTAGATTGACATCTTGGATCTCCTCAAGCGGTCAAGCTTCTTTTAGAGGAACTTGGTTCTGATACCAATTGTTGGAAATAGTCTGGACAACTGAGAGGGGGGGTGAATTAGTTGTCCCTAAACTTTAACCTTTTTTAAACTTTTTAAATCTTCTTTATAATCAGATTAATGATGAAAATATTTGAGCATAAATCAACACATGAACAGAAACAACATGAACACACAACACCAGAATTTTGACGTGGAAAACCCGGTTATGGGAAAAACCACAGTGGAGGTTAACCCACAAAAATTGCATACCTTATTAAAAGTATTTAAGAAAATAGAAGGCACATGCCTTCGGGCGTAATGCCCAGAGCTCACTGCTCAAGGAGAGGCTCACTGCCTATAAGAAATTATGATTTACACAGAGATAATGAACTGAGAAATAGCATCTACATTCATGTTTGAAATTAGTCCCTTTGAAGGCTCAAAGACTTCTGTTCCTATCTTCAAATTCTTCTTTACTGAATCTCCACTTTATACTTCCTTCGCTCCTCTTCTTCTCTGCTCGTCCTTTTTTATCCTTTCTTTGGATTTAACTCTCTTATTCAAGGATGTGTTTCAACAACTCTTCAACAAGTATTTATATGCTTCATCAACCTTGGAATGATCAACAAGGTCAGCTAAACTAGACTGGGAAGAACATCAACCTCAAAGAAGAAATCTTTAGACAAAAAGTTCAAACTTCAATGCAGACCTCCAACATAGTAACCACATGATCCAAAGACCTCCACAAGCACATTGAAATCATCAATAACATTCACTCTAAACCAAATTACTAGAATCATTTGTATCTTCCTCCAGAACCTCAAGAACACTATCTTCCCTGATTGTTAAACTAGAAAGATAGCTTGCGGACCTCCAAACTATGAACCACTGGAGTTGATGATACACACTAACTTCCCAAACATGCCTTCAGATCTGCAGACCATAGTATTTCACTGTGGAGCAATCTAGACTAACTTACTGTTACACTGTCTCTTTTGAATACTATAAAATCTGGTTCTACTTAGATGGCCATAACTTCTTCAAATCTTCATGCAGACTTCTCAAATCTTAACTGATGAAACCTCTGAAATCCTCTACACAGCCATATGGTCCACATGCATTGATTGTAATTAATTTTCTCAATATCCTTAACAATCCGGTCTTCTATACAGACAACAAAATAGGATACAGTTGACAACAATGGCAACAAGGATATGTTGACATCAATGACAACACCACTTAGGCACATATTTACAATAGGGGGGTCGTAGGGGGGTTTCCCCCCTGCGAGGGGTCTGAGGGGATCATCCCCCTAGTGGGAGATTTGGGGGCCACGTGCCTCGACAAAGGTTCGGGGGCAGTGCCCCCAAAACCACATTTATTTATATTTTATCATTGTAAATCTGGACCATTCGTTATTAGGTCATAGATCTGATGGTTGATATTATGTCGGTTCTCTTGCCCTAGAAGGAAACCCCCTTTTATAAGGATATTTGTACTACATTTTTATCAGAGTTGAGTGTAACAAGTGTCACTAGATTGAAGACTAAAGAAGCAGAGGAAGTGCATGTATTGTAATCTCATATTTGAAGATAATACAACTTGGAGCCTCTTTTCTTAGTGGCGTTTTTCACCTAAAAGGGTTTTCTCCATGTTACATACTGTGTTATGTGTTTAGTTCTTAATGCATGTTATTTCTCTATGGTGGGTTTTATTTCTGTTACAATCTCTGTTGATTCTACAATGTTTAGAGGATATAGATAAGGTTTGAATCAGATTTTTGCTGTGTGGTTTTAAAAGGAAGAAAGGTACACGGAACACACTTCCTACACCAATCTAATAAAGGGATATGTATGCAAATTCATTTTAATCCTTACAATTGCAGCAATGTTAAACATATAACATAAGAAATTACAGCAGCAACACAACACATAAGAGATTGACACAAGTTGTATCATGGGGAAAACCTTTTCAGGTAAAAAATCCCACACTCTAAAACCTACATAATGTATTATCTAGAACAATAACAATTTACAATACACTTGCAATGCAAGTTCTTTAAAGAGTCTTCAAATGTCGTTTCTAGATTGATTCCAACAGCATAACAGTACCTATAAAAACACTGTGCAACTACAACTCCAAAACAATGCATTTTATAGAGATACAAGGCATATTCTAGAATCTTCTTGAGATAGGTGTCCACCTTGGCCACATGGCCATTATCCCACATCAAAGGACACTTGTCCAAGTTGCAAATACATCCCTTACATCTGTCATACATGGCAGATTTGACTTTCCCAACATGGAGCGCTCCAAGGCTAAAAATAGACTATGACAAATGCCCTTACGCATCTTACAGCTGTCATAGATTTTCCCAACATAACAACCTTAAATGTTGTAAGAGAATCCGTCATACAAGACTAAATATAAAAAATTCCTCTTGGAACATGTCATAGCCCAACTTGGGCGCCCAAAGATGTCTTTCCCTCATGCAAAGATACTCACTAACACTTCTCACCATTTGTCATAGGAATTTCCAAACTTGGCTCTTACGCGTCATAGATTCTGTCATATGGAATATCCTCTTCCACATATCACAAGATGCCAACACATGGCATATTAGTGCCACCTCAAATGGGACATCCAAATCCATGTAGGTTTGACTTGTCCATCCAAGTCACATTCCAAGTAAGATGACATGTCACTGTGCCACCTCAACTAAGTGACCAAGATGAATGTGCAAGTAAATACAATATTAGGCAATAAATAAATATACAATTAAATAAATAATGCTAAGAAATTGTAAAGTTTGAGACACCTTAATTCCCAACATTCTCCCACTTGTTGAACATCTTGCAAGAGCCAAAAGAAATGACAAGATTTAACTGCTAGGGGCCAAGAGGCCCATAGATTCCGAACACCATCTGAACTTCTTTGTGCCCATTGGTTTCATCAATGCATCTGCAACATTCTTCTAAGTGTCTACCTTCTCCAATATCACCTTCCCATCTTCTACCATATCTCAAACCAAATGAAACTGACCATCAATATGCTTTGTTCTAACATGGAAAGTAGGATTCTTTGCTACGCAAATTGCACTCTAACTATCACAACAGATAGTAATCTGTCATGCATCAACACCAATATCTGAACACAACCTCTTAAGCCAAATGGATTCCTTACAAGCATGAGTAGCTACCACGTACTCTGCTTTTATCATGGACAAATAAACCATAGGTTGTTGCTTACTCATCCAACTAATAGCACCACTGAACATGGTAAACACAAGCACTGGTGGATCTTCTACTGTCAATGTCACCTGCCCAATCAGAATCCACAAAACCATGAATACTCACAGAATGCGGAGGTCTTGTGGGATGACCATGATAACATATGGAATACTCGGAAGTACCCTACAAATATCTGAACACTCTCTTTACTGCATCCCAATTTACCCATCCAGGATTTGCTATAAACTGATAAAAGACTCCCACTACTTAGGTAATGTCTAGTCTTGTACAGACCATAGCATACACCAAGCTACCAACTACATTAGCATAAGGTACTATGCTCATATCCTCCATCTTAGAAGGAGAATTTGGACAATCATTCACGGATAACTTTGTTCCCAATGAAACAGGAACACATAATGGTCTGCAATCTGCCATGTTGAATCTATCCAACACGGTCTTCACATACTTACTCTAGCTTAACCAAAGTTTTATGTTTTCTCTGTCTCTTCTAATCTCCATCCTCAGAATGTACCTGGCTGCCCCTAAGTTTTTCATCTCAAACTGTGTTGACAACTAAGACTTCAAATCTGAAATCATATTCTTACCATTCCCAATCAGCAACATATCATCAACATATAGTGCAATAATGAGAATACGATCATTGTCAAAATTGTAATACACACAATGATCTGATTTTGATCTTAGAAATCTAATGGACAACACAAAGGCATCAAATTTCAAGTACCACATCCTAGGAGATTACTTCAAACCATACAAAGACTTCTTTAACTTACAGACCAAATTTTCTTTACCTTTCACCACGTAGTGCTCGGGCTGTGACAAATTTCTTCCTCCAACTCACCATGAAGGAAATTTGTCTTCACATCCATTTGTTCCACTTCTAAGTCATAAGCTACTGCAAGAGATAACAGGAACCGAATAGATGTCATCTTTGCAACGAGAGAGAAAATTTCACCATAATCAATTCCCTCCACTTGCGAATACCCCTTCGCAACCAATCTAGCCTTATACTTTTCAGCATTGCCATCTGCTCCAAATTTCTTCTTGAACACCCATTTACATCCAATGGGTTTCTGTCCATCAGGAAAAGGCACCAAGTGCCAAGTTTTATTCTTTTCCAAAGAAGCCATATCATCCTCCATGGCCTCCTTCTAGGAACTTGCATCTTTCATGTCCATAGCCTCTGTCACAGTTCTAGGCTCATCAGTGTTAGTAGTCAAGGCATAAGCACAACTAGAATCTAGAAATGTATAACCAAACCTGTCAGGTTGCTTCTTGTTTCGTGTGGACCTCCTCAAAGGCTGAGGTGGAGGTTCTACTTCTTCTTTTGAACTTTCAGAGCTGCTAGAGCTCTCCTCATCATCGGGTCCAACAAGGTCTTTCGGTTCACTCTTCTCAGGGGTAGAAGGAAACTGAACCACATCCTCTTTCTTTTCTTTTTCTTCTGGTTGTAGGACAATAGGAGAAGGTGTTAGCTCTCTGAAGATAACACTTCTGCTATACAACACTTTTTCAGCCACAAGATCCCAAAGCTTGTACCCTTTCACACTGACACCATAGCCAATGAAGATACACTTAACTACCTTGTTCTCCAATTTTGACCTCTTCTCCTTAGGCACATGTGCATATGCCTCACAACCAAAAACACGAAGATGTCTCAATGAGGGATTCTTACCAGACCACACCTCCATGGGTGTCTTATCAACGAGCACTAAGGTAGGAGACCTGTTAACCAGGTAGCAAGCAGTGGCTATAGCTTTAGCCCAAAACTTTTGTTCGAGGCTAGCATCACTAAGCATACTTCTAGCCCTCTCCATCAACGTTCTATTCATCCTCTTTGCAACTCCATTTTGTTGTAGAGTACAAGGATTTGTCTTATGTCTTTCAATCCTATGTTCTTTATAGAACTTATCAAACTCTGCGGAACAAAACTCACCACCATTATCATTTCTCAAACACTTAATCTTTTTACCAATCTGATTCTCTACAAAAGCTTTAAACTCTTTGAACTGACTAAAGACTCCAGATTTGCTTCTGAGAAAATAAATCCATGTCCTACTATAATCATCAATGAATGATACAAAATATACAGATTTAGAGATTGAAGGAACATTCATAGGACCAAACATATCAGAATGAATAAGATCCAAAACACCAGAAGACTTGTGAGAACTAGAGTAAAACTCAACGTGGTTTTATTTTCCATATATACAATGTTCGCAAAAGTTGAACTCGAGATTACAATCATTTAACCCCTCAACGAGGTTTTTATTTTTCAAGGATCTAAGACCCTTCTCACCAATGTGACCAAGTCTTTTATACCACAACATTGTCTTTTCAATAGGAATTTTCATTTCCATAGCATGAGCACCCTTAGGTACCCAAAAAACACTACCATCAAAAGTAGAAGCAACAATCTTTTTCGCTGTTGGTTCCAATGGTGAGGATGAAGAATCTAAAAGTCTTTTCTTCAAAACAAAAGAACTATTGCACTGAGTAGTGCATGCATCCAGCTGAAACAAAGTACCTCTCCAAGTACCCTTAGCAAGCACTATAGCTCCTCTTGTCATCTTACATCCTCCACCTGAGAAGACAACCTGCACACTTGCATCATTCAATTTACTTACAAAGAGAAAGTTTCGTGCTAAAATGGGGATGTGCATAACCCCATTGATCCCCTTCACTCGTCCATTAGGGAATTGGATCAAGACTCTTCCACACCTAACTATCTTCAGGTGAGAGTCATCACCCAAGTACACCTTCCCACCATCATATTCTTCATACTTTGTAAACCAACCTCGATGAGAGGTCATGTGGAAAGAAGCACCGAAGTCAATCAGCCACATATCTTCAGATGCATGGGTGGCCAAGGCTACAACAAAAGCATCACCATAATCTTGTGACTTGTCGGAATCAAAATCAGAGTTCTTCTTTTTCTTCTTCTCCACTTTGCACTCCTTTTGGAAGTGCCCAATTTTTCCACAGTTCCAACATACTGCCTTGGACTTTCCAAGAGATTTGGATCTCCCACGGGATTTGGATTTGCCCTTTTTAGCTTTCTTGTCTTTCTTTTTCCCTTTTTCTTTGGGTCTTCCACGAACCACAAGAGCTCTTTGGCCGACTCGGATGACTTTCTCCACATCTCTTTAGATAATAGCGAAGACACCACTTCATCCATTTTGAAAGTGGATGCGGTACTCCCAATGGCCATAACAAGATGATCCCACGAGTCCGGCAAAGAACAAAGAAAGGTCATGCAACGATCCTCCTCATCCATTTTCACACCAACGAATGTCAACTGTGCAACTAGCATGTTAAAGGCATTTAGATGGTCTGCAATAGATCCTCCATCTTCCATCCTTAGAGAATATAGCTTCTTCCATAGGAATAACTTGTTTACTATGGATTTGGCCTGATAAACATCACCAAGTTTCTTCCACAACTCCTTCGCGGTCTTCTCCTCATGGACATTTAACAAGATAGAGTCAGCCAAATAGAGTCTCGCAAGACCCTTAGCTTTCTGATCCTTGAGATCCCAATCATCTTGCAACATTGCCGTTGGTTTTACACCGGAAATTGTTTCCCATAGATCTTTGTCAACAAGCATGTCTTCCATTTTGAGTTTCCACAACTCAAAATTGTTGCCATTAAACTTTTCCACCTCTACTTTTTTGGATGTACCTGTCATCTTATTGTTGCAACAAGATCATAGAATACTCTGCACAAACTCCCACTCAATCGAAGATTAGCTCAAAAAACCCCTACCCAACAACTAGGATCAAAGGTGATCAAGCTCTGATACCAATTGAAAGGAAGCAAGGTACACGGAACACACTTCCTACACCAATCTAATGAGGGGAAATGTATGCAAATTTATTTTAATCCTTACAATTGTAGTAATGTTAAACATATAACATAAGAAATTACAACAACACAACACATAAGAGATTGACACAAGATGTATCGTGGGGAAAACCTTTTCAGGTAAAAAACCCCACACTCTAAAACCCGCACAATGTATTATCTGAAACAATAATAGTTTACAAAACACTTGCGATGCAAGTTCTTTGAAGAGTCTTCAAATGTCATTTTTGAAGTGATACCAGTAGCATAACAATACCTATAAAAACACTATGCAACTACAACTCCAAAACAATGCATTTTATAGAGATACAAGGCATATTTTGGAAGTTTCTTGAGATAGGCATCCACCTTGGCCACATGGCCATTATCCTGCATCAAAGGACACTTCTCCAAGCTGCAAATACATTCCTTACATCTGTCATTTATGGTAGATTTGACTTTCCCAACATGGAGCGCTCCAAGGCTAAAAATAGACTATGACAGATGCTCTTACGCATCTTACAGCTGTCATAGATTTTTCCAACATAACAACCTTAAATGTTGTAAGAGAATCTATTATACAAGACTAAATATAGTCAATTCTTCTTACAACATGTCATATCCCATCTTGGGCACCCAAAGATGCCTTTCCCTTATGCAAAGATACTCACCGACACTTGTCACCACTTGTCATAGGAATCTCTAAACTTGGCTCTTACGTGTCATAGATTCTGTCATATGGAATATCCTCTTCCACATATCACAAGGTGCCAACACATGGCATATTAGTGCCACCTCAAATGGGACGCCCAAATACATGTAGGTTTGACTTGTCCATCAAGTCACATTCCAAGTAAGATGACATGTCACCGTGCCACCTCAACTAAGTGACCAAATTGAATGTGCAACTAAAATATTAGGCAATAAATAAATATACAATTAAATAAATAGTGCTAGGAAATTGCAAAGGTTGAGACAGCTTATTTCCCAATAGGTTTGTACCTTCATTTCTAACATTTGGTATCAAATCCTGACCAGTTTTGATTCTTGGGTGGTAGTGTGAAGGTTTTTTGGCTGCAGTGGGAGATTTGGTTGTTATTTGTTTGCATATCTTGTGTAGATATCATGGCTTCATCCACTGTTGCTTCTACCTCTCAGTTGGACATTGAAAAGTTTAATGGTACACGGGGTACGAATTGTGGAAGCTAAAAATAAAGGATTTGCTAGAAGAAAGAAAGCAATGTTTTGGTTGTTAAAAAAGAAAATAAACTCAATGATGTTGCTCCTGATGAGTGGGAAAGACTAGATAAAAAGGCACGAGGTACAATCTGGTTGTGTCTTGTAGATT
Source organism: Cunninghamia lanceolata (assembly GCA_027924645.1). Lineage (NCBI taxonomy): Eukaryota > Viridiplantae > Streptophyta > Pinopsida > Cupressales > Cupressaceae > Cunninghamia > Cunninghamia lanceolata. Next base: position 403,301 of record BSBN01000937.1, on the reverse strand, counting down.
CTATTCTACTGAATGTTGCAAGTGAGAAGTCCACACATAGCTTGTGGAAGTGTCTAGGTGAGATCTAGCAAGCCAAAAGTATGGTAAATAAACTTTATTTAAAGTGTAAGTTATTTTCCATGAAAATGAAAGAGGGTGAATCAGTTGCAGAGCATTTGAATTTATTTAATTTGTTATTGAGTCAAGTAGCATCTATAGATGTGGAGGTGAATGAGGAAGATAAATATATATTGCTTCTCTATTCTTTGTCTAAGTCATGGGAGAAAGTTATTTTGGCTATCACTGCTAACCTCACAGATCCAAAGTTGGATTCTCTTGTTTCAGTTTTTCTGTCACATGAATTGAGGAAGAAAAGTTTAGATAGTTCAGGAGATGCTCTCAGTGTTAGGGGAAGGTCTATGGAAAGAGGACCAAATGGAGATTAGAAGGGGTCTAAAGACAAGTCTAAGGGTCATTCTAAGACTCCTGGAAAGAAGAATAGAGTCAAGTGTTGGAACTGCGGAAAGAGAGGACATGTGAAAAAGGAATGTAGAAACCCAAAGAAACAATGGGATTCCGCTACTGATAAGTCATTGAATGCAGGTGACGAGGTTTTACTTTCTACATGTAATGTTGTTTCTCATGATCATTGGTTGGTCGAATTAAGATGCTCGTACAACATGACCCCACATAAAGAATGCTTTTCCACATATGAAGAGTATGATGGAGGAAATGTGTACCTCAGGGACAACTCTTCATATCCTGTTGTTGGACGAGGGAAGGTAATGTTGTGTTTTAGTGATGGGAGAATTAAAACCCTCCCTGGTATTTTTCATTTTCCTGGATTGGCTAGAAATTTGATTTCTATTTCAAAGTTTAATGATTTCGGAATGCACGTGACATTTGATAAGTATGGTTGCAGATTGGTGAAAGGAAACTTGGTGGTAGTGAAGGGGAAAAGATTGGGAACTCTATTTAAGATAGAAGCCACTACTGTTTGTAATGTCTCTTATATATTTGAGGCTAATACTAAAAATACATGTATGTTGTGGCACTGTAGATTGGGCCACATAAGTCAGTCTGGTTTAAAGACTATCTTAAATAAAAAATTGTTAGACAGTTTATCCTATTCTGATGAGAGTTTCAAATTTTGCGAACTTTATGTGTTTGGAAAACATAATAGATCTCCATTTCCTTCATGCAGTAATAAATCTAATGATAAATTGGAACTTATTCATTCATATGTTTTTGGTCCAGTGGATGCTGAATCAATTAGAAAATCTAGATATTTTGTTTTCTTCATTGATGATGTCTCAAGGTTTACCTAGATTTATTTTATGCGTCACAAATATGAAGTTTTCACTAAGTTTAAGGAATTTACATTGTTAGTTGAAAAGAAATCAGACTATAAGATAAAGGTTTTGGGATCTGATAATGGAGGGGAATACTGTTCTAAGGAATTTGATAAATTTTGTAAGCATGCAGGCATTGTTAAATAGAATACTACTCTGTATACTCCACAACAGAATGGAATGGCAGAAAGGATGAATCAGATAGTAATGGAAAGAGCCAGAAGTATGTTAAGTGAATCATAGTTGAATAAATGTTTTTGGGTAGAAGTTGTGTGTACTACAAGCTACTTGATTAATAGATCTCTATGTAAGGCTCTTGTTTCAACTCCTTATGAAATGTGGAGAAGTAAGAAACCTTTTGTTTCACATTTAAGGGTATTTAGCTGTGAGGCTTATGTTCATGTGCCTAAAGAAAAATGAACTAAGTTGGATCCAAAAGTTAAAAAGTGTACTTTCATTAGATATGGTGATAATGTAAAATGTTATAAGCTTTGGAATCCTCTAACTCGAAAGATTATCTATTCTAGAGATATTATTTTTAGGGAACTTGGTGTTATTTCAAAACCTAAACAACCAAAGGAAAAAGAAGAAAAGGTGAAGAGAGTGTATTTTGAATTAGAGAATGAAGATGCACCTCAGGAAGAACATAATGATGGATTGGGGGGTGAAGAAACAGAAAAAGATTTGAGTGAAAGTTCTGATGAGGAAGAATTTGTTGTGATAGAAGAAGTTGGTATAGATGAGCATGTAGAAGAACTTGAAGAGTGTATTAATCCACCTCTGAGAAGATCCACAAGACAACGTAACCTAGTTGACAGGTATAGCCCACCAAATTTCCATTGCATATTTGCTTTATTGAGTATTGACGATGAGCCTAGATCCTACAGGGAAGCTATTCATGTAGATGATAGTGAGTCTTGGCAGTTAGCCATGCATGAGGAGATGATGGTGTTAGACTCTTGAAACACTTGGTATCTTGTTCATTTTCCCAAAGGAAGAAAGGCCATAGGTTGCAACTGGGTCTTCAAGAAGAAGTTTAGAGCAGATGGTTCATTGAAAAAGTACAAGGCTAGACTGTAGCCAAGGGCTACTCCTAGAGAGAGGGAGTTGATTTCAGTGAAATTTTCTCTCCTGTTGCTAAATTAACTTCTATTAGATTTCTCTTATCCATTGCTATAGCTGTTGATTGAGAAATAGAGCAAATGGATGTTAAGACTACATTCTTGCATGGTGATCTTGAAGAAGAAATGTACATGCAATAGCCTACAGGTTTTGAGGTAAAAGGGAAAGAACATTGGGTTTGCATATTGAAGAGGTCTCTTTATGGTTTGAAACAGTCCCCCAGAATGTGGTACCACAAATTTGATTCATTTGTGTTGAAATTAGGTTTTGTTAGAAGTGAGGAGGATTATTGTATTTACATTCATTGTATTGATGATTCTATTTTGATCATTGCATTGTATGTTGATGACATGTTATTTTTTAGCAATACTAAGAGTATGATTAGTGAGTTGAAAGCCCAACTTTCAGGTGCATTCAAAATGAAGGATCTTGGAGCTGCCATGTATATTTTGGGGATGGAGATCAAAAGGGATAGAGTAACATAAAACTTTGGTTATCTCAAAGTAAGTATGTAAACACCATTTTGTAGATATTTAGTATGTAGGACTGTAACCTAGTTAGAGTTCCTTTGCCCATTGGTACTAAGCTTTCATTAGATATGTGTGCAAAGAATGAGGATGACTTAGAGGATATGTCTAATGTGCCATATGCTAGTGTTGTAGGGAGTTTGATGTATGCAATGGTTTGCACTAGACCAGATATTACTCAAGTAGTGGGAGTTTTGAGTAGATTTATGTCTAACTCTGGTAGACAACATTAGAATTATGCGAAGAGGGTATTTAGATATTTAGCAGGTACTCTTGATTATTGTTTGATTTATTCTGGTACTAACAGTGCTGATAAAACTTTGGACATACAGGGATTTGTTGATGCAGATTGGGTAGGTGACTTGGATAGTCGAAAGTCCACCAGTGGCTATGTGTTTACTTTGTTTGGTAGAGCAGTGAGTTGGATGAGAAAAAGGCATCCCACGGTTGTTTTTTCCACCACCGAAGTAGAGTATATGGCTGCTAGTGATGTCTCTAAGGAGGTAGTTTGGTTGAGGAGATTATGTATAGGTATTGGTTTTGATTGCAGGATCATTTAGATTGGTTGTGATAGCCAGAGTGCTATTTATTTGGCCAAAAATCCTATGTATCATGCTCAGACTAAGCATGTTGATGTGTAGTATCACTTTGTTCAAGAAATGGCTGCAAGTGGATAGATTGAGCTGAAGAAGGTAGACACTCAGGAGAATGTTGCAGATGCTTTGACCAAGTTTGTGAGCACAGAGAAATTTGTTTGGTGCAGAGAGGCCATGAGCCTTGCTTCTAGTGCCTGATTATTTTATATTTTTCCTATGGGTATTTACAATGTATGATGCCAAGTGGGAGAATGTTAGGATTAAGGTGCCATCAACCTTGTAAATCCTATGTAATTAATTACTCCTAATATGGTTTGTAGATCACCCATAAGGGATGAAAGGTTTCACTAGCAGCGATCTTGTTTCAGCTACATTTTTATATCTGGTCCTTGACGCTAATTTATCTGCTATGGGGTTCACAGGGGGGTTTCCCCTCTATGAGGGGTCCGAGGGGATTATCCCCCTGGCGGGGGGGTCTAGGGGCCGCGTGCCCCGACGGGGTTTTAGGGACAATGCCCCCAAAACCACATTTTATTTATATTTTATCATTGTAAATTTGGACCATTCGTCAGTAGGTCATAGATCTGATGATTGATATTATGTCGGTTCTCTTTCCCTAGAAGGAAAACCCCTTTTATAAGGATATTTGTACTACGTTTTTATTAGAGTTGAGAGTAATAGGCACCGCTAGATTGAAGACTGAAGAAATAGAGGAAGTGCATGTAATGTAATCTCATATTTGAAGATAATACAACTTGGAACCTCTTTTTTTGGTGGAGTTTTTTTACCCGAAAGGGTTTTCTCCATGTTACATATTGTGTTATGTGTTCAGTTCTTAATGCATGTTATTTCTGTGTAGTGGGTTTTATTTCTATTGTAATTTCCATTGATTCTACATTGTTTAGAGGATATAAATAAGGTATGAATCAGATTTCCATTGTGTGATTTGCACCTTTATTTCTAACAACTCCTATATCAAAATTAGAAGCATCAGTGTGTATGTGGAAAGACAATGTCTAGTTTGGTCCTCTCAAGAGAGGTGCTTGAGTCAAAGCTGTCTTAAGAGTCTCAAAAGAGTGTTGACATTTTGTGGTCCAGTCAAATTCTGTATCTTTTGTGAGCAAAGTAAACAAGGGTGCTGCAATTTTGCTGAAGTCCTGAATGAATCTCCTATAATAGCCGGCATGGCCCAGAAAGCTCCTAACATCCTTTTGTTTTGTGGCATAGGAAGTGTAGAAATGATCTCAATTTTATGAGGATCCACTTGAATTCCTTCACTTGATATAAAATGTCCTAGAACAATCCCTTGAGTCATCATCATAAAATATTTCTCATGACTCAATGATAGATTGTCTTCTTGACATATTTTTAAAACTTTCTCTAGATTGTTGAGTGTTGTTTCATATGTTTCTCCATAGGTGGTGAAGTCATCCATATAAGTCTCCATGGAATCTTGAGCATAATTTGAGAAGATACTTAGCACTGCCCTCTAGAAAGTGGCTGGGACATTACATAATCCAAAGGGAAGAACATAATAAGCATAAGTACCCTAAGGGCATGTAAATGTAGTCTTATCCTAGTCCTCTGGAGCTATCTTTATTTGGTTATAGCCACTAAAGCCATCTAAGAAGGAGAAGTACTTTTTACTTGCTAGGGAATCAAGTACTTGGTCAATGAAAGGCAGTGGAAAGTGATCCTTTGTAGTGGCTATGTTTAACTCCCTATAGTCCACACATGCCCTCCATTTGCCTCCTTTCTTAGGGATAATGACTAAAGGTGACACCCATTGGCTATTAGAAATAGGGTAAAAGAAGCCTGCATCAAGTATTTTTTGTAGTTCAGTTTTAACTATTTCTTGCAAGGCAAGGTTCATTCTCTTTGAGGTTGTCTAATTGGATTGAAACCATCATTTATGTAGATCCTATGCATGCACAAGTTTGGATCGATTCCCTTCATGTAATTGTAGTCCCATGCAAAGGGTGATGAATGTGCCTGTAGCACAGTGGTCAGGGAATTCTGCTATTCTTTAGTTAGGGCATTGTTAACATTCAACATTTTACCTGGCATGATTTCCAATGTTTTGGAAGCTAATTGCACAGCTGAAAGATCATATCCACTGATGTTGGGAACACACTCTTGTGGTAGTAAAGAGTGGAAAAGTTGGGATATTTCTTCTGAAGAATTTACAGGTATAATTTTCTGCAGTGGATCTTGCAGACATGCTAGACAGTCTTGTTGTTGTGGGATATTTATAGAGGAAATTGGGAACATTGACTAGCTTATCATGGCATAAATGATTAAGCAACTTAAAATGCATAGTATACAATAAATTGTGCCGGCCATCACAGGTAAAGTATTTAATGATATAAGAAGCACATTTTCCCCAAAAGAATGGAAGGGACAATCTCTTTGTACCTTGTGATGTTGAGTCTAGGTCTTCTCCTCACTCTCAGAATTCTTCCCTTGTTGTAGCTGCATCAGCACAAGCTGGATATTCAGACCCTATGCACGGCAATCCTGTGACTTGGGCAATGGCCATTTCAGAAGCATCTACAACCAATCCCCTAACTATTGCCTCATCATATTGCAATGTGGCTACAAATTCTTTTTCCATCTCATTATCATATTCTGTTAACTTCAAAAAGTAGTCCAGCCATCCTACTTTGGTGAAGAGTGGTAGAACCAACACATCGTCTAATATTTCCTTATGCGCAGCTTGCTCTCATCGTATCACATCACCTCCCATTATTTATGTGTTCTACAACCTCTTGGAGTGTCAATTTCTGCTAAACTCTGAATTCACCACCTTAAAAAGAACTAGCCTACAATTTGTTGCCTTCTTCTATAACTTTCTCAGGGTAACAAGTTCACACTTTGGGTGAAACAAGGTAGGCTTATTATTTTTAGAAAATGGCATAGAATTTTATCTAGTATCTCTACAAGACAAGGATGATGAAAATTGAAAAATTTAACAACCCCTCCCCCCAACTAATGTGTGAAGTGACCTCACTTCACGTGTGAAATGATATGAAAGGAAGAGTATTATTAAATGGAATGGTGATAAATATTTTTGCATGCATGAAATAAACAAAAAGTAACAATTAATATAGAAAGAAAGCTAAGTTAATCATTGAAAGTTACCTTATGTACACATGGTATGGAAATAAATGATATGAAAGGAAGAGTATTTATTAAATGAAATGGTGATAAATATTTTTGCATGCATGAAATAAACAAAAAGTAACAATTAATATAGAAAGAAAGCTAAGTTAATAATTGAAAGTTACCTTATGTACACACGGTATGGAAATAAATGATCAGTGCACCTTAGAACTGCGAACATGTACTTGGCATTTTATTTGATATGAGAAAGATGACATGCATGCGGGTGAATGGTAAGGTTGCAGGTACTTCAAAATTGATGTGAGGTGACAGCCCGCAAGGTGTGAACGAACAACTCATAATCTTGAGTTGAACACTTGTGCAGCAGCAATGGAATTATTTCAAAATGAACGAAGCAATGTTAGAAGATATGGAATGAGTGGAAAAATGGTGTACTGTTCACCAAAGTGTTGAAGACATCTGCAGACATGAGTTGCTACGGGTGCCTCCAGCACAGGTCCCAATTGAATAGTTACATATGTATTATGTTAGGTCTCGACTTTAACAGGTCCCAACTAAGAGTGAAGAATAGGTCCCTCTAGAGTTAACTGTGGTCACCATGGATAGTGTGTTGTGTGTGCATGTGAAGTACAAAGCATGAAAAATTAAGTCTCAGTGACAGGGGTTGAGTCATGCAACTCAACCTCTGCATCACTAGACAGGATTGGTGGATCATCTTCTGACGGTGTATTAGAGTGTGTCACAGAGCCTTCATCAAGAATGCCATGATTACCATGCTAAGTGGCTAGAGAGATAAGAAAATCATCTTTCTGAAGTGGTTTCTTATAAAGTTTCAACCTATGTCCATTTACTAGCAATGAAAATCAGACCTTGTCAATGGTTTGTAGTTGGACTACACCATTAGGGAATACTTGTTGAATCTCATATGGTCCCAGCCATCGAGATTGAAGCTTGCCCTTGAAATCTTTGTATTTGGAATCATAGAGAAGGGCCCAATCACCAACAGTGAATTCTTTAGTTTTTATATACTTGTCATGCCATTTAATTCTTTGTTTCTGTATAACCTCTGTGTTATTGATGGCTTCTAATCTGATTTCATCAAGAGCATTCAAATGTTGTATTCTGTCATTTTGAGCTTCTATCAAATCCATCCCTAATTCTACCATTGTCCTGAGGGTTTTGTATTCAAATTCTATAGGCAAGATTGTTGTCTTGCCATAAACCAATTCATAAGGAGTGAATCATGTAGTTGTCTTCCATGTAGTTCTATATGCCCAAACAACTTCTGGAAACCTAGAATCCCAATCTCTTCTGTGAAGTTGTATTGTTTTTGTCAATATATTCTCAATCTCCCTATTTGTGACCTCAACCTAACCATTAACCTAAGGATGGTAGGGAGTGGACTTCTTGTGTCTAATCTGATATTCCTCCACTAGTCTGGTGATTAAGTCTAATGTGAATTGTGGGCCTTGATTAGTCACTATCTCCCTAGGTACACCATATCTAGTGAAGATTTCCTCATACAAAAATTTTGCCACATTACCATCTCGGGCAAACTGCAAGGCTTTAACTTCCACCCATTTGGTTAAGTAATCAGTGCATACCAATATATATTCCTTGTTGTTTGAAGTATAAGAGATAGAACCAACAAAATCCAACCCCCACTTATAAAAAATGCAGAGGAAAACTAATGCATTGTAGACTTAACATCATTCAGGGGTAAACCTATCTGAGTAGTCCACTTAACACTGTACTCCTATATTAAATTATCAACCAAGGAGCGTAAGTTTATGATGGCACTGCATTGTATGTGCCTTCAGGGCTCATATTCTTCTAAACTATCTTATCTAAACCTACTCAAATTATTTTGCTTGTTGGAATTCACAGAAATGCAAGAACAGTAAAAATACTTACAGAATCTAGTGGCTATGGGTACCTTCAGCATAAGTTGTAGATAACTGCTAATAATAGGAAATTACAAAACTAATCCAAAACATTCAAAATGATGAGAGAACTAATGCTAACCTCTGGAGGACTTAAAGTAGACAAAACATGCATTTGTTCATGAACCATACCACTATAATTTAACAATCAAAATATTCTAATTGACTCATAATATATTTATAAACTAATGGAAAACAGATTTAACAAGAATGCATAAAGGAATAAGAAAATAAATGAAGTGAAGATCAATACCTTGAGTGGCCGGCTCAAGGGACTGACTCACTTGGCTAGAAATCAAATCTACTTCAGATACTCACACATTCTCATAACACATAGTTCCATTCATTTCATATCATAAACAGCATCTCTTTCAGATTGTATTCAATAATGACATTCTTTAACCAAACATGTCTAGAACTTCTAATATTGAAAAATAGAGTAACAACTGAGTAACTATAAAATAAGGTAACTAACTTGACACCGAGCTCATCCCTCCTAACTTATACAAAAATGGGAGTCTTATGCAACTACCAACTAACTTCAATCATCAATCCATTCCTAGATATTAGGATACATGTTTAAGATTGATTTATTAATTCTAATTGAATAGAGGAAGGAGAATCATATTCAAACAAGAATTCTTATGCAACGGTTCGTATGAAGAACACACACAAGCTGCGTTTGAAACCAATCTACTTCTTCTGCATTTATTCATTCCCATGATGGTTCACATTCATCCTCCATCTGCCTGCACTTTTGGCATTTGGACTTCGACTTCCTTTAATTCTCCTGTCCTGCAACTCGCTGCAAATTCTCCTTTCCTTGATGCCACATTCTTGTTGCACATGGGTTAATCCACAAAACACATGCACACAAATAACCTTTATAATTAAACCATAGGATTCCATCTATATTGCATGCATACTCATGTTTAAATCATTTAATTGATAATATCATCACCATATTCCATATTAATAACATAGATTTGAGGTCTTGCAAAGTATATAAAAAGACAATATATAATGATGGTGATGTTGGAAAAGTGTCTAGAGGATCATATGGAAAAAGTCTGAAAGCATATAAAAACAACATAAAAAGAGGTCAATATTTCAACCCATCAATTCCTCACCTAGTGCATTGTCCAAATCTAATATTTCTTCTTCTTCATCTTCTTCCTCACTTGGCCCTTCAATGTGGAACAATTTCTTTTCTACACATTTATGTCCCCTACTGTATTTTCTATCACAATTAAAACATGACCCTTTTGCCTTCTTTTCTTCAATTTGATGAGGAGTCAATCTAGTGGGTTGAGGTAGTGGTTGTCTTGAACAACTTCTTATGCTATTGAGCCCATGCATTCTAGGAATTAAAAACTTCTCTTTGGTCTTGCGTGCTTGAACAAAAGACTCGGATATAGAATTAGTACTAAACATGCATACCTCATGTTGGATGTGATCCTTGATACCACCAAGAAATAAGGCATTCAAGTTCTCTTTTGAAATTGTATCTACTCTCATAGATAGGTTCTAGAATTGTTGAATATACTCCTTGACTGATCCTATTTGTTGTAATTTAGATAACTAGATGAAGTAGTTTTTTGATATACTATTACCATACTATGATCATAACTCTGTAAAAACTATCCATGTGACATTGAGACCCTTTTTCTTATATTGTGCACATAGCTATTGATACCAAATAAATTGTTTAGGTTCCAAATATAAGGAATACATTGTCACCTTTTGCCACTATAATTTGATGAACATAAAAAAAATCTTCATCTGATTAATCCAAGTCAGTGGATCCTTGCCATCAAACTTGGGCATGTCCACCTTTGGTAACTAGTTCTTAGATCCCATTTGAGTGTTAGAATTTGGATTTGGATTAGCTAACCTAGATGATCCACCTTGATTTCTTGAAACATCTATTTGCGAGCCTAATTGACTAGATATAAGTGCTAAGATTAGCCAATGTGCTAAGGATGCCAAATATATCTTCTGTTAAGGCATCCAATCTTCTTGCCAAGTGATGTATATCCTGCTTCATCTTGTTGGTGTCTTCTTCCATGGATATTTTATCTATATCCTCTAGTGATGAGTCACCTTTGTTAGTAATCTTATCAGGAGTATAGGACTTTTTGCCCCTACCTCTAGTCTATGGTCTGTCCATATAGTGCAAAATCTAATTTTTTTCTCTTTTATTTTATATTTTGTTGGTCACCTAAAAATTAAAATTTCAAAAAGAAGACTCCTAATTATTTTTTGCAAGCTTTCCAAAAATGTAAACAAATATGAAAATTTTCACAAATTTTAGCCTATGTAGCAAATTTATGGAAACCCTAAATTGTGATAACTTATTGAAAATGATTCTAAATTCCTCCAAATCAAGATTATAGGTGTATCAAAGTGCCCTTGTTCAACCCTCTAGAAATAAGGAAAAAATTCATTGAATTGCAACCCTAGGAGCGAAAATGGTGGAAACCCTAATTCTACAATATCTCCCTTAATTCTGCTCCAATTGACTTCAAATATAGACTATAATAGTTTCAATATGTCCTTGAAAAACCCTCCAAAAATATTGAAAAGATTTGCTAAAATGAGAGAGGTACACACTTCCCAAAATGACCTCCAAAATTGAAAAAATCACCTTATTTCTTGTCTTCATAGTGCCAAGATCATGCTCTAATAACACTTGTAATGAAATAACTTGCACAAGAGTAGAATATTCTAAGAAATATGCTACAAATACTTGATAATAATTGAGAATAACAAGCCACTTTGAGGGGGAAAATCTCCAAATATCTTCAATGAGAACACAATTCGTAATATGATGACAATAAACTTACCACTAGCTCCTATATATACCTAATTATGCCATAGCTACCACCCAGATTGACAATGGCCTTACCTACGTGACGACGCAAAGGCAGTGTAGTTTGGGGACTTGGACTTATGACACTGACGACAAACGCTATGCTAGGCTGACACTATGGACAGGATACTGGATAAGAATTTTGGATAGTCTTAATGCTAGATACTGATGACAAGGGAAACACCATGGATAGGGAGATGGAGGGCGATAGGTTATCAATGGCAGGGTAGGTAGAAGGAAACAAGGATGTGATCTCCAAGGACTATGTTGCATAGGAAAAACGTGCCCCATTGTAGGTAGAATACTTAGGATTTTTCATGACAATGCTTAAGACGAAGGAGGAGGATGAGAGGATAATGAAGGATTTGTGTTGTTTGGAGGGACAAGGTATGTCAAGAGACATCTAAAACATTTGTCAACATTGTACCCCCAATCTTTATCAAGATAAAAAATAGAGGAAAGGAATATTTATGATGGAGGGACACGATAGGATAGGTATGTAATGGATAGAAATAGGAGGATAGGATAGGAAATGTTACGGAAGGAAACTGATAGGAGAAGAGTGATATGCCGATGAGACAAGGTGCCCCCAAGTGTAGGTGACATAGAAGATCAACTTTACACATGACGGCTGTTTGCCAGGTTTTCATCATGGTACTTATCTAAGGCACCTGTTTGCTAGATTTTCACCATTGAACAAAGAGATTTTTCTTTACTTTTTTTTTTTGAATATTTGGATGGGAGAAGGTGGACACAGAAAGGAGAGACTCAAGTATGTAGTTCCTTGAAAGGTGATAGTCCTGCTAGAAATGTTGTTGCATGGACTATGTCAAGTGTTCTCATAGATTTTGGTAGGGGATTGCATGAAAGTGAGATGGAGTAGGTAGATAGCAGATTATGGAAGGTACAATAGTGGATGACGATGCAGAATACAGAAGGACTTGTGCAAGGATGGAAGGAAGGTTTATGAAATAGCATGGACCATAGGATGAGGAAGATATCTAGGATAGTAGTGGGAGGGAGAGGAGATGGAGTTATACGGAAGTGTTGTGGAATGGAAGGGAACCATGACCAACGGTTGCACATACCCTGATAAACATTGAAGCTTATGATAGGTAGGTGGTGTGGGAAGCAATGGAGATTTTGCTTAGTGGATGAATGATTTAGGAATTTAGGGACCCACATAGATTTAGTATTTTTTTTAATTTTTGCTTGTCTTGTGGGATGGAGGGATTGGATACTTTTGGATGGAATGGGAGAAAGTGAATGGTTGGAATTCTTGAGAAGTGGATGCCTCATGTAACTTTAGGGCTTTTTGCTTGGGTACCCAAACCATTTTGCTTTTAGATTTTACCTGTGAAGGTATGGGCTTGGGTATATGTGGTGTTTGTGCAGCTTCTGAGATAATTATTTGTTGCTTGGGGACCCACACCTTTTTCAGTTTGACATTGAGGTGTGTGGGTGTATGCAATTTTTGAGATGGATAATTCTTTGATTCTTGGCTTTTGTATCCTAGGTCATGAGGACTCTTAGGATTTTTGATTTTATAGGTAGAGGCATCCACATTTTTGATGTTGAATTCCCTTGAGATGGTGGAAGTGAGGTTGGTGGAAGCTCTTTGTTTAGACAACATGTGCATTTGTTGGCCATGATTGGGATTGTTAGAGGTTTTATAGATGGATGAATAAGGTGTTGGAAGAAGTGGTGGTAGGATGCACGGAGGGCTATTAGGAGTTGGAAGTAGCGGAGGTAGATTAGATGGTGGAAGGTGTATGGTCATATGCTTTTGACAATTGTAGGAAGATGGGGGTGGAATGGCCACATATGTTTTAAGGATATGATAGGGTTTGTGATGGAAAGTGGTGGACTTAGGAGGAGTGGAGGAAGTACCAACATCTTGAGATTTTTCATCTTGGGATATGTATCCAAGGCCATATGAGGGTGGAGGAACCTTGACATGGATGGGTTCCAAAATACCTTGTTCATGAAGGCCTAAGCCTTTACCTTGATAGTTCATATTCTAGAGTATACAATGGACAGTGGGATTATGTATAGGTGCACTAGACACGAGTTCCTTATTGGATGAGGAAGGTGAAGAGGTAGACAATGGTTGTTGGTGTTCTAAGGAAGAAAATTCATGCATGAAGGTAGTGAGACCAAGGGGATATGATAATGGATTTGCAACATGGTTGATAATAGATGGAGGAGGATCATTAGGATCTTGATTTTCATTATGCTCTTTAGGGTCCAAGTTATTGGGTTGATCATCCATGTGCACTTGGGAGGCAAGTGTCTCATCAGAGGAAGTGGAAGTTGTTGGATCATGGATAGGATTAGATGGAAGATGGATAGAAGTAATGGAGGTTTCTTGCTCATGGATGGGTATGGGATCAAGTTGTTCATGAACATTTTCTTCATAAAAGGTAATATCTTGATCATAGAGAAGGTATAGATTATGGATGGGTTGGAATTGGGTCTCTTTCCCATGTATAGGATTAAGTTGCTCATGGATAGCTTCTTCATAGGTATTATCTTGATCATGGAAGAGATAAAGGTTATGAACAGTTTGAAATTGGATGGGGGTGCTTTGATCTTGATTTAGACAAAGGGTGGATGTTTCCACATGCTCTAAGGTGTGCTCTTGACATAGCTCTTGGTCTTCTTGAATGGAAGTGGATAGCTCTTGGATAGCTTCTTGGTTGACAACATGGATGTTCGATGGACCTTGAATTTGGTTCATGGTAGGAGGTTCTTTGGTAAGCTCAAGGGGTTGCGGATGACATGAAGGGGTTGTAGGATTTGACATAGCATTGGAAGAATCTTTGGTAAGGTCAAGGAATGGAATTTGAGGACATGTTTGGCTCTTTGCTAGTAGTCCTTGGATCACATCCTTTGTAGGTGTAGGAGTACATGGATGAGTGGATTTGGCTTTCTCCATAGCTTTTCTTTTGCTATATAAATTTGAAAAACATTTTTCCCAAAACTCATCTGATTCTTTTTTGGTTGCCCATTTAGAGTTTGAGGAACTAGATGGCGGTGTTGGTATAGAACCGATATGCTTTGGGATGTGTCTTAGAAGATAGCAAAGGAGGACTAGTAGACGGGGTGGTATATGATTTTTGACTTGAGGTGGTGCTTGCCTTGTCAATAGTATCATTAAGACGGGAAAAGAAGATATGATTTTGGTGCGAGGTGTAGCTTATACTGGTACGTTTAGCTTGCAAGATTGTCATTTCTTGTTGTAAGACTTGGATTTGTTGAGCAATTGCTATATAATCTTGGGGTAAGGGACCTAAGTTTATTTGCAATTACAGATATTGGAGTGTTTGAGCAATATATTCTAATTGGTTTGCCATCTCTACAGAAATTGACACAAGACCATAAAAGCTTACTGTGATAGATGCACAACTACAAATGCGTGGTTTCAGAAGGTAAATGTGATGTAGGTCGAAGTAGATGCGTAGATCTGACAAAATTTATATGCGTAGCAATAGTAATCAAATGCATAGTGTGTCGAAATGGATGCGCAGCAGGTCGCAGTGGATGCGTCGTTCTAGTTTTTTAGTTTGTTTTGCAGAGTTTTTTGGCACGTTTTTCAAAAAAATCTATTTTTTGGTTGAAAACTTGGTCTTTTTGAATTCTGATTTTCAATTATGGAAAATAAAGACACAGCAAGTGCATAGAAGTTTTCATGATTTTTATCTTTTATTTTTATTTTTTGTATTTTTTAAACTTTTTGACACAAGAACAATTACAACCTAGGCTGGAAAGGACAGTATTTGTTGAGTCCCCTAGCTGTGCATATTCAAAGCGTGTAGCTCCAGGATCTGGTAGCATCGGCTCCCCTCCATGGCACTCACTTCTCACGCATACCAGATCCAGGTTTCCTTAGGCTCGTACCCCCACCGAACCATAGGATTGTCCTTGCTACCTCTACTAAGAATCACATGAATCGGGGCTGCTTCAAAGGTTCCACCTTTTGTGTCAACAAATAGGGGTTTTTGGTATACTAAACAAGTGGCTAAGTAGTCAAGGCAATAGTTCGAGTGGTTGCACGTGTGGTAGCACTACTCTTCATTATGGAGTCTCCCAACCTCCAAGGGTTATGCCTTGGAGGGTTTTAGGGGAGGTTGGCTGTCGGTGTAGCACAGCAACACTCGTTGCAGGAAGCTTCCACCTCAAGCACAGTTTATTTAAAGTGGATTGGTAGGGCTTGGCTTTAGCCTGTTTCCACTCAGGGTCGTTCCCACTTGGACAAGCAGGCATCCAAGGGCAGGCCCCTCTAAAGGTTATACACAAAGAATAACAAGTTTGGCGTTCTGGTCACCTAGTAAAGGGGAGAGCATAAGCCTATTGTCATTCAACAGACACAGAAAACAATGGTTTATCTACTCCTATTAAAATGAAAAAAACTACATGCGTTATCTACTTGGGCACTCACACATTTGTTAACTTTGAAGTGGTTAAAGATAGCAATGGTTCATTTCCCTTTTGTAACATAGCCATGTTCTAAACTAAGAGAGATAGCAATAATGTAAAGATAACAATGATGTTCATTTACTACCCTCCTAATTAAGAACTATGTGAGATTTGCATGCATTTTTTTAAAAACTTTTTCCCCTAATTAATCTATGATGAGTTAATTAGTGCAGCTAAATGACTATCTAGCTCCTAATCCTGCAAGGCAAATGTTAGCGTTAACCTGAAAACTACGAGAAATCCCAAAATCACAATGAAGAACAGATGCGCCGCTTATTAGTCTGTATGCGCAGAAACAGAGACTGTAAGCGTCGTTTTACAGATGCGCTAAGACATATGTCAAAAGTGCAGAAATAAGAGACAAATGCGCCCTTTCTATGAATGTGTCATTCTAGAGGATGAAAGCGCCGTGTCTGGGGGTATATGCGCTGGAGTATTGCAGGTGCAGAAATAGGATGTATGCGCTGCCTAGGAGGATGTATGCGCCAAAATGTTGCATGCATTAGAATAGTGATCAGATGCACCGCGGGATCACTCAAATGCGTCGAATGAACCTGTTTGAAAACTACACGAAGACTGTACGAAACCTGTCACTCAAAAACTCAATTTTTTTTGGTTAGATTTGGGGCAAACGCCCCACGGTGGGCGCCAGAAATGTAATGGGTAAAATGGGATAAATAAAACTAATTATAAAAACCCAAAACATCAATGGAATGTGCAAATAAAAAGATTTAAAATATAAGAAGGAGATACTCACAACTTTTTTACCTTGCGATTTCCATTGTTCGCCTTTTCTTTCTTGATCTTGTGGTGATGAAGATGGACCTGAGGAAGCTTGCTTCCTTGCTTCGATTCCTCAAGATGACGAGTAGAAGTTGGCTTTGATACTTGGTATGTTAAAGATGAACTTCAACACACTTTGAAATGGATGGATGATGAATGATATGAAAATGGGGTGCCAATGGCGCGCTATAGTTCCTGCAGCATAAGTTTACTCGAATAATGGATGATGTGAAATAGAAGAAGAGGGTTGTATTTATAGAGTTGTGTGAGAGAAGATCAATGATGGAAAAGAAATAAGAAGATCAACGGAGGAGAATGTTCGAGAGAACGTGCACGAATAGAAGGACACGTGTCATTCAAAAAGGAGCTTTGTTGAGTTAACTATTTTCTTAATGAGGATGAGTTTTCATTTTCTTAAATTAGAATATATTTTTCTAATTTAAGAGCTTTGTTGATAGTTTTAAATCAGTTAACTCAGCTTTTGATTTTGTATGACAAGAAGAATTTATTTTTAGAAGATTTGAAGATTTTTTTAGAAGATAAGAAAGCATAATTAAATAAATAAATTTATTTAATTACTTGTAGATAATTTGGAAGAATAAATAAAATATTTAAATATATTTTATTTTTGGAGATTAAGATTTAATTTAAATAAATTTGCATTTTATTTAAATTAGGAAGAATGAAATATTTAATTAAATAATTAAAATTATTTAATTATTTAGAAGAATCAAGTTGATATGGATGGAATTAATTAAATAAATGTAATTTATTCAATTAATGGGAGAAAATGAATCAAATAAATAAATAAATTTATTTATTTATTGATAGAGGAATATTAAGATGAAATAAATATTTAAAATATTTATTTAGGTAGAGTCATGTCATTTTTAGGTGTATACAGACATAGATACTTAAATATACCACCTAGGACAACCTAACTACCTATATTTGACTATAATAATAACTATATAACTTAATTTAGAGTTAAGGTAGCCACAAGCCAAATACTCATAACCTTATAGACATTATAGGATTAAGGGCATAGAAATTAGATCCTATGCATTGCAACCTAATGGGAAAAATTAAGAACACGTGCGAGATTGGTTGTTTCACGATAATTACACTTTGTTGAGAATGTATGGGGATATAGTTACTTCATATAGAATACCTCACATAATGCTTTCTAGAATTTATTTCTTGGAAGTAATTAGACAGATGCATTATTTAGGCAAATATCATTCTCAAGTTATAATGTGATCTCTAGGCCAAGGTGTAGTATTTCTATACTAAATGGGTTTAATTTAATTTCATGGCATTGTGGATGCATTATAATTTTGACTTAAGACCCAAGGAAACCCTTTAATAACTAATATTGTGGCATTTCATATTAAGAGGTGACATGTTAATACATTAGATTTATTCCTAAGGTGTGGAGTTTCAAAAAGAAATTAATAAATTATTCCTCACCTAGAATTGGTAGCTAAGGAAAAAGGGGAATAGGTGAATAAAATAAGGGTTTCGGGAAGAAGTGCACACTTTGGGGATTTGGGAAAAACCTTTTCTACTCTTCATTGTGATGGTTATGTGATGGTAGTAACTTGGAAATTCAAGGACATAAACTTGAGAATCTTGAGGTTAAAGGACATAACTCTTTGGTTTTGGTAGGCAAATTCATACATAGTCTGCATTTGTGCAATCAAAGGGATTCATTTGGAATTGTCGTTGTTTGATTAGGGTTTTAATTGGGGGAGTTTATGAGAAGATCGATCTTGACTCTTGCATTCTCAATTGTTCATCTCTCTCTCTCTCTATAGATGCCTTTGTTTAGGTTTCTTGATGTGTAATAGTGAGCGATCAACTCTTATATTGTAATATCGCTTCATTATTTGATAGATTCAATTAATAGGTGCATTATTTTTAGTTTATCATTCTCTTTATAAGTATGTGAACTTCTTTGCATTGTATCTAATCAAAGTAATAATAAAAATTTAAAAAAACTAGTGTTGTTCATAGGTTCTATAAGTTAGAAATTTTTGGTGTTTTGGTTTGGAATTGTATCTGAGTGTGTACTTTGGCTAGGATTTGTTAAATGGTATTGGATCCATGATCCGACCATCCTAAGGGGTTATAAAGAGTTTGGTTCTTGAATGTCACTTAGTGAAAGGGGCATAAGATATCAATCGAGAGAACAAAGGAAACTTCAACAAACCGTTATTCCACCATGGGATAAGATGTCAAGTGAGGATAAAGAGAATGAATTCTTTGAAACTATTAAATGCTTAAAGGATAGACAACATCAACTTATTAACTTTTTCACTCAAGCATTTCAAACTCTAGATTTAGGCCAAATTTTGTATCTGCTAGGGTTTAGGGTTTCTCACGGGCTACAACACCATCTGCTAGGGTTTAGGGTTTCTCGTCTTTCTTTGTGCTGGGTGTTTGGTACTGTTTGAGCATGGAGGGTGCTACCGATGGTAGTACCTCGGAACCCCCACCTGTATAGGGTGCTGTTCAATAGACCAACTGGAAAAATGCCCTAACGGGCAATGTTGCTTCTCTTTCTACCAACGCACAGACAGCGGACTGTCAGCTTAAGGAATCAACGGAGGGTTCATCCCTGGTCATCCCTGATAATCTCGTCGACAAGATTGTCTCCTCAATGGATCTTACCCTAGTGGGTAAGTTTTTTTCCCTCCGCTCAAGCATTGACATGGTGCGAAAATGGATTTCCACCCGATGGCATCTTAAAGGCAGCGTTTCGGCAATGGCAATGGCACGCGGGATGTTCTTGTTCAGATTCACGAGCAAGGAGGACATGCTGTCCGTTCTATCTAGAGGGCCTTGGCTATATGGTTCTCATTCTCTCTCTGTTTGCTGCTGGAAACCTGGCTTGGACCCAGTTGCAAATCTCAACCGCTGTGCCCCTGTTTGGGTAAGATTACCTGGTTTCCCCCTTGAGTTTTGGGACAAGTCTGTTTTTAAATCTATCGGCAATTCCTTTGGGCATTTTGTCACCTTAGACAATCCTACCAATACCAAGTCTCGTCTTGTTTACGTGAGATTCTGTGTGAATGTGGAAATTAAAAAAACTCTACCCTCCTCCATTGAGATTACATCCAAGTTTGGAATATGGACCAATCCATTTCTTATGAGAACTCTACTCTTTTCTGTCAGCTCTGCAAGAGGAAGGGGCACCTTATTTCCCATTGTAAGTTCAAGAGAACTGAGGAAGTTAGGGATAAAGGTAAAAACAAGTTGACAGAGGAATGCTCAATCAAGCCTACTGATAATGAGACAGTGGTGGATAAGGATCTTATTCCTCAAGTTGGGATGCCAAAACCCACACCCACCTTTAGGACAGTGGATTCTGAGATAGCCCCTTTATTAGAAGAAGGAGAAATTTTGGAAATGGTAAAAGAGACCCAACACCCGGATATTTCAGCTGCTAAGTTGGAAGAGGAACTAATACAGAAGGTGGTTAGTTTGGTGAAGGACAAGATCCCCTTGACGCAAAAAGTGGATAATGTATTTCAGATCCCAAAGGACCCTATAGCTGCTCAGGAAGCCCCTCCTCTGATTGATGGGTCATTTTCTATCAAAGAAAATATGCCCCCCCTTCTCAGAACCTGGATCATCTTTCCCCTATTAAGCTAGGCCAGAATTCTTTAAAAGGGATTTCATCCCCTAGGCAGAAAGCTTTATCCATAGTGAGTTCACCTGGAACAAGCACGAGTGCTTCGTTAAGCGACCAGGAGGAATGGATATCTCAGAAGAAAAGAGGTAGGAAACCTAAAAAGACAGCTGATGTTGGTATAGATCCAGCAAAGGGCAGGCCCTCCCTGAGGGAAACCAGACAAAGAGAGGCAGTGCGGGAGATTGCCAATGGATGACAGAAAACTCTGGAGACCCACTCCAAGAAGATTTTTTAAATGAAGATTTTCTCTTGGAATATGAGGGGACTTAATAACCCCTCAAAATAGTTCGAGGTTAGAAATTGTATTTTGGATTACAAAGTTGACATTTTGCTGCTCCAAGAAGTTAAGATGACAGAGGATAATTTCAAGATTGTTGCTAACAATATCTGGCCCAATGCTTCCTACTTCATAAGCTCGGCGATTGGAGCCTCTGGTGGCATTGTCACTATGTGGAATGCTTCAAAGATTAAAGGTTTGCTTGTTCACCTTAATAAGAATTGTTTAGCTGTTGATTTCTCTTTGCCTTCTTTCAGTTGGTGCCTCATCAATGTGTATGCCCCTAATACCCGTGTTTTGAGGAAGAACCTCTGGGAGGATCTTTCTGGGAAACTTATTTCTCATATTGCCTCACACTGGATGTTGGCTGGGGATTTCAATACCCCTTTATACCCTTCTGAGAAATCTGGAGGTATTGTGGATTACTCAGACAGTATGATGGATTTGGCGGACTTCATCAACACCTGTGGACTTGTGGACATTGATTTGACTAATCAGCACTTCACATGGACCAATAGAAGGAATGGGGAACATCTAATTCAAGTGAAACTGGACAGGGTTTTAACCTCTAATAATTGGCCCTTCAACTTCGCTCTCTCTCTTAGAGCGCTCCTCAGAATGGTTTCAGATCATAACCCCATTGTTTTGGAGTGGGCTGATGATAGAAGAAAAGGACCTTTTTCTTTTAGATTTGAAGCATTGTGGATCAAGCACCCTGACTTCAGAAATCTCCTATCTGGCTAGTGGCAGATCAAGGTGGTAGGTACTCCTATGTTCCGTCTTCACAAGAAACTCCTCCACATCAGACATTAGGTTTATGGCTGGAACAGGTACAACTTTGGTAATATTTTTTCTAAGAAGAAGTTCATCTCTGATAATTTTGAGGACATACAACTTAGGATTGCCCAAGGGGATAGGTCTGAGTCTTTGGTTACTTCCAAAGACAACCTCATTAAGGATTGGAAGGATATCATGTACAAGGAAGAAATTTTTTGGAAACAAAAGTCCCGCATCCAATGGCTCAAAGAAGGGGATCGGAACACGGCCTTCTTTCATAAATCCGCCCTTAAACATAGAAAATCCAACACTATATCTTCTATTAAATTGGAAGATGGTAGTCTTATTACTGAAGATGAGGAGATTGGAGATAATGTTGTTAGGTTCTTTCACAACCTATTGTCGGAGTCTGGGCCAATTGCTGACAATTCGCTGTCTGTTTCTCAGTTGTTAGAAGAGATACCTTCTGTTTTGACTGTGGAAGATAATGCTGACATTTTGAAAACTGTTACTGAGGAAGAAGTCAGGGCTGTTGTCTTTTCTATGGGCCCTTATAAAGCTCCTCGTCCTAATGGATTTCCTCCGGTGTTTTTTCAAGAATTTTGGGAAATCATTGGGTTTGATGTCACTGCTGCTGTTAAAGACTTTTTCAGGATTGGTAAGCTCCTTAGACAATTTAATAACACCTATATTGCTTTGATTCCTAAAAAACCCAACCCTGATATGTTCAAGGATTTCCAGCCCATAAACCTCTGTAACACCTTTTATAAAATATGCACTAAGTTGTTGGTTTTCAGATTGCAACCTTATCTGGATAAGATCATTTCTCCCACGCAAAAAGGTTTTGTCCCAGGCAAGCAGATTTTGGATGTTGTTCTTGCTACTCATGAGACTATTCATTCCATGGAAAAAAGTCGGATACCTAGCATGGCTCTCAAACTCGACATCTCTAAAGCTTATGACTAGGTTTCTTGGTAGTTTCTGTTCAAGATTCTTTACAAATTTGGTTTTAATGATAAACTCCTCATTCTTGTCAAGGAAGTTGTTACTACTGTAAAATATTCGGTTCTTGTGAATGGTATCCCAAGAGGGTTTTTCTCCCCTTCTAGGGGGATTCGACAGGGAGACCCTCTCTCTCCCTACCTTTTTATTATGATTGCTGAGGAGCTGGGTAGATCATTTTTAAACAAAGTCTCTTCTAAAGTTATCACTGGGATTAAACCTGCCACCTCCCTTACTCCTTTGACGATCCAACAGTTTGTGGATGATACTATTCTATTTGGCATTTCTTCCATGGTGGAGGCTTCTGCTTGGAAAAGGTTACTGAATGAGTATGCTAAGGCTTCTGGGCAACATATAAATTTTCAGAAGAGCAATGTTTTTTTCTTCAAGACTCCTGATGATCTTCAAAGAAAAATTGTTAAGATTCTTGGTTGTGCTGCTGCTAATCTTCCTTCTGTTTATTTGGGCCTACCCCTCACTGTTAAAGATGTCACTCCTGCCTTTTGGCACAGCATTATTGAAAGAACTCAGAGAAAGCTCATGGGCTGGAAAGGCAAACTTCTCAGCAATGTTGGGAAACTTCAACTTTTATGAGCTTCCCTTCAAGGCATTCCCACGTACTTCCTATCTCTCTTTAAGATGCCTAGATACCTAGCTGAAAAGCTGGAACAGATACAAAGGACTTTTTTATGGACTGGAATGGAGGAAAAGAAAAAGATTTCTTTGGTCAAGTGGGAGCAGGTCTGCTGTCCTAAATCTCATGGGGGTCTTAACATCAGGACCGTCCAAAGCATGAATAAAGCTCTGCTGTCCAAGGTAATGTGGAACTTCATCAACAAAAATAAAGACTAGGGAGATATAATGAAGGCTAAATATCTCAAAGATTCTGATAGCTACTCGGTACTTCTACAAGAAGGTATTCCGCCAAGTTCTGCTATTTGGAATAAAATGCTTAAAACTAGGAGCATCATTAGAAAAGGTATGAGATGGAAATTAGGGGACGGTTCTCTCATCAACTTCTGGGAAGACCCCTGGCTAACTAATCAGGCTTTCTCAGCCCAAATTGATAATAAAGATATTGTTGCCTTGGCCAAGCAATTTTATGGCTCTAAAGTTAGTAATTACCTTACCCAAGACCATGGGCTTAAAAGGTGGAAGAATCTGTTACAATGCACCATGAATAACCCTGAGTTTTATCAAAAACTGAATATGGTTCAACAATTACTGATGGACATCAGACTTCCTTTATTCCCTCGGAAGGATGAACTCTTGTGGTATGCTGACAAAAAAGGGAGGTTCTCGGTAAAATCTGCTTACCTTCTGCTAGTGGAGGATGTCAACAAAGATGAGATATGGGAGAAAGTCTGGAATTGTAAAAGTCTTCCTAAAATTAACTTCTTTTGGTGGACTGCCACCCATAATTAAATTTTGACTCTGGATAACCTCCAACGTAGAGGGTTGCAGCTTGTCAACAGATGTGTTCTTTGCTGCAATCAAGAAGAAACTGTGGCACATCTCCTCATTCATTGTGATTATGCCCGTGAAGTTTGGAACAGAATTCTAGAAAAATTTGGTATACAATGGGTTTTTACCAGAGAGATTCGTGATTGTATCACCAGTTGGAATGTTCCCCTTAAACACCCTTGGTTGCGGGAATTGTGGAAGCAGACCCTTCCTTCACTTGGGTGGGCCCTGTGGAAAGAAAGAAACAATAGGATTTTTCGGGACACTCATAGGTCCCCGATGCAGGTTTGGATCTCTTTATTTAAGGCTATTGTTGAAAATGTTTCTAATGCTAACATTAAACCTGCAGATCAACCTTTGACCAAACAAGAATCTCGGGTGGCTTCTAACTGGGGTTTGCTGAACCAAATCCCAGCTTTTGATGATACGAAACTTCAGAAAAGACTTAATACTATTTGGGCCCCGCCTGAGCCGAGGTGGTTGAAACTTAATTTTGATGGTGCTGCTAAAGCTGATGGTTGCGCCAGCGGAGGAGGTATAATAAGGGATGAACATGGTGATCTTGTTGCGGCTTATGCCGGAGGACTTGGAAAGCATTCTAACAACATTGCTGAGGCAATGGCCCTCCTCTGGGGTCTCAAAGTGGCGATCTCTTTGGGGATTAGCCATCTCCACATACAAGGTGATTCTAAAATCATTCTAGATGCGGTTACCGGTCTCTCTACTTGTGGGTGGAAGCTGAGTGACATTATATCTGATATACAAACCATTCTCCATGGCATCTCGAATGTCTCTTTCTCCCATACTTATAGGGAAGGCAACTCGGTTGCTGATGGTCTTGCCAACTTTGGTCAGGAACTTCAAATCTGGCGGGTTTGGCGCCAAATTAGCAGCATTCTTGGTCACATTGGAATGCTTTTTCATAAGGAGAAGAATTTATTACATGATGTCTACTCAAGTGTCGAGTGATGAGGTGGCGTGTTTTTCCACCCTGTCTAGGCTTATGCACGATCCCCGTGCGAATTGGCAGCAGCATCTGTACTCCCTTCATGCGAAATTAATACTCATTATTTGGGTTGCGTTTTGGAACTTAAAGTATCATGATTGGCGTCGGCTGGTTTTTGTTCACATGAATACTGCTTGGTGGATCCCTTTGAAAGGTATTCTGCATTTTATTTGTCTTCTCCTGCTAGGTATTGCGGCGTGGGCTATCATTATGGGTGGTGAAAGAATTCGCACTGAACCAAACACCTGCAACGAATTCAAAGATAATGCCATTGTCTTACATTACTGCAAGGAGGGGGGCATAATTCCGTTCTTGGAATGCCTTAACGGGCATGATGAGTCATTATCCATCCAGTGTGCTTCTTTGTGGGTTGACAGACGGGTCACCATTGGCAGTGTTAGTTTTGAGATCTCAGAGAAAAGTATTGCTGACGTGACGGGCTTATCCCTTAAAGGCATTAAGTTGCCGAGAAAGTTGAGGGTTTTTTACGCATAGAACCAAAAGCTTTTCTTGGGTGACGGCGAAGAGCTGGTACCCTACCAGGGAGGCTTTGAAAGGGCGAAGCTTCCTCAGCCATGGGTGGACATGTGCTTCTTAATCATGAAGTACTTCACCTTGGAAGGCTGTTATGCCAGGTTTTATTACTACCATCTTCCCCTGCTCAATCATTTTCGCAAAAACTTGGCTATTTGTTTCCCTTACTACCTGCTTTCTTCTTTAGAGCACTCGGTTAAAATGGTTCATAAGAATTTAACCTCTAGGCCGTTGGAGAAGCCTATGCCCCTTCATCAAGGCCTCATACACAGACTTTGCCAGTTTCACTTGGCCCTGATGCCCCCTGCCACTCTCCATCACCCGGCTGTGGAACCCTCCCCCAATACTCCGTCGGCTTCTATCAAATGTGATTCCCTACTCACTCCTGTGAATTATAGTCATGATGGCCCGACTTCAGCCTCTGTGGAAACTAATACCCCCACTCCTGGGTCTACCTCTACCCCTAAGATGAAGAACTCTGTTAAGTCTAAGAAGTGGCTTCATTGCCTCTCTGAGCTGGCTGAGGAAGCGGCTATTCTTAGCTCCCTCAAGGATAGTCATGAGACCCCTAAAGGCAAAAGCATGATTGCTGAGAATCCTGCTAAAAAGGCTAGAAAGGGCAAAGGGAAAAGCATATCCACTGGTGTCAGACGCTCTACCAGAATTGCTGGGAAGCCAGCCCCCAAGGTTAAACTCATAGACTACTCAGAAAGTAACTCCGAGGCTTCTTCTCACGGTGAGGAGGCCAATAGTGATGATTTGAAGGAAATTAGCATGGAGAATCATGTTTCTGGGGAGCAATTTGATGGCCATGACTCTTTGCAGAATGATTACAAGGATAGCCCCGAGAATGTGATTGGTACTGGTAGTGATAAAGATGAGTTTGACCATCAGAGCCCTGTGGAGGCCCAGTATGATACTGGCGAAGGAGAGGGGAACATGAATGAGCAAAATCCTGCCGGTGCTGAAGAGGTGGAAGTGAACAGTCAGTCTGTCCCTGAAGAGATTCAAGATGATGATGTCAGGGCTACTGCTGAGGATGGCAATGTGAATGAGGGCAGGGATAGTAACTCTCTTTTTGCTGAAGTGACTTAGTTAAAGGACAAGATGGTGGCTCTGCAACTCAAGTTGTCTACTCTTTATATGTTCATTTCCCGCATGCTGTGCAGGTCTTCCATGACCAACTTAACCCCTTTGCAAGATATTCAACTTTTCTCCCAGGGAGCTAACAATGACAGAACTCAGGAGCTGGACAAAGTTTTTGAAGTTCTTGCTAAATACTGGGAGGACTCTATGTCCTAGTGTGCCTTTTGCTGCCTATTTGCTGGTTTTTTGCTGTTGCTTACTTTCTGCCGTTTGTAAGCTGGTGTTTCCTGGGTTTTGGTTCCAGGCTCTTTTTGTTTCCTGAGCCTGTGCTTTTCTTATGTAATCTCTGTTAAGGGTTCAGCCCCTTGTTTTTGCCGCCTGTTGTTATCAAAAACTCTAGGTTCTATCCCCACTGCTATTCCTCTTGGTGACATTGATAGAGGAGAATCCTCTACTTTAGGAGAAAATTAGAAAACTTAGAAGGCACCTAGGACAACTAGTGGTTCTGATCTACCTAAAGTTACGTTTCTATAGAGAGATAGCATAGCTAGAGGAGTAGGTAATAGAGTAGTAGGAAGATGATTTGGTAGTTCTCCATGCAATGTATAGAGCACATAGTGAGGAGTTTTGGTTGACATCTCTTTCTCGAATCTTTGTACCTTGAAGACAAAAACCAA
This sequence comes from Cunninghamia lanceolata, assembly GCA_027924645.1. Lineage (NCBI taxonomy): Eukaryota > Viridiplantae > Streptophyta > Pinopsida > Cupressales > Cupressaceae > Cunninghamia > Cunninghamia lanceolata. Next base: position 376,005 of record BSBN01000937.1, on the reverse strand, counting down.
ACCTAAGAGAGAGAAGACTAGATCCAAACCATTCTCACAGGATATTCAGAACCAATTGGGAAAACTCATAGTTCCTTCATTTGATGGGTCCAACAAATGTTCAACTCATGCTTAGATTCAGAAGCCAACTACATATTTCTCCTTAAGTCTAATGTATGAGGAGAAGGCAATTAGATTTGCTACCCTTCACTTAGGAGTTGCTCACAAGTGGTGGTACCATGGTTTGATTACCTAGGAACAACCTTGTCACTATTGATGAGGACTTTTGTAGGAGATTGATTAATAGATTTGAGAGGTAGGATCCTAAGGCCCATTTTAGAGAGTTGACATAGTTGAGGCATAATGGTATAGTAGATGCTTTATGTGGCTAACTAGAGGGTGTTAGTGGTGGTTTCCAATGTGTTAGAGAGGTGATTGACTTATCTATTCATGGAGGGATTGAGAGAACCACTTAGAGGTTTGGTTAAGGATTTTGATCCAAAATCTTTATAGGTTGCCATTAAGAGGACCTTAACTTGGAGGCTACTACACCAAGAATGTATTTCTAGGGTACATTTCCTAGAGGTATTAGTATAGGAGCATCACAACAATAACAATAGAGGATGCCTAATAGACCTTTCCTGCAAAGATTGGGAGTTGCTCCATCGAGACCAACGAGTCAACAACGTACAAAATAGATGTCTACTAGGCAATAGCATGGTGATATGACTCATAATGAGATAAAGCAATTATGCATCATTTGCAAAGAGTCATGTGATCCATCACATAGGTGTTTGAATAAAGGACAAGTGCACTTGATTGAGGTCTATTCATATGATGGGAGTGAACCAAATCCATTTAGAAAGGCACATGATGTTAGGGACAAGATATCAGGTGGAGAGGAGATTATAGTGGGACCTCCTTCATTAGAAGGGGAAGATCAAGTACCCACTATAGCATCTTTATTAGGAGCACTGAGGCTTCATTCTTTCCAAGTCATGGGAAGGATTGGACAACAACAAATTGTAGCTCTATTGATGATAGAATCACCATTAATTTTATTGATCAATGTGTGGTAGCACAATTTTTAGGTTGAAGAAAGAAGAGTTTGCAATTTTTTATGTAGTGGTGGAAAATGGATATTCCTTATGATATAAATAGGGCATTCATTAGTTATAGGTGGTACTATATGGGTATCCTATTACACATGACATTAATATTGTTCCCTCAGGAGGAGCTCATATGCTATTAGGGATTCAATGATTACATTCACTTGGTGAGTTCACTTTGGATTACTAGAGGATGGCATTGCATTTTATTGATCAAGTGCAAGAGAAAATCATCATAGGCATGATGAGTGGATTAGCATAGCTAATATCTATACATCATTTGGAGAGTCTTCTAGGATAAGACTAGGCGAGTTGGATTATTATGTTTGTACTATTAAGAGTATACCTTGGGGCACTACTAATTTCAATGAGATTGAGTATCATCCAAATATTTGAGTTATCTTGGATAAGTATGCACCAGTGTTTAGAGACATGCATCCATGTCTTCCAATAGATAGAAGTTTATAGCATACTATTGAGTTGGAGTCTAGACTCAACATTGTTACACCTATCATCATCCTTGTGCTTTTAAGGACGAGATAGAGTGTACTATACAAGAGTTGGTGGACTTAGGTCACATTAGACCTAACACAAGCCCATTTCTTCTTTAGTGGTGTTGGTGAAGAAGAAAGACGGCTGGACCTTGAACAAGAAAACTATCAAGAACTAGTATCCATTACCTTGCATTGATGAGTTGATGGATGAACTTCACTGGGTAGTTCATTTTCTTCTTTAGTAGTGTTGGTGAAGAAGAAAGATGGTTGAGCCTTGAACATGAAAGCTATCAAGAACTGGTATCCAATACCTTGCATTGATGAGTCAATGGATGAACTACATGGAGCAATTTATTTTACAAAGACTAATATGCATTCTAGATATCATCAAATTCAGGTTGAACTTAAAGATGCACATAAGACTGCTTTCTAGTATCATTGTGAGCACTTTAAGTTCTTAGTGATGCATTTTGGGATCACTAATGCACTAGCTACCTTCCAGTTAGTGATGAATGAGATCTTCAAGCATCATTTATGGAGATTTGTGTTGGGTTTTTTCAATAATATTCTCATCTATAACAGGAGTTTGGGGGAGTACTCGGTACATTTGGATACAATATTAGCCATATTGCAATAGTACCTTCTTTGTGAAGAAAATCAAGTATGAATTTGGGATGCAAGAACTTCTTTATGGTGGATATATTATTAGTGCTTTGATTGTACACATGGACCAAACCAAGGTACAATTTACTTAGAAGTGGCCTACTCCTAAGACATTGACGCAACTACAAGGTTTCTTGCGCGTAGTCTTTATTAGGAGATTTACTAGGGTTTTTTCTCAACTCGTAACCCCTTTGATTGAATTGAATAAGGGTGCTTTCTCTTGGTCTACAATAGCTTAGTGGGAATTTGATCAACTAAAGAATGTGATGTGCACTAGATCTATTCTTGCTATACCCAAGTTTTCATTACCTTTTGTAGTTCAATGTGATGCTTTTAGAGAAAGCGTAAATGTTGTCCCAATGCAAAAGGGACAACCTATCTCTTTTGAAAGTTGCAAGTTAAATGTAGTTAAGCAACAACTTTCTATTTATGATAAAGATATGTTGGCAATGATGCATGCACTAGCCAAGTTCAAATAGTATTTAGTTTGCAAGCATTTTGTGGTTCGTGTAAATTACAACAATTTGAGGTTCTTTCTATCATAGTGTGACCTTAATGATTGGTACTAGAAGTGGGTGAGTAAGCTACAGGACTATGATTAACATTGAGTATGTCAAAGGAAAGTATAATCATGTTACAAATGCACTTTCTAGAAGACCCAACTTATTGGATATCTCTTTTGTGGAGGTTGATTAGAGAGAAGAGTTGATGGTTGGATATGTTAAAGACACTTTGGATATAGAGATGATAAAGGACATTGTTACTACTAAAGATAGAGACAAGAGGTATCAAATCAGGCATGGTGTTATCTTGTGTAAGGAAATAATCTTCTTTGTTCTATCTCAAATCTTAAAAAGATCATTGTAGCTTTCCATGATTCTCCTTTTGCAAGGCATATTGGGTTTTCACAACCTACATACAAGTGAGGAGCAAGTATTCTTGGAAGGGCTTGAAAGATTATGTATGTAGTTTTTCTAAAAGTTGATGTTTGCCAAAGGATGAAACATGAGATGACACATTTAGCATGTTTACTTCAGCTTGTTTCTATTTCTCAACAAAAATGAGAAGTTGCGTTTATAGGCTTCATCACATGTTTACCCCAAGTTGGTAGGAGGAGTTGTTTCTTTCTGGTTGTAGATCGATTGATGAAATATGCACATTTATTCTCCATATCCAATGATTATAGAATGCCATAGGTAACAAGCATTTTCTTGAGAGGTCTTTCACCGACATGAGTTATGTTGGACCATCATTAGTGATCGAGAGGTATGCTTTATGAGTGTTTTTTGGTAAGAGCTATTTATGTTGATAGGGACAACATTGAATTTGAGTACTAGTTCTCATTCCCAAACCGATGGTTGGACCGAGATAATGAATAAGTGGATTTAGAGGAGTATTGCTACAACACTAGCTATCACATATCAATTGGTATGTCTCCATTCATGACACTATATGGGTATGATGCACCTACCTTTACTGTGTTAACTCTTCTAGAGACATGGGTACTTGTAGTTAGTGATTTCATAAAGCATAAAAGCCAAACCTTGATAGGTTTAGTGATCATTTGTGACATGCTCAAAACTAGCAAAAGGTATATGCTAATAGACATTGCATTGAGAGGTACTCTGAGGTTGGTGATAAGTTTTTCCTTAAGTTGCAACCCTACAAGCAATCTTCTTTGAGAAGAGTGGAGTAAAGAAGCTTAAGTCTCATTTCTATGGCCCTTATAAAGTGGTACGACGTATTGGTGAGGTGGCATATGAGCTAGAGTTTCCTTGCAATAGTCAAATTCATAGTCTTTCATGAGTCATCTTTGAAGAAAGGAGTGGGTCAACATGTGATACCTTCAATCAAGCCCACCCCTTAATGAAGGAAGATTAATCCTAGTACTAGAACATATCCTCGAGATTAAAGAGAAGTGATTGAGGAACCATGTACTCATACAATATATAATATAGTGGAGGGGTCTACCTTGTGAGGATGCTACTTGGGAGACAACTACTATTTTGGATCATCCAACTTTATCTTGCTTGAGTGTAAGCATATTCGAGAGGGGAAGACTTGTAATGTCCCTTTCTAGTTGATACTAGATTGTGGGCCCCACTCACCTATTTTGTGGAATAGTTGTGGTGAGTAGATATTCATGTGTAGGAGGAATAAGTATGAGTAACTATATGCATTTGTTTTGTATTGTTTTACTAGTGAATAAAAGGGAAATTCCTATATTTAACGGAGGATCTTGATTTTAGGAGATGGGAATAAGTTTTGAGTGGCCCTAGTGATTCTCCTATGGGTGTTCTATTTTACCCTAGCTTTCATTTGGTGTAATTGGGAGTTGTATTTAAGGTTTAAAATAATGATCATGATTAAATTATGGCTCTAAGAGGTCTAGCTCTACTTTCTAGGCTACATTTAAGGAGTATGGACATTTTGGATGTTGACATGCATATATTTGTTGAATTTGGTTTCACTTCTTCTGAAGTGGATTTCCAACGCTTTAGGTATTTGATGTTAATTTCAAGTTATGATGTGATTTTTGGTTAAAATTTTAATATTTCTAGACTTAATTGGTTTGACTCGATTTAACATCATTGTGGATGCATTATAATTTTGACTTAAGACCCAAGGAATAACTTTAATAACTAATGTTATGACATCTCATATTAAGGGGTGTCATTTTAATACATTAGACTTATTTCTAAGGTGTGTAGTTTCAAAAAAAAAACATTATTCCTCTCACCTTGAATTGGCAACTAAAGAAAAAAAGGGGACAACTGAAGAAAGAAGGGTTTTTGGAAGAAACACACACTATTGGAAATTTGGAAAAGCCTTCTCTATTCTTCATGGTGATGGCTATGTGATAGCAATAGCTTGTAGATCCAAGGATGGAAATCTTTGGATCAGAGGACATAGCACATTGATTTCAGTTGGTAGATTCATATAGGGTCTACGTTTGTGCATTCAGAAGGATTCATTTGGAATTGTAGTTTTTTGGTTGGGGTTTGAATTGGGAGAGTTTATGAAAAAATAGGTCTTGACTCTTGCATTCACATTTGTTCATCTCTTTCTATCTACACCTTGTTTTTGGTTTCTTGACGCATATAAATGAGCAATCAACTCTTCTATCATAATATTGCTTCATCATTTGTTGTTCATGGCACAATGTGATGGTTAAACTGTGGCGTTGTTATCCTTGCCACCAAGGTTCAAACCCCCGCTAGGCCAATGAGCTAGCGGGCTTTGAGCCCCGTTGGGCTGACGAGCTCATGGGCCTTGCATCCTCGCAGGGGCCCTTTTGGGCCAATGAGCTCACAACTTAAAGCCCCCGCTGGGCCAATAAGCTCGTGGGTTCGAACCATCATTGTCAATGTAGTGTTCACGCAGGGGATGAGGTACCTTGTGTTGTGGCCTCACCAGTTCATAGCTCTGTTAAAAAGCATTCACTGATAAAAAATAAAAATATTACTTCATCATTCAATTCATGTGATTACCAAGTGCATTGTTTTCAATTTATCACTTTATTTATATTTATGTGAATTTATTTGCATTGTATCTAATTGAAATAATGATAAAAATAAAAATAAACTATTGTTGTTTAGAGATTCTATGTGTTGGAAGTTTTTGGTGTTTTGTTTTGGAATTTGCATGCAAGTGTCTACTTTGGCTAGGGATTTTTACAAAACAACCCGTTGACCATGAGAATATCCCCTTTGGGTGTCAAATTTGTCATGAATATGGGCATCTAGCCAAGCCATGTCTATTGGAAGCAAATAGGCAAAACTCTCCAAAAGTAAAGACCAACCAAAAAGTCCAACAAACTCTAAACAATGAAGAGAAACATCATGTGAAAGTTGTCAAAAAAATGGCTCTTTTTATTGGAAGAACAATGAGAATAAATTCAATAAATCTTATGTTAGAAAAATAGGGACAAATCTTTTGAACACTTGGAGACACCCACAAACAACCCATTTGCGGCATTAGAAACCCTAAAGGAAACAAATCTAGAGGACACACAAAGGAGGACATCAACAACAACAACAAATGGGATAATCCTCCACAAAAGTAACGCTACTCTTTTCAAACTAAAAGCCAAACACCCCAAGGAAAAAGGTTAATCAAAAGTAAACATGATGAACTACACTTCTATTGGGACAAAGCATAATAGCAAACTATTTCATGCACACAAGAAAAAAGCCAATGTAGAATTTCAACCTCTAGATTTATGCATAGAAGGTAACAAAAAATCTAACATCTTGTAGATATGGATGAAAAGAAAAATGCAAAAACTTCCTACTCAATCCTATGAGGAGAGAGTTACGAGTTATTTAATCTACACAAATTTCAACAAAGATTTGACATATAAAACAACATTTAAAAAGAACAAGAATGGAAGAGAGAATGAGACAACCATAAAAGAGAGATAGACACAAATATAACCTAGGAAAACCATTTTGAGAAAAAAACTGCCTCCAAAACACTAAACCAATGCATTATCAGCATCAACAACAATTACAATACACTCTCAAACTCAGTGTTGCACATGAGATCAACACTCTCAACATAACACAAAAAATAAGACATATGATCTCCACTCCAAGCCCTCAATATATATGCCATAAAGACTCTAATTTTCCACAAACCATCAACCAAAATCATGGGCCCAAAATAGATGCCTCAGTCCTCATGGTCAAAATCCAATGCACCTCACATGTGTGAGACTTCTAAAATAGAATGTGACTCCTCTTACAAGCCATTGTTGACCCTTATCATAAGTAACTCTGGACATAAGGTACCATAAGTAACTCCCAAGCAGTCCTCCATGAAGCACTAATTACTCTCAGACACTCTTACACACAACTATTATTATGGAGTCAAAGATGCTAGTCCAAGTCCATTAAGTAACCCTCAAATCAAAGGCTCCTACAACTATTGTGAGACTAATGATATATGGTAGAGAGTGCCAACTAATCTTCATGATTCCACCCAAGTGGGACACCCTTTTTCATGTGGGCACAATTATTTACAATATTATAAATATTAAATAAATAGACTAGACCTAAGACTTTCAAGATGTATAACACACATAATCCCCTAGCAATAAGAAAGGCTTAGACATTTCGAACCCAAACTCACAAAGTCAATGATCATTATCTCATAGAATATTATGGGGATAAGTGCCCTCAATAAACATCATCTGCCTCATAGAAAAATGTCAAGGATCACATCAAAGATCAAATTCTCCTTCAAGAGACCAATAAATTTCCCAACACTGCTACTTACAGCCAACACAGTCCTCCTAAATTTCCCAATTTTCCTTCTAAATGGTGCAGGTACTTATATTGTTTTTCAGTTGAACTCATAAAAAGAGCTTTAAGAAACCAAAGAAAAGAAACAAGCTACTATGTTTGGAACTTGGGTAAAATAGAATTGTATCTAGCGATGTCTGTAAAGTTGCATTTTTTAAGTATGAAAGATAACATGGAATTGTATACCAGCAAAAGAATTAGAACAAAGTTTTTTTTATCAAGTCTAAATACACAACCGTGAAAATTTTACATTGTTGAAAATGATGTTTGTTTTCCTTTTTAAATTATTCTAAATCTGTTTTCATCTTTTAATTGTTACTTGTAAATAACGTGTGGTTATTCCCATTTATCTACGACTTTCAAAACCTTGTAAAAGTTTGTAACTCTATTCTATTTTTAGCTTTTTGTCAAATCACTATTCGATGACATTGCTATTCCTTAAGATATGTCTAACAAGTAATGAACCATTTCTTGAACAAACTAATACCGAGGAGGCTAGAAGTATAGTTCTACATGCTCTTCTAATCCACCACACTTTCAGCCAAAGATTTGTAGGTGTGCCATTGACATAACACTGCAGCAAAATTTGCAGAGAGAGATGTGTGCTTAAATCACAGGCAAATATATTTGATCATAACAAAAAATGCATTGTGCAGTATAAGCATTTAGGGAATAAGGATGCATTGTGTGGTGAATAATAAAATTTGACAGAGAAAAGGGATAATTTACTCATATATAACCAGTCAGAGGTTGTGGTAGGAAGCTGCAGGGGGGTTGGCAGCTGATGAGGGAGCACCTGCTTGCATTGCCATGTCTTCCTGCAGCAGGGGGGCCTTGCCAGGCAGATGGTAACAATTTCTCATGATATTTTGTAGGTAACTGAGCACAGAAATATTTTGCAGGCGATATCTTACAATTAAGGGGATTGACAACTATTCTGGATGAGGAGAGGAGGAGCTGAGGTGAATAAGACTTCAAATCGCTGAGCCAGTTACAATGTAAAAATATAACTGTTTAATATTATTTGTTAAAAAATGAACAGTTCTTGGCATGGTTGCCTCTTTCAACATTGTGGCAGGCAAGAACTAATAAAAATAGTTGATTTTAATTGGTCAGACAATCAACTGATTATTCAACAGTTCAACATATACAGATGCCATAATTACTTGGCAGGCAAGAACTTGAAAGGGGGTATTGAAAAGAATCCACAACATCTTTAATTTCCCAAAAGAAATTTATTTAAAAAAATATACTATATCAAAGCAAAAATCATTCCAATAGAATAAAATTGACTTTTTAGAAGATGTATGGCAAAATCCAAAATTACAATGGTCGCTGCGTGTCATAAAAATATTTATTATTTTACTGGATTCATCTGCTTCTACAAGAAGGATAATTTAGGCCTATCAACCTAAATGTAGCCCCCATAAGCCTCTGCTCTTCTCCTAAATCTTTCCATACACTCAAAAAAAATTATACAACACACCTCCCACCCTGTATATGCTTTCAACACCTCCAATTCTCTACAATGTTGTAAACCTTGTATTTTGAATTTTCTTAACTTGGCAGCAACCTCTGAGTTCAAATTCTTGGAGAGAAGCAAGTTGTAATACCCCTGCTGTCTCTGACTCTACTTGATATGACTTCTATCTTCATTCTATGGTGATTACACTTAAGTGTGAGAGTTTCAAGATTGGGGCAACAGTTTTCTGAGATGGAAATATTGGAAAATTCAGATCCTTCTAGATCTATCCTCTTAAGGTTTGCACAACGAAGAACTAAACGACCCTGCCCCAAGATCCAATTCACTGATTGGACAATTCATTATTACGATTAATCAGTTAACCGACTGATTCTGGTAAAGAATTCACTCCTAAATCTGTTATACTTAATCTCTCTAACAGGGTAAAACACCACACAGAATCTGGTAAACATTCCAGCTCGGGACACCCATCAATGCTAAGTTCAATCAAGGAAGACAAATCTCCAAGAAAGGCCGGCAAGCTTGTCAACCAATCACTCTCAATATCCAATTTTCACAACTTGCTCAGTTGACCGGTCTTCATTGGTACCTGATGCCTGATTTGTGATGTGATGAGGCAACTCTTCCAATTGCTCACATTCTGAGAAGTTCAACTACTCTAGCTTTGTCATGTTTTCCAGAATGTCCGACTTAAAGGTGGGATTAGAACATTCCCCTAAGTCCAGACGTTGCAGAAGTGTAACTCCTTAAAAGAGTCTGGCAACCTCTCCAATTTCCAGCACCTCCTCAAATCTACCTGCCACGGATTTCTCAAATTGCCAATGCTCTTAGGTAGTGATGACAGCTCAACAAACCCAATTAAATCCAGGTACTCCAGCGATTGGATTAGGCAAAATTCTCGTGGAAGACTCTCCATCTTGTTCTTGATCCCCAACACAGGACTATCTTTTTCAAATGCTTGAGATTTTGTATTGACTTTGGAAATCCTTGGAATTCTTGGCACTCTTGAATAACCAACTCTCTTAACTGCAAAGGAGCCTGCAACATATTTTCAAGGAGACGAAACTAAACATAAAACAAGTGTTGAAAAAAAGTTGAAATATAGTTTTAAGACAGCTCGAAGATACTTACATCAAATTCAGCCACCCAATGCTCTCATAAGTGATGATTTCAGGACCCCCCAGCTTCATATCATTCTAAAACCCTCAAATTTTTCAATGGAATTAGAGACTGAAGATTTCTCTGCCCCCTATCAAACCAGCGAAGCCAGACCAGATCTCTTGATACTGCACCAAGTACTTGATTTAAATCAAGTCCTTGAGCCACAATAATTTTTAGTACAAGTTTAGAAGGCACAAGGGTCCAAATTCCTTGCTTGTGTTAACCATAAGTTCTGCATCCTATGAGCAATCACCAAACTCCTCATCATCACTATTTGATCCATCTGTTTCTGGTATACGGTATTGTAGCTGTATAGGAAAAATCATAAAATTTTGAGGAGAAGAAGACAATTGAAATTCATACAATGAATCAGAAAAACAAAGGATGCAGACAAACAAACCCGAAAATCCCTTGTTGCTCGAGTTGAGGTGGACTTTATTCCTCGGAATGCCTATTCCTTTCTGAATAGAAATAAAACATAAAATTAAATAACTGTGAAAACAATAGAATTTCCTAGAAACAACCACACAAACAGCAATAAAGAAGATACCTTTGCCATTGATAAATGAGACAATTAAAACAAATAAAATTTAATTGCACCTGTTCTTCATTATGAACTTTAATGGTTTGCTGGAAAAATAAAGTCGGTAGGATGATTGTTAATTTGCAATTTTCCTTCCCAAATCCCTTGAGCAGTCATGCATTCTTGAGCAATTCATCTCAATCTAGTTCAACAAGACATTTATTCACCAAACTTTCCTGTCCCAACTGTGCAAACTACTCCAAATCCATTCCATACTTCAATTGCCAAATTGCTTTCTTCTCCAATGAAGAAACACACTGTATCCAAAAATGTCTCTCTTCATCATCTACGGCATCATAACTTACAAAAAGCTTCTGCTTAATATCATAACTTACAAAAAGCTTCTGCTTAATATCATCATACAGTATCCTAAAGATCTTATCTAATCGAGAGTCTCCTGGGGATCTTTGCTGAAGTTTCCATAACAGAGAGCAGCAACCACTACAAACTTGCTCCTCAAATCCATCCATTGGAGATGGTTGTAAGAAACCATGTCAACAAAAGAGTTGCTTGGCATGAAATGGACTCACCTATTTCATTTTATATATGAAAGAGCTGCCCCAAGATCTAGGGACTTCAAATTCCCTAGTAGTACAACAATCAAAATACCTGATCCAATCAAACTTTTGGATCACAAGCTGTCCTTAGCACGCAATAGAGAATTTGGTTTGTCCACAGGATCAACATCATCATAACGATGAACACCCTGGTCAGATCTTAAGCAGCTTGCAAATTGCCTTCCTCTCTTCTATGCTGTCAATTTAATACACTTATTTTCTGTTTGTTGTGCAACAATTTTTTGTGGGCAACATGTCTAACATCTACTATAAGGTTAGATTTTTCCATGGATATAATTTTTTTGCAAAAGTAATTTTGCCCAAACCACCCATGCCCCATATTCCCACATTTTAATGACTTTTGGCAGATTGAAATGTGGTGAAACATCTTAGAGCGCCTTCCTATCCTTCTGAGCGCTTTTTTCCATTCCTAAAGCTTTTTTGAGGTGTATCTACCCTTGTATATATCCTTCTGAGCGTCTTCTTCCATTCCCGAAGCTTTTTTGGGGTGTATCTACCCTTGTATATATCCTTCTTAGCGTCTTCTTCCATTCCCGAAGCTTTTCTGGGGTGCATCTACCCTTATTTTACCTCTTCAGACTTAACATGGTAGAAAATGGAAACAATTCTAGTACTTCTTTTAAGCATAAATGACAGCTCTGTCAAACACCACTCGGATTGTGCATATTAGCATAGTTGTCTGAAATATAGCTATATGAAGTGAAGCAGTAGTCATTGCTTCTAATTTTCTGGGGTGTATCTGCCCTTGTATCTATCCTTCTAAGTGCCTTCTTCCATTCCTGAAGTTTTTCTGGGGTGTATCTGCCCTTATTTTACCTCTTCAGGCTTAACATGGTAGAAAATGGAAACAATTCTAGTACTTCTTTTAAGCATAAATGATAGCTCTGCCAAACACCACTCTGATTGTGCATATTAGCATAGTTGTCTGAAAATATAGCTATATGAAGTGAAGCACTAGTCATTGCTTCTAATTTTCTAGGCAAGTAATCCCCCAATTCAACTTCTTTTGAATCTAGAAAACACCTCTGTCCCATGGCATTAAGTATTTTGTAGAGAGTGGTGGCTAGCGTGTATTTGACATCATGACCATAGGGTGGCTTTTTTCCAAGAACTAAACTGAACACACAAAAAAAGAAAAGAAAAGATAAACGGACAAAAGCAAGCTTGTCAGATAAAACTTCATAAATAAAATATAAAACTAAATATTTGTGAAAACAATAGAATTTCTTAGAAGCAACCACACAAAGAAAAAATAAAGAAGATTCCTTTGCTATTGATGAGTGAAACAATTAAACAAAACAAATTTAATCACACCTGTTATTGCTTTGGAAACCAAAGACGGTAGGGTGATTGTTGATTTGCAATTTCCCTTCCCAAATCTCTTTTGTGGTCATGCATTTTTATTCAATCTCTCTCATTCACCAACTTTTCTCTACAAATTTTTATGGGGGACATCTCTAGCCTCTAATATAAGGTTAGACTTTTCCATAAATGAATATTTTCCCTGAACCACCCATACCCCCAATTGCTATAATTTGCAGCAAAATGTGTTTCTGCAAATTGAAATGTAGTCAATTGAAAGTCTAAACCCACGGCACAGTCTGCGACCACGAATGGTACTTTTTTAATTACTTTAAGTCCACAATAAACAATTTTCTTCAGCAGCAGCCTGTCATCATCTCTACACGTATACAACAACATAGGAAACGGAATAAACGTAACGCTTTAACAGTGAACATTATGCCGATTAAAAAAGTTTACGGGCCTAAAATTAAAGGAAAAACAATTGCCCCAGAATGCACTGATAAGAAAAAGATTAAGCGTGTGAGGTCGAGTAATTGGTACTTACTTCTTGCTATTAATGATGTGACCCGTATAAACTTCGCAGAGCGCTTTCTTCCACTCCTGAAGTTTTTGTGGGGTGTTTTCATTCTGGGCATAGACTCCTTTTGCATATCGGACATCTTTAGGCTTAACATGGTAGAGAATCGGAACAATTCCACTGCATGTTTTAAGCATAGAAGACAGATCTGCCAAACACGACCAGGATCGTGCATGGTTGTCTGAAAATATAGCTATATGAAGTGAAGCTCTGATCATTGCTTCTAATTCTCTAGGAAAATAATCCCCCAATTCAAGATCTTCTGAATCCAGAAAATCCCTCAATCCCATGGGATTCAACATTGTATAGAGAGTTGTCCGCAGCTTGTGATTGACTTCGGCACCGCGGCAGGCCAGGTTTTCCCCAGGCGTTGTGGATCCACCAGAAGCAGATGTAGATGGTGCATATTCTTCAACCTCCAGGTGCCTCCGAGCGCTAGAAGTAGATGCCATAAAATGGGATTGAACTAAACCCCAATTTGAAACAATAAAAGATGGACCAACGCTTATAGGGTTTGTGTTGAAAGTTGAGACGGAATAACATGATAGGCCCAAAAAGTCAGTCCCATGTGAGTAGTTGTGACGGAAGGAGTGCAACGCACGAAGAGGTGGACCCCACTCCCACTCTGTCTGCCAGGAAAACCATGTGATCTGAGTAAGGAATCTTTTGCAAGTAGCAACAAATTGTTCTAAGCCTTGGTCAATTATAATAAATAAGTTAGCACTTTCATCATGTGGAGGTTGAAGTCATTGTAAAATTATTGTAATAGCGAAATTCTGCATATTTATATGTATTTTTCATGTAGTTTTGTGTTTGTGTTTATGTTGAGGAGAGTGGCTTCATGTATTGATAAATGGTATAATTTTGTGTAAAGTTGGGGTCTCTTGTCCTATATCACTTACTTATCTCTCACATTTTTTTAATACATTTATCTCCAATTTCATTTTCATATTCATATATTTCTATACATTTATCCTTTTCTATACATTTATCCTATCTATACACTAGTTACACTCATTTATGCCCACATTCCTAAATACACGTTCCCCACATTGATCCATAAACTTTTTGGCTTAGGTCGAGTTTATGATTGCGAGGTCAACCTTACACCCTTGAACTTGAGCCTTTCGAATTAAAAATTAAAAATACAAATTTCAACTAGCTATTTTATCATGTTTATACACTAGTTACACTCATTTATGCACACTAACCTATATACACGTTCCCCACATTGATCCATCAAATTTTTTGGCTTAGGTCGAGTTTATGATTGCGAGGTCAACCTTAGACACTTGAACTTGAGCCTTTCAAATTAAAAATTAAAAATTCAAATTTCAACTAACTCTTGTCAAACCTTTTCCCTCAAAAGGCTAACAAAACACAAATTTACATGATTTATTGTTATGTCCTTGTATTAAAGGTATTCGATGCATTCATTTAAACACACTCTCTTATCTAATATCTCTATGCATTCCAATGTTTATCATTTGCATGTTCACAGTTCAATTGGTGCATTAAAATGAAGCTAGATCTGCATGAGCATTCCTAGGAGCATTTGAATGACTAAGGAGTGTTTTTTATTTTGTATACATATTTTCGATGGTTGACCTAGGAGAACATGTCTCCTTGTGACATAACGACATCCTTACTAAGGTATTTGTAAATATTGTGAGCCTCGGATATCAAAAGAAGCTAAGGTGAATCAACCGAAATGAAGAGTAGAGTTTTATGATTACCAAATCAAGTCCATAGGTGAAAGACAAGTCTATTGTAATATATTCAACCCTAATTCCTAGACTTGACCCTACATGGTGGAAACATAATATTTTGATTCTGAGGTGAATATTAAACTAAGATTCTTTATTCTAAATCCTAACATAGTATAAATTTTAGAGCATTCATTTGGATCACTTCTTCGATTATAGAGTTAAGTACTACCATTTATTGCATTTACTTGTCTAAAATAGTTATTGCAAGTATCTAAATTTATCAATCCCAACTATCATATGTTATTTTATGTCAATCATGCTTGTTTGTATGCATGTTATTGGATTAGCCTACACTATACTTAGGGAATGTTTAATTTCCTTGACATTTGGGTGAATCCGATCGATATTGCATGACTTGATTTCATTATAGGGTTCATTGTCATCAACATTAGGGTTTTTAGATCTAACATTACTTTGATTTATCATCTTTTTTAGATTTTGCTAGGGTTTTGGTCTTTTTATGCTTGTATCTCTTGCTTAGGGTTTGGATATACATTGTGATTTAACCTTTATCTAACCCTCCCACCCTAGATTATCCTATCATTATGGCACCTCTTAGGGTTTGTTCTTTGACTAATCTTTTATGGAGTAAAATGTTCACGGTCCTTGCTATTTTACACTTAGTTTAGCCCCTGAGTGGACCTAAAACAATTAATTCTTAATCTTGATGCACAAAACCTGAAAGATAACTTTAGGGCTAACCTAAACACACTTAATTAAGTTTATCTTGGAGTTTTTGGGGCTAAAGGACAAGGGCACCCAGCGCCCTAGTCCCTCCTTTAGCTCGAGGCTAATTTAAGGTAATGTCAGCTTAGGACATCTCTAATGATTATTCATGTCAGTCTCATTTGGTTTAATTCCTTGAAAATCAATGGGAATGCATATATAAGCTAGTTAGTTTAATCATTTAAACGTCTCCTAGTTCTCTAAGGATTCTAGCTCTCACACATGCTCTTTGTTCGTCTCTACATGATCTTAGAAGCTCTCTATGGTGGATTGTTGTTGTTGCACTAAATTTCTTACATGTCTTGTGAAGATCTCTCTACTTCTTTGGGGCTACACCAACTTCTTGAGTCAAGTTGTGATGCCACATCAAACAAGCTAGGGTTTCCATGCTCATGGTGACTCCTTTCCTTCATGCTTTATAACAACATTCCATTCTACTACAAATTTGCCTTTGCCCTCCTAGGGCACACACTCTTTGATCTTTTATCATTGCTATTGTGGAGGTGGAAACACCATTCACGGAGCTTGAGTTCTAAGGCAAGCTCCTAAATAACACCAACCCTTCCTCTTCTTGTGTGTGTACAGGTCACATTTGGAGGAATCTAAAGATAACAAGCGGCATGAGATAGGAAGACATGCAAGCAAAGACACTTGAACTAGAACATTGTGTAAAACCCTAATTTGGGTTTAGGGTGCCTAACACTTTAGTACTTCTCTACTCCCGAACCCAAGTTTTGATTCTCCTATGTTCCCCAATCTCTTCTATGGTATTAGATTTTTGTAACTGTTTTCGTTAGTCATTTATTCTTTGATTTGCCCTAGTTCGATTGGTTAGATTTGGTTAACACTCCTTTATACAACAAATGGACAAAACCCTTGTAGTTTGGCTCTCCTTCAAGGGTAGAAGCCAAACTAGGTCATACAACAATGCAAAGGTAAGCTATGCAACACTCCTTTATACAACAAATGTTGATAGAAGAGGGTTTGACCTAGTTTAGGGTTTTAAGTGAAGTCTCCCTTTTCCATCAAACATTTTGGTGAACCCAACGTGTCTTGCACTTTTGCATCCTTCTTGCTTCAAATCCAAGTTATTTTTTTGCCTTAGATCTGATTAGGTTAAATTCATTCATCATTTTACATAGTTGCATAGCTTACCTTTGCATTGTTTCATTATTAGGGTTTACAAAAACCTTACATTCCTAGAAAACCTAGCTAGTCTTGAGCCTAGGGTTTGTAGATTAGTGTGTTGTGGAATTATTTGGTTGGTTAAATTGATTTCATTTGTTGTAGCATATCATCTTTGTGTTTAAAAAAGGAACATTCTTGCATCTTTACATTTCAAATTAAAAAATCAAGCATTTGATTTAGGTTTTAAAAAAACATATTTGTCACATTGTCTATATTTCATAAGTTTAGATCATTATAGCATGATATAAATTTTTATTTTCACATCAGACCTAATTAGTATTACATTAATTAATCATTTCCTAGTTGCATATTTTGCATTTGCACTGCTTCATTATTAGGGTTTTCAAAAATATTGTATTTTTAGAAAACCTAACTAGTTTTGCACCTAGGGTGTGTTGATAAAACTCTTGTTCCAAATTTGCTAATGTTAATTAATGGTCAAATATGATTTTGCATTGTTGTAGTACATGATAAATATCATTTATGTTTGAATTACGAAAGAAAAAACATTCTTGCATCAAAGAATTTTGGTTTAGGCATTTAAGATCTAGGACCTTTGGTGGTCAAACCCTAGCTAGTCTTGCATTTATTGGTTATATTTGAAATCTTATTCTTCAGATCTTTTCTATGTTGAAAAATTGCTAAATCTGATTTTAGGTTGTTGTAACATATCATACTTATTGAAATTAGAAAGCAAGAAAGTTCATACATCTATTTTCTCTTCAAAATATTGAAAACAAAGCCATAAACAAAACTATCTAAATGCAAACATGTCTTTTCTACCATCATTTTCCATCTCTACTTGAAAGGTTTGTAAAATTGATGTTTTGTTCCTTAAATATGGTAAAAACAAAGCATTTTCTATGCTATTGTATTCTTTTGATCCCTCTCCTAAGACCCCTCCTAATTATTATGAGGACATCTTGACACAAGAGGATGAAATCATTGATACATTTATTAACATTACCATCTCTTCATTCTAATGTTCTCCCTTCAAAAGATGAAGCATTAATGGATGAAGATCCTTCTCTTATAATGGATCCCCCATGGGTAGATATTGAGCATTCATCACATTCTCCTAAATCTTGTATTTCTTAAAAAGATAGCAATATAAATTCCATCATCATTAATAGACCTATCCCACCCACTAAGGGGATGTTGGATAGGTGCATTAATGTTCAAAATATTCCTAAAATTATTGTGCATGAGGCACCTAATTTGTCTCCTTTTCCTAAACCTATGATTACAGTTCGAGGTGTTCCAAAACCATCTTGGCCTCCTTATTACATTCTCAACTTTGCAAAGCAAATTACTCAAAAGAATCAAGGTGTTCAAAATGCATCTCAACAACTTCATTATCATGCAGTTTCTCACACACACGACACCCATAATAACAAGAAAAGTAAGCAAGCATTGAGTGTGTCAACTTCTATTCCACCTTCTCAGCCTTTTCTTCCCCCCCCTCCTCGTCTTTCTCAACATGTTGGTAGAGAATACGATCTTGTTGAGAAGCTCCGCACCACTCCAGCTAAGATCTCTCTGTGGGATTTAATGCAAACATTTCCCACATACCACAAAATGCTCTAAGAGAGTCTACAAAAGGTAGTTATTCCACCTTATTTTAGACCTAATGATGTAGCATCTCTGTTTAGTTGTATGCATGCGACAACATCATATATCTTATTTCAACAACATGAATTACCTCCCATAGAGGTACAAAACCAATATGATCCTCTTATGATATTTATCATTATTAGTAGAATGAGGATAAGATGCACTATGATTGATGGTGGACCAGGTCTTAATGTTTGTGGCATAGACTTGTTACATAAAATCAATGTTGATACATCTCTCATCAAACTAGATAAACTTAACATCTGTGGCTTTGATAATGTTGGTAGACAATCACTAGGTACAATCACCTTAAATGTTAAGGATGGACCTATGACATTGCCTAGCCTTATCCATGTCATACCTAATCCTCTCACATACAATCTTCTTCTTGGTAGACCCTTGATTCATGTCATGCGGGTAGTCCCATCTACCCTTCATCGTTCAATAAAGTTTGTTTTTGAAAACAAGCTCCATAGATTGAAGTTGATCCGGTTCCAGAAAGTTTCTTGCAAATGGAAGTAAGACATCAAATCCCTCTAAATAATCTAACAAAAGCCAAACCACTACCCTCCACTGCTAACAACATTGATGGTTAAGATATTGTCGGTCCTTCGAATGCATTTTTGGTGATGATTGGGGTTCATTAGATTTTACACCCACCTTTGTGGGTGAATATAAAATCTACCCTCACACCCAAAAACCTCAAAGGTAAATGAAATTTCTTCAACACAATCTCCTGCTCCTAAAAAACTTAAACTCAAAAGTAATGATGATGGAACTTTTCATATTGAATTTACCACTAATGATGATTTGCTTTCTTCTACAAGAATGGCGGTCATTTGTGATATATCATCTCAATCAAAAAATATTAAATCTAATGGATCATTTTCTTCTAGTGCATGTCTTGGTAATGACGAGGTCCCTTTAGATTTCAACCCCCATGGGCTTGTTGAAACAAAGATTGACCCTCCTCGACATGATAAAAATAATGATCCTTCTACTTCTTCTTCAACACATGATGGGACTTCTCATTTCAACAAAGCTAATAATACAGTAGTCTCTCCTTGTCCTTCAGATTTGGAGAAGTGTTATGGCATGGATTCAAAATTATTTCTAAACTTGGATACAATGGAAATGGGTTAGGATGCAAAGAACAAGGAATTAAGGAACCTGTGGAACTAACACTACACTTGTCTAAAGTAGGTTTAGGTTTTCAATCTTCTCCTATGTTCTCTCCACCATATTCACAACAAAAGGGTTGCTTCCTACTCCACCTATATCTTCTCTTCTATCTCAATAAGAGTGTATGTTTCCAAGTCTATTCAAAGACACTTAATCATTCTTCCTTCTCCAACATAAAAAAAAATCAATAAAATAATCATTCAACACTTCACTATTGTGCATATCATCAAGCGCTTGGCCATTCCACTAAGGAATGTCGAGCCTTGGGTGAAAAAATTCAACAACTTCAAACACAGTATGGCTCTAGCACCTTTCACCACACTTGATGTACTCCCTATAGCACTTTGTCCTCCATCCATTTTATAATAAGCAAGTTGGGGGAGGAAGATTCATTATAGGTCAACTTGCAAGTGTGGTCCCTTCTCATTTGTGTTGTAATGTTTGTATGTACTATTATCCCCATATTGTGATATTTTGTTGATTATTAGTTCTCCCTTGGTACCCTTGTTAGCACAAAGGTACAAGGAGAAAGAATGCATTGTGTCATTCATCTATATGTATCTTCATTCTTCTATATGTCATGATGTACAATTTCATAATTTTTTCTCAGATGATTTAGCATCATTTCATTATTCAATCGTTTCTTTCATGTGATCTTTCTTTCGTCTTCCTCATAATTATGTGGCACCTTATTGCAATGCTCGACATCATACCATGACTACACAAGCCATTATGTATCAAGCCTGCAAACATCGCATTGGTTTGCTCATCCCGGGGGTAGCCCCTTGTGGTGATGTAGCTTTTAAGAACACATACCATTCAAGCATGTGCTTTTAGAAAGCTCTTGTGCATGTTTTCTATCTTCCTTATTCTAACGTAAAGGCAATTGTTCTTTGATGGAGTTAGCAATTGCTTTAAGGTGGGGGCATATATCATGATATTCACTTTTTTATACACCATACAACTAGTCTCATTTGATTATATTTGAAGCATCTTGCCAAAGATAGACATTTCCCTTGGAAAGTTCTTGGAGGCAAGATCTTGAGTCTATCTTGCTTCCCATGGTTGAATTCTTGTACGTTTGGGAGAAGGGTTGTGCCACCAACTTGAGTTTGGCTGGAGTACCTTTGGGTATGGTTGCAATTGCCTTCTTATTTTGCAAGACTTTGTGTAAACCCTCTTGTGGGAGATGGGTTGTGTATTCCCTTGAGTGGAAACACTTTTCTTGATGTGGATTATTTGTATGACGTGTTATATCCTCCTAAGCTCTCATTTCTAACTAAACCCTTCTTAGAATTCTTCTTATTGCATCTTGAGGAATGATGCATGGTGATTGAGACAACCTTTTTAGATTGAGGTCTCTTTTGTTATGCTGACTCAAGGTATTTCGTTATGTGCTTCGTGTGGTTATTGTATGATGCATGTATTCTCCTTGTAGATTCTTATCCTCTATGTATTCTTCATGCCTCTTATGTGCTTCACGTGTATTCTCTACGTATTCCTTATGTATGCCTCTTGAGTTCTTTGTATGTATTCCATGTGTGTTTCATGTGTATTCTATGTATACTTTGTGTACGTCATGTATACTTTGTGTATGGCGTGTATACTTTATGTATTTCATGTATACATTGTGATTTCTCAAGTGTATGCCTTATGTATGTCTTGTCTCGTCTCATGTTTCTAAATGCTTAATGTATATATAAAATTATGTCTTTTGTCTTATGTGTATGCAATTCTTCTAGATTCATAGAATCCTAAGCTATGGGGCTTGCGCAACTCCCATACTTGGTGACATTCTATGGCTTCCATATTTGTTGTGATTGAAGTCTATCCTCTTCATACTTTAGTATGAGTATGAGCGTAAGATCATACCCACACTAAAGTGGGGGATAAATGTTATGGAGTAAAATGTTCACCCTTGCCATTCTACACCTAGTTTAGGACCCAAGTGGACCTAAAATAATTAATTCTTAATCTCGATGCACAAAACCTGAAAGATAGCTTAGGGCTGGCCTAAAAACACTTAATTAAGCTTATCCTGGAGTTTTTGGGGCTAAAGGACAAGGGCACTCAGCACCCTGGTACCTCCTTTAGCTCGGGGCTAATTCAAGGTAATGTTAGCTTAGGACATCTCTAATGATTATTCATGTTAGCTTCATTTGGTTTAATTCCCAAAAAATAAATAGGAATGCATATATAAGCAAGTTAGTTTATTCATTTAAACATATCTAAGTTCTCTAAGGATTCTAGCTCTAACTCTCTCACATGCTCTCTATTCTTCTCTACATGATCTTGGAAGCTCTCTATGGTGGATTTTTGTTGTTGTACTAAACTTCTTGTAGGTCTTGTGAAGATCTCTCTACTTCTTTAGGGCTACACCAACTTCTTGAGTCATGTTGTGATGCCACATCAAGAAAGATAGGGTTTCCATGCTCATGGTGACTCCTTTCCTTCATGCTTTATTACATCATTCCATTCTACTTCAAATTTGCCTCTTCCCTCCTAGGGCACACACTCTTTGATCTCTTATCATTGTTATTGTGGAGGTGGGAACACCATTCATGGAGCTTGACTTAGGCAAGCTCCTAAATAGCACCAACCATTCCTCTTCTTGTGTGTGTGTGTATAGGTCACACTTGAACCGGAATATTCTATAAAACCCTAATTTGGGTCGAGGGCATCCAACACCCTAGTACCTCTTTGCTCCTGAACCCAGGTTTGGGTTCTCCTCTGTTCCTTGATCTCTGTTGCGGTATTAAATTTTTTGTAACTATTTTCATTAGTCATTTATTATCTGATCTTTCTCAATTAGGGTTTCCTACTTTTCCCTAGTTTGATCGATTAGCTTTGGTTAACACTCCTTTATACAACAAAAGGACAAAACCCTCATAGTTTGGCTCTCCTTCAAGGGTAGAAGCCAAGCTTAGTTTGTGTTCCAATGTTGATAGAAGAGAGTTTGACCTACTTTAGGGTTTTAAGATAAGTCCCCCTTTTCCATCAAACATAATCTACATTCATTAATATCAAAATTTGACATGTTCTCTATCAATCATATCCTATGAGGCATCCATGTACTTAATATACTTCTAAAATTTTATGCTATCCATGTGAATATTCTATGGAGATCTTACTTTATTGTGTCTAATCTTTCCCATCCTTCATTGACTTGATTATTGCATATCTTCTTGTGTTAGAGATGTTCATGGATTTCATCCATACCTTCCATGATGATCATATGTGTTGTGATAACAAACTAAACATTTACTTGGAATGGACTTATCATGTGATATCACACCTAGTTTACCTATACATGACATTAGTGCAACCTTTGATGATATATCTTCTACATGTCATGTTGATCTTATGTTTGTACATTTTTATGCTTTGAATGATTTACCTTCTTTAATACATGATAATGAGTCTAATGATGACCATTCTTTTTCATCCTTACCTGTGAAGTCATTCTTACTTGCTAATTATCAACACATAGATGATGCCATTTCATTAATTAGTGAGTTTATATTGTACCTAAGTGGTAGATCATTACAATAGTTTGGTTCATCTTACATTCTCTACACTTCCTTTACAACTTTAGTCAATTCTTTTGTTGCATATTTTTCTATCCCTAATTCACATGAGGATACTATGGACATAAAGATTACCTCTCATAGTTTATCTTTCCTATACCTACCTTTTGTGTGGCCCCTAATTCACATGATTATAATCTTGTGAGGCATACACATCAAAGGTTAGGAAGAGGATAAGATGTTGATTAGTCTTTTCAAGCAACAATATTTCACTGACAATGGATGCCATTGCGAGAAGAATGTCATCCACCATCTCGATGAATGAATCCAAATCCAATCTCATCCTATCCCTCAATAGATTCAACCTATCAAACAACTTATGTAGTGCTAGAACATCATGCACCTCCCTGTAATAAACCCTATGACCCCTGATTGATAATCATAGAATACTCTAGACGTCCTCCAGAGTCATAGTGATCTCCCTTCTCAAGAGATGGAAGGTGCTTGTCTCTAAGTGCCACCTCCTGGGCTAGCACTATTATCATGGCCTTATGCACCTTGATGTGTGGCATCACAATCACGTATCAGATCTCCACTAGATCCAAGTACCCCCACTCATGCTCCTCCCACCACTCTATGAGTCTCAACACTACCAATCTCCACTCTCACAACACAAGAGGGTCCAAACACTCTTACATCTAGCTAGAAACCATGTCAAATCTTGTACAAATCTTCTAATCCCCCCATCCTAGCACTAGTACTTCATGTTCCAATGCACATGCTCATTTGTGACAAATGTGCTTGTCTACAAAAATGCTCCATTTTTAACAAATGTGCTTATCAATGGGAGTGCTCTATTTTTTAATGGAGGTGCTAATTCTTGTATGTGTTTGCTCAACCCACACAAGCACTCGTTCATCAAATGTTCATGCTTCTTTACCCCATGCACATGTTTTTAAATACCCCATGCACATGCTTGTTTATCCAACACACACGTTGATCCATGTTTTCATGCTCCTTTCCCCTATCTAGGAATAAATGCACTAGCATTAATGACACAAAGAGTTGAGATCCTACATATGGGAATTGTCCTCGCCTCCGGCCACCTGTATCGCCTCACCTACTCCACTCTATGGGTCTGCATTGGTACATTATTCATTTCTCTTTGCTCCTTCCTTTCTATGCTCCAATTCTTCTAATGCTTGAGTGTGAAAATGAAATATTCATCCCCCAAGCCCTATTTATACACCCAACCCTAATTTTTCACCCCTCTTCACTCATTTTGACCTAACTTTTACAATTTTCATCCATTTTCCTCCATTTTTCTTTCGTTTCTCTTAATTTTTCCTCATCTATCCAATTTTTCTATCCATTTCATCTTTTGAGAGCTCACTTGTGATCTTTTGTCCCTACTTGTCCTCTTAAAGGGGCATCATCATGTCATCATAATTTCTCATTTTCTTCAATCGAATGGGGCATCATGTCACCCCTTCCTCATTAGATAGTACTATATTTTATTTTTATTTTAAACAACATTATTTTAATGTCATTTCAAAGAGGGGCAAAATGTAAACACTTGAAATCATCTCATCACCATTTCAGCTCTAATAAGGTCATCGCCCACTATTTCTTCTATAATTAATCAAATAAATCATATTTAGACGATTAATTACCCAATTTCACTTCCAACGTTAATGAAGTAATTTTTATTATTTAATTAATAAAATCATTATTCATCCATTATTCATCAATATTCACCCACAATTAATTGAATAAATTTGGACTATTTATTCAATTAATTAAACTTCCTCTATAGTCCAACCTTAGATAAATAAATGCAAAAAATGATTTATCTAAGCTCATCTCACCCCTTCCAAAAATTAAATGAATTTAAGTATTTATTTAATTATTTATTTTGTGTATTTTATTAGTTGACCAAATCATATCATTAAATGCCATCAATCATTTGTACATGCCTAAATATAATTAATCAAGGTAATATATGCACAAGTTAACAAAGAGGTACACATGTTATTCAACATGTACATAAGGGGTTCTTGGAAACACGGGCAAGATCTTCACATCCTTGCAAAAATCTACTTTTTCGTCCTCACCATCTACTTCCTCCAAGGCAAATCTCCACCCTTGACTCTCCTTGAATCTTGGGAGTCCCCTTGATCACTATCCAAATCATAACACTTGGAGGCTTCTCATGCCTCCAATCCTCTCAAAAAATGTGAGCCCTTTATCCTTCAAATCAATCCTAGCCCTCCATCCATCCTCTAAAAAATCTATAAATTGGACCTCCCATAGGCCATTTTTACAACACACTTGAATGCAAAGTTATTCTACTGTTTGAGCACTTAACATCACAATTCTTCCCACATCCCATCCTTGGACAAATCCAACATAGATTGGTGCAACAAGGAGGATTTGGGTGAGAATCTTGTTTGTATTTTCATCCTTTTTTGTATTTTTCTTAGTCTAATCTCGAGGTTGCTTATAATTGTAGATAGAGTAGATTAATGTAGTTTAATTTGCTCTTTTTTATGGTTCATTTTTGTATGTATATAAATTCTATTGATAATTTCACTACAATAATAGAAAAAATATTGTACTAAAAAATGTTTGCATCTAATTGAAATAAAGTGCCCATATGAACACCCTTAGCAAGCACCATAGCTCCTCACATCATCTTACACCATCCACTATAGAAAACAACCTACACACCCACATCATTTAGTTTTCTCACCAATCACAAGTTCCATGCCAAATCAATAATATGTATTACAACATCGATCCCCTTCACACATGCATCTAGGAATGTGATCAAAACTCTTCCATGACCAATAATCTCAAAGTGGGAGTCATCTCCAAGGTACACCTTATCACCATAATATTATTTGTACTTAGAGAACCACTCTTGATGGGAGGTCATATGGACATAATCATCTGAGTCAATCAACCATGCATCTTCCAATGCTTGAGATGCCAAATATGTAACAAAGGCATTTGTATCATATTGAGAAAACCTTTTAGGATCATTATATGGATCATTTTTTCATCTTTTCCTCTTTTCAGTCTCTACAATAGTTGTTGAGATTGTGATAGTTCCAACATTTAGCCCCATATTTTCTAAGAGATTTGGATCCTCAATAGGATTTAGATCTAGACTTTTCTCTCTTCTTATCCTTCTTGCCTTTCTCCTTCGGTCTTCCATAAACTAATAGGGCCTACTTAGTTGATTTTGAATCTTTTCTCTACATCTCCTCTGAGAGTAATGATGCCACTACCTCATCCATCTTGATCTTAGAGGCATTGCTCCCAATGGCCATGCCACAAGGTGATCTCATGTGTCTAGTGTAGACAAGAAAATTTCACCTTACATTTTTTACACCAATATTCACCACTTCTAATCCCTACCACACTGACATTTTTTCATTCATCAATTAATTAAATAATCATATTTAATAAATTCATTTTCATCCTTCAATTAATTAAATAATCCTATTATTTAATTAATTTAATTCATTCACCTCCCATGCATAATTAAATAATTTTATTATTTAATTCTCCAATTATCCTCCATGCATAATTAAATAATTCTATTATCTAATTAGTCTTTCACCACTAATTAAATAATTTATTTATTTATCCCGTCAAATGCCACCTCACTAATGTCCCACTCATCATGCACTTAAAGGCTATTAATTGAATCAATTTAATACAATAATGAGGAGTTAACAACCCCATTTAGTAGTTAACTATCTCATTATATCCAACCACTCACCTTCTCCAACTCAATGACAATTCCAAAGACTATTTCAAATCCATTAATAGTTGCAACCAAAAATATTAATGTAACTTTAATAATTTAACCATTTTCTCTCTCATTTGATCAGAATCATTGATCTCATCTTTTAATCTTGACCATTGATTTTAAAAATTAAAAAAATATTATAAATTAATCTTATTTCCTTCAACAATTCATATTTGGATGTGAATTAAAATTATGATGCAGAAATTTCAAAGAGCTTTATCTTGAGCATCTACATCTATTGAAGCATATTCGATTTACAATGGAGTTTCATTTAGTAATTTTGTTTCATTTATTTTATATATTTACTTGAATTTCTATTTGCTTCATTTGAGGTTTGCATCTAATTTGGTAAAAAAAAGCTTTTGTTTAAATTTAATTTTCTAGTTTTGAATTTTTTGGATTTTATGCAATACATTTAGTAAAGAACAAAGAACTATTATACAATTATTCTCCTCCATCTTCACTCCAATAGAGTGCCACCGAGTCATGGTCATATTGAATGTGTACATGTGTTCAACTACAAATCCACCATCCTCCTTCTCGAGGGTATACACCCTCTTTCTTAGGAAAAGTTTATTTACCAAGAATTTAGCTTGATGAATTTTTCTCAACTTCATCCAAAGGGCTTATGCAATGGCTTCTTCATGTGTACTTAATAACAAAAAATATACCAAGCATATTGTAATGAGGCCCTTTTATTTTTTATCTAATATGTCCTAATTGTCTTTTATTGGAATGGGTTTAGATTTAGATATCACAACCCATAAATCTCTCTCTATTGAGCATATCCTTCATCTTTAGCTTCCCTAACTAAAAGTTAGTTCTTGTAAACTTCTCAATCTCTATCTTTGATGTGCTTTCCATTTTTCCTCCAATATGATCTCCTTATATGCATTTTCTCACTCAATCCAAGATTAGTACACAAAACTTTGTCCCTAACACCTAGAATATGAGGTGGTCAGGATAGGTACCATATGGTCCATTCTATGGTGACATAACATTATCTTCTCCATAGGTAAGTTTATCTCTAAATCAAGAGCCTTATTATGTACCCAAAATGAATGTGGCTATTATAAGTGGAAATGACACTTATTTTAGTTGTTGATTTCAATGGTAAGAGTGTAGATTCTATATAACTTTTCACTATAGGAATAGAAGAACTATTACATTAAACAATGCTTGCATCTAGCTAAAATATAGTGCCTACACAAACACCATAGCTCCTTGTACCATTCTATATCCTTCATTGGAGAAAATAAATTGCATACCTAAATCATCTAGTTTTCTCACCAATACCAAGTTTCATGCTTAAACAAAGGATATGTAGTACACCATTGATCCCCTTCACACATCCATCGAAGAATATGATCAGAACTATTCCATGACCAATAATATTTAGGTAAGAGTCATCTCTAAAGAAAGCAAAAGAAAGAAAAAAATAGAAAGAAAACAAAAAATAAAAAGTAAAAAGGCAAAATGAAGAAAACAACTCAAAAATCAAGAAAATGAAGACATGCCCATTAGTGAAAACCCCTTTGGAGCACAAATGGATGAGGAGATCAACCTTCCTTTTGTACCTAGGCACATATAGGATGGGCCTGCATTGCTAGTTGAAGAAGTTATGGAAATTGATCTTAGCATAGGAGAAGATAAAAATATCACTCAAGTAACTACAACTTTAGATGGACTACAAAAAAGGAAAACATCAATATTAAACTTAGGCGATTCACATACATATTTGCCTAGTCATAGGATAACATGCCTAGTTTAGACCATCCTTAGTGGTACATCATCTTGTTGTTCATATGGATGCTAAACCTATAAAGAAAAAATTAAGAAAATGCATCCTAAAATTCCTCTCCCCATTAAAGGGGAATTGCAAAAGTTGTTAGAGGTTGGTTTCATTTGGCCCATTGACTATTTTGATTAGATTTCAAACATCATCCTTGTAAGTAAGAAGCCCAAAGGAATTTATGTGTGCACAAATTTTAGAGGCCTTAACAAAGCATTACCGAAGGATGATTTTCCCTTGCCAAATATTAACATGATAGTTGATCTCACTGCAAGATATGAAATGTTGTCAATCATGGATGGATTTTTGGCTATAATCAAACTCAAATTACATCTGAGGATCAAAACAAAATAGCTTTCATCACTCTTCAGGGACATTCTTTTAATGAGTCATGCATTTTGGTCTAAAGAGTACTGGGGCAACATATCAAAGATCCATGACATTAATCTTTCATGACACGCTTCATGATATTGTAGAGGACTATGTAGATGATTTATTGGGCAAGTCAAAAACTAGATTGGAGCATCCTAATGTTCTAGAATGTCTTTTTTAGAGACTAAGGGAATACAAAGTATACCTCAATCTCAAGAAGTTTGTATTTGGCATCATGTCAGGCAAGCTATTAGGTTTCATCATTTCTAGAAGAGGTATAGAAGTGGATCCTACAAAGGTCAAAGAAATTATAGAAATGCCTCCACCACATAATCTCAAAGAGCTTTGTAGTCTACAAGGAAAGCTTGACAATATATAGAAATTTATTGCACAACATGCTAATAAATGCTAACCATTTTCACATCTACTAAAGAAGAATATAGATTTTCAATAGGATGAATCATGTCAACACGGTTTTGATCAGCTAAAATAATATCTCGCCAATCCACTAGTTCTTATGGGACCAATCCCAAATAAGCTATTGATTCTTTATATTTTAGCTACATAATTTTCTTTGGGAGCCCTTCTAGCACAACAAGATGACCAGGGAAGAGAAAGGGCTATTTATTATATTAGCAGAACCTTGGTTGGATATGAATCTTACTATACACCTATGGAGAAGGCACGTTTGGCTATAGTATTTACTTTATAGAAATTAATACATTACATGCTCAATCACCAAACTAAACGTATTGCCAAAATTGACCTGCTCAAGTATCTTTTGTCAAAACCATCTCTAACAAGTTGAATGGCTAGGTGGGTTTTGTTACTTACTGAGTTTGATATTGAATATGTTGATTAAGAGGCAATTAAGGGACAAGTAGTAGCAAATCAGTTGGCAGATACCCAACCATTGAATCTTGACTTTCTATATGAATCCATTCTAGTTGCTCAAGAATCCCCTAAGTGGATGCTCTATTTTGATGGTTCCTTCACCAACCATGGCTTGAGGGTAGGAATCTTGTTCCTCACACCATAGGGTGACCTTATACCAAAAGCATTTAAAATTGGTTTTCCTTGTTGATATGCGTCGGAGAACTGAGAAGGGGGGTGAATCAGTTGTCCCAAAAACTTAAACACTTTCTGCAATTAAATATTCATCACTTATCCACAATTATTATGATCTAACAATGAATGCATGAAATCATAAACTTAACCACAGATACAATATCAAACACAAGAGACACCAGATTTTACGTGGAAAACCCCATGGTGGGGAAAAACCATGGAGAGCATTAGCTCTCAATATATATTGCAATCTTGAAATAATGATGTTCAGGCTAGTCACTCCATGGGCCTAAACATACTGGCTCACTGCCATGAAGAACAACTAGGTCTAGCACTCACTACCTCAACCCTAAACCTAGAAAGATTACAATAAGGGTTGTTAAACCCTGAGGGCTGTTAAACCCTACTAGCGGCTCACTACCAAACTCACTGCCATGATCAATACCTTTCTATATTTGTGATTGAAGTACAATAATTCCTCTGCTCTGCTTTTCCTCTACTCTGTTCTTCCTCTTCTCTACTCTACCTCTTCTCTGCTCTACCTCTTCTCTACTCTTCCTTTTGGACCTTTCTTATAATCTTTCCATTTTTGCTCAAGGACACCTTTTCTAGGACTCAACTACAAGAATTTATACACTTCATCAACCTTGGAATGATAATCAAGGTCGGCATCACAATCATCAACCATTGGAACAATCTCCAAGGTTGGCATTACAAACATTTACAAAATAGGTCCTGACCTATTACAACATTATGCAAAGGAAATGAAATGTGGATCACACCATGTCTTAGTTAGGACTCAAACATGATCTTCCACACCACAACATGCTTCCACAATCTTCCAGAGATCTCTACAATAACTGGGTTAACCAAGTCGGCTAAGACTGGTTACACGCTACATTATCTGGGAACAATCTTCAAACACAATCTCAAATCCTTAACGCGGACCAATATCAACATAGGAACATGATTAGGAGATATCCACAAGCACGTTATAATCATCAGGAGCAACCACATGAACCTTAACCACTTTATCCATAGGAATCTTCTCACCGGAACACATGAACTTCATTGTCTTCAACTTTCATAAAGGAAAGATAGCTTGTGGACCACCAAAACATGAACCACTACAATTGTAGGTACTTATCATCATCCCAGACTTCCTTCTAGAACTGCAGAGCAAAATACTTTATTGCGGAGGAATGCAGAGCATAATACTTTCTCCCTGTCCCAACTGAACTTACAGAAAAAGTAGGTTTCACTCTGATGAACACAACTCACTTAGATCTTCATGTGGAGGGCTCAAACCCAGAATGTAGCATCCTTAGTCATACCTCTAACTTAATTTCAATCTGTAGACCACGATCTTCAAGCAAAAATAAATGCGGAGTAGTTTACCAGATTATTCTTTAGCATACAATTCACTGTCTGTACTGCACTTCTCTGTAACTCACTTGTTCCTTCTAGAGAGGCTAATTTCCTCAATAACCTCAACGTACAAGTCTTCTAAACAAGTAATAGAATAAGATACAGTTGGCACCAATGACAACAAGGATATGTTGACATCAATGACAACACCGATTACACACATACTTGCAACAATCTCCGCCTTTGTCATTGATGGCAACATATGATGTGAAAAACTGTAACAACCATCAAGACAAGATTCTCCCCCTTTCTCTTTACACACCCGCAGTCTTTCTTTCTCCAAAATTCTCCCCTTTCTCTTACACATCTACACTCTAAGTTTTTCACATGACTTCTCTCCCCCTTTGACATCAATGGCAAAGGGCACATACTTGCACTCTTCTGCTCTGAGCTAATCTCTCTTATGAACTCTCTTACTACTCCCCCTAAGAAGTAGCCCTAAAAAGAATCAATTTGAACCTATGAGCACCTCTAGACTGATGCACTATTGTGCATCTTAGTTTAGAGAAGGAGGGGTGATAAGCCCTAACTTCTCTCTGAGATACTCAAAAGTATCCTTAGGCAGAGGCTTGGTAATAATGTCTGTAATCTGATCCTTAGTAGAAACATACTCCAACTTGACTTCATTCTTTGTCACCTTTTCTCTTAGAAAATGATACCTGATGGATAAGTGCTTTGTCCTTGAATGCATCACTGGATTCTTTGATATGTTTATGGCACTTGTGTTGTCACAAAAGATTGCAATGGGATCTTCATACACAATTTTGATGTCCTTCAAAGTCTGCTTCATCCGTAACACTTGAGTGCAACTGCATGCTGCTGCAATATATTCTGCTTCTACAGTAGACAGGTATATTGAATCATGTTTCTTGCTAAACCAAGATACTAATCTTTTGCCCAAGAAGAATGCACCTCCACTTGTACTTTTTCTGTCATCCACATCTCCAACCCAATCTGCATTAGTATATGCACTAAGAGTAAAGTCACACTCCTTAGGGTACCACAAACCATAATCTATTATACCTTTTAAATATCTCAGAATTCTCTTGACTACCATCACATGTGATTCCTTGGGTTCTCCCTGAAATCTTGCCACAAGACATACTGCATGCATTATGTCAGGTTTGGTTTGAGTTAGATAAAGTAATCCTCTAATCATAGATCTATACCTTTTCTAGTTTGCCAAGGGTGAGTTATCATCTTTACTCAACTTACAACCAGTTCTCATAGGTGTGCAAACTGGTTTAGCGTCTTCCATCCCAAATTTCTTTAACAACTCTTTCACATATTTAGACTGAAAAAATGAAGATACCTTTATTTGATTAACTTATTTGCAGACCTAAAAAGAAGTTCATCTCTCCAAACATAGACATTTCAAATTCACTTTGCATTTCTTCAGTAAAACTGAGCACATACCTTCATTGCCTCCAAAAATAATATCATCAACAAAAACTGCAACAATCAGGGTTTGTTCATCATTGATCTTGAAGTAGAGATTGCTATTTGTAGTACCTTTACTGAACCCTATCTGTATTAGGTACCTGTCCAATCATGCATACCATGCCCTAGGAGCTTGTTTCAACCATACAAAACTTTCTTTAATCTACATACCGTGTCACCTTGATTTGATAACTGAAATCCTTTTGGTTGTTCGACATAGACTTCCTCTTCCAACTCTCCATTTAAGAAAGTAGACTTCACATCCATTTGATAAACCTTGATATCTTTGTATGCTGTAAAAGCCAAAAACATCCTTATTACTTCAATCCTTGCCACTGGAGAAAAAGTTTCTTCAAAGTCTATTCCTTCAACTTGAGTGTATCCTTTGCATACCAACCTCGCTTGGTTTCTTACCACTTCACCATTCTCATTCATCTTGTTTCTGAAGACCCACTTTGTACCAATTACATTCTTGTTTGCTAGTCTAGGAACAAGATCCCAAGTCTGATTCTTCTCTATCTACATCAATTGCTCTTCCATAGCCTTTATCCAATTCTCATCTTTGCAAGCCTCATCCATAGTTTTATGTTCAATCTTGGAAATCAGACAAAAATTTACTTATTCCTCTGCAACTTTTCTTTTGGTTAAGATCCCTTTGCTCTTATCTCCTATTATTTGGTCTTCATAATGACTAATTCTTACATATCTTGGAGTTTTGGTAGCACTTACCAGAGCTTGTTCTTCTTCATCTGGGTTGTCTTCATGATGCACCACTTCTAAAACATCTAGATCATCTGACACATATTCACTTGATTCTGAAGACCTTTCCTTACATTCCTCAACTTTAACATTTGCACTTTCAATGATCTTATTCAGCCTCTTATTATAGCACCGGTAGGCCTTGCTCTTGGTGGAGTAACCAAGGAAGATTCCTTCATCACATCTAGCATCAAACTTACCTAAATCTTCTTCTCTTTTGATATAACATTTGCTACCAAAAACTTTGAAATATTTCACAGTAGGAATTCTACCATGCCACAATTCATAAGGAGTCTTTGAACTATTATTTTTTACTTGAACTTTGTTTAGAATATATACAATGGTGTGAATTGCCTCTCTCCAATATGCTTCCGGAAGATGAGCTTCCTTCATCATGGTTCTAGCAGCTTCTTGAAATGTTATGTTTTTCCTTTCAACAACTCCATTTTGTTGTGGAGTTCTGGGCGCAGATAGTTGTCTCTTTATTCCATGTTCTTCACAAAAGAAATTGAATTCATTTAATGTGAACTCTCCTCCTCTATCAAACCTCAAGCATTTGATTTTCAAATCCATCTCATTTTCAACCATTGCCTTAAATGCCTTGAATTTATCTAGAGCTCTAGCTTTCTCTTTCAAAAAGGTGACCCAAGTCATTCTAGAATAATCATCAATAAGCAACATGAAATACATGTCTCCTTGCAAACTTCTTACTCTGGTAGGTCCACACAAATCTGTATGCACTAGTCCTTTAATTGATTGGTCCTTGCTTTTGAAACTTGTTCTTGTCTGTTTCCCAAATTGACACTCCTTGCAAATAGGATTAGCAGGCTTCATAAGCTTAGGCAAATCTCTAACAACCTGTGCAGTACTTATCTTCATAATATTATCAAAATTTATGTGACACAACCTTCTATGCCATAACCAACTCTCATTAGTCTGAGTCAACAAGCAATAGTTCTCAGTTCCTTTCAAGTTATAGATATTACCTCTAGTCTTCGTACCAGTTGCAATGACTATTATGGAGCTTTCCTTGATCTTACATCCATTGTACTTGAAGCTTAAATCATAGCCCTTGTCACACATCTGACCCACACTCAAAATATTGTGATTTAATCCTTTCACATGCAAGACATCTTCAGTATTATGCTTGCCATAAAAGAAATAGATCCTTTCCCACAAATCTTACTAGTTGTATCATCTCCAAACCTAACCAGTCCACCATCATATCTTTCCAAACTCACAAACTTACTTTTGTCACTAGTCATGTGGTGAGAGTAGCCACTATCAATAACCCATTCATCCTTGTTCTTAATGACCTGAGCAGCCAAAGCACTTTCCATTGGTTTTTCTTCCTTCACAAGCTAGTAGAATTAGTAGACACGGGATCTTCCTTAATAGCAATAAACAAGCATTCATTTATAGAGGAACTAGCATTATCTAGTTCACCATTATCTGATACTCCTTCATCATCATCAAAATCTTCAACATAATAACACTTCTTTTGGGTCTAGGCCTGTTATCATATCTTCTTCTATTTCTTTCAATTCTTTCAGGAGATTTGGAAGAAAAATGACCTACTTTACCATAGGAAAAACATTTGAAAGGTAATTTTCCTTTATACTTACCGGATCCTCTTTGTAGTTTGTCCATGAAGTTGGCTTCAACTTCATCAAACTCATCATCGGATTCTACCTTGTACTTTTCTGAACTGGAAGAACTTCCAGGACCACTAGCTTTGAAGGCTATCTCAACTTTTGGCAGAGCATCACCAAACTCTCTCATTTCAAAGGTAGTAAGCTTACCAAGCAGCTGATCCCTGTCAACCATTTTTACTTGCATGAATTCTTCAATTGCAGCTACCTTGTGACAGTAGGACTTGGGCAGAGATCTGAGAATTTTCATAACAACTTCCTTTTCATCAAGAGTTCCGCCTATGGCTTTTATCCCTATAACAAGTTCATCAACTCTTTGCATAAAGGTTGATATGTTTTCATCATCATTCATCTTCAAACTTTCATATTTCACTTTTAGACTTTGTAACTTGGCTTCCTTCACAGAATCATCTCCTTCATACAAATTTTTCAACTTTTCCCATACCTTATTTGCAGTTTCAAAATTCACAACTTTCATCATTATTGAGTTGGTTAATGAGCTTAGCAGAGCATCCTTTGCCTTGATATCTATCTCATATTCTTTGATTTCATCTTCAGTCGTCAGACCATTTTGAGGTATGGTGTATTTTGTTTCTACATCTTTCCATACTTTGTAACCAAGACAAAGAAGATGGCTTTTCATCTGAGCCTTCCAGAGAACATAATTCATTCCATCAAAATGTGGTGCTTCCTTATTGTAATTCATTTTGGATCTTCCTCAAGCTATTAAACTTTCTTCAGAGGAACTTGGCTTTGATACCAATTGTTGATATGTGTCAGACAATTGAGAGGGGGGTGAATCAGGTGTCCCAAAAACTTAAACACTTTTTGCAATTAAACATTCATCACTTATACACAATTATTGTGATTTAATAATGAATGCATGAAATCATAAACTTAACCACAGATACAACATCAAACACAAGAGACACTAGATTTTACGTGGAAAACCTCAAGGTGGGGAAAAGCCATGGAGAGGATTAACTCTCAATAAATATTGCAATCTTGAAATAATGCTGTTCATGCTAGTCACTCCACGGGCCTAAACATACTGGCTCACTGCCATGAAGAACAACTAGGTCTATTAGACTCACTGCCTCAACCCTAAACCTAGCAAGATTACAATAAGGGTTGTTAAACCCTATTGGCAGCTCACTGCCAGACTCACTGCCACGATGAACACCTTTCTATATTTGTGACTAGAGTACAATAATTCCTCTGCTATGCTCTTCCTCTGCTCTGTTCTTCCTCTTCTCTGCTCTGCCTCTTCTCTGCTCTGCCTCTTCTCTACTCTACCTTTTAGAACTTTCTTATAATCTTTCCATTTTCTCTCAAGGACACCTTTTCCATGACTCAACTACAAGTATTTATACACTTCATCAACCTTGGAATGATCATCAAGGTTGGCATCATAATCATCAACCATTGTAACAGTCTCCAAGGTTGACATTACAAACATTTACAAAATAGGTCCTGACCTATTACAACATTATGCAAAGGAAATGAAATGCAGATCATGCCATGCCTTAGCTAGGACTCAAACACAATCTTCCATGCCACAACATGCTTCCATAATCTTCCAGAGATCTCTGCAATCACTGGGATTAACCAAGTCGGCTAAGACTGGTTACACGCTACATTATATGGGAACAATCTTCAAACACAATCTCAAATCCTTAACGCAGACCAATATCAAGATAGGAACATGATTAGGAGATATCCACAAGCACCTTATAATCATCAAGAGCAACCGCATGAACCTTAACCACTTTATCCATAGGAATCTTCTCACCGGAACACATGAACTTTACCGTCTTCAACTATCATAAAGGAAAGATAGCTTGCGGACCACCAAAACATGAACCAATGCAATTGTAGGCACTTATAATCATCCCATAATTCGTTCTAGAACCATAGAGAAAAATACTTTATTGCAGAGGAATGCGAAGCAGAATACTCTCCATGTCCCAACTGAACTTACAAAAAAAGCAGTTTTCACTCTGGTGAACACAACTCACTTAGATCTTCATGTGGAGAGCTCAAACCTAGAATGTAGCATCCTTAGTCATACCTCTAACTTACTTCCAATTTGTAGACCATGATCTTCAAGCATAAATAAATGTGGAACAGTTTACCAGATTGTTCTTTAGCATACAACTCATTGTTTATACTGCACTTCTCTATAACTCACTTGTTCCTTTCGGAGAGGCTAATTTCCTCAATATCCTCAACATACAAGTCTTCTAAACAAGTAATAGAATAAGATACAGTTGACACCAATGATAACAAGGATATGTTGACATCAATGACAACATCGATTAGGCACATACTTGCAACATTCCTTGCACCAATAATATTTCTTAATATGAAGCATTAATTTCAAGTCTTAAGCTTGCAGTCCAATGGAACATACAACACGTGTTAGTTTTTGGCAATTCTTAGCCTTTAATCAAACATGTCAATGATGAAAATCAAACTAAGGTTGACAAACTCATCCCTTACAAGAGAATGGTTGACATCTTGAAGAAATATTTTACTCACATTCAATTTGAACAAATATCTCATATGAATAATAAGATAATTGATGCAATGGAAACTATTATTTCTCTCATTAGCATGCATGTAAACACTCCAAAATGTTAGTTCTTGGTTGAGTATCTCATGATCCTAGCATATGATGTCCCTAAATTAGAAATGATATGTAAACTTGTTGCTTCTAGCTCCATGTGGTATCACGACACTTACACCTACCTCCAAACTCAAACCCTCCCATCCAACTTTTCATCCACTCAACACAAATCCTTTATACAATGCACATCTCATTTCACTCTCCTCAGTGAGACTCTTTATTGAAGTGGTTATGATCGCACCTTGTTACAATGTTTAGAGTTGCAAGAAGAAAACTTAGCTATCAAAGAGGTCCATGATGGAATTTTTTGAGTGCACACTAGTGGCATGGTCCTAGCAAACAATTGTTAAGAACAAGATATTATTGGCCCACCATGGAACATGATGCATGTTAGTATGTCAAAAATGTACAACATGTCAAAAACATGGAGATCTAATTCATGCACCTTCTCACATGCTTCAACCCATCATGAATTTGGGGTGTTTTTCTACATGGGGGCTTGATCTCATTGACAAAACGAATCTCTCTTCCTCCAATGGCCATAAACATATTATTACTGAAACTAAATACTTTACTAAGTGGTTTGAATCAATTCCTTTTACCTACTTGACTAGCTAAGAATTTTCCAAGTTTACCCTTAACCATATTATTTGTCATTATGGTATCCTTACTACCATTATCATAGATAATGGTAAATCCTTGAAAACTCATCAAGTCCAGTGAAAAATTTCACATCAAACACAAATGGTATACACCTTATTACCCACAAGGAAATAGTCAAGCGTAGCCATCGAATAAAACCCTTATTAAAATTCTCAAAAATATTATCAATGATGTTGGCCATGATTTGCATCTTCAAATTTATCCTACTCTATGGTTCTATCGCACTATCATCCGTACACCTACTGGCACCACTCCCTATTCCATCATCTTTGGTAGTAAAGCCATTTTACTAGTTGAGATTGAGCTCCCATCCTTGTGCATCTCTTTGTATGACCTCATCACTGATGAAGACTATAGAGTGGCATGATTGCATGAACTTGAGCTTCTTAATGAATATCAACTCAATGCACCGAATCACCTTAAGACATATCAAAATCAGTTGTGTTATAGCTACAACAAGCACATAAAAACTAGAGAATTTGAAATTGGGGATCTTGTGCTCAAAGAAAATTAGAGGAATACAAATCAAGACCATGAGAAAAAGGAAAATTTGAGCCAAATTAGATGGGTATGTATGTCATCATCACTAAATACAACTCAAGGGAATACAAGCTAGGAACACCTAAAGGTCAAGATCTAGAGGAACCTATGAACATTGTGCATCTTAAGACTTGGTTTCATATAACATCACAAAAAAAAAGCAAAAACAAAAAACAAAATTAAAAAATGAAAAAAATAAAGAGAAAAATTAGCCTTTGGTGAAAACCATGCTTATGACACCTTGGAAATTACCATGATGAAAACCTTCTTGTGGGCATCATGAGTAAACAACTATGTTCTATTATCCATGAGCATGTTTGTACTTGGGGGAAAATATAGGTATAGTCTACCCTGTTTATTCCATATAGTTTTACTCATGCCCATTGTCCTAATCTGTTTTGCATTCATCCACACATAAAATCTTTTGCCTTTGGTTAGGCCTTGTCTCACATCTTGAGTCATGCTGAAGAGATAGGCACATTGATTATTCATAATTAGAAAATTTGACGTTATGACATGTTGTAATGAAATGACTTGCATAATAGAATAATGTAATAGGAAATATGTTGCAAATACTTGATAATAATATTCCACTTCATGGGGGATACCTCCAATAGTCTTCAATAAGAACATAATACTAAATATGATGATAATAACTAAACTCTACCTCCTATATATACCATACATATACCATGGATGCCACCTAGGCCAACCTAACTACCTATATAAGACTATATTGATGATTATATAACTTAAATAAGAGTTAAGGTAGCCACAAGCCGACTACTCATCACTATATACACACTATAGGATTAAGCGTGTAGCATGCCCCCCTCTTTAGAGAAGTGTTGTCATTAATGTTGATTATGTACGGATGTTTTTGTATAAAATATTCATCATGCCATGTGATATCTTCAATTGGTAAATTCTTTTTCTAGATGAGGTAGGTTGTTTGAGGTCCCAAAATGATTCTTCCTTCTTCATGTTGAGCTCTGGTAACATTGTCTAGGATTGGAATTTGTGTCTGTTAACCTTCTTCAAGCTAGAGACATGGGAGAATGGTTGTATCTTCCTTGACTTGGGTAACCTCAACTTATATGGTATGTTTCTAATCCTTTGTAAACCTTTATGGGGCCCATACAAATTGGGTGCCCACTTGTGGTCCAACATCTGATGTTTCAAGGACAATGGCTTATATGGCATTTGCTAGTGTTGCAAGTGGTTATAAACTACTCTCACCTTAGTGTGTGCCTTTAAGGAGCAAGTGATGTATGGTGGAAGATTCTTTGGTAGTAGAAGGATTTGACTACAATCACTCATGGAAGGTCCTGTTTTTAGCATATCCCCAAAATTGTAACTACTTATTGCATAGGTGATGTAGGAATCTTTGGGTGTTGTGCTTCTAGTGATAGTAATTGAGCCATACCTTTATCCACATCTCTTTTTAGCCTCATTTGGTTTGCACTTACCAACTGTGGACTCTTTGCATACAACCCCCTTAGCTCATAGTTTATACCCTTTGAGTAGAAACACATGAATATATTATGGAGTTTCATCTCTATTATGCCCAAGGTAGTGAGTCATTAAACTTCCAAAACAATGTCTACTCTAGCCATGGGTATAGCAAACATTAGGCCATATATCATGTAGTCTCCCATGATGAATTTAATACTATGGCATTTCCTTGAACAATTGATTGTACTACCATCTACAATCATAACTTGGAATTTTGGGTAGGGTAGACAAAACAATTCAATTTTGTTGCTAATTTATTATTGATGAAGTTATGCATACTCCCTGAGTCAATCAATATTATCACCATTTGTTGTTTAAGGAAACTCCTTACCCTAAATGTTTGTGGGTTGCTAATACAGAATAGTGCATGACAAGAGATACTTGGTTGGACATCTTCTGATTCCTCTACCATCACCATTGGTTCTTCTTCATCCTTTTTTTCATCATAGGTAGCCTTAATGTAGAACAACTTCTCATCACATTTATGTCCTTTACTATATTTTCCATCATAATTGAAACATAACCCTTTGGCCCTTTTTTCTTCAATTTGTTGAGGTGTCAGCCTAATATCTTGAGCAAATAATAATAAAAGAGCCCTTCCATCTTTGTTTTAGGGAATTCCTCCCTTCTATTAGCCAATTTTTTTCCTCTACTTGCCTTACCATAATCATTGTTTAGGACATAAAATTTAGATGGAACACGCGCACCTCGTATTTGATGCGATCCTTTAAGCCGAGCTACAGAATAATTCCAACAAATTTTCCTTTTCCACATTTTCCACTCTTAAAGAAAAAGTTTGAAATTAATTTGGTGATTTGGTTGAAGTTGTTAGTAATGAAGGCAAGCCACTATAATATGGAAATCTAAAACAAACTGCAAAAATGAAATTTATTTGTATAATATAAAAAATGGAGATTTAAACTAACATATATTAGCAACAAAGAAATCAACAAACTCAAGAGAATAACACGTAATATAGAGACTTATGTGGAGAAACCCTTGTGGGAAAAAAACTCCACCAGAATAGAGGATAAGTCTATAATATCTTCAAATGAGATTACAATACAACAACTTCCTTCAATCCTGCATCCAATCTAACTGCACCTATGTACCTATAAGACATTCAAATCTCATACTTAACTCTCCTCTAGCTTTTGTTAAATAGAAAATGCAAGCTTACAAAGGAAGTTTCTAGAATATGACACCCAACTTGGGAATTTGGCTAATTTTAGTGTCTTACATCTAGACCATAATCTCCAAATTAAATAATGTGCCCAAGTAGGACAATATCCCACGCCCTCATGAGGAATAGTCAACAAATAGGCAAAAAATAGCCTCTTACACATTACAGGTTGTCATAAGATGCCCTGTCATACCAGTCCAATAATAGTTGATTCCTTACAATATGTAAGAATCTAATAATAGAAGATGCTCTTACACCCATTATAAGTCAATTAATGAACTTGGATATCTCATATTTACCTATTAACTATCCTAAGGTAAAATAAATAAAATATTATAGTCACTGTAATTAAATAATTAGTATAGTTAATGGATCCTACATCCCTAATGAATATATTTACAAAACAGTATTAGGAGTAATTAAATAAACATGTTTTACAAGGTTGATGGAACCTTAATCATAACATTCTCCCACTTGATATCATACATTGTAAA
This sequence comes from Cunninghamia lanceolata, assembly GCA_027924645.1. Classification (NCBI taxonomy): domain Eukaryota; kingdom Viridiplantae; phylum Streptophyta; class Pinopsida; order Cupressales; family Cupressaceae; genus Cunninghamia; species Cunninghamia lanceolata. The sequence continues at coordinate 333,406 of BSBN01000937.1, read as the reverse complement.
TACATCCATCAAAAAACATAAAACATCTAAGTACAAGAAAAAAGGCCCATGACCTTCTTGCATGAAGTTAACTTTTTCTGTACTCATAGGTTTGGTAAGATTATCTACAATATTCTCTTGAGTGTCAACCTTATTCAACTCATTTTATCCATTTACAACCATTTCTCAAACATAGTGGTACTAAACATCCACATGCTTGGTCCACGCATGATATATAAGATTCTTAGCTAAACACATTGCACTCTGGCTATCACAACAAATATGAATTGTCTTGCAATCAAAACCAATACCTTACACACTCTCTGTAACCATATTACCTCCTTAGAGACATGGGTAACATCCATATACTTTGCTTTAGTGGTGGATAAATAAATTGTAGGTTGCCTCTTACTCGTCCAACTCATAGCTCCTCCAAATAGAATCAATACATACCCACTAGTGGACCTTCGACTATCCAAGTCACTTGCCAAATCTACATCAACAAAAACTTGTATGTCCAATGTATTATCCATGCTATTAGTACTAGAATAAATTAAGCATTAATTATAAGTACCACAAAAATATCTTGACGTGCCCTCTTAGGATAGTTCCAATGCTCGAGCTACAAGGGTTAGACATAAACCTACTCAATACTCCCACTGCTTGTGCAACATCTAGCCTAGTGCATACCATTGAATACATTAAACTTCTTATTGCATTAGCATATGGCACATTATAAATATCCTCAAAATAATTTTCACACTTGGTACACATATCTAATGTAATCTTAGTGCCAACTGGTAAAGGAATTCCAACTCGTTTATAGTCCTACATATTAAATTTGTGCAAAATAGTATTCACATACTTACTTTGTGACAACCAAATATTTGTATTACCTTGATCTATTTTTATTTCCATTCCTAATATGTGCCTTTCTACCCCTTGATCTTTCATCTCAAATGCACCTAAAAGTTGATCTTTCAACTCACTATTCATACCCTTGGTGTTACTGAAAAACAACATATCATCTACATACAAAGCAACAATTAGTATTTGATCATCAATACATCTAATGTAAACACAATAATCTACTTTTCTTCTCACAAACCCAATTTCAACATAAAAGAATCAAAGTTTTGATACCACATCTAGGGTGATTGTTTCAAACCACATAGAGACTATTTCAATCTACAAAGCAAGTGTTCTTTCCCTTTTACCTCAAAACCTTGAGGTTGTTGCATATAAATTTCTTCTTCTAGATCTCCATGCAAAAATACAGTCGTAACATCCATTTTCTCAATTTCAAAATCATAAGAAGTAGCTATGGATAAAATAAATCTAATAGAAGATAATTTAGAAACATGAGAGAATATTTTGCTGAAATTAACTCCCTCTCTCTGAGTGTAGCCCTTAGCTACCAGTCTAACCTTGTACTTTTCCAATGAATCTCTGCTCCAAATTTCTTCTTATAGACCATTTACATCCAATTGACTTCCTTCCTTTGGGAAAATGAACAAGATTCTAGGTATTAGAAGAGTCTGAAGCCATCATCTCCTCCTGCATGGCTAGTTGCAAGAATAGCTTCCCTATAGGATCTAGGTTCATCATCAGTACTTTATAAAGAAAATACACAATGAAAATCTGGTGGGTTATACTTGTCAACTAGATTTTATTGTCTTGTGGATCTTCTCAAAGGTGGAGTAAGGGATTCTTCCTCTTGTTCTTCTACATGCTCAACTTCTTCTGTAATCTTAGAGTTATCTAGCTTAGAACTCCCACTTGAACCCTCTTTTTCCTCTCCATCCTCATATCCATCATTTTGTTCTTATTGATTTGCATCTTCTTGCTTCAAATCAAAATGCACTTTCTTTTTCCTTTCTTCATCTTTTGGTTGTTTAGGATCATAAATAGCTCTAAGTTCCCTAAAAATCTCATCTCTAGAATAGGCAACTTTCTTGGTTAGAGGATTCAAAATCTTATAACCTTTAACATTCTCATCATATTCAATGAATATGCATTTTTGTGCTTTTGGATCCAACTTAGAATGTTTTTTTAGCCACATAAACAAAATCCTCACAACCAAAATCCCTTAGATGTGAAATAAAAGGTTTCTTACTTGTCCACACTTCATAAGGTGTTGAATCAAGAGCCTTACAAGGAGATCTATTTATCAAGTAACAATAAGTACTCACAGCTTCTACCCAAAAGCATTTATCTAATTGTGCATCACTCAACATACATCTGGCTCTTTCTATAATCATTTGGTCTATTCTTTCTGTAACACCATTCTGTTGTGATGTATACATATCAATCCTTTGTCTGATGATACCTACATGTTTACACAACTCATCAAATTCCTTAGAGCAATATTCCCCTGCATTGTCAAATCTCAATACTTTTATCTTAAGTCCTAATTGATTCTCTACTAAGACTTTAAATTTCTCCAACTTAGTGAAAAATTCATATTTAAGCCTCATAAAGTAAACCCATGTAAATCTAGAAACATCATCAATGAAAGTAACAAAATAACAAGAATATTCTAAAAGAATCATTATCCATAGGACCAAACACATTCGTATGAATAATTTCTAATTTATTCTTTGCTTTATTGCTTCCTAAAGGAAATGATGCTCTATTTTGTTTACCAAACACACAATGCTCACATATATCAAAGTGTTCATTAAAATAGGAGAAGCTATCGAACAAATTTTATTCAAAATAGTTTTTAAAACATTTTCACTTATGTGGCCCAATCTGTGGTGCCACAACATATATGTATTTTTCAACTTTTTTAGTCACATAGGTGGATTTACAAATAGTAGTGGCATCCAATCTAAATAGAGTTCCCAATCTTGTCCCTCTTGCTACCACCAAGTTGCCTCTTACCAATCTACAACCATGCTTATTAAATTTCACATGCATTCCTGAATCATTCAATTTGAAAGGAAATAAGATTTCTAGCCTATTCAGGAACATGTAAAACATTAGGGAGGGTTTTAAACCTCCCATCACTAAAACACAATTGTACCTTTCCCCGTCCAACCATGGTACATGTAATTTTTCACCCAAGTTAGACATTACCTCCATCATATTCTTTATATGTGGAGAACCACTCCTTATAAGGAGTCATGTATTAAGAGCATCCTAAGTCAACCAACCAATGTCCGTTAGAAACAACATTACATGTAGAAATTAAAACCTCATCACTTGCATTGGAGGACTTTTATATAGAGGAATCCGACCATTTTTTTGTTTTTGAATTCTTTCTTGACATGTCCCCTCTTACTGTAGTTGCAACACTTAACTTTGTTCTTCTTTCTTAGAGTTTTAGACCTTCCTTTTGATTTGTCTTTAGGACCCTTCTATTCTCCTTTAGATCCACCTCTTTCCTTGGACCTTCCCTTGACATTGAGAGCATCCACCACATTATCCATAGACTTCTTCCTCATTTCCTATGACAAGATAGTTGCGACAAGAGCATCCAACTTGGGATCTCCTAGATTCAATTAGGGGAAATTTACATAAAAAATAGGCATCCTAAGGAACTCTAAAAAAACAAAAATTATCTCATATAATACAAATTATTTAAATATAAATTACTTAACTACATGAGTTAATTGGGGACACATGTTTCTATTATAATTCCTTAGAAAACTCAAGTCCATTATTTTTTAAAAGTGGTAACATATATTTCTATTATAATTTATTAAAAAACTCAAGTTCACTTTTCATTTTAGATAATTTCTTTTCTTGATTATTTATTTTTTATTTAAAAAGTCTTAAACTCAAGTTTTGTTTTTAAGTGTAACATATATTTCTATTATAATTTATTATAAAACTCAAGTTCACTTTTCTTAATTATTTATTTTTGTAAATTTTATAAATAGTGGCAAAGTACAATATTATATCTATATATATATTTAAAATGCGGCTGGTAAACTTTTTAACGTGACCGATGACGCTGGTACGACACACCCTCCGGCTCCACGCAAATGCTTTTGCCTGAAGCAATGAACCGGTGAGGCCACAACACGGGGGACCTCATCCCTTAGTAAGAACACTTCAAACCAGTGAGGCCACAACACGGGGGACCTCATTCCCTAGTAAGAACACTTCAAACCCGCGAGCTCGTTGGCCCAGCAAAGGCATAAAGCTTGTGAGCTCGTTGGCCCAGCGGGGGTTTGAACTCTGGTGGCCACCACTACAACCGAGCGACTTAACCATAGAACCATGCCCTTATCGGCAATTTTATACTTAATATTTTATGTTGAATAAATTTTATATATTAAATCAAGTTTCATATTATAGATGTATGATTTTATATATTTATAATTTTATATATTTAAATTTATGATTTTAGATCATATATATATATATATATATATATATATATATATATATATATACACTAGAGATATCTTCTCTAGGTTGTGTCATGCTTTTTGTGTTTTTCATAGCTTTTATTTTTATTTTCCTTATTTTTTGCGTTTTCAATGATTTTGTGATTTTTTCTTTTTTGGTTGGATAGCTTTTTTTAGTTTATTTATAAATTTTATAAATAATAGAAAAGTACAAGTAACTTTAGATATTTTATTTTATATTTAATATATGTATTTTTGGTAAGTTCTACCATAAGGGGGTAGATCTCATTTTATATATTAGAATGAACTAGAAATTACATAGCCAGTGAGATGGTGTTAATATCATCTACTAGCGCATTGATTCGCTCAAGTTGTTGAGCTGAAAAGAAATCGCCATAAAGGCTTACAAAATTTGTGAACACAGTCATATCACAATTTTCAAGTCCTTCTCTAAATAGATTCAGTGCTTCAGACACCTTCTGCTTCTTCTGGATGGCTTCTATGTCAAACAAGCCGCATATGTAACCTTTCTTCAGGTTTGGATTCACATGTTGGTCTACATTGATAACCGCTACCTGAAACTCCTCCTTAACCAAGAAGCCTATGAACCTAGAAGCTCTCGCAAGGGAGCCGATTTCGTGGGCAATGTTGACATAGAACCGCTCCATTAGTACCCCATCATGCAAGTGACTACCTTGCGCAGCTTCCACTCTGACAATTGCCTTGAAAGAATTTCGTAGAGCCTCTTCTTCTGTTTTGAGGAGGTGATGTATCTGCTGATCCAACAACTCATCGTTGCATTGACACACCAAGCCAAAATATCTTTTGTTCACCATTCCCTTCACTCTTTCTCAATTGCTGCGAGGTCTAACAAATGAGTCAGTGCCAAAATTGGTAGAAGATGTTTAAGTACCCGATGAATATGAATTCCACTATGTCTCTTTCTCCATTCTAGAGAAAACAAGTGTTCATGTTTCTGACTTTTCCAACCATGTGAATCATCCTCCCAATCTTTTGAGTAAGCAACCAAATCTTTTTGATTATGTCCTTCAGATTTAGTAACTTATCCAGTCTTGACTTCGAGTCCAGTCATGCCGGCCATCCAATGGTTTGGAGAGACCCAACCATCATTTGATCTATCGTAGTCTACTTTCTCACAGAGATCTTTTTGCTTCTATTTCTTACCTTCCATAATGAGTGGATGTTATCTGTGATGCCTCTGCAATCTGGTGGTACATCAATTAGGTACCACTCAGGATTTGATTTTCCTAATTAGATATGGCAATCTTGTCCTAAGCAATGTGACATAATGGTGGTTCAATTTTGAAGGTTAGGTGCTTTTCATTTCTAAGTCTTACTTGGACTTTTCCAGCCCTACCAATTCTACCAGACAAGCATCTAGACTTGACACATTATATTCTATGACTGATTCCTTTAGCGCATCCGCCACTCGATTGGCTTCCCTGGACATGTGAGTGATTGAGTAATTTTCCAATTTCTCCAAAGCTAGTAGTACCTTTTCCAACCAGCCTCTTAACTTCTAGTTGTTTACTTGTTTGGATTTTACCGCATTGATACAAAGGAGAGAGTCTCCTTTGATTTCCATAGTTTTGATTTTCAATTTTTCGCACAACCATACTCCTCTTAGGAGAGCTTCAAACTCAGCCTCATTGTTGGTTGATGTTCCGAAGTGACATGAGATGGCTCCTACAAATTTTCCATCTCCATCCCTAATTATCACCCCTCCACCAGCCAGCCCTGGATTTCCTTTTGCGGAGCCATCAATATTTAGCTTAAACTGATCATGAGGGGGTTTAGACCACTTGACTGCATTTCTGCTAGTTTCCTTCTTGATGGAGGAGGATGAAGACCACTTCAGCTCAGGCTAGTTCTTCGTCAACCTTTCATCCCATAGAGTGAATGAGAGATTTTGATTAAAGTACCCCTTGGCATTTATTATCTCACAAATGCCAATTCAATTTTTTTTTTATAATTTCTTCTGTGTTCAAACTTTGTTCTTGAAAGATTCGACAGTTGCACTCTTTCCAAATTTGCCAAGCCACCATCGAAGGGGCCACCATCCATAATTCAACCCACGTGGCCTTGGAACCCAAGTTTGGCCAGCTTGTTAGGAACTTTCTCAAATCATTCTACCTTGTTGTAGACCAGCCTATGGAGTTTAGGAGCTAATCCCGGAATTTTGAGGCTACATTGCAGTTTAGCAAGAGATGGTCTGCCAATTCCTTAGCATTTTCACACATTGGGCATTTGCTAGGACCCTCAAAGCTAATAGACCATAGTCTATCTCTAGTAAGGATTCTTTTGTGAAGGGTCATCCATAGAAATGCTCTAGCTTTAGGAAGTAAACTCTTATTCCAACAGAGCTTCTTTGGCCATATTGAGTTATCATTGTTAAAAGTTTGAATTAAATAGCCCAGGTTTATAGAATAATTACCTGATTTGGATCCACTACAAATAATTTCATCAACCTGGTGAGAAAGGAATACTCACCTTTGTTTTAGTATGTTGTCAAAGTTGCTCTTGTCTTCTTCTTAGATGTTTGGCGATTCAATTGATTTCCATTTGAACCCTAAGCCCTGTCCATCTGTAGCTCTTTCCACATAGTCCACAACTGAGGCTCCCAACTCCAATTCCACATCATGTATCTAGCCAGGATAGTTGAGGAGTTTGTCTAGCAGTTCTTCCCCATTCTAGGAGTCACTCCAGAAATGGGCCTACCTGCCATCTCCAACTTTCCAAGACAAGTGATTTGTGATGATAGTTCTGGATTCCCATATGAATCTCCAAATGGATGAACCACCTTGGGTATTTGTGGCTGTGAGGATTCGACTCGGCTACTCACTGTCTAGGTACTTTTTCTACAGGATCTTACACCATAGTTTCTCAGGGTTCCTATATAGTTTCCATGCCAACTTAGCACCTAGGGCTAAGTTTTGTGGAAGCATTTTCTTAATCCTGACTCCACCGTGTTCTTTCGGAAGACACACCGTATCCTAGCTCAGGAGGGGAATCCTCTTATCCTCCTTAGCCCCTTCCCACATAAATCTCTTTAGTTTGATTTCAAAGTCTACAATAACCTTGCTTGTCATTTTGAGGCATGGCATAACATACATTGGGACTACCAAAAGAACTGACTTGACCATTAAAATCCTTCCTACAAGCGTTAGCCATTTATTTTTCCAGGCTTCTAATTTTTTATGAAAATTACTAAGGACCTCTTCCCAGTGATTCGATCTACAAGCTCTTGAGAAGAGGGGAACTCTGAGGTATTTCGAAGGCAAGTGGCCAATTGAAAAGCCAAGAATTTTTGCAATTCTTCTTTGTACAACCTTTTTTGTGTTGAAGAAGAAAATTTCTGATTTGTCCATGTTGAAGGCCCGACCCGAGTTGTTCATGTATCTATCCAATGCCATTTTAATAGTTTCATCTTCTTCCACCGTTGAATATCCAAAGAGGGAGGTGTCATCAGCGAATTGACTGTGGGTGATTGGGTTGAGTTCCTTGGCCACTGAAATGCCCTTCCAAATTTTGTTATCTCTTAGCTGTTTGAAAAATCTTCCCATAGATTCAGCTATAATGACAAAGAGGAATGGTGATAGGGGATCACCCTGGTGGAGCCCATTCATGGCTTTGAAGAATCTGCACATAGATCCATTTACCAAGACCGAGTATCTAGGGGTAGTTATGCAGGCCAAAATAATCTCTATCCATTCTAAAGCGAATCCAAATCTTTTTAAAACTTCTAGTAGGAACTTCCAATTCACTTGATCGTATGCCTTATTGACGTCTAGTTTGATCACCATTCCTTTTTGTTTGTTTGTGACTAGAGAATGAATGGCTTCCAAAGTGACAATGATGCATTCTATAATTTCTCTGCCCAGGACAAAACCATTCTGTTCTTCAGAAATTGTTTTGTCCATCACTGCTTTCATTTTGTTTGTTAAAGCTTTTGAGATGATTTTATATATTACATTGCTTAGTACAATTGGCCTAAAATATGAAAATGAGTTGCAATCTAGTTTTTTTGGAATCAGAGAAATCACAGTATTGTTAATGTCCCTGATGAATCGCTTCTTTTTCTTGAATTCCTCTACTAATTCCCAAATGTCTCAGCCCATAAAGTTCCAACACTGCTGATAAAATTTTGTCAGAAAACCATCCAGACTTGGAGCTTTCTCTGAGCCCAGTTGGCGCGTTGCTTGCCTGATTTCATCCATGCAAAATGGTTCCAGGAGTCTTTTATTGTCTTCCTCTTCTAGCAGCGGTGGAATGCAGGAGAGAAGATTTGAATCAAAGTTCACTGCTACCTGGTGGTTGCCCAATAGACTCTCAAAATGTTTGACCGCTTCACTTTCTATTGATTCTCTATCTTTTGCATGTGATCCATCACTTTTCTTCATTGATGTTATTCTATTCCTCTCTATGTGACTTTTTTCTAAGGCATGGAAGAACTTGGTATTACTATCTCCTTCTTTGAGCCATATGTCTTAGGCTTTGTCTCTCCAGTAGATTTCTTCTCTGGCGAGCACTTCTAAGAGTTGTTCCTTGAGGTCTTTTTCTTTCTCATAATCTTTTGTAAACATACCTTTCCTAATCACTTTTTCATTTAGTATTTCTAGCTCCTTCTCAATTCTTTCTTTTTCTGAAAAGATGTTTTTGAAGTAGGATTTGTTCCAAATCTTCAGCTTGTCTTTAATGTAGCCTAGTCTCTTCATGAAGTGGAAACTAATTGTCCCCTTTATTGCAGCACTTTCCTTCCACCATTCTTTTAAATGTTCCATTAAATTGGGATCTCTCCACCACATATTTTCAAACTTGAAATAGCTTCTTGTTGGTCTTCACTTAGGCATAATTCTAATTGCACAGGAAAGTGATCTGAGGCTGTGAGGGGCATAATAGTTGTATTACAGGAAAAGGATCTGACATCCACCTAGGGCCAATAAAGAAATGATCCAACCTTTCAGATATGTTGGTGAAGCCCTCTATTTGGTTGGTCTAGGTGAAGCATCCATTTCTAGGGATGTAGTCTATCACCCCATGTCATTGATGAAATCCCTGAAGTCTCGCATTACTTTGTTCACATTTTTTAATCCCCCACTCTTTTCCTTGATATCCATGATCGCATTGAAGTCACCTCCCATAATCAGCTTTTAGCGGTCAAAATTTTCACAGAGATTGATAATTTATTTCCAAACAACTACTTTATCCTCCATTCTAGTGGGCCCGTAGATGTTGAGTAGGAGAAATTCCATGTCCGTCAACAAACTTTTGGCCTCGCACAATATCCAATTTTGTTTGGATTCTAAGAATCTAACATTCATCGAATGTGATTTCCACAAGATACCCAATCCCCCAACCATCCCATTAGAATCCTAGAAACAACCTGACCATGAATTGCAATATTTGGAAAACTTGAGGCATTCTTCCCTACTTAACTTGGTTTCTTGCAGAAGCACAATGTTGCTGGTTATTTTCTCCAAATGGCACTTGATCAAGTGCCTTTTGTCAGGGGCTTTTAGGCCCTTGACATTCTAGGTAAGGAGCCTCATTGCCCTCCAAGGGAGGCTCTGGCTCCCTTGGATTTAACAAAAAACTCTTTAATGTTCTTCAAACCTAGCTTGCTGGCATCTCTTTCCCTTCTCTGCCTATTTGTTTTCCTCCCCCTCTCTTTTTGTGGCTTCTTGAGGAAGTTTAGAGCTGTTTGGCTAATCTGTCTGATTCCCATCTCACCGATCTCATCATCTTCCGACATATCCTCATATGTTGCACTGTCATCCGATACCATGTCTTGATTCATATCCTTTATTGGGATTGCAATCTCTTTTTGGAGTTCCACCACCCTCGCACTTGACTCTCTGATCGAGCTCTTCCCTTGAGCTCCCATATTCAGGGATGAAATGTTTTCATTACTTTTTGGGGGGCCTTCATCATTCCTCGAATGAGCTTTGCTTGGCATAGAGATTGATTTTGATCCTTCCCTGCAATTCAAAGTGGAGCCTTCGATCATTGGTTCTAGTGCGTTCTTTATGTTAGAAATGAAAGAAACACTACTTCAATGGAAATCTAATTCAAATAAGTTTCAGCAATCTTTTAAGTGTACATTAACAATGGAGATTGTAATCAAAACATAAACCCACAATACAGAAATATACCAGAAGCAGAATGAAGCATATAACATAAGTGTTTAACATGGAGAAAACCCTTTCAGGTAAAAAACTCCACCAAGAAAAGAGGCCAAGTTGTATTATCTTCACAAAAGGAGATTACAAATACATTCACTCCCTCTGTCCTCCAACCTTCACTCTGATAGAACCTAGGTACCTGTAAACTGTTATATGCCTCTCATCTACTATGCTATGGTTTTTATAGAATTTACACAACCTCAAGACATTAAATGACTTCTTACAAGCCCATAACACTTGTCAAGAGTCAACAACACAACCTTGGGCATCCATGACCAAGAATAGGCTATTACGGGGTCATAAATGTTGTCATACATGCATCCTACACTTGGGAAAATGTGCCCATGCAAGCTTGAACACCTTGGGGTTAAAAATAGCCACTTACAACATCTTATGACGCATCATATGCTATTATTAGTGTCATAGATTCTTATGACAACTTACAGTTGTCATTGAATCTCTTACACCTTCTTACAACATCTATGACATGTGTCATAATACTAAAAATAGATTATTCCTCCACATGTGCACCCCACTTTGACTAATTACCATTTACCATAGTAAATGACATCTCATAACTACCGCTAGTAACTCTGGGACTTACCGTGCAGTAACTCCATAATTACCGTGGACAGTAAATAATTTTTACCACTACCGGTGAAACTTGTACATCCCTTATGGGTAATTACAAATAATAAATGGAATAATACAATAATGAGATTTATAAGGTTAATGGAACCTTATACTAACATTCTCCCACTTGACATTATACATTGTAAATCAACCCACAGGAAATCAAATGAAAAATAATTAGGCACTAGAAGCAAGGCCCATAGCCTCTCTACACCACATGAACTTCTCTGTGCTCACAGGCTTGGTCAATGAATCTGCATCATTCTCTTGAGTATCTATCTTCTTTAGCTAAATCTCTCCATTTGCAATCAACTCTTGAACAAAGTGATACTGAACATCAACATGCTTAGTCCAAGCATGATACATGGGATTCTTGGCCAAATAGATAGCACTCTGGCTATCACAACCAATCTAAATGATCCTGCAATCAAAACTAATACCTATACACAGTCTCCTCAACCAAACTACCTTCTTAGAGACATGAGTAGCAGCCATATACTCTACTTCTGTGGTGGACAAAGCAACTGTGGGCTGCCTCTTACTCATCCAACTCACTACACCTCCAAACAAAGTAAACACAGCCACTAGTGGACCTTTAACTATCCAAGTCCCCTGCCCAATCTGCATCAACAAAACCCTGTATGTCCAAAGATTTATTAGCACTATCAGTACCAGAATAAACCAAACAATGATCAGGAGAGCCTGCAAGATATTTAAACACCCTCTTTGCATAGTTCCAATGTTGTCTACCAGGGTTAGACATAAATCTGCTCAAAACTCCCACTACTTGGGCAATAGCTGGTCTAGTGCAAACCATTGCATACATCAAACTCCCTATAGCACTAGCATATGGCACATTAGACATATCCTCAAGATCATCTTTAGTCTTTGGACACATATCTAATGAAAGTTTAGTACCAATGGGTAAAGGAACTCTAACTGGGTTACAGTCCTGCAAACTAAACCTCTGTAAAATAGTATTCACATACTTACTTTGTGACAACCAAAGATTTCTATTAACTCTGTCCCTCCTGATCTCCATTCCCAAAATATACCTTGTAGCACCAAGATCCTTCATCTCAAATGCACCTGAAAGTTGGGCTTTAAGCTCACTGACCATACCCTTAGTATTGCTAAAAAACAACATGTCATCAACATACAAAGCAATAACCAATATAGAATCATCAACACAATGAATGTATACATAGTGATCCTTCTCACTTCTAACAAAACCCAATTTCAAAATAAATGAGTCAAAATTTTGATACCACATTCTGGGAGATTGTTTCAGACCATAAAGAGACCTCTTTAACTTGCAAACCCAATGTTATTTTTCTTTTACCTCAAAACCTGTAGGCTGTTGCATATAAATTTCTTCTTCAAGATCTCCATGCAAGAACACAGTCTTAACATCCATTTGCTCAATCTCCCAATCATAAGCTACAACAATGGATAAGAGAAATCTAATGAAGTCAATTTAGCAACAGGAGAGAATATCTCACCAAAATCAACTCCCTCTCTCTGGGAGTAGCCCTTGGCTACCAGTCTAGCCTTGTACTTCTTCAATGACTCGTCTACTCCAAATTTCTTCTTGAAGACCCACTTACAACCTATGGCCTTTCTTCCTTTGGGCAAATGAATAAGATCCCAGGTGTTACAAGAGTCTAAAGCCATCATCTCCTCCTACATGGCTAGCTGCCAAGACTCACTATCATCTGCAGAAATAGCTTCCCTGTAGGATCTAGGTTCATCATTAGTACTCAATAAAGCATATACACAACATAAATCTAGTGGGCTATACTTGTCAACTGGATTTTGTTGTCTTGTGGATCTCCTCAAGGGTGGAGTAAGAGACTCTACTTGTTCTTCTGCATGATCATTTGCAACAACTTCTTCTGTAACAATAGATTCATCTTCATCAAAACTACTTAAATCTTCTTCTTCTTCACCCCCTAATCCATCATTCTATTCTTCCTGAGGTGCATCTTGCTACTCTAAATCAAAGTACACCTTCTTTACCTTTTCATCTTTTTCTTTTGGCTGCTCAGGTTCAGAAATAGCTCTAAGTTCCCTAAAAATAACATCTCTAGAAAAGATAATCTTGCGGGTTAGTGGATTCCAAAGCTTATAACCTTTCACATTATCACCATATCCAATGAATGTACACTTCTCATCTTTTGGATCCAACTTAGATCACTTTTCCTTAGGCACATGAACAAAAGCCTCACAACCCAAAACCCTTAAATGTGAAACAGAAGGTTTCTTTGTTGATAACTGAGAGGGAGGGGGTGAATCAGTTATCCTAATTATTTCTGCTTTCTGAACTTTATTAATAATCAATGTAATATTAATCCAAATGAGCAAACATAATCATGAAATGAAAATACACATGACACAATATTTTTGACATGGAAACCCTGTTAAGGGAGAAAACCACGGGGTGATTAACCCAAGATTGTATTCTTTGTTAGAAGAATGGAAATATAAAATGACACTTGCCAATTAGGGCTCACTGCCCGAGCACACTGCTCACAAGAAGGCACACTGCCTACAAGAAACACACTGTCTACAAAAGGGGTGTTATACAATATTTAAACTGATTGGAAGCATCTGCATGTGCTGGAGTTTAGTTCCGGTTAGGCTCAGTATACTGATTTGCTGCACTTCATCTTTCCTCTTCTATTATGTTACTTTCCTTTCACATACTAGACCTTCCTTACTGCTTCTGTTCTGCTCTTCTGCTTTTATTCGTACATCACCAACAACAATAACGCCTCTCACAACTAAATCCATCTTGTATATATATTCGCACAAGTGATTTCATCACCTTTCTAGTTGGCACCCAGAATAGTCAATCTTTTCACAAACTCTGATCTGTCGGCTGAATCCTTGCACATCAAGTAATGCGGATCAAGCATATACTTGTAGAAATCATTAATCATGTCGGCCAAACATAATTCATGCCTTGATAATCTTTACCAATTGTAAACATTAAAAATTGACCTATGATCTATTTCCTAATTCCTCCCTTCACATGAAATTTAATAAATTTTAATTAATTAATTAAATTTCTATTTATCTTTAATCCACCCTTAATTCCCTGAAGTTTAATTAATTTTAATTAATTAATTAAATATCGTTACCTTTTACCATATCCTGTGAATAATAAATTAAAATTAATTTATTATTTACTAAACCTAAAACCTCTTGTTAATAATAAATTAAATCTAACAACTTTAATTTATTATTAACCTAACCCGTAAAATACCTACCATAACCGTAACTACCTTTTACCGTTCACCAATCAAAAATCCATTTAACTACCCAAACCAATTTCTGTCCAACTTTATAAAAATCAAATGCATCCATCATTTATCCCCCCGACACCATCTACAGTGGAGTTATGCAAAAATCGTGAGCAACCACATTTAAACGAATTCGGTAACATTTATTTTATGTGGTTTCAATAATTTATCATTATCTTCTTGTTGCATTTGATATTAGGTTTTAGGGTTTTAATTGTAAAGTCTTTTCAATAAAATCTATATTTGGTGCAAACAATGGTGAACCCGACGTGAACAACCCTCTCTGATCAATTGTTTGCAAGTATTTTGGTTCGAGAACTTGTAGGATTTAACGCCGCATTTTTGGATACATCTCAGAGTTGATTCACACAAACCTTATTGTTGAATTTGGAGAGGCAGGCATTATCAGCTGGGTGTAGCCTTTTCTTCACTGATCCAACCAGATGAATCTTGTAACTGATGATGGTTTATCAAATGTTGTATCTATTTATCGGGTAACTGTGTTTTATATATGATCTTGCTTGGTCTATGGAGTTTAAGTTCTATCCATCGGGTAGCACTTTTGTTTACAGGTTTATAAAAATTCTATTTAGCGGTTTATCTTTTTGATTGTAGGTTATTTTCCATTGGTTGTTGGTTATATGCATATAGAAACATATTAGTCAATTGTCTGTTGTAAGATTTTAAAGGATCTAACCTAAATTCTTCTGCGGTATTAAAAATCCTTTTATCTCTCTAGCATTACAGATCACAGCCACGACAGTCTTTCTCTATTCTCTTGTATTGTGACTTCTGGTGTCAAAACGTATAGAGATATTATTTCACGCCTGTATACAAATATTGGAAATCATTCTATAATCTCCACAATTTTGTCTCACATATTCATGCACATGTGTTCATTATAGTGCTCTAAACCATCTCTTGATGGTAAATCTTTCAGACTTGTCTTTTGTTCCAAAAAATTGTTTGTTGTACTAGAATTCATGCTGGAAAGTTTTCAAAAACTTGTTGGTCATTTCTATGGGCGTATTATTTATTTTGTAAACTCTCTAACGCTGTAAATGATATTCATGTTGCAGGCTTTTTATATGCGAACATTATAGGGTTCAGCGATAGCTTACACCATTTAAAACTTTTATCCTTTGAATCCTCTATGCTGTGCGCGGGAGCGTTGACTGTTCCTGTCTGCGTATTCCTTGAAAACTAAAGCTCATTTCATTGTTTCTATCGGTGTATTCATTGAATCTCCAATGGGTGCAACTGCTAGCTGTCATTAATGGATGGCACTAACTGTAGTTCAAAATCGTTAGGCTGTTAGAGAAATGATGCCATTGTTATTTGGTTGGTAAACTTTCATATGGAAGCATTATAGTGTTAAAATTATCTCACGCCATAAAAAAATTCTTATGCAAGGTATTTGTTTTAACTTTTGGTCATGCTTTTGATTTTACTCATATGGTTGCTTCTATTATTTGTTGTTTTATCTACTAATGCTATACGTTATGCTTTGCATATCATTTTATCCACTAATGCTGTGTGTTGTGCTTTGCAGATTGGTCTTATTCAACATGACCCAACATTGTCTAATAAGGGTTTATTCTTAGTAAAAAGGGATTTCAACTGAAGTTTAGATATTGTTTTCGGTAACATGCAATGAAAATGTAACTACCATAACCACCAGAGAAACCTTTTTGCTTGTGACTAGCATAAAATTACCAAACAAGGAATTTGCAAACCGTCAGATTGCCCATCCCTAGCCCTTGGAGGCTGTTTTATACAAACTTGCATGACTTTTGCATTTTTTATCAGATTTTTACATTTTTGCAGGTGTTGGAAAGGTGATTCAAAGCTCTACATAGAAACATAATTGGTTCTTCAAAATTCATTTCAAATTTTCTGGTATAATCATTTGAAATTCAGACTTTCATTTTGCAAACATCAAACAGTTTTTCTCTCACAGCACATTTAACATTTTGTTGGTTTTGTAGGTTCACTTGTCTTGTCCTAACATTTTCATTACAGCTTTACGCCTATCAAAGACAAATTTTTCAAAACTACTAATCAATGTGTTGCAGGATCGATTGTCAAAGAATATAATCTTGAAACAACTGTCTTCTTTTTATAGATTAGATCACATCATAAGCAAGGGTTAAAATTAACAAGTGTTTGCGAGGTCTTGTGGTTTGCATTTTTGTCATTGAATGCGTATGCTCTTCTCTTGCGTCATTCGACAATCTTGAGAATCAAAAGCATTCTTTTGACATTTTGTATAACCACCCACACATTTGGATTTGGAGTTAAAATGAACCCCATGTGAGTGTGAGGCAAATGCGTTGTGTATGCTCTCTCCTTGCGTTTCGTGTGATCTGGGAGATCAAAAACAACGTGTTTCCTTGCTTTTGTTATCCTTAGAGTGGGCCTGCTCTTGAGACACATCCATAAGGAGAACTCATTTGCGACCCCAAGCGGTACTTTCGTCCGGTCCACTATATAAATTGAGGATAAGGCGAAAGCCAAGTCTAACTAGTATTAGCGCTTACCGTATAGTGCTAGCTCGAAAGGAGGTGTACCTTTTGTATATTAAAACTCCTAGTAGATTAGTCAAAGCCTTTAGTGGCTTGCTGGACGCTCGTAAGGTGCCGGTCCCCCGGATATTCAATAGAACCCTTTTGTGTAGTGGCCAAAAACCCTCTACTTGTTGATACAGGAGGAAACTCTGATAGCCATCCCACATTTTCGCGGCTTATGGCAAAGATAGCAAGGTACATCAGTATCTGCGCGTCCTAGGACCTGGAACTTGGTGTGCCTAAGAAGTGAGTGCACTATAAGGAGGAGCCCGTGCCCCAAGTTCCTGGAGCTATACACTATAAGTAGGCGCGGCTGGGTAAAACCAAGTGGGAACTCAACAAGTATTGTCCTTTCCTAGCCTAGGATAGTGCATGTTTACAAGTGTTTGCAAAACATCAAGGTGTCATAAAAAACAACCAATCAAATTGTCATGTGTCTTATATGATTATGTGTACCTAATCATCATCACCATTACAACTTGTCTCCTATATCATCAACTTGACTTTCAAAATTGAGAACCTATCATCCTTTTGTGTCACATCTCAAGTGAAACCTTATCACTTTGAATCCTAAGGAGATCTTTCAATTGATCCATCCATTTACCACCTAATTCATTTCCCACCTAGTCCAATCCTTATTCGTCAAAATGGTTGTGACCATCAACAAATCTAGGACAAATCAAAAACCAAAACTCATACTCCGCAGAGGCCCTCCTAAATATAATAATGATGAGAATTTGGTAGATCATGATGCATATTTTGATACCCATGAACCATATATCTCCCCATTTTGGCCTCCACCAACATCACTATCATCTCAAGAATATGAGGAAATACAAGAGCTTCAACATATCTATGATGATCATTATCCACAAGAACATTCCTATCATCACAACACAACCCAAGATTTTCCTTCCATGCCCTCAACCTCACAAAATTATAATCCTACCCAGGTCTCAACCTCGACATCCATTAATCTTGAAGTCCTTCAGTTACAACAACAACTCGCTCAATCAGAGGCTGATCTTAGATTTCAATTGGCACAACTATCACAATTATCTTTGCAATTTCAACATCCTAACACATCAACACCCCAACTCTATGAGTCATCTCCATCCACCTCATACAAATCTTTATCACAACCAATCTACCACTCATATCAACCCAACACATCTATACCTCAAACCTATTCAATAAAAAATTTACCTCAAACCTCACAAGTCCAGATCCCTACCCATGCTTCATCTTCACACATACCAAGTCCCCTCACCTTATATCTTCAACAACAAAGACAAAAACAACAAGCCCTCCTTCAACAACAACAAATCTTAGCCCAAAAACCACAACCTTCATTTAATACATCATCCTCCATATCTTTATCCATGCAAGAACAAATTCCATCTAATTTCAATCCTAATCCATTGGCCCCCCAGCCTTTTCATTCATCAATCCCTTTGTTACCTTCACCACCATCATCCATACAACATCAACAAATTCAACCTAAATTCTATAAGTCACCCCCATCATCATGCCAACCTACTCCCTCCACATCAACCAATCTCATGAATATTCTTCCATATCCATCTCAAAATCCTCCACAACATGAGCATACTAGAACTAATCCCTCCTTGCACCAAGATCAAGAATGCACAAGTCATCTTAATGATACTCTTGACAAGGGAGATACCACCTCAAGTTTGGAATCATATACCAATCCATTCACTAGTCCTCATTCATCCGTCTTTATGGAACCTCCATCATATAATCCTTCCAACCTTCCAAATCCTACTCCATTAAGCAAATCCTGAACACCCTTAAAGTCTAAACCATCAATTTTTCCACCTAAACCCAATCCTATGATCCATCAACCAAAACCCGATCCTAATCCCACTCCTATCACACCTAATCACATTATCCCTCTAGTGCATTCTAATCCTACACCTTCCACCCTTATTATCCATCCATTATATTGTGCATCCACTCGTATACTAATGAAGGATGTGATCCATTGGCTACTAGCAAGAAATCAACCACCATCCTCATGCCATCAAATCCCTATCCAAGAACCTTTAAATGTCATGCCTATTTATCCAATCCCATCTTCTAGTCCACAAATTATCCAAGAACCTTCAAATGTTCTTGAAGATCCACCTGCCATAAGCCTAATTCACTCTCCACCATACATTGAATCTATCCAAGAAACCTCCATTCCTATCCAAACTCAAGATTTATGTCAAGGGTCAAATTTAAAGCATGATCAACTTTGCCCCTTACCAAATCAAGATCAAAGCTCTTCCTTTCAACCTATTCATAACCTATATCTTTTCTATGATCAAGATATTATCTGTGATCAAGAGCTTCTCACTCCTTCCACTCACGGTCCCAATACTATTCATGTTCAAGAAACCTCCACCATTCTTATCCATCATCCCACAATATCCACTTCCCTTGATGAGACACTTGGTCCTCACAAGCACATAGATAATCAAACAAATACATTGAATCTTCATGAGCATAATGAGCATAATCAAGATCCTATTGCTCCTTCACCATCTCATACTGATACCATTTCAAATCCATCATCATGTCCTATTGTTCTTACTACCTTCCTAAATGAATGTTCTTCCCTAGGAGGGCAGCAACCTGTATCTGTCACCTCACCCTTCTCATCCAATAAGGAACGCATGTCTTGTATCCTCAAAAATAAGCATCCCATTGCACATCGTATGTTCCAAAACATGAAATATCAAGGTAAAGGCTTAGGCCTTCATGAACAAGGTAACTTGGAACCCATCCATGTCAAAGTCCCGCCACGCTCATATGGTATTGGTTATACACCCCAAGGTAAGCAATATCAAGATGTTGGTACCACACTTCCACCTCCTAAATCCACTCCATCCAAGCCCAAACTAGGTGCACCTCATCGCACCCATAAAACATATGTTTCCATTCCTCCTCCATCATCCTACAAACCCAAAAAGCATGTGACCATTCATCTTCCTCCATCCACTTTACCTCCACTTCTTCCAACTCCAAACATACCTCCATCCACTTTACCTTCACTCCTTCCAACTCCTAATATTCCCATCCTCCAATCTCCTTATCACTTTAACCACAAATCCATCCATACATCTCGTTCCTATAAATCCCCTGCCATTCCTAATCATGATCAACAAATGCACACATTGAATAAACATGAAGCTATCCTAAACACCCCTATGGGATTCAAAAATAAAAATTTGGATGCCTCCACCCATAAAGCCAAAAATCCTAATAATTCTCATGCCATATGGCACAAATGTGAAGAATCAAAGAAAAATCAAAATTCAAAAATGCTACCCAAGTCCACATCTCAAAAATATAATTTCAAAACCAAAATGGTTTGGGTCCCCAAGCAAAAAGTACCTAGTTGAAATGGATCATTCACAATTCTAAAATCCCAAATATCCCACTCCCTATCACAAAATCCCAAAATTCATAAGTCCATTTGGGTTCCTAAAGACCTAAATAGGAAAATCCCTAAGATAACATCTCCATTACTCCCAAATCCCCCTTCCAAGCTTCAAAATCCATTTTAGTGTGTGCAACTGTTGGTCTTGGTTCCCCTCCACTCCACAACATTCCCACATACATCCATCTTCCCATCTCTCATTTTCTATCCTACTTATTTCTTCCATCATAATCCTATGGTCCATGCTTTTTGAATAAACCTTCCATCCAACCTTGTGCATATATTCATCCATAATCCTCATCATAACCCACTATTCCCTATCTTTCCATCCTAATACCCATCATGATTAAATATAAATGATCTATACACAATCCACTATCCATCTATACTATGCTATCTCCTTACTTTATTACCCTCTCATACAATTCTTTACCAACATCTATGAACACAATGACATTTGACATGGTTTATGAGTTCCTGGGACATTTCTATGGGAACAAAATCTTGAGTCCCCCATCTATTCCATCTGACTATCCCCTACAAAAAAAAAAAAGTAAAGAGAAACCATTTTCGTCCAATGGTGAAAACCTGGTAAACAGATGCCTTGGATAAGTACCATTATGAAAACCTGGCAAATAGGCGTCATGCGTAGGTGATTATCTATGTGCTTTACACTTGGGGGCATGTTGTCACATCTATCCCATCTCATATCCTATCCTATCATTTTCCATCTCATATCCCTTCCTCCTTTTTGATCTTGATGAGGCTATAGGCAAAATGTTAAAAAATGCTTTTAGACACCTCTTGTCATAATCCCAATTCCATCCATCTATTTCTAAAAATATACTCCATACATCCATCTATATTTAGACACCTCTTGTCATAATCCCTATTCCATCCATCTATTTCTAAAAATATACTCCATACATCCATCTATATCCTTAGTTCATTCATCCCTTCCATCCATTATCCCTATCATGCATTCTATTCAGAATCACCTTGTTAAATCCTATGGCATAATATCTAGAGTGGGGGCTGGTTATTCCTATGCAATGTAGTCCTTGAAGATCACATCCTAGGCTCCCTCCATCCATCTATCATATATCTCCCATCCATTATCCTTCTATCACCACTCCTGGTATCCACCCTATCTTTATGCTATCGCCACTCCTTATATCCATCCGTACTCCTACCTTATCCTTTTATCCACCCATCCAATCCTACATTTCTCCCATTACCAATATTTTATTCCTACAAGTTTGATCCTATCGCCTGCATTCCCTATTGTTCCTCCCCATTCATTATTGATCCTTGCCTTGTGGTTTGGTTTTCCCTTGTCATTGGTATCTACCCAAAGGTTATCTACACACAATCCCATGCCAAAAATCCAAACACATCATAACATTTGAAAAGCCAAAAAAAAATCACAATATTTCCAAAATACAAAAAAAATCAAATATCCAACAAAACTCAAATCAGTCAATCCAAATCCAATCCAATCAATTCTTCCAAATCAATAATCATCATCAATGGGATATATCATTCCCTATCCTAGTGTTGTTCTTGAGATATATCGTTCCCCTATCAACAACACAATCCTTGCGTTGTTCTCGGGATAAATCGTTCCCACATCAACAACGCTATCAACAACACAATCCTCGCGTTGTTCTCGGGATAAATCGTTCCCACATCAACAACGCTATCAATCAATCCTCACGTTGTTCTCGGGATAAATTGTTCCCACATCAACAACGCTATCAATCAATCCTCACATTGTTCTCGGGATAAATCATTCCCACATCAACAAAGCTTTCTATCAATCAATCACATCACTCAAATTCAATCGGTCATCAATTTTTTAGCTTGACAGCGGCAACACCTTGAATCATTTGTGCCTGCTTGTGTGTGTCATCATTTCATCTTGCATTTGAATCACATCCATATCATTCCAACTAATATTCATATCTTGTGTATGTTGGAATAGCTTTTTGCATTATCTTTTTGCATCTAAGGTCATATCATACCTTTTGTGCATTCAGACTTAAATGCTTTAAACTTACTTCCTCATATGTTAGACAAGGTTGTATTACGTTGGGGCACATGACACATAGTCACCTTGGTCCTTATACCTTGGTGCATAACGTTAGGTGCCATATCAAACATCAGGTTGCTCAAAGTTTACTTCGCATAACTCCATCTCCTCTCCATCCTTTGCTTTTTCAAGAGCCTATCCATCTCCTTGCCTTCCATTTCCTTTCTCAAGAGCCTATCCACCTCCTTCGTCCTTGCATATCCTCTTGAGGGGGCATTATCTACCAATGCTTTATTTTTATGAACCCCATATAAACCCCGGCCTACCCAAGATCCAAATCTAAACTTATGTTTTAATCTTCTTTGAAATGACATTGCTTCGGAACATCATCTCAAAGAGGGGCAAAATGTAGACATTAAAAATTGACCTATGATCTATTTCCTAATTCCTCCCTTCACATGAAATTTAATAAATTTTAATTAATTAATTAAATTTCCATTTATCTTTAATCCACCCTTAATTCCCTAAAGTTTAATTAATTTTAATTAATTAATTAAATATCGTTACCTTTTACCATATCCTGTGAATAATAAATTAAAATTAATTTATTATTTACTAAACCTAAAACCTCTTGTTAATAATAAATTAAATCTAACAACTTTAATTTATTATTAACCTAACCCGTAAAATACCTACCATAACCGTAACTACCTTTTACCGTTCACCAATCAAAAATCCATTTAACTACCCAAACCAATTTCTGTCCAACTTTATAAAAATCAAATGCATCCATCATTTATCCCCCCGACACCATCTACAGTGGAGTTATACAAAAATCGTGAGCAACCACATTTAAACGAATTCGGTAACATTTATTTTATGTGGTTTCAATAATTTATCATTATCTTCCTGTTGCATTTGATATTAGGTTTTAGGGTTTTAATTGTAAAGTCTTTTCAATAAAATCTATATCTGGTGCAAACACCAACATCAGTAACACATCTGGAATAATGTCTGATGTTCTGTTAGTCAGTTCTTCCTCTGTCATACTGCCAATTAGGAACTCGATACTCAAGTATTCATATCTTTTTCCTCATCTGTCACTGGAGGCTAAATCCTTGGAATCTATCACTCAAGGTAGTCCTCTTGACTTTCCCAAATCCGCACTTCACCAAGATACTTCCTCTGAGAGATCTAGACCTGTCTGTCGTATAGGAGTTCAGGACAACACTGAGAGGGGGGGTGAATCAGTGTTGAATTAGTTTTCAAAACTTTTACAACTTTTTGCAAACTTTCTCTTACAAAACAAAAAGAGAGGAATACATTAATGATTTGTGCACAAGATTAATAATGAAAGATGTGAACAAAAACTTAATAAGCAAAGCACTAATATACACACATACAGATGAAGACACCATGAAACTTAACACATGCTTTTCACAAGTGGAAAACCCTTTTGGGGTAAAAAACCACTCAAAACTGCCTCACTGGCTTAACTGATAAATCATGCCTCATTGGCTACAAAGAAGCCTCACTGGCTACAATACATGTCTCACTGACAACACTGGCATATTGTTGTGCCTCACTGGAATCAATGTTTAGAAGCATCAACTTCAAGGAGCACCAACCCCTAATACAGAACAAATTAACAACTCAGAGGGTTTCTCTGTTTCAATACAAAACATTTCTTCTCTCAGATGTATCTATCAAATGGCCATTCTTTTCATCAACCCAAATCATGTACAAACTCAGATATTCAAAATCAATCCTGTATCCTGATCCACTCAACAACACTGTATCATTTTGTATGTTTCATCTCTATCAGACGAGACTCACAATCAATGCACCTGAACAAACATTATAAATAAATTGAATGTTTTTTCACCTTTCATCTTCTGTATATTTCATCTCTGTCAAATTATGAAGTTGCATTAATACCAAGACTCTTGATGTTCCTCTTCTCTGCAAAACAACATCCATCCGTTGCAATGACTAATCATATTCCTCTATCTACAAAAACCATTTTCCTGCAATAATATAGATCTTCATATTTATCTGTGCATAATTAAAGACTTTTTAATCTTTTCAACAAGATCCTTCATCTCTTCAATGATGCTTCATATTCCTGCAAAAACACAATATCTGAATGCAAACAAAATCAATTTAATTTTCTTCTTTGTACAAATTCCTTCAATAAATTTTTTTCATATATCTCAAATTTACAAAACTCTTCAATCTTCTCCTTCACATTCTTCATCTTCAAAAACCATTTTGCCTTGTATATAGTCTTCATAAAAAATCTTTGTCAAAACTTTATATTCATAAAATGACATTTATTTTGACACAAATAATGTCTCTGTAAAAACACTTTCATATTCTTCAAAATAAATTTGTCCAATTTGCCCTTTCATCTTCCCCTGCATAAAAATCATGAATGATTTCCACTATTTTATTTTCTTTTCATAAGAGAAAAAAAATCCATTCATCTCCCATATCAATTTATCAATCTACCCTCAAAAAAATATCTTCCATTTATAATGCACCCATTCAATTCCCTGTCGGAATCATTCTTCAAAAATATCATTCAACTTTTTCTTCTCTTGTAAATATCTGCATAAAAATCCATTTCTCTGCCCCTAAAAAAATCTTCAATGAATACAAACTCTCCCTGGATTCATCCTTCATTTTCAAATCCCCTTGAAAAAAAATCTTTAAAAAAATCTTTAAACATTATTCTTAAAAAGAATAAGTTCCTTCTTTACACAGGATGGGGATTAAAATTAGAAACAAAAAGTCTTCTTAAAAAGCTCCAAAAATCCTACTATAAAATCTCCCTTAAAAAAATTCCAAAAAAAGATGCTTTGTTTTTTTTTTTTTTAAACAATTTCCTCCTTTCTTTTTAAGTCTTCTAAACCACGTAAGACTATGAAAACATCTTAGAATTTAGAAAGAATCTTAAAAAAAACTTTCATAAATAATTCTTTAAAAAGCTTCCTTAGAAAAGTCTAATAATAGACTTTATTTAGCTTGCCCACTTTAGGATTTAGAATTAAAAAAAATAAAAGGATTTAGGATTTAGGATTTTAAAGTGTAGGTCACTTTAAAACTAAAAAAAATTTAGAATTTTTTTTATACTTCAGGATTTTTTTTTCATCCTTTTGAAACCCTTAAATATTACCAAAAAAAAACTTCAATCTTGTATTGAAATTTTTATGTAGATGATCTATGAATTTCATCATACAAACTGAATGATAAACCTTTTTAACCTTTGCATGCAAACTAGGATTTTGCATAGATCATGGCAAATTTCATTTTTCATTTGACCTTTGCACCAACATTGTGCCTCAAAATCAATAGCACTGTAATAATTAACACACACTGAATTTAAACCAATATCAGAAGCATGACATGAAGCAACATCAAATTCTCTGAATGGAAGATTAACCACTACTTTGGCGTACCAATCTAACAAGAAGATAATCAATAACCTTATCACAAACACTTTGTCTCTTTTGACATGAACACCATGGCCCATTCCTTTGACATCCTGATGTAATCTGCGTATAAGAGTTATGTGATGCCTTTTTGGAGACACAAGCAACCTCTTATCTTATCTTGATCAATCAACATGACAATGCAATCATTATATGTGTCAGTTGAGAAATAGATCAAAGTACACAGAACCTTCAATACCTTGCTTTTGACCTTGGTGATCATTATCACCATGTCACTTACCTCTTATCTTGAACAACACTGAACATCTTGCTGCTCTTATCCTGAATGATATCCTTATGTCATGACTTGAATGAATAATTACTAATGAAACATCAAATGAACTACACCATGAAGATAATGATCAATCAACTCAACATCATAATACCATGATCAACACAACTCCTTTTTGACATCAATGACAACCTGTCACCATCAATCTCCCCCTTTGTCATTGATGGCAAAACTTTATAATGCAATTTTATCTTTCTCTCCCCCTTTTTGACATCTGATGACAAAGCCTGAATTAACTCCCCCTGAGAACAACTCCACTGAAAGATGTTATAGCATGATCATAACAATTATAATCACATTGCATTATGAGCACCTTGAAGACATAAACTCTTGTTAACCTTTGAACAAGAATGATTTATGATGATAACAATCTTGAAGCCAACATATGACAAACCTTTTTGAACATTATTATCTACTATTTCTGATACAAGACATACCTTTAACTTCCTCTGATGAAATACAAGATATCACCATCAATATCATAGCTTGAAGCTCATACCTGAAACCACTTCAAAACTAGAGCCACACAATTTGAACAAACCTTTCTAAACCATATTAATGAGGAAGATCAACCAAGAACATGTCAAATTATTACACCATGAAGATAATGATCAATCAACTCAACATCATAATACCATGATCAACACAACTCCTTTTTGACATCAATGACAACCTATCACCATCATGTCGGACCTTTCCACATGCTCTATTCTTGTTTACCAGACCACAAAATTCTTCACTCTGACTTCCGGTAGAGACACACCATGTCCTGCGGATGTGTGGGATGAACTTTGTTGCCATCAATGACAACAATCATGAATCCATATAGTGTCTCTTGCCAACAATCTCCCCCTTTGGCATTAATGGCAACACTTAGTGAAAAATGACTAAGTGTTTACACTATGCTCCCCTTGGCTGATTCTCTATTTTTATATACATTTGTCAGAGCTCCCCCTTAGTTGGATTCCTCATTTTTCACTGCTCCTCACTCCCCCTTTGACATCAATGGCAAAGGGTAGGGTCCGCACACCAAAATTTTCAAAAATTTAACTATACTTAGCCGCATAAGTATATACATATGGAATACTTACATATATTGCAGTATGTCTGCAAAAATTGTTTTCAGTTGAATGAATTCTGTGGCCCAACTTTGCTTCATTCTGTCCAAAATTGATATATGACCGCTCAATAGAAATGCAAACGCATCTGCCCTTTTTAGATCTATTGGATCATTTGTCTGGGCTATGATTTTAGCTTCTTTTATGGTCTCATGCATGGCCTCTAATTTAGGGATAATTATCCCTCTGAGCTCACTCAATCTATTGATTCTATTTTTCTTCTCTTTTTCAAGCTTCTTAATCTCATTCAAGACTACAACCATTTGACATTCTTGATTTATTATGGAAGCAGTAAGTGGATCAAAATTTTGAGAAAGATTTGTCAGTTTATCCTCCTGTTCTTTCATTTTCTTCTCAATCTCCACTATTGTTTTGGACCATGATAAACAAAATTTGTACATTTCTCTGCCATCTTTATGAGCATTTTCTAAGCTCTTTATCCCAATATTCATATTTCTCCTATCATTACTTATCAACCCTTGTACCTCTGATAATCTTTTTGTAAGAAATTCCTTCCGGACCTTATCTTTTGCTGATTTCTCTAGTGAATCAAAATGTGTGCTAACATGATTGACTAGAGTTTTGAGATTACCGGAAGAGGAGGCTATGGGATCCTTCTGAAACGATGGCATAATCTTTTCTAGCACTCTGGAAGCAGCTTCTATCAACTCACAGTCTTCCATGTGAGACTTTAGGAGTTTTTCTTTAGCCTTGGCATTAGCAAATGAAGCTATCTTCATTGTCTGTACTGGAGAAAGTGAATCAAAATTGAATGGTCCTTGTAGAAGCTCCGGTTCATCAATCTCCATTGTTTCTTTGTTTAGGAATTCTTGGACAGTTTTTGCAGTGTCTCTTGCTGGAGACAGATGTTTCTTCTCTTTTGCATTCTTGGAGCTGTCTCTTGGAGCTTTCTCTCCTTCTACATTCTTACCACTAGCAGTTGTGGTCTTCTCTATTGAGGTCTTCTCTCCCTCTGCAACCTTGGTACTGACATCTTCTTTTTCCTTTACCTTTGCTTCTTTCTCCTGTGTTCTTACTTCTCCTTTAGATCCGGAGACTATAGGGGAAGCCGGAGGAGAGATATTTGATTGTTCATGAGCCACTTCTTTCAGAGTAGAAGATTCCAAGTCCTTATCCTTTTCTACACCGATGTCCATGACTTGCTTAGTGGATTCTTTTTCAACACTTGTGGTCGAAGGGTCAGTACCCAAGTCCTCTATAATTGGAATGTTGAATTTCTTAAAAGCATTCCGGAGGATCTCTTCGGTCTCTCTTGCCACTTTGTCAGTTTCACCAAGCATTAGCTGATTCATCCTGGATTTGCTCTGGAACTCATCCCTGCAATCTTTGAATACCATATTCATTGTCTTGGGATCGATTGAAGGAAATAGCTAAATTGCTATCTGTTCCCGGATCTTGAGATCTTTTGCTCGAGCATTATTCTTCCTCATTTCAAGCCTTTTCTCTAAGCTTTTGGGAATTAGGGAGATAATTTCAATAAAAGCTTTGTTGTAAGTGTTCAAAAACTAAATTGTGGCTTCCTCCAGAATCTGTTTATCTGCTTCATTATAATCATCATAGAATTCTGTTAAGGGTTGCAGGTTTCCATCCACAGTGACTGCTTTTACTACAACATCTAAGGATAGAGTGGGTTTTTCAACAAATTCCTCTTCCTTCTCTTCTTCTCCTTGACCGGTAGAGTGTTCACCGGATAATTTCTTCTTCTTCTTTAGTTTCCTTATCTCCTCATCTGATTCGGTTTCCTCATCATCCTTTAGGCTAACATAAGACCTTGTTACCTTTTTCTTTGTTCTCTTTTCTCCTTTTCCAGATGATTGTGCTTCCGGTTTAGATGCCCTTGAGCTTTTGGCAGTGGCAGGTGTAGATCTCTTTGATGATCTAGTCCGGGTGGAGGTTTCTACAGGAGCACTTTCCTTGCTTTCCTTTTCTGCCTCTTTCTTTTCTTCCTCAGCCCTTTGGCTCTTTTCCCTGTTGGCATCAAGCGCCTCCTTTGAGATGCCAAAGCCTTGGGAAACATTTTCTACTTCTTTTCTCACCTTCCTTTTGATCTCTGGTTCTTTGAGTTCCACATGAATCTTTACACTCAGCTCCTCAAGGGTTCCAAACCTTTCTGCCTTTGGATCCTTTGGCTAACTTAGCATGTGTTGAACATGCAGCTCTACAATTTGTTCATCAACTTCATACCCCATGGGCATGATCCATACAGTTCTTGGTTCTACTGCCTCCATTAGGCACTGATCAGTCTCTACCATAAAACAAACTGTGTCTTTGTATTTTTCAACAAGAGATTGGGGAATCCTTTCTCTTGCTTGCATCATGTTCTGAAAATTCTTGAAATATCCCCACAGAGCTGTATTTTGTGCTTTGTTATCACCAAGTCCATGCAAATAATCTCTGATTTGGATAGCCACTAGTCTATCATTCTCCCACACCTAGCCACTAGATCCGGGAAGCTCATTCATAAAGTAGAAGAATAAGCACAATATTAATCCACTATACTTGAATGAATTCTTTTTATCTTTCTTTATTTTCTATAGATTCTCCAAGAGTTGGTTCAAGAGAAGCTGACAAAGATCATAGTCTACATCATTTCTTAGCATTTCATAAGCGGTGTAGATTGCAGTTTCAGGTACTGAATTTTCCCTGCTAGAATGATATATTTTATATCCAATGATCATGGAGGCATACTTGACATCCGGATCAGAGATGTCATCTACTGTCATTGTTCTTTTGTCAAACTTGGATCCGGTAGCCTCACTCACAGTTTGATTCTTCATAGATTTAAGAATAGGAATCCCTCCGGATGAGTGTAATCCGATAACTTCCCTGATGGCATCTTTTGTGATTTTGAATGGTCCATTTAACCACATAAAGTTGTCATGTATTCTGCTCAAAATATACTTGACCCATTCATCCTCAGTAAAACAGGGGAAGTGTATGTATTGTGCAAAGTGCTTATTCCGGCGGCCCTTGTATTGGGGTTTGAGCTCAAATGAATCATCTAACAGTTGTTTGTGATAGATATCTCTTAGTTTGAATTCCCCAAACTCTTCAACATTTGCGTGTATGTAAACCCTAATATCTTCGGTGTGCAAAATGCCATGCGGAACACTGGAAAATGCTCCTAGGGGATCTACCTCCAAAGATTTGTATGGATGTTTCTTAAATGTGGGACGAGGTCTATCGGAGATCTTTACTATATTCGAAGTAGCCATCATCAAGGAATCTTACTGAAGGATATCAAGAACGAAAAATACCTTTTACGCAGTTTAGGGCACATGATGAAATCCGGATTGAGTTGTATGAAGAATCATCTTGATCTTTTGGGAGAAGTTGTTTGCAGAGCTCCTTTTCTTTTCTTCTTGAATGCAGAATAAACAAATGCTTAATGAAAAAACCCTTATATTGCTCCGCAAACCCTAATGTCAGGTTGCAATAAATGCTCGACCTAAATTATTCCAATTTGCCTTATTCGGATGACATGAAGAACCGGATCAATCCTGATCTTTGAACATCTTGCGGATCTTCCAAATCTTAACCATAGTTTGTTTGGATGTTTCCCTTATGAACCCTTCAATCCGCAACTCTTCTTGTGCCAGTTCCGGCACCAATTGACTGGTTGGGGGAACAAGGTTTTCTTTGAGTCTCCCCCTGAGCCAGAGCTCACTTTTTAATTTCTGGAAGGAATATCAGCACCAGAGTTTGGTGCGGATCCAACCTCTACATTCTCTGTGCTTTTCTTCACCCAAATCTTGTTCATCTCACTTTTAACTTCATCTGCATTCACTTTTTGTTTCCCCTTATCTTGATTCTGATTATGATATACCGGACCTCTTTTGTCCTGATTCTTGCTTCTACAGAATTTTGCAATATGACCGGATCTATTGCAAATTTGGCAAACAACATTTTTTTGCATATTTGATTGATATCCTCTTGATCTGCATTGATTAGCCATATGACCTATTCTATTGCATGCAAAGCATCTACCATTGAATGATTTGTTCATTTGCATATTTCTGCATTCATGAGATTTGTGACCATACCTTTTGTAGTTAAAACACTGTCTGGAGAAGGATGAATTAGTCTGATTCATTCTCTTTCTACACTGATTAGCTTTGTGACCAAAGTGATTGAAGTTGTGGCAGTATCCATTGTAGGATGGATATCTTTGAGCATTAGGTTGTCTTACCAGAGGTCTTCTAGGCCTGTTCCTTGGATTTTCTGATCTAAAATTCTTCTGACCGGATCCGGAGCTTTCTCCTTTCTCATATCCCAAACTACACTTGTCATCTACCTTCTTTTGACTTCCAAGAAGAACTTCAAGTTGAGCAGAACTTATCTTGAATTTCTCTTTATAATCATTTGCTGTTTGAAGATCCCTTTTGAGAGAGACAATTTGATCCTCAAGTTTTTCTTGATTATCTTTAGCATCTTCAAGATCAGATTCAAGATGTCTGATAATTCTATCCATCTGGTGGCAATCTTCTGATTTCTCCTTGAGAGATTGTCTTAGATTATCTTCAGTTTTTCTTTTCTCTTCAACTTCTTGGGTAAACTTCATGACTCCTGATTCCATTTCATGTCTTACCATAATGATTTCTTTTTATAACTTTTCACACAACTCAGTTTTTTCCTTTAGCTCTTCATTTGCATTATTTGCTTCACCTTGTCTTGCCAATTGCTGAAGCAGCTCCTTTCTCTCTTTCATAGACTTAATTTGTCTTTTAGTTCTCTCATGAGATCATCAGCCTGTTTGAGTCTTTCCTTTAATTCATTGACTTCAGAGTTTGACTGTTCAAGATCATCAAGGGCAGTCTTGAGTTGCTCCTTTAAACCATATGCATCCATTTGAATTCCCAGATCTTCCTCAAGCTGTTAGGCTCTGTTAGGAGGAACTTAGCTCTGATACCAATTGTTGATAACTGAGAGGGGGGGTGAATTAGTTATCCTAATTATTTCTGCTTTCTGAACTTTATTAATAATCAATGTAATATTAATCCAAATGAGCAAACATAATCATGAAATAGAAATACACATGACACAATATTTTTGACGTGGAAACCCTGTTAAGGGAGAAAACCATGGGGTGATTAACCCAAGATTGTATTCTCTCTTAGAAGAATGGAAATACAAAATGGCACTTGCCAATTAGGGCTCATTGTTGATAACTGAGAGGGGGGGTGAATTAGTTATCTTACTATTTTTTTTTCTTAACTTACTTAATAATCAATGCAGCATTAATCCAAATAAGTAAACATAACTATGAAATGGAAATACACATGACACAATATTTTTGACGTGGAAACCTTGTTAAGGGAGAAAACTGCGGGGTGATTAACCCAAGATTGTATTCTTTGTTAGAAGAATGGAAATACAAAATGGCACTTGCCAATTAGGGCTCACTGCCCGAGCACACTGCTCACAAGAAGGCACACTACCTACAAGAGACACACTGTCTACAAAAAGAGTGTTATACAATACTTGAACTGATTGGTAGCATCCACATATGCTGGGATTCAGTTTCGGTTAGGCTCAGTACACTGATCTGCTGCACTTCATCTTTCTTCTTCTCTTATGCTGCTTTCCTTTCACATACCGGACCTTCCTTACTGTTTCTGCTCTGCTCTACTTTTATTCGCACATCAAAATAACAACCACACCCTTCTCACAACTAAATCCATCCTATATATATATCCACACAAGTGATTTCATCATCTTTCTAGTCGGCACCGGAATAGTCAATATTTTCAATAGACTCTGATCTGTCGGCTGAATCCTTGCATACCAAGTAATGCGGATCAAGGATATACTTGTGGAAATCATTAATCATGTCGGCCAAACATAATTCATGCCTTCACAACCTTTACCAACATTAGTAACACATCCAGAATAATGTCTGATGTTCTACCGGTCAGTTCTTCCTCTGTTCACATTGCCAGTTGGGAACCTGGTACTTAAGCATTCATATCTCTTTATCCTTTCCACACCGGAGGCTCAAACCTTGGAATCTATTAGTCAAGATAGTCCTCTTGACTTCCCCAAATCTGAACTTTACCAAGATACTTTCTCTGAGAGATCTGGACCTGTCTGTCGGACCTCGCCACATGCTCTGTTCCTGTTTACCGGACCACAATATTCTTCACTCTGACTTTCGATAGAGACATACCATGTCCTGCGGATGTGTGGGATGAACTTTGTTGCCATCAATGACAACAATCATGAATCCATATAGTGTCTCTTGCCAACAATCTCCCCCTTTGGCATTGATGGCAACACTTAGTGAAAAATGACTAAGTGTTTACACTATGCTCCCCCTTGGCTAATGCTCTATTTTTATATACATTTTCCGAAGCACCCCCTTAGTTGGATTCCTCATTTTTCACTGTTCCTCACTCCCCCTTTGACATCAATGGAAAAGGGTAGGGTCCGCATACCAAAATTTTCAAAATTTTTTAACTATACTTAGCCACATATTACATACTCACATAAACTGAAGAATGTCTGCAAAAGATGACTTTAATTGGACGAGTTCTGTAGCCCAACTTTACTTCATTCTATCCAAAATTGAAATGTGACCACTCAACAAAAACACAAAAGCTTCTACCCTCTTAAGATCTGTCGGATCATTGGTTCGGGCGGTAGTCTGAGCATCACTTATGGCCTCAATCATGGCCTCTAACTTAGGGATAATGATTCTTCTAAGTTCACTCATCCAGCTAATTATGTTCTTCTTTTCTTTCTCAAAATTCTTTATTGAATTTGTAATTGCAATAGTCTGACACTCTTCATTGACTATGGAGGAAGAGAGAGGATCAAAACTTTGAGACAAACTTAGTAGTTTATCCTCTTGCTCTTTTATTTTCTTCTCAATCTCTATTGTTGCTTTGGACCATGAAATACAAAATTTGTATACTTCTCCGCCATCTTTAAGATCATTTTCTAAGCTCTTTATCCCAATATTCATATTCCTCCTATCATTAATGATCAACCCTTGTACCTCTAAGAATCTCTTATTCAAAAACTCCTTCCAGACCTTTTCTTCAGCTAACTTCTCTAGAGAGTCAAAATGTGTACTAACACTGCTGACTAGAGTTTTGAGATTACCGGAAGAGGAGGCTGTGGGATCTTTTTGAAACGATGGCATAATCTTTTCAAGCACTCCGGAAGCAACTTCTATCAACTCATAGTCTTCCATGTGAGACTTTAGGAGTTTTTCTTTAGCCTTGGCATTAGCAAATGAAGCAATCTTCATTGTCTGTACCAGAGAAAGAGAATCAAAATTAAATGGTCCTTGTAGAAGCTCCGGTTCATCAATTTCCATTGTTTCTTTATTCAAGAATTCTTGGATAGTTTTTGCAGTGTCTCTTGCCGGAGACAGATGTTTCTTCTCTTTTGCATTCTTAGGGCTGTCCCTTGGAGCTTTCTCTCCTTCTACATTCTTACTACTATCAGTTGTGGTTTTCTCTGTTGGGGTCTTCTCTTCCTCTGCAACCTTGGTACTGTCAACTTCTTTTTCCTTCACTCCTGCTTCTTTCTCCTGTATTCTGTCTTCTCCTTTAGATCTGGAAGCTGTAGGGAAACCGGAGGAGAGACATTTGTTTGTCCATGAGCCACTTCTTCCGGAATAGAGGATTCTGAGCCCTTGTCCTTACCAGAGTCCTCTATGATGGGAATGTTGAACTTTTTAAGAGTATTCTAGAGAATCTCTTTAGTCTCTTTTGCCACTTTGTCAGTTTCACCAAGCATGAGTTGATTCATCCTGGCTTTGCTCTGGAATCATCCTTGTACTCTTTAAAGATCATATTCATTTGCTACGGAGTGATTAAAGGGAAGAGCTGAATGGCGACCTATTCCTGAATCTCTAGATCTTTTGCTTGAGCATTGTTCTTCCTCATTTCAAGCCTTTCCTCTAAACTTTTGGGAATTAGAGAGATTATTTCAATAAAACCTTTGTTGTAAGTGTTCAAAAACTGAACTGTGGCTTCCTCCAAAATCTTTTTATCTGCTTCATTATAATCATCATAGAATTCTATTAAGGGTTGCAGGTTTCCATCCACAGTGACTACTTTTACTACAACATCTAAGGATAGAGTGGGTTTTTCAACAAATTCCTCTTCCTTCTCTTCTTCTCTTTGACTGGTAGAATGTTCACCAGATGATTTCTTCTTCTTCTTCAGTTTCCTTATCTCCTCATCTGATTCGGTTTCCTCATCATCCTTTAGGCTAACATAAGACCTTGTTGCCTTTTTCTTTGTTCTCTTTTCTCCTTTTCTGGATGATTGTGCTTCCGGTTTAGATGCCCTTGAGCATTTGGTAGTGGCAGGTGCAGATCTCTTTGATGATCTAGTCCGAGTGGAGGTTTCTACCAGAGTACTTTCCTTGCTTTTCTCTTCTGCCTCTTTCTTCTCTTCCTCAGCCCTTTGCCTCTTTTTCTTGTGGGCATCAAGTGCCTCCTTTGAGATACCAAGGCCCTGGGCAATATTTTCTACTTCTTTTCTCACCTTCCTCTTGATTTCAGGTTCTCTGATTTCTACATGAATCTTTATACTCAACTCCTCAAAGGTTCCAAACCTTTCTGCCTTTGGATCCTTTGGCTGACTTAGCATGTGTTGAACATGCAGCTCTACAATTTGTTCATCAACTTCATACCTCATGGGCATGATCCATACAGTTCTTGGTTCAGCTGCCTCCATTAGGCATTGATCAGTCTCTACCATAAAACAAACTGTGTCTTTGTATTTTTCAACAAGAGACTGGGGAATCCTTTCTCTTGCTTGCATCATGTTCTAAAAATTCTTGAAGTATCCCCATAGAGCTATATTTTGTACTTTGTTATCACCAAGTCCATGTAAATAATCTCTGATTTGGATAGCCACTGGTCTATCATTCTCCCACACCCAGCCACTAGATCTGGGAAGCTCATTCATAAAGTATAAGAATAAGCACAATATTAATCCACCATACTTGAATGAATTTTTTTTATCTTTCTTTATTTTCTGCAGATTCTCCAAGGGTTGGTTCAAGAGAAGCTGACAAAGATCTTAGTCTGCATCCTTTCTTAGCATTTCATAAGCGGTGTAGATGGTAGTTCCAGGTACTAAATTTTCCCTGCTAGAATGATATATTTTATATCCAATGATCATGGAGGCATACTTGACATTCGGATCAGAAATGTCATCTACTATCATTGCTCTTTTGTCAAACTTGGATCCGGTAGCCTCACTCACAGTTTGATTCTTCACAGATTTAAGAATAGGAATCCCATCAGATGAGTGTAATCCGGTAACTACCCTGATGGCATCTTTTGTGATTTTGAATGGTCCATTTAACCACATAAAGTTGTCATGTATTCTGCTCAAAATATACCTGACCCATTCATCCTCGATAAAATAGGGGAAATGTATGTATTATGCAAAGTGCTTATTCCGGAGGCCCTTGTATTGGGGTTTGAGCTCAAATGAATCATCTAACAGTTGTTTGTGATAGATATCTCTTAGTTTGAATTCCCCAAACTCTTCAACATTTGTGTGTATGTAAACCCTAATATCTTCGGTGTGCAAAATGCCATGCAGAACACTGGAAAATGCTCCTAGGGGATTTACCTCCAAGGATTTGTATGGATGTTTCTTAAATGTGGGGCGAGGTCTATCAGAAATCTTTACTATATTTAGATTAGCCATCATCAAAGAATCTTACTGAAAGATATCAAGAACGAAGAATACCTTTTACGTAGTTTAGGGCACACGATGAAATCCAGATTGAGTTGTATGAAGAATCGTCTTGATCTTTGCAGAGCTCCTTTTCTCTCTTCTTCTTGAATGTAGAATGAACAAGTGATTAATGAGAAAACCCTTATATTGCTTTGCAAACCCTATTGTCAGGTTGCAATAAATGCTCGACCTAAGTTATTCCGGTTGGCCTTGTTCAGATAACTTGAAGAACCGGATCAGTCCTGATCTTAAACATCATGCGGATCTTCCAAATCTTAACCAAAGTTTGGATGTTTCCCTTATGAACCCTTCAATCTGCAACTCTTCTTGTGCTAGTTCCAGTACTGGTTGACTGGTTTGGGGAACAAGGTTTTCTTTGTGTCTCCCCCTAAGCTAGAGCTCACTTTTTAATTTTCGGAAGGAATATCAGCACCAGAGTCTGGTGCGGATCCAACCTCTACTTTCTCTATACTTTTCTTCACCCAAATATTGTTCATCTCGCTTTTAACTTCATCCACATTCACCTTTTGTTTACCCTTATCTTGATTCTGATTATGATATACCAGACCTCTTTTGTCCTGATTCTTGCTTCTACAAAATTTTGCACTATGACCGGATTTATTGCAGATTTGGTAAACAACATTTCTTTGCATATTTGATTGATATCCTCTTGATCTACATTGATTAGCCATATGACCTATTCTATTGCATGCAAAGTATCTACCATTGAATGATTTATTCATTTGCATATTTCTGCATTCATGAGATTTGTGACCATACCTTTTGTAGTTAAAACACTGTCCGGAGAAAGATGAATTAGTCTGATTCATTCTCTTTCTGCACTGATTAGCTTTGTGACTAAAGTGATTGCAGTTGTGGCAGTATCCATTGAAGGATGGATATTTTTGAGCATTAGGCTATCTTACCAGAGGTCTTCTAGGCCTGTTCCTTAGATTTTCTGATCCAAAATTCTTCTGACCGGATTTGAAACTTTCTCCTTTCTCATATCCCAAACCACACTTGTCATCTACCTTCTTTTGACTTCCAAGAAGAACTTCAAGTTGAGAAGAACTTATCTTGAATTTCTCTTTATACTCATTTTCTGTTTGAAGATCCCTTTTGAGAGAGACAATTTGATCCTCAAGTTTTTCTTCATTATCTTTAGCATCTTCAAGATCAGATTCAAGATGTCTGATAATTCTATCCATTTGGTGGCTATCTTCTAATTTCTCCTTGAGGGATTGTCTTAGATTATCTTCAATTTTTCTTTTCTCTTCAACTTCTTGGGTAAACTTTATGACTCTTGATTCCATTTCATGTCTTACCATAATGATTTCTTTTGATAACTTTTCACACAACTCAGTTTTTTCTTTCAGCTCTTCATTTGCATTATTTGCTTCACCTTGTCTTGCCAATTGCTGAAGCAGCTCCTTTCTCTTTTTCATAGAGAGACTTAATTTGTCTTTTAGTTCTCTCATGAAATCATTAGCCTATTTGAGTCTTTCCTTTAATTCATTGACTTTAGAGTTTGACTATTCAAGATCATCAAGGGCAGTCTTGAGTTGCTCCCTTAAACCATATGCATCCATTTGAATTCCCAGATCTTCCTCAAGCTGTTAGGCTCTGTTAGGAGGAACTTAGCTTTGATACCAATTGTTGATAACTAAGAGGGGGGTGAATCAGTTATCCTACTATTTTCTTTTTTTCTTAACTTACTTAATAATCAATGCAGCATTAATCCAAATAAGTAAACATAACTATGAAATGGAAATACACATGACACAATATTTTTGATGTGGAAACCCTGTTAAGGGAGAAAACCACAGGGTGATTAACCCAAGATTGTATTCTCTATTAGAAGAATGGAAATACAAAATGGCACTTGCCAATTAGGGCTCACTGCCCGAGCACACTGCTCACAAGAAGGCACACTGCCTACAAGAGACATGCTGTCTACAAAAAGAGTGTTATACAATACTTGAACTGATTGGTAGCATCCACATATGCTAGGGTTCAGTTCCGGTTAGGCTTAGTACACTGATCTACTGCACTTCATCTTTCTTCTTCTCTTATGCTGCTTTCCTTTCACATACCGGACCTTCCTTACTGCTTCTGCTCTGCTCTACTTTTATTCGCACATCAAAATAACAACCACACCCTTCTCACAACTAAATCCATCCTATATATATCCGCACAAGTGATTTCATCATCTTTCTAGTCGGCACCGGAATAGTCAATATTTTCAATAGACTCTGATCTGTCGGCTAAATCCTTGCATACCAAGTAATGCGGATCAAGGATATACTTGTGGAAATCATTAATCATGTCAGCCAAACATAATTCATGCCTTCATAACCTTTACCAACATCAGTAACACATTCGGAATAATGTCTGATGTTCTACTGGTTAGTTCTTCCTCTGTTCACACTGCCAGTTGGGAACCCGGTACTTAAGCATTCATATCTCTTTATCCTTTCCACATTGGAGGCTCAAACCTTGGAATCTATCAGTCAAGATAGTCCTCTTGACTTCCCCAAATCCGTACTTTACCAAGATACTTCCTCTGAGAGATCCGAACTTGTCTGTCGGACCTTGCCACATGCTCTGTTCCTGTTTACCGAACCACAACATTCTTCACTCTGACTTCCAGTAGAGACATACCATGTCCTACGGATGTGTGGGATGAACTTTGTTGCCATCAATGACAACAATCATGAATCCATATAGTGTCTCTTGCCAACAATCATCAGCCTGTTTGAGTCTTTCCTTTAATTCATTGACTTCAGAGTTTGACTGTTCAAGATCATCAAGGGCAGTCTTGAGTTGCTCCCTTAAACCATATGCATCTATTTGAATTCCCAGATCTTCCTCAAGCTGTTAGGCTCTATTAGGAGGGACTTAGCTTTGATACCAATTGTTGATAACTGAGAGGGGGTGAATCAGTTATCTTAATTATTTATGCTTTTTGAACTTTATTAATAATCAATGTAATATTAATCCAAATGAGCAAACATAATCATGAAATGGAAATACACATGACACAATATTTTTGATGTGGAAACCCTGTTAAGGGAGAAAACTATGGGGTGATTAACCCAAGATTGTATTCTCTATTAGAAGAATGGAAATACAAAATGACACTTGCCAATTAGGGCTCATTGCCTGAGCACACTGCTCACAAGAAGGCACACTGCCTACAAGAGACACACTGTCTACAAAAGGGGTGTTATACAATATTTGAACTAATTGGAAGAATCTGCATGTGCTGGAGTTTAGTTTCAGTTAGGCTCAGTATACTGATTTGCTACACTTCATCTTTCCTCTTCTCTTATGCTACTTTCCTTTCACATACCAGACCTTCCTTACTGCTTCTGTTCTGCTCTTCTACTTTTATTTGCACATCACCAACAACAACACCTCTCACAACTAAATCCATCTTGTATATATATCTGCAGAAGTGATTTCATCACGTTTCTAGTCGGCACCCGGAATAGTCAATCTTTTCACAAACTCTGATCTGTCGGCTGAATCCTTGCACATCAAGTAATGCGGATCAAGCATATACTTGTAGAAATCATTAATCATGTCGGCCAAACATAATTCATGCCTTGATAATCTTTACCAACATCAGTAACACATCTCGAATAATGTCTGATGTTCTGTCAGTCAGTTCTTCCTCTGTCATACTGCCAATCAGGAACTCGATACTCAAGTATTCATATCTTTTTCCTCATCTGTCACTGGAGGCTAAATCCTTGGAATCTATCACTCAAGGTAGTCCTCTTGACTTTCCCAAATCCGTACTTCACCAAGATACTTCCTCTGAGAGATCTGGACCTGTCTGTCGGACCTTACCACATGCTCTATTCTTGTTTACTGGACCACAACATTCTTCACTCTGACTTCCGGTAGAGACACACCATGTTCTGCGGATGTGTGGGATGAACTTTGTTGCCATCAATGACAACAATCATGAATCCATATAGGTTCAGAAATAGCTCTAAGTTCCCTGAAAATAACATCTCTAGAAAAGATAATCTTGCGGGTTAGTGGATTCCAAAGCTTATAACCTTTCACATTATCACCATATCCAATGAATGTACACTTTTCATCTTTTAGATCCAACTTAGATCGCTTTTCCTTAGGCACATGAACAAAAGCCTCACAACCAAAAACCCTTAAATGTGAAACAGAAGGTTTCTTACCTGTCCACACTTCACAAGGTGTCGAATCAAGAGCCTTACAAGGAGATCTATTTATCAAGTAGCAAGCAGTACACACAACCTCTACCCAAAAGCATTTATTCAACTGTACATCACTAAGCATAATTCTGGCCCTTTCCACAATTGTTCGGTTCATCCTTTCTACAACACCATTCTGTTGTGGTGTATACAGAGTTGTTTTTTGTCTGATTATACCTACATGCTTGTAAACCTCATCAAATTCCTTAGAGAAATATTCCCCTCCATTATCAGATCTTAATATTTTTATCTTTAAACTTGATTAGTTCTCTACTAAGACTTTGAATTCCTTAAACTTAGTGAAAACTTTAGATTTATGTTTCATAAAATAAATCCATGTAAATTTGGATACATCATCAATGAAGGTTACAAAATAATGAGATTTTTTGATAGATTCATTATCCACAGGTCTAAACACATCCGTATGAATAATTTCTAACTTCTCTTTTGCTCTATTGCTTCCTAAAGGAAATGATTTTTTGTTTTGTTTACCAAACACACAATGCTCATAGAAATCAAAGTGCTCATCAGAATAGGAGAAACCATCCAACAAATTTTTATTCTTAATAGTTTTTAATACATTATTGCTTGTGTGGCCCAATCTACGGTGCCACAACATACATGTATTTTTAGTAGTGGCCTCAGATACATAGGAGGCATTACAAACTGTAGTGGCTTCAAGCTTAAACAATTTCCTGAATCTCTTCCCTTTCGCTACCACCAAGTTCCCTCTCACCAATCTACAGCCATGCTTGTCAAATGTCACATGCATTCCCAAATCATTCAACTTCAAAACTCAAATCAGATTTCTAGCTAATCCAAAAACATGCAAAACACCAGGGAGGGTTTTAATCCTCCCATCACTGAAACACAACAATACCTTTCCTTTCCCGACAATCGGATATGTAGAGTTATCACCAAGGTAGATATTACCTCCATCATATTCTTCATATGAGGAGAACAATTCCTTATGCAAAGTCATATAAAATAAGCATCCTGAGTCAACCAACCAGTGATCATTAGAAACAAGATTACATGCAGAAAGTAAAACTTCTTCACCTACATTCCAGGACTTATCTGAAGCACTCTCCCACTATTTCTTGGGATTTCTGCACTCCTTCACATGTCCCCTTTTACCGCAGTTCCAACACTTAACTTGTTCTTTTTACTAGGAGTCTTAGACTGGCCCTTGGACTTGTCCTTAGCCCCTTTCTGATCTCCTTTATGTCCTCTTTCCTGAGACCATCCCCTGACACTAAGAGCATCCCCTGAACTATCTGAACTCTTCTTCCTCAATTCCTATGATAGTAGCACTGAAACAAGAGCATCCAACTTCAGATCCGCAAGGTTAGCAGTGATAGCAAGGATAATATTCTCCCAAGACTCAGGTAAAGAACATAAAAGTAAGATACATTTATCTTCCTCACTAACCTCAACATCTACTGAATCAAGATGACTCACTAACAAATTAAAAGAATTTAAATGCTTTGCAACTGATTCACCTTCTCGCATTTTCATGGAAAACAATTTTCTTTTTAAATAAAGTTTATTTACCATACTGTTGGCTTGATAGATCTCACCCAACGATTTCCACAACTTATATGCAGTCTCTTCCTTTGCGACATTCAACAGGATAGAGTCTGAAAGACACAAGTGGATGGTTCCCTGTGCCTTCTTATCTAGTCTATCCCACTCATCTTGAGAGACATCATTAGGTTTCTTCTCTTTTTGGACTGCCAACCATTGGTTTCTTTCTTCCAACAAATCTTCCATTTTCAGCTTCCACAACTCATACCCCATTCCGTTGAACTTCTCAATGTCCAATCGAGAGGTTGATGCAATGGTGGATGCAACCATAATAACAACACAAGATCTACAAAACAAACACAACCAAATCTCCCACTGCAGCTACAGCTTCCACACTACCACCTAAGAGTCAAAGCTGGCTAGGCTCTGATACCAAATGTTAGAGATGAAAGAAACACTACTTCAATGGAAATTTGATTCGAATAAATTTTAGCAATCTTTTAAGTGTGCATTAACAATGGAGATTGTAATCAAAACATAAACCCACAATACAGAAATATACCAGAAGCAGAATGAATTACATAACACAAGTGTTTAATGTGGAGAAAACCCTTTCAGGTAAAAACTCCACCAAGAAAAGAGGCCAAGTTGTATTATCTTCACAAAAGGAGATTACAAATATATTCACTTCCTTTGTCCTCCAACCTTCACTCCGGCAGAACCTGGGTACCTATAAACTGTTATATGCCTCTCATCTACTATGCTATGGTTTTTATAGAATTTACACAACCTCAAGACATTAAATGACTTCTTACAAGCCCATAACACTTGTCAAGAGTCAACAACACAACATTGGGCGTCCATGGCCAAGAATAGGCTCTTACGGGGTCATAAATGTTGTCATACATGCATCCTACACTTGGGAAAATGTGCCCATGCAAGCCTGAATGCCTTGGGGCTAAAAATAGCCACTTACAACATCTTATGACATGTCATATGCTATTATTAGTGTCATAGATTCTTATGACAACTTACAGTTGTCATAGAATCTCTTACACCTTCTTACAACATTTATGACATGCGTCATAATACTAAAAATAGATTATTCCTTCAC
This sequence comes from Cunninghamia lanceolata, assembly GCA_027924645.1. Classification (NCBI taxonomy): domain Eukaryota; kingdom Viridiplantae; phylum Streptophyta; class Pinopsida; order Cupressales; family Cupressaceae; genus Cunninghamia; species Cunninghamia lanceolata. The sequence continues at coordinate 289,358 of BSBN01000937.1, read as the reverse complement.
ATGTACACCCCACTTTGACCAATTACCATTTACCGTAGTAAATGACATCTCATAACTACCGCTAGTAACTCTGTAATTACCATGGACAGTAAATAATTTTTACCACTGCCGGTGAAACTTGTACATCCCTTATGGGTAATTACAAATAATAAATGGAATAATACAATAATGGGATTTACAAGGTTAATGACACCTTATCCCAACACTTTAAGGGCTACTCCTTTGGATCCCTAGACTTCTTTATCCTTTTTTGGATGGTTTTTTTCTTACGGTGACAATCAGCTTCCAAGTGGTTTCTTCTTTTGCATCTTAGGCAATACTGCTTTTTCTCCTCAACCTCCAAATTTTGATACCAATGATTTCCATTAACGCATAGCAAGATTTGCTTCAAGATTTCCCTGATTGCCACTATTTTTAACCTGGTGTATATGTATGATTCGCCATTGATTATCTCCTCATCCATGTCGATTAGGGTACCTAGGATTCTTACAATCTTCTCCAAGCAATCGTTCGACCAATAGTCAATAGGTAAGTTGTATAACCTAACCCAAATTAGATGATCATAGGGATTCATCGCCACTGGATTGAAATTGGGCTGCCATTTTTGCATGTACAGTGGATTGTCCTCCATTGTCCATAAACCTCCCTATAAAATCTTCTCTTTTTCTTCCAACGAATCAAAGAGGACTATGAAGAATCCTTTGGGGAGGAATTTTATTACTTATTACACCATCTAGTTCTTGATTATCCAAGCCCTAATTTTCTCTCTGGGATGCTTTTGCCTAATGAATTTACAGATTATTGCAAGATCTTCCATCATCTCCAGATCCATCTCAATCCCTTCGCTAGGTCAACTATTATACATTCTAGATGTTCTTCTTCTAAGCATAGGGTTGCACTCTTCCGTTCCTCTTTTGCCACATCATCTTGGCTTGCCGAGGTATCTCTACTCTGCTTTGCTTCGGGGTTTCGCTCCATCAAAGAATTTTAAATTTTTATATTTAATATTAAATTTTATATAAATTTTATATATTAAATCAAATTTTCATATTTTATATATATATATATATATATATATATATATATATATATATGTGATTTTAGAGATTTAGATTTATTATGTTAAATATGTTATGTATGTTTATTTAAATAAACACGTTTATAATTTAATAAATAGTGGCAAAGTATAAGTAACTTTAGATAGTTTATTTTATAATTAATATTTTTTTTATATAAATTTTAAATATTAAATCAACTTTCATATTATAGATTTATGATTTTATATATTTATAATTTTATATATATTTAAATTTCTCTAATATAACTTAATATTTTATAGAAAACATAAAAATTTCTATAATAGAACTTAAGAATATAAATCTAAAAACAAAAAGAATATTTTATATTTAGAAAGATGAATGAGATAGAATAGGATATGTAATAATTTCTATAATAGAACTTAAGAATATAAATCTAAAAAACCAAAAAAAATATTTTATATCTAGAAAGATGAATGAGATAGAATAGGATATGTAGAGTTAAATTAACCATCATGAGTTAATTCATAGGATTTAAAAAAAAAAATTTATAAAATAAATAATTTTATTTTTATTTTGGATGATGTCACCCGTACCAATTGATGTCATCTTTTAGTTGATTTTTGATAACTCAAAAAACTGATGATGTCATCCTTAGGTGGCCCATTTTTAACGTAAATTTCCCCTATATTGCTATTTAAGCAAGAATGAAATTCTCCTGTGACTTAAGCAAAGAACAAAGAAGCATAATACATTTGTCTTATTTTCTCAATCTTAACATCAACATGGGCTAATTGACTCAAAATCAAATTAAAAGTTTTTAAAGGCTCAACAACTGAATCATCTTCCTTATTTTTTAGATAAAACAATTTTCTTTTCAAATAAAGTTTATTTACAAGACTTTTGGCTTGGTAGATCTTGTTAGTGCCTATTTTTGTTGTTTCTAAAATTTGCAAAAGATCCCAAGTATAGCCCTTCCTTGTGCTTTGCCTTAGCCCATTGAACCATTATTGAATACTGATCTAAGATATCTTAAGTGGGTTCTTTGTGTGTCAAAATGACATGAAATTCATAAAAATCTAAGTCTGAAAGGTTTCCAGCTTTTCCCCTTAGGTTTTCTATCTTTTTTGACTTTTCAAGGTTTCGGGGTTTCCCTTACCAACATGTTACTCTCATCAGCTCTAAACTCCCCTTAGTGTCTTACAAAACTAGCTAAATGTTTCAGGGTCAAGGCATCGGTCGTCCTCATGCTCTCTTACTTCAGAAGCATACATCTTGTGGTGTGCCCAATCCCTGATTCTTGACAACTTCAAAGTTATTTTAAGTGTTTTGTGTTATAATTGAAGGTGAACAACTATAGAATGGAAATCTGATTACAACTGTAACTATTAATCTAGTGCAAAGCCAAAATGGAGATAGTATGAAATCAAAACAAAGAAATAATAGAATAGCATATCAAACACATAACATAGTGTTTATGTGGAGAAAACCTTTTGGGAAAAAACTCCACACAAGAAGAGATGCACCAATTTGTATTAACTTCAATAGAGTTTAAAATACAACACTATCAATCTCCTCTTAGGTCTTCAATCTAGCAGCTCCTGTAATAATCATACCCAGCCGTAATATAATGCCCTATTTAAAAAGAGTGTTGCCTTCTAGGGTAGAAAACCCTAACATAACCTCTATTGTCAGATCTGCGACCTAATGATGAATGGTCTAGATTTACTACCAAATTACAATATTTTCCAAGGTAATTTTATGGCTTGCCCCCTTGGACCCCTCGATGATAGTAGTGGGATGGAAATCCCTCCCACATCCCCTGTCGAGTACAAGGATCTAAAGTGTGGCTGAAACAAGATCACTACTTGGTAAATACTTCATCCCTTATGAATGATTTACAAACAATATTAAGAGTAATTAAATACATAGGATTTACAAGTTTGATGGCACCTTTATCCAAACATTTTAGGACCATGGGAGTAGGGATCCTCTTTTCTCTTATTTGACAGAATGCAAAATGGTATTGACCTGACAATTGAGGCCCGATGGATTTTTGTCTAAGTCTTTCAAACTTCAGGGATCAAGATTCTTCAGTTCCTATGATCAGGTGCAGATGGTATGGTGAAGACCTGACTCTCAAAGTGTAATAGTTCACCTTGTCTATATTTTTGAACTTTAGAGGTCAAGGTTACCTTCTACGCCCATATTTAGAGAAGGATGTATTGTGATGTCTCTACTGCCGAAACCTGATAAGTGTTCCTTTGCTTGTGAACTTTAGAGTTCAAGCTGGTGCTTGTTTGTCTTCTCAAAAGATGATGGGTTGGTGTAAGCTTGATTTATTGGGGCCCAACAATTTTTCCTTCCCCAGTCATCAACTACTCATTTCGTGATAGGATGTTTCAATGAGTCTCCAATCGACCATTAATAATCATTTTGGAGCATGTTGGTGTGGTAGGTGAATTCAAATTTTGAATTTATTGTAGTAGATGGGGTAGGTAGTTCCCACCCAAGTGCAACTTAGTGGAAAAATATGTTATATATACATGTCTAAAAAATGTAATAAGGGTTGGTCATTTGGGCATTGCTATTCTTTTCAGATGAAAGGTGCAGAACCTTTTAGGGTTTCAATACATGACAAGTCCAGTTCTTCAGGAAGGTAGCAATCAAGCTTGTATGAGGATTTCAAATTTGTAACTAATACTAATGTATGAACTTGTCCTATTTTCATGTGTATTTATTCAGGGAAATCCCTAGTTCATAGCTAGGGTTTCCTCTTGCCATGTTTTGTGGTATGAATGTAACTTATAATGTAATGAATGTGGCAAGTTCTAAAAAACATTACAAGATTTGTGATGATCATTTCGGGGTTATTTATTGATGAATGTGTTGTGATAAAGGATTACTTAGTATATTCATTATTGATGTTCATGTTTTATGTGTCTAAGAATTTAAAAAGAGTATTATACTTTCTATGATTGTTATTTTCCTTTGTTGAGTTGGTGAATCTGTAGCCCATTGGATAGGTACCGGTTTGAAAAGTATTTGATCATCCATACCCATCTAAAACTAAATCAATATTTCAAGTGTGAAGTGTAAATAGGTTAGTCTGTGTGCATCTTTAGTTTTGTTTTGACAGTCAGGGAATATCTTTAGCAAAGTAACTGAGTTGAATCCTTTTCTGACTAAATGTAATGCCCACTCAAGAAAATACATTAATTATTAAGAAATAAAGAAAATATAATATGAATACAGGAGAAAATTTATATATGTTAAATAATTAACATACAAATTCATTGTAAATAAATTTCAAGATATGAATGCTTCATATACAAATATACACATTTGCAATAATTGCCTTAAGATCATCCTTTCTCTAAATGAAGAATACTTTGTGAACTTTGGTATCCTGTACAGTTATCAAATCTGAATCTGCACACTAGATGAACACATTAGTTATGCTTAGTTTAAACAATATCAATTTCATAAAATGACATGCCTAAGGCCCTAAGGGATCAACCTAATGTCTCGGGGGCTCATGATGGCCTTGCCTACATACGCATAGCACAGAGACTTCGTAGTTTGGGGACTTGTACTTGCAACCACAAAACTTAGATACACTTCCACATTACAATCCATTCTTGAGGACAATAGGCGATTAAAGTTTACCTATCCCACAACATTCTCTTGAATCATCAACAACATGATCAAAGACTTAATTTCCTTGAACAATTTTCATAGTTATCCCTCAATGTTTAATGTACAAAATTAGAAATTCTAGCTCACACTATTAAACCACATCGAGTACATAATACTAGTCCCTTTTCAATAGTAATATATGCACAAAACAACAAAACATTCATGTTGATCTGGTTATAGTTTCATCTTTTCCCCATGTACATAAACATTGAGGAGGTTCAATCTCATAACATACAAGACATGATCCATACTCCTAGTTCTATAACCGTTAATAATAATATGCCAAGTACCAAATTCAATCTCTCAATTCACTAAATTGATAATAATACACATCCTCTAAGCATGCCCACTTACAATATTTAAACTCAATCATGTAATAACATAGTCTCAAAAACATCATGTTATTTCTACCACCAGTTTTGAATGTATGAACACATTTCTTACCCAAGATGATCTAAATTTAGAATGATAATCACTAACCTTGATAAATCCTTTAATCAAACTAACATTATCTTAACCTCTTTCTAAGATAAGGAAATCATGGAGAAATAATAATAATATTACTAAATTAACTAAGATCATAAGCTTAAATCAATACATTTACTTTCCATCCTATTTATATACTCAAATTACATATTAATCTTCATATGAACATAACTTAATTAATAATCATTTACCTAACTATTGCTAATTGCTATCAACCATATAATTAAGTTTACATCCATTACAAATAAAGGCTATATCCTTTCTATAAATATAAGCAAAATAATTATAAGATAAGTTCTCATTCATATACACAAGATAATTCACATTCTTTCTAAAAAAATAATAAATTTCTTTTTAATAATCAAGATAAATTCATATTTATAACTAAGTATTCTTTCTATGAATAGAATCATTCTATACATAAAAGGATTATTTATTTCTTTATTTACATGACTAATTAATATTTTCCTTTAATAACAAGATAAAATTCTTACCAAATAAATTACTAAAAAAAAGAGATAAAATTCTTACTAAATAAATTACTTAAGAAGAAAGAGAAAATTCTTACTAAATAATTTACTTAAGAAGAAAGATACGGTTATAAGGAAAGAGAGATTTAGTTTCTAATTAAAAGAGATTCTAAGGAAATCCCTAAGTTTCCACTTCTAATTAGAATGTTTAAAAACAATAAAATCAATGATTATTAATGTTTTAAGGAGAAGAACCATTCTCACAATTTATGCTTGCAATCAAGTTTTAAAATCCAAAAAAGAACCAGGCAAGGTAAAGCAAACGGATTTATAGAAGCAAGGAGGCTTATTAAGGATTACACAGTAGCTTATCAATCACATAAGCAAAGTATAATTATGGCTCAAAGATAATTCAATGGAGAATAAATTGCAATAGTGACAGTGAGGTAAAATACTCTTAAGCCTTACTACAAAGTGATCTACAGAGATAATACAAAAACATTATATGTGAGATTGACAATGAATGTGTGCTTAATATTTTAAGTAGACATCAATTTTTTTTTATATTCAAGGTCTAGAAGATCAAGATAGCTCATACAGTAATTAGATAATTATTTTACTCATTTAATTTGAAGCCAAATTCTTTTGGCTTGACGGTGAGCGAGAACAATCCTTAACAGGTGTATCTGTAAGAGGAATCCGCTCAACATTCAAAGCAGACAAATGCCGAAAACCTATATGGACTATTTAATGTCAAACGGTTGCTTCCAGAAGATCAAAATAGCTATGGTAGAGGAATCAATAGCTTGCTCAAAATTTGAAAATGAATGTTTCAAATGGTATGAGGATCATACAAGGAATCCAAATGTGGATAAGCTTTAAAGATGAACATAAATACAGCACACCCATTTATTGAATTTGATTGTAACGAACATGAATCAAATGAAACTCTTGTAAAAGAAATAAATGAAGTAGAAAATATTGATCCAACACAAAAACTTTGGAAGACAATAAATATCAAAGTAAACATTACGATTCCCAAGCTACATAGCCTTACAAGAAATATTTGCTTCTATGTAATTCCTTTATTATTAACAATAAGTCTCTAGTCATGCTATCGATGAACTAGAGAATGCTTATTTTCTTGGGATGACAAATAGTGAGTGTAATGTCCCCATTTTCGTGAGCATCTGTGTTGGAGGATTTATCCTATCACTAGGTCCTTGTAGGCTAATATCGGTGTTTAGAGGATCATGTTGTGGAGTTATTTGGCTCTCCAGAGGGCAATTGTCTATGTTTCAATCTCTAGATCCTTCATATGTTCTAAGGCAATTGATATTCAGGGGTTTATGGCTTTATTTGCATATACTTACTATTTATAGGAAGTCAGCGGATGTTAGAGAGGGACCCTTACTATTTTTAGTAAGGCATCCAGATGGACAGAGGGGGCAGTAGGCTAGCCAGTGATATTAATGGACTTATGACATTTAATTAATATTAAAGTGTTACTATAATAATAATTAATTATTTAAAGGAATATTATATTGACTCATGTGACTTTATAATTGAGAGCTATTTAATATCATAAAGTCAAAATATAAAGTGTGAACATTAAATGACTTCATGATAAAAAGGTCATTTAATGATTATAAAGTCAAGTTATTTAAAAGTGCATTTAAGTTATATTGGGGGCCCACTTTAAGAGATGATATAAATTTATATTAAATGCTTTTAAAGTATACTTTATTATAAGTCATAAAGTGTTATGTAAAAGGAGATTAAATTAAAGTGAAATTAAAGGAGATGAAGCCAAATACCAATTGAATATTATATAAAGGTTTTTTCAAAAGGATTTCATTATCATTTTGATCATTATACAATTTGGCTTTGTTTTTTGGAGAGTTTTTTTCTCTTGGAGGAGAAGGAAACCTAGGGTTTCTACAGATTGGCTTCAAACCAGCATTAGAGAACATGCCTTATTTACTATTTTTGCAATCTAAGGGTGTGCAATACCATCTGAAGGTTTGCCTTGAGATTTGGCTTCATACAGAGGTCAAAATAGAGCTTATTTGAGAAGTTACATCAAGGGTTTTGAACCAGTTAGGTGTGAGGAGGATAAATATCATAGAAGCTACAATTAATATTCATTTGGCACACATTCCAAGGCTATACAGCTACAGGTCTGCCAGCTGTATCATCTTTCAACTTGGACGTGTTGTCTCTAGGCCCAAACGCCTAGTGTTGAGTGCTTCCATCTTCACTAAAGTGGATGCCTATATCCTTGAAGGCATTTCGAATACTTTTCAGGGTGGAGATCATCATTATGGAAGCTGGTCGATTACACAATCAGACTTATCTATTGCTACCAACATTTCCAGATTTTTCATATGATAACCTTTCTCAATTTTTAGGTATGCAATTGAATGTAAAAGCTTGAAAATAATTAATAGATAATATATATCCTAGGAGCAGTTGGTCATTCTAGTAGTTTGCATTTTTCTTAGTTTTATTCTTCTTGGCATTATTTTCAAGAAAATACAAAAAATCAAATATCATTCAAAAACAAAAAAAACCCAAACATTTTATGAATTAAATATTCAAACAAGGTAGATAATTTGAGTTTGCAAGTGTCCACCTAGGGTGGGACACTACAGTGGTATCAAAGCGGTTTCCTGCCATCCTGTTAGGTTAATCAAAATTATTTAGTTGCATGTTAAGATTTGGGGTTGCATGTTAGTGATCAACACTTGCATGTCAGTCTTAATGGTTGCATGTGTGGTATCAGCTATTACAAGGTAGTTTAATAGTGGGGTTTAAATTAAATATTCATTAAGCTCACATAGTCAACATTTGAGTGACTAGAACTCTTGCATTTGTTTCAGTCATGGGAAAATCTAGGGAAGAAATTGATCAGGAAGCTGATATAATCTTTAAAGAATATCAGATCATGCCAGACAAGTTTAAAATATTTGATGATTTTGATGGTTTTCTGGATCACTTGACTTTCTTCAACTCAGGAGTGACTGATACCATTTTATATATTCGAGGGAAGTATGGGGAAAAAATATTACAGGGCATATTTGATTCTCCTTTAGGAAAACCTCTCGAAATAACCCATGGTCCTAGACAGAGAGGTTTGAGGACAATAGCAATTCTATTTTTCACAACAACAACCAAAACTCTTTGCATTATTATGAGGAAGACCTTGTTTTGACACATGGATGCATTGAAGAAGAAGCCATGAAAGAGGCAGATTTAGAGATGCACATGTTACATGAAGATATTGGGGTTCATGAGTCACATCATCTAGAAAGACAAAGAGGATCCCGTGATGAAGTCATAGAGGTTAAGGAGACTTATACACATGCTAATTTACCTTGTAACCATGGGACAGAGGTTATGGCACATGATAAACTTAATTTTCCTTTGGGGATACCTCTTGAATCAGCACTTGGTAATGGTCAGTTAGCAGAGGATGAAGTTTTGATTGAGTCTCTTGAGGACACTATAGATAAGTATGATGTAGCTCCTGATTTTCTATTTTATGACAACAGTCATAATGTCGCGCTTACTCATGAGATAGCAGCTATTCCTTGTGAGGATGATGGATGTGTGGAGTTCCCTAACATTGACACTCAAGATCTAAGTGTTAAAAATAAATTATGTGATGCTGATTCAAGCTACAACAAGTCTGATTTTGCAAATTAGACCTTAGAAGATGTGAACGAATCAGAAACTCTATTTGTTGGTGATGATTGTGTTCAATCAACAACTCCTATTGTGTCATTGGAGCTATCCCTAGAGGTTCATAACAATAATGCACTTGATGAGGATGTGTACGAAGTTGATAGCACACACGAGGATGCTTATCAATCGGTGAGTGATGGTGACTCAACCTCTTACCATAGTGTAGATAACAAATTAGAAGATTGGTGTAGTAATGATTTGTCACAGGGCTATCATCATTTGGCAGGGCAATTGAGGGTGAATAAAGGCATGATTTATTCAGCCAAAGAAAACTTTGATGTTGCTTAGCAGTTGTTGGAAGACTCTAGAAACACATGAGCACTTTGATAGTGAACTTTCCCTTGCAAAGTTTCAGGCACTTGGAGATGCATTGGGGGTAATGAAAAATAATTACCTATAGTTATTATTAGATAGAGATCATCTTCTCATGCTTGATGGGATCTATTATGATGCACTAAAGGGAAAAGAAGAGGAGGTTGATGAGCTCACCTATGAGCTTGAGGTCATCACGTACAGACTCTTTGAAGAGTGCTCAATTATCCCTTCAAGAGTCAAGGTTACAGATAGATGAGCTTACCATGGAGTTGAGCTTAGCATAGTTGTCATTGTCAGTAGTTACAGTTCTGATATCTATGACAGTTACTGGTGATGACCATATACCCATGGATAGTGGTAAGGAGCATTTTGAGGATGTGACTATATCCATTACTCTTACTGGTGCAGGTGATATAGATGGGATGAGTGCATTGGTTGAGAGTAGTAGGGAACCATGTGATGCTTCAGGGGTCTCTAGGGATAGACCCATTACATGTGATGTCGAGCAAGATATTGATAGCTTGTGTGATGAGGTGGTTGATTCTGTAGAGAGTTGTGCGATTGAACACAACATTACTCCATCTTTTTCACAAGAGGTATGTAGGGCATCATCTAGTGTGGAGAGTGGTTCTCATGTTGATTTGTTTCTCTCTCCTGGAAGCAAATCAGAGTTCACATCCCATCTAGTTGATTTTGATCGACAACTTGTTGTGTTGCAGAGACAGAGTGATCAGCTACAGGTCTCAGAAGATAATGCTGGTTCAGCCTTATATTGTTTTTACTGCGCCGATACTTTTGTTGAGTACCTGCTTGAGAGTCCAGAGTTTTAGGAGGGTCCATGTGGAGCCACCGAGGATACTCTCATTTGAGGTTCGCACTGCATTAAGCGTACTGTGGGGGCAATTGTAGATACTTTGACTACAATGCTTCCTGATAGATATTTTGTGATTGGGATTGTTGAGAGGGTTATCAGAGCCCCTACCCAATTAGTTTTTCAGGGTCAGAGATTGGAGCCATCTTTTGATTCTAGAGTTGTTAGTGATGAGCCATCGACAAAGGTTGGAGTTTTTATCGTGACTACATAGTGAGGAGTGCTCATCACTTTTCTTTTGATCCACACACAGGATTTGATGATGCATCAGTGTGGATTGGCTCCAGGGTTATACCATCCTTTGTGGGATGGATATTTACCATCTTTAGTAGATGGAGTTAGTGGCTACAAGTACCTGACTTAGCTATTTATGGGAGATTACTTGCAGGATTAGAGGTTGGATTACCATCATGCGGATGAGTACCTGACAAAGTTTGCTACTTTTGAGTTTTAGGGAGATTATGTTGTCAGTAGGCATGATGGATTGGTTAGTTATCACATCCATGGGAGTTTTGCAGAGGTTGGGGAGAGATGGTGTGTTGTAGATGCGTCCAGATATTCTTCTCTCTTCATGGCAGATGGATGTGAGTTTCATTTGTATAGGGATCTAGGTGGTGACAGAATAGGCACTGAGATTTGGATGGGTCCCAATGGTTTGCTTCACCCTTTTTAGGATGGTGAAGTTGGGATCAGATTAGAATAGTGGAAATCAGAGGTTGATTCGTATGGCGGACTTCCAATCTGGTTGTGGGATCTACAAATCCTTCTGATTGGTAGATTCCTCTATGTGGTGGTAGTTGTTCATCGCAATATTGAGCATGGTACAATATTTATCTAGTGGGTGTAGTGGACAAGTAGTTGGGCATTCTGTAGAGTGATTTGGGATCCCGACATTTAGTTGAGCAGTGATCGTAGAGTTTGGGATCCTTTGGGTGCATTAGGATTCCAAACGGAGTTTACTGAAGAATTTTATAGCACAATTGTAATTATCCTTGCACAATTGTAATTATGTTGGTGCTATAGAAGATGTGTTTATGCGTGGGACATTTCACAATCTTCCTTTAGACCTCTGGTAGAGTGGAGTTTTTTTGCAGTGGAGACTGCTTGGGGACAAGCAATTTCAGGGAGGGCAGACTGTAATGTCCCCATTTTTGTGAGCATCAGCGTTGGAGGATTTAGCCTATCACTGGGTCCTTGTAGGCTAATATTGGTGTTTAGAGGATCCTATTGTGGAGTTATTTGGCTCTCCAGAGGGCAGTTGTCTATGTTTCCATCTCCAGATCCTTCATATGTTTTGAGGCAATTGATATTTAGGGGTTTATGGCTTTATTTACATATACTTACTATTTATAGTAAGTCAGTGGATGATAGAGAGGGACCCTTACTATTTTTAGTAAGGCATCCAGATGGATAGAGGGAGCAATGGGCTAGCTAGTGAGAAGTCAGAATCATTGAATAATGATTATTAATGGACTTATGCCATTTAATTATTATTAAAGTGTTACTTTAATAATAATTAATTGATGAAGAGGGTAAATCATAAAAACACACAAACCCAGAAATGGCTCATAGAAAATAGAATATTTCTTTATTGATTTTGACAACTCATTACATTACAAAAGCTCAATTACAATTAGATGAATCAATCCTCCATAGGCTGCAACACACTACAGCTACACATCATCAGGCTCTGGAATCTTTGGCCTTCTATAACCTCAAATCAGCTAGGGTTTCTATTTTCCCACCTATTCTTGACTCTACACTTTCCCCCTTAACTCTACTACTACCCAGGGTTCCCACAATAGTCATAAATAACACTTTTTGGCAACCTCCAATTAAATTTCAAATTTGCAACTCCCTCCAAAAGTAGGTCAACTTCCAGGAAGCATAACTTTTGATCTGGGTGTCTGATTGACGAACTGTTTTAAGTGCTGAAAAGCTCACGATGTGAACTATTATGATAGAAATTCAAAAATAGATTTCCATCAACTTTTTGAGGCATTATGGGATGTTTTAGTGCCTCATATATCATTCCAAAAAATTTTAGGGGCTTTTTAGAAAACAAAAACTTTAATGTCTTTCAGTTCATAGATGATCCTTGTTTGATTCCTTCACCAAAGGTCTTATATTTCATTTGCAAAGCTTCCTGCAAATTTTTACTTCCATCCATGCCCAAATGCAAACTTTCCTAAAATGACAGTTAAACTTTCCTGAAATAGCAGTTTGCCATCTTTAGCAGTTTGGAAAAATTGAAAGTCCTACATCATTATTCAAGAGATTATGGAACCAGAAATACTAATTATAGAAAGAAATGAAAACAAATGCAATGATTTTGAATCAACATTTTTTTGGGTGATGCAAGATTACCCTTACACCACTGGATGCTCTTGCATCAAACACCTAGGGTAATTTGAGAAGTGACCCTGTTGCGTCTTAGGTGTTTGTTTGAGGAAAACCCAAATGGTCAACCTTTGCCTTAGAAAACCAAGAAGAATCTTCAATAAGCCTTCCTTTCGATTTCACCAGATATTCTTTATATTGTCTATTCTGAGTACTTCTTCCCACACGGCTATCCAAGATCTCTTCTATCTCTTCCATTGAAGCAGATGCCGAAATACTCCACTATTCTTCTATTGGTCCATCCTTTGTGCCACCCTCATGATATTCCATTAAATCAACAATGTTGAACACATGGGAAATATTGATCCCACTTGACAGCTCTACCTCATATGCATTTCCTGAATCATGTTTCTGCAGAATTATGCACGGTCCAAATTTCTTCATTTTCAACTTATTATATGTTCCAAATGGGAATATTTCTTTTCTCAAGTGAACCATTACTTCATCTCCTACCTGGAATTCCTTATATCTCCTCTTCTGATCTGCCTTAGCCTTGTACTGAATATTCATCTTATTAATGTGCTTTCTCACCTTTTCATGCAAATTCTTCAGATGTTCTACAAAGTCTTTAGCTTCAGCATTTGTCTTTTCTCCTTTGTCTAGCTTCCTTAACTCTAAAGCATTTCTTGGGCTATTGCCATATACAATCTGGAATGGTGATTTACCAGTACTCCTATTGATAGAAGCGTTGTAAGCAAACTCTGCCTGTGGTAAAATCAAATCCCATCCCTTGGGCTTATCTCCTACTAAGCATCGTAGCAGGTTACCCAAACTCTTATTCACCACTTCTGTCTGCCCATCTATCTGTGGATGGTGTGTAGAACTAAACTTCAAATCTATCTTCAACTTCTTCCACAATGTCCTCCAGAAATGGCCAACAAACTTGGTATCTCGATTTGAAACTATGCTTTTAGGTAGACCATGTAATCTCACCACTTCCCTAAAAAATAACTCTGCAATATGAACAACATCATTAGTCTTCTTACAAGGAATAAAATGTGAGGCCTATCTTTTTCATTCCCGTACCTTTGACTATTTACTTTACTGTTGCTGATACATTTAGACTTGTGGGACTGTTGATCCCAAATTCCTGAACTATTAGACTTTATGATGTTATGGGAAAACTAATTGGGTGATGTTAGATAGATGCTTTATATTATGAGAAAACTAATTAGGTGATGTTAGATAGATGCTTTATATTATGAGAAAACAAATTGGGTGATGTTAGATAGATGCTTTATATTATGATGTTAAAGGAAAACTAATTGGGTGATGTTAGATAGAAATTGGTTTATATTATGATGTTAAAGGAAAACTAATTGGGTGATGTTAGATAGAAATTGGTTTATATTATGATGTTAAAGGAAAACTAATTGGGTGATGTTAGATAGAAATTGGTTTTGTGATTTAATCTTGGGACTGGATGTTTGAAATGCAGAATTCAGAATCTAATTGTAATGTGACTTCCTTTATATTTATGTGAACTAGTGATATTTTATGCGAGTGCATGTTTTAAATTGCTTCGGCTATGATATTTATATGTGGAATTAACTTTGCAATTGAGTGCACAAGTATTTCTAACAAACCATAGAAATTGGAGATCATCCCACACATGATGTTGTAATCCCTTGTGAAGCCGATCTAGTTCCACGAGGAACTAAGATCGATTCTGTGTATGATGAAATTCTGTAATGTTAATTTGCATGTTGTTAATCGGGCTAAGTCTACCCCTCTTTTAAATTGAATTATAATTTGTGTTGTAAGAATTTTGTCTTTGATTTTTTTTTTTTTAATTTTTATTTTGGAGACCCTTTTCATGTGTTTTAACTTGACCCTGGGTGCTCTAACTAGGCTAAACTTGACCCTGGGTTATACCCCATGGGTCTAGGGACCTTTTTGACTTAGGTAACCCTTGGTAAACCTCCATATGGTCCCCTTAACTTCACACTGAAGTTAAGTGACGAAATTGGAGGCATGGGAGGGAGAGGATGAGTGGTACCAACACTCAACCCCATCCCTTTTCACTTCCCAAGGTTGGAGATGACTCCAAGACCCACCAATTGTGGAGGACTTGACTCCGAGTCTCTCTCACAATTGGTGAGAGCACCCTTGGAGTTGTGTGGTCCCTCTTGAGAGGAAAGGAAGGGGACACATGTGTCATCCATACCCTCTTTAACTCCTCTTTTCTCTCCCACATGTTGGAGAGAGGACAAGTGGTAAGGGGTGAGGGAGACTTGGGGATGGGTGAGTGACATGTGTCAACACCCATCACTTGGGACATGCTTGTAGTGGGGAGGAAGAGTGAGGAGGTGACAAGTGTCACCTCCCCATTCCTCTAAGCTCATGGGTTGGGGTTATTTTAATCCCACTTAGGAGAGGGTGAGGGGTTGTTGAATTTTTTAAAAATTTAATTGTTTGAATTTGAATTTGGGTAAAAAAAGATAGAGGGAGTTTTGTGGCTTATGTTGGAAGAGAATTTGGAGAAGCTCTACAACAACTTCTTCCATAATTGGGCTTTTAAAGGTTGGTTTTCAAGGCTAAGGCCTTTCTTTTGTATTTTAGTTTGCTTGCATGATGCATATGTGTGTGATTTATTTTCTTGAGTTTTATTGTTATTGTAGGGAAATTTGGTTGGGTGTTGTAAGAGCCTCTCCCACTTGGGAGAAGATGCTCAACAAGTGTGGGGTAGGGGAGGAGTGATCCTCCTCGGGGTCATTACCTTGTTTTTGTGGTGTTGAAAGCCTTGAGGGCATTATATGTGATTTTGAGCAATATGAGACATGGCTTGAGAGCTAAAATATGGAAACATTTGGAAATTGTGTTACATGTGATGGCTTGAGGCCATAAGAGGAAATTGTTTTGGGATATTTTGTAGGAGTGGCACTCTTGAGTTGAGTGTGTCTACTCCCCTACCCCTTTGAAAACTCACTTTGGTTGAGTTCATGTGTTGTGATTTTCCATGGGTGTAAAAATTGTGTTTGGATGTTGGTATGCCTTGTTGTGTTGTGGAATGAGTTCCCTAAGTGTGTGGATGATCTCCCTAGCTCGGGGGTGACCCTCTTGCGAGTCTATGGTAGGGAGGAGAGCAAGATGTGTGGTTTTCTTTCCCCTTGTTGTGATATGCAGGATTATTGGAGCTAAGTGTGAAGTTGGAGAAACTCCTTGTCTTGGAGTTAATATTTTATTGTCCTTTACTCTTTAAGCTCTTAAGAAAGAGCTTAGCTATTTAGGAGCTTCACCTTTGTTGATTTTCAAAGAGGAGAACTTGTCTCTCTCTCTCTTGTTGTAAAATTGTGTTTTCTTAAGTTGTGTGAAAGCCATTTTCATTGTATTAATTTATTGAATTAATGTCTATCATTCTAGTAAAGATGAAGGAAGAAAATAGTTTATAAGCTATTTCATTTATATGTCATATTAGAAATATCAATTTGTTAAGTTGTGATTTTGTTGTTGTGACAAATAAGAAAGTTGTAATTTGTTATTTTGAAAAGAAAGAAAATTGGTTGTAGATATGGTTTAGAGGTATTTAAATAATTTGTAATTGTATTTATTTCCTTCCTAAAAAAATGAGTAAATATTTTTTTTTTAAAAGATAATGCATCTGGTAAACTTTTTAACGTGACCGGTGACGCTGGTGCGACATGCCCTCCAGCTCCACACGACGCTTTTGCCTGGAGCTATGAACTGGTGATGCCACAACATGGGGGACCTCATCCCCAAGAAAGAACACTTCAAACCCGTGAGCTCGTTGGCCCAGCGAAGGCGTAACGCCTACGAGCTCGTTGGCCCAGTGGGGGTTTGAACTCTGGTGGTCGCCACTACAACCAAGCATTAAATAAGTGAGTCTATGTTTTAAACTGATTTTAATATTTTGCTAAATACCCTTGAGATTTCATTATATATATATAAATACATATTGTTAAATTTCTTATAATAAACAAACTGTGTTTTGAATGGGACTGTGAAAATATTCTATGTGTATATCATATATATACATATATATATATATATTAAATATATTGAATAAATTATAAAATGAATGTTGAAGTAAATATGGGGCGATTGATGTTTTACACAGTTCGCAGTACACAGAATGTAAAATAAAAAAAAATTACATTTGGTGGGGGGGTTTGAACCCCCCCACCGCCACCACCGCCACCATTTACAGTGTAGTGGGATGTGGGTGGGGGCTCCACCCCCTCCCCACATCCCCCATTACCCTCTCTGTGGCTACAGTCCCTAACCACCATCGGTACCTCCCTCTCCACCGCCCTCCAAACACTGCCATGACCTCCTTTGTGGTTCTTCCCCTTCGCGGGTCCCCCTCACCTTCGCCCTCTGCCACGGCTCCGCCATCTCTGCCCTATCTCTGTCATGGGTTCCTCTACGCCCCCCTCATAGCACCTCCACCTGTGGCCTCCTCAATGCCGCCGCCGCCTCCACAAACCTTGCCATTAGCACAAAGCCAAACAAAAATATATTTAGGGTTTTCAATATCCTTCCAAATGAAAATACAAAAGAAATGTATAATTTCATATTTATATAAAAGAAAATCTAGCTACAACAAATATTTTATATATATATGTATTTTTATTAAATATTTATAATTATATGAAGCCATCTTATGCATTTCATAAGTGGACATTATAACCTGCAACAAAATGAGAAAATGAGAAAAAAGAGAGAAAAAGAGAAAGAAAGATAAAAGTGAAAACAAAGAGGAGAAAATGCATGACTTTTCCAAAATAGGGCTAGGGTTCTTGGCATAGAGAAAATTAATATTTTATTGGAGGAATTTAATTAATGAAATTGAATTAAAACGTTGACTTAAACCCAACTTGGAAACCTAGTAAACTTTTTAAATGCAGTTAGCAAATCTTGTTACGAGATCTGATCTACCAAGAAATTAGGAATAATCTAAATGATGCAGAGATAACTTTGATTGATAGAAAACATGAAGGAGAACAAATTAATCTTAAATTATAGGAAACATGAAGGAAAGCAGATGATCGGACCTTGTTGAAAAATGTTTTAAATTTTAGAAAACGTGAAGGAGAACAAATTAATATTAAATTACAGAAAACGTGAAGGAGAACAAATGATCAGACTTTGTTGAAAAATGTTTTAAATTTTAGAAAACGTGAAGGAGAACAAATTAATATTAAATTATAGAAAACGTGAAGGAGAACAAATGATCAGACTTTGTTGAAAAATGTTTTAAATTTTAGAAAATGTGAAGGAGAACAAGTTAATATTAAATTATAGAAAATGTGAAGGAGAACAAATGATCGGACTTTGTTGAAAAATGTTCAATTAACTTAATCAATTGTTTTACCAATGTAACTAGTGTGATGTAAAAAATTTATTAATCCTAATCAGTAAACCTCTTGATCAAATTTAGTTTTAGTACAATAAACCCTACTCACGCCGTGAGGCGTTATGCTGTCAGATTTTTCTGGAATTTAGGGTTTAGTTAGGTTAGTAAAGTTTTAGATTGGCGACATTAACAACGTCACGATGACTCCCTTGATGGCCTTCTTGCAATTGGTATGTGCACGTGCACGTATTACCCATCTTTCATCTATTTTTTTATGCCTTAGCGTACGCCACCAAGCATGCTTACGCGTGAGAGGGGGTTTCTAGGGAAACGTGGAAATTGTTTTGATATTTCGTGTCATGACCAGATGTCAAATGTGGACATGACACGTGTGATATGTGTTGTGACTGCATGGGAAATTTGGGCATGACATAAAATGTGCCATCTTTGAGAATCTATCCACCACCACAAAAATGGAATTATGTCCTCTCTATGTTCTTGGTAAACCAAGAACAAAATCCATACTAATATCATCCCATGGCTTCTCTGGTACAAGTAATGACTGATATAACCTTGTATTTTGACTTGTTCCTTTTGCCATCTGACACACTCTGCAACTCTCAACAAATTTCCTCACATCGTGTTGCAACTATGGCCAATAATAATTTTCACCAACAATAGCAATGGTCTTAGATCTCAACCAAAGTGTCTAGCTAATCCCCCACTATGCTTCTCCTTAATCAAGTTCTCTCTCATGGAACTCCTCGGAATGCACAACTAGCTTCCTCTAAACAACATGCCATCTTGGAATATGAAATCCAACTATTTTGTTATGTCCAAAGTAAGAGGTTCCAAACAAGCTTTCCAAGCCTCTGTGAAATCTAGATCTTCAGGATATAAACTTTTGAGCTCATCGAACCCAACAACCTCTATTTTCGTTTCTATCAACAAATTTTACCTTCTGCTCAAGGCATCTGCAACTCTGTTAGACTTCCCACTCCTATGCTTCAAAATAAAAGTATAGCTCTGCAAAAACTCAACCCATTTTAAGTGCCTTTGATTTAACTTTCCTTGACTATTAAGGTACTCCAAAGCCTAATGATCAATATATAAAACAAACTCTTTTGGCAACAAACAATGTCTCCATTTCTTTAAAGCCTGAATTATTACATAAAACTCCTAATCATAAACATAATACTTTTTCTTGGCATCATTAAGCTTCTCACTAAAATACACAATGAGCTTACCTTCTTGACTCAAAACAACTCTTATAACACTACCAGTAGCATCACAATCTACCTTAAATACCTTATTGAAATCTAGAAGTGCCAAAATAGGTTGTTCTGTGAGTTTCTGCTTCAATGTATCAAAGCTTTTGTCTACTCCTTTAGTCCATTTAAACTCTTTTCTATCCCCTCTCATTGTCTCAGTTAGTGGTGCACAAATGCTACTAAAATTCCTGACAAACTTTCTGTAAAAACTTGGCAAACCATGAAAAGATCTTACCTCTGTAGTGCTTCTTGGTGTAGGCCATTCAATGATAGCCCTTACCTTCTCTAGGTCCATCTTAAGGCCTTCCTCTGAGACAACAAATCCTAGGTATACCAACTCCTATGCAAAACTACATTTCTTCAGATTAATCAACAACTTCTCTTCCCTTAGCTTCTCTAAAACTCTTCTGATATGCATTAGATGCTCATCCCAAGTCTTACTAAAAATTAAAATATTATCTAAATAAAAAATAACAAAACTTCCCAAAAATTCTTTCAATACCTCGTTCATGAGCCACATGAATGTGTTCGGTGCATTGGTTAGCCCAAATGGCATGACTAGCCACTCATACAAACCTTCCTTGGTCTTAAAGGTTGTCTTCAATTCGTCACCTTCTCTAATAAGGATTGGGTGATACCCACTCTTTAGGTCAATCTTTGTAAAGTACTTGGCTCCACTCAAACAACCCATTATGTCATCCATTCTCGGCAATGGAAATCTGTACTTGATCGTGATCTTATTGATGGCCTAAGAATCTATACACATTCTCCACTCTCCATCTTTCTTCAGTGCTAGTACTGCAAGAACCACACATGGACTCAGGCTCTCATTTATTAGTCCCTTCCTCAATAACTCGTGAACTTGTCTATCTAGCTCTTCATTCTCTGCAGGGGTCATTCTATGGTTTGCCATATTTGGCAAACTGGCTCTTGATATCAAATCCATTTGATGACTTATCTTCCTTATTGGTGGTAAACCTTCTGGTACATTATCAGACATAATGTCCTAAAATTATTCCAACATATCTAAAACTTCTATTGGTACACCTTCACATTTCTCTTCACTAATCTTAGGAATCAATGCAAAGCAATGACACTCATGGTTCATACTCTCCAAAAATTTCCTACCATCTACCAAGAAAATCCTGGCAGTACTACATACATTTTCTTCCACCTCCTTCAAGGGCTTCAACTTATGATGAGCTCCATCCTTTGTTAGGGAATATGTGTTTGCACGGCCATCATGGACAATATTCCTATCATACTACCACGACCTCCCCAATAACATATGACATGCATCCATCGGTATGATATCAAACAACACCTCATCATGGTAGTCCCTAATCTTAAATTTCACTAAACATTGCTCATTAGCCAAAGCTCTATAGTCCTTCTGCAACCATGTGATCCAATGTGGATGCGGATGCTTTCTTCTTGTCAACTTCAACTTGTCAACCATCTCCTATGAAACAAGATTGTTAGTGCTTACACTATCAATAATAATATCACAACACTTACCTTCATATTTGCACCTTGTGTGGAATAAACTCTTCCTTTGATTTGGTTCTTTCTCCTCAATCAACAAAGTTCTTCTAACAACTAGGCTTTCTCCCCTTTC
This sequence comes from Cunninghamia lanceolata, assembly GCA_027924645.1. Taxonomy (NCBI): domain Eukaryota; kingdom Viridiplantae; phylum Streptophyta; class Pinopsida; order Cupressales; family Cupressaceae; genus Cunninghamia; species Cunninghamia lanceolata. Next base: position 268,127 of record BSBN01000937.1, on the reverse strand, counting down.
AGCATCTTCAGAATGCTCAGACTGCGCATCTTCATCTACATGTACAAGTCATGCATTACCTTCAGGTCTTCTATTCATCATTTCTTGATGGTGCAGACACTCGTATGCTCAATGCCCTTCTTCTCCACATTAAAATAGGTACCTCTGAAACCTCCTCTTCCAGGTCCTTGCCCAAGTCAGCCTCTTCCTCTTCCTCTTTGCTCACCATTGTTCTGGTTACGAGGGTGGTATGCATTATCTCCTCTCTGATTTTGACTGGTGCCAGCTTCTTCACTTCTCTTTGGATCTTCATTTTGGCCTCCATAGCACCTTCCACCAGTCCTTTCACCTTGAACTCTTTGCCTTTGTTTGTTGTTGAATCTTTTATTTAGCTTCTCTTCCACCTTTAGGGAAAACTAGTACGTAACTTCTATGGTGGTCATTCTGACGGGGCTTTGCTCTTCTTGAATACTTGGCCTTAACCCATTAATGTAACAGGCTACCTTCTCCTTGTTTTCCTCTACATGACCAATTCTGATAAAAATCTTATAAAACTCTTCTGTATACTCCATAACAGACATGTTAACTTGCTTCAATCCTTGCAGCTTCTTCAACAACTCCATCTCATAGTCCACATGAATGAACTGCTTCTTCAGTTTCTCTACCATTTGATCCTATTTGGTGATCTTTCCTTTTCCTCTTCTACTCCTCTCTAATTGAACCTCCTTCCACCAAATATTTGTATGGCCGTTCAAATTTGTTTTTGCAAACTTGACCCGATCGGGATCCTCCATGTCTTCATACTCAAAATACTCCTCCATGTCATTGATCCAATCAATAAGCTGTTTCAGATTCAAAACTCTAGAATATGTAGAAACTTAGATCCTAGGCCTCTTTCCAATCTTATAAATCACCCTCAACAACCCAACTTCTATAGGATCTCTTGCAGCTTCTTGTTCTTCCTCAAATAGCTCTTCTTCAACTTCATCCTCACTTTCTTCTCTTATTCTCAAATCAAACCCTCTTCTCATCTCCTCTTGCAATGCAACGATTTGCCTTTGTAGGGCTCTATAACCTTCTTCCATCAAAGCATTTCTCCTGATACAATCTCTTCATGGAGGCATCTTGATCTTCACAGCAAACCAACAACCTTAGGTCTTGGTGCAAGCTACCTCGCGGTCGGTGATCTATCTACACTCTCAGGAACCCTCCCTCTAATACTACTTGATGAAGGGGGTAAATCATAAAACATACAACAATAGAAATGGCCCACAGAAAATAGAACACTTCTTTATTGATTTGGACAACTCATTATATTCTAAAAGCTCAATTACAACTAGAGGAATCAATCCTCCACAAGCTGCAACACACTACAACTACACATCACCATGCTCTGAAATCTTCTACCTTATGTAACCCCAAATTAGCTAGGGTTTCTATTTTCCTTCCTATTCTTGACTCTACACTTTCCCCTTTAACTCTACTACTACCCAGGGTTCCCAAAATAGTCATAAATAACACTTTTTGGCGGCCTCCAGCTAAATTTCAAAATTTCCAACTCCTTCCAAAAGGAGGTCAATGATTCGGGTGTCCGATTGATGAACCATGTTAAGCACTCAAAAGCTCGCGATGTGAACTATCATGCCGAAAATTAGAAAATAGATTTCTATCAACTTTTTGAGGTGTTATGGGATATTTTAGTGCATCATATCTCATTCCAAAAATTTTCAGGAGCTTTTCAAAAAACAAAAACTTTAATATCTTTCAGTTCATAGATGATCTTTGCCTGATCCCTTCACCAAAGGTCTTATATTTCATTTACAAAGCTTCCTGTAAATTTTTACTTCCATCCGTGCCCAAATGCAAACTTTCCTAAAATGAAAGTTAAACCTTCCTGAAATAACAATTTGCTATCTTTAGCAGTTTGGAAAAACTGAAAGTCCTACATCATTATTCAAGATATTATGGAACCAAAAATACTAATTATGGAAAGAAATGAAAACAACTACAATGATTTTATCAACATTTTTTTGGGTGATGCAACATTGCCCTTACACCACTGGATGCTCCCGCATCAGACACCCAGGGTAATTTGAGAAGTGACCTTGTCACATCTCAGGTGTTTGTTTGAGGAAAACTCAAATAGTCAAGCTCTGCCTTAGACAACCAAGAAGAATCTTCAATAGTCGTTACTTTCTATTTCACCAGATATTCTTCATATTGCCTATTCTGAGTACTTCTTCCCACATGGATATCCAAGATCTCTTCTATCTCCTCCATTGAAGTAGATGATGGAATACTCCATTGCTCTTCTGTTGATCCATCCTCTGTGCCACCCTCATGATATTAAATTAAATCAGCAATGTTGAATGTATGAGAAATATTGATCCCACTCAGCAGCTCTACCTCATATGCATTTCCTGAATCATGTTTGTTCAGAATTTTGCATGGACCAAATTTCCTCATTTTCAACTTATTATATGTTCCAAATGGGAATATTTCTTTTCTCAAGTGAACCATGACTTCATCTCCTACCAAGAATTCCTTATATATCCTCTTCTGATCTATCTTATCCTTGTACTGAATATTCATCTTATTAATGTGCTTTCTCACCTCTTCATGCAAATTCTTCAGATGTTCTACAAAGTCTTTAGCTTTGGCACATGTCTTTTCTCCTTTGTCTAGTTTCCTTAACTTTGAAACATTTCTTGGGCTATTGCCATATACAATCTGGAATGGTGATTTACCAGTACTCCTATTGACAAAATTGTTGTAAGCAAACTTTACCTGTGGTAAAATCAAATCCCATCCCTTGGGCTTATCTCCTACTAAGCATCATAGCAGGTTACCCAAACTTCTATTCACCAATTCTATCTACCCATCTGTCTATGGATGGTGTGTAGAACTAAACTTCAAATCTGTCTTCAACTTCTTCCACAATGTCCTCCAGAAATGGCCAACAAACTTGGTATCTCAATCTGAAACTATGCTTTTAGGTAGACCATGTAATCTCACCACTTCCCTAAAAAATAACTCTATAATATGAACAACATCATTAGTCTTCTTACAAGGAATAAAATGTGCCATCTTCGAGAATTTGTCCATCACCACAAAAATGAAATTATGTCCTCTCTGTGTCCTTGGTAAACCAAGAACAAAATCCATACTAATATCATCCCATGGCTTCTCCGATACAGGTAATGGCTGATATAGCCCTATATTCTAACTTGTTCCTTTTGACATCTGACACAATTTGCAACTCTGAACAAATTTCCTCACATCCTATTGCAACTGTGGCCAATAATAAATTTTACCAACAATAGCAATAGTCTTATCTCGACCAAAGTGTCCAGTGAATCCCCCACTATGCTTCTCCTTAATCAGGTTCTCTCTCATGGAACTCCTCGAAATGCATGATTGGCTTCCTCTATACAACATGCCATCTTGGATTATGAAATCCAACCATTTTGTCATGTCCAAAGTAACAGGTTCCAAACAAGCTCTCCAAGCCTCTGTAAAATCTAGATATTTAGAATACAAACTTTTGAGCTCATCAAACCCAACAATCTCTATCTTCATTTCTGTCAACAAATTTTGCCTTCTGCTCAAGGCATCTGGAACTCTGTTGGACTTCCCACTCCTGTGCTTCAAAACAAAAGTATAGCTCTGCAAAAACTTGACCCATTTTAAGTGCCTTTGATTTAACTTTCCTTGACTGTTAAGATACTACAAAGCCTGATGATCAGTATATAAAACAAACTCTTTTGGCAACAAATAATGTCTCCATTTCTTCAAAGCCTGAATTATTGCATAAAACTCCTGATCATAAACAAACTATTTTTTTTGGCATCATTAAGCTTCTCACTAAAATAGGCAATGGGCTTACCTTCTTGACTCAAAATAGCTCCTATAGCACTACCACTAGAATCACAATCTACCTAAAATACCTTATTAAAATCTAGAAGTGCCAAAACAGGTTGCTATGTGACTTTCTACTTCAATGTATCAAAGCTTTTGTCTACTCCTTTAGTCCATTTAAACTCTTTTCTATACCCTCTTATTGTTTCAGTTAGGGATGCACAAATTCTACTAAAATTCTTAAAAAAATTTCTGTAAAAACTTGGCAAACCATGAAAAGATCTTACCTCTGTAGTGCTTCTTGGTGTAGGCCATTCAATGATAGCCCTTACCTTCTCTGGGTCAATCTTAAGACCTTCCTCCGAGACAACAAATCCCAGGTATACCAACTCCTTTGCAAAACTGCATTTCTTCAGATTAATCAACAACTTCTCTTCCCTTAGCTTCTCTAAAACTCTTCTGATATGCATCCGATGCTCATCCCAAGTCTTACTAAAAATTAAAATATCATCTAAATAAACAATAACAAAACTTCCCAATAATTCTTTCAATACCTCGTTCATGAGCCACATGAATGTGCTCGATGCATTGGTTAGCTGAAATGGCATGACTTGAACCACTCATACAAACCTTCCTTTGTCTTAAAGGTTGTCTTCCATTCGTCTCCTTCTCTGATACGGATCTGGTGATACCCACTCTTTAGGTCAATTTTCTTGAAGTACTTGGGTCCACTCAAACAATCCATTATGTCATCCATTCTTGGCAATGGAAATCTATACTTGATCATGATCTTATTGATGGCCTGAGAATCTGTACACATTCTCCACTCTCCATCTTTCATCAGTGCTAGTACTATAGGTACTGCACATGGACTTAGGCTCTCCCTTATTAGTCCCTTCCTCAACAACTCATGAACTTGTATGTTTAGGTCTTCATTCTCTGTAGGGGTCATTCTATGGGCTGCCTTGTTTGGCAAACTGGCTCCTGGTATCAAATCCATCTGATGATTTATCTTCCCTACTGGTGGTAAACCTTCTGGTACATTAGTAGAGATAATGTCTTGAAATTCTTCCAACATATCTGAAGCTTCTACTGGTACATCTTCACATTTCTCTTGACTAATCTTAGGAATCAATGCAAAGCAATGACTCTCATGCTTCATACCCTCCAAAAGTTTCCTACCATCTACCAAGAAAATTCTGGCAGTACTACATACCTTTTCTTCCACCTCCTTCAAAGGCTTCAACATATCACGAACTCCATCCTTTGTTAGGTAATATGTGTTTGCACGACCATCATGGACAGTGCTCCTATCATACTGCCACAGCCTCCCCAATAACATATGACATGCATTCGTTGGTATGATATCAGACAACACCTCATCATGATAGTCCCCAATCTTGAACTTCACTAAACACAACTCATTGACCAAATCTTTATGGTCCTTCTACAACCATGCGATTTGATATGGATCTAGATGCTTTCTTCCTGTCAACTTCAACTGGTCAACCATCTCCTCTGAAACAAGATTGTTAGTGCTTCCACTATCAATAATAATATCACAACACTTACTTTCACATTTACACCTTGTGTGAAATAAACTCTTCCTCTGATTTGGTTCTTTCTCCTCATTCAACAAAGTTCTTCTAACAACTAGGGTTTCTCCCCTTTTAGCATCTTTAGAATTCTTAGACTGCACATCTTCATCTACATGTGCAACTCGTGAATTACCTTCAGGTCTTCTATTCATCCTTTCTTGAAGGTGCAGACACTCGTATGCTCGATTCCCTTCTTCTCCACATTGAAAATAGGTACCTCTGAAACCTCCTCTTCCAGGTCCTTGCCCAGGTCAGCCTCTTCCTCTTCCTCTTTGCTCACCATTGTTCTGGTTACGAGGGTGGTATGCATTATCTCCTCTTTAATTTTGACTGGAGCCAGCTTCTTCACTTCTCTTTGGATCTTCATTTCGGCCTCCATAGGACCTTCCACTAGTCCTTCTGCCTTGACCTCTTCCCCTTTGTTTGTTGTCAAATATTTTATTTAGCTTCTCTTCCACCTTTAGGGAAAACTGGTACGCATCATCTATGGTGGTCATTCTGACCAGGCTCATCTCCTCTTGAATACTTGGCCTTAACCTATTAATGTAACTGGCTACCTTATCCTTGTTGGCCTCTGCATGACCGGTTATGATAGTAATCTTATAAAACTCTTCTTTATACTCCTTAATAGACTTGTTACCTTGCTTCAATCCTTGCAGCTTCTTCAACAACTCCATCTCATAGTCCATAGGAATGAACCACTTCTTCAGTTTCTCTACCATCCAATCCCATCTGGTGATCTTTCATTTTCTTCTTCTATTCCTCTCTAACTAGACCTCCTTCCACCAAATATTTTCATGGCTATTCAACTTTATTTTTGTAAACTTGACTCGATCAGGGTCCTCCACGTCTTCATACTCTAAATACTCCTCCATGTCATGGATCCAATCAATAAGCTGTTCCGGATTCAAATCTTTAGAATATATAGAAACTTCGATCTTGGGACTCTTTCCAATCTTAAAAATGGTCCTCAACAACCTAACTTCTGTAAGATCTCCTGTAGCTTATTGTTCTTTCTCAGATAGCTCTTCTTCAACTTCATCCTCACTTTCTTCTCTTGTTCTTTCGCAGCTCCTCTTGCAATGCATTGATTTTCCTTTGTAGGGCTCTAAAACCCTCTTCCATAAAAGTATTCCTCCTAATACAATTTCTTCATGGAGGCATCTTGATCTCTGCAGCAAACCCACAACCTCAGGTTATGGTGCAAACTGCCTCACAGTCAGCGATCTGTCTACACACTCAGGAACCCTCGCCTTGATACCACTTGATGAAGGGGGTAAATCATAAAACACACAACAACAGAAATGGCCCATAGAAAATTCAATATTTCTTTATTGATTTGGACAACTCATTACATTACAAAAGTTCAATTACAATTAGAGGAATCAATCCTCCACAGGTTACAACACACTACAACTACACATCACTAGGCTCTGGAATCTTCTACCTTATGTAACCCAAATCAGCTAGGGTTTCTGTTTTCCCACCTATTCTTGACTCTACACTTTCCCCCTTAACTCTACTACTGCCTAGGGTTCCCAGAATAGTCATAAATAGTACTTTTTGGTGACCTCTAGCTAAATTTCAAAATTTGTAACTCCCTTCAAAAGTAGGTCAACTTACGGGAAGCATAACTTTTGATCCGGGTGTCCGATTGACAAACTATTTTAAGCACCAAAAAGGTCACGATGTGAACTATCACGCCGTAAATTTGAAACATATTTCCATCAACTTTTTGAGGTGTTATGGGATGTTTTAGTGCCTCATATCTCTTTTTAGAAATTTTCAGGGGCTTTTCAGAAAACAAAAACTTTAATATCTTTTAGTTCATAGATGATCTTTGCCTGATTCCTTAACGAAAGGTCTTATATTTCATTTATGCAACTTCTTGCAAACTTTTACTTCCATCCGTGTCCAAATGCAAACTTTCCTAAAATGGCAGTTAAACTTTCCTTAAATAACAATTTATTATCTTTAGCAGTTTGTAAAAATTGAAAGACCTACATCATTATTCAAGAGATTATGGAACCAAAAATACTAATTATGAAATGAAATGAAAACAACTGCAATGATTTTGAATCAACATTTTTTTGGGTGATGCAAGATTACCTTTACACCACTAGATGCTCCTGCATCAAACACCCAGGGTAATTTGAGAAGTGACCCTATCACGTCTCAGGTGTTTATTTGAGGAAAACCTAAATAGTCAACATTTGCCTTAGACAACCAAGAAGAATCTTCAACAGGCCTTCCTTTCCATTTCACCAGATATTCTTCATATTGCTTGTTCCGAGTACTTCTTCCCACAAGGCTATCCAAGATCTCTTCTATCTCCTCCGTTGAAGTAGATGCCGGAATACTTCACTGTTCTTCTATTGGTCCATCCTTTGTGCCACCCTCATGATATTCCATTAAATCAACAATGTTGAACACAGGGGAAATATTGATCCCACTCTGCAGCTCTACCTCATATGCATTTCCTGAATCATATTTCTTCAGAATTCTGCATGGTCCAAATTTCTTCATTTTCAACTTATTATATGTTCCAACTAGGAATCTTTCTTTTCTCAAGTGAACCATGACTTCATCTCCTACCTAGAATTCCTTATATCTTCTCTTCTAATCTGCCTTAGCCTTGTACTGAATATTCATCTTATTAATGTGCTTTCTCACCTTTTCATGCAAATTCTTTAGATGTTCTACAAAGTCTTTAGTTTCGGCACTTGTCTTTTATCCTTTGTCCAACTTCCTTAACTCTAAAGCATTTCTTGGGCTATTGCCATATACAATCTAGAATGGTGATTTACTAGTACAGCTATTGACAAAATTGTTGTAAGCAAACTCTACCTATGGTAAAATCAAATCCCATCCCTTGGGCTTATCTCCTACTAAGCATCATAGCAGGTCATGCAAACTCCTATTCACCACTTCTTTCTGCCCATCTATCTGTGGATGCTGTACAGACCTAAACTTTAGATTTGTCTTCAACTTCTTCCACAATATCCTCTAGAAATGGTCAACAAACTTGGTATCTCGATCTGAAACTATGCTTTTAGGTTGACCATGTAATCTCACCACTTCCATGAAAAATAACTCTGCAATATAAATAGCATCATTAGTATTCTTATAAGGAATAAAATGTGCCATTTTCAAGAATCTGTCCACCACCACAAAAATGGAATCATGTCCTCTCTGTGTCCTTGGTAAACCAAGAATAAAATTCATACTAATATCATCCCATGGCTTCTCCGATATAGGTAATGGCTGATATAGCCCTATAATCTGATTTATTTCTTTTGCCATCTGACACACTCTGCAACTCTGAACAAATTTCCTCACATCTTGTTGCAACTGTGGCCAATAATAATTTTCACCAACAATAGCAATGGTCTTATCTTGACCAAAGTGTCCAGCCAATCCCCCACTATGCTTCTCCTTAATCAAGTTCACTCTCATGGAACTCCTCAGAATGCACAACTGGCTTCCTCTAAACAACATGTCATCTTGGATTATGAAATCCAACCATTTTGTCCTGTCCAAAGTAATAGGTTCCAAACAAGATTTCCAAGCCTCTACAAAATCTAGATCTTTAAGCACCTTTGATTTAACTTTCCTTGACTATTAAGATACTACAAAGCCTAATGATCAGTATATAAAACAAACTCTTTTGCCAACAAATAATGTCTCCATTTCTTCAAAGCCTAAATTATTGCATAAAACTCTTGATCATAAACATAATACTTTTTTTTGGCATCATTAAGCTTATCACTAAAATAGGCAATGGGCTTACCTTCTTGACTCAAAACAACTCCTATAGCACTACCACTAGCATCACAATCTACCTAAAATACCTTATTGAAATATGGAAGTGCCAAAATAGGTTTCTCTATGACTTTCTGCTTCAATGTATCAAATATTTTGTCTGCTCCTTTAGTCCATTTAAACTTTTCTATCCCCTCTCATTGTCTCAGTTAGGGGTCCACAAATGCTAGTAAAATTCCTAATAAACGTTCTGTAAAAACTTGCCAAACCATGAAAAGAACTTACCTCTGTAGCGCTTCTTAGTGTAGGCCATTCAATGATAGCCCTTACCTTCCCTTGGTCCATCTTAAGAACTTCCTCTGAGACAACAAATACCAGTTATACCAACTCCTTCTTTGCAGAACTATATTTTTTTAAATTAATCAACAACTTCTCTTCCCTTAACTTCTTTAAAACTCTTCTGATATGCATTAGATGCTCATCCCAAGTCTTACTTAAAATTAAAATATCATCTAAATAAACAATAACAAAAATTCTCAAAAATTCTTTCAATACCTCATTCATGAGCCACATGAATGTGCTCGGTGCATTGGTTAGCCCAAATGGCATGAATAACCACTTATACAAACCTTCCTTTGTCTTAAAGGCTATCTTCCATTTGTCTCCTTCTCTGATACGGATTTGGTGATACCCACTCTTCAGGTCAATCTTCGTGAAGTACTTGGCTCCACTCAAACAATCCATTATGTCATCCATTGTCGGCAATGGAAACCTGTACTTGATCGTGATCTTATTGATGGCCCGAGAATCTGTACACATTCTCTAGTCTCCATCATTCTTCGGTGGTAGTACTGTAGGTACCACACATGGACTCAGGCACTCCCTTATCAGTCCCTTCCTCAAAAACTCTTGAACTTGTCTATCTAGCTCTTCATTCTCTGCAAGGGTCATTCTATGGTTTGCCTTGTTTGGCAAACTAGCTCCTGGTATCAAATGCATTTGATGAATCAACTTCCTTACTGGTGGTAAACTTTCTAGTACATTATCAAAGATAATGTCCTAAAATTCTTCCAACATATCTAAAATTTTTGCTGGTACATCTTCACATTTCTCTTGACTAATCTTAGGAATCAATGCAAAGCAATGATGCTCATGCTTCATACCCTCCAAAAATTTCCTACCATCTACCAAGCAAATCCTGGCAGTACTACATACTTTTTCTTCCACCTCCTTCAAGGGCTTCAACTTATGATGAACTCCATCCTTTGTTAAGGAATATGTGTTTGCATGGCCATCATGGATAGCGCTCCTATCATACTGCCACGACCTCCCCAATAACATATAACATGCATCCATCGGTATGATATTAGACAACACCTCGTCATGGTAGTCCCCAATCTTGAAATTCAATAAACACTTCTCTTTGACTGAAGCTCTATGGTCCTTCTATAACCATGCGATCCGATATGGATGTAGATGCTTTCTTCTTGTCAACTTTAACTTGTCAACCATCTCCTCTAAAAACAAGATTGTCAGTGCTTCCACTGTCAATAATAATATCACAACACTTACCTTCACCTTTGCACCTTGTGTGGAATAAACTCTTCCTCTGATTTGGTTCTTTCTCCTCATTCAACAAAGTTCTTCTGACAACTAGGGTTTCTCCCCTTTCAACATCTTCATAATGCTCAAACTGCACATCTTCATCTACATGTGCAACTCGTGCATTACCTTCAAGTCTTTGATTTGTCCTTCCTTGATGTTGCAGACACTCGTATGCTCAATGCCCTTCTTCTCCACATTGAAAATAGGTACCTTTGAAACCTCCTCCTCCAGGTCCTTGCCCTGGTTGGCCTCTTCCTCTTCCACTTTGCTCACCATTGTTTTGGTCACGACGACAATATGCATTATCTCCTCTCTAATTTCGATTGGTGCCAGCTTCTTCACTTCTCTTTGGATCTTCATTTCAGCCTCCATAACAGTCCTTCCACCTTGACCTCTTCCTCTTTGTTTGTTGTTGAATCTTTTATTTAGCTTCTCTTCCACCTTCAGTGAAAACTGGTACACATCTTCTATGGTGGTCATTCTAACCAGGCTTAGCTCCTCTTGAATACTTGACCTTAACCCATTAATGTAATGGGCCACCTTCTCCTTGTTGGCCTTTGCATGACCGGTTCTGATAGTAATCTTATAAAACTCTTATGTATACTCCTTAACAGACTTGTTACCTTGCTTCAATCCTTGCAGCTTCTTCAGCAACTCCATCTCATAGTCCACAGGAATGAACTACTTCTTCAGTTTCTCTACCATCTGATCCCATCTGGTGATCTTTCCTTTTCCTCTTCTATTCCTCTTTAACTAGACTTCCTTCCACCAAATATTTGCATGGCCCTTTAACTTTGTTTTTGCAAACTTGACCCGATCTGGGTCCTCCATGTCTTCATACTCGAAATACTCCTCCATGTCATTGATCCAATCAATAAGCTGTTCCATATTCAAATCTCTAGAATATGTAGAAACTTCGATTCTGGGCCTCTTTCCACTCTTAGAAATAGCCCTAAACAACCTAACTTCTGCAGAATCTCCTGCAGCTTCTTGTTCTTCCTCAGATAGCTCTACTTTAGCTTCATCCTTGCTTTCTTCTCTTGTCCTTGGCTCAAACCCTCTTTGCAGCTCCTCTTGCAATGCATCGATTTGCCTTTCAAGGGCTCTAAAACTCTCTTCCGTCAAAGCATTCCTCCCAATATGATTTCTTCGTGGAGACATCTTGATCTCTGCAGCAAACCCACAACCTCAGGTCTTGGTGTAAACTACCTCATGGTCGGTGATCTGTCTACACACTCAGGAACCCTCGCCCTGATACCACTTGATGAAGGGGCTAAATCATATAACATACAACAATAGAAATGGCCCATAGAAAATAGAATATTTCTTTATTGATTTGGACAACTCATTACATTACAAAAGCTCAATTACAATTAGAGGAATCAATCCTCCATAGGCTACAACACACTACAACTACACATCATCAGGCTCTGGAATCTTCTACCTTGTGTAACCCTAAATTAGCTAGGGTTTCCATATTCCCACCTATTCTTGACTCTACACTTTCCCCCTTAACTCTACTACTACCCAGGGTTCCCAAAATAGTCATAAATAGCACTTTTTGGTGGCCTCCAGCTAAATTTTAAAATTTGCAACTCCCTCCAAAACTAGGTCAACTTCCGGGAAGCATAACTTTTGATTCGGGTGTCTGATTGACAAACCGTTTTAAACACCAGAAAGATCACGATGTAAACTATCACATAGAAAATTGAAAAATAGATTTCTGTCAACTTTTTGAGGTGATATGGGATGTTTTAGTGCCTCATATCTTGTTTCAAAAATTTTTAGGGGCTTTTTGGAAAACAAAAACTTTAATATCTTTCAGTTCACAGATGATATTTTCCTGATTCCTTCACCAAAGGTCTTATATTTAATTTACGAAGCTTCCTACAAATTTTTACTTCCATCCATGCCCAAATGCAAACTTTCCTAAAATGGCAGTTAAACTTTCCTGAAATAACAGTTTGTTATCTTTAGCGGTTTGGAAAAATTGAAAGTCCTACATCATTATTCAAGAGATTATGGAACTAGAAATACAAATTATGGAAAGAAATAAAAATAACTGCAATGATTTTGAATCAACATTTTTTTAGGTGATGCAAGATTGCCCTTACACCATTGGATGCTCCTACATCAGACACCTAGGGTAATTTGAGAAGTGACCCTGTCACGTCTCAGGTGTTTATTTGAGGAAAACCCAAACTGTCAACCTCTACCTTAGACAACCAAGAAGAATCTTCAATAGGCCTTCCTTTCCATTTCACTAGATATTCTTCATATTGTCTGTTTCGAGTACTTCTTCCAATACGGCTATCCAAGATCTCTTCTATCTCCCCCGTTGAAGTAGATGCCAAAATACTCCACTATTCTTCTATTGGTCCATCCTTTGTGCCACCCTTATGATATTCTATTAAATCAGAAATATTGAACACAAGGGAAATATTGATCCCACTCAGCAGTTCTAACTCATATGCATTTCCTGAATCATGTTTCTTCAGAATTCTGCATGGTCCAAATTCCTTCATTTTCAACTTATTATATGTTTCAACTGGGAATCTTTCTTTTCTCAAGTGAACCATGACTTCATCTCCTACCTGGAATTCCTTTTATCTCCTCTTCTGATCTACCTTAGCCTTGTACTGAATATTCATCTTATTAATGTGCTTTCTCACTTCTTCATGTAATTCTTTAGATGTTCTACAAAGTCTTTGGCTTTAGCACTTGTCTTTTCTCCTTTGTCCAGGTTCCTTAACTCCAAAGCATTTCTTGGGCTATTGCCATATACAATCTGGAATGGTGATTTACCAGTACTCCTATTGACAGAATTGTTGTAAGCAAACTCTGCCTATGGTAAAATCAAATCCCATCCTTGGGCTTATCTCCTACTAAGCATCGTAGTAGGTTACCCAAACTCCTAATCATGACTTTTGTTTGCCCATCTATCTATGGATGGTGTGCAGAACTAAACTTCAAATCTTTCTTCAACTTCTTCCACAATGTCCTCTAGAAATGGCCAACAAACTTGGTATTTTGATCTGAAACTATGCTTTTAGGTAGACCATGTAATCTCACCACTTCCTTGAAAAATAACTCTGCAATATGAATAGCATCATTAGTATTTTTGCAAGAAATAAAATGTGCCATCTTTAAGAATTTGTCCACCACCACAAAAATGGAATCATGTCCTCTCTATTTCCTTGGTAAACCAAGAACAAAATCTAGACTAATATCATCCCATTGCTTCTTCGGTACAGGAAATGGCTGATATAGCCCTATATTTTGACTTGTTCCTTTTGCCATTTGACACACTCTGCAACTCTGAACAAATTTCCTCACATCCTATTGCAACTATGGCCACCAATAATTTTCACCAACAACAGTAATAGTCTTATCTTGACCAAAGTGTCTATCCAATCCCCCACTATGCTTCTCCTTAATCAAGTTCTCTCTCATGGAACTCTTCGAAATGCACAACTAGCTTCCTCTAAACAGCATGCCATTTTGGATTATGAAATCCAACCATTTTATTCTGTCCAAAGTAACAGGTTCCAAACAAGCTTTCCAAGCCTTTGAAAAATATGGATCTTTAGGATACAAACTTTTGAGCTCATCGAACCCAACAACCTTTATCTTCATTTCTGTCAACAAATTTTGCCTTCTGCTCAAGGCATCTACAACTCTATTGGACTTCCCACTCCTATGCTTCAAAACAAAAGTATAGCTCTGCAAAAACTCAACCCATTTTAAGCACCTTTGATTTAACTTTCCTTGACTATTAAGATACTGCAAAGCCTAATGATCAGTATATAAAACAAACTCTTTTGGTAATAAATAATGTCTCCATTTCTTCAAAGCCTGAATTATTGCATAAAACTCCTGATCATAAAAAAACACTTTTTCTTGGCATCATTAAGATTCTCACTAAAATAGGCAATGGGCTTACCTTCTTGACTCAAAACAACTCCTATAACACTACCACTAGCATCACAATCTACCTGAAATACCTTATTGAAATCTAGAAGTGCCAAATCAGGTTTCTCTGTGACTTTCTGCTTCAATGTATCAAAGATTTTGTTTGCTCCTTTAGTCCATTTAAACTTTTCTATCCCCTCTCATTGTCTCAGTTAGGGGTGCACAAATGCTACTAAAATTCTTGCTAAAGTTTCTGCAAAAACTTGCCAAACCATGAAAAGATCTTACCTCTGTGGCGCTTCTTAGTGTAGGCCATTCAATGATAGCCCTTACCTTCTCTGGGTCCATATTAAGACCCTCTAAGACAACAAATCCCAGGTATACCAACTCTTTTACAAAACTACATTTCTTCAGATTAATCAACAACTTATCTTCCGTTAACTTCTCTAAAACTCTTCTGATATGCATTAGATGCTCATCCCAAGTCTTACTAAAAATTAAAATGTCATCTAAATAAATAATAACAAAACTTCCCAAAAATTCTTTCAATACCTCGTTCATGAACCACATAAATGTGCTCAGTGCATTGGTTAGCCCAAATGGCATGACTAACCACTCATACAAACCTTCCTTTGTATTAAAGGCTATCTTCCATTCGTCTCCTTCTCTTATACGGATCTGGTGATACCCACTCTTCAAGTCAATCTTCGTGAAGTACTTGGCTCCACTCAAACAATCCATTATGTCATCCATTCTCGCCAATGGAAATCTATACTTGATCGTGATCTTATTGATGGCCTAAGAATCTGTACACATTCTCCACTCTCCATCTTTCTTTGGTGCTAGGACTGTAGGTATCACACATGGACTCAGGCTCTCCCTTATCAGTCCCTTCCTCAACAACTCATGAACTTGTCTGTTTATCTCTTGATTCTCTGCAGGGGTCATTCTATGGGCTACCTTGTTTGGCAAATTGGCCCATGGTATCAAATCCATTTGATGACTTATCTTCCTTACTAGTGGTAAACCTTCTGGTACATTATCAAAGATAATGTCCTTAAATTCTTCCAACATATCTGAAACTTCTACTAGGACATCTTCACATTTCTCTTGACTAATCTTAGGAATCAATGCAAAGCAATGACACTCATGCTTTATACCCTCCAAAAATTTCCTACCATCTACCAAGCAAATCCTGGCAGTACTACATACCTATTCTTCCACCTCCTTCAAGGGCTTCAACTTATGATGAACTCCATCCTTTTTTAGGGAATATGTGTTTGCACGGCCATCATGGACAGCGCTGCTATCATACTGCCGCAACCTCCCCAATAACATATAATATGCATTCATCGGTATGATATCAGGCAACACCTCATCATGGTAGTCCCCAATCTTGAACTTCACTAAACACTGCTCATTGACCAAAGCTCTGTGGTCCTTCTGCAACCATGTGATTCAACATGGATGCTTTCTTCTTGTCAACTTCAACTTGTCAACCATCTCCTCTAAAACAAGATTGTCAGTGCTTCCACTGTCAATAATAATATCACAACACTTACCTTCACATTTGTAGCTTGTGCGGAATAAACTCTTCCTCTAATTTGGTTCTTTCTCCTCATTCAACAAAGTTCTTCTGACAACTAGGCTTTCTCTTCTTTCAACATCTTCAGAATGCTCAAACTGCGCATCCTCATCTACATGTGCAACTCGTGCATTACCTTCAGGTTTTCTATTCGTCCTTCCTTGATGTTGCGGACACTCGTATGCTCAATGCCCTTCTTCTCCACATTGAAAATAGGTACCTTTGAAACCTCCTCTTCTAGGTCCTTGCCCAGGTCAGCCTCTTCCTCTTTCTCTTTACTCACCATTGTTCTAGTCACGAGGACAGTAAGCATTATCTCCTCTCTAATTTTGATTGGTGCTAGCTTCTTCACTTCTCTTTGTATCTTCATTTCAGCCTCCATAGGATCTTCCACCAGTCCTTACACCTTGACCTCTTCTCCTTTATTTGTTGTCGAATCTTTTATTTAGCTTCTCTTCCACCTTCAAGGAAAACTGGTACGCATCTTCTATGGTGGTCATTCTGACCAGGCTCGGCTCCTCTTGAATACTTGGCCTTAACCCATTAATGTAACGGGCTACCTTCTCCTTGTTGGCCTCTGCATGACCGGTTCTGATAGTAATCTTATAAAACTCTTCTGTATATTCCTTAACAAACTTGTTACCTTGCTTCAATCCTTGCATCTTCTTCAACAACTCCATCTCATAGTCTACAAGAATGAACTGCTTCTTTAGTTTCTCTACCATCCGATCCCTTCTGGTGATCTTTTCTTTTTCTCTTCCATTCCTCTCTAACTGGACGTCCTTCCACCAAATATTTGCATGGCCCTTCAACTTTGTTTTTGCAGACTTGACCCGATCTGCATCCTCCATGTCTTGATACTCAAAATACTCCTCCATGTCATTGATCGAATCAATAAGATGTTCCAGATTCAAATCTCTAGAATATGTAGAAACTTTGATCCTAGGCCTCTTTCCAATCTTAGAAATGGCCCTCAACAACCTAACTTCTACAGGATCTCTTGCAGCTTCTTGTTCTTCCTCAGATAACTCTTCTTCAGCTTCATCCTCACTTTCTTCTCTTGTTCTCAGCTCAAACCCTCTTCACAGCTCCTCTTGCAATGCATCAATTTTTCTTTGTAGGGCTTTAAAACCCTCTTCCGTCAAAGCATTTCTCCCAATACAATTTCTTTGTGGAGGCATCTTGATCTCCATAGCATACCCACAACCTCAGGTCCTGGTGCAAACTACCTCACAGTCGGCGATCTGTCTACACACTCAGGAACCCTCGCTCTGATACCACTTGATGAAGGGGGTAAATCATAAAACACACAACAATAGAAATGGCCCATAGAAAATAGAATATTTCTTTACTGATTTGGACAACTCATTACATTACAAAAGCTCAATTGCAATTAGAGGAATCAATCCTCCACAGGCTGCAACACACTACAGCTACACATCGCTAGGCTCTAGAATCTTCTACCTTTTGTAACGCCAAATCAGCTAGGGTTTCTATTTTCTCAACTATTCTTGACTCATAAATTTCCCCCTTAACTCTACTACTGCCCAAGGTTCCCAAAATAGTCATAAATAGCACTTTTTGGCAGCTTCCAACTAAATTTTGAAATTTGCAACTCCCTCCAAAAGTAGGTCAACTTCCAGGAAGCATAACTTTTGATCTGGGTGTCCGATTGATAAACCGTTTTAATCGCCAAAAATCTCATGATGTGAACTATCATGCTAGAAATTTGAAAATGGATTTTCTATTAGATTTAGGATAGACAACTGAGAGGGGGGGTGAATCAGTTGTCCAATATTTTCTTCCAATTAATCACTTAAATCCTTTACTTAATTCAACAGCATAATGATAAATCAATCATGGAAACATAATGCAATAATTCAAGAGTAGAAACACATAAGACACCAAGATTTTTGACGTGGAAAACCTGGTTAAGGGATAAACCATGGGGTGACTAACCCAAGACTGTATTCTCTGTTAGAAGAATAGAAATAACAAAATGGCACATGCTAATTAGGGCTCACTCCTCGAGCACACTGCTCACAAGAGGCCCACTGCCTACAAGAGACACACTATCTATAGAATAATAAGTATTACATACTTGAATTGAAGAATAACATCTTCACCATGGTTGAGTTAGTTCCATTTAAGCTCAATACTTCTACTCTGCCTTTTTCGCTTCGCTTCTCTCTACCACTCTCTCATCTCCTCCTTTTCTTGAAATGACTTTACAACTCCTTATTTATACAAGACATCGACTTAGGGATAATCATCCAAGTCGGCAAACATTACAGAACAAATACATAAATACAATATGACTAATTACAAAAAGACTTCACGTGGATCAACACACTATCGGCCACATAGATATGAGTTTTCAATCTTTCTTTAGGAACATGCCATTCTTCACAGAACATCTTCAAGATCATCCACATGATGTGTAACCCATCCGGTCGGCTAGACTTAGGAAGAACACCATCATCTGGAAGTAATTCTTCAATTTCAAGCTCAATCTTCAATGCAGACCACCAAGATGAATTGGACACAATCCAAAGACCTCCACAAGATTGCCTGAATCACCAAGAACATCCACATTACTTCTGTTCATTCAAATCATTCTCTCCTTCAACTGGAACCTCAAGAACACAGTCTGTCATCACTGTCATATTGGAATAGATGCTTGCAGACCTCCAGACCATGAACCAATTGAGTTCTTAGTTCACATTGGCTTCCTAAACACTCCACAGAATCCATAGAACAAGATATTGCACTTCTAGATCTTACCGGACCTATCTGTGACACTCTATTACCTCTGAACACCTGCCAGAACTAGTTTTACTTAAGTGGCCATAACTTCTTTAGATCTTCATGTGAACCTCTGAAATCTTTACTGGATCATATTAAGACACATATCTGCAAACCCTTTGAAGCACATCCTCTGATCTTCATCTTAGCTGGGATCTTTACCTCACTATCTCCACTGATCCTCTCTGTTCTTGATTATGACTAATGTTCTCAATATCCTCAGCACATAGCTCATCCAATCCTTATCATCAATGCAATAGGAGTATGTTGACATCAATGACAACACCGGTTGGGCCCATACTTGCAACATTTCCATCAACTTTTTAAGGCATTATGGGATGTTTTAGTGCCTCATATCTTGTTCCAGAAATTTTTAGGGGCTTTTCGAAAAATAAAAACTTTAATATCTTTTAGTTCACAGATGATCTTTGCCTGATTCCTTCACCAAAGGTCTTATATTTCATTGACGAAGCTTCCTGCAAATTTTTACTTCCATTCGTGCCCAAATGCAAACTTTCCTAAAATGACAGTTAAACTTTCCTGGAATAGCAGTTTGGAAAAACTGAAAGTCCTACATCATTATTCAAGAGATTATGGAACTAGAAATACTGATTATGGAAAGAAATGAAAACAAATATATTGATTTTAAATCAACATTTTTTTGGGTGATGCAAGATTGCCTTTACACCACTGGATGCTCTTACATCATTAATTATTTAAGGGAATATTATATTGACTTCATGTGACTTTATAATTGAGAGCTATTTAATATCATAAAGTCAAAATATAAAGTGTGAACATTAAATGACTTTATTTGACTTTATGATAAAAAGGTCATTTAATGATTATAAAGTCAAGTTATTTAAAAGTGCATTTAAGTTATATTGGGGGCCCACTTTAAGAGATGATATAAAGTTATATTAAATGCTTTTAAAGTATACTTTATTATAAGTCATAAAGTGTTATTTAAAAGGAGATGAAATTAAAGTGAAATTAAAGGAGATGAAGCCAAATACCAATTGAATATTATATAAAGGCTTTTTGAAAAGGATTTCATTATCATTTTGATCATTATACAATTTGGCTTTATTTTTTGGAGAGTTTTTCTCTTGGAGGAGAAGGAAACCTACGGTTTTTGTAGATTGGCTTCAAACCAGCATTGGAGAACATGCTTTCTTCACTATTTTTGCAATATGAGGGTGTGTAATACCATCTGAAGGTTTGCCTTGAGTTTTGGCTTCATACATAGGTCAAAATAGAGCTTATTTGAGAAGTTACATCAAGGGTTTTGAACCAGTTAGGTGTGAGGAGGATAAATATCATAGAAGTTGCAATTAATATTCATTTGGCACACATTCCAAAGCCATACAACTACAGGTCTACCAGCCGTATCATCTTTCAGCTTGGACGTGTTGTCTCTAGGCCAAAACGCCTAGTGTTGAGTGCTTCCATCTTCACTAAAGTGGACACCTATATCCTTGAAGGCATTTTGAATACTTTTTAGGGTGGAGATCATCATTATGGCAGCTGATCGATTACATAATCAGGCTTATCTATTGCTGCCAGCATTTCTAGATTTTCATATGATAACCTTTCTTAATTTTCAGTTATACAATTGAATGTAAAAGCTTGAAAATAATCAATAGATAATATATATCCTAGCAACAGTTGGTCATTTTAGTAATTTGCATTTTTCTTAGTTTTATTCTTCTTGGCATTATTTTCGAGAAAATACAAAAAATTAGTTATCATTCAAAAACAAAAAAAAAAACCCAAACATTTTATCAATTAAATATTCAAACAAGGCAGATAATTTGAGTTTGCAAGTGTCCACCTGGGGTGGGACACTACAGTTAGCAAGGATGATAATAAGGAAACTTTGAGGAAATCTTTACATAATGTAAATCATCAAGATCACATACCAAGACAGTTTAAACCTCAAACAAAGGAGGAAAAAGAGTAACACAGGCAAGGCACGTGAACTGTTTGATAGAATGCCTCAAAGAGATGTCATCTCATGGAATGCAATGATCACAAAATAAGTACAAAATATATTTTCAGCTAGAGGAAGTTTGTAATGGAACATTTCAACAATAAAGCATAGACAAGTATAATTGAACACAATTATGATATGAATATATTGGCACATTATTGATATAAGCAATTGAAAAATAGTGAGCCCATAAACATAAGGATAGCATAAACTCAACATAATTGTAATAATGAAACTCAAAATCTTTCTACAAAAACATAAACACGTAAAGATTTATTTGCCCAAATACCTCTTGTATTGTGATAAGAATGCACTCCAAGAAGATTTCTCTACTCCGTAGCCATAACTCCTCCCAACTTGCATTTCTTCATCTTTTAAAAACTACACACACAACCTTTTGTCTTCCCCAAGAAAGTGAAAAATAACTCTTCCTCTTCAACTCCCGTCACTCATTTTCTAATATTAGCTCCACTAAATAAAGATCAATCCCATTTCTTATATAAACTATATAAATACAGAATAACAATATAAATAATTATTTCAATAAAAAATATAAATAATTAATTATTTCCAATAAAATATCATTATAATTAAATAATTTTCAGATATACATTACACTAAATATGCATACTTGTATCTTGCACTATTGCAATGATGCTATCAACTTAATAAGAGGTCATATGATGTAGTGAGCTATTGTTTTAAACTAGTGACAAATATTTGGGGTTAAAATAACATTATGGGTATCACCATTTAACTTTCATTATGCAAATATTTTATGTCATAACTGATCCTTGCTAAGGGGCACCTAGATAGGAATACCCTCCTTGGCTTAATTGAACCTATTGACCTATTTTCCTCTGTCTAGAGACAAATAGTTCACCTTGAAAGAATCTCCTTGACATCCCTTGGATATTTCTCTACAAGCCCTAAATCCTTCAAATCCTAGTGCTTTGCCTTACAAAAATCCCTAAAATCTCATTTGGAGAATCCTTTCAAAAAACCTAGAAAAACCTAGAAACCTTTAGTCTTCAATGTCTTCCTTTGTAGAGATTTTCATCTTCATACTTAGTCATTTCTTGGTATGGCTATCTGTTGTCTGGATATCCAAATATTTTCTAATATCTGAACCTTAGCTAATACCTGGATATTTTCCTAACATTCGAATCTTAATTAACATCTGGACCTTAGTTGATATCTGGACCTTAGCTAATATCTAGATGTTTTCTTAACATCCATATTTTAATTAAGATTCAAATATTTCCTAAATGTGTAGACCTTAGTAAATACCCGGATGTTTTCTTAACATCTATATATTTCCTAATATCCAGATCTTCACCAATATCCATATCCTTAAGTGAATATCCCTATGACATCATTCGGTCCCCTCCCCAATGAGATTCATATAACGATGACATCATCAGGACATTCTGCCACCAGCATATTATCTCGCAATGCTCATATCTTGGTGATTTCATTCAGACCCCCTCTCTAATGAAATTCTCTATGCCAATGACATCATCAGGATATTCAGGGGTGGCATATTAAAGGTTCATATCCTGATATCAGATATCCATGCGGATGACAGTTTCTCCATGCTGTGAAAGTAATTTTGATGTGTGCATCCAGATGTCGGGATATGAAGACTATTGTGTTCGGTCAGGATATATTTTCCAAATATTTGCAAATGTGTATACTTTGGAGATATTCATGGATATCTATATGCCCGTTGACTGCAACTTTGACCATGAATATCTTCTTCATCCTGAGGAATCTCCACATGACCCAAGAGGCAAAATTGTATATATTTTCATCCTCTTTCATTTGGTGGGCTCTTTGAGGGATATTCTCACTTTGAAATTATGATCCAAAATTCATGATCCAGATATAAGTATGCATATCTGGATATAAGGATGGTCACCGACTAAAGGGAAATGCATAGACTCGGCCGACAAGACATATCAAAAGATGACTTGAAGTGTCGTAAAAGCTTCAAAAGGAAGATATTTTGCATTGATTGTTATAGGTAAATGATTCAACACTTCGCATTGATGACAAAAATATCTTCTAGTTCGATGAATCGTGATATTTTCTACAATGAATTCTTGCAGGGAGACATCCCTTCTGGCGTGAGTTTTCTTCTGATAGCCCACAGGCTGAATTTATTGTAATTGACTTAGGTCAAGTGCTCAAGTGCTATATATGCATCTTTGTGAGATATAATAAGGGTTGGATACTTGTTCATTCTGTATTCAAATAGAGCCCTCCTCTACTGTAACTGTGCCTTTTGATTGAATATATATGCTGATTATTCTTACCTCTTTATGTTGGTTTTTAAACCTATGTATCTAAGGATGGCTTGTCTATGAATATTTCATTCCTCTCAACCATTTCTTGCTCCTTACCTTTGTTAGGAACAAGTCAATCTATGTATACTTATTAGCTATATCTAATTATGTTGTGCATTTTCTTAGTTCTGTGAGAGTTTTCATATTCAAACCTGGTGTATCACCTCCCCTTTAATTTCAGTTTTACTCCCTCTTCCTCTTTTCATAATCAGGTGGATAGATTAGGTTTAGTCTTAGGATCGCTGAATCTCTTATTCAACAAAGGAACTAGCCTATCTCTGGAGATTTGGCCTCCTTGTAGGGTCCCACACCTAGAGGTCATCTCAATGTTTCACTAGATTGTTGGAGCCCTAAAAGCCTTCAACATTAGGTGCAAATCTATGTGACAACAGTTTCTGGCACAGCCAGTGGGATAGTAAGCATAAGCAATCAAAGAATTAAGATGAGATTAGATAGTGTTCTCTTAGTACTCTACATCTTGGCAGAGATTTTCATGAACATGATGACTCTACATGTGTTTGGTTTTGATCAGTGCAATCTTGTATGCCTGTGCAAACTAGGGCATCTTCAAGAGGTAACTTCCAGTTCATTGAACTATCTGTTGCTGCTTCAAGGAGAAGGTCTAGGTTATCTAGGTCTCCTATGAGAAGGAATAACAACCTTACTTTACCTCATTCAAGGGCTTAATCCACACCTCCTCTTGTTAGGTTTCGGTATAATAGAAGAATCTTGCATATCCCTAGATTGAATTTGAATATCCATAGGATGGCAAGAAATTTGCCCTTTGTGACCTTCAACAGAGGAAGTTTGTTAGATTTGGTTGCCTACAATGACTTACTTGCTACAACCCTAAAAAGTGTTTCACCCTTTACAGGTGATGGTTCTATAACCCCTGCTGAGCACATCAAAGACATATCCAACATATGCTCAATTCATCATATCCAACATGAAGATGTTGCAATCCATCTCATGGATTCATTTTTCAAAGGAGATCTCTTCAATGGTTTAGGAGCCTAACCCCTGCTTCAATACATACTTGGGATGAGATGGGAGAGGCCCTCTACAAACAGTTTGGAGAGAGGGTAGATAATGTTTCATTGCTACAACAATTGATGATTATCAAGAGGGCTCCAAGTGAGATGTTGGCAGATTTTAATTTTAGATTCCAAAGGATATGGGAGAGAATTCCAGCTACCCTCATGCCATCCCCACAAGGTGTTTTCTAATCTTTGTAAGAGTTTTGAATTCTAAAATTGTAGTGATGATGCAATCAATGGGTGTTGAGACCCTACCAGCTGGCTATGAGAGCTCTGAAAGCTAAAACTTGTTTAATACAGGCGGGGAAAATTGCTCCTAGACCTCCTGTTCCACTTTTTCTAGAGTTGTCCTCATTATTGCTCCTATCCTAGAGCCCAAGGCTTCAACATCCTCTCTTTCTCAAGAAGAGAGTGACCTTAAGACCCTAATGTCTAATTGACTAACAAGGTGAATAGTATAGCTATTCAAATTGCCCCCAAACCGCATCAAAATTATAATCAGGGGTAGTCATCCAATCAGATTTGGAACCAAGGGTATAATCCTAATAGAAATCAAAACTAGAATCAGGGTTACCAACAAAATAGATAGAAAAATTCTAACCCTACACGACCTTTACAAATAATTTGACCTATCCATTAGATACCAACTGTGAATCTAGTTAGGGCTTTAGTCCCTATTCAGAATAATCTAGCCCATGAGACAGATTGGTGCTACCCCTACAACCAACCTCATAACCAGTCCACTTGTGCTTTTGGAGCACAAGAAAGGGCTTTAATGGTGCAGAATTTTCATACCCAACATGCATCCTTATCAGAGGTGGCCAATACCAATCCTGAAGTATCAAATGAGACCACCATTGATGCTAGTATGATGCTTTGGATTGCAGAGGACTTTTATGCTGTCAATCAACCTATGGACAGTGTTGTTATGCCCATTGTAGACAACATCAGGTCAAAGAAGAGGCAATTGGAGGCTAGACCTATACCCACCATATTACAAAAAAGTTCCTATTCCATAGGCTAAAGTGACCAATGCCACAATTCCAAATAGCAAACCTACTGTTATAAAAGAAATTCCATCATGCTTAAAAGTGCTTGATCAAGTTGCAGATCAAACAAGGAAGGGAACATGGATTCCCTCAATGCACAAGGTAGCCTCTGTTCCATTAAATATTGTGGAACAGATGAATAAACCAATATAAATGTATCAATGTGGGAAGTAATGTCCATCCCTTCTCAGAGGTATCTTTTGCAAGAAGCCTTAAGGCACTTCCCATCAGCTGAATTAGCAACAATAAATCGATTAACAAAGCAGAAAGTGAAGGCTCCTGTCAGTCTTCTACAACCATGTGAAGGACAATTAAGTACAGTTAGGAAACCATCTCCTTTCTACTTGTCTCTAATCATTGGCAAGTTTTTAGTACACAATTGCATGATTGACTCTGGATCTAGTGTTTCAGTCATGCCCAAGAAGATAGCAGATGTATTAGGCATCAAGTATACCCCTGTTTCATCAGGAGTATTGCAACTGGATGGCACCTCTGTGAACACTATAGGAGTGATCAAGGGACTAGACTTGACTCTGCATGCATGTCTGAACCTAACTTTCAAACAAGACATTTCAATCATTGATCTTCCTCCGTTCTTTGACATTTGTCTGTCAAGAGATTTCACAGCAAAGGTAGGGGGCTACCTTTCTTCTGACTGGTCTCATATGCTCTTGAGGACCAGATATGGTACGCAGTTCACTATTAAGGATGAACTAATTTTAGATTATCATGTGGAGAATTATAACCACAGCCTGGTGGATCCGCATGTTCTGATTCAGGGTGAGGAAGTACATGATCTAGAGCCTATTGAGATAGAATCTACACCTCTTCCTATCCCTGACGTATTTCTTGATGAGTGGGTAAGGGATCATGAAAATTTTGATCCTTATGACACCACTGATGAAACTAACTTGGGAAACTACATGATCCATGAAGGGGATCCTTTGGTCCCTTCAGTACTTAGGCTAGAGGATGATTCCATTCGCCCATGGAAGATGTTTTTTGATGGTGCAAAGAGCAGAAATGGAGTTGGTGCAGGTGTTTTTCTAGTCTCTTCGACTGGTAAGAAATTGCATTTTGCTTATAGGTTGCATTTTTCTTGCATCAATAATGTAGTAGAATATGAGGCATTAGTCCATGGCTTGCTATTAGCAAAAAATAATAAAATCAAGCATTTGAAGATTTTTGGTGATACTGAATTGGTAGTCAGCAAAGTCAGAGACAGATGTGCAACAAAAAATTAGATTCTAAGAGCTTATAGACAAAGAGTTTGGGAATTGTTTGAGAGTTTTGATGCTCTCAACCTGTAGGTAATCCCATGAAATTTAAATACTGATGCTGATCAATTAGCAATGGTGGGGGCTCAGTTTTCTCCACCTATAGACTTATTTCAAGGTCCTAATCAGCATGTGATAATTGTTGTAAGACCATCTATTCCTGATAATGATATTCATTGGTAGGTATTTGAAAATAATGAGAAGATTGTGAGCTTCATTCAGAATGAAGAAAATTTTTCCTCCATGGCACAACCTAGGTTGTAGGAATGCTATGGTGATCAGATCATCCAACTCAATTCAAACAAGCTACCCAAGGGCTTAGTCACCCTTGAGGCCATCTTCAGTTGTGATGATGAGTTCAGAGGTGAGAGAAATAACATCACATTCAAGAAAGAAGATTACCAGAAGGTAACCGTCACCCAGGACAAAGAGCTGCTGCTGGGAAAAGTTTGTGGCAATGTAGAGGAGCAAGAGTTCATAAAACTTGCCCAGTAGTATAATGACATCCTGGAATGGACATATGAAGATCTTAAAGGTTTCAATTCGAATGTGGCTCAACATGCCATTTATTTTGATCCTAATTGCAAGCCAGTTCACCAGAAGTAGCGACCCATAAATCTAAAAATTGAGCCACTCATGAAGAAAGAGCTTGCTAAGCTCATACAAGAAAGGATTATCTTCTGCATCAAGTATTCTACTTGGGTTGCTAATCTAGTGCTGGTGAGGAAGAAGAATAGAGAGATTAGGGTCTGTGTAGATTTCAGAGACCTGAATCGTGCTTCTCTAAAAGATCATTATCCTTTGCCCTCTATGGATCAAATTCTACAAACAACTGCAGGGGCAGAAATATTTTCATTATTAGATTGCTTCTCTAGCTATAACTAGATTTTTGTCAAAGAAGAAGATAGATTTAAGACAACATTCACAACCAAATGGGGAAGCATGACATATGTAAAGATGCCATTTGGTCTTTCTAATGCTGGTGCCACATTTCAAAGGGCAATGGATATTTTCTTTAAAGGTTTTATAAATAGGTTCATCCTGATTTATCTGGATGACATCACAATCTTCTCCAAGAAGGGAGAAAATCATATGGAGCATCTAGAGAAAGTCTTCCAGAGATGCAGGGAGTTTGGGGTATCTCTAAACCCTAAAAAATGTATTTTTACTATTGCACAGGGTAATCTTTTGGGTCACATAGTGTCTGAGGATGGGATATCCATAGACCCTGATAGGACATCTGCCCTCCTTTCTCTTCCCCTGCCCTCTCACAAAAAATCTTTACAATCATTTTTAGGGCAGATCAACTTTGTTAAGAAGTTCATTCCTAATTGTGCTGGCTTGGTGAAGCCTCTAACCCTTATGCTCAAGAAAGATGCAGTCTTTAGATGGACTAAGGAAGGGAAGAATGGATTTGAAAAGATCAAGGAAGAGATTGCCCAAGCACCTACTCTCATGAATCTAAATTATGAGAGACTTTGTCCTCCATGCACATGGAGGACAGAACAATATTGTTGTTCTCTTGATGCAGCAAAATAAACAAGGAATAGAGTAGCCCTTGGCCTTCTTCAATTAGACCCTGAAGGGCTATGAGGTCAGATACAACCCCATGGATAAATACGTATTTTCCATTGTTAGATCTTTGAAGAAATTTAGATATATGATGGAAAATAACCATATTAAAGTTTTAGTTTCTCATCCTAGTGTGAGAGATTACATAATGACGATTGAGATTAGTGAAAAGAGAGGTAGTCAGGTCACTAAAATCCTAGAGTATGATGTGATCATTAAGGCCACTAAGTTGATTAGAGGCAGAGGATTATGTGAACAACTAGCTCAGACATCAGTAGATGGAGTGAATTCATCTTTCCATTTGAATGAGAAGGAACCTATAGTTGAGCCATCAGTTGTGAGTTCTTGGGCAACAAATATGGCTAGGTTCCTATCCACTAGTGAGTATCCATATAGACTGGACAAAACCAAAAGAAGACATTTCAGGCTACAGTCTATCCCTTATGCTTTGGTAGATGGTGTTCTCTTTAAGAAAAATCTGGATGGATTCTTACTAAGATGCATAGAAGAAGATCAAATTGATAGACTGCTTAGTGAGTTTCATGTTGGCCTTGCTGGTGGCCATTTCTCTACTAGAGCTAAAATAATGAAAGTAATGAGGGTAGGTTACTTCTGGCCCACATTATTCAATGATGTCCATGCATGGGTAAGAAAATGCAAAGAATGTGCTCTCTTTGCTAGAAAGAAAAGATTGGCAGCACTTCCACTCCACCCTATTTAGGTTGATCAACCCTTTTCATAGTGGGGATTATATTTCATTAGCTTGATAAATCCCTCTTCCAGTGTTGGTCACAAATGGGTTTTGACTGCAACATATTACTTCACTAGGTGGGTTGAAGCAATCCCACTCAAGAAGGCCACTGAGTCATCTATCATAGATTTCTTGGAAGAAATCATGACAAGGTTTGGAACTCCTCATACTATTATTTCTGATAATGCAAAAGCATTCACTGGCTTTAGAATTACTAATTGGGCTATTAAGTACAATGTGTTTTTAAAGACTTCATCCAATTATTACCCCCAAGGTAATGGGCTGGCTGAATCCACCAACAAGAACCTAATTAGGATCTTGAAGAGGACCATGGAAACAAACCATAGGCAATGGCACTGTATGATCAAACTAGCTCTTTGGGCTGATAGGATCACATACAAGAGAGCCATTGGGAACTCTCCTTTTGTTTTGGTGTATGGAAGACAGGCTAGATTACATGTATCCTTAGAACTTCCTGCATTAGATTTGGCTCATCACTTGGAGTTGGAAGGCGAAGATGTAAGGTCTATCAGAATGGCTGAGTTGACACAATTAGAAGAACAAAGACAATCAACCATGACTACATTGGAAGAGCATTAGATATAGACCAAAAGATATTTTGACAAAAAAGCCAAGATCCAACCCTTCAAGTAGGGTGATCTTGTTCTAAAATGGGATGTAGACCAAGCCAAACCCAGAGGCCACATCAAGTTTGATGCACTTTGGAGTGGGCCATATGTCATCATTAGTAGCAAGCAAGCAGATGCATTTATTCTTTCAAGGCTGGATGGTGAAGTTCTACTGATCTTAGTTAATGAGATCCATCTCAAATCCTACCATTAAGGTTTGTCTAAGGTCTTGTACATACTGTTCTAGTTCTTTTCTACTTTAGGTTTCCCTTCCCTAAGTGTTTCTGCACAGGCTACATTGTCATTAGGAGAATGCATGCCTTTTCCTTTTTGTATGTTTTGGGAGGCAGGTTTTAGTTCTCTTGACCTTTTGATGTTCCCCTTTTGGACTCCATGCCCAATGGATGCTTAAGGCCACTGATCTAATTGTTTAGCAGGCAAACATCCTTGAGAGGTCACCAAAATGTTAACCTATTTTCCTCTGTCTAGAGACAAATAGTTCACCTTGAAAGAACCTCCTTGATATCCCTTGGATATTTCTATGCAAGCCCTAAATCCTTCAAATCCCAGTGCTTTGCCTTACAAAAATCCCTAAAATCTCATCTGGAGAATCCTTGCAAAAAACCCAGAAAAACCCAGAAACCTTAGTCTTCAATGTCTTCCTTTGCAGAGATTTTCATCTTCATACTTAGTCATTTATTGGTATGGATATCTATTGTCTGGATATCTAGATATTTTCTAATATCCCAACATTAGCTAATATCCAGATGTTTTCCTAACATCTGGGTCTTAATTAACATCTGGACCTTAGTCAATATTCAAACCTTAGCTAATATCTAGATGTTTTCTTAACATCCATATTTTAATTAAGATTCAAATATTTCCTGAATGTGTGGACCTTAGTAAATACCCAGATGTTTTCTTAACATCTGGATATTTCCTAATATCTAAATCTTCACCAATATCCATATACTTAAGTGAATATCCCTATGACGTCATCTGGTCCCCTCCCCAATGAGATACATATGATGATGACATCATCAGGACATTCCGCCACCAGCATATTATCCCGTAATACTCATATCCTGATGATGTTATCCAGATCCCCTCTCTAATGAAGTTCTCTATGCCAATGACATCATCAGGATATTTAGGGGTGGCATATTAAAGGTTCATATCCTGATATTAGATATCCATGTGGATGACAGTTTCTCCATGCTATGAAAGTAAATTTGACAGGTGCATCCGAATGTTGGGATATGAAGACTATTATGTTTGGTTAGGATATATCATCCAGATATTTGTAAATGTGTAGACTTTAGAGATATTCATGGATATCCATATGCTCGTTGACCATAACTTTGACTATGAATATCTTCTTCATCCTGAGGAATTTCCACATGACTCGAGTTAAAATTGCATAGATTTTCATCCTATTTCATTTGGCAGGCTCTTTAAGGGATATTCTCACTTTGTAATTATGATGCGAAATTCATGATCCAAATATAAGTATGCATATTTGGATATCAGGATGGTCGCTGACTAAAGGGAAATGTGCAGACTCGACCAAAAAGACATCAAAAGCTGACTTGAAGTGTCATAAAAGCTTCAAAAGGTAGATAGTTTGCATTGATTATTATAGGTAAATGATTCAACAATTCGCATTAATGACACAAATATCTTCCAGCTACTCGACGGATCCAGATATTTTTTGCAATGAATTCTTGTAGGGAGACGTCCCTTCTGGCGTGAGTTTTCTTTTGACAGCCCATGGGGCGAATTTATTGTAATTGACTTAGGTCAAGTGCTCAAGTACTATATATGCATCTTTTTGAGATTTAATAAGGGTTGGATACTTGTTCATTCTATATTCAAATAGAGCCCTCCTCTACTATAACCGTACCTTTTGATTGAATATATGTTGATTATTCTTACCTCTTTATGCTAGTTTTTAACTCGTGTATCCAAGGATGGCTTGTCTATGAATATTTCATTCCTCTCAACCATTTCTTGCTCCTTACCTTTGTTAGAAATAGCTCAATCTGTGTATACGTATTAGCTATATCTATTTATGTTGTGCATTTTCTCAGTTCTGTGAGTTTTTAGATTCAAACCTGGTGTATCATCTCCCCTTTAATTTAGTTTTTCTCCCTCTTCCTCTATTCATAACCAGGTGGATAGATTAGGTTTAGTCTTAGGATTGTTGAATCTCTCATTCAACAAAGGAACTAGCCTCTCTCTAGAGATTTGGCCTCCTTGTAGGGTCCCACACCTAGAGGTCATCTCAATGTTTCACTAGATTGTTGGAGCCCTAAAAGCCTTCAACATTGGGTGCAAATCTATGTGACAACAAAACTAAAAGTGAAGAAGATATTACCAACTCGTAGAAATTGGTCCTCAATTATCCTTAACCTATTGATGACCCCCTTTTCTATCTCTTTGATGACACCCCTAGCCTGGGAGATAGGGAAAAGCTTTAGGGATTTGGAGTAGATATTTTAGGAACCAACATATCTCACCCAACTGTTTCAATAGAGAATATGTAGTCTTTTCTTTAGAGACATGATTCAACATGATAGAGTTTACAAGATAAAGCCAGATTGTTCCCTGTGATTTCTTTTGTTGCAGCCAACCATTAATCCATATCTTCAAGGAGATCCTTCATTTTTAACTTCCACAACTGGATATGTGCATGGAAATGGGGGACCAAAAGGGGGTCAAAAGTGGCTACTTTTTTTTTCCTAAAATTAGTAAAAACTAATCTTGGATGAGAAATTGAAGATAACCATTCTCAAAATTAGAAGATGTGATAAGAAACAAAATTTGTAGTGCTCAAAATCTAGTTTCTAAACTACTATTTTTTTCTAAAGATAGATATTAAGAGGTTCAAATAGGGGGAGCACACAAAGTGCTCCTATTTTTTTCTAAAAAATATAACATAGTGTCTCGTGTGCTCCCCCTAAAATGTTGATTTTTTCAAGTATTTCACAAATCGCTTTGGTGGAAAATTAGCTAACATCATGTAGTTTATGCTTGATTTTTTTGTTAATTTTTTAATGAACATATGATTTTTTGTGAATTTTCAAAGTGAAAACATCCTGAAAAATAAAAATTTGAGCATATTCCCCCCTAATTTTTTCAAAAACTAATCAAAAATTATTTTTCAATGTGTATACAATTGAATTTAGAATCTAAAAATGTATTTTTTTCAAATTTTGATAAACGCGTAAAAAAGGACACCATAAATACTAGACATAGGTTTTGTACGAAAAAACACATTAGCAAAATAAATTCAAGATGAAAACCTTAATGTTATTAGATTTTTGTAAAAATACATGGTTAGAAAGCTAATAAAACACTTGAATTCATCCGAGCTTTTTTTCATAGTAACATTGAAAACTAGGTAAACCTGATGGAGAGCATGCTCAGGATTTGGTTGATTTTCTAAGTTTTGTTGAAAACACATCCTTGGAATTTAAAAGGTAGGTCCAACCCTTTAGGTTGGACTCCCAAGGCGAATCCAACCCTTAGGGTTGGAATATTCCAAAGTAGTCAAAAACTCACTTGCATTATAATGCGCTCGCGTTTTAGAGCAGTTAAAATCCTTTGGATGATTAGTTAAAATGCTTTAGAAAACTGACGTCACCCCTCTATCTTCTTTCACTCTAGAGTATCTGTAATATACACCCCTCTGTCTATGTTTGCTTTGTGAATAAGTTTTTGTGTTTTTGTATTTTTTGATTTCTTTTTGTGTTTTTTGTGGTTTATTGCTTGCATGTAGGGTTTTGCATGAAATACATAGAAAATGGACAATATATAGAAAACCCAGAAAATCTAAAAGAGATAACAACAAACTAATGACTACCCAGATTGTATTTAGCCAAAATATGAATTATCATAACACACCAAGATGGAGATTTACAACTTTGTCTGGATGCTATAGTCAGACCAGGAATAAAATCCATGGAAATATTCTCACAACTCCAAGAAATGAAGGGATATTGTATTACAACCAGCAACAATAGATTTCCTATTCCTAATCAACCAACTTGCAAGAAATAGTGGCTCCAACTATGATATTTTTAATTATTTTCAGCACCCACAACCTCCTAGGGCTATACGGCCTCTATGGCAAGGTATGGCATCACAAAAGGCACTAAAATCTCCTCATAAACCTATTGTAAATGACTGATATTGTTTGCTACTGATAGGTGATCATATTCAGATGAAGAAACCTTAAAAAAATCCTCCTCCAACCCTCCAAAAATATCTCAACAAGTGGTACGGCCTGCAAGTATAGCAATACAACCTAGCTGTAGATATTTATTGCAGCCAAGAACTCCTCATAAAATGCATAAATCTGCCACTGATATTTCTGTCCTCCTTTGCAAACCCTGAACTAATAAGAATATTGCCATTATGTTCTCAAATCTACTCCATAATGTGTACACTGTATGCACAAATGAAGCTCCTAGATGAAGCCTCCAATAACCTCTCCTGATACGATCTTCCACACACAAGGAAAGAGATCAATGAAGGGGTTTTCAACCCAACATTGTCAAAATCCAAACCCTAGAGCCAAAGCACAATGAAAAACTCCAATAGCTAGAGCAAAAATCACATAAACTTCGAATGCCAAATGAAGTCACTTTTTTGGTCTTTTATTTGCCTTCCTTCTCCAATGCCCAAGGGAGGGAATTTTTAATTTATTTTTATTTAAAACATCGCCTTGTACCACCATGAGGGGCGTCCATCTCTAGGAGGGTCACATTAAGTCATAACTTAAATAAAGTGACTTTATAACATTACTTTATATTATGTCAGTCTCATAAATAAATATGAATTAAATCTTTAATTTAATTCATTTTGCACCAAATGGAGTTTCTAGTCATATCGAGACCTTGAATTCTCATGCCCTGTCCATCCATGTCTGCGCTGCTAAAAATAGAAACCTTGGCTCCTGACTTACTAAAAATATTAAGTCACTGAGATGACTTCCTACACACATCCATTAGCCTACGGAAGTCAATTATAGGCTAATCTTGATCCTCTGGAGTGAGCTAAGTGGGGGACATTATAGTCCACCCTTCCCAAGATTGCTTGTCCTTAAGCAACCTCAACTCTGGATGCTGCAATATCTACTCACTCTCCCAGGTGGTGTCCTCTACTGGTAGATTCTTCCACTTTACCAAGTATTCTCTGATAACTTGTTTTCTCAGGTGTCTCTCCTAGGTGTCTATGATAGCCTCTGGTACTAGGATCAACTTACCCTCTTCATCCAAGGGTTGAAGCTCTGCAGAGGGAACTATATTGTGGCCAAGAGCTTTCTTCAGTCTAGAAAAATGGAACACATTATGCACTTTGCTATTTGATGGAAGCTCAAGCTCATAAGCCACCTCACCCACTCATCTGATAATTCTAAAAGGACCATAAAATCTGGGTTTTAACTTCTCTACTCCACTCTTCTTGAGAGTGGACTGCCTATAGGGTTGGAGCCTCAAATACACCATGTCTCCAACCTCAAAACTCCTCTCCACTTGGTGCTGATTAGTAAACAACTTCTGTTGATTCTGTGCCAGCTGTATGTTCTCCTTAAGCTCCCTGAGAATGTCCTAGCTGTCTTGTAGAAGATCCTTAGCCTTAGGCACCCGACTGCCACCAAGAAAGAGATCTATAAAGCAAGGGGCATCATAACTGTAGAGTGCCCTGAAAGGAGTCATCTGAATGGTCATGTGATGTGTAGTATTGTAACAATACTCCCCCTGGTGTAGCCATCTGATCCATGCCTTCTGCTGCCTCGATACATAATTTTGCAGGTACCCCTCCAACCATTTATTTACCACCTCTATTTGTCCATCCGTCTATGGGTGGTAGCTAGTGCTAGGAGTCAACTCTATACCACACAATCTAAATAACTCCTACCAAAAAATACTCAGGAACTTGCTGTCCTTGTCACTAATTATACTCCTGGGTACCCCATGTAACCTGAATATCTCCCTGAAAAATAAATCAACCACCTGAGCAGCGGTATAGGTTTCTGAAATGGCAAAGAAATGTACAAATTTGGTGAGTCTATCGACCACCACAAATATGCAGTCCTTACCTTGTGCCTTTGACAACCCTGTAATGAAATCCATGGAGATACATTCCCATTTCTGATCAAGAATGGGTAATGGATGTAGTAGTCCCACTGGAAAGGTATGCTCATGCTTATTCTGTTGGCAAATGGGACACTCACGAACATACTTCTACACTTCATCCTTCAATCCTTTCCATCTAAACCTCTCCTAAATCTATTTGGATGTCTTAAAGAATCTAGGATGGCCAACCATTGGTCTGTCATGGAAAGTTTTGATAACCTTCTACTTAAACTATGAATTGGGCACCAAGAATATCTTGTCTTTGTACATAATCAAATCACTTACCATAGAATATCTCTCATCTCTAACTATGTCCTCAATGAATCCCATAGCCCAAGAGTCCTTATCATACTTTGCCATGATCTCTCCTTTCCACTTAGCAGAGATCTCTCCAACCAAACACAAGTGAGGTCGTCTAGACAAGGCATCTGCGACTACATTTTTCTTCCCTTTGACATACTCAATATCAAAGTCATAAGCCTATAGCCTGCTAACCCACTTTTGTTGTCTATCATTCAGGTCTTTTTGGTTCATGAAGTATTTGATGTTGTTATGATCTGTCTTGATTATGAATCTACCCCCAACCAAATACTGCCTGAATTTGGCCAATGCATGCATAATGGCCAACATCTCTCGATCATATATCAAGTAGCTCCTCTCCACACCCTAAAGTTTTCTGCTCTCAAAAGCTATCAGGTGCTTCTCCTACATAAGCACAACCCCGATCCCCTCTCCTGAGGCATCACACTATAACTCAAATGGTTTAGCAAAGTCAGGGATTGCTAAAACCGGGCATGTAGACATCAAGTGCTTGAACCTGTCGAAGCACTACTGGGCTGTGTCACTCCATTCAAAGGCTCCCTTCTTCATCAGATCAGTCAACGGTGCTGCTATATGTGAGAACCCCTTAACAAATCATCTGTAAAACCCACAAAACCTAAAAAACCCCTTACGTTGTGTGAGGTTTGTGGGTGGAGGCCAATCAATTATTGCCTTTATTTTCTGTGGATCCACTCTGACTCCATCTGCACTGATAATGTGGCCAAGGTAAAGTAATTCTGTCATCCAAAAATCACATTTAGATTCCTTGGCATAGAGTGAATTACTCTCTAGGATACTCAGAACCTCCTCTAGATGTCTCAAGTGGTCCTCCCAAGACTTGCTGAATATTAGAATATCATCAAAGAAGATCAAAACAAATTTCCTAAGCTGCTGCCTGAAAATTTGATTCATACAGCTTTGAAAAGTAGCAGGTACATTAGTCAACCCAAAAGGCATGACTAAAAACTCAAAATGCCCATAGTGGCATTTGAAAGCAGTCTTCTCAATGTCCTCTGCCTGCATCCTGATCTGATGGTATCCTGATCTCAAATCAATCTTAGAAAAATAACATGCACCATGTAGCTCATCTATCAATTCATCTATCCTGGGAATTGGATACCTATTCTTTATAGTTTTCTTATTTAAGGCCCTGTAGTCAATACACATTCTGATTGTCCCATCCTTCTTCTTGACCAATACAACCACAGAAGAAAATGGGCTTTTACTAGGCCTAATATGTCCCATCTGTAGAAGCTCCTTGATAGTTTTCTCAATCTCATCCTTAAGCCTCTTTGGATGGCAGTATGGTGTGATCATGATGGGCTTAGTCCCATCCTCCAACTCGATGACATGCTCTATGCATCTGTCAAGAGGCACTCCAGGTGGTATATCCCCAAACACCTTACTGTGCTTGGTGAGCAGCTTCTGAATATCAGGGTGGTAGCTATCCTTCTGTTGTGGTGGAGATTTGGGCATAATAAGGCACTCTGCCACCCACTCAACTTGATCATGTCTCAAGAGTTTCTCCATCCTTTTTAGTGATACAACTCTAGGTCCACCATCTGAGATCCCCCTAAGGCATATTTTCCTCCCGTTATATTCAAATCTCATCTCCATTTTCTTAAGATTTATTGTGAACTCCTCCAACTGGTTCATCCAATGCATGCCAAGCACTACATCTATTTTCCCTATGCCAACCACATAGAAGTCATCCACTAGCTCATAATCACCCATGATGATTTTCAGCCCTAAAATCTTCCTGGTACAATGTATTTTGAATCCGTCAGCCAACATCACCTTAAAGCCTTCGAATTCTTCCACTTTCAGCCCCTTGTGAGCAACTAACCCCTCATCAATAAAATACTGAGTGGCTCCTATATCAATAAGGGTGATAATACGCTGCCCACCTAGTACACCACGCACCCTAAATGAACCAACCTTCTGAAAACTTGACAGCTGGGCAATAACACCACCACTATCAGTACTGTGATGTGTAGCTCTATCATCCCCACTATCACTGTGTTCTAAAAGTGACTCTTCAGCTGAATAGTACTCAATTAGTTTGGCCTTAGCCTTCTGTGAGCACTTATGCAAAGGATCCCATGGTTCTTTGCAATGAAAACATAATTTCTTCCTTCGGTACTCATTCAACTGTTCATCTGTCAACCTGTTAGATCTATCCTTGTGCTAATCAACATCATTGTGGAATGGTTTTTTCTCCTTCTCCTTGTCCCTCCTATGAAAAAATCCCTTAGACTAAAATTTACTCCACACTGATGACTCCATGTCTCGGGCCTTTTTCATGGCCTCCTGGAGTGTAGCAAGGTCAAAACCCTTAACCTAACCACAAAGTGGGTCTGATAGTCCATCAATGAAGAGAATCACTAATATGCACTCAGATAAATCTGGGACCATGACAGATAGGTCTTGAAACTTAAAAATGTAGGAGTCTAATGATCCAGTCTGCCTCAACTGTGCTAACTCCTTAAACTATAGTTTCGGGTTCTTCTTGTCAAATTTGTCGATCAGATGAGCTGTAAATTCTACATATGAAGTAATCTGATCATGCCCAAGTGTGACCTTCCTGTTACTCCACCACTTGTGTACTACTCCCTCCAAATGCAATGCAGCATAAGTGATGGCATCCTCCTTAGGCATAGGACTAATCTGCAGGTAACTATCTAGCTTTTGCACCCAAGCCCTAGCAGTGGTCTTTCCTAATCCGTCAAAATAGGAAAGTGTCATCTTACTCACCTTCTTCTATAGCTCCTGGTTCTGAGGTCTACCTCCTCTGCAAGGCCTATTCTTCATCCTAATATCAAAGTACTTTGCAAAAGTCATCTCTATTCTGAACTCTACACTAGATGCTCTCCAATCCCTCATAATCTCCTCCTGAAACTCAGCCTGTGTGGGATCCTGTTCAGGAACTTGGTTCCTGGGAGCGAATGTAGGGATGCCAGGTCTGTCACTTGCTGTAAACTACAAAGCCCTCCTATGAGTCACTGAGGCCTCATCCTCATCATCTCTAAACCTATGCCTATCACCATTATGGTTTCTATCTCCATTATTCATGTCCCCCTGGGTCCTGTCACCATTATGTCTATCACCCACATTATGCCTGTTCCTATCTCCGTCATTGTTCCAGTTCCTGTCACCATTATTGTTTCTCTGTCTATCACCGTCATTGTTTATATTCTTGTCACCATTGCACCTATTCCTATCATGGAGATTTTATCTTTTATTCAACCGATCAAGCAACTATGCAAGGGAATGTCCTATCTCAGCCTGTGTCTCCATCATCTCTTGTTGAGAATCCCTCAACTCTCTCTCTATTGCCACTGAGCTCCTGGTGAGCACATTCATGATCTCTCGTAAACTAGGCTCCTCAACCTCTTGGTCACCCATTTCTTCTGCGTGTTTCGTAACTAGTGGTAACTCTCTTGAAAATGGGTCTGTGCGCAAAACTAAGGAATCTTTGTCAATAGCTACAACCACTATCTCTTCGTCAAATGGATCAACTATAGGTACTGGTCGCTCAGGTTCTACTAACTGTGGTATTTCTCTTTCCTGTGTTCCTTGCCCTGCCCTAGTATTTCTAAAAGGATATCTGTCTGTTGGTCGCATGTCTCATTTTTTCAACTGCATGTCTTATTGACCCCACAGGATGGCAAGATTTTCTGCTCTGATACCACTGTAATATACACCCCTTTGTCTGTGTTTGCTCTGTGAATAAGTTTTTGTGTTTTCTAATTTTTTGATGTTTTTTGTGGTTTATTGCTTGCATGTAGGGTTTTGCATGAAATACATAGAAAATGAACAATATACAGAAAACTCAAAAAATCTAAAAGAGATAACAAAAAACTAATGACTACCCAAATTGTATTTAGCCAAAATATGAATTATCATAACATACCCAGATGGAGATTTACAACTTCATCCGGATGCTATAGCCATACCAGTAATAAAAGCCATAGAAATATGCTCACAACTCCAAGAAATGAAGGGATATTGTATTACAACCGGAAACAATAGATTTCCTATCCCTAAGCAACCAACTTGCAAGAAATAGCAGCTCCAACTGTGATATTTTTAATTATTTTCAGCACCCACAACCTCCTAGGGTTGTACGACCTCTATGGCAAGGTATGGCATCACAAAAGGCATTGAAATCTCCTCATAAACCTGTTGTAAATGATTAATACTATTTGCTTTTGATAGGCGATTAGATTCAGATGAAGAAACCCTCAAAAAATCCTCCTCCAACCCTCCAAAAATATCTCAACAAGTGGTACGACCTACAAGTACAGTAGTACGACTTGGATGTAGATATTTATTACAGCCAAGAACTCCTCATAAAATGCATAAATCTGCCACTGATATTTTTGTCCTCCTTTGCAAACCCTGAACTCATAAGAATACTGCCATTATGTGCTCAAATCTACTCCATAATGTGTACACTGTATGCACAAATGAAACTCCTGGATGAAGCCTCCAATAACCTCTTCTGATACGATCTTCCATGCATGAGGAAAGGGATCAATGAAGGGGTTTTCATCCCAACATTGTCAAAATCCAAACCCTAGAGCCAAAGCACAATGAAAAACTCTAATAGCCAGAGAAAAAATCACAAACTTCGCATGCCAAATGAAGTCACTTTTTTATTCTTTTATTTGCCTTCCTTCTCCAATGCCCAAAGGAGGGAATTTTTAATTTATTTTTATTTAAAACATCACCTTGTACCACCATGAGGGGCGTCCATCCCTAGGAGGGTCACATTAAGTCATAACTTAAATAAAGTGACTTTATAACATTACTTTATATTATGTCGGTCTCATAAATAAATATGAATTAAATCTTTAATTTAATTTATTTCGCACCAAATGGAGTTTCTAGTCATATCAAGACTTTGAATTCTCATGCCCTGTCCATCCATGTCTACCTTGCTAAAAATAAAAACCCTGGCTCCCGACTTACTAAAAATAGTAAGTCACTGAGATGACTTCCTACACACATCCATTAGCCTATGGAAATCAATTATAGGCTAATCCTGATCCTCTAGAGTGAGCTAAGTGGGGGACATTACAGTATCCTCATGTCTAGGAAGAGAGAACTGTTATATTATTAGGTGACGATGAGGAGGAATATTCCAAGCCTCCATAATTTCAAATATAAGAGGCAATGTCGGAACACATAGCATCATATGCACCTTGTTAGATGAGGAGATAGTTAGAGTGAGGGATAGAGGAGAGAGATAGAGAGGGGGAGAGAGATAAGGAGGGAGGGAGAGACAAAAAGATAGAGTTAAAGAGAGGGGGTAGATAGGGAGAGGAAGATAGAGAGAGGGAGATAGATATAGAGATAAAGAGGTGGATAGGTAAAGAGAGAGGGAGGATAGAGAAATAAATAGAAAGGGAGAGAGGGAGATAGAGAGACAAAGGTATATATAGAGAGGGATATATATATAGAGAGAGAGAGAGAGTGTCTTTATACCTATCCTCTATCTCTCTATATCTATCCTCTCTCTATCTCCATCCTCCCTCTATCTCTAAATATCCTTTTGAGCTATAGATAGCTATCTCTTTCTATCTCTCTCTCTCTCTCTATATATATATATACAGAGAGAGAGATATCTAGGGAGAGTGTCTTTCTACCTATCCTCTATCTCTCTATATCTATCCTCTCTCTATCTCCATCCTCCCTCTATCTCTAAATATCCTTTTGAGCTATAGATAGCTATCTCTTTCTATCTCTCTCCCTCATACTCATTCTCTCTCTCCCTCTCTCTATCTCTCTCCCTCTCAATGTCTCTACCTCTCAATCTCTCTCCCCATCTCTCCCCATCTCTTCATCTCTTTCCCTATCTCTATCTCTCCCTATATCTCTATCTCTTGATCTATCCCTCTCTACCTCTAGATCTCTCTCTATCTCTATATATCTCCCTCTCTGTCTTCCATCACTCTCTATCTCCCTATCTCTCCCCTCTCTCTATTTCTATCTCTATCTTTATCTATCTCTCTCCCTCTATCTATCCCTTTGTCTATCTCAGCCCCTGTCTCTCTCCCTCTTCCTGTCTCTACTTCTCTATCTATCTATCTATCTCTCTCTCTATCTTTATCTCTCCCTCACTCTCTCTCCCTCTCTCTATCTATCTCTACTTCCCTCTCTCTAGATCACGTGGAATGAATTTGTCATCACTATTTATGGTAGAACCTTTAACAAATGTGATAGAGAGTGGCTTAGTGGTGGAACTTTTGAGTTGTCATTTTTTATGAGACATTAGAATACGCATAAGCTTATTATTGAATATGATGATTAAACAAGAATTCCTCCAGGAAACATTAAATTGAAATGTTGGAAAATGATTAGTATAGATTTTCAAAGTCTGAAGCACTTTCTATAAAGGCTTATTCATCTCTCTCTCTCTCTCTCTCTCTCTCTCTCTCTCTCTCTCTCTCTCTCTCTCTCTCTCTCTCTCTCTCTCTCTCTCTCTCTCTCTCTCTCTCTCTCTCTCTCTCTCTCTCTCTCTCTCTCTCTCTCTCTCTCTCTCTCTCTCTCTCTCTCTCTCTCTCTCTCTCTCTCTCTCCCCCTATCTATCTCTTTATCCCCCTTCTCTCCTTCTCTCCGTCTCTATCTCCATCTCTCCCTCTCCCTCTCTCTCTCCCCCTCTCTATCTCCCCCTCTCCCCGTCTCTATGTTGATTGTCCATAGTAATACCTTATTCTAACTCTATCTTGTTGCTTGACCATATGGTGTAGGCTCTAAGTGATAATGATATGGTGGAGACCACCCTCTCTCCAATAATTGAAGATGGTTGGTCCTATGTCAAGAAGTTCTATAGTTTCCCCTCAACCAACCTAGTCATGGTGCAAATTATGAGTCAAACTAACATAGCATGTAGAAAATCATTGGCATCTTAGAAATACATAAGGCTAATGAGGAATGTAAAGCACACTTAGATTTAATTGGAAAAACAATAAAGCGTACGTAGACCTAAATTGATCAATTTGTCTAGTAGTGATTTCTCTCACCACTAGATGAGAATCAAAAAGTGTTCCCACATGACAAATTTCTAGAGCTAGTGATTGAGAAGATCCAAGAAGAAACTATATATTGGTTATCCCCATTTCATCTTCTATGTGTCTACCATTCCCTTAGGGGGAGAGAGAAAGAGGCTTAGGGAAAGAGAGAGACTCAGGGAGAGATGAAGAGAGAGACATAGGGAGAGAGAGTGTGTGTGAGACATGTTTGGCATGATTAACATTTCAACTTCTATATGTTTGATATTTTTCATTACCTTAATTTTTCCTTCTATATACATTTGACATTATATGTTTAGTTGGGGGGAGAGAAAGACAATTTGGGAAAGAGCAGAAGAGAGGATGAAAAAGAGACCAAAAGCTTCAAGAAACGTGCTCACATTTTAAACTAGGTAAAATGTTGACTAATGACCTACAAAAAGGCATACCACATGATATTATCCCACATACTCTATTTTATTCCCCTGTCTTGCATGTTTTCTAACATGCAAAGACACTTTTGATGCTTTTGGGGTTCTACAATGATTGGTTGGCAAAATTAGTTCACTTTTTGTTCTTATATCAATATATAAATTCCAATTACATGTTTTAAAATCAAATTTGATATTACAAATCATTATTTTCATGTTTTAAGGAATTTCAACACTTGATTGAACAAATTAACTAGTTTTTTGTCTTGTAACATTGATAAAAAACATTCTAATTGTGCATGTTTTGTATTATAATTTGATAAATTATCAAATATTTTTTATGTTCTTTTGACCATTGTTTTAGATTGAAATAGAATTCAATACCATGCCAAGGAAATGAACAATCAAGCTTTTCACAATCAAAAGAATTAAGAGATAAATAATGCTTGATATATTTTCACAATCAATTAGTTGACATGCATGAGGATAAATTTCTACTTTATTTTCCATTGATATTCTTACCACTATTGATGCAGAAGCATCCTGTCGATGTGGTGTTTAGCCACATGCACACGAATAAAAGTTCGCACAACAAACCTCTATTCATCTTGAAATACGACGTGATCCCTAAAGATATGAAGTCTCAAGTCTCCGATTGTCAGGTCTTGACTATTTGATTGTCACTCGGGGTTTGTTGTGATCTGCTGTTTTCCACTTTGGGGACTTACACACTTCTAAGTCATGTCCATCTAGATTATGTCATAATTCACTAATATCCTGCATATTTAGCTCAATCTACACATATCTTCTTAGTTCATGTCAAATTCTTTAGTAAATAAGCAAATTTCATATGTATTATTGTTTAGGGAAAAATTGGATTTGTTAATGTTTTAATGTTTAGATGTTTAAATCCTTCTTTCCACTATACATTCAAGGATCTAGGG
The DNA here is from genome assembly GCA_027924645.1 of Cunninghamia lanceolata. NCBI lineage: Eukaryota > Viridiplantae > Streptophyta > Pinopsida > Cupressales > Cupressaceae > Cunninghamia > Cunninghamia lanceolata. The sequence continues at coordinate 223,515 of BSBN01000937.1, read as the reverse complement.
TCGAGTGGCAAGCACTATCATACCCTAGATCACTTACAAATGTAGGGAAACTTGGATTAGGGAATTTAATTATTAATTTTCCTTCTCTTGTGCCCAATTAACCATTAAAACCCTAATTATGCAAATACAACAACAAATTGACGAATGATGGAAAAAGCTCTTGTAGACAGGAGTAAAATACCAAATCACAAAATACCTATTTTTGGGGTTCTAAAGTGGAACAGTCAGGGACACTAGAGCGGTCGTCCAAGTCCAAGGTACCAGTTTCTTCATGGGATCCAGACCTCCTTCCGACACTGATCAGCCCTGTAACTTCTATTTTCTGAAACTCAGATGTGGAGGACACTAGAGCGAGCACCCAAGTCCTAGAAGTGCTCCTATGTCCTGCTATTCTTCAGATCCTGAATCCTTGATGTCTGCCAATCCTTCCTGCAACTCCACTTTTCCCAAATGTGACACCTATAACCTGCAATCACAAGACTTGGTTTTGGGGGTTGTGGTGTTTAGAGGCTTGCCTCAGTCAAGCCCCAGAGGACACTTAAGTCTTCGAACACCATTGTCAGATAAGGAGTGCATGCCCTTGTGAGGCAGAGACAAAAGCCAAAGGAATCAATGATGAAAACACAATATTATGTCACCTTGTAGTGAAACTCTCATGGGAGGCAGATACTCTTCATGCCATGAGGAAATTGATGCTCAAATATGCAAATATCAACACACAAAACACACAAGTCTGCTCTTGCAACACAATAGAAGCCCTGAATCACCTTGAGAACACAATAGCTTTCTTGTAATCATCTAATTGAAATCTAGTTTACAAATGAATGCCTAAGCATGCTTATATATGCAACTACAAACACTCTCGCCAAGATTTTCATAATTCAAACTTACCGTGTCGGCAAAGGGACCTAATAATGGTCACAAACTGACACCTAGAAATTAGGGCTGCCCCAAAATAGGGTAGGACTAGGGCACGGGTGCCCAAGTCCTCCCCCCTATTTTGGGTAGGGTACAACTCAAGGGGTCCACCTAGGTCCAATTTGCCATGGAGCCTAGGTCTCATTCCATCAGGATGCCAAAATATGAACTAAGATGTCCTAAATGCATACTAAAGACTCAGGAGCTAAACCTTATGAGGGAAAAGCCCCAAGGGGACATTTTCTGACATTACATTTAGCCCCCACTTTAATGTATGTATAAATGTGAGGCCAATACATGCATTAAAGTAAGGTCACAAACACAGCAAACACATCAAGCACGAAGAAGACATGCCAATCACATATAAGACAGTAACATGCACGCAAAACACGGAGAAGACAATTAATGCATAGAAGACACATTAATGCATGGAAGATAGAAATGATATCTTTTCTTTTCTTTTTCTCATATATATGAAATGCAGATGCAAGTACTGGAAAGTAAACAAACCTCCCATAATGCAAGAAGCACTCATCGCGCTAGTCTTTAGATTGCATATATGGGGCAACACACGCAAGACACGCAAAACCTCCCAAAATGCAGGATGCACTCATCAAGTAAGACTTTAGACTGCATATGGGGCAACAAACATGCCACACAAAATAAGCATGCCAAAACACACACACTTGAAGACACGGAGAAAACATGGGAGAAAAGCGATGGAGTGTACCTATTTCTAGGTCCAACACCATCTCAGGCACATTACAGACACACACCAATGATTGGGCTTCACCACAACAATCATCGAAAACATTCTTAAGGGTTGAGTTAGTCACAGAACCGCTCCCCGCCTTCGTAGAGGACTTTTAAAAAATGACAGGATGATGTAATTTGCTCCGAGAAATACACCATCCCCACCTCTATAGAGGGCTTAAGATAAAAAAGGATATACGTGATATCCCGCCTCCGCAGAGGGCTTACATGATTGATTGATTGATTGCAAACAAACTCAGGATGCAAGATGCAAGATGCACTCATCAAGCAAGTCTTTAGACTGCACCTGAGGACAAGCACATAGCTAACATCTACAACAGACAGTTTACCATATATATGCCCCCACTTTAAGGTGGTTGATATCAGTTATCAATATCAAGCACGTTAAGGTAGGAAGAAAACACACAAGGGAACACTGACTTTCACAAAGCCCATGCCCCTCGAAGGTGACATGTACTTCACGATCACCAAATGTTCCCACAAACACATCCCTGCAAGAAACATGTTAGGTTCTACAACATCATGATAAACAACAACATCAATGTATATGATTAATCACATAAAGAGCCAAGGTTATACCATGAATTCGGAGTTTGAGGATAACCGTAGGGTTATATCACGAACCTCTCCGAACCGAGTACCACCAAGGCCAGATTCAAAGGCAAACAAAGGTGCATAGAGCAGCAATATTGTTAAGGTTTGTAAATGCGATAGAAACATCATCAAATTCACTACGTGGAAAGCATGAGTGCTTCCACTAGCCAAGCGTCAGATAAGATATGCAACCCCATCATCATATTAGGAACTAAGTCCATTTTTTGATTGCTCTCGAAAGGGACACTAGGTCCGCATCAATATAAATGTTTGTCGTCATCTGCCTACTAGGTGGAAACACTAGAGGAAGGGAAACAATAAATAAGAGAGGAGAAACAAGTGTCTTAGGGATAGTCATGTAGGAGGATGCCCCCAAGTCACCAACCGCAACGCTATGTCCACAAGACACAACACACAACAATGAAATCACAGAGAAAGGCAATGTAGAAGAATGATGATACAAATAGAAGAAGGTCACAACAGAGGTGGACTCCTGGTATCTTGAACCTTACGGGAGAATCTGAGGTCATTCCAGGAGGCCTAAACAACACATAACACATCACGGGGGAAGCACATCATGAGAGAGATAAAGGGTTAGAGATACTTACCTGTAGGGTCTTCATATTATATGTTAGAGCTCGCGAACCTCTTAGAGAGGTATTCGATCATATTTAATGCAAAATTTGAGTAGTTCTTATGAAAGTTTTGTTGATTATTGTGTGATGTTTGATTTGTTACTCCTTGTGTGAATATAACTTTTTGTTGCTTATGAGGAGGGGAACCACTATTTTCTCCAATTTTTGATAGTCGTCTAGCTCTTTTCTGATTTTTATCGAGTTTTTGTTGTTGAATCTTTCTAGCACGGGGACGGGAATCATATTGTACAATCTTCCTCATTTGTATTGGTTGTTGTTCTTGTTTTTTGGATGTATCTTGATTATCTCCTGATCCATATAAGGATAATAGAGGAGGAACCTCAGCATAAATTCCATTTCTTTGAAGACAAGGTGGATTTTTTATTTTTTTCTTATCCACTTCAATCATTCCTACGATGCTATCATAGTCTAAGTAATCATCCTCGTCTATTTACATTAAACCTTGTTCCACCATATTATTTTCGGTATGCTTAGGAAAAGGATTAGTAAAGATTTGTAAATTCTAATTCCGCAGAGCAACCAATTTGTTTTCCATTGTCATTCACACCCGATACCTGGATGACATTTGAATCAATAAGGTCCTGTATTTCATGTTTAAGATGCATGCATCATTCAGTGTCATGTCCTTGCGTCCGATGATAATGACAAAAGGCATTAGCATCGAAGTAAGGTCTTTGTTTACTAGGATCAACAGGTTTGATCAGGGGAAGTTTCAGAATGTTATTACTTACAACTTGATTAATGATAGAATGATAGGACTCAGTTATCAGAGTAAACTTTCTTGGTTGATACGATGGTTTCTTTGGATTATTTATAGCAGACACATTCGTATTTGGTCCATTGATCTTGATGAAACTCCTATTATTGTTTCTCTTAAAATGGTTTTGTGATGATCCAACCATGGATTTGTTGCAAGTATGAGTCTAACGGGTGTTGTCATTGATGTCAACATACTCATGTTGCATTAATGAGAAGGATTGGATGAGCTGTGTGATGAGGATATTGGGAAAATTAGTCTCAATCAGGAACAGTGAAGAACAGTGATGACAACAAGGTAAAAGTGTAAGATAGGTTAAAGATCAGAAGATGCGGTTCAAAGGGTTTGTAGTTATGAGTCTTGAGATGATCTAGTCAAGTTTTCAGAGGTCTGCATGAAGATCTGAAGAAGTTATGGCTGCTTAAGTTGAACTGGTTCCGGCAGGTGTTTAGAGGTGATAGAGTGTCACAGATAGGTCTGGTGAGCTCCGGAATTGCATTATCCCACTCTGCGGATTGGAGGGAGTGTTTAGGAAGTCCCTGTGAAGTGACAAACATATTTGTTCATGGTTTAGAGGTCTGGAAGCACCTATTCCTTTGTGACAGTGATGACAGACTGTGTTCTTGAAGTTTTGGATGAAGGAGAGAAGAATTCCAGTAAGCTGATGAAGTGCGGACGTTCTTGATGGCTCAGGAAAGGTTGTGGTAATCTTTGGATCGTGTCTAATTCATGTTGGCGGTCCGCATTGAAGTTAGAGTTTGGATTTGATGCATAACCACCAGATGTTGGTGTTCTTCCTGAGACTGGCCGACCGGATGTATTACACATCTTCTGGATGATCTATAAGTGTTTTCTGACTTAGATGGTTGTTCCTAAGTCGATGTCTTGTATAAATAAAGGATTGTGAAGTCATTCCAAAGTGTGTCTAGTGTGGATGAGTGTGTGGTAGCAAAGAAGAGAGCGAAAGGCAGAGCTGAAGTTTTTGGGCTTTAATGGAACTGATTCAAGCATGGTGAAGATGCTATTCTCCAGTTCATGTATGTGATACTTATTTCTTTGTAGACAGTGTGTCTCTTGTAGGTAGTGAGCCTCTTGTGAGCAGTGTGCTCGGGCAGTGAGCCCTAATTGGCATGTGCCATTTGTTCTTTCTATTCTTCTAACAAAGAATACATTCTTGGGTTAATCACCCCGTGGTCTTTCCCTTAACAGGGTTTTCCACGTCAAAATCTTGGTGTCTTATGTGTTGTTGAGTTTCTGCTTTTGATTTGAATGCATTATGTTTCATGTTTAATAAACTGCTAATCACCAAGAAGTTTTAAGTGTGTAAATTGGAGAAAGTTTGATACAACTGATTCACCCTGCCTCTCAGTTGTGTGCCCTAAGTCTAACAATTGGTATCAGAGCCAAGTTCCTCTAAAAGGAGCTTAACTGCTTGAGGAGATCCAGGAAGTTGTCCTACAAGAAGGATAGTCTGAAGTTTGATGGAACCAACTTTACTCTTTGGAAAGGTCGCATGAAATGTCACGTGCAGTGTATGGGAATGGCGTATTGGTCCATGGTTACAAAAGCATATGTACCTCCACAGGGTGGTCTGATAACCCTAAATGAACTCATAGATGCTGAAAACAATCTACGGACCAAAGAGGCTCTTCTAAGCACATTATCTGACTCAGAGCTCTCAAATGTTATTGATCTACCAACTGCCTTTGAGATTTGGAAACTAGAACTTTTGCATGAAGGAGATCGGTATGTTAAATGTGCAAGGTTACAAAGTCTAAAAGGGAAATTTGAAAAACTGAAGATGAGAGATGATGAAAATATTACTACTTTCATGCCAAGAGTAAATGAGCTGGTTTGTGGAATCAGAAATGCTGGTGGAGTCTTGGATGGAAATGAGATTGTTGGCAAAATTCTCAGATCCCTTCCTGCTGCTTACAAAATCAAGGTTGCTGCCATTGATGAATTCAGAGCCCATACAACTGTCACAAAAGACCAATTGGCTGGAAAACTAGCTACATTTGAAATGATCGAGTTTGGAGATGATCCCCCCAAGACTGAATCTGCATTCAAAGCCAGTGCCTCTGTGAAAGGTAAACAAAGATTTGATCAGGGAGAAAACTCTTCAATGAAACTATCATGGTATGATCAAGCAAGAAAAGACATGGAAGTAGAAGAAGCAAAAACAACTCATCTTGAAGCCATCATTGCAAAGAGACTACCAAGAGGATCCGGTAAGTATGAAGAAAAATTACCCTTTAAGTGCTTCAACTGCAATAAGATTGGTCATTTTGCCTCAAAATGTCTGGAAAGATTTTCAAGGTCAAATTCTAACAGACAAAGGTTCCAAAAGAATTATTATTATGTTCATAAAGAAGATGATAGTGAAAAAGTAACAGATGATGAATTAGAGATAGGAAACAAATCTGGAAATGAATGGGTGTTTATTGCCATCAAGGAAGAAGATCCAATGTCCTCTAAATATGTCAATCATAAGGTTGTAGAAAGAGCTTTGGCCACCCAAGTTGAAGAAAAGGATGATTGGGTCATTGATAGTGGATGCTCTCACCATATGACAGGTGACAAGAACAAGTTCTTAGATTTGGAAAGGTATGAAGGAGGAATGGTAAAGTTTGGTGATAACTCTGCTGGCAGAATTAGAGGTAGGGGAACTATTTCTTTTGATGGAAAGAACAAAATTGGTAATGTACTGTATGTTGAAGGATTGAAGCACAATCTTCTCAGTGTTGGACAGTTGGTCGACAAAGGTTATGACATCCGGTTCAAGAATGGAAAATGCAGGATCTTTGAAAGCTCAGGAACTGAGATTGCATCTGGTACTCAAACAAAAGGTAACATCTTTCATCTACTTGGTACTGATAAAAGTTGTCTGTTCGTTCAAATTGATCAGAGTTGGTTGTGGCATAGAAGGATGTGTCATGTAAATTTTGATAACATCATCAAGATAAGTAATACTTAGGCTATGAGAGATCTTCCAAAATTGGTAAAACCTACAAATAGTTTGTGCAAAGAATGTCAGCTAGGTAAACAGAGCAGAGTCTCATTCAAAAGCAAGGATCAGTCCTCTACCAGATTATTGGAATTAGTTCATACTGATCTATGTGGTCTGAAAAGAATCAAGAGTATGCAAGGTGATAGATATTTCATGTTACTGATTGATGACCATTCCCAGATGATGTGGGTTACCTTTCTGAAAGAGAAATCAGAAGCTTTTGAGAAGTTTAAAATCTTCAAGGCTATGGTAGAGAATCAAACTGGATTGAAATTGAAATGTCTGAGGTCTGATAGAGGTGGTGAATTCACATCCAGTGAATTCATAGATTTTTTTGAGAAGCATGGTATAAAGAGATAGTTGTCTGCTCCTAGGACTCCACAGCAGAATGGAGTAGTAGAGAGAAAGAACCGAACCATCCAGGACAATGATGATGGAAGTAAATGTTCCCTAGATGTTTTGGAGAGAAGCTGTCAGCAGTGCAGTCTATACTCTCAATCGAGTTCAAATCAGAAGCAATACTGGTAAGACTCCTTATGAACTTTGGTTTGGCATCACTCCTACTGTGAGATATTTCAGAGTATTTGGTAGTAAATGTTACATCAAAAGAGATGAAGATCTAGGAAAGTTTGATGCTAGAAGTGATGAAAGAATTTTCTTGGGTTACTCCACTCAAAGCAAAGCATATCGGTGTTACAATAAGAGATTGAGAAAGATGATAGAAAGTACAAATGTGAAGGTTGATGAAGAATTGAGAAACCTTCAAGATTTTATGAACATGATGATGATGATCAGAATGGTGTTCTGATTCAAGGAGCCCAAACCCCTTCTGGTACTTAGAATCAAACAGATCTGGTAATTCAGGGAGAAGAGATGAATCATAATGAGCCTGATCAAGAATTAGAAGTACAGGAAACTCCCAAAGTTCCTAGGTATGTAAGACTGAACCACTCAGAAGATCAAATCATAGGTGATAAAAGCAAAGGAGTTCTAACAAGAAGGAGAATTGCTCAAGATTCAAAAGAGTATTGTTTGATCTCTAAGATTGAACCTAAGTCAGTGAATGAAGCTTGCAATGATGAAAACTGGACTAAAGCAATGGAGGAAGAGCTAGTGCAAATAGAGAAAAATCACACTTGGGATCTTGTTCCCAGACCTAGAAACAAGAATGTGATTGGAACCAAATGGGTCTTCTAGAACAAACTGAATGAAGTTGGTGAAGTAATCAGAAACAAAGCCAGATTGGTCTGCAAGGGCTACTCTCAAATAGAAGGAATTGATTTTGAAGAAACTTTTGCTCCGGTGGCAAGAATTGAAGCAGTCAGATTATTTCTTGCCTATGCTTCCTTCAAGGTTTTCAAAGTATATCAGATGGATGTCAAGTCTGCCTTCCTAAATGGTGATTTGGAAGAAGAAGTATACATTGAGCAACCAGATGGATTTCAATTGTCTGATCAGAGTGATATGGTCTGCAAGTTGAAGAAAGCATTGTATGGATTGAAGCAAGCCCCAAGAGCTTGGTATGAAAGATTGGATAAGCATCTTTTGAAGATTGGTTTCAACAAAGGTACTGCTGACAATAACTTATATTTCAAAATTGATCATGAAAACATCTTGATTGTTGAAGTATTTGTTGATGATATCATCTTTGGAGGAAAAGATAGTATGTGTAAAACTTTTGCAAATCAAATGAAAAATGAGTTTGAGATGTCTATGCTTGGTGAAATGAATTTCTTCTTGGGTCTACAAATTACTCAAACAAAGAAAGGAATCTTCATTTCTCAGACCAAATATGTGAAAGAATTGTTGAGAAAATTTGGGATGGAAGATTCAAAGGCAATGAATACTCCCATGGCAACCGGATGCAAGTTGAGCAAAGATGATGACTCTCCTAAGGTAGACCAGACAAAGTATAGATCAATGATTGGAGGATTGTTGTATCTCACTCAAACTAGACCTGATATAATGCAGGCTGTTGGTCTTGTTGCTAGATTCTAGGCTGATCCCAGAGAATCTCATGTCATGGCAATCAAGAGAATTTTTAGATATCTAAAAGGAATAGTTGAGTATGGTTTGTGGTATCCTAAAGATCATGATTTCTCTCTTCATGCATATACAGATGCAGATTGGGCAGGAGATGTGGATGACCAGAAGAGTACCAGTGGTGGAGCATTCTTTTTGGGAAAGAGATTGGTTTCTTGGCTAAGCAAGAAATAAGAGGCAATATCTTTGTCTACAACTGAAGCAGAATACATTGCAGCAGCAGGTAGTTGCACTCAAGTTTTATGGATGAAGCAGATGCTAAGATATATTAAAGTAGAGTATGAGAAGCCTATCACAATTTTCTGTGATAATTCAAGTGCAATAAATATTTCTAAGAATCTGGTGTTGCATTCTAAGACTAAGCATATATCTATCAAGTTTCACTTTCTAAGAGAGCAAGTGAACAAGAATGAAGTTAGACTAGAGTTTGTGCCCTCCAAGGATCAGATTGTAGATATCTTTATTAAACCTCTTCCCAAGAACTCTTTTGAGTATCTCAGGGAGAAGTTAGGGGTTATTGCCCCTCCGGTGATGAACTAGGATGCACTGATGTGCATCAGTCATATCTTGTGATCCGGATTGGTGATGGGGAGCTGCTACTTAGGGGGAGCAGCTGGTATGATTCTGGTGTGTTAGAGTTGTAAGTATGAACCCTTTGCCATTGATGTCAAAGGGGGAGAGAAGACATGTGAAAAACAAGTGGTTGATGATCAAAGGGGGAGTAGTAAAGGAAGATAAGACATGTGAAGAGTTGTTGCTGCTAGGGGGAGTTGTGACAGAAAGGAGAAGTTCTTGTCTTGATGGTTTTTCATATCATATGTTGCCATCAATGACAAAGGGGGAGATTGTTGCAAGTATGAGTCTAACAGGTGTTGTCATTGATGTCAACATACTCATGCTACATTAATGAGAAGGATTGGATGAGCTGCGTGCTGAGGATATTGAGAAAATTAGTCTCAATCAGGAATAATGAAGAACAGTGATGACAACAAGGTAAAAGTGCAAGATAGGTTGAAGATCAGAAGATGTGGTTCAAAGGGTTTGTAGTTATGAGTCTTGAGATGATATAGTCAAGTTTTCAGAGGTCCGCATGAAGATCTGAATAAGTTATGGCTTCTTAAGTTGAACCGGTTCTGGCAGGTGTTCAGAGGTGACAGAGTGTCACAGATAGGTCTGGTGAGCTCCAGAATTGCATTATCCCACTTTGCGGATTGGAGGGAGTGTTTAGGAAGTCCCTATGAAGTGACAAACAGATTTGTTCATGGTTTGGAGGTCCGGGAGCACCTATTCCTTTGTGACAGTGATGACAGACTATGTTCTTGAAGTTCTGGATGAAGGAGAGAAGAATTCTAGTAAGCTGATGAAGTGCGGACGTTCTTGATGGCTCAGGAAAGGTTGCGGTAATCTTTGGATCGTGTCTAATTCATGTTGGCAGTCTGCATTAAATTTAGAGTTTGGATTTGATGCTTAACCACCGGATGTTGGTGTTCTTCCTGAGACTAGCCGACCGGATGTATTACACGTCTTCTGGATGATCTATAAGTGTTTTCTGACTTAGATGGTTGTTCCTAAGTCGATGTCTTGTATAAATAAAGGATTGTGAAGTCATTCCAAAGTGTGTCTAGTGTGGATGAGTGTGTGGTAGCGAAGAAGAGAGCGAAAGGTAGAGCTGAAGTTTTTGGGCTTTAATGGAACTAATTCAAGCATGGTGAAGATGCTATTCTCCAGTTCATGTATGTGATACTTATTTCTTTGTAGACAGTGTGTCTCTTGTAGGCAGTGAGCCTCTTGTGAGCAGTGTGCTCAGGCAGTGAGCCCTAATTGGCATGTGCCATTTGTTCTTTCTATTCTTCTAACAGAGAATACATTCTTGGGTTAATCACCCTATGGTTTTTCCCTGAACCAGGTTTTCCATGTCAAAATCTTGGTGTCTTATGAGTTGTTGAGTTTCTGCTTTTGATTTGAATGCATTATGTTTCATGTTTAATAAACTGCTAATCACCAAGAAGTTTTAAGTGTGTAAATTGGAGAAAGTTTGACACAACTAATTCACCCCCCCTCTCAGTTGTGTGCCCTAAGTCTAACAGGATTGACCAACTTGAGCAGATGAGTTGGTTTGCATACTGACTAGACGAAAGTTAATCATGAAGAACGGTGCATAAATGTTGAAAGGAGTTATATTTCATCAAGAGAATCTTATCACGACTATTAGGTTGTAGATTTGTAATGAATATCTTTTGAACATCAACATCTTTCATCTGATACTAAATTTGTACATAAAGTCTTTGATATTGACTAATGAATTCAGTCAACTTTTCTTTTGGACCTTGTTTGCATTGAACCAAGTCAATAAGAGTGACTTGGGGTCTGATATTTGCTTGAAAATATTTTAAAAATTGATCAATCAACTATGAAAAGGAGTGTATTGAATTTAGAGGCAACGAGCAAAACCATTCTAGTGCAGTATCTTTGAGAGATCACGGGAAAAGTTTTGCTAACAAATCCTCTTCAAAATAAAGAATCACTACACATAGTTGTGAATGCTGCCACGTGGATATTAGGATCTCCTTTTCCACCATATTTTTCAAAGCGAGGATTCTCAAACCTCTCAGGCATAGGGGTTCTCAAGGTTGCATAGGATAATGAATTACAGGCATGATATGTTGGTAGACTAGGCTGCGAAGAATTTGTCAAATTTGTTACCTTTTGTTGCAAAGTATTCATGCCCTATAAAAGTTGGTTTAGGATGACATCATTGGGAGATGCGGTTTGTTGTGAGGAATTATAACCAAAGTGAGGAGGTGGAATGTGCTTGAGATATGATAGATGGAGGTTGAGAATATGTTAATGATGGTTGGCCATAATGATAGGTGGAAGATGTTGCGAGTATGTAATAGGTAGCTAGAAATGAGTGGAATAGATAGGTGGTTGAGAACAATTATGCATAGAGGAGGTCCCTTTAGGAACCAAAATTTGATAATTAAATCCCACAGCTCTGTAATTAGTGCCATTATATGCTCTAATACCAGTGGTAGCATTACTACAAGTGTTTGTATTAGTTGTTAAGATCGTTGACGTAAAAGTAGATATTCCCATAGTCAGTATAGGTGTTGAAACTTGAGTATCAGATGGTGATAGAGTGTTATTTATCGTTTGCACACATTCATTCATTGGCATGATATTAGTTTGTACAATATGTGCTAGACCACGAATTGCATTAACACCATCTTGTCCTTCTTTTATCAATTCTCTTAAATTATGAATTGTAGGGACAACTTCTTCGGTTATTCACTCATTTTCCATAAATGATTGAAATTTAGCTAGCTCTTTATCCAATTTTTCTATTTGCTCATTAGATACATATCTTGTTGTGTCAATAGTATCATTAACATCATGAAAAGTTTTCTCTTCCATTGTGGTTGGAGGATGTATAATATCTTGCACAATCTGAGTTTCTCCCTTTGTAAAGAAGGTGTTCAGAGTACCAACTTCTTCCAGAGCACTAGATCTCATTAATCTTTTACTTCTTCTCAAAGCGATATTGTTTTTAGGACAACGTGTCATAAAGCTTATAAAAGCATACAACACACAACGCACCAACTAAGAGAATAAATCCTAAGGGAAGGATATGATTAAAGGCCAAAATGCTTGGTTTTTTTATACCCTTTCAATGCAAATGAATGAACCAAAGGGTGTTGTAAGGATTTTAGTCAAGGGAAGAAAGTTATATGTATGATATCAGTCCAAACAGAAATATAATCACTCTCAACACACTCTTGATACGATTTTAAGTTAAAGCCAAGTCGAAATATAGTCAAAATAGGCACTTTTTTCACCAAAACTCAATGCAAAAGGGCATAACAAAGGGTGTTGTGACGAAAATGATGATGGAAAACAACTAATATCAGTAATAAAATCCACTGGGTTCCAAAATACCCAACACAACATGATTTTAGTGCCACTTAAGGTCAAACCCTAGTGAAAAATATAGCAAAAATAGGTTGTTTTTCACAGTTTTTCAACTCCAAGAACTAGAAAAAGGGGTGTTGTAAAGGATTTTAGGAGGTACAGAAAATAATATCAATAATATCAATCACCTCAATCCATAAAATTCATCACAACATGCTTGGAGTGCAAACTAGGTCAAACCCTAGGGCAAAAATAGTCAAAATGTGTAGTTTTCACCAAAATTTAGTTACAAGAGCCCGTTAAAAGGGTGTTGTGAAGATTTTTAGGAGGGGAAGAAAATTATTACCATGATAAAAGTAAATTAATGCAAAAATACCTTTCACAACACACCTATGGTGCAAGTTTATAAAGTCGATAAGGCCAAATTTAGTGAAAATCGTTGTTTTTGAAGCCCTAGGTTTGAGATCTCGGGACAAAATGCTATGTGAATGTTTTGAAATTTGATTTATGATGGAAATGAATTAATCTCAGATCTGAAAATTATTTTCAATCTTGAACATGCAAAATGCCCATGTAAATTTAATGAAATTGCATCAAAATTGCTAGTTTTTGTTGAAATTTTCTATGCAAAATTACAAATATTTTAAATCTAAATGCAAATTTACTCTAAAGTGCAAGACTATAGACAAATTTTAATTTGAATGAGCCTCTAAAATCAGTAGAAAAATTTGAGAAAAAGATTTTGCGTATTGACCCTAGATTTTGGAATTACTAGGTTATATAAAATTGTCAAAATGTCTTCAAAACCCTAGCAATTAAATGATGAAAATGCAATGCAAATTTCTGAATTTTTGAAATTTTCTGTAGTTTATATTAGATTTGATGAAAAAATCATGAATTATGAAAATTTAGGAAGAATTGATGCAATTTAGTAAGCCAAACAATGCAATTTTTTTGAATTTTCTAAATTTTTTAATTTTTTTAAATTTTTCTCAATGCAATAAAATGAATGACTATATGAATGAATGAAATTAATCCAAATATGAAGACAAATACTCAGTAAGTTGAAATTTAAGTCCAAAAACATGGGTTCACCAAAATGTTTAGGGGAAAATTGGATTTGTTAATGTTTTAATGTTTAGATGTTTAAATCATCCTTTCCACTATACATTCAAGGATCTAGGGTCGAGTGGTGAGCACTATCATACCCTAGATTGATTACAAATGTAGGGAAACTTGGATTAGAGAATTTAATTATTAATTTTCCTTCTCTTATGCCCAATTAACCATTAAAACCCTAATTATGCAAATACGACAACAAATTGACGAATGACGGAAAAAGCTCTTGCAGATAGGAGTAAAATACCAAATCACAGAATACATGTTTTTGGGGTTCCGAAGTGGAACAGTCGGTGACACTGGAGTGGGTGCCCAAGTCCAAGGTACTGGTTTCTTTGCGGGATTAGACCTCCTTCCGATACTGATCAGCCCTGTAACTTCTATTTTTTGAAACTCAGATGCGGAGGACACTAGAGCGAGCGCCCAAGTCCTGGAAGTGCTCCTGTGTCCTACTTTTCTTCAGATCCTAAATCCTTGATGTCTACCAATCCTTCTTGCAACTCCACTTTTCCTAAATGCGACACCTGTAACTTGCAATCACAAGACTTGGTTTTGGGGCTTGTGGTGTTTAGAGGCTTGCCTCAGTCAAGCTCCGGAGGACACTTAAGTCTCTAAACACTATTTTCAGATAAGGAGTGCGTGCCCTTGTGAGGCAGAGGCAAAAACCAAAGAAATCAATGATGAAAACACACTATTGTGTCACCTTGTATTGAAGCTCTCATGGGGGAAGATGCTCTTCATGCCATGAGGAAATTGATGCTCAAATCTACAAATATCAACACACAAAACACACAAGTCTGCTCTTGTAACACAATAGAAGCTTTGAATCACCTTGAGAACACAATAGCTTGCTTGCAATCATCTAATTTAAATCTAGTTTACAAATGAATGCCTAAGCATGCTTATATATGCAACTACAAACACTCCCGCCAAGATTTTGTAATTCAAACTTACCATGTCAGCAAAGGGACCTAATAATAGTCACAAACTGACACCCAAAAATTAGGGCTACCCCAAAATAGGACAAGTCTAGGGCACGGGCACCCAAGTCCTCCCCTTATTTTGGGCAGGGTATAGCTCAAGGGGTCCACCTAGGTCCAATTTGCCATGGAACCTAGGTCTCATTCCATCAGGATGCCAAAATATGAACTAAGATGTCCTAAATGCATACTAAAAACCTAGGAGCTAAACCTTATGGGGGAAAAGCCCCCAAGGGGACATTTTCTGATGTTACAATTATTACAAATTTGACATAACTTTGATCAATTCTTCTGAAGTTATGATTAATTTTGATTAGTTCTTCTGAAATGATCTTAACTTTGATTAATTCTTCTAAAGTGATTTTAACTTTGATTAGTTCTTTTGAAATTATCCTTATTTGAACTAATCTTTGCATACAAACTATAAATTTACTTAAATATCTTGTTTAAAACATGTAATTCATCAATATTTAAGAGTATTTGCATATGATTTATCATTATTTGCAATTCTTCACTACAATTTATAAAATAAAAGTTAAAAGATCAGGTTAGAAGGAAAGAGTTCTAAGAATTCTAAATTTCACCAGTGATCCACACGTATATCTAGACATAATCATAAAAAGAAGCAAACCTACTCATAATTCACCAAAAACATTCACAGTTACATATAAGAGATGTGAACCTTCAAGGAAACTTAATAACAACAAGCAATTGGTCAAATGCACTTCCAAAGAATGCATCAATTCAACATAACATACTGAAATCAACAAAGATTACTTAATATTTATGATAGAATAGTAACCTGCAACTTCATATTCATTATATGTGCAAAACATATGCAAATGTACACTGATATGAGAAAGAACCATGAAATGTAAGTCACAAAGTTGTTAAATCAACAAACTTAGTACTCCAAAGAGTTCATCAATTCAGTCTCTCTAATTACAAATAATCTAGGCCCTTTTATAGAATAAGGACCTAAGATCAATTACAATATAGCAACGGTTAGGATCTCTTTTCAAAATATCAACGGTCAAAAAATGTGGCATGTGATTTCTAGTTGGTAGTCTAGGGCGAAGGACAACTAACAACAAAATATTCCCCAACATCTTTACCTTTGCGTCTTCATGAATATCCTATTTTGCATCAGATGAGTCTTCCCCAATTATCATCCCTTCAAAATCCAATCTCTTATATAGTTCATATACCTTGATAGCTTTATCCATCTCTGTTTTGCCAAACTACTGCACTTTGACCTTGGCATAATCCTACATCTACAGTTGGTCACTTATGGACACCCACTTGCTTGTCCTATTATATAACTTTTCCCTGTATGCCTTTATCTTCATAAACAATTCCATCACCTGATCTATGGTAGCCTCTAAAAAACGTTGCACATGATTTTTCAAAATAGGATCAAATCTGGATTTAAACACTCCTATGGATGCCTGTTCATCATATGTTTCCTTCTAATCCATTAGAGCACCAAGTAGCTCCTCCAAGATCTCCATTTCATCTATTAGGAGGTCATGTGCTTTTATGCTTATATCCACTGCCTTAAGCCTACATTCGTTTAGGATATCTGCTTCAAACTTTAAATCCTTTATCCATGTTGACATCTTAGGCATGGTTTGAATTGTCATTATGTTATGCTTCAGCAACACCTAATCATCCAGCTTACGGGCACCCTTCAATTTACCAAGGTCTCTATCATTTTGATTGAGCCTTGTAGCACATTCCTTCTTCAGGATGTTCGCCTTTGTCTTGATATATGCCAAAGTGTCCCAATTGGACAATGCAATCTGAATTACCTCTTCTCCCTCCTTCATGAACTTGGAGAACCAACCTTGCATCAGCTGTGCTTGATGCTTCTTTGCATCAAGATCACTTATTTCATCCCGAGTTACCAATGTTAGAGCAGCTAGTACTTCTATTATTTGTGTCCCTAGGGCTACCAACCCCTTGACAAATGCCTAAAGTTGGGCAATGCACCCTTTCAACTCTATTTTTCAGCTTGGTCTTGCAGATGCGATCTGCTGTTTCTTCCATGCTACCTTTGAACTCTTTAATCTCTTGCTCGAAAGTTACATGTCCAAGGTCCAAGGTGGTTATCTGATACTCATTGGCTGAAATTTCCCCCTTGGCCTTATCTACCATAGGTACAACTAAATATGTTTTCCTATGCCTGGTAGTGTCCATTTTAATAACTGACACAACCCTCGCCTTGTGTTTGGGCTTTATCCCTTTCATAGAAAACAATGACTTGAAGTCAAAAGGAATGAGATTAGTAAGAGGTTCTATCACCTCAGATGTTAACCATTCTAGCACATCTTGTGCTAGTCCTTAATGACCTGTTTGCTCAATTTGAGCATCTTTGACAGTCATATCTATGTCCTTATCAGGACCTCCTTCTTGCTACAACACCTCCTCCTGAGGAAACTCCTCTTGTTGTGGCACTTCTTGATGAATCTCCTTTTGGGGAATCTCTTCTCAATTCTCTTCCTATTGAGGAATATTAGGATTTTCACTTGCATGAGCCATTTCTTCATCCCCTTTGCCCTGCGAGACCTGCTCTTCTTGTTGCTCATGCTCATTAGATTCTTCTTCTACCTGCTCTTCATTTTGCCTAATTTCTCCTTCAATAGGAATATCCCAAGGAGATTCTTCATGAATATCTAAGAGTGAGACATCCTCAATGGATTTATCTATTGTCTCAGGCCAGGATACCTCCATCCCTTCTTCATCTATTGTTATTTTGTTTACTAGGTCATCCAATTGACCTTGGCCCAATGGCTCTTGAGGTGATCTTGACCTCTTTGTATCCAATATGTTTTGCACTTCGGGATCTTTTGTTAGCTTTGGATTTTTAATTACCTCAATGTCATCTTCTTTTTAAGACTCTTGTTGGGGTGCTTCTGAATATGCTAGTCGGGAACCTACTAGATAATTGGTCACATCCCTCATGAACTCATCACCAGTTAGGTCAATTACACTGTTTAGAGGCAAATGCAATTTTTTAGCCATGGCTTGTTCTATTTCTCTTGCTTCTTTAGCTAGCTCCTGCTTTACCTGCATGATTTGCTGAGTAGGTATGCCATGCTACAATTTCCTTACTTTAGCCCTAGCAGGGACATGGTACTCTTCTACTTGTCTTGCTAGATATGTTTGTAGTGTAGCAGGTGGCACCGATGGAGCTCCTTGGGGCTCATCCTATGCAAACAACAATTCCATCTTTGTAGGATTTTCTGCTACAGTTTGAGTATCCACTGGTTTGGATATGTTACTCCTCACTGGTGTAAGAGCCCCTCTTTTCTGCTTAGGGATGATTAGACCTCCTAGTATGTCCGTTGAGCGATGCTCTTGGGTAGCTATAGTGGTGATCGTAATTGCTCTCAAGGGTTGATCCCTTGGAGGCAAAGGCCTTGTGGCAATAGTAATCCCCTGTACTGTCAAATCTTCACCAGATGCATAAGTTCTTGGTTCAACCAACTTTTCCTCCATGATTCTTCTCTTATGAATGAGAAAATCATCATACTCTAGATCTCTATCTTTGATTTTCCTCTTCTTGTCATAGGTTAGGGCTACTCCCTTTGCCTTTAGCTCATTTAATTTTCTCTCAACCCACTTCTAGGTTGTAGTCATGACCTTCCTAGTTATAGCGTTGAGGAGGTCTCCTCTGGTTGTGTCTAGCCTGGAAGGGATAAAACTTCCTTATATACCTATTTCTCCTCATACTCTGGATCCATGACTTGGCCATCATCAGACTTTACCTGTGGTGGTACTTCAAAGCACCCCAAAGTCTTGATCTGGTTGAGAGTTATTCTTTGATACCCTCTCTTCCTCACATCTTCCTCATCTATGCAATCAGCCCAAAAGTCTTCCAGGTGGGGGATGTGTTGTAACTTATTATTAACATACCACTCCATCCTGTGGTAGGGGTCAAAAATCCTCATAAGAGGGAATAACTGCAAATGAAACATTTGCAAGTCAGCCTCAGAATGCTTAGCATTATTGATATATAGGTAAGTATACCAGTTGATAGCTATCAGGAATTTGATATTTCCTCTCTTGTTCTTCTGTACATATGCTTCATAAGAAGGTATGATTTGCCTTGTGATTTCTAATAGAAATACCCTGTCTATAGGGCATCGTGGAAACATATAAGGGTTTCCTTCAAATCCCTCCATCCTAATATAGGTAAAGGTGGGGAATTGGATGAACTAGGCCCCATGCAGCTATATTACCTCCTGAGCTTCTTTGGAGAGCCTTTTGGCTTGATCTCCCTCCATCAGCCAAACTAGGTTCATGATGAAGCAATCATTCATGACCTTGTAATGTTGGATGGATTGCTTCCTCTCCAACTGTGGATAATATTCCCATACTAATTGATCTATTGGTTGATGCCCTAGTCTCCTGACTGTTTGCAACCCATTAAATTGGTATCTATCGGCACATGCATATACCACATAAGATGTCATGTAGAACATCTGATTTCTCTTCTTCCATGCTATCATTCCATCATGATGTTTGTCACTGATGAGCCTGGCCCAATGTACTACCTTACCCTTCTCTTTCATGAAGTAGATCAGACCAAACATCCATGGCTCTATAGTTCCTGAATCTACCCTTCCAGCCATCCTACTCAACAAAGTTAAATCATGTATTGTATCTTAGGGTTGAAATCAAACTTATATAGGTTTTGGGGTATTTTAGCAATTGCCTTAGCTTTAGTTGCAGGATCCATCCATGACGTATACATAATCTTTTCATAATTTGCAAGGTTATTGTTGAACTTTGTGGACAAGGCATTCAGGTCTATTTCAAATACATCTTGGTCCTTGGGCAACCTAAATGCATTAGTGATGCCCTTGATGGAAAAGTCTGCATACACTCTCCCTTGATGCTCTACCCTCCTATTCATAGGGTTATATTTTTAAGAACACTCAACAACCAACTCTAAAGCTTCAGTTACATATGGAAACCCAGTTGCATGGTACATCTCGCTCAATACAATGTTATTCAACATGACATCATCCTCTTGAGACTAGATCCTCACCCTGAAGGCATCGAAGTCTATCTTTCCATAGTGAGTGTCAGATGTGTAACCTAACTTATTCATACACTACCAAGATTAGGGAACATTGGTGGTTTAAATTCCTACTCACTGTGTGTTTGTCAGCTTTGCATTTTTTCATACACAATACAGGTATCCATAACTAATTCATGCATTAGGGAACCAAAATGGGGATACTAATCTTAATTTATCTTGTAATCCAAAATCCCCTATAACCAACAGTTAATAGAATAAAATTACTCTTTGATTTTACCTTTATAGTGAAGAATTTACCCTTGGTAAGAAAGAGTTACTCTAATGGTAAAATAGAAGGGGGAAATTTGTCATATCCATACCTAGCAACTATGATATCACCTTGATTTCTTATTGTGTCATGGATTCCATTTAGCTGAGCAAACACCATGTCGACCTCATGTAATTTCACCTTTATTCGTAGGCTTTTGTACTTAATCTCTTTGGATTTCAAATGGAAATGCTTTGATGATTAACAATGCTTGTTACGATTACCTTTTATCTTCTTCAAATTCACTAAGTATGGTGCATTATATGTTCACTATAGCTAGATAAATAATTATTGCTTGGGCATAGGTGAAATTAATAGGTGGCAAAAAGCATGTATTTTGAATTTAAAATATTAACGTTTGGGAGTGGGCTTCCACATGGTATTTAAGATAGGACATGGATATGGATGTTTAAGGTTTAATGTGCAGTTAGAAATATCCATTACGAAACATCCATTTGACTTTAACTGAGGATTGGGTGAATATCATGGCGGGAACTTGGCCCAGTGATGTCACTAATGAGGTGGTTAAACTCCTTTGACTAAGGATGCAAGCAACGAGATCTCATTTGGTCGCAAAGGTTAGGATATCTAAAATATCCATTATGGAATATTCGTTGTAGAATATCTAGTTGAAAAGTCAACAATTTAAGCATCTAGGATGAGGTTCTTTGGGATAGGATATGGATATGAATATGGAAATGGATATTTCAAGTTTAACATCTGGTTTGAAATGTCTGGTGCAATATATTCATGCATGCGAAAGTTTAAAAGCTAAGGAAAATTTTATGGCTGGCATTGGACATGGACATTGATATGACATTTTTTTCCTTTGATCATGTCTTGTCGAAATATCTAGTTTGGTAGATGGTTTCATGACTCGATGTGACAAATTTTGATAGTTTAGGACCAGACATGGATATGGATATTTACCTTAGGATATTGGCTTGATATCAGGTCAGGATGTATACTCAAATCAATGATGTTTAATTCTCTTTTCAAGTCCGGATACCTTTGCGATGCATTTGGGACTTAACACAAGGACTAGACATGATATCAATGACTGGACATGATATTGCACATTTGTAATATCCATATCCCATTGATTGAGATATCTAGTTGATCAGAAATTCAAACGAGCATAACTTGTTCATAAAAACAAATTTCAACATGATTCAAAAGGTAAAGTTGATCAAAATCTCATCCTCTATCTTTTCATGGCCTTCACAGGGTACAAATCTCAACTTGAATTTTGACTTGGAACTGACCTAGAGGAGGATGAAAAATTTACCATTACCCCCCGAAGCAAAAAACACACAGGCACAAAGAAAAATAGTTAGGTCCCTATTTTTCTAGGTGAAATGGGGTGTGTTGTCATCTAGGTCCACAGGCGATCCTGCATTGCCCAAAAAATATTTTAGTTTAATTTTATTTTTGGTGTGTGTTTTGGTTTTCTTTGGTATTTTTAGGCATCTCACAACATCAAGAAACTTCAAGCTGGCTTAGATTTGCAAAATTTCAATTTTCATTGAATCACTATTTTAAGGCTCCACAAGGATGTTTTACGGAAATAATTATTTCTAAAAATCTATGAAGGTTGGGATAAAATAATTTTATAGGGATATTCTTAGATGTATTTTGTATAATGTGATGAAGGTTTCGTGGCCAAATTCTTCACTACTTGGGAGAATTCAAAATAACAAAAATTTGCCCAACAGGCTATGGAAACAATTAATTTTTGAGATTTTTAAAAATTGGAGTGAAATCCTTTTATGGGAAGCTTCAAGAGGTTTTTATGCTCAAATTGACTAGTTTTTATGCAAAGATATGAGCCCAGTCAAAAGTTATACACAAAACATTTTTTTGCACTTTTTCAACATTCGAAATTAAGTAAAGGCTCTCAAAAACGTGATTGTCTTCTTTAAAACGTGGTGTTTATGTTTTAGAGGCACTAAACTATTTTGAGGAATATGAAAAGACAAACATTGCAGATGAAGTATTATTTAAAGAAATGTTTCAGTAGATCAGAGGCAAATTTCTCAAGGAAGATTTCTACAAGGGGAGATCACAACCCATGAAAAGGCATAGAGGTGAGAGTGAGTGGTTATTTGTAGAAGAAGTGATGAAGGATGTGTGTGTAAATTTGAGAGAGATAGAGGCCATTGAAGGATGTATTTGTAAATGTTATTAAAAATTTGTATAGTAGTGTTTTTGAATTCAAATATCAATAAAATATTGAGTTTTTGCATTTGTGTTGCATGTTAAAAATGAAGGTAGAACTGCTACTATAAACTTCAAAATTACGTGCATGCAAAGCTGAAAATAAGATTAATCCAAAACATTAATGAACAAGTGATTTTGCACTTTCCATCCAATGTAGAAGAGAAGAGAATAGCTTGCAAGAAGAAGACAAGTATTTACTTTGAGAAACCCCTAAGGGAGAAAACTCCACACTCGAAGTTGTTTCCTACTTGTATTCAATCTCTTTGGAAAAGATTACATTCAATACTGAAATTCCTCTAAGTCCTTGACGCACTTTAAAAAAGCTTCTTGCTTTTTTCTTCCAAGTCTTTTCAAAAAGCTTCTTTCTTTTTTCTTCTCTATCTTTTTCACAATTCAACTTTTTGGAAAATGTATGGGGCTTTTTAATTAATACAAAAGCTTCTTAACTCAAAAGATTCTTAATTGGAAAGCTTGAAACTCAAATTATAATCAATTATAATTGATAGCATAGGAATAAATCCTCATGCAAAAACTAAGTGCTCCAAATAGAGAAGACTGAAGTCAAACAAAGTCAAGACTCTTGTTAACTATGTGTCTAGATGTGGGCGCCCAAGTTTGCTCAAGTAAACTTAACCAACATCAAATACATTTCCAAATAAAAGTAACAATAGAACTGATATGGTGTGGAGTCTGATCAGTCTCCAAGTGGGAGATTGTTGTTATATGGAGCCTAATTAGATTCAGAGGTTAAATTTTCCCCACTTTTGTTGGCACAGTCCCCCCCAAGTATTTAACGGGGGAGTGCAGGGGGTAGAGCCCCTCTTGTGGGGCTCAGGGGGCTTATCCCCCCGGCGGGGGCACGGGGGCAGAGCCCATAGTGGGGGTTTGGGGTTGCTAGGGGCAGCACCCCCAAAGCAAAAATTACCTATTATTTTATAAAAATGTTGACAGTTATTTTTCTATTGATTGCAATAAAAAAATCCTATTTTTTTGTAACTGACATAAGTCTTGATAAAAAAGGCTAATGGTTAGGGTTTTCATTCATATTGTATATGTAGCATATTGCAGTGGTATTGAGTTGCATGAGATTGCTAGTTGTAATCGGTTCTATTTGTTGGATAATAATATTGGACTCTCTGTTGGTGGATGTAGCCCAAGTTTGGGTGAACCACGTTAAAATTGTCTCTCACTGTTTTATTTCTGTGTATTTTTCATTCCTCTATTTAATATTTATCTGCATTTAATTGATATCTTCTGCATGTTATTCCTAACAAGAACATCCTTAAATTGGGCATTCAAGTCTGCCCAATCTCTTTCTGTTAACTAAAGTGATCAACACATACCAATCTCATGCAAACAACATGCAAGATTGATGTCCCCAAAGTTATTCTAAATTACTTTTTTCTGTACATGCAAGTGACATGCAAATACCTAATTCAACATGCAACTGATACCCATTATCTGAAACATTGAGATATACCATCCCGTAAGTTTATGGAGTTGGAGTGTTTTGGAAGTAATCTCTCAAAACTGACATGCAACAACATGCAAGATCATATAACTGGTCCATGCAACAACATGCAAGCACATGCAAGTGACATGCAACAACATGCAAACACATGCAAGTCCATAGAAGTGACATGCAACAACATACAAGCATATGCAAGTGACATGCAACAACATGCAAGCACATGTAGGTCCCTAGAAGCAATATGAAAGAACATGCAAGCACATGCAAGTAACATGCAACAACATGCAAGTACATGCAACAATATGCAACAACATGCAAGTACATGCAAGTGACATGCAAAAATATGCAAGTCCATGCAATCTTTTATGAACTCATGCAAGCAATATCCAATCTATGCATCTCTAACACTTTAGTAACTCCAATCAGGGCTTAAATTTGACGGTCAACCATGCTTGTCAACAAATTTTTTAATGATGGTTATCTATTTGAAGGTGCCTTGAAAATACTAAGGCATATTTTAGTATAATAAATCTATGTATAATTTAAATATATATTATCATAATTCTATATAAATTTTGATGGTTTGTCTAAAATCTCCCCTTTAATGTGATACAATCAGTTTAAAATTTTGATTGTATTTTATGGCAAAAATACCTAAATATGGTCATACAACCATCAAATTTAAGCCCCAACTCCAACATTATATCCATGCAAGGTGTCTCAACAATATCCACTCATGTTCATAAAAAAGCACAACTCCAACTCTAAATGTAAGTCCCCATCAAAAGGGGATGCCCAAGTTTAACTCCCACTTACTAGGAGTTATCAAACTCTCAAAATAGACTTAGGAGAAGTTAACAAAGTCTTCATGGCTCCCACTCCAAAAGTGGACACCCAAGTTTGACCCTATCAATTAGGAATTGATTACAATAAGTCAAAGTGATATAATTAATAAATAATTAATCTCTCAAAGTCCTTATGTGTTGGGGAACACATTCCAAGAACTTTGGAGACACATGAATTGGTTAGGATTGCAAGTTAATAGTAACTTATCCCAAAATTCTCCCACTTGACATTTTACATTGCAATAACTCTAAATGATATAATCAAACATTAAATCAAGTACAGTGATCAAGGCCAATGGCCTTTCTTCACCAAGAGAACTTATCTGTAGTAACTGACTTCGTAAGATAATCTGTGCAACATTAACCAAAGTGTCAACTTTTTCAATCAAAACCTTACCATTTGCAACCATTTCTTGCACAAAGTGATACTGAACATCAACATGCTTAGTACAAGCATGATACATAGGATTTTTAGCTAAACAAATAGCACTTTAACTATCACATTCATGTCTTACTATCCTGCAATCAAAACCAATACCTTTCCCAAGTATCTGTAACCAAACTGCCTCTTTAGAGGCATGTGTAGCAGCCATATACTCTGCTTTTGTAGCAGACAAAGAAACCATGGGTTGCCTCTTATTCATCCAATTTACCAAAGCTCCAAACAAAGTAAAAACATATCCACTTGTGGACCTTCGACTATCCAAGTCACCTATCCAATTAGAATCAACAAAACCTTGTATGTCCAATGATTTATCCACATTACCAATACCATGATAAACCAAACAATAATTAGAAGTTCCTCGTAAATATCTAAACACCATCTTAACATGATTCCAGTGTTCTTTATCAGGGTTAGACATAAACCTACTTAAAACTCCCACTGCTTGTGCAATATCTGGTCTAGTACAAATCATTGCATACATTAAACTACCAACAACACTAGCATAAGGAACATTAGACATTTATTCAAAATCATCATCAAAAGTAGGACACATGTCTAATTTTAGCTTAGTACCTGTACGCTCAAAATTGTGACTCCAATTGCCTGGGGTTGTCAGGTCAAATTTCAGCATGCACATAGACCCTTTTCCCTCCTTGCCATGGGGCAATCCACCACGTCACTCACGCTCACGTGGAATTATCCAGTCAAGAGGAGGTGAGACACAGTGGGGGTCTGGCTCATTGGAGAGCTGGACTTCACGGGGATGGGTTGGCAAGTACCGTGGCCTTCGTTGTTGTGTGCTTAATTATATGTTTTGTTTGATTGTTGTTGTAGTTGAGATAACCCTATGACCTGAAGGGTCACTAGTTTCTCTTCTCCTGTTTGGATTTCTAAGATTCCACCTCTATGTGGGTAAGCAATTGTTCTCATTGATGTCCTCTTGTCTTTGTAAGTGTTGTAAGAGTTCTTGTTGTATTTGACATTGTCTAGTTTCTTCTAACAACAAGAGGACGAATGGGTCTCCTTGTGGTAAAACAAATGTTTCCTATTGTGGTCTTGGATAGATCTCTTGGATCTCTTCATGGATAGCCCTCACCCACTCTCCTCTTACTCCTAAGCACATTCGTGAATTAGGAGGGAGGTATATGTGTGATTACTAACCTTAACCAGATCTTAGTTTTTGACCTAGGGTTTGACTTGTGTTTTGACTTTGTTCTTACCTTGTGATGAAATTGAGGGTTTGCAATTTTGTCTATTCTAATGTTTCTATATGTCTGCAAGCTAAATGATATGGAAAACATTTTTTTTTGGTATTTTCTAGTATTTTGGAAATAAAAGTGCTTTTAATCTATGAAAGGGAAATATGTGTGCAATTCTATATGACTTTTCCAATGCAATGTTAACCTATGTTTTTTGTGTTTTCAATGATTTTAAAGTAATCTAATCTAAAGTAAAGGGAAAATGCTTCTTCTAATAATCTAGATCTAGAAATATGAAAGCAATTAATCTAACATGCAAGATCTAACTATCAAGGAAAAAATAATGTTTTACTGATCCCAAGAGCAAATTTGATTCTCTAATTACTATTAATTGAAAAAAAAGCAATGAAGGAACCTAGAAGAAATGAAGATTTGTTGACTCCACTACCCTCAGTAATCCTTGTAATTAGTAACCTCAAGTTCTTTTGTGGCAATGGGTGATCCTCTTGACGACAAAATGACATAAAGAAGCAAAAAGAAGCTTTTATGAAGCTTGTATGAGCTCAATGAGAGCTATGGTTGAGTACAATGGCATAGAATGAAGCAGTGTGATGCTACTTGGCTGAACAAATAAAGCAAAAGGCACCTGTCTTCTGTAAGAGCATTTGAATGCTAAGTTGGAGAGTAAAACTGGCAAGAGCTGTGTGCAGAATGAATTTGCCTCCATGGAAGAGATTTGAAGCTATCCAACAATGAAAGCTTTGAAGATTTGAAAAACTAAAGAAAGAAATGAAGAAAGAGGCTCAAAGGCCTGTGAAGAAGCTTGAAAAATCTTGTGAAGATGAGAAGAGTATTCTCCAACTTGCTCAACTTGGAAAATAATGAAGAGGTGAGGGGTATTTATAGGTTAGAAGAAGGGATGTGAGGTTGAATTGATTGAGAAGTTAACTTAATTGATTGAAGAGTTAACAAGGATTGATTGGGGAGTGAACTGGATTGATTACCTAGTGAAATCAATTAATTAGAGAGTGATAAGTCAATTATAGCTTATCATTGGAGAGAAAATGGAGGTGAGGGAATGCATGAGATTGATTGAAGAGTTGATTTGAGATCAAATAGAGCTAATTATGCATGTGTGGGTGCATGAAATAGTTAACTCTATATTAGGCATAAAAAACCATGCAAACTGGAAGAAAAATGGGCAAAAATGGAGAAAAAACAAGTGAGAAACTTGAGTTTTTCCGCAGTTGTGAAAATTGCAGGGTCGCCCCTTTTTCTAGTAGGGTCGCCTGGGGGAGATTCAGGCTAGACAAGGTTAGATGTAGACAAATAGGTTGGGAGATGCAAGAAGAGAAGAAAAAGAAGGGTTCTGCATCAAGAAACAGGTCAGTCATGTGGAAGAATCCAAATCTCCACTTGCGTCTACAGGATCTCCCATGGGAGATCTGGAAATAATAGGGGGAGATTTGGATTGGCTGGGCAGAACTGAAAACTAAAAGTGGGAGATGGATCTGGGGACCTCTAGCAGTCTTCTAGGAGGTGCACTAGACGAAAAATAAAGGGGAAAGGTGAAAAGTCACCTACAAGATACTCACAAGGCTTAGGAGCAAGGTCAAAAGATTAGAAAACACAAGTTGACAAGTGTTGCAACAAGTGTCAAAAAATGTTGCAAATGGGGAGAGAGAGAAATCAACAAGAAACAACACAAGACAAGAAAGGAGGACATGTCATCAAGAGGCTTGCTACTTAAAGGACATTATTTTATGCTTACATGTATGTGACAAGGATTTGAATCATCATAGGGGTCCTCATGGAGGCTGTGCATGATTTTTGTGCTTTCAGTACCAACCAAAAAAGGAATGTTAACTGGTTTATAGTCATGTATATAAAATCTTTGTAAAATTGTATCAACATACTTACTCTAACTTAACCATAGTTTTCTGTGAACACGATGTTGATCTCCATTCCAAGAATGTATTTTGCAACTCCTAATCCCTCCATATCAAAAGATTTAGAAATTTGAGTTTTAAGCTCTCTAATCATTACCTTGATGTTTCCAATAAACATGTCATCAACATACAAGAGAATAATTAGAACCTGATCATCAATAATCTTAAGATAAACACAATGATCTTCTTCACTTCTAACAAAACCAACTTTTAATGCAAAAGTATCAAACTTTTGATACCACATTCTAGGTGACTATTTCAAACCATACAATGATCTTTTTAATTTGCAAACCAAGTCTTCTTTTCCTTTAACAACAAAACCATCAGGTTGCCTCATATAAATCTCCTCTTTAAGATCCCCATACACGAAAGAAGTTTTAACATCCATTTGCTCTATCTCAAAATCATAATTTGCAACAATAAACAAAAGGGATCTAATAGAAGTTAATTTAGCAACTGGAGAGAAAATTTCATTAAAATAAACACTCTCTCTCTGGGAGTAGCCCTTTGCTACCAATCTAGCCTTGTACCTTTCTAGATTACCATAGATCTACACCAATTTTCTTTTTATATACTCACTTACAACCAAGGGGCTAATTCATTTCCTCGTGCATATCTTGCAACCAAGACTCACTATCTTCTAAAGATAGAGACTCCCTAAAAGATCTAGGTTCATCATCAGTACTCAATAAAGAAAATACACAACAAAAATCAGGAGGGCTATACCTGTTAACTAGATTTTGTTGCCTTGTGGATTTTCTCAAAGGAGGAGTAAGAAGTTCTACTTGTTCATCTATATGGTTATCCTAAACATCATTATCTAAACTCTCTGAACTCTCTTCTTCTTCTCCATTCTTAAATCCATATAGTTGTTCAACATGTGCATCTTCTTGCTTTTCTGTATGTGTTTCAAAATGCACTGTTTTACATTTTTCTTGTTCCTTTGGTTTTTCTTCACCTGTATAAGCTCTAAACTCTCTAAAAATAACATCTCTTGATAAAATCATTTTTCAGGTTAGAAGGTTCCAGAGTTTGTAACCTTTTATATTCTCACCATAACCTACAAAGATACATTTTTGAGCTTTTGGGTCCAATTTAGTTCACTTTTCTTTAGGCACATGAACAGAAGCCTCACAACCAAATATCCTTAAATGTGAAACAAAACAATTTCTTTTTAGCCACATTTTGTAAGGAGTTTTATCTTCAAGAGTAGAGCAAGGAGATCTATTAATTAAGTAAAAAGTACTTACAACCTCATCCCAAAAACACTGATCTATCTTAGCACTACTCAACATGCTCCTAACTCTTTCTATTAAGGTTCAATTCATTCTTTCTACTACCACATTTTGTTGGGGAGTATGAGGTGTTGTCTTTTGTCTCACAATACCTACATGCTTACAAAATTCATAAAATTCCTTAGAACAATATTCACTACCATTATCTGATCTCAACATCCTTATTTTATAATCTGTTTGCTTCTCAACTAAGGTTTTAAATTTTTTAAACTTAGTGAAAACTTCAAATTTTGCATTCATAAAATAAATCCAATTGTATCTTGATGCATCATCATTGAATGTGACATAATATCGAGCTTTTTCAAAAGAGTCAACATCCATTGGTCCAAAAATATCTAAATGCATAATCTCTAATATACTCTTTGGATTATTCGTTCCACTAGGAAATGATGATCTAATTTGTTTTCCAAATACACAATGATCACATAAATAATTTTTGCCAACAAAATAATCTAAAATACTGTCAACTAATTTTTTTTATTAATAATGGTCCTAAGACCTTTTTCACTGATGTGACCCAATCTTTGGTGCCACAACATACATGTATTTTCAGTGTCTGTTACATTGGTTGAATTATTCAAAGTAGATGCATTTAATCTAAACAAGGTTCCCATTTGAGCTCCTTTAGCAACCACCTAATTCCCTCTTACCAACCTACAACCAGACTTATCAAATCTCACATGCATTTCAGAATCATTTAACTTTGATATAGAAAGTAAGTTTCTTTCTAGTCCTGGAATATGCAAAACATCATGAAGGGTTTTAATCCTTCCATCACTGAAATACAACTTTAACTTTCCTTTACCAATTATTTTTTGTACTATTCTCACTAAGGAAAACTTCCCCTCCATCATATGCTGAATATTTCGAGAACCACTCCTTGTTGGGAGTCATATGATAGGAGCAACCTAAATTAATAAGCCAAGCATCATTACTTATTGTGTTAGCTGAAATAATTAATGCATCATTGTCACCATCCTCCAAGGATTTTTTAGTGGAAGAAACATAACTCTTTTTCTTGTTCTTACAATCCTTCTTCACATGTCCCCATTTTCCATAGTTCCAACATTTTACTTTGCTCTTACCAGGGGTTTTTGAATGACCTTTAGACTTACCCTTCTTCTTATCCCAAGTGGGTGTCTTTTCCTTTGTCCTACCCCTTACATGTAAAGCATCTTGGTATCCACCATTTTTGGACTTTCTTCTCATTTCTTTTGAAAGACAAGTAGCAATGATATTGTCCATCTTTGGATCTACACCACTACCACTGACAGCAACAATTAGATTTTCCCAAGACTCTGGTAAAGAACATAATAATAAGATGCATTTATCCTCATCTTCTAGCTTAACATCTACAGATGCAAGTTGACTTAAAATCAAATTAAATGCATTCAAATGATTTGCAACAGAATCTCCATTTTTCATCTTTAAAGAATACAACTATCTTTTGAGGTATAACTTGTTTGTTAAACTTTTGGTTTGATAAATATCACCTTCTTCCATGGCTTGTATTCTATAGCTTCAGTAGAAACATTCAAGAGGACAGCATCTGCAAGGCACAACCTTATGGTTCCTTGTGCTCTTTTATCAAGTTTTAATCATTCTTCATCTTTGATATTTGTAGAGGGATTCTTCTCATTTGAAACAACAACCCATTGTTCTATTTCTTCTAAGAGATCTTCCATTTTTAATTTCTACATCTCATAGCCTGAACCATTGAACTTCTCAATATCCATACGAGAGGTAGAACCCATTGTATACAATCTTCTTCACAAATCTACAAAACCCACAAAACAAAGCTCCCACTACAACAAAAAAAACCTTCAACACTTTAAGAGAAAGGCGTCCCTCACTCAATAGAACCATTAGCTCTTATACCAAATGTTGAAAATGAAGGTAGAACTACTACTATAAACTTTAAAATTATGTGTATGCAAAGATGAAAATAAGATTAATCTGTAACAATTAATGAACAAGTAATTTTTTACTTTCAATCCAATGTAGAAGAGAATAGAATAGAAGAGAATAGCTTGCAAGAAGAAGACACGTATTTACGTGGAGAAACCCCTAAGGGAAAAAGCTCCACACTCGAAGGTGTTTCTTTCTTGTATTAAATCTCTTTGGAAAAGATTACATTCAATACTGAAATTATTCTAAGTCCTTGATGCACTTTAAAAAAGCTTCTTGCTTCTTTCTTCTAAGTCTTTTTCATAATTCAATTCTCTAGAAAATGTATGGGGCTTTTTAATTAATACAAAAGCTTCTTAATTGGAAAGCTTGAAACTCAAATCACAATCAATTGTAATTAATAACATATGAATAAATCCTCATGCAAAAACCAAGCGCTCCAAATAGAGAAGACTGAAGTCAAATAAAGTCAAGCCTTTTATTAACTGCTTGTCCTAGATGTGGGTGCCCATGTTTTCTCAAGTAAACTTAGCCAACATCAAATATATTTCCAAATAAAAGCAACAACAGAAAGTCCTCAAATTGGGTGTCCAAGTTTTCCCAATCTCTTTCTATTAATTGAAGTGGTCAACACACACCAATCTCATGCAAACAACATGCAATATTGATGTCCCCAAAGTTATTCTGAATTACCTTGTTCTGTACATGCAAGTGACATAAAAATATCTGATTCAACATGCAACTGATACCCATTATCTGAAACATTGAGATGTACCATCTTGCAAGTTTCTAGAGTTGGAGTTTTTTGCAAGTAATCTCTCAAAACTGACATGCAACAACATTCAAGATCATATAACTGACATGCAACAACATGCAAGTCCATAGGAGTGACATGCAACAACATGCAAGCACATGCAAGTGACATGCAACAACATGCAAGTGCATGCAACAACATGCAAGCACATGCAAGTGACATGTAACAACATGCAACAACATGCAAGCATATGCAAGTAACATGCAACAATATGCAACAACATGAAACAACATGCAAGTACATGGAAGTAACATACAACAACATGGAACAACATGCAAGTACATGCAAGTCCATGCAAGCTTTTATGAACTCATGCAAGAAATATTCAATCCATGAATCTCTAACACTTTAGTTAACTCCAACATTATATCCATGCAAGGTGTCTCAACAATATCCATTCATGTACATAAAAAAGCACAACTCCAACTCTAAATATAAGTCCCCATCAAAAGAGGATGCCCAAGTTTAACTCCCACTTACTAGGAGTTATCAAACTCTCAAAATAGACTTAGGAGAAGTCAACAAAGTCTTGATGCCCCCCACTCCAAAAGTGGATGCCCAAGTTTGACCATATCAATTAGGAATTGATTGCAATGAGTCAAAGTGATATATTTTATAAATAATTAATCTCTCATAGTCCTTATGTGTTGGGGAACACATTCCAAGAACTTTGGAGACACATCAATTGGTTAGGATTGCAAGTTAATGGCAACTTATCCCAACATTGCAATCTTTATATTGTGTGTGAGTTTTAAGTTGATGAGTAGAGAGTCTTTGCTTGTGCAAGATTAATTGTGTGTGTTGCAGAAGTGAGTGGGAGTACCACTTGCATCAACTATAATTCTTACTAAATAGCTTGGAATATACACAATCAAGACTTTAGGGAAACCATTGATGATACACAAAATCCTCATATTTTGTGTCATATTTCTCTAATCCCTATGTTCTATCCATTTGATCTATCATTTTCCTATGAATTATCAATACTTATCCCAAATCCTAGGCACATTGCATCACTCACCCTCCCATAGTTCTCCTGGTTTCTCCTATTTTTATGGTACATGCTCATTCTTTCCCCATTCATTGTGTTGTCATAATATTCCCTACCATGTTCATAGTCACACTTTCTATTCTAGTATCTAAATCTAGCCATGCAATCCTTATGTCAACCAATTTATACTCTTTCTTTGACAACACATATCCCATTTGTCTCTACCACTCCTTAGTCTACCCATATTCATTTTATGTATATCACTTTTTCCTTAACAATACCCATTCTAATTGCTTCTTGTACATCACCTAACCTCTTGGCCACAATCATGAGTAAGTTGTGAAAGATAAACATGTGTATTAATGAATAAAAATAATATTCTAAAAGGGATATAACAAGCAAGTTTTTGATGTGTGTTTTAACATAGCAACATGTTGGAACAATATTAGTTCCCCTACTTGAATGGTTTGCCAACTCAAATAGTTCTTCTAATTGTTGTTAGAAAATAAGATCAAAAGCCTCAATAGGTAAGCTAATTAACTATCATGTTCAAGGTGCTCTAGTGAAACTTTGAGTGTTTCAAACCTAGTACAAAAACCTAAAGTGTTTGGACACCTACAAGTCACATCAAAGTCTGATTTGGAATCAAGGTCTCAACCTATCATGCAAATTTTAATAGATTTCCTCAATTTTAGACTTCATAGTTTAGATTATTTTAAGTAGTGACAAATGGATTGGAATGGGTTCATCATCTTTAAGACTATTTGAACCTTTGATTATTTCCCTAGAACACATTGCATCAAGTGAGAACACCATATCAACCTAAGGAGAGTAGGGAAGGACCTAAAAATGGAGATTACAACATAGCTTTTAGTTTAGTTTCATCTACTAGAAAGGTGCTCGAAGTGTAATTTTGCATTCTACACCCCTGGGATTGAATCGACACTGCCAATGCATCAGGGTGGGCTGTTGAATATTAGGGGAGATGTCCTTTTGGTGGCCAAGATTCCTGATCATTCTTGGCTACATTAGACGAAGATAGTCTCTTAAGAGCCCTAAGAAAAAAAAAGGTGCCTGACTTTGGACCGACTGTTCTTTCAAACCATGGCACCTAGGAATGTCTTGTTTGCATGTATAAGTGGATGCCAATTCCACCTACAAATACCTACCTCAGTTGTTTTAAATTATTTTTATTTTCCTGTGGTGGCAAGAAACACAATGTTCCAAAATGCTGCAGAATCAAGCAGTGGAAAGGTGCTAGGAGTAAAATTATGCATTTCTCATCTCATGGGGCTGAACTGACTATGCTAGCACATCGGGGTAGGTGGGCTAATGCTAGGGGAGATCTCATTTTGTACCCTAATTGTCTAATCATTCTAGACTATAGGATTCTAGAAAAGTCTCTTAAGAGCCCTAAAGCCAAAAACTACCAATCTTTGATTGAGCAGTTCTGAGACTCTGTGGCACTTGGGAATGTTTTGTTTAGACCTACAACTACACATAAGATCCATCCAGAATAAATTCTATCAGCTTTTATGAACTCCAACTCATTTGACCATGACAATAATGAATGTATTATTTTAAAATGTGTTACTGGCAGTTAACATAACCTTGCAAGGAGCCATATTTCTCATTATGCACCTCGTGGGGCCAAATTGACTATGCCAACACATCGGGGTGGGAAGGTGGACGCTAGGGGAGGTCTCATTTCATACCCTAGGTGATGTAGAGGAGGATGGGAAAACAAAAACTAACTCAAACAAACCTTTGACAAAATCTCAACATCTCAAATAGAATGATTCCCTTCACAAATCCACTATTTCTCTAGTAGGACAACAAACTAGGTATTTTTGCCATAACTTTCAATAAACAACTCAAAACCACTTTTTGAAGATTGATCTAGATACCTTTTTTAGAGTTTAAAAATTAAGAGTACAGGTATGATTGTTTTGGAACAAACACCTCAAAAACTTATTGCTACACTGCTCACAAGGCCTAATTAGGACAACACAACTAGTTTTTCAAGCATAACTTTTAAACAAGACTTCAAACCCAAAAAACCAAACATCATTACATATACCCTTTTGGCTGTTCTTCAACATATCTAGATTTGGGATGTTATTTTGGAACAACACCCTCTATAATTCGCTAGTATGCTGCAACTAGGCCAAATTAGGCCTCTTTTACAAAGCAAGTCTAAGAAAATCAAAACCCACAACACAAAACCTAACTTCAAGACTCTCCTCAGGTCACATGGGGTTCAAAAATAAAGATTTCATCAATTGGAGCAATTCTCATCTTGTCTTTTTACAAAACCCTACCTCTAGCTACACAAACAAGCCTAAAACATAGGAATATTAGGCTAGGGCTGCTTGAAATTTGCCCAAAAATCCATTTCTTGCAATACCCAATTTCAAAATCTTAAAGAACACACTAAAACCCTCCATTCCACTAATTTTCATAATTTTCCACTAGTGGAATGGCTCAAAATTCTATTTTTTCCCTCTCAAACCCTAGCTAACTAGGTTTACAGGCAGTTTTCACAAAATGTGCTATTACTTATTCAAAATCTAATGAAAATTGACCAAACTAGGCTCAAATGAAAGCTAGTTCATAGTTCTATCACATGAAATTAGTTTTGAGACTTGACTATACTGTACTAGGCTGTACAAGTCACGGGAACAACAAAAAACACTGAAACAATAGGAAAAATAGAGATTTTATTGATTCTTCTTCAAACTTATCATTTCTCCACCCGATTCAAACATCCTCTCCCATATTTACATGCATTCTACCAAAACAAATTGATTCTACTGCCTTTTCACCTCCTTGAGCTTTTAACTTCCCTAAAACACACTAAAAATGCCACTTTTGTAGCTTTTTAACTTGTTTTTTCCTACATAAACTGACACCATGAAACTTATTACATTGAAAATGGTCTAAATATACCTTATTACATGACCAAAACCCAAAACTCAAACCAAAATAACAAAATGGTCTCATGGAGGCATGAACTCAACTAGGTGCTCTTGCACCATACTCTCAGAGAAAGAAGAATTCAAGTCCCTCTTGAATTGAGTGTAGTAACAGGGATCCACCTTTGAACTCTCTTGCTTGATATCTTCTATCCTTTGCACTTTTTCTTCCTTGAAACAATTCCATGATATTTTCATTTTCACCTTGGGTTTCTTGAACACTTGGCAAAGGTGTTTCATCTTGTCAATGCAAACTTGTTTCCCATCTGTCTTGCTACCTTGTAACTGATCCTCTTTGCCCTGATGGACCACATACACCACAACAGCACCTTGTTCCTCTTCCATAGTCTACTTCATCTTGAATTTAAGTCTATCCCTCCTTAAGGCTGCAATCACAACAAGAGATTTATGTATTCCTTCCTTGCTTCTACTTGCCATGCCATCCAACCAACTTTCTTGATCAACATCATATCCACCTTCCAATACCTCATTGTACCAGACTTGCAAAACAAAACATGGAATCCCTTGTTTGAAATTGGGCCCCTCAACTTCATCTTCACCAATCTGCCTAATAAGTGCAAACATATAGTAGGCTGCACCCTCATACTCCAACTACAAATGTGGAGTGTTTTCAATCACCTTGAAAGCTTTGTCTTCCCCTTCTGGAAACCTTGCATGAGAACTAACATTTTTCCTTGAAACATCATCTATTACCACATCAACATGTTCTTGCAACAAATCTTGAACCTCTAATGGTAATTGATTAATCATACTTGCTATTATGACAGTCATGTTTTTACTCACCATTTTATTATCTGCCTCTTCCTCTTCTATTAGATTTCGCTCTTCCTTTATCAGTAAAGGTTCTTCAATGTCTGGTTCTATCATCCCCTCATGCCTTCTCCTCTTAATGATATTCTTGATGGGCCATTTCACCTTTTTCCTTATGGGTAAATGCCAACTACCTTCTTGTTGTTCTCTCTCAAGAAGTTGCATCTTCATTTGAAACTCTAGATATATTCTTTCCATATCTATTTTTATTTGTTTTAAGGCTTGTTTCAATTCTGCTATCTCTTTCTCAACATCCATTTGCTTGACCTTCTCATTCTTCTTCTTTGTCGCTTTCCTCTCTTGTTCTTTCTTGTGTCTTATTTGGTAAACCCTTAATCTACAAGTCTCCATAGACTATTTTCCACAACACATCAATTCTTCTTCCTCAAGCAAGTCTCTTTCACCTTGCTTCTTCTTGTCTTTGTGATACCGCACCTAGGTCTTCTTTCTTTTCCTCACTACCTAGTCTTTTGGCATCCAAGTTCTTCTCTTCAACCTGTAAAAAGACAACACAAAAAATCTAAAAACTTCCTTCCCCAGATTTTTGTGGGCTCTGATACCAATTGATGCAGAGGAGGATGGGAAAACAAAAACTAACTCAAACAAACCTTTAACAAAATCTCAACATCTCAAATACAATGATTTCCTTCACAAATCCACTATTTCTCTAGTAGGACAACAAACTAGGTATTTCTTCCATAACTTTCAATAAACAACTCAAACCCACTTTTTAAAGACTGATCTAGATACCCTTTTGGAACAAACACCTCAAAAACTTGCTACTACACGGCTCACAAGGCCTAATTAGGAGAACAAAACTAGTTTTTCAAGTATAACTTTTAAACAAGACTTCAAACCCAAAAACAAAACATCATTATAGATCCCCTTTTGGATGTTCTTCAACATATCTAGATTTGGGATGTGGTTATTTTAGAACAACACCCTCTATAATTTGTTGGTATGCTGCAACTAGGCCAAATTAGGTCTCTTTTACAAAGCAAGTATGAGAAAATCAAAACCCACAAGACAAAACCTAACTTCAAGACTCTCCTCAGGTCACACAGGGTCTAAAAATGTAGATTTCATCAACTAGAGCAATACCATTGTCTTTTTACAAAACCCTACCTCTAGCTACACAAACAAGCCTAAAACATATGAATATTAAGCTAGGGCTGCTTGAAATTCACCCAAAACTCCATTTCCTGCAATACCCAATTTCAAAATCTTAAAGAACACACTAAAACCCTCCATTCCACCAATTTTCATAATTTTCCATTGGTGGAATGGCTCAAAATTCTATTTTTTCCCTCTCAAACCCTAGCTAATTAGGTTTACAGGTAGTTTTCACAAAATATACTATAACTTATTCAAAATCTAATGAAAATCGACCAAACTAGACTCAAATGAAAGTTAGTTCATAGTTCTATCACATGTAATTAGTTTTGAGACTTGATTGTACTATACCAGGCTATACAAGTCACGGGAACAGTAAAAAGACATTGAAACAACAGGAAAAATAGAGATTTTATTGATTCTTCAAACTTATCACTTCTCCACCTGATTCAAACATCCTCTCCCATATTTACATGCATTCTACCAAAAGACAACTGATTCTACTACCTTTTCACCTCCTTGACCTTTTAACATCCCTAAAACACACTAAAAATGCCACTTTTGTAACTTTTTATCTTGTTTTTTCCTACATAAACTGACCCTATGAAACTTATTACATTGAAAATGGTCTAAATAGACCTTATTACATGACCAAAACCCAAAACTCAAACTAAAATAACAAAATAGTCTCATGGAGGCATGAACTCAACTAGGTGCTCCTGCACCATACTCTTGGAGAAAGAAGAATTCAAGTCCCTCTTGAATTGAGTATAGTAACAGGGATCCACCTTTGAACTCTCTTGCTTGATGTCTTCTATCCTCTGCACTTTTTATTCCTTGGAACAATTCAATGCTATTTTCATTTTCACCTTGGGTTTCTTGAACACTTGGAAAAGGTGTTTCATCTTGTCAATGCAAACTTGTTTCCCATCTGTTTTGCTACCTTGTAACTGATCCTCTTTTCCCTGATGGACCACATACACCGCAACAACACCTTGTTCCTCTTCGATAGTCTGCTTCATCTTGAATTTAAGTCTATCCCTCCTTAAGGCTGCAATCACAACAAGAGATTTGTGTATTCCTTCCTTGCTTCTACTTGCCATGTCATCCAACCAACTTTCTTGATCAACATCATATCCACCTTCCAATAGCTCATTGTACCAGACCTGTAAAACAAAACATGGAACCCCTTGTTTGAAATTGGGCCCCTCAACTTCATCTTCACCAAACTGCTTGATCAGTGCAAATATATAGTAGGCTACACCCTCATACTCCAACTACAAATGTGGAGTGTTTTCAATCACCTTGAAAGCTTTGTCTTCCCCTTCTAGAAACCTTACATGAGAACTGACATTTTTCCTTGAAACATCATCTATTACCACATCAACATGTTCTTGCAACAAATCTTGAACCTCTAATGATAATTGATTAATCCTACTTGCTATTATAACAGTCATGTTTTTACTCACCATTTTATTATCTGCCTCTTCCTCTTCTATTGGATTTTTCTCTTCCTTTATCATCAAAGGTTCTTCAATGTCTGGTTCTATCATCCCCTCATGCCTTCTCCTCTTAATGATATTCTTGATGGGCCATTTCACCTTTTTCCTTATGGGTAAATGCCAACTACCTTCTTGTTGTTCTCTCTCAAGAAGTTGCATCTTCATTTGGAACTCCAGATCTATTCTTTCCATATCTTTTTTTATTTGTTTCAAGGCTTGTTTCAATTCTACTATCTCTTTCTCAACATCCATTGCTTGACCTTCTCATTCTTCTTCTTTGTCTCACTTTCCTCTCTTGTTCTTTCTTGTGTCTTATTTGGTAAACCCTTAATCTGCAAGTCTCCATAGACTATTTTCAACAACACATCCATTCTTCTTCCTCAGGCAAGTCTCTTTCACCTTTCTTCTTCTTGTCTTTGTGATACCTCACGTAGGTCTTCTATCTTTTCCTCACTACCTAGTCTTTTGGCATCTGGGTTCTTTTCTTCAACCTGCAAAAAGATAACACACAAACTCCAAAAACTTCCTTGCCAAAATCTTTGTGGGCTCTAATACCAATTGATGTAGATGAGGATGGGAAAACAAAACTAACTCAAACAAACCTTTGACAAAATCTCAACATCTCAAATACAATGATTTCCTTCACAAATCCACTATTTCTCTAGTAGGATAGCAAACTAGGTATTTTTTCAATAACTTTCAATAAACAACTCAAACCCACTTTTTGAAGACTGATCTAGATAACTTTTTTGGAGTTTCAAAATATATTCAGAGTCTAGGTATGACTGTTTTGGAACAAACACCTCAAAAACTTGCTGCTACGCTGCTCACAAGGCCTAATTAGGACAACAAAGCTAATTTTTCAAGCATAACTTTTAAACAAGACATCAAACCCAAAAACCAAACATCATTACAGATACCCTTTTGGCTATTCTTCAATATATCTAGATTTGGGATGTGGTTATTTTGGAACAACACCCTCTATAATTCGTTGGTATGCTGTAACTAGGCTAAATTAGGCCTCTTTTACAAAGCAAGTCTAAGAAAATCAAAACCCACAACACAAAACCTAACTTCAAGACTCTCCTTAGGTCACATGGGGTCTAAAAATGCATATTTATTTAATGGGAGTAATACCCATTTTGTCTTTTTACAAAACCCTACCTCTAGCTACACAAACAAGCCTAAAACATAGGAATATTAGGCTAGGGCTGCTTGAAATTTGCCCAAAACTCTATTTCCTGCAATACCCAATTTCAAAATCTTAAAGAACACACTAAACCCCTCCATTCCACTATTTTTCATAATTTTCCACCTGTGGAATGGCTCAAAATTCTATTTTTTCCCTCTCAAACCCTAGCTAACTAGGTTTACAGATAGTTTTCACAAAATGTACTATAACTTATTCAAAATCTAATGAAAATCAACCAAACTAGGCTCAAATGAAAGCTAGTTCATTGTTCTATCACATACAATTGGTTTTGAGACTTGACCATACTGTACCAAGCCGTACAAGTCATAGGAACAACAAAATAACACTGAAACAATAGGAAAAATAAAGATTTTATTGATTCTTCTTCAAACTTATCGCTTCTCCACCTAATTTGAACATCCTCTCCCATATTTATATGCATTCTACTAAAAAACAACTGATTTTACTGCCTTTTAACTTCCTTGACCTTTTAGCTTCCCTAAAACACATTAAAAATGCAAGTTTTGTAGCTTTTTAACTTGTTTTTTCCTACATAAACTGACCCCATAAAACTTATTACATTGAAAATGGTCTAAATAGACCTTATTACATGACCAAAACCCAAAACTCAAACCAAAATAACAAAATGGTCTCATGGAGGCATGAACTCAACTAGGTGCTCCTGCACCACTAGGTGTCCCAATCATTTTAGACTACAAACTTTCAGCAAAGTCACTTAAGAGCCCTAAGAGTTGAAAACTACCAATCTTTGATGGATATGTTCTCACAGTTTGTGGCACCTAGAAATGTTTCATTTGGACCTATAGTTGGATGTGGGGTCCATCCAAAATAACCTCTCTTGGTTTTGTTAACTCCAAACCATTTGACTACAATGACAATGAATGCATTCCTGTAAAATGTGTTAGTGACATTCAACATAACCTTGCAAGGAGTCATATTTTTCATTCCGCACCTCGTAGGGTCAAACCAATTCTGCCAAGACATTGAGGTGGGTGGGTGAACACCAGGGGAGGTCTTGTTTCATACCCCAAGTGTCCCAATCATTTTGGACTATAGGATTCTGACAAAGTTGGTCTAGAATGATTGGAACACTTGGGTTAGGAAACAAGACCTCCCCTAGCATTCACCCACATACCATGACGTGTTGGCATAGTCGATTCAACCTGATGAGGTGTAGAACTAAAAATATGGCTCCTTGCAAGGTTTTGCTTAATATTGCAAGGAGTCATATTTTTTGTTTTACACCTTGTGGGGCTGAACCAACTGTGCCAACATGTCGGGGTGGGTGGGTGAATATCAAGGGAGGTCTTGTTTCATATCCTAGGTGTCCCAACCATTCTGGACTATAGGCTTCTGACAAAGTCACTCAAGAGCCCCAAGAGCCAAAAACTACTAATCTTTGATAGAGCAATTCTTGGAGTCTGTGGCATTTTGGAATGTTCCATTTGAACCTACAATTGCACATGGGGTTCATCCAAAATAACAATGATAATGAATGCATTCTTGGAAGACGCATTAGTGGCATTTAGAATAACCTTGCAAGGAGCCAAATTTTTTGTTTTGCACCTTGTGGGGCCAATATTATTGTGCCAACACATTATGGTGGGTGGGTGAATGTTAGGAGAGGTCTCGATTCATACCCCAAGTGTCCTAATCATTCTAGACTTTGTCAGAATCTTGTAGTCTAGAATGATTGAGACACTTGGGGTATGACCCGAAACCTCCTAGAATTCATTCACCCACCCTGATGTGTTGGCATAGTTGGTTTAGCCTCACGAGACGCAGAAGAAAAAATATGGTTTCTGGCAAGGTTATGTTGAATGCCACTGATGCATTTTGTAAGAATGTATTTAATTTTGACACAATCAAATGATTTAGAGTTGAAAACTGAGAGAGGTTATTGTGGATGGATCCCACATACATTTATAGGTTTGAAGAAAACATTCCCAGGTGCCACGGACTCCAAGAACTGCTTAGTCAATGTTTGGTAGATTTTTTCTCTTAGAGATCTTAAGTGACTTTGTCAAAAGCTTATAGTCCAAAATGAGTGGGACACTTGGGGTACAAAAAAGATGTCACATAGCATTCAACCACCCACCCCAATGTGTTTGCATAGTCTGTTCGTCCCCATGAGGTGCGGAATGAAAAATATGACTTCTAGCAAGGTTATACTGAATGCCACTGATGCATTTTACAAGAATTAATTTAATTTCAACATGGTAAAATGGTTTTGATTTGATAAAAATTGAGAGAGTTTATTGTGGATGGATCCCACGTACACCTATAGGTCAAAAAAACATTCCTAGGTGCAACAAACTCCAAGAACTGCTCTGTGAAAGTTTGACACTTTTTTTGCTCTTAGGACTCTTAAGTGACTTTGTCGGAAGCCTGTAGTCTGAAATAAATAGGAACCTTGGGGTATAAAACAAGACCTCCCCTAGAATTCAATTGCCCACCCTGATGTGTTGGTGCAGCCGGTTCGGCCCCACGAGGCACAAAACATAAAATATGGCTTCTGACAAGGTTATGCTAAATGCCACTAATGCATTTTGCAAGAATGTATTTAATTTTGGCACAACCAAATGGTTTGGATTTAAAAAAAACCAATAGATATTATTGTGGATGGACCCCATGTGCACCTTTAGGTCTAAATAGAACATTCCTAGTTGCCATAGACTCTAAGAATTACTCCGTCAAATTTTGGCAATTTTTTGCTCTTAGGGCTCTTAAGTGACTTTGCTAGAAGCTTGTATTCTGGAACAATTGGGATAGTTGGAGTATGAAATGAGACCTCCTAGGGAATTCACCCACCCACCCTGAAGTCTTGGCACAGTTGGTTTAACTCCACAAGGTGCAGAATGCAAAATTTCACTCCTGGCACCTTTCCACTAGATGAAATTGAAGCATTTTGGAACATTGCATTCCTTGCCACCATAGGACAATAAAATTGATTTAAAAAAACAAAGGTAGGTATTTTTAGGTGGACCTGACATCCACCTATAAATTTAAAGAAGACATTCATAGGTGTCATGGTTTGAGAGGGTAGTCGGTCCAAAGTTTGGCACATTTTTTGTCTTAGGGCTCTTAAGAGATTGTCCTCATCTGGTGTAGCTAAGAATGACCAAGAGGCTTTTCCACCAAAAATACAACTCCCCTATCATTCACCAACCCACCCTGACGTGTTGGTGCAGTTGGTTCAGCCATAGGAGATGCGGAATGCAACATTTCACTCCTATTGCAAAAGAAACTTAGTGAAATTACAATTGGGAAATAAAGATAAACTATTGCAAGAGGTTTCTTCTCAAAAGAAGTAATTATTTTCTAATGTACAATTAGATTAAGGAGTTTGAGTCAAGCCCCACAAAAATGTTCATAAATAAGTGTTAAAATTGATGAATTTAAGGGTTGAGGTCAACTGGTTAAAGTGTTATCTTATACTATGGAAACCTAAATCCAAACCTCCTAAAGTGACATCTAAAGGTGGAATATTAAGTGGTGATTTTGTATTCTTTGGCTCTTGTGATATATTTGTCTCTAGTAGTAATTGTTAAATTTTTGCTCTTAAGAAGCCAAGGAAATGAGACTATGAGAAAATATAAAGTGGATTGAGGTACATAGCTCTAGGACTTAATCAAGAATATTTTGTTGCCAATACTTATCTAATCAATCCCAACACCACTAATCTAATATTTGCATATGTTAATAAGCCCCATTAGAGTTTTTGTGTTAGGTGTTAGAGGCAACTTACTCCCTTCATTTGTCCTTATTCAAACCCTTGGATTGATTTAATGACTTTGCACAAATGAAAAGATACACCAAATAGAATGTAAATTCCTAGTATGTCATGATAAGTTTGTGTTGAAACCTGTAAGGAAAAAATTC
Source organism: Cunninghamia lanceolata (assembly GCA_027924645.1). Lineage (NCBI taxonomy): Eukaryota > Viridiplantae > Streptophyta > Pinopsida > Cupressales > Cupressaceae > Cunninghamia > Cunninghamia lanceolata. The sequence goes on along the minus strand of BSBN01000937.1, from coordinate 178,745 downwards.
CATGAGTTGTATTTGAAAAATCTAAAATAGGCATGAGCAACTACTTAACAATGTGTAAAAAGTAGAAAAAGATGGGGGTTTTGAAGAGCCATCATAAATGTGGGGTTGTGAAGGAGCCTACAAAGAAAACTAATATGTGAACTAACTACAAAGGATCCTATAAAAGAAACTAATATACGTGGTTGTGAAGGAACCTACCCAATAAACTAATGTATGTGGTTTCAAAGGAGCTTGCAAAGGAAACCGATATATGTGTTTGTGAATGAGACTACATAATACTATTGTATTGTTGTAATTCGTTGGACAACTAAGGGGGGGGGTGAATCAGTTGTCCCAAAAACTCAAATACTTCTGCACTTAAACATTAATCACTTATCCGCACTTATTATAATTAAACAAAGAATGCATAAAATAGAAAGCTTAAACACAGATGCAATATTAAACACAAGAGACACCAAATTTTTATGTGGAAAACCCCAAGGTGGGGAAAAACCACAGAGAGGATTAGCTCTCAAAATATATTGCAATCTTTGAAAAATGATGTTTAGGCTTGGTCACTCCACGGGCCTAGAACATATTGGCTCACTACCATGAAGTATAGCTAGGTCTAGCAGGCTCAATGCCTCAACCCTAAACCTAGAAAGATTACAATAAGGGTTGGTAAACCCTGAGGGTTGTTAAACCCTAATGGCGGCTCACTTCTAGGATCACTGCCAAAATCGCCATCTTCTTCATGTCTAAGATTAATACATTGAAATAGTTCCTCTACTCTACTCTACCTCTTCCTCTGCTCTGCTTCTGCCTCTACTCTACCTCTACCTCTACTCTACCTTTGCCTCTACTCTGCCTCTACCTTTGCTCTGCCTCTGCCTCTGCTCCTCTTTCCTTCTCTTCCCATCTTTGTGCCAAGGACCTCTTTTTCACAACTCAACTACAAGTATTTATACACTTCATCAACCTTAGAATGATCATCAAGGTTGGCATTACAATCATCAACCATTGGAACAATCTCCAATGTTGGCATTACAAGCATTTACAAAATAGGTCCTGACCTATTACAACATTATGCAAAGAAAATGAAGTAAAGATGTATGTGGATCATGCCACACCTTAGTTGGGCCTCAAACATGATCTTCCATGCTTCAACACGCTTCCATGATCTTCAAAGGATCTCAGCAATTACTGGAATTAACCAAGTCAACTAAGAATGGTTACACGCTACCTTATCTGGGAACAATCTTCAAACATGATCTCAATTCCTTAATGCAGACCAATGTCACTTTAGGAACATGATCAGGGGACATCCACAAGCACATTATAATCATCAGGAGCAACTACATGAACCTTAACCACTGTAGCCATAGGAATCTTCTCACTGGAACACATGAACTTCATTGTCTTTGACTGTTATTAAAGAAAGTTAGCTTGTGGACCACCAAAACATGAACCACTTCAATTGTAGGCACTTATCATCATCCCAGACTTTCCTCTAGAACTGTAGAGCAAAATACTTTATTGCGAAGGAATGCGGAAAAAATACTTTCTCCCTTGTTGGGATAAGGTGCCATTAACCTTGTAAATCCCAATATTGTATTTATTCCATTTATTATATGTAATTTGTAATTATCCATGATGAGATGTACTAGTTTCACTGGCAGGGGTAATTTCAGAGTAACCAGAGGTAATTATGGAGTGACTTTTACTATTGGAAAATGTAAAAACTCAAAGTAAATGAGGGTAGGCATGCTCCCTTGAGGAATATACTATTTTTGGCATGTATGACAACTGTCATAATATTTGGTAAGTGAATCTATGTCAGCTGCAAGTTGTCATAAGATTCTGAGATTCTATGATGCATATGACATATATGTTAGTTGTATATTTGCTATATTTAGCCCAAGGTTCCTATCTTGGAAAGATACTATTTTGTGGAATCTATGATGGTTATGACATGTCATAAGATGTTGTAAGAGGCCAGATTTAGTCTTGGGTGCCCAACCTTTGCATGGTTGTTTTTGGACAAGTATAAGATGCTTGTAAGATGGTAATTAATGTTTACAGGTTGGAGAATCTTAGGAGAGAGAAAGTGAATGCCTAGGAGGAGTTGAAAAACATTTCTATAAGTATTTGCCATGTATTTGTTGTTGCAATACAGATTTTAGGTACTTAGGTGCTGTCGAAATGTTGTCAGATTGAAGACTTGTGGAGAGAGTTGTGTAGTTGATGTATTGTACAATCTTGTTGAGATTAATACAAACTTGTGCCTCTTTCCTGGTGGAGTTTTCTACTCGCAAGGGTTTTCTCCACGTAAAGACTATGTCATTGTGTTGAGTTCTTCATGTTTGACATCTTTTCTGTAGTGGGTTTTATGTTTTTGTTACAATCTCCATTGTTAATGCACACTTAAGATTGTTGAAATTTATCTTGAATTAGATTTCCATTGAAGTAGTGTTGCTTTCATTTCTAACATCCTTGTCACCAGAGAATAATAAGAAGGAGTAGGCTTTACTCTGGTGAATGCAACTTTCTCACAACTTTACACCAAAGGCTCAAACTCAGGATTTAGCATCTTCAGACATCCCTTTGAACAACTTCAAATCTGCGGACCTGGATCTATATGCAGAAGGAAATGCAGATCAATCTACTAGATTGTTCAACATACAACTCTCTATCTATACTGCACTTCATTGTAACTCACTTGATTCTTCCAGAGAAGCCAATTTTCTCAATATCCTCAACACACAACTTTTAAACAAGTAATAGAATAGAACACAGTTGACACCAATGACAACAAAGATATGTTAACATCAATGACAACACCAATTAGGCACATACTTGCAACATGTATGTACTTGTAAAGGATCATGGACAAGAAATTAATGTGTGGCTTGCAAAGCAAATTGATGTGTGGCTATGAAGGAGCCTACAATAAAAATTGATATATGCAGTTGTGAAGGAGCCATCATGATATAACAATATTGGTCCATGAAGGAGCCATTATAACTATGAGACAATCACTGTAATCATAAGCATCAAAGGATGTTAGTGATATTATATGTACCCCTCCAATTGGTTACATGTGAACGATATAAAGAATTGGAGGAGAAGAGAAAAAGTGATATGTAAAGATATGATCATGTTAGCACATGAAAAATGTAATAATAGCATAGGTAACATCATCTAAAACAAAAAGATATAATCTTGTAAGCACATGTATCAAAGTGCAATGAGATGTTACCCAATGTTGCCCCCAATAATGAGGATAATAAACAAAAGCCAATATGATAGATGGATTTTGAAAACATAGTCAAGAAGTCATGATAATGTAATCATTTAAGCATAAGATAAGTGTTATGTAAGAGATAAGAACATATGCATAGATATGAGAACATAATCCATAGGACATATAAGATCACTTAAGGTCAAGCATATAGCAAGTAAGGTATGTAGGTGAGAAACAAGTGTGATATAGTAAATGTGGATAAGAGAAAACATCTATGAGATATGACATGGTTGAAGACCTAATGTAAATTTATCACTAAACCTACAAGTTACTTCTCTAATTTATGCCTTATTATTGCAATTCAACACTCAACACTAGATACAAAAATATGATAATAGATACTGGGAAAATGTTGCAGGAAGAAGACAAACAACACAGTTAAATGCATGTCCATTCCATAGAATCAAAAGCACCAAAAATCCCACAATCATACCCACAAAATGGTTGTTACAAGACAAAATTCTAAAGATAAACTCCCAAGAATACACGAGCAATGGGAGACACATCAATAAAGTCAACTATGTCAAGAACACTTGAATATGTATCCCCAAAATCAAAACCATCATAATCTAAAATCCCTTAAAATTACAAAGATTGCTCACATAATTTGTCTATTTCTCTATTGTTCTATTTGCATGCAACCATGTAGGTTTAGTGGATAATGTTTGTACATACTTCAATCAAATATGTGACACTTATTGTTGAAAAGGATTTAGAAACTTTCAAGCAAATACAATTGGTAGGTGTAAAACTAAATTCCACAACCTTTGCCTACATCCTCCTTGTTTGTGCCAAAATGGGATCTTTGGAATTGTTGAACACAAGGAATACTGAGAGGGGGGGTGAATCAATATTCTATAAAACCATTTCTTCACATGTTCTTTGATCCATTTACCAAATTCAATAACATGAAAGAAACATAAACATAGGAAGAGCAGCCACAAAGTCATAACACATAGACATCAAGATTTTTACGTGGAAAACCCAAAAAGGGAAAAACCATGGTGAGTGTTAGCTCACAATATATTATAATATCAAAACTAGTTTATAGAAAGGCTCACTTCCCAAGGACTCACTATCCAACGAAGTGCTCACTACAATAGGCTCACTGCCATAAAGAACTTTAGATAGAGAAAAGGTGGCTCACTACCAAGAAAGAACTGTTACAAATGCATCTACTAAATGCTGGAATACAATTCCATTGATAGTTCAAAATACAAATTCAAAGGTCTTCATTATGTCTGCTTTGTTTCTTTGCCTTATTCACATAAGCTCTATTCTTCAGTCTTTTGAACCCTTACTGCACTTTTTAGATCACAAGAATTGTCTTAGATCGCAAACATATTAACTTCACAACTTATGCATGCCTCAAACATCAAAATCCATCAAGTATTTATATCCACAACAAGATTTAACTCAAAACTAAGCCGGCTTGCCTGAGATGAAACGTGTACACAAAAACTTATACTTAGTCAGCTTGAGAAGTTTACACAAGAAGTTATGCGGACCTGTACAATCCTTCAAAAACCTTCATATAGGTGTGGAACTATTATAGAACCACTTAGAATAATGACCCAAGTAATATATCTTCACTACACAATGATCCAACATGAGTGTCAGCTTCATTCTTAAGTATACACTTAGCCATGTTGTCTGTCATATCACAACTTCTAATGTAGACCATACTGGACTCCAAAATTCATACTAAACATTCATTATCCAACACCAATCATACCTTCATAACTATAGGTCATAATATTCTTGTGTGGCAAGATGCAGATCTCAGAACTATTGACTATGTCTTTGTGAAACACTATCAAACTAAATGCCGATACTTGGAAGCTTGTAGATGATCTTCTGATAGACTTCAGACTTTGCAAATCTAGAATTAGATACTTCTCATATGTGTTTACAACACCTCCAAACCACAACTTGAAACAACCAATACCAGAGGAATGTGGACTGAAATCCTCAGGTGATCTACACTATTTATAACTGAACTCTGCTTACCTAGACTTAGGCAATTCACAGTATGGCTTCTAGAGATTGTCAAGACATGCAACTTGGAACATAATGTAGAGTGTCAAATACTCTACATTTTGTTTCAGTCACACTGAGTCTACGGGTCTCTTCTGTTTCTGTGTATGTTTCAAATCTTGTTGCGTAGGTTTCTAATTCTCTCTGCGGAAGCCACCAAGTGTCAAGTCCCAGTTAAAAGCCGCAATATTTGTTTCTAATTATAACTTTTGTGCGGAGCATGCCACGTAGTAGTAGTTTCAATAGGTTTCAAGTTTTATCTTTGCTGCGGAGGTCGCCACATGTCATAAGCGGAGGCAGCCCCTAAGGTTTCAAGTTTTATGCGGAGTGCACCATGTGTCCCTTTTAAGTGACACGGAGGCTGCCGCGTGTTGCTTTCTGCATCATGTTATTGAATAATGAAAGATGGTGGGCCACAGTCTTTTAAAGTTTCAAGAGTGCAGAGAATGCCATGTGGTGGATGCGGAGGTAAATTTATTTTGTTTATGACCCTTTCTCAGCAAATTACTTGAAGTCTCAGAAGTGATGCGGAACCTGCCAAGTGTCAGCTTCCGTAGAAGTTTCAAAAGTTTCTAATGTTTCAAGCAGTAATGCGGGTGCTGCCACCTATTAGTTATTATGCACGTAGAAGATGCCACTTGTCCCAGTTTTCTCTTTTTGAAAGCTAATGTGCACTAAGGTTGTGGGTCTTATTATTAATATGTAAGTTTCAAAAGTGATGTGGGTTGTGACAGTTGTCAATAGCGGAGTTCACTCGAATATAAAGACACAATTTTCTAGGTTTTGTGAAGGAAGACACATAGATGTTTCTAGATGCTACAGAGCGTGACAAGTGTCATTTTCCTATTCTTTCCTATGAGACAAAGGAGTTTCTCTTTTGGTTGTGGATGCTGCCATCTGCCACAATCTGTTCAGTTTCAAGTGCGCGGGTCTCGCCAAGTGTCTGTCTCCTTATGGAAGGAGGTGTGCCGCATATATTTTGCCCCAGCCAATGAGCTTGCAGGAAAGGAAGACTGTTACAGATTTTGAAGGATCATAACCGCTTGAGACTTACAGTTAGCTTCAGTTCTGTTGGGCCGTTGGGATTCGGTTGTTTCAGACAATCTGTAGTCAGATCTTTGATTATAAATATGTAATATTTGTAATAGATCAAAATGGAGAGATTTTAGATATAGAGAGATACACACATACAGAGTTCTACATTTTTTTAGATCAGAGAGTTGGAGTAGAAGACATAGATTTTCTTTTGCCTTTGCAATTCTTTCTTTATGAGAATGTAACAGTTATTTTGTGCAGCAACTTTTGCCTCTGTAACTGGTTATTCAAATAATGAGATAGTGTTTTGTGCATACTGGGATGTCTCTATTTCTTGCTTTTAATTTCTCTGTTTCTCTACCTCTGTTAAGCATGTTTCTTAAACTGAGTCTTAATCATGCATTGATGCTCTTTAATTCCAGTTAAATCTTTCAAAGTTAACACTGTGCAACTAATTGTTTCAAATCCAGCAGATCACCTTAGATTAGGCATTTGTTTTCTGTAATCTAGTTTCCTTTCTGACCTTTTTCTCAAAACCCCACTGAAAGAATGGAAGAGCCATCTTCCCTAAAATCTAGAGGTTGTTTCTGAGAAGCATTCCCACATCTCAGAAACTTCCCATGTTGTTGCTGGATTACACCCACAGATTTATGCGTCAATAGTTTTTGGCACACCCGGTGGGACTAGATTCAAAGACTTGAGTCTTTATTTTCTAAGAATTTTTGCCCTATATTTTGTGGTTTTGATAGAAAATCATAGAAATATCTACTCATAGGAGCATGAATCATCCATCTGGCGACTCTACTAGCGGATCTTTCTTGGATCTTTGCTCTTGCAGATCATGGCAGCCCCTGGTATATATGTGCATCTAAATATTCAAAGAGATCTGCCCTTTGTGACTTGGGATTCAAGTCCTCTTGTTCTTCAGCAGCAGGGGCAGGTTCCTGATATAGCTTGGAAGGCACTGCCTCACTTTCTTGGAGATGGCTCAGTTTCCCTGTCGATCACATTCAAGATGTTGCTAGTTTATGCTCTATTCATAATGTCACGACTAAAAATCATCCCTCAAAGGCAAAGCAAAAGAATGGTATAGAAGCTTGCAGCCTGGTTCGATCACTGGATGGGATCAGCTTGGGGAACTCATCTACAATCAGTTCAGAGATAGGACTGATCTCATCACTCTCACCCAGAACCTGATTACAATCAAGAGGCATCCTATGGAGCCCATACATGATTTCAATTCAAGATTTGACAAGGTATGGAAAAAATTTTCTATAGACATGAGGCCCTCTCCAATCTTTGCTTTCTTGTATTATTTAAAGGCTTTAGACCCTGAGATCTCTGTCATGATACAATCCCTAGGAGGTGCAACTCTTCCTCAATCATATGATCTTGCCATTAAGGCTGAAAGTAGTCTCATATTATCTAGTAAACTGCCTCCCCTGCCCTTAAAAAAACTGATGCCTCATGCAAATAGCCTGTCTCACGCCCTTTCTTGTAGCTAGATGCATACAAATTTTAGTCCACCCACCCTCCCTGCTAATTTGCCAAATCATGAGGAGATGAGTGCTGTGAAAGAACTAATTAAAACCCTCTCCCATGAGATCAATGAGTTAAAAGGTCAAAACCTATACCATGCTGATCTATGTTTAAAGCCTCAAAATTCTTATGAACAACAGTATGAATATATCTAGAGAATGTCCAATTCTCTTGAAAATTACCCTTTACAAACTTCTATAGCCGTAAATCAACCTATAGAAGCCATTGACTAGGTTCTCTGTCACTTTGACATTCAAGAAGAATCAAGTATCAAGAATCAAATTACAAGCAAGAAAGTGGCTCCTGTGTGTCCTTCTGGTTACCAGCATCATACACCTGTGGTGAGATGTGATTTAGAAACCCAGTCAAGTCATGAAGAAGATTCAAAAGATGCTTATGAGGTGATACTTCTAGAAGCTGAAAGGTACTTCAAGAGGGGTTTTGAAGCTAAAAAGTACTGGAAGAACCATAGTGTATCATCTATATCACATTTGGAGGTAGCAGTTGCAAAAGAGGTTACCGCCAAGTCTACAAATGAGATAGATGATAATATCTTAATTCTAGAAGCTGAAAGGTACTGGCCATCAGAGGATACAAGATCTTTGTGTTAGTTTGAGAAAGAACAAGAAGTACGTAATCTTATACAAAACACTGGCGATAAGTCTGAGAACGATTCTTTTTGGGATGATCTTGAGGATTTCTATTCAAAATTGGGTAATCATGATACAAGGAAAAGTGAAATCCGTGAAGATAATGCATCAAAATATACAAGAAGTGAAAAGTTGAAGGAAGAGCCTCATCATGTTTCATTCTTCATTCAAGAAGAGACACCAATTAGGTTCAAGACTATTCTGGGCAGTTCTGTCACTTGTCAGCTAGATCTTGATGCTATCATGGATCATCATTTGGATGAAGAGTCAACAAAAGAGGTCACTAATGAGTTTCTGGTAGTAGAAGTTTTCAAATGCAAACAGAGGAAAGAGTTTTAGTGTTTTATTTTCCCTCCCTACCCTCCACTGATGCAGGAAGAACATGTTGATCAGTATGACTGGTGTTTTGAAGCACAGAAAGAATCTCCTGAGTGTAGAAAAGTAAAAAGGTACAAAATATTGTTATATTTCTTCATATAGTTTGTTTGGTTCATTTTTAGTTTGATATGGATAAATTGGAGCAACATAATCAGACATGGTAGCTACTTTGTTGTTCCAGTGAATGGACATGTTCCTATATGTTTCAGTTGTTAGTAAACTAGCTTTAATGTTCAGAATAAGCTACAGTAGTAGAATTAGTTTCAGTTTCAGTTAGTTTTCTTTCAATAAGTCCCAACTGCAGTGTATGAGGATCTGGTCAGTCTCAGTGGCAGAATATTAGTATAGCTAGTTGTCACCAATTTCTTTTAGGGGTCTATTAGTTGCAGAGTGTGTTTTCAGCAGTGTTTCAATTCACGCTCCTACATCTTTAGATTTAGATATGTTTCAGTTAGATGGATGTTTCAGAATATTCATGACTCTATTACCCAATGATGAAGGCACTGATATGCAAAACCAGAGATTCTGGGGTTCTGAGTGAGCAGGCTCACTCACCCAGCCCGTCACCAAGAACTGTAGAGTGTCAAATACTCTACATTTTGTTTCAGTCACGCCGAGTCTACGGGTCTCTTCTGTTTCTCTGTATGTTTCAAATCTTGTTGCGCGGGTTTCTAATACTCTCTGCGGAAGCCGCAAAGTGTCAAGCCCCAGTTAAAAGCCACGATATTTATTTCTAATTATAACTTTTGTGCGGAGCGTGCCACGTAGTAGTAGTTTCAATAGGTTTCAAGTTTTATCTTTGCTGCGGAGGTCACCACATGTCATAAGCGGAGGCAGTCCCTAAGGTTTCAAGTTTTATACGGAGTGCGCTGTGTGTCCCTTTTAAGTGATGTGGAGGCTACCGTGTGTTGCTTTTCACATCATGTTATCAAATAATGAAAGATGGTGGGCCATAGTCTTTTAAAGTTTCAAGAGCACAGATAATGCCATGTGGTGGATGCAGAGGTAAAGTTATTTTGTTTATGACCCTTTTCCAGTGAATTACTTAAAGTCTTAGAAGTGATGCAGAACCCGCCAAGTGTCAGCTTTTGCGAAAGTTTCAAAAGTTTCTAATGTTTCAAGCAGTAATACGGGTGCCGCCACCTGTTAGTTATTATGCCCGTGGAAGATGCCACCTATATGAGTGTTCTCCTTTTGATAGATAATGTGCACTGAGCCTGTGGGTCTTATTATTAATATGTAAGTTTCAAAAGTGATGCGGGTTGCGACAGTTGTCAACAATGGAGTTCACCTGAATATAAAGACAGTTTTCTGGGTTTTGCGGAGGAAGACATTTAGATGTTTTTGGATATGGAAATCTTCTGGTACAAAAAATGTTGTGCACAACTTGTCTCAAGAACTATTCCAAGTCATATCTAATTGTTGCCATCAATGACAACATCAAATCTTCAACATATCAGTAGTGTCTCTTAACCATGTTGCCAACAAGAATAGGGTATAACCATCCATCAAAGCATAAAGGATATGGAAATTTTGTCAGATGTTATAGTTGCAACTACCCTAGTAGACATGTATACAAAATGTTGAAGCATATACAAGGCACGTGAACTGTTTGATAGAACACCTCAAACAGATTCCATCTCATGGAATGCAATGATTGCAAGATATGCACAAAATGGATTTGTTTCAATAAGGCTTTAGAAAATTTCAAGAAATTATCAGCATCCTCCCTTCCTATGCCAAAATGGGATCTTTGGAGTAGGGTATTGTTGTCATATTTTGCCTAACCCAAAATATCCCAAAAACTCCTCCTTCCATAAGAGAAATTGGATCTGAGAGAGCCTAAATGGAAGGATGTTTTTCTTAGAAAATCCCAAGAAAAAATCCCCAAAAATTCTATGTTTTTCCCTTTCTTTTTCCTTAGTCGAAAAAATTCTGGTTTGGTGAACCTTTGGTTCAACAGTTCATCAGTTCGTCGGTTCATCAATTCACCAGTTTACTGACTAAAGAGTGCATAGGTAGTGAAGCGGCTAAGGCAAAGCAGTCTAAGGCAAAGGGAAAGAAGACAAAGGGTGTGCTTTGTTGGCAAGATTGAAGGTTTACAAACCTCATAGTTCGCTGATCGGCGGTTTTACTGAGATGAGATTTGCTGACCATGTAAAGAAGAAACTGAAAATAACTAAGGAAAAGGAGCAAAGGTGGACAAGGTTTGCCTTTATCAACAAAGTGTTGGTTCTACGAACCTTAAGTTCGTTGATCGACAGGTTCCCTGAGGCGGTTCACCGACTAAAGGAGCAAGCATGAGGGTCAAAGTGACTAAGGCAGTGATTAAAGTGAAGGAAAGTAAAAGAGTTTGCCTTTGTCAAAAAACTTAAGGTTTGGTGAACCTTAAGTTCACCGATTGGCAAGTTCATCAATCGGCAACTTTGCTGACAAAGGAAAAGAAAGGAAGTCGGCCAGGCCGTTGGTTAATGAAATGAAAATTTTGCCAACTAAAGAAAAAGGCTAAGGAAAGGGGTTGTCATTGGTGAATTAGTAAAAAAGAGAACTCAGTAGCAAGTTCGTGATTTCTTAAGTTTACCGATAAGGTGATTAGCGGATAAAGAGAAGCATAGACAAAAGAAGACCAAAGACAGGGTTTGTTTGTGAAAAGAAGAATTCATTGATAAGGCAAAAGGATGACAAAGAGCATCCAACTAGCTAAGTGGTTTGTGAAAGTTAATCTTTGCCAATAAGGAAAAGAAGAAAAAGAAGGAGATAGGCTAGGTTCATGAAATGGACTTTTCGCTGACCAAACAGAGAGAAAAGAAGGAGAAGATAGTCGGCTAGAGACAAAGAAAAGACATATTGATAGCTTGGTTGGTAAGTTCATGAAATGGTGAACTTGTCAATAGGTTCATGATTTACCAATTTTATTGATATGGTGAAGGACCGACAAAGTGACAAATAGGGGGCCAAGGCAAAGTTCATGACGAAGGGATTTCACTGACCAAGAGGAAAATTAGGCAGAAATAAGCAAGGAATATTAAAGGGTGCCAAAGTGAAATTAAAAGATAAACACTTTTAAAGTGTTGTCAAATCTTTAATAACATGATTTTTTGAGCGCCCAAAAATGTGTTTCTCCAAGTGATGCCAATGTTACGAATTAGTCAAATGTGGGTAGCTGGAATAGTGGAAGGCTTCAATGTGCAAGTACCTAAAATAAATGGATTAGATGAAGTGTTCTAGTTGCCCATCCCTTTGTAGATCATTCCAATGACAAATTAGTGCTAGGGCATGGGCATTCCTCAAATTCTACCTATTCTTTGACAGGGCCATGGGCCAAAATTGAATGCAGCATGGGTGCATAAATCAAATCAATTGACCAAAATTTAGCGCCTGTAGCTATACAATGATTTGTAAAAGCTATATATGCATATGTAAAAGATGTAAAATGGTCATTGATGGTTAGCTATTCTTCTGGGCTATTACGTTGGCTAGATAATTTGTTGTCACAGACCTTGTAGTGCATTTACAGGAACTAGTTGGTTTGATACGTTGTGCTTGAAGATGAGCCTTCGATGTCTCTAAGTGTGTTTCACCAATGAATGTAAATGTCTATTCTGTGTCTACTTTTTCTGTAACAAATAATCTATCTTTTGTAATGGTTATTTGACCTTTGTGATTAATACAAGCAACTAATTCTACCTCTCTCATTCTATTTTACACTGCGTCTATTTGAATGTTGCTCATTTATTCTATGGATAAAATGGTCCCTCTATAAGTTTCAACATTCTATCTTGGCCTCTATTAAAGATTGTATGAGTCTGTGTTAGTCTATTCATCCTTTGAAATCACTACTATGTTATGTCAGTTCCAGCTAAACATCCTAAATTTGGTGCATCACTATTTTCCTTTCTACATTCCTTCTATCCGTTTTCCCTTGGTAAGTGTAGCATTAGATTTAGTTTTCATTCTCTGAGTCTTAATCTTAGAAAGAGGAACCATCCTTCTCTAGAGGTTTGGTCTCAATTGCAAGGTCCCACACCTTGAGACCAATCCCATGTTACTTTGAAATTGTTAGAATTATCAAAGATTCAACAAGAGAGTGCAATTTCAGGTGATAACAGGTATGAGCATCCATCAAAGCATAAAAGATATGGGAATTTTGTCAAATATTGTAGTTCCAACTGCCTTAGTAGAAATGTATGCAAAATTTCAAAGCATAGACAAGGCATGTGAATTGTTTGATAGAACACCTAAAAGAGATGCCATCTCATGGAATGCAATGATTGCAAGGTATGCACAAAATGGATTTATTGATAAGGCTTTAGAAAATTTCAAGAAAATGCAATTGGTAGGTGTAAAGCCAAATTCCACAACCTTTTCCAACATCCTCCCTGCCTGTGCAAAAATGGGATATTTTGAATAAGGTATGAACATCAATCAAAGCATAAATGATATGGGAATTTTGTCAAATGTAGTAGTTGCAACTTCCTTGGTAGACATGTATACAAAATGTGGAAGCATAGACAAGGCATGCAAACTATTTGATAGAACACCTCAAAGAGATGACACCTCATGGAATGCAATGATTGCAAGATATGTAGAAAATGAGTTTGTTGATAAGGCTTTAGAAACTTTCAAGAAAATGCAATTGGCGGGTGTAAAGAAAAATTCCACAACTTTTGCCTACATCCTCCATGCTTGTGCTAAGATGGGATCTTTGGAACATGGGTACATGGACATCCATCAATGCGTAAAGGATAGGGGAATTTTTTTAGATGTTGTAGTTGCAACTACCTTGGTAGACATGTATGTAAAACATGGAAGCATAGACAAGGAACATGAACTATTTTATAGAACACTTCAAAGAGATGCCATCTCATGGAATGCAATGATTACAGTATATGCACAAAATGGATTTGTTGATAAGGATTTAGAAACTTTCAAGAAAATGCAATTGGGAGGTGTAAAGCCAAATTCCACAACCTTTTCTAGCATCCTCCTTGCCTATGCTAAAATGGGATCTTTGGAATAGGGTAGAGACATCCATCAAAGCATAAAGGATATGGAAATTTTGTTAGATGTTGTAGTTGCAACTACCCTAGTAGACATGTATACAAAATGTGGAAGCATAGACAAGGCATGTGAACTAGTTTACATAACACCTCAAAGAGATGTCATCTCATGGAATGCAATGATTACAAGATATGCACAAAATGGATTCATTGACAAGGCTTTAGAAAATTTCAAGCAAATGCAATTGGTGGGTGTAAAGCCAAATTCCATAACCTTTGCCAACATCCTCCCTGCCTATGCCAAAATGGGATATTTGGAATAGGGTACGGACATCCATGATGGCATAAGGATATGGAACTTTTGTTAGATGTTGTGGTTGCAAATGCCTTGGTAGACATGTATGCAAAATGTGGAAGCATAGACAAGGCACATGAATTATTTGATAGAACACCTCAAAGAGATGCCATCTCATGGAATGCAATGATTGCAAGATATACACAAAATGGATTTGTTGATAAGGCTTTAGAAACTTTCAAGCAAATGCAATTGATGGGTGTAAAGACAAATTCCACAACCTTTGCTAGCATCCTCCCTACCTGTGCCAAAATGGGATCTTTGGAACATTGTATGGACATCCATCAAAGCATAAAGGATATGGGATTTTTGTTAGATGTTATGGTTGCAACTGCCCTGGTAGACATGTATGCAAAATGTTGAAGCATAGACAAGGCACATGAACTATTTGAAAAAACATTTCAAAGAGATGTCATCTCATGGAATGCAATAATTGCAAGATATGCATAAAATGGATTTGTTGATAAGGATTTAAAAACTTTCAAGCAAATGCAATTAGCGAGTGTAAGGCTGAATTCCACAACCTTTTCTAGCATCCTCCCTAGCTGTGCCAAAATGGGATCTTTGGAACAAGGTATGGACATCCATCAAAGCATAAAGGATATTGGAATTTTGTCAGATGTTGTAGTTGCAACTTCCCTAGTAGACATGTATGCAAAATGTTGAAGCATAGACAAGGCACGTGAGTTGTCTGACAAAACACCTCAAAGAGATGTTGTCTCATGGAATGCAATGATTGCAAGATATGCACAAAATTGATTTGTTGATAAGGCTTTAGAAAATCGCAAATGTAATTGGTGGGTGTCAAGCCAAATTCGACAAACTTTGCCAGTATCCTCCCCGCCTGTGCCAGAATGGGATCTTTGGAACAAGTTATGAACATCCATCAAAGCATAAAGCATATGGGAATTTTGTCAGATGTTGTGGTTTCAAATATCCTAGTAGACATGTATGCAAAATGTGAAAGAATAGACAAGGCACACAAACTATTTGATAGAACACCTCAAAGGGATGCCATCTCATGAAATGTAATGATTGAAAGATATGCACAAAATGGATTTGTTGATAAGGCCTTATAAACTTTCAAGCAAATGAAATTGGTGGGTGTAAAACCAAATTCCACAACCTTTGCTAGCATCTTCCCTACCTATACCAAAATGGGATCTTTGGAATAGGGTATGGAATCCATCAAAGCATAAAGGATATGGGAATTTTACAGATGTTGTGGTTGCAACTTCCCTGGTAGACATGTATGCAAAATGTGGAAGCATAGACAAGGCACGTGAATTATTTGACAAAAAATCTCAAAGAGGCACCATCTCATGGAATGTAATGATTGCAAGATATGAATAAAATGGATTTTTTGATAAGGCTTTAGAAAATTTAAAGAAAATGCAATTGGTGAGTGTAAAGCAAAATCCCACAACCTTTTCCAATATCCTCCCTGCCTGTGCTAAAATGGGATCTTTGGAATAGGGTATGGACATCTATCAAAGCATAAAGGATATGGGAATTTTGTCAGATGTTGTTGCAAATTCCTTGGTAGACATGTATGCAAATGTGGAAGCATAGATAAAGCACATGAACTATTTGACAGAACACCTTAAAGAGATGATGTTTCATGGAATTCCATGATTGCACGATATGCAAAAAATGGATTTGTTGATAAGGCTTTAGAAACTTTCAAGAAAATGCAATTGGTGGGTGTAAATCTAATTTCCAAAACCTTTGCTAACATCCTCCTTGCTTGTGCTAAAATGGGATGTTTGGAACAGGGTATGGACATCCATCAAAGCATAAAGGATATGAAAATTTTGTCAGATGTTGTAGTTGCAACTACCTTGGTAGACATGTATGCAAAATGTGGAAGCATAGACAAGGAACATGAACTATTTGATAGAACACCTCAAAGAGATTCCGTCTCATGGAATGCAATGATTGCAAGATATGCACAAAATGCATTTGTTGATAAGGCTTTAAAAACTTTCAAGAAAATGCAATTGGTAGGTGTAAAGCCAAATTAAACAACCTTTGCCAACATCCTCCCTACCTGTGCTAAAATGGGATCTTTTGAATAGGGTATGAAAATCCATCAAAGCATAAAGGATATGGGAATCTTGTCAGATGTTGTAGTTGCAACTACCTTGGGAGACATGTATACAAAATGTGGAAGCATAGACAAGGTGCTAAACTGTATGACATGATGTCTCAAATAAATGTGGTCTCATGGAATGCTATGATTGTAGGATATGCACATAATGTATTTTGAAAGGATTCTCTCAAAATCTCTGAATTAATCAAGCACTCTAGAACATATCCTAACATTGTAAGCATTTCTTGTGTTCTATTTGCATGTAGCCATGCAGGTTTAGTGGATGAGGTATTCACATACTTCAATCACATGTAACTCTTATTGTAAATTAATGATCAGATGTCTCCATGACTATTAGGAATTTCTTAAGGTATCTTGTCATACAATTTCAGTCATGTCACATTTAAGCATGATACATTATCTATCCTGTAACCATAATTGATCATCAAATATCATTTCATGGAAATGTTGAAGAACAAGTACGTAATATCAAAAATTTTAAGCATGATACATTATATGTTTTATAAACATAATTGATCATCATATATATAATGTAAAATCTCATATAGATAATGTCATGAAAATAACATATAGTGCATATATAAAGCCATATAGGCATGTACAACAATATTCATCGACAAAATAGAAAAGTATGTTTACAAAGCCATATAGGCATACCAAAAATGTCCCACACACCAAAATTCCTATGGATGTTATTAAATAATCGATGGCCCTTTCTTACCCATGTAGATGGAGAAGTAGTCAACGACTCATGATCTCTTGTCTACTGACTAGACCTCCTCAATAGAGATTTTTGAACCTCCACCTATTAACACAATTAAACAATATCCACATTAATATAGAAAACATGAAATATACAACATGCCATAAGTAATCAATCACTTACCGTAAACTGGTAATCCCTCTCAATCATTTGTTGTCTCTCTTCATCTATAGATGGATGGGTTGGAGTTGTGACCTCCTATGAGAAGCATGAAGAAGCAAATTTGAGTAAAGATGAATATCATTTATGTACATTAAATGACGTAAGATAAAACAACAAATACATAATGAAATTTACATGTTAGTGGATCATACTTTAGTCAAAGGCAATGAAGACAAAGCAACTGCAACAATGCCCACCTCTGTTGACTGACGAATATCAGGAGGAGTATGAAAAGATGTCATCAATTGAAAAAAGAACAAGGTTATTTGACCAAAATCTACTTAACATTATTTAAATGTATAATGAATAGAAATAGTAAAATTTACCTTAGTGAACTAGATCTATGACTGGCCCCACCAACTCCTCATGATGTTGAAGGTCCAACATCCACTTGTTCATCATCAAATTATCACTAAATAAGATTACCATTGATATATGCAAAAAATTTACATGTACTATATTTACTATCTTGTTTAAAATATATGCCCCCCTTAAAATATTAGAATGCCTCTACCCCCTAGAATACAGGTGAGGACAACCATGAAAAAGAATATTGTGTTATTGCCAAAAGTGAAGTATGGTTGCACGTAAGATTGTACCACCATGAATGGAAATGAGAAAATATAGAAAGCTGCAGGTGCCACATAGTAGATAGCAACACAATAGTCTTGTATAAATAGAGGAACCATGAACTGGATAGAGGTGAACCTAAATATTGCTTGTCATGTAGAAGAGACATAGGTGCTTCATCAAATAGAAGCGTGAGAGCACCCATGTCAAGAAGTTATTGAATTTTGTTCTGCAAGGTGCAACATTCATTGGTGGAATGGTCAAGCACTCGATGATATGCATAGAAAGGAAGCGTTGATTGAATATGATTATGAAAATTTTTGCATGTAGGAGGAGGAAAAGTGATCAAGCAGGCTTTGAGAAGCCTCAACAAGATACACTCTTGTTTAGATAGAAGAGATGGAGTAGGAAGCAACCATTTTTATTGTGGAGAAAGGTTTGATTTTTGAAAAGAAGAGGACATAGAGACCTTAGACAATGTAGGGGATGTAGATAAAGGAGAAGGTTGGTAACCTAAGCCCATTGTAGAAGGTAAGTATGGTGTAGGTTCCACAGGGACCTTAACTCCCTATTGTTACATCCCCAATTTTTGTCTTACTAAACTTTTCACTTTTACTGGGACATAAGGAAATCTATTGTGATGTTATAAATTAATGCCAAGAAAAGACATGGTTTGTATCGATTGTCATTTAAGAAGTTATGAAAATGATTATGTTTATATCTATTTAATAATTGCTTATGAGGTTTGATTTATTATTTAAGTCATGATGCAATGATCATAATTTGTTTGGTTACAAGTTGAAATAGGAATACAGTTTTCAGATGACTCTCAAAGAGAGAGAGAAAGAGAGTATCTTTCAAGGAGAGAGATATAGACCTTGGGTTACGAGTGGTCTATTTGCCAAGACGAGTATGATGTGTAACAAAAGTGTGAACCAATGTGTTGTGAGAGGTAATCCTTAACTTGTTAGTTTACTTAAACCCAATCGACAGGTAGTCGATACCTTACAAATGTTTGTAAGTCGTAATAAATTGTCATAGTCGATAATAGCGTTAACGACATCATTTAAATATGAACTATGGTTATTTACGTTAAACGTAAATATTATGATGTAAATTGTCGTAAAATGGTTCTCTTATTTTATTAAGTATCTTGACATATTATAAATGATTCTTAAACATTAAGATGATTTCGTCGAGTTAAGAATACGTGAATATTGTCAACGGATTGTGATGGGGAGACAAGTTCAACCCAATCACATTATCCGTAATCCTTTGTTTAAATATTATCATTTTATTGATTAAACCATAACTATCTAATATAGAGGCGATGTTATGTGAATCATATTTGATGTAATCAAGTATGTAAATGCATATGGATCGAGTAAGGATAATACCTCATAATGAGTCATTAATGTAATGTTTGAGTAGTCGAAGGCTTACTTTTAGGAGAGTCTTCAATAGTATCATTGGTGGATTGAACCACTTATTATGATCATTTAAAGATCAGTAGTGCTTAAATGCTTTTGTCAGCCTCATCCAAAAGAGGAGGACTGTGGTATTAACCACCACAACTAACGAGCCATGGAGTTCAGTTATCTCCCATTGACATTTGGGAAATTTTGTAAATTTTATGGATTCAGTTGAAACTGAATGAGTTTGAGAACTATTTTGAATTCATTATATTATCAACTAAAAAGAGTGGATGAGTATGAATCGCACGACTCATCAAGAGTCGTATTGACATCCATAAGGTAACGACTCATTAAGAGTCGAGAAAATGATAGAAATCGTGTTATGTTTTGGGGAAGAGGTATGCTGTTGTCATCAGGGAAGAATATAGGAAGGAGGAAAAATGACATTATTTTGGAGAGGTTAACATGACTCTCAGTAGAGAACAACTTGAGAGGAGCTAATAAAAGAGAAGTATTACTACCTGTGTATTATATCTAATCAGGTTTTCCATACTGTTCAACATAACATAATAGAGGTATGTTTATTCACCCCAA
Source organism: Cunninghamia lanceolata (assembly GCA_027924645.1). Lineage (NCBI taxonomy): Eukaryota > Viridiplantae > Streptophyta > Pinopsida > Cupressales > Cupressaceae > Cunninghamia > Cunninghamia lanceolata. The sequence goes on along the minus strand of BSBN01000937.1, from coordinate 158,851 downwards.
CTGTGCATCTTTTCTTAGGACTGTGACTAAGAGTATAGCATGAGCCAAGTATTATTTCATAGTTTAGTGAATTCATTTTAAACAAAGTTCAATGTCTTTCTTATTTATCAGACTTCTTCTCATATAGAAAACATAGAAGCGTAGTGTATGAGGGGGTTTATAATCTTTACTACAAACATTAAATCAGGTGGTTTTATAAATATATTATTATTGTGAAGTAGAACCTCAGTCAAATAATTGGATGCTACGTTAGTTGCTGATCCAATACAAGAGATTTATGAGTATCAAACCCCTAACAAACCTGAGATATTATGTTGTGTAAATTGGCTAACCAATATTGAGATATTGAAAATGTATTGGGCAAAAAGTCTCTATGTATTACTCTTATAATTTAAATTTGGTGTAAGATATTGGATAACCGAGGTTTATATTCAACCTTAATATACTTTTGCTGTAGAGATACTGTGTAACACTAGTATTCTTTTACACACATAGAGCATAGCGTAAATAATAAAACATAGACCTCTGATGCCATGGAGAAGAATTTACTCCATATTATATTAGTATTTACATATTGTCGTATGAAGAGTTTATTTAAAAGAACTACTTGGATCTGCTCATAACGATGAAGTATATACATCGATAAGTAGACTTTTATTAAGGAGAGATTAATGTCTAATAGAGTTTTATATATTCATACTCACTCAGAATAAATATAGTTTGACACGGTTTATCCATGCCTTTATTTTCTTGTTTACTATAGGGTTCGATGTTAAACAACTCTTTTATGACAAGAAGAACTTGCATGTCATATGATACTTCGAAGTTAGTAATCTCAAGCTTTAGTTTTAAATAGTTATTTATTTCATTAAGAGAATACTTTACTCTAGGGATGTTCAAAATGAGTGGATTCCCTACATCAAACTTAGATAATAACTCTCGTATAATATTAACTCTATATAATTCAGTATGCTAAAAGAGAGAACTTAAACATGAATTCAAGAGGATAACAAACTAAAAAAGTCTATCACTATTTTGCAATTAAGTCGAATCTAGTCAAAGTCTAGTAGTGGGTAAATCCTTTGGTTAGTTATAACTAAGGTTGTCTTGTAAGTAAGAAATAATTTTGTTTGAAAGATTGAAATGACCTCATAGTCAAAAGAAGACTAAAGGAAAATCATTTACTTAAGATGTGGTTCTTTCTAGCATTAGTGAGTTTGTCATTCCATTGTGATGGGATAGGTTAGATAAAACTCTAGTTTAAACCTAGAAGGGTTAAAGACTATTTAAACACCTTTATGGTTATAACCAGTTTTAGCTATTTTATGTGGGTAGACATTAAAGGGTCAAGAACCCTAAATAATAAAAGTTTATTTATATCTTATCGTAAAGAGATTTTGTTATTAGTTGACAATGTTTAACCTTAGGTAGAGAAGTGTATTTGTTTGATTTCAAGTCGACTTGAGATATAAGTTTTAAGCCTCGGGTTTTGGAAGCATGCAAGAGGTACTATTAAATGGTTAGTCAACCATAAAGTTTATTATACCTTTTTGGCCACAACTTGTCTTAGCTTTTACTTGATGATAAGTGATGGATCTCAAGTATTGCAATGATGCAATGAGAATCCTCGTAAAGAAAGGTAGTCGATAAGGTCTATGGAATATAGACAGTGAATGTAAACTTGTCTAGGTCGGGGAGACCAAAATATTGAAATTGTTAGGACTTCTTAACTTAAACATAGTTGACCAGGTAGAACTGTAGGAATATGATAGTATCCAAGTCAAGTTGGGGTGGGTGAACATTATGACAACGTTCATTGCGGATGTCATTTTATATTGAAACTATGACCATAGTAATGCATGTCTCTGCATGCATTGTCGGTTCACTGTATCTGGATTACACAACCTATCAAAAATCATACTTAGCTAGAGGGTATCTAGGGTTGCATGGTTGATAGAGTTGTGTAGGATACAACACTATGTACTCGGGAAGGCAAATTACCACTAGTCACCTTTGGTCTATATTCTTCATGAAGGGTAGGGCCACTTCCTATGTGGAAGATGTGTGGGAGACCGCCAGTCTGTGGATGGAGGTAAATCACTGGAAAGATACTCTCTTTCTCTAGCAGAAGACATGCCAAGGCTTGTGATAAAGATGTCAGATTTTTGGATGCAATATATCTTTGAGACTTGTGTTAATTGAGACTATGTAAGCATTGTCTAATGCAGATATTTGTAATAGATTTATTTTTGTAAACATTGTATTTAGTAATGAGAAATCTTGTAATTGTAGTTACTTGATTATATGTTGAATAAAAGAAAAAAATTCTCTATCTCATTTTTACCTTGTTAATTTACTTTATGGTAAATTTTTTGATTTTACTATGTTTTTAGAATGTGGATGTTACATATTGTATCAGAGCTACCGGGTTCAACACTAGGGCTTATGAGTCCACTATGCTAACCTGTAGTCAATATTATGCGGTTAACTAATGTTTGAATTCTTTTGTGCCAGAATGGCATGGAGAAGAACCAAGAAAACTGCTAGAAAGTCTATTCCCCAGCATTTGCCTGAATTAGTGGTTAAGAAGAAACCTATCGAGGAGGTTGAAATTAAAGAGCATATTATTTACTCTAAAGGTGCATGGCTGGAGGATTTAGAGACTTTTGCTGATGCGCTTAAGCGTATTCGGCTAGAAAGAAAACAACATTTTGAACTGGCCAAGAATCCTACTATTTCTACTTGTGTAGTAAAAACCTAGTAAAACTGTAGCCAGTTACGACATTTCACTTGGGGATTGTTGTGATGCTTCTGTTTTAGGAAAAAGGGTGTTGGAGGAGTACTTGTGTGTACATCCACCCTTTATGTTTGTTTAATTGGAAGATTTCTTAAATCAACAGTGACATATAGTCTTGTCATATCAACTATATAAATAAGGATGTGGTTACAACTTAATAAATTATAATAATGATGAGAATGTTTTCTATCAATCTATTGATTGTTATGAGATAAATATGTTTGATGTTTTGAGTCACTTTAGATTCAAAAAACTATTAGATAACTTATTTATCTGACATGAGAAAATGACAAAATGTTTCATACAAGAACAAACTAGGATGAGAGTCTAGAAGAGAATAAACCACTAGTTAATCTCTTGAACAAATTGGATCAATCCTAAACATGTTTGTAAAAACCAAAGAGAGACCTGGTATTCTAGAAAAGAAAGGACGAGATCAAGGAAACCCTGAAGGGGGAAAATGAGATTTCTCATGGGATGAGAAAGGAAAATCACCAAGAATATAGAGTGAGTAATGGAAATCCTGTAACCATAGACCCTAAAAGGAAGCAAAGGATAGGCTTTCCTTAGGACTGTCCTAGATATGAAGAGAGTCATTCCACCAAAGTTGATAGAACAGGTGATTGAAGCAACTAAAAATTTTATTCCTTCTAGAGTTTTGGGATGAGTTACCTAGAAAAGTACCTTGCCTTATGACAACTACAAAAATTAATGGAATCAAATCCCCATAACAAGAATTATTGGCTAAAGGTTTGATTAGATCTGGTAAATCACCATGGGGTGCACTAGTTATCATTGTCAAGAAAAAGGACATAACTCTGCAATAGTGTATTTAGTATCGTATGCTCATTAAAGCAATAATAAAGAACAAATATCTTTCACCATGTATTGATGACCTCTTTGATTAGATGCATGAAGCTGCAGTGTTTTCAAAGATTGATTGGTGATCAATATATCATTAGTCAAGATTGAAGGATGAGGATAACCATAAAACAACTTTTTGAACAAGAAATGGGCACTTTGAATTTGTAGTGTTGCCTTTTCAAGTTACAAATACCTCTATCATATTCATAAATCTCATAAATAGTTGATTAGAGATTGTTTAGACAAGTTTGTTCTAGCCTTTCTGGAAGATATACATATTTATTTTAAGAATGAAGGAGAACATTATCATTATGTGCAATTGATTCTGTAATGGTTAAGAGAAATTACAATAGCACCAATTCTATGAATTCCTGTCCCGAAGGATAGTTTGAGGGAAAAATTGATGTCTCAGGAGAAGGATTAAGGGGTGTACCTATACATGAAAAAGTTAAGCAAGCTCTTATCGTAAATCTTAAAGATTCAAGGTATGATAGATTCCATTTTGAGACTGATGGACTATTGATTTTCAGAGGAAGAATATGTGTTTCTAATTCTACTGAATTAAGGAATCTAGTATGGAAAGAAGTTCTTACCGCACAATACTCTAGACATCCTAGAGTAATCAAACTTCTAGTGGATGTAAAACCTCTTAATTTCAAGAAAATAATGAAGAACGAAGCTGCAAGATTTGTAACAAGTTGTCTAGAGTGCCAAAGGGTAAAAAAATAGAACATCAACACCTATAGGATTGTTGCACCCACATGATATGCCAGAGTGGAAATGGCAAGTTATTAGTAAGGATTTGGTTCAAGGTCTTCCTATGTCTAGGAATAGACATGATGCCATTTAGTTGTGGTTAATAAACTCTCAAAGGTAGCACATTTTATACCAGGGAATTTGGCTGATGGAGCACTAGTGTTAACTCTCAAATTTGTGCAAGAGGTGTTTAGATTGCATGGCTTCCCTGAAAAGATTATCTCAGATAGAGATGCACATGTAACATCAAGGTTTTGGCAAACTTTGCTTTCTACGCTAAGGACTAAACTCAATGTGAGTATAGCTTATCATCCTGAAACTGATGGGCAAACTGAGAGAGTTAACCAGGTCTTGGAAGACTTGTTGCGAATGTATTGCATGGATCAGTAATAAAAGTGGGGAGACTACTTATCACTTGTGGAATTTTCTTATAACAATACCTAACTTTTGCTATTAAGATGGCTTGAATTGAAACATTAGATAGGAATGATGCTGAATTCCTATAATTTGGGTAAGCTAGAAAATAGGATTAGCATTAATCCAGAAATGTTGTCCGAAATGGATAAACAAATTAAGTTGATCAGAAAAGATCGGTGGAAACCATTAATAAATAGAAAAGTTATGTTGATGTTAAGTGTACACTAAGACAAATCTTAGTTAGAGAATTTTTTTTTTCTTGTGGGGGTCAAACCCTAGAAAAAGTTTCATAATTAATGGAATGTATTCCAAACTAGTTACTAAGTATGAAGGACTCTTCTAAATTTTCAAGGTTATCAATTCTATTGATTACAAGAATCAATCTATTACTAGTTATTTCCAGGAGGCATAATGCTTTTTGTGATTCATATATGAAAAATATATTTATGAATATCATATTCTTAGAATGTTTTACAAGTACAGAACCTAGAAATGGTTATGATCGAGCTTCTTAAATGCTTGAGGTTTGAAAACACTACTTGTGTAATGTAGAGGTCTTGCAGTGCAAGGTCCAATAGGATCAATATTCTAAGGAAAATACTACATGGGAGGATTACCATGAATTTTACCAAAAGTTTCCTCATTTATTTAATGTTGTTACTAGTTGAAAATAATGAACTTGCTTTTTAGTTGGATTTTGATACTTTATATCATCAAGGATGATGAATCTTTAGGGGAAAGATTGTTGCAAGTATGGGTCTAACCGGTGTTGTCATTGATGTCAACATACTCATGTTGCATTGATGAGAAGGATTGGATGAGCAGAGAGGAGCATTAGAGATAGCGAAGTGAAGAACCTAGCTAAGATACAGATCAGAGGATACAGTTTAAAGGGTTTGTAGATATGTGTCTTGATATGATCCAGTCAAGTTTTTAGAGGTCCGCATGAAGATCTGAAGAAGTTATGCCCGCTCATGTAGAACCAGTTCCAGCAGGTGTTCAGAGGTGACAAAGTGACACAGATAGGTCCGATGAGATCCAAAAATGTATTATCTCATTCTGAGGATTTGAGGGAGTGTTGAGGATGTCCTTGTGAAGTGTCAACTCGATTGGTTCATGGTTTGAAGGTCCAGAAGCACCTATTCCTTTGTGACAGTGATGATAGACTATGTTCTTGATGTTTTGGATGAAGGAGAGAAGAATTCTGGTAAATAGATGAAGTGTGGATGTTCTTGATGATTTAGGAAAGGTTGTGGTGATCTTTGGATCATGTCCAGTTCATGTTGGTGGTTTGCATTAAAATTAGAGTTCGCATTTGAAGAATAGCCACTGGATGTTAGTGTTCTTCCTGAGACTGGTCGACCGAATGTATTACATGTCTTGTGGATGTTCTTGTAGGTGTTTTCTGACTTAGATGATTATTCCTAAGTCGATGCCTTGTATAAATAAGGGATTGTGAAGTCATTCCAAAGTGTGTCTAGTGTGGATGAGAGTGTGGTAGCGAGGAAGAGAGTGAAAGGAAGATCAGAAGTTTTTAGGCTTAAATGGAACTGATTCAAGCATGGTAAAGATGCTATTCTCCAGTTCAAGTTTGTGATACTTGTTACTTTGTAGACAGTGTGTCTCTTGTAGGTAGTGGGCCTCTTGTGAGCAGTGTGCTCGGGTAGTGAGCCCTAATTGGCATGTGCCATTTTTTTCTTTCTATTCTTCTAATAGAGAATACATTCTTGGGTTAATCACCTTGTGGTTTTTCCCTTAACTAGGTTTTCCACGTCAAAATCTTGGTGTCTCTTGTGTTGATGTGTTTCTGCTCTTAAGTTAATGCTTTATGTTTTCATGATTGATTAATTATTATGCTGTTGAATAACAAAGTGGATTTAAGTGTTTAATTGAAGGAAGTTTTGGACAACTGATTCACCCCCCCTCTCAGTTGTCTGTCCTGAATCCAACAATTGGTATCAGAGACAAGTTCCTCTGAAAGGAGCTTAACTGCTTGAGGAGATCTAGGATGTCGTCCTATAAGAAGGATAGTCTGAAGTTTGATGGAACCAATTTTAATCTTTGGAAAAGTTGCATGAAGTGTCACTTGAAATGTATGGGTCTGCAGTACTGGACCATGGCTTCAACAAAGTATACTCCTCCACAGGGTGGCCCAAAAACTGCAACTAAAATCACAGATGCTGAAACCAATATGCGAACTATAGAAGCTCTTCTAAGCTCATTATCTGATACTGCTTATGAGATTTGGGAAAAACTAGAACTTCTGCATGAAGGTGACAAGTTTGTTAAATGTGCAAGGTTACAAAGTCTGAAAGGGAAATTTGAAAATCTGAAGATGAGAGAAGATGATAATATCTCTACTTTTATGCCAAGAGTAAATGAGCTTGTTTGTGGAATTAGAAATGCTGGTGGAGTCTTGGATGAAGATGAAATTGTTGGCAAAATTCTCAGATCCCTTCCTACTTCTTATAAAATCAAGGTTTCTGCCATTGAAGAATTCAGAGCCCATACAACTATCACAAGAGATCAATTGGCTAGTAAATTGGCTGCATTTGAAATGTTTGAGTTTGGAGATGAACCCCTAAGACTAAATATGCATTCAGAGCTAGTGCTTCTGTAAAAGGTAAACAAAGGTTTGATCCGGGAGAGTATTCTTCAAGGAAACTATCATGGTATGAAAAAGCAAGAAAAGACATGGAAGAAGAAGAAGTAGAAACAACTCAACTTGAAGCCCTCATTGCAAAGAGACTGCCAAGAGGATCTGGTGAGTATGAAGGAAAATTGCCCTTTAGGTGTTTTAACTGCAATAAGATTGGTCATTTGCCTCAAGGTGTTTGGAAAGATTTTCAAGGCCAAATCCTAACAGATCAAGGTTCCAAAAGAATTGTTATTATGTTCATGAAGAAGATGATAATGAAGGAGTAACAGATGATGAATCAGAAACAAGAAACAAATCTGGAAGTGAATGTGTGTTTATTGCCATTAAGGAAGAAGATCCAATGCCCTCTGAATTTGTCAATCATAAAGTTGTAGAAAGAGCTCTGGCTGCCCAAGATGAAGAAAAGTATGATTGGGTCATTGACAGTGGATGCTCTAACCATATGACAGGTGACAAAAATAAGTTCTTAGATTTGGAAAGGTATGAAGGAGGAGTGGTAAAGTTTGGTGATAATTCTGCTGGTAGAATTAGAGGTAGGGGAACTATTTCTTTTGATGGAAAGAACAAAACCGGTAATGTATTGTAAGTTGAAGGATTGAAGCACAATCTTCTCAGTGTTGGACAGTTGGTGGACAAAGGCTATGATTTCCAGTTCAAGAATGGAAAATGTAGGATCTTTGAAAGTTCTGGAACAGAGATTGCATCCGGTACTCAAACAAAAGGTAATATCTTTCATTTAGTTGGTACTGGTAAAAGTTGTCTGTTTGTACAAGTTGATCAGAGTTGGTTATGGCATAGAAGGATGTGTCATGTGAATTTTGATAATATCATCAAGATAAGCAATACTCAGGCTGTAAGAGATCTTCCAAAATTGGTAAAACCTACAAATAGTTTGTGCAAAGAATGTCAGTTGGGGAAACAAAGCAGAGTCTCATTCAAAAGCAAGGATCAATTTTCTACTAGATTATTGGACTTAGTTCATACTGATCTATGTGGTCCGACAAGAATCAAGAGTGTGCAAGGTGACAGATATTTCATGTTATTAATTGATGACCATTCCCGGATGATGTGGGTTACCTTTCTGAAAGAGAAATCATAAGCTTTTGCGAAGTTCAAAATTTTTAAGGCTATGGTAGAGAATGAAACCGGATTAAAATTGAAATGTCTGAGGTTTGATAGAGGTGGTGAATTCACATCCGGTGAGTTCATAGATTTTTGTGAGAAGCATGCAATAAAGAGATAGTTGTCTGCTCCTAGGACTCCACAGTAGAATGGAGTAGTGGGGAGAAAGAACCAGACCATCTAGGAAGCATCTAGGACAATGATGATGGAAGCAAATGTTCCTCAGATGTTTTGGAGAGAAGCTGTCAGCACTGTAGTCTATACTCTCAATCAAGTTCAAATCAGAAGCAATACTGGTAAGACTCCTTATGAACTTTGGTTTGGCATCACTCCTACTTGGAGGTATTTCAGAGTCTTTGGTAGCAAATGTTACATTAAAAGAGATTAAGATCTAGGCAAGTTTGATGCTAGAAGTGATGAAGGAATATTCTTGGGTTACTCCACTCAAAGCAAAGCATATCAGTGTTATAATAAGAGACTAAGAAAGATGATAGAAAGTACAAATGTGAAGGTTGATGAAGGAATTAAGAAACCTTCAAGGTTTTATGAATATGATGAAGATGATCAGAATGGTGTTCTGATTCAAGGAGCCCAAACTCCTTCCGGTATTCAGAATCAAACAGATCCGGTAATTCAGGGAGAAGAGATAAGTCATAATGAGCCTAATCAAGAATTAGAAGTGTAGGAAACTCCCAAAGTTCCCAGGTATGTAAGATTGAACCACTCTGAAGATCAAATCATAGGTGATAAAAGCAAAGGTGTGCAAACAAGAAGAAGAATTGCTCAAGACTCAGATGAGTATTGTCTGATTTCAAAGATTGAACATAAGACAGTAAATGAAGCTTACAATGATGAAAACTGGACTAAAGAAATGGAGGAAGAGCTGATGCAAATTGAGAAAAATCGTACTTGGGATCTTATTCCCAGACCTAGAGACAAGAATGTGATTCGAACCAAATGCGTCTTCCAGAACAAATTGAATGAAGTTGATGATGTAATCATAAATAAAGCCAGATTGGTCTGCAAGGGTTACTCTCAAATAGAAGGAGTTGATTTGGAAGAAACTTTTGCTCCGGTGGCAAGAATTGAAGTAGTCAGATTATTTCTTGCTTATGCTGCCTTTAAGGACTTCAAAGTATATCAGATGGATGTCAAGTCTGCCTTCCTGAATGGTGACTTGGAAGAAGTATACATTGAGCAACCGGATGGATTTCAATTGTCTAATCATGGTGATATGGTCTGCAAGTTAAAGAAAGCTCTGTATGGACTGAAGCAAGCCCCAAGAGCCTAGTATGAAAGGTTGGATAAGCATCTTTTAAAGATTGGTTTCAACAAAGGTACCGCTGATAGTAATTTGTATTTCAAAATTGATCATGAAAACATCTTGATTGCTGAAGTGTTTGTTGATGATATCATTTTTAGAGGAAGAGATAGTATGTGTAAAACTTTTGTAAATCAAATGAAAAATGAGTTTGAGATGTCCATGCTTGGTGAAATGAATTTCTTCTTAGGTCTACAAATCACTCAAACAAAGAAAGGAATCTTCATTTCTCAAACTAAATATGTGAAAGAATTGTTGAAGAAATTTGGGATGGAAGACTCAAAACTAATGCATACTCCCATGGCTACCGGATATAAATTGAGCAAAGATGATGATTCTCCTAAGGCTGATCAGACAAAGTATAGGTCAATGATTGGAGGACTGTTGTATCTCACTCAAACTAGACTAGACATTATGCAGGTTGTTGGTCTTGGTGGTAGATTCTAGGCTGATCCCAGAGAATCTCATGTCATGGCAATCAAGAGGATTTTTAGATATCTAAAAGGGATAGTTGAGCATGGTTTGTGGTATCCTAGAGATCATGATTTCTCTCTTCATACATATACAGATGCAGATTGGGTAGGAGATGTGGATGACCGGAAGAGTACCAGTGGTGGAGCATTCTCTTTGGGAAAGAGATTGGTTTCTTGGCTAAGCAAGAAACAAGAGGCAATATCTCTGTCTACAACTGAAGTAGAATACATTGCAGCAGCAGGTAGTTGCACTCAAGTTTTGTGGATGAAGCAAAAGCTAAGAGATATTAAAGTAGAGTATGAGGAGCCTATCACAATCTTCTACGATAATTCAAGTGCAATAAATATATCTAAGAATCCGGTGTTGCATTCTAAGACTAAGCATATATCTATCAAGTTTCACTTTCTAAGAGAGCAAGTGAACAAGGATGAAGTCAGACTGGAGTTTGTGCCCTCCAAGGATCAGATTGCAGATATCTTTACTAAACCTCTTCCCAAGGACTCTTTTGAGTATCTCAGGGAGAAGGTAGGGGTTATTGCCCCTCCGGTGATGAACTAAGGTGCACTGATGTGCATCAGTCTGGTGGATATCACAGTCATATCTTGTGATCCAGATTGGTGATGGGGAGATGCTACTCAGGGGGAGCAGCTGGTATGATTCTGAAGTGTTGGAATTACAAGTATGAGCCCTTTACCATTGATGTCAAAGGGGGAGAGAAGACATGTGAAAAACAAGTGGTTGATGATCAAGGGGGGAGCAGTAAAGGAAGAGAAGACATGTGAATGGTTGTTGCTGATAGGGGGAGTTGTGACAGTAAGGAGAAGTTCTTGTCTTGATGGTTTTTCACATCATATGTTGCCATCAATGACAAAGGGGGAGATTGTTGCAAGTATGGGTCTAACCGGTGTTGTCATTGATGCCAACATACTCATGTTACATTGATGAGAAGGATTGGATGAGCAAAGAGGAGCATTGGAGATAGCGAAGTGAAGAACCTAGCTAAGATACAGATCAGAGGATGCAGTTTAAAGGGTTTGTATATATGTGTCTTGAGATGATCCAGTCAAGTTTTCAGAGGTCTGCATGAAGATCTGAAGAAGTTATGCCCGCTCATGTAGAACCAGTTCTGGCAGGTGTTCAGAGGTGATAGAGTGACACAGATAGGTCCGATGAGATCTAGAAATGTATTATCTCATTCTGCGGATTTGAGGGAGTGTTGAGGATGTCCTTGTGAAGTGTCAACTCGATTGGTTCATGGTTTGAAGGTTTGAAAGCACCTATTCCTTTGTGACAGTGATGACAGACTGTGTTCTTGATGTTTCGGATGAAGGAGAGAAGAATTCTGATAAACAGATGAAGTGTGGATGTTCTTGGTGATTCAGGAAAGGTTGTGGTGATCTTTGGATCGTGTCCAATTCATGTTGGTGGTCTGCATTGAATTTAGAGTTTGCATTTAAAGAATAGACACTGGATGTTAGTGTTCTTCCTGAGACTGGCTGACCAGATGTATTACACGTCTTGCAAATGTTCTTGTAGGTGTTTTCTGACTTAGATGATTATTCCTAAGTTGATGCCTTGTATAAATAAGGGATTGTGAAGTCATTCCAAAGTGTGTCTGGTGTGGATGAGAGTGTGGTAGCGAGGAAGAGAGTGAAAGGTAGAGCAAAATTTTTTGGGCTTAAATGGAACTAATTCAAGCATGGTAAATATGATATTCTCCAGTTCAAGTTTGTGATACTTGTTACTTTGTAGACAGTGTGTCTCTTGTAGGTAGTGGGCCTCTTGTGAGCAGTGTGCTCAGGCAGTGAGCCCTAATTGGCATGTGTCATTTTGTTCTTTCTATTCTTCTAACAGAGAATACATTCTTGGGTTAATCACCCTGTGGTTTTTCTCTTAACCGGGTTTTCCATGTCAAAATCTTGGTGTCTCTTGTGTTGATGTGTTTCTGCTCTTGAGTTAATGCTTTATGTTTTCATGATTGATTAATTATTATGTTGCTGAATAACAAAGTGGATTTAAGTGTTTAATTGAAGGAAGTTTTGGACAATTGATTCACCCCCCCTCTCAGTTGTTTGTCCTAAATCCAACAAAGATATGTTACATCCCCAATTTTTGTCTTACTAAACTTTTCACTTTTACTGCGACATAAGTAAATCTATTGTGATGTTATAGATTAATGCCAAGAAAAGACATGGTTTGTATCAATTGTCATTTAAGAAATTATGAAAATGATTATGTTTATATCTATTTAATAATTGCTTATGAGATTTGATTTATTATTTAAGTCATGATGCAATGATCATAATTTGTTTGGTTACAAGTTAAAATAGGAATACAGATTTCAAATGACTCTCGGAGAAGAGAGAGAGAGAGTATCTTTTGAGGAGAGAGATATAGACCTTGGGTTACGAGTGGTCTATTTGCCAAGACAGGTATGATGTGTAACAAAGTGTGAACCAATGTGTTGTGAGAGGTAATCCTTAACTTGTTAGTTTACTTAAACCCAATCGACAGGTAGTCGATACCTTACAAATATTTGTAAGTCGTAATAAATCATCGTAGTCGTTAATAGAGTTAATGACATCATTTGAATATGAACTATGGTTATTTACGTTAAATGTAAGTATTACGACATAAATTGTCGTAAAATGGTTCTCTTATTTTATTAAGTATCTTGACATATTATAAACGATTCTTAAACGTTAAGATGATTTCATCGAGTTAAGAATACGTGAATATTATCGACAGATTGTGATGGGGAGACAAGCTCAACCCAATCACATTATCCATAATCCTTTGTTTAAATATTACCATTTTATTGATTAAACCATAACTATCTAATATAGAGGTGATGTTATGTGAATCATATTTGATGTAATCAAGTATGTAAATGCATATGCATTAAGTAAGGATAATACCTCATAATGAGTCATTAATGTAATGCTTGAGTAGTCAAAGGCTTACTTTTAGGAGAGTCTTCAATAGTATCAGTGATGGATTGACCCACTTATTATGATCATTTAAAGATCAGCAGTGCTTAAATGCTTTTGTTAGCCTCATCAAAAAGAGGAGGACTGTGGTATTAACCACCACAACTGACGAACCATGGAGTTCGGCTATCTCTATTTTGAATTCATTATATTATCAACTGAAAAGAGTGGATGAGTATGAATCGCACGACTCATCAAGAGTTGTATTGACATCCATAAGGTAATGACTCATTAAGAGTCAAGAAAATGATAGGAATCGCGTTATGTTTTGGGGAAGAGGTATGCTGTTATCATCAAAGAAGAATATAGGAAGGAGGAAAAATGACATTATTTTTGAGAGGTTAACATGACTCTCAGCAGAGAATGACTTGAGAGGAGCCGATAGAAGAGAAGTATTACTACCTGTGTATTAGATCTACTCAGGTTTTCCATATTATTCAACATAACATAATAGAGGTATGTTTATTCTCACTCCAACTGTGCATCTTTTCTTAAGACTGTGACTAAGAGTATAGCATGAGCTGAGTATTATTTCATAGTTTAGTGAATTCATTTTAAATGAAGTTCAATGTCTTTCTTATTTATCAGACTTCTTCTCATATAGAAAACGTAGAAGGGTAATGTATGAGGGGGTTTATAGTATTTACTACAAACATTAAACTGGGTCGTTTTATAAATATATTATTATTGTGAAGTAGAACCTTGGTCAAATAAGTGGATGCTACGTTAGTTGTTGATCCAATACAATAGATTTATGAGTATCAAACTCTTGACAAACCTGAGATATTATGTTGTGTAAATTGGTGAACCAATATTGAGATATTGAAAATGTATTGGGCAAAAAGTCTCTATGTATTACTCTTATAATTTAAATTTGGCATAAGATACTGGATAACCAAGGTTTATATTCAACCTTAATATACTTTTGCCATAGAGATACTGTGTAACACTAGTATTCTTTTACACACATAGAGCATAGTGTAAACAATAAAACATAGACCTCTGATGCCATGGAGAAGAATTTACTCCATATTATATTAGTATTTACATATTGTCGTATGAAGAGTTTATCTAAAATAAATACTTGGATTTGCTCATAATGATGAAGTATATACATGGATAAGTAGGCTCTTATTAAGGAGAGAGTAATGTCTAATAGAGTTTTATATATTCATACTCACTCAAAATAAATATAGTTTGACACTGTTTATCCATGCCTTTATTTTCTTGTTTACTATAGGGTTTGATGTTAAACAACTCTTTTATGACAAGAACTTGCATGTCATATGATACTTCGAAGTTAGTAATCTCATGCTTTAGTTTTAAATAGTTATTTATTTCATTAAGAGAATACTTTACTCTAGGGATGTTCAAAATGAGTGGATTCCCTACATCAAACTTAGATAATAACTCTCGTATAATATTGACTCTATATAGTTTAGTATGCTAAAAGAGAGAACTTAAACATGAATTCAGGAGGCTAGCAAACTGAAAAAGTCTAGTAGTGGGTCAATCCTTTGGTTATTTATAACTAAGGTTGTCTTGTAAGTAAGAAATAATCTTGTTTGAAAGATTGAAACGACCTCATAGTCAAAAGAAGACTAAAGGAAAATTGTTTACTTAAGATGTGGTTCTTTCTAGCATTAGTGAGTTTGTCATTTCATTGTGATGGGATAGGTTAGATAAAACTCTAGTTTAAACCTAGAAGGGTTAAAGACTATTTAAACACCTTTATGGTTATAACCCATTTTAGTTATTTTATGTGGGTAGACATTAAAGGGTTAAGAACCCTAAATAGTAAAAGTTTATTTATATGTTATCGTAAAGAGATTTTGTTATTAGTCGATAATGTTTAACCTTAGGTAGAGAAGTCTATTTGTTTGATTTCAAGTCAACTTGAGATATAAGTTTTAAGCCTCAGGTTTTGGAAGCATGCAAGAGGTACTATTAAATGGTTAGTCAACCATAAAGTTTATTATACCTTTTTGGCCACAACTTGTCTTAGCTTTTACTTGGTGGTAAGTGATGGATCTCAGGTATTGCAATGATGTAATGAGAATCCTCTAAAGAAAGGTAGTCGATAAGGTCTATGGAATATAGACAGTGAATGTAAACCTGTCTAGGTCAGGGAGACCAAAATGTTGAAATTGTCAAGACTTCATAAGTTAAACGTAGTTGACTAGGTTAAACTGTAGGAGTATGATAGTATCCAAGTTGAGTTGGGGTGGGTGAACATTATGACAACGTTCATTGCGGATGTCATTTTATATTGAAACTATGGCCATAGTAATGCATATGTCTCTGCATGCATTGTCAGTTCATTGTACCTGGATTGCACAGCCTATCGAAAATCATACTTAGCTAGAGGGTATCTAGGGTTGTATGGTTGATAGAGTTATGTAGGATACAACACTATGTACTCAGGAAGGCAAATTACCACTGGTCACCTTTGGTCTATATTCCTTATGAAGGATAGGGCCACTTCCTATGTGGAAGATGTGTGGGAGACCGCTAGTCTATGGATGGAGGTAAATCACTGGAAAGATACTCTCTCTCTCTCTAGCAGAAGACATGCCAAGGCTTGTGATAAAGATGTCAGATTTCCAGATGCAGTATATCTTTGAGACTTGTGTTAATTGAGACTATGTAAAGCATTATCTAATGCAGATATTTGTAATAGATTTACTTTTGTAGACATTATATTTAGTAATGAGAAATCTTGTAATTGTAGTTACTTGATTATATGTTGAATAAAAGAAAAATTTTCTCTCATTTTTATCTTTTTAAGTTACTTTATGGTAAATTTTTTGATTTTGCTATGTTTTTAGAATGTGGATGTTACACCTATTCCATGCACCCTAGACCATTTCTAGTGTATCCATTTTTAGAAAGAATTTTGAATCCAAGCCCGTAATGTGTCTCCAAATTAGAAAGAGGAGAATCAACATCACTAGCATTGTTTAAATGAGATGTGTATACACATTTTGAAAGAGAAGTAGATCAAAATTCACATGGGGTGATCCCACAATACCGTGTCCCACTTTTTCTCTAAAGTAGGACAATGAAATCATTATTTTTAACCAAAATTTCACTTTTTGACACCTATAACAACTAAAACGTTAAGAATTTGAAGATGATATGAGTTAGTGTTTTTTGAGATTTTGTGTAGATTCTAAATATATATTTTTAAAAATTTTAAGAAATAATTTTAAAATTTTTTTACGTAACTTTTAATAACTTATTTTTTATAGTTAACAACATTTTTTAAAAGTGACATTTATACCATACATCATAACTTCTTTTTTTTATAGAAATGATCAAATTATAAAATTTTAAACATAGATTTGTAACACCAATATCTAGTGAGCAGATATTTTTTTTTAATTTTTTTTTACATATATTTTTTTATTATTTTTTAAGTGAGAATAATTTAATTCAGACATAGGTTTATACCATACAACATAATGTTTTTTGTATGTATCCCAATTAATTTTTTTTTGTTGAAACAAGGACATCAATACCTAGTGTGTAGATATTCTTCATAATTTTTTTCTCTTTTTATTTCTTATTTTTCCGCATGTGGAATAGAGACATTGATGTTCGGTGAAAAACCTATGTTCACTAGAAAATAGAAAATAAATATAATAATCAAATGAAATATCTTCAAAGTCATACTTTTTGGAAAGCTTATACTAAGGGCTACATAATTACAAAATAGAATTTATAAATGATTTCATTTGATCCCCCAAAAGGTGAAGTAAAATTAGTTTTTTGTTAGCATTTTGATAGATACAGAGGAGACTCCATCTTGGTTTTGATTTAAGACTAAAGGGGTTCTTTCCAAGTGTGTTTGATCTAAGGGGATTTTATATAACCCCCTTCAATTAATCCCATTTATGTGGAACCCATCAAGGCTTAAATCATTAATTTTTCTATAAAGTATGTGATTTCAGACAAAAATTAGGATGTCCCGAGTTTGGGACTCAGTATTGTGGGATCACCCCATGAGAAGAGGGATCAATTCTAATACTAGAATGCAGATCCTTGTTGAATGTGGGAATTCCAGAGTGAGAAGAGTCAACCTTATATTCACATGGCCCATGGGGGGTGAATTCTAAGGAACCCCAGTCATCACCAAAACATGCATTAGATGAAGAAGGGACATTGTCATCAATAGAGGGTGATGATGGTGTTTGAGAATTTATTATAGAAGGTATAAAATTATGAAGAGAATAAAGGGTAGGCTTATCATGACCCAATTCATCTTGTTGACAATATTGAAAGGGGTTCAGATCAACACTTACCTTATGTACTTTACCATTATAAAGAAATAAGAGATTGATGGAGGGTAGATGGAATTGCACCCATGACATGAATCCACAATATATCAAGGAGACGATATAAGAAAGAATTTATTGTATGAAATGAAATCCAGTAGGTAATGTAATGGGCCTAACCTAATAGGCAATGTGATAGTGCCTAAAGTTAGGTGAGCTACATTATCAAAAACTCTAATGAATATATTTGAAGGAGAAATAGAAGATATATCAATTTTAAGATTATTAAGGAGGTCTAAACTATAGAAAATAACACCAGAACCACTATCATTAAGGGCTCTCTCAATCCCAATCAATTTTATAGCTACAATAATCATAAATGCATTATTTTGCTTTTGAACTTCAACAGAAGAGAGTTAAGATAAATGAAAAATTATATTAGTAGAAGGATGAGGAGGTGATAGAAGGGAAATAGAGACATGAGTATCTTGTTTGTTTCACCAAGTAGACATGTTTTGATTTATAGACCTAGCAATCTCTAAAAAGTGATTTGAAGGTCAAGGTTTACCAGGAATTCTCCAAACAATGATCACATGATGAGATAGTAGGGGCATATCAGACACCCTGTGCATAATGATTTTAGGAATAGAAGAAATATTTTGAGCATTAATACAGCTATCCAACATCCCCTTTGTAGGTGGGATAAGTAAATTAACAATGATTGTATTAACATTATTATCCACTTGAGAAATACATGATGTAGAAATGGAAGAAGTATGCTCAAAATCTATCCTTGGGGGATCTGATGTGAGGTGAGGCTCTTCATTCACTAATTCTTCATTGCTAGAAGGGAGAGTAGTGGAATGAAGATCAAGTGAAGTAATGTAAAGAAAAGTATCTATGATTTCATCCTCTTGTGCCAGAATATTCTCATAAGTAGGAGGAATCTTAAGAGAGGAATCAAAAGAATAGAGTGACATAGTAAGAGATAAGTCACCATCACCTAAATTAAATGGAAAATCACTTTCATGACCCCTTTGAGAAAAGTTGGAAAGTGATGTAAGAAAAGAAGAGAACATGCTAATTCAAAAAATAAAAGGAGAAAGATTGAGAGATGTATTGAAAGAAAGAAATTTGAATGAAGAAGAAGGTGCTTTAAGTTAGAGTGATAGGTTCACCAAAATGTGATGTAGGAAAAACTACTCCTCAATTGAACATTTCAATCAAGGGAGCTTTACACTAACATTACATTAGGGGTTCTGTTAGCTAATGTTTTACAGAAAATCCACATGTCTATAGAACCACTTTATGTTTTGACAGAAATGAATCACATTACACTAAATGTTTAAAAGAAGGAAAGAAATTGATTGCAATGCCAGAAAATGAATAACATATAGAGTTTTGAGAAATGAAATACAAAAATGAAAAAACAAAATGATAACAAACTTGGCACCAGGTGGATAGCCTCATTGTCCAAGATGAAAGTACATCAAGTGGACATCTGTGTATTGTGCTATAGTCTGTACGGTGAGAGTACTATATGGATATGCTATCTTAGCTCTTGTGCCATTCTTTTTAGTACTTCCTCTCGCCACCGAGCTTCTTGATGTAACTTTCAAATACACAGACAAAAGAAAGGGTTGGGCTATATAGGAGTTTGCATTAGTCAAACCTCATTTTCAATATTTCTACCTCAATGACAGCTAGAGATATAGATTGATAGAAAAAGTGTGTGCTCTAATTCTAAGTGTCTCTAGGATTGTTTGAGCAATGACAAGAAATAATGCAATGTTGATAAATTAAATCCTACTCAATGAATTAGAGTAGATTCATAAAACAATCTCTATATGATAGAGAAAAGCAGGAAATGTATTCAACCCACAAAGGTAAGAGATATATCAAAACAAGATTGTGAGCAAGAGTGTGATATGATCTTGAGAAAATAAATTGCAGCAATGGTGGCTCTCGATTTTGGAAGACTTTCACTATGAAAGTAAAATGATCAATTCTTTGAAATGGAAAGTCTAATTGCTTAAATAGAGAGGACAAAGGTGAAAAATCAAGGAAAGAAGTTGTTTGGGCACGAATAAGTATCAAGAAAATATCGACGAATCATGTAAGTAAAAAGACAACTTCTAAAAATAATCATGAGACTAATAGAGGCTTTTAGGACATCTATGCTAAGCACCAGAGTCTTGGTAATTTAAGTTCTTGAAAGGTCTAATAAACTTGGGATAAAGCTAGGACGTAGGCACTTTTATGGTTTTTAGATATGATAAGCAGAAAGGGTCAAAGCAACGCAAAGGCACATCTTGTGGGTCGTGGGTAAGGCCAAGGATATAAATGATCCTAAAACATGCTAAAGGCATGTGCACTAAAGAGAGTACCAAACATAGCATGAAATTGTGAGCACACACAATTATGATGCTACAAGAACCTTGCCATGTTGCAATAAATCCATATTTATGACATATGGAAAAGATCTTGACATTACATTCATCACATTTTCTATAACAGTCTTATTTAAATAGTCAACAATGATTGGGAACCAATAAGATCTTGAGATTACATTTATTTCTCTATTCAATATTGTTATATGTGAAAATGAGAAGAGGGGATAAATGATGTTAAAGTGCATGAAATCAAAACCCCCCTTTCACAATAATAGTGCTTGAGGATAAAAATTGAGCCAAGTCACTATAGATGAATGAGGACTCAGCTACAGGTTTGTGTACTCGGGAATGATATGTAAAGATATATTAGATTGAGAGATTTGTCAAACCCTAGATTAAATAAGCCTCAAACCATAATTATAATGTAATTGGGTATAAACAAATAGCATGCTATAGGAAGTTGTACATGAAGATACTCAGAGGTGATCAGAAACATACCAAAAGTTGGATTTTCAGAAAAAAAAACTTTGTGGACTACGTGCCAAGCACCCAAGTCCAATAGGGTATTTTTTCTGTAGATCTAGAGTAGAGAGATGTATCAGACTATATCCAGCACTTGACTTTGGGATCAAGCCTGTTGGTAGGACTATGGGGCTGGCACCCTAGTCCAAGAGGGAAGAAAATTAGAAAATTTTGTCAAGATCTTGAATCCTTATCCTTTAACCTGCTTCTTTGCACCTGCTCTTTCCAACTCTCGTACCTATAACCTGCAATCACAAAAAGAGGGGTTTGGGGGTTGTGGTGTTTAGGAGCTTGCCTCGGTCAAGCCTCAGAAGGACATTCAAGTCTTCCAACACTGTTGTTAGATATAGTGTGTGCCCAAGGAGGGCCGAGGCCAAATCCAATGATGAAATAAAATGATTGAAACACAAATTGATTTCACCTTAGAGGTGAAGTCCTCACAGAGATGAAGATCTTTCAAACCATGAGGAGATGGATTGATGAGGCCAAATCTGCAATAGACAAACACAATAACACCACAATTGTGCTTTGCAACACAATGAAAGCCTTGAAATCCCTTTTCTTAATATCACAAGTTCACATTATCCATCTAGGTGTAAAAGGAAGTCATAAACTCACTTATATATGCTTTCCCACTAACATTCAGAATTTAAATTGAATAGGCCAACAAAGGGAAACCTTTTGAGAGGGCCCAAGTCGACATACAATAAATTTCATCTTAGCAAATTAGGCTAGACTTGGGCATAGGTGCCCAAGACCCAAGGCTCTAATCTGGTCTTGATTAAGATTTAGGACAGGCCCCTTAGTCCCATTGACATGGGTTTCAGAGGAAATTGCTCCAGGATTAGTATTTAGCTTCCATAATGTAAATACAAGGACCTAGGAGCTAAACTAGGAGGTCAAAAGGCATGAGGTTACTTTTTACTCCATAGCAAATATACTTTATTTTAAGACAAAGATAATAACTCTATTTAGTCTTCACATAAATAAACACATTTCATTTAGCTAATTTATTGCATTTTTCGACACTCAACAAATATTGAATTAATTCTAATTGTTACTTTTGAATTAGTAGATGATGTGGAAATATATTAGTGTTTGTACTTTATGGAATGGTATGATAATTTCTAAACTTATTCATGTTTACCATATTTAGAAGAAATACATAATAAATGAGATAGAAACTATATGAATGAATATTGTTTTTTACATAATTTTCATAATTCTGAATTCATGATTGTTTGATCCTATGTGCAAGTCTTAAATGTGTTTGGATAAAAATATATTAAATAAACAATGTTATAGGCCTATATTGCCTCCAAAAATGTGTAATGGTCATAAATATGTATATGATATTTCCTTCTAGTTTATCATGTTAGGGCATGTGTAATAGTATGTAATAAATGAATCCTACAACTATTATTTCTTCATAAAGTAAGAGTTATTAAATTATTTTAATGATATAGTCTACTCATTCAATCATTAGGCAATGAGGAAAATTACAAGTAGCTAACATATGATTTTTTAGAGAGAGAGAGAGAGAGAGAGAGAGAGAGAGAGAGAGAGAGAGAGAGAGAGAGAGAGAGAGAGAGAGAGAGAGGAGAGAGAGAGAGAGAGAGAGAGAGAGAGAGAGAGAGAGAGAGAGAGAGAGAGAGAGAGAGGAGAGAGAGAGAGAGAGAGAGAGAGAGAGAGAGAGAGAGAGAGAGAGAGAGAGAGAGAGAGAGAGAGCATATATTCTATTCAATCAATGATTATACAAATAGATATATTACAAGGAGACAACATATGACTTTTCTTGTGCTAATTATTCCATTTTTTAAGAATTATTTGTAGTTAAAATGGTTATTAAACATATTTTAATTTCTTGAGAAAATATTGGTAGATGTCATTAATGGAAGTCCCATGGTTTTTTGAGGCAACCTTGTATGATTTTATTTTGTAGAAAATAAAATCATGTGATTTTAGGTTAATTTTATAGCAATGACCATCTTTGGTTTGATTCAATTATGAAAAATATCTATTTCTCTTTATCAAATTCTATAAATTTCGAGTGAGGGCTTCACCATATTTGATTCTAATGGAAATTCCCTTTTCAAGTGGGGACACATACACCCTTGCTTCTCACACTATGCCACAAGGTATACATGTCATTTCTACATTTTGTTCTACATAATTCTATTATTTAATTGATTATAATGGTTGCATAACTTCCTTTGAAGCTTCCTAGTCTATACTAGAGATGGGAAGGCTATCTTGGAGATAAGCTGAATGGTCAAAAACCCGTCTTCATTGTGATGAAGTCTTCAATTTTACCAACGAAAGAGTACATCCTTGTTTTTCTTTCTTTCTCTATTATCTTTATAAGAATGGTTTTTGTTTAAGGTTAAGTGCATAGAAATAGGGGGACAAAAAGGGGGGTCAAAAGTGGCCACTTGTTTTCTAAAGCTATCTAAATCTAAACTTGGAAAAGTAATTTAAGATATGTACACTTAAAATTTGAAGATACAATAAGAACTAGAATTGTAGTACTCTGAATCTAGTTTCTGAAGTACTAAAGATTTAAAAAAATGGTTAAGGTTAAGGGGGTGAAATGATGAGCGCACACAAAAGTGTTCCTATTTTCAACACTAAAATATAACATAATATCTGGTGGGTGCCCCCCAAATTTTTTGTTATATTAGGTATTTTAAAAAAACCAGTTGGTGGAAATATAGCCAAGAGTGAGTACTACAAAGTTGTATATATTTTTCAAATTTTTATTGCATATATTTTTTGTGATTTTTTGAAGTGGATGCATCTTGAAGATTACATCACTAACCACCCACATCACACAACTTGCACAAAACTAAATGAAAATATAATTTTTTTGTTGAAAATGTGTGTAGAATGAAGCATAGAATCATCCTATATTATTTTTTAAAATTTTGGATAAGAAGTCAAAAGTTATTAAAAAACAATTACATATGTAATAGAGGAATATGAAGACACTCTTCAAAGAAAATAAAATAAATACCTTAACTTATTGAAAATATTAAAAAAATGTACGGATAGAGATCTAAGAAGTATCTCTTTATTTTTGTGGTGGTTTTGTAAATTTTATTGTAAAACATGTAAACTTGATGAGATTGAATTTTGAATTTGAGTTCTAATTATTTTTTCTATTGCATTACAATACAAGTTACTCCACTATTTATATCCTATAAACAATACATTTAATAAATTACATACATATTTTATTAGTGTTATATGTGTGCTAGTATTATTCTTCACTTTTCCCTAGAGCTAAATGAGATGGATTGACCAAATACACACACACACACACTTAAGTTAGGTGGGTGGTGTGGCATATATGATTCAATATTGTCTAGGTAATCAAAACTGCATGAGCAAACAAGAATCCCATTCCTCATGCCTCAACAAGATTGACATAAACTCAACAATTGTGATAATTCAAATGTCAATACTTGCCCTTAGGGGAGAGGAGCTAGTAGTTGTTAGGGATAACTTTGTGACCATGTAGGGGTTATATAAAATATCGTATGACCATTTTTTTTAGAATGTGATATGGACTCTTATCTATCTACAACTAAGTTTTAGAGGTTTGACTCATCACACATCTCACCACATCAACATGTCTAGTGAGAAGTGTACTTAAATTTAATTTTTAAAGTTTTAACCAATGATTTATCATGGAATCCCCACTATTGGAACATAAAAATATCATTTAATATGCCGAGGAGGTGTTCCTACATTCACAGTACACATGGGAGTTGAATGTTTCTAGAATTTCTATGTAAACTTATAAGATTCCAATCTATAATCTTTATTAAAAAATCAAATAGTCACTCCACAAATTAAGAAAACCAAAAAAAAGAAGGTGAAAGGAATAAAAAAGAAGAAAAAAAGAAAAAAAGAAATACATGTTGGATGTAAAGAAAGGTGGATGACAGTTTCAAAGAAGCCATCATTATGCAATAAGATGAAAGAAAGAAACATTACATAATGACATATGAAAAGATGCACATTCAATCTATTTATGTTGCCTCAATTTTTTTCCACATGTAGAATGAACATATCAAATTGTAGGATTTGAGGTGAGCTAAAAGGGAGTACGGTAAATTGATAAAAAAATAAGCGCCTAGAGAAGATATCTCTCGACGTACTTTAGATATATTTTTTGAATATAAATATACTAGTTATTAGAACAATTTCACATTTCTTTTCAAATGTAACTTATCTAACAACTAAATAATCACAAAACTTTTTAATAACCATTATTATTGTTATATGTTACCTTTATATTTAATATAGAAGAACTAATAATTGAACACATATAACACTATTTATGTAATAAAAATAACACATTTTTATATATAAAATACCCTATATACAACATAAATTACCATAAATCTATTTTAATTCTACTCCATCTATTATACTTCATCCTATAACATTTTATTTTTCCTCTAAGTTGTTAATACCTAATTGTAATTTAGTACACCCTAAAATCTAAAATGTTAATCCCTTACCCTAATTTTGTACACCTAAAACCTATTTGCATTCACTATTATGCCATTCTTATCAGGTGGTGCAGCATGGGAAGAGTGAGGGTTTGGAAGATGTGCACTCCTGGCTTATGCATAGGGTAAGTGAAAAATAATTTTTTCTTGTAATTATCTTCATTTTAATTCTAGTATATGTTGTGTTTTTAAAGGTGTGTATCCACACCACATGTTTCAAAGGAATTTAGTTCTCTTTACCACAATCCATTAGGCATGTGTAATATAAGATTTCACATCTATTCCTACTCTGTGAGTGCTAAAATTTGTTATGCAAGTGTATGCATTTGTCGAGTCTGGATGGACCCCTATCTGTATCGCCTTGGGCTTAGCAGTGACTTGATATTGGTAATATTTTTTTTGTTGATTTTGTTATGAATGTTTCATTTCTATTTTGCATGATTATTGTACATAGATAATAATTGAGAGATGAAAGAGGTTCATAGATTATTATAGGGTAAGTGTACAAAGATGAGGGACCAAAATGGGCTCTTAAGATGCCCACTTTTTTTTGTTAAATCAGGAAACATTGATGTTGGATGAGAAATTGAAGATAGCTACACTCAAATTTGAAGATGGAACAAAAAACAAGAGTCATAGTGCTCTGAATCTAGTTTCTAAACTACTAATTTTTCTAAATTGGTTGAGATTAAGGGGTTCAAAAAGGGGGTGAGCACACAAATTGTCCCTGTTTTCTTAAAAAAACATAACATAGTGTCTGGTGTGCTCCCCCTAAAATGTTAACTTTTTTTTAGGTTTTCAATAATCGCTTTGGTGAGAAATTAGCTAACACCATGTAGTTTATCTCTAATTTTTCTGATAATTTTTTCCATGAATAATTGATTTTTTAGTAATTTTTAATGTGGACACATCCCTGAAAAATAGAAATTTGAGCGTGTTCCCCCTTAAAATGTTTGAAAACTAATCAAAAATTGATTTTTTTTTAATACATGTAGAATGGAGTCTAGTTTCTAAAAATGTAACTTATTTCATATTTTGATGAATAGATAAAAAAAAGTCAAAAAAAATGGACACACTGACAAAGAAATTCAAGATGAAACCCTTAACGTACTCAAAATGTGAAAAAAAATTATATGGTTAGATAGCTAATAGAGAGCTTAAGATTATGGTGGTATTTTTTTTTTGTTTTCATTGAAAAAAGTGTCATCCTGATGGGGAGCATGCTCTAGATTATCACCAGATTTTGCTAAAAATTGATAAAAACATGTCAAAGAAAGCTAAGCATAACAGGAGCTATACACATGCCAATTGCATTTGCTTGAAAGTTTCTAAAGCCTTTTCAACAAATCCATTTTTTGCATATCTTGCAATCATTGCATTCCATTACAGAACATCTCTTTAAGGTGTTACATCATACAATTGAAATGCCTTGTCTATGCTTCCACACTTTACATGCATGTCTACAAGGGCACCTGCACTTCCTATCATCTCTCTCACTCTCTACTTCCCTCCCCTCTCTACATCCTACCCTCTCTCTGAGTCTTTGCTTCCCTCCTCTCTCTACCTCCTAACTTCTCTCTCACTCTCTTCTTCCCTCCCCTCTGCACCTTCTACCCTCTCTCTCACTCTCTACTTCCCTCCCCTGTCTACCTCCTACCTTCTTTCCGAGTCTCTACTTCCCTCACCTCTCTACCTCCTACCTTCTCTCTCACTCTCTTCTCCCCCTCTCTACTTCCTACTCTCTCTCTCTCACTTTCTACTTCCCTCCCCTATCTACCTCCTACCCTCTCTCTCAGTCTCTGCTTCCCTCCCCTGTCTACCTCCTACCCTCTCTCTCTTCTTCCTTCCCATGTCTACCTCCTACCCTCTCCCACTCCCTACTTCCCTCCCATCTATACCTCCTATCCTCTCTCTCACTTTCTACTTCCCTCTCCTCTCTACCTCTCCTCATCATTCTTCCCATCCAATGAAATTTCATAAATTATCTTGTTTCCACTTCATCATCCCAATTTATATCCTCTTCCCTCTTTGCATGTCCTAGTTTTCTTGTTTCCATATTCTTTGTCGACATGGGAGATAAGAGGGAGGAAGAGGGAGAGAGGATGGAGATGGAGGGGAGAGAGGGGAGATATAGGGTGATAAAGAGAGTGAGTGTCCTAGTTTTCTTGTTTTAGAGAGAGAGAGAGAGGGAGAGGTTTAGGGTTTCTCAGGTTTAGGGGCATATTTAGGGTTTATGAGTTTAGGGTTTCTCAGAGCTTTAGGTGTAAATTATTTAGGGTTTATGAGTTTCTAGGGTTGTTCAATTTTAGGGTTAGGGTTTAGGGTTAAAGGGGAATTATTTTATAATTTCCCTCCAATCCTCCTAATCCTAACACATTAGTCCACCCATCTCCTAATCCATCAATCCCTATCATCCATCCACCATATAACTCACCATCTAATCCACCATCAAACATTCTAAGCTCTAATCCATCAACCCATGAATGATTAAAAAAGTTTCTCCAAAGACTCTTTACAAAATCCAAAAATAAAAGCAAAGATATGAAGCCATCCAAATCCACTAATCCAATTTCATCCCCCTCTAACACTCCCATTCCTAATCCACTTGAGCCTCCTATATCCATTCACTCGATCCTAATCCTAACCCCACAATGCATCTTCCATCATTGTCCATCAACTATATGCATATCCTAGTCCATCAACCCATGAAGCCATGAAGGATGTGACCCAAGGACTATAGGTAAGGAATCTAAGAACATCATGTACTCAAATTCCTATCCTTGAGCCTAACAAAGAACCTCCTAATAACATGTCTACCACTCCAACACCATCATCCACTCCTATGTCTATCCATTTCATCGAAGAGTCTCTTACCATAAGTCCAAGTCAAACCCCATCATGTAGCCATGTTGTCAAACATCCAAAGATTATTCCCATCCAAGAACCCATCACATCCCTCTAAGAAACCTAATAGCTAATTCAAGAGCCTAGTCCAAAGCATGTGGAAACACTAACCACCCATCCTAATCAAAATCCAAACATCCCATCTAATCCCATCTCAGATCCCTTACCATCTCATGGTCAACCCCTCTATACATAGATCCCATCACCACCTCTTACTCCTCAATCCAATGAATATCAATGCATCCCCACTTACCCTATCCATATCTAATATCACGCTATCCATGCTTATCCTCCCTATGATCAAGATATTATCTATGATCAATATCTTATCCATGAGAAAGTAACCCACATCACTCCTATCCATCATCTCATGCTAGTCCTATTCATTATCCATCAATATCCCATGATGAGACACTTGGTCCCCAAGAAAACATAGATAATCAAACAAATAACTTGGATCCTATCAAATTACATCCCAATGAGGATAATGATTATCAGGATCCAAGAATTCTACATCCATTTCCCATTGATCCCCCATCATCCCCTATCAAACTATATGTTTAGGTGTTTAGCCTGGTTGCTCGAGTTTAGGGTTTAGGGGTCAAGGGCATTATTTAAGGTTTACATGAGTTCAGGGTTGCTCAAGTAAATAGGGTTTAGGGTTTAGGGTTAGGGTTTAGGGGAATTATTTAGGCTTTAGAGGTTTAGGGATGCTCGAGTTTAGGGTTTAGGGTTTAGGGGTTAGGCGTTTAGGGTTGCTCAAGTTTAAGGGTTAGGGTTTAGGGTTTAGAGAGAGATAGAGCAAGGGGATCAATAGAGATTGGGAGAGATAGGGATATAAACATTTAGGGTTGCTTCTAGGTTTTATGGTTTATGGGTTAGGGGTTTAGGGTTGCTCATTTTTAGGGTTTAGGGGTTAGGGGTTAGGGTTTAGGAGCATTATTTAGGGTTTAGGGTTTATGGTTTATGGTTTAGGGGTTAGGGGTTAAGGCTTAGAGGTTTAGGTTTATGGCTTAGGTAGAGAGGAGAATAGGGAGGAGACTAAGCCTGGGAGAGATATCTCTATCTCCTCTATCCCTCTCTCTAACTATACCTGCCTCTCTATCTCTCTCTCTCAATGTCTCTCTATCTTGCTCTCTCTTTTGATCCCCTCTCTCTAACTCTACCTTTCTATCTCTCCCTCCCTCACTATCTCACTCCCCATCTCTATCACTCTCCCAATCCCTCTACCTCAAATCTATCTCCCTATGTCTCTGGAAATTGTATATCTTGATCTCTTTCCCTATCTCTATCTCTCTAGACATATCCCTATCTCTTAATCTATCCCTCGCTACCTCTCTCTCCTCCTCTCTATCTCTCTCCCCATCTTTCTACCTCTTGAAATCTCTCTCCCTATGTCCCTAGACATCTCTCCATCTCTTTCCCTATCTCTAAATATATCCCTCTCTACCTCTCTCTTTGTATTTACCTATCTATCTCTCCCTCGCTAGATCTATCTCCCTATATCTTCCCTCTCTCTATATATATGTATCTCTATCTGTCTCCCTCTATAGACCCCTTTGTCTATCTCAATCCCCCCCTCTCCCTCTCCCTTCTTTATCTCCACTTATCCCTCTCTATCTCTCTATTCGCCCCTCTTTCTATATTTTTTTCCTTTCTCTAACTCTAATTCTATCTCTCCATCTCTTTCTGGATGTCCCCGGGCTCTCTCCCTATCCATGTCCATCCATGTCCCTCTATCTCTCCATGTCTCCTGGTCTCTCTATATCTCTCTATTTATCCAGGTCTCCCCCTCCCCCTTTCTATGTCTCCCTCCCTCTCTATATACATCCCTTTCTATCTACCTATTTCTCCCTTTATCTCTTTATTTATCTATCCTCCCTCTATCTAAATATATCTACCTCTCTATCTCTATATCTCTCTCCCTCACATTCCAAGGGGTTGACAAAGAGAGGGAGAGAGATATAGAGAAAGAGAGGTAGATAGAGTTGTAGAGATAGAGAGAGAGTCTCCCATGTAGATACAAGGTTACATTTGTCCCTCCTAGTATAGACAAGTCCTATTTCATGAACCACATAGATATTTAAGTCTAGGGATACTCTTGGACCGTCACTTGATTACCTATTTGACGCACTACATGCATAGTTACAATATATTTTATGTGCGAGCATGACATCCTAGACCATGATTTTGGCACCAACATTAGAAGGTTATGATTTGCATGCATGAAGCTTTATGTTTTCATGCTTCCCAGAATCTGCTAGCGTTATGGGAAGCATGAAAAACATGAAAAAAGCATGTGGGATCTGTGCTTCAGACTCCATATGACTATTATTCTTTCTTTTCATGCAGTATATCGGACAAGAAAACACTTTTCATGTTGTTTGACATATTGAGAATCATTTTTAGATCAATCCACCACCTTTTTGTTTTTTCAACATAGAAGAACTGATTTTGCATGTTTTTGGAGAAAATTTAATTATTTAAACTAAAAGTTTCATGTTTCATGTGTGATATTGTTTCAAAGCTAATTACCATTGATAAATAGATTGAATTTAATGATATATGTTTGTTTTTTCCATAAATTTCATTAATCCTATTCTAGAGTTATATAGAATTCATAATCAAACTTGCGAAAAAGAAGAATTTGAGGATTTTGAAGCCATATTTTGGAGAATTAGTCAAATGCAATATCAAATTCTAAGGTATGTTCAAGTTATGTCCATTTTAATTCACATATATATGTTGTTATGTTCTTTATGTCTTTATGTTCTTTATGTTCTAAGATATATGTGTCTAGGTATATCAGTTAGTTCAGTCAAAGAGACTCCAAATTCATCATGTTTCCACCTTGTTTCAGCCCTTCATGCCTTCATTTCACCTATTTTTACCTATACAAGAGAAAAACAATATCAAATACTTCATAAAATAATTTTAGTGAACAATTGTTTGTCATACTCATATTCATGATCAATGGAGCCAAAATTGATTCCAAGACTCTTAATTTTTTCCCTAGGATGATATATAAGGATTTATTCCTTAATATGCATAATTATTCATTCAATAAAACCATGCAATGGCTTGAATATTAGACTATCCTATGCCCCCTATTATGATAATCCTACTTGTCTCTATTGATCATTTAGACATAATTGTTAGGTGTCCTTTTGATAACTTCACCATGCATGTAACTTCATAGTATGAATTCTCTTGGAGAAGGTTGGAGGATGTGGAGACCTCTTTAGTGTCTAGGGCTAGGACATTCCTTATGCACCTATTCATGATGATTTGTATGCATGACACAATAATATTTCAAAATTTCCTAATTGTCCTTTGTTACTACATGATGGTGGTTACCTTGATTGACTATATACCTTTCAATACCCTAAATTACAGAGATTAGTTTAATGAGTTTAATGATAGTCCTAGGTATGGCTACCCTAAAGAAGTCAAGGACCATACTCTTTGACCATCTTGGATTGTAATAATCCCTCTCACTACATATGTAGTTTCCTTAAGGGTTTTAGGGCCTTTAGTAATGTTGTACCATTCTCATATAGTCCTCACTTAGGAATTTGACAACTTGGGAGACCTTTGTTTATGAGTGTCCTAATGGCTTGGGTAGTCTTTAATTATTTTGGATTGTGATAGTCCCTTCTTGACTTGTCCATGACTATATAAGACAACAAAATACCTCTTCATCTACCCTTTCCATTACCATCAAAACATTTCCTTCTTCCTATGAAAGCTTCCTATTGTTATGGCACCATTTGGATGACATTATCTTGACTAATAATAGCCCTTGTTATGGTTGTCATGTGAATAATCCTCCATGAAACCCTCATGTAACTTGTTGAAATTGTGAAGACATATTGACCTAACTTGCAACCATAGAAAGAGCCATTAGACTTGTCATGAAACCATGTTAATTGAAGAAAATCCATATGAATTAAGGCTCTTAAATCCTTAGGAAGACAAGGATCTTGAGGGGCATACTTAGTGATAGTCCTATGGAACTTTGCAAGACAATCCTCATGGAAGAAGAGTTAAATTAGTGATTGTCCAATATATTAGTGACTATCCAACGGTATAATCATTAGTGACTATCCATACTATGAGCTAGGATCATATTTTAGGTTGCAAGGCAAGTTTTGAAGGATTGTCTTGATGTTATTAAAGTTACAAAGTGTGGTCATTAGTGCAAATGTGGTTATAAGCCTTTGTAATTGTCATTTCTCAATGTTGATCAGTCATTTATGACTGTTATAAATAGCATAGTCACGTTTTGAAATTGAAAATCATATGCTATAGATCTAGGGGATTGTCATCATGGGGGTTTTAGTATCTTCATGGGATTGATTATTGATCCAATGCTTGAGAATTTTCCCAATAAGACCTAATGTGCATGTTTCTTTCTATGGCAATGGAAGAGGGTTTGCCACTCAGCAAGAACACACATCATTCATTTTACAAAAGGACTATTATACAAAAGAGTTACCCAACCACCTTGTGAGAGTCATGATACTAATTAGTTATAGAATTCATAGCATAGAAAATGGTCCAAGGTCCTATCATTGAGTTGAAGAATCTATCCTTGTGCAAACTTTAAAGGTGCTACCATGCAAATGTTGCATAAGACTGTCATAGATAGGATTATCATAAAAATGGTTATACATTTGTTTGACCTCATGTTTTGCTAGATTATTATCATTTATTGTTTGGGGATTGTTCATACACCTAACTCATGGTCCTCTCATCACAAGAATAGTCTTGATAGCTGAATTAGTATGCAAAATACCATGTAGACTACCCTAGAAGACTGTAACAAATAAGACTGTCCTAGGAAGAGTGCCATGCCCAGCTAGTTATAAGGTATGTGAATGTGGTTTAAAGATTAAAAATAGTCATCACAACATCTACCATGGTCCAAGAAGGTAAACTCCATGCCCAATTTGAAAACTACTCGCAAAGGGCTTCATTCAAGTCATGATTTTTGTCTTCACACATCTTCCTCTAGACTTTGGGACATCGGTTATAACTTTTTTCATGGGTCAAGAAAATGAACTACATATTGATTTTTTATAAGTTATGAACCTTATGCATGTATAGGACAACCTGGGCATCATAAAAATGACTTTAATCAAACCTACAACAGCCATGAACATGAAGAACAAGTTGCTGATTTGGTTGAGAAAATGGGTATAAATCAAGCTAGTCTTTCACCACAAGGGGAGGTGCATGATATTTGTGCATTTGGATGAGTTCAAAATTATTTTAGAGACCTCCATGATACTTCCCTAGTCCAAGAAATGCTCACACATGAACATAAGCAAGAATTAGGGGAGTTTTCTCATGATCTTGATGTTGTCAATTCAAGGAATTTGAGTGCTTTTTGGGATTCTCTAATATCTTTTAATGATTTTTGTCCTATTTATGATGACTTTGATCATGGTCTATCATATATTAATAAACAAGGACAACAATGAATTTCATGAAATTGGAGCTCCTAAAGTGATGCAAATCACCAAACATGATAACTTATTTTGTATTTTTTCATTGTGACCATTATTTATTGTCATTATAAAGGTTCTAATTATCATTGTCTTAATCATCATGCTTGTAGAAATCATCATCATGCAAAGGAAACAAGAAAAGACTCTAACACCAGAAGAGCATGAAGCTAAGAATGAGAGGAAAAGAGAAAGAATGAGGCGAATTCAAGAAAGTAGGAAATTGTCAACCATACAAGAAGACATTCCACCATTGCCAATTGAAGAGGAACATGATACATCTAATGAAGCTAAGAGAGAGATGGAATTGGTGGCACAAAGGAAATGAATGAAAAACCTCCATGCAATGAGGAAAGTGAATCTCCAAGTTAGAGGTACTCCATCATCCACAGGTCAAGTTGAAGGAACACCATCATTATCTTCTCGAATTGGAGACACTCCATCTTTCATAGGTGAAGTGGAAGGTACATCTTCATTTTATTCTCAAGTCAGTGGCACGCCATCATTCACACGTTAAGTTGAAGGTACATCATTTTCATCTTTTTCACCTCTAATTGAAGGTACGTCATCTATCCCATCTCAAGTAAATATTGAAGAAATTCCTAATGTTGAGTCAACTTTACCAATTAAAATGCCTCCTATAATTTTGCATAGGAAGCCTAAGTTTCTAATCGATGTTGATGAGAATGTGTTGAAGCCCATGTAGGATAAGATTCCCATGTGCACTTGCTAAAGATATGTGAATAAAATATGGAAATTATTCTTTGAGAATTTAAATGAAACCGAAAGATGTCAACTATTTGTTGAATTGATGAGAAATCTAAAATTTAGGCCCACTATGAAGATTCTTGGCCTAAGAACATCGAATGCCTCAAGTGAAAAATCAATTGTCAAGAATCTAATGAGTGCATATATGAGAGTGTGGGTTCCACATCACTCACCAAGGATAGTAATGTCACA
Source organism: Cunninghamia lanceolata (assembly GCA_027924645.1). Taxonomy (NCBI): domain Eukaryota; kingdom Viridiplantae; phylum Streptophyta; class Pinopsida; order Cupressales; family Cupressaceae; genus Cunninghamia; species Cunninghamia lanceolata. The sequence goes on along the minus strand of BSBN01000937.1, from coordinate 124,365 downwards.
CGATGTGTCATTACATCAAAAATAGTAATCCAACAAACAAAAAAATCTCACCTCATTAGAAATACAAGTCAAGAATTGAAAATAAGTAGAAAAACTCTAATGAGAGCTATTGGAAGACGTGAAAGAGTTGAGGACCCAAACACTAATGAATTGTGGGCATTCTCTAGGAGACTCCCATGAAAAGACAAAGTTGTTGTTGAATCTTTGAGATCCACCATTGAAGAATTTTAGAAAAATAACACAAGGGTATCTCCTAATGCAAGAGATATTGTGAGAAGGAGAATCGGTAGTCAAAACCGTGAGCCACATCCAAAGCATTTTTTGGATATGACTCAAACACAATTTTTGGTAAATTTCTAGAGATGTATCCTCAAATTAAAATTTGTCAAAGATATTTTGAAATGCTAAAACCTTTCTATGTTAAAATAAATCACACATGCACTACTTGTTGTTGTAGATTACATATTGAATTTTCTAACCATTTTGATGTTTATCAGTCTATATGTTTAGATTTGCATACTAACAATGTTTTATAGGACTATGGCATACCTGCCCCACCAACTACTTCAAGAGACTTCATATCAACAATTTTATGTGAAAGAGAGGAAGGTCAAATATTCTACAGGAAATTATGTTTAGATGACACATGCCAGCATTGCAGTGGCTTGCAACATATGCCAATATGTCAATATATGGAAAGCACACATGCAGTTGGAAATGAACTAGTAGAGTTTGGCAAGTATAAAACAATGGCCTACAATACAAAAGATGGTAAAGAAGCAAAGAGGTGTGATTTGGTTATTCAAAAGATTCCTATGTATTAGTTTATGTCTACATTTCATGACAATATAGTGTACGAGTATGCAAGGCATACCCATAGAGCTCGATGGTTGGACTTGTAATTCAAGTTATGCAAGGACACATTTCCACTTGGTACCATCATTTTAGTTGTTGACTTTGCAGAGAACTACACACTATAACCACAGAATGAGGTACAATCACAGTATTACAACTCTACACAGGTTGCTATATTTGTGCAAATAACATTCATTCATGTAGAAGATAGTACAGAGGATGACATGAAGATCTTGAGGGAATATCATTTTATATTAGTGATGATCGCATACATTCTACGGAGTTTGTACAAGGTTGCTTTCAGATGTTCTACCATGATTTGGCTAGTAGGAACATATCATTTCATCAGCATATCATATGGTTAGATAATTGTGCATCACAATTCAAGAATGTACAGATGTTCCTTTGGTTGAGCAGGATGCAAAAGCTGAATGGTGTTCAACATATGTGAAATTTTTGAGAGGCTGGGCATGGAAAAGGGGAGCATGATGGTGCAAGAGCATGTATCAAAAGAGCATTGGCACAAGAAGAGTTGAAGTATAAAGATAATGCAAAGTTCACAGATTCGAGATCTATTGTCGAATGGTGTAACACTACAATGGGTCCACATAATGAAGGTAAGTCTACAGTTCATAGATATTTTTGGTTGGTTGATGATACTAACATTGGAAAATATGAGGATTGTTGTACATTGACATGATCAAGTGAGCTACACTCTTTTAGAAGCTCTAATGTAGGTTAATCGACTATTCATACGCAACATATGGTATGCTTTTGTTCTTCATGTACAAATGAAGCTTGGTATGATTGTGAGTCAAAGGAGTGGTTTGATGATTGAAGTACAAGAGGCTTATGCCTGATTGACCATTATCGACCACCGACAACACTACAAATGATAGAGATTGAATCATCGGTTGAATTTGACCATGTTTCAGATCTAGTTCAACTAGGTATTATCAACATTCTAATTTAATAAAATTTAATATGCCATCTTATTTTGTATTTTTTCTTGTATTGTTGACTATATTCATTGAACTGAATGCATGTATCAATGTAGGGCATGTTTATGCAGTTATTGCAGCTGAAGATAATGAAGAAGGAATGGATTATTATTTGTATCATTGTGTTGAGGCAAAAAAGAAATTGGATTCCCCTATTACATATGGAGAAAACATCTAGTACCCTACAGGATCAGTGGTTATTACTGGAACATGGCTTAGAAGGTACCCACTGAAGAAGTCTGATGTGTGGGTGTTTGAGGACTTTGAACCACATAGGAAGATTCTTCATTATTCTAACCTTGTTGTGGCTTCAAATGTTCATTTGATCAAATATGGGGGTAGACCATTGAACAAGACAGGTTGTGGAAAGTTTGTGAGTTTGATCACAAGGTAATACTCGACATAATAAGGAGTAGAGCAGACCCTAATGGTTCATTAGATTGAATTAGTGGAATGACAGAAAGGTATGTTATTTTTCTTTGCTATCCTGATTTCACCTTGTTTATTTTAACTACTCATTTTAGCTAAATAGTGCAATTGCATTTGCATGCAGGATTTTAGTATGATGGAGGTAGGCATAATCCTAATGAAGTTGACTTTGGAAGCAAAGTAAGGTATGTCCTTCACTTTCTATTTCATAATGATTTTTAATGATGTTACTATGAGTTCTAATTCATTTTAATGATGTTACCATTTCATAATGAGTGTTAATGAGTTTTAATGACAAACAATTGATAGTAGTGGTAAGGGCAACCTAAATTGATGCCCTACAAGATATTGGATCAAGTGAGAACACCTTTATAGTATTGAATTTCCAACTACCAGAAAGGTATTATGACTAGATTTTCAGGATAGGCATCTCCTAGGGCTAAACAGATGGCTCCAACGCATCTGAGTGGGTGGGTAAATGCTAGGGGGATGTCTTTTTGGTGGCAAAGCCTCATGGTCATTCTTGGCTATATTGAACACAGACAATCTCTCAAGAGCCCCGAGAAAAAAACATGACAAACTTTGCATCGATTGTTCCATCAAACTGTGACACCTAGGAACATCTTCTTTGTATGTATAGGTGGACATCAGGTCAACCTACAAACACCTACCTCAATTTTTGCTAAATCAATTTCATTTACGTATGGCAGCAAGGAATGCATTCTTGCAAAATACTTCAGTTTCATGCAGTGGCAAGGTGCTAGGAGTGACATTTTGCATTCCATAGGTCGTGGGACCAAACAAAATTCACCAATGTGTCGGGGTGGGTGGGTAAATGTTAGCAAAGGTCTCATTTCATGTGCCAAGCACCCCAATCGTTCAGGGCAACAGGCTATCAACAAAGTCCCTTAAGATCCCTAAGATGCAAAAACTACCAAACTTTGACGGAGCAGTTCTCAGAATTTGTAGCAGGTGGGAACGTTTTATTTGGATCTATAGGTGCATGTGGGGTCCATCCACAATAACCTCTCTCAATTTCAGTCAACTCCAATTTGTTTGATCATGCTGAAATCAAACACATTCTTACAAAATGCTTCAGTTTCATGTAGTAGAAAGGTGCTAGGAGTGACATTTTGGATCCCATAGGTCGTGGGATTGAATAGATTGTGCTAATGCATCAGGGTGGATGGGTAAATGCCAGGGGAGGTCTCATTTAATGTGCCAAGCACCCCAATCATTCAGGACAACAAGCTACTAGCAAAGTCCCTTAAGATCCCTAAGACGCAAAAATTGCCGAACTTTGACGGAGCAGTTCTCAAAATTCATGGTAGGTGGGAATGTTCCATTTAGACCTACAGGTGTATGTGGGGTCTATACACAATAACCTTTTTTAGTTTTGATCAATTCCAGTCTATTTGACTGTGTCGAAATCAAATGCATTCTTGCAAAATGCTTTAGTTTCATGCAACACAACCTTGCCAGGTGCCTTATTTTTTGATATGCTTATTGTAAGGCCAAATAGATTTTGCCAACGCATTGGGGTTGTGGTTAAATTCTAAGGGAGGTCTTGTTTCATTTGCTAAGCACCCCAATCATTCAGGGCAACAGGCTACCGGCAAAGTCCCTTAAGATCCCTAAGACGAAAAAAATGCCAAACTTTGACGGAGCAGTTCTTAGAATTCATGGCAGGTGGGAACATTCCATTTGGACCTATAGGTGCACATGGGGTCCATCCATAATAACCTCTCTTGGTTTCGGTCAACTCTAGTTCATTTGACCGTGCCAAAATCAAACACATTCTTGTAAAAATGCTTCAGTTTCATGCAGTGGAAAGGTGCTAGAAGTGACATTTTGTATTCCATAGGTTGTGGGGCTGAACAAACTTCCCCAATGCATCAGGGTGGGTGGGTAAATGCCTGGGGAGGTCTCGTTTTGTGTGCAAAGAACCCCAATCTTTCAAGGCAGCAAGCTATTGGCAAAGTCCCTTAAGATCCCTAAGACGCAAAAACTACCAAACTTTGACGAATAATTCTCAGAATTCATGGTAGGTGGGAATGTTCCATTTAGACCTATAGGTGCACGTGGGTCTGTCCACAATAACCTCTCTCAGTTTCGGTCAACTCCAGTCCATTTGACCGTGTCAAAATCTATCTTGGGCAAAGTCACCACCTCTACCCTAGAACTCACGAATGTTAAAATAATTGGGAATCTTCTTGAGGACAAACTCACAATGGAGTTTCCTTAAGAAATATTGTGGCAACTCATCATTGTTGCATGGGAGCTCATCGAAGACCCTGTACCATCTATCCCAAAAGTTTTGGGATATTTCTTCATTCCTACACTAATGAATAGGAAACCGTTTGCAAGTTTCTTCTAATCTTTGGCCAGTTTTGGGATTAATAATGTGTGCACATAATTGAGATTTTATAATTTTTTCATTCTTCACTTGTTCATATGATAACTTGTCGGCATAGTATTGCCAACACCTCTCCCTATAGTCTTGAAATTTGGTGATTTGTTTTGTCACTGAATCGGTGTGGGAAGCAATCTCCTCTAGTGACTTCGCAAGTGCCCTCCTATGATTGGTGCTTGCACTTGGATTGTTTAGCATTTGAATAAGATTTTGAAGATGTTTCTTATTTTCCTCTATTATTTGTAGGTAGTTTTCTTGAGTATCCATTACATTGTGAGGACGTGAAGGTGGGTTTTGAGGGTTTGGAGGGTTTTGGGGGTTGTTTTCACCCTCATCAGCTGGATTTGGGTTTTCTCTTGCCTCAATAACTATAAATGTAATATAAAAACTAATCAAACATTGCAAAATTCAAAAATTCTTCTCAAACTAACAAAAATTGATCAAACCCTACCTTCTTTAGCTACTAGACCCTCCAAATTTGTTGCATGATGTCTTTGCCAACAAGGTGGCATCATGAAAATGATATTTTCTCTCTTGCACGTGCTTGGAGAGGCTTTCCTTGAATGTGCTCATGGTTTCTTCTTAGTTTTTTTGGCACACGAACTCCTTTGGTCGAGGTGAAATGGCAGAAATGAGGTTATTTTGCACTTTTATATCAATGCAAAACACAAGCATGTTATAATGTGCTTACGTTTTTTCTTGTTTTGGACCAAAAAGTCCCATGGTGGTGACATTTTGGTCCCCCATCTTTGTGCATACACCCTATAGATAGTAATATCAATCAACAACAGGCTTTGGAATGAAAGTTTCCAGTTGATATGTTTACATATTTCTTCTCTTCGGTAATAACTAATATGATAACTTAGAGGTGCTTCTGTGCTTTCTAGGTCTCCTTTGCTTATTTCTTTTTAATTAAATATGGATTTTAATTTTAATTTGACCTTTTTAGAGTATCTATCTAGTCAGTCTTGATTTGTTGTGGTAAATTGTGACATGAACAAGGTCTATTTTTTGGCCAAAACACAGGGACTAGATTAGTATAATGATTTTACTGACCAGACAAACATTTAGATGCTAGTTGGATGGAAGAGTTTAAGCTCCTATTTTTATTTTGAGATTAGTCTCTTAGAGTAAATAAATACCATTAATGAACATACTTCCATAAAACAAGGATCCTTCTCCCTATTTTCAACCAATAGTTTTTAAGTAATTGAAAGGGAAGGTAGGCTGAAAATTTCTTCCAATTTAAGGATACTTATTTTGCACCTTGTATGGATGTTTTTAAAATTTAAATAATGATAATAATATGGAGCAATTAAAATGCATATAGCTCCCAAAATCTTACCCACCTTAAATCTTTCTACATAATAAAGTATAATAAAAAATATATAGTATCACTTCCATGCAAATAAGTAATGCATTTTCTTAGTATTACCCATTGATTATTCTCCTTTATTTACAAATATTAGGTATTAAAATCAGCAAATCAATAATAGTAAATATTAGCATATTAAGTTTTCCTTCTAAACAAGTGGTAGTGAAATATACATATATACAAAGCATATAAAAAACAAAGGTTTGAGTCATTGACAGTCAAATATATAGCTATATTCGACATAAATGGAAGGTAATTAACTTAGGGTAATGACTTACAAACTCATATGAGATGCATAAATGTTTTTATAAAATCTATGACCATGCAAAATTCACCTTTGTATCACCACATCAATAGCTTCTCTATTATTATTAAGCCTTGGCCTTCCTGTCACTTCTTCAAGAAAAAGATGATAGATGCTAAAGAGAGGGTACATCAAACTTTAAATGTGTTGCTGGCCCAAAACCTCTTTTTGGCTTTTGTTGTGGATTTACAACAAATGATTAGAACTCATTTAGAGTGTTACAAGACTTCAATTGTTGTTACATCAAACATCCTTAAATCATATGTACAATGTTGTTCAATTCATCTGAAAGATAAAACTTATTGTCACTCAACTAGAGAGTGTGGAATCTTGTCTCGTTTCCCAATCTGTAACTCACAAGCTTCGAAAAAATCCTAGAGTCTAAAATAACCAATGAAGCATTTTCTTCTCTTGATATCTTCTTAATTTTTGACTTTCACCAACCTATTTATATGTAGTGGATTACTTTCATTATTTGAAACCTTGGTTTGGGCAATTTAGTATTTTAGATCTAAACATGTATAATTTCTTTTTCCATCTACTTTCCATAGTGTTCAATTATATTTTCTTTATGTATAGTTCAATTATATTTGTTTTATCTCATGATTAAGAATGCCTCTGATAATAACTTAAACTAATATTATTAGAAACATTTTAAATCATTTATATGGACTTTGGAAATATCATCACTATCTATTGTGTAAGCAATTGTCTTTGCAAAGTTTTATAGGAAAACATAACTCAAAGCAAAGGGGAAAGTTGAGGTCAAAGGAAATTGCATATAAGGAGGACAAAGTCATCAAGGATTTTAGGTGAGGTCAATTTTGACCTCATCAAGACAATGAACCATATTTTAATTTTAAGATTTCTCATTTCATATATATTTTTAAATATTTTCCAAGCTTTAAGTTAAAAAATACAAAATGTGTTGATATATATTATACTAGGCATTTCTATTTTTCTATATACATGTGAATCATATATATATATATATATATATATATATATATATATATATATATATATATATATATATATTCATGTGTACACTTAAATACACACACCCACATGTTTATACACATTTATGTGTGTAAATATGTTTTCATGTTTATGTGTGTGGCCTTTTTGTCTTTCTATATGCATATGAATATATTTATGTATTTGTATGTCTATATTAATATGCATATACACATAAATATACATACATTTATATGCATATACAAATAAATATACATACATATATGTACATATATAATTACACACATATATGTGCATAAATATTTATGAATACCATATATACATATTTATGTACATACATATGTATGTATATATTATATATGTGTGTATGTATTACAACAAGTACAAGCCATGTCATACAATATAAAGATATAAACATTGATCAATCATGTATGTATAAAATATATAGATTATAACAAATGTGAAGTCATGCATGAAGTTTGCCAAAATACTTCGTAATAGCTATTACATTTGATTAGATCAATCCATAATTTTCTCACAAGATCACATCATGATGACAAGGTGATTTGAACAAAATACCATGGTATGATGAATAATGTACCCACCTTCCAAAAATTTCAAATTTCAAGGAACAAGTCTCACTTGGGGATTAGTTTTGCCTTCATGTATTTCAAAATGCTCAAATTTCACAAAATAATGTTCACATGGGAGTCATATTACCTTCCATATGATTTCCAATTACAACATCCATGGAGGAAGCAAGGAGAAATGACCATCATTACCTATGGTTGGCATGCTAGGACTTGATCCTCCATTTGCTTGCTCCAAGGCAAGTGTTATTGGCATTTGCAATTGGCTTGTAGAAAATTGATTATTGATTAGATAGTTGGAAATGAAAAATTAAGGGTGTAAATGTTAATCATGTCCCTAAGAATCGAATGTTTTAGAATAGGATTCAAGGGGTTGCTTAAACACCTCTGTCTAACCAACTCCTTTATTTTTTCAAACTCCCTCATGATTTTTACTTGTTCCTTTTTCTTCTCTTTCTCTTGCCTTTGTATTATCTTTATTTGTTCTTTCTTCTACTTCTTCATTGTGTTCTCAAGCTTTTTCTATTACTTCATCTCCATTTTTATAGCTCTATTGGCTTTTCTCTCATTTGCCTGTTATTTTTCCTTACCTTTATATTGACAATCTCTTTCTTTCGTGCTTCTTGCTCCATGTATATTTGCATGTAATCATCTGAGTAAGTATTTGAGATTGTCAGCTCAACCTAATTATACCACCACTCTCATGAGAATTTTTCTCATTCAACCTTGCATTTGGCAGATTTAGAAAAGATGATAATGACTACATTTGGTTTCCTTCTTGTTGGCTACAATATGGATCTACAATGTTTTCTTCCACCATGTTGTCATTTTCTCTTGGTGAAATCCCTTCATATTCTATAGAAATCTCTCCAATTGTTACATAGTAATGAACTATTGTGTTTTTTGGAAGAGATGGAGGAGTGGATGACATTGTGAGTCCTACATCCTCATTATCAAAGTCAAGACCTTGACACCAAGGTTTCTATCACCTTCCATTATGTAATCTGGTATGCTTACTTGAGTAGGAATACTTAAACCTATCATATCTTGCACACTATGGTGCATATAAATTATATGTTCATTTTCAACATTTTCAACAATAGAATTATGTTGTAGCTGTCCAACAATAGTAGAATCATGATGTACCTATTCAAGATGAGAGGGGTCATGTTGTAGTTTTTCCTCAATTGCAACATTTTATTTTTGAAATCTTTTTGCACTCTCTCAAATATTAGACTCGATAATTCTTGTAAATATTAGAATAATCTCAATTGCAATTGCTTCATTTTCATCACCAACACCAAATTCTCTACTTGGATTCATGTCATTAGTAAGTGATATTGGGTTAAGTGGCCAAATACCAACTCTTTTAAATCCTGCTTTGATGTTATCTATTGTGAGATCCTTTTTGAATGATGTGCTGCATAGATGGGCTAACTCAGATCTATTAATTTCTAATTTATGATTCTTTTCCATCCACTAGATAACCTCTCACTTTTTAAGTATTTTTTGAAAGGATAAACCACACTTACATCCAATGGTTGGAGCTTATGGCTTGTGTGAGTTAGCAATGTAAGAAGATCATTTCCTAAAATTCTTAGCTCTTGAATTGTGGGAAGTGCCACATGGATGCCATGGCCATTAAAGATGAGCAAATGTCTCTTGGTAGGTGAAACTCCATAGGGTATAGATCTTGCAAAGTGATGTAACCAATTGACGAATAATTCTTTGGTCATCCATGCATGAGGTTGGGCTGCCATACAAGCCCTCCACCCACAACTTGCAATGTAATTTTTCAATTGTCTCTGACCTTTGAAAAGGTAGAATCCAAGGATTCTTTGACCTGTAGCATTAATACAACATAATATATTGATTCATTCTCTATTTTTGCTAATAATATTGAGAATCCATAACTGTTCAGTTGTCAGACTCCACCACTGTTTTGATATAAGAAGTGGTATCAGAGCCTTGAAAGAACATGAGATCTATTATCAGTTAATTAAGTCAGATGAATTGAGTTGAATCTGGCAGAGTGAAGTGATTTATTCATTGTAGGGTTTCCCATTGGGTTGAGATTTGAGTCTTTATCTTATTATCCATCTTTTTTGTCTTATTATTTGTGATCCCTACAATCATATACTCTCTTGTCAAACCCCTATAATTCGTTATAGATTTTTCCAAGCAACTCACATCTAAACAATGGTTGAATATCAAGAATTCTCTGGTTCTCATGATGGCATTGAACATGTTAATAAAGCTAGCGTGGAGGGATTATTTGAGATTCCTATTATCCGGCCTACTGAATTTGATCTTTGTATTGAAGAAGTTTTTAAGATCGACTCTTCTGAAGAAGTCTTAATAGGAACTGTAAGTACATACAAACTCCTTATCTTGAAAAATGAAAGTGTCTATAAGAAAAGTGCTCTTTATCCCAATGCTTTTAAAAATTTAATATCTAAATCCTTTTTCAAGAAGTTTGTTATTTCTAGGATGAAGGTAGTGGATCTCGCTCTTGAATATGACCCAGAGTAGATTTTCCAAACAAAGATGTTGTCTATATTTCCTAGGGAAGAAATAGAATATATTAAAAAGCATAAGGATGTAAATTTTATCCATTTTGGAGCTATTCTAGTATATATTGGCTCATGTGTCCCTAAGAACATATATCCTATATCCTATCTATCTTTGTGTGACCGCAGACAAGTACAATATGAACACACTTTCCAGTTGTCAAGCTTGTCTCATCTTACAAAATACATTGTCTATTTTGCATTTCATCCTAATCTCACTGTTATTGCTAGATATAGTGGCTATTCTAAAGTCAAGCATAGATCCCTTGATTGTTGGGGAATCTTTTTCTCTTTATATGGTTTAAATATGTTCGAAAAGGTTAAATATGCCTCAGTCCAAATCTAGGTGTTATATTCCACATGACCAACACCAGCCATCCTAAAATCCTAGAAAATCTGCCTTAAGATCAGACATTGTATGGTGAAGTTTAGTTACAGAAAGGCCATATCAACAACATTGATTGCTGGATGAAAACTTGACTAGATGCATAATGTTGCCCCCAAATTACTTGAAGCTACCAAACCAGTCCATGAAGTATGAGGTAACCAAATTAATATTTTGCCTAGAAGCCTCTCTACTTGTAGCTTGTCATGCCATGTTTTTAAACAAACATACTTATCATTTTTATTTTTGAGAAGACAAATAGTTAGTTAGAGAAAATATAAAGTAATGATAGAAAATACATTTGATTTGTATTAGTTTATATGCAAAGAATAATTATTTATGATGTTATTATTAAGCACGTGGTTAAATGATGTAATGGACTAACTACCATTGTGTGACTAAGGTGGATGCAGGAATAGTGTTTTCCCCCTTCGAGATGAGGAGAGAGAGTATCACCATGGAGAGGATGCTAGATAGCATGAATACAATGATCCTTATTCCATCTGGAAACACACACTCATACTTATTAGAGGATAAGCCAATTTTGGATTAAGTCTTAATCTCTATGTGTTAATTTTTATCATCATCAAGTTGATGGCTAAATCTTCTCCGTCGACAGATAGTGAGGTAGTGTATACCTTTGAATGTTGAGTGGACATAAGTAATCAACCAAACAGGTCCAATTTTGTCGATTAGGACTAAGTCAACTTTGTGAGTCTCCATTGTCTATAATTGTGCTCGAAAATAAGAATAATTAAAGCATTCAAAAGAATGCATTAGTGACATCTATGAAATAGGTGTACTATTGTTTATTTTAAATTATTTTTAAGCTTAGTTATGATTAAATTTATAATGTCTAGTTTGAGAAAGAAGTAAAGTCTTTGGTGGATAGACTCCCATTGTACTTTTCCCCTATATTCTAGGAGGAGTGGGGAGGAGTAGTAGCTCCATACTCCCTTTTCTAACATGAGAGGCCATGAATGGCTAAGCGAATAGTGGAGAGTTAGTAAGTATGCAATTGCATAATTGTCAGTAGTGGGAGAAAGGATTTAATAGGATTCTTTCTTGCATAAAAGGACATTGAAGAAAGTAAAGAGAGTGTGGAATCTCTAGTATTAGAGAAGAAAGAAGGGATATGAAATCTAAGGAGTATCGATTCTGCTTGTTTTAGCATTACAAGTAAGCGTACCATCCTTAATAAATTGTATAGATACTTTGAGTACCCAAGTTGATATCTATAAGAAACAAATAGATGGTGGTTATATAGATAAACCCTACTTTGTGTGCCTTAAGAAGTCAATTTACTTGCATGATATCATAGTGCACTATATCAAGAATTACTTTACTTGTTACACTTTCGACAGAGGTCTTTGTCTGCAGATATATGGTAAAATGGTTGTCAAATAAGATTTGTATTATGTATTAATACCTTTTAGAAGTTGAGAGTATCGTATAAAGAGATTATGTTATATATGTTATTCTTTTTAAATACTACGAATAACATACTAATTTACAGTCTGTGATAAATTTGTATGACTATGTTTGTTAAAGTTGAATGGCTATTATACTTTGTATAATCTATTTAATATTTTTCTTAAGCAAACAAACCCTGTGGAAACCATTAAAGGCTGACTATACGTAACGGCTGAGCATTATATATTAGCTATGCTTTGATTAATTCAACCACCTAAGTAAGACTGAATATTGGTGTGTTTAGTTGACCTAAGCAAGGTCAATATAGGTATTCCAATCTTACTATTAAATGGTGATGATATCTTTTTAGAAAACTGTAGCAGATTGAGAGTTCTTATTTTCTTGTGTAAGACTAAAGTATCAACATTAAGTTATCATAGTATCTATGTAAGAGCCATAACTATCTGTTATGGATGGTATCATCACCTTAGATAATAATAAAAACTTATAGCTTGTTATTACTCAATGTCTTTGTTTAAAGGTATTTGATATATAGACTTCTTATTCTATTAACATGCAGAATAATTTATTTATCTTATTACCTGTAGAGGTAGTTTGATATGGATGTTATCCTTTTATTATCAATAGGTAACCAAGAGTTATCATGAACTATCTTTATTCTAGTTTAAAAAGGAATATTATTTATCCTAATCTAGGTTAAGACTAGACAACAGATTGTCGTGAAATATACTTACCTTACTATGGAAATGTAGGGTCAATTTTCTATAGTTTTTTTATTGAGAATGCAACTACTTATTATTTGAAATTCTCTTTTGATATACAAGTGGAAATGTATTGAATATGAAAGATTATGAATTTTATTGTTTTCTTCGACAAGTTATAAGTCGAATATAATCCTAGACTAAGATAGATAGAGTCTTTAATTGTCAAACCTATGACTTAATGTCAGAATCTTGCATATCGTTATCAAAGAATACTAAATTTACTGATGAGCATGGAATTGGGTTGACAAGACATTGAGTAGTTGATAGGTTTTCATAGACTCGATATTGCAAGGATGCAAAGAGGGGCTCAATGCATGCTTCATAAGTCACCTAAGCTCTCATCTTATATTTGTCTTGTTGATTTATAATAAATGGTATATTTTATGTCTTTTAGACTGATATTGAACAAACAAGTCAAATTATGTTGATATATATTATTTAGTGAATTATAAGAATGATGTCTCCAAGTCAAGAAAGGAGTGTGTGAACATATGACTCATTATATGAAACTTTGGCCAAAGTAATGCAAAAGTCACTGCTTGCATTGTCGGTTCACTGTGTACCATATAGTTGAACAATTAGAATGGTTAATGCATAGCTAGAGCTAGACTAAAGTTGTAAGCTAGATTGTTAATAGCTAGGACACTTCACTAATTCTCAAATGGCATAAAGAATCATTTGATTCTCATTATCTACACCCTCACGAAGGGAAGGGCCACTTCTAGAAGGAAGGTGTGCGGGGGACTATTGGTCTATGGTTGGAGGGAAAAGCACTAGGGCGATGCTCTCTCTCTTGCAGTTGACTACTGAAGGCTTGTGAACAAGAAACATTACTTATTATGTAAATGAAATTGATAAATATTGTAAGTCGCGAGGAATGGGACCATCTATTGTATATTCATGACAAAAATGTGAAATTTGCTAGTCGCATGTGAAGCGACCATCTTTTGAAATTATGTATTGTACTTGGAAATTGCAAATGTAATAGTATTAGATTTGTTATATAAAAAAAAGATTTTTTTGCATTATTTTGAGTTTAATGTTATTTAATATTCCAGTTGGGATGTTACATAGCTTCTGTTGGTTCCCAAAATGACTACAACCCAAAACCCTAAAACATTCCTAAATCACCTAGGCCAAGGATTGTCATCAGGGTGATAGAAAGAGGTTTATCAACAAGTTAAAGGGGATTTTGGCCAACTAACAGGAGTGGGTAGAATCCTCTACTCTTTAAGCTCAGCGTAGACTTTGGAGGGATATTCCAAGGGGTATACCTAAATAGGTATTGAGTTCAAACCAAATGAACAACTAAAAATAATGGACAACCAAACCCAACTCATCCTCTTGACTCCAAAAGTTGTCATTAAGTCAAGAATGACTGGTTGTCATAATAACCCCTATATGGCTAATTCAATTGTGCAAATGTACATGCACAGGAAAAATGGTTTTTTCCTGTAAACCACAGGCGTATGATTCGTTGGTTTTAAAAGATTGATTGGTCCCTCTCCAATATGGATTGGTGCCTACTCCATTGGGCAACAGAGTCACATAATGCCAGGAAAGGAAATACATAGCATAGGATCAACAAAACTAGACATATATTCACATATATGACACAGATAGATCCTCATATAATGGGCATACTTAATAATCCAAAATAGAATTGCAATGATTCATATGCGACAAAGAATGTGTTAGGGATTGCATGTAGAAGATATCAATTAAATGCAAATAAAGATTAAATAGAGGAATGGAAATACACAGAAATAATAACAACGAGAGACAAGTTTTAACGTGTTTCACCCAAAATTAGGCTACATCCACCAATAGAGAGTCCAATATTATTATCCAATAAATCAAACCAATTACAACCAATAATCCTTGCAACTCAATACCACTGCAAAATGCTACAATACATCAATAGAAACCCTAACCCTTAGCCACTTTTATCAAGCCTTATGTTGGTTACAAAAATAGGGTTTTTTATATTGGCCAATAGAAAAATAATTCCCAACACCTTTATAAAACAATAAAAAATTGTTGGAGGTTTCAGGGGTGCTGCCCCTCGACCCCACCCTGTATCACGATAGGGAGCGTGCCAGGGGCGCTATCGCTTGACCCTGTCTTGGGGGCACTGCTCCCAAACCCCCGCAAGGGGTGCTGCCCCTTGACCCCGTTAAATAATTTGGGGGGAAACTGCACCGATTAAAGTGGGGTAAATTTAACCTCCGAGTCTGATTAAGCTCCATATAACAACAAAATGGAAAATACAAAGCCTTGTATTAAGTTAGATGTTGTCACACATCTCCAAACATCTATTACAATCATACCAACAAATGTGGCAAGGGAAAATATACAACTGCGATTATATATTTACCAAAATCACTACAAACTCCTGTGGAGACATACCATTACATTTAAATCTGCATTACACAACCTTTTTACACTATTGAATACATCCCTTCACTTACATACTATACAAATCATGTTTTGATGCCAAAGAAAATCCTTAAGCGTTCTAGACCAGACAATTGGCTCAACGACCAACCCTGAACATATCAATGATACATACATACATACATACACACACACACACATATATATCAATTAGTTCATGTGCAGCTTCTGGGCATTGAAATTGAGTCAACACGTCAGACCCATACTACAATAAAATTGGCCCAAAGCCATGTCAGAGGATCAACAGATTTCCTGAGAGCCCATGCCCTGCGCACTAACAGTGTCCTTAGAAGGACCCATAGAAGACATTGATTAGTGAAGCATTGCATCCTTCCATTAAATTTGGTACTTGCGTATTAAAGGCATACACCTATTTCAGCCACCCACTTAGCATTTATGGAAATCCAAGATATTGTCAGTGCATTTGAAAGAACAAGGAAGGCCAGGAAGTTGAGCTTTGACAAATCAGACTTCAGAGCTCAGGCCTTCTGCCTTGCAACATACATCTGGAAGAGGAAGGAGGGAAGCCTCGACCCTGCCTATGTATAGATATGAAGGCATCAGGAGTTAGGCCTCGGGCCTTCACCATTTCACCATACACCACTTGGTAGCTTTCTACAGTTCCACAAGCCTACTGTGGGTCCACCCAAAAGGCTCAACGGAATGGTGGAATGCCCTAGAAATAATTAACACCCTTCAGGGTTGGCCGTCGAGCCTTCCGCCTTCCGCCTTCCCAAAGGAAGGAATAAGATGATGCAGGAGCATCCTTAGTTCAAGAGCAATCTTGCATCAACCAAAAATATTTGCATTTATTTTGTTTTCTTTCATTTTCCCAGTTCAGTACAGTAAGTTCAATTAGTGGTAGTTTTTGTATTTTGGTCTGCATTCTATCGTAGTTTCATTTTAGGCCTTGTGGAGCTAGACTTAGCATCTAGACATAATCATGCACATCATATCCAAAATCCAGATCATTTGGATCAGTTTCTGGAAAGATATCGCTATCAGAAAATCAATTGTTTCTCAGAACAGAGCATTCAAACAATCTTAGACAACTAGTTAAAGGAGAAGACTTGAGGAGCACTTCCATGACTTGTGGAGCTAAATGACACATCATTCAAGATAGTTTGGAACCTGGCCAACCTTCCCTGAGATTCGCACCTTGTTTCATTCACTTACAGAGGAGTACAAGTTGCATAAGGTTGACCTACCCATGTACACACGTTACAACTCTTTCATTGGAGTTTGTAATCATCCTTGGCCAATGCGGAGGATTCTTGTGATCCGGAGAGGATATATAATCATGTAATAGATGCATACGAAAGTAGTCAGTAAGTGATAGATAGTTCATAAGTTAGATTTTGTTCTGTAAGGCACTTCAAAGCCATATCTTGTGCATATATTGTAATTGGAGAATCAAGCCTATGAGCCCTAATTGTAAACCCACATGTTGCCGACTTGTTTGCATTTTGAATCTTTGATATATTGAGAATCTAAATATGCATTTGCATCTTATAATTGAGTTGCTTCCATTGTATTTACTCTTGCTACACGGTCTGAAATGTTCACTCAGTGGACCCTCCTAACCATGATTGCACTAGAAGAGATAACCTATGACCTCCATTGTCAACCTCATACATAGAAAATTTTTGAACAAGCAGACCTGTCAAACTTCAGACCTCGAGGCTTCTCCCCAACACTTGCCATGAAGAAGACTGAAGGCCAAAGGCCCAAAGTCTAACCTCTGAAACACTTAGAGGAAAAGCACTTGTCGGACTTCATCCTTCAGGTCCTCCACCCTCCAACCACAACACTAAAGAAGATGAAAGGCCGAAACTCCAACCTCCGAAACTCTGCAGTACTGCACCATACTTAGAGAATATTTTTCACCACCTTAAGTGGACCTTGGCCCTCAAGCCTTCTCACTGATGTCTGCCATGAATAAGATAGAAGGCAGGAGGCCCGACCTCTGACCTCTGACTCACTTAGATAAATTTCAACACTTAGACAAATTTTGAGCCTTAGACCTCGAAGTCGATAAATAACACAAGGCAAAAGCAATGAACCCTGAACTTTGAAACTCTGACAGAGTTGAAAATACAAGGAAACACTTAGAGTTTTTTGGACTTCATCGTTTTCTGGGTTTCTTATCTTGTATTTTCAAAAGGCAAACACATGAAAACCTATGGAAGATATCTCTGATTGGTTATAAACTATAGGTTCAACAATGGAGGTATAAAGTGGGATTTAGATGGATTTTTGGGGATAAATAATGGCATTTTGGAATTGGTAATTTGGGCTCCAATAGCTTCCATACCAATCCTTTTGAAGATCTCATTCATTCAACTAGATCTTCTTTTAGTTCTTCTTTTAATCAAAAGAAGGCTTGATTGTTATAGGACTGGAAGATGAACTGATTAATCAAGGACCAGGTCCTTCAAGAAAAATGATGCCAAAAAGAAAGGGAAAGCTATGATGCATGATCATCCTTTCTATGGAATGTTTGAAACATTGCCTTGAGCAGAAACACTTGAATGGTATAAAGAACAAGAAACTTCCTTCTTGTAAAGGAGGAAGATGGCGTCCTCTCTGAGGATCCTCCAATTCTGAGAATGGTTCAGTCTCTTTGTTCCAGTACGCTTTCCAACTCTCACAGGCTAAAGAAAAAGAGCCTGCCCTTGATTTTATGCATAGAAATTATATTTCAAAATTTTGTGAACTCCTTCAGGATAATATAGATGATTTGTGTAAAGATGTTTTGTATATCAAAAATGTTGTAGATACTATAAAAAAAGGTTCAAAAAGCAGGAAATTATTTTTTAGTTAGCCATCTATGATTTTTGCCTATAAAAAATAGTTTTCTAATTTGTTTGCCAAATCATATTAGTCACTTTGTAACTTGCACAAGTTAGGTGATGACCTTGTACCTATCCTAACCAGGTTCAATACAATAGATACCAAGCTTATTGATCTCATTGATTCTTTAGACTGGCTGGTTTTTGAAGAAAAGAAACATAAGGCATCTGTTCTTATTGAACCTAGTTCATCTGAAACAAAACAAACCCTTGTTCTGTATGAAAATGTTCTCAAAAAAGTGATTGGATCCTAATGTATTTGTTATGATAGGCCATTTTCTTGTCCAACCATGGTACCTCAATATTGATAACATCCATGATCCTACTCCATACTTAGAGGCTTGGATTAATACTTTTTGTACCATAGGTGATTTAGGCCATCTATTCAGAGAAGATATTGTCAAGCTTTTAGTCCAATACCTTTGGGGTATTGCTTCAGATTCCTAACATGCTAAGTCAAATGAGAAAAAGGACAATGCAGTTTATTCTAAGTACAAAAGTGAAGTTATACAAGGTGTTGCAAGACAAGTCCAAGAAGACCATGTCCAATTATTTTATCAATTACTCATTGATGAGTTTTGTCCTGAAGACCTTTGTAAAAGAGAAAGGCAAATGATAACTATGTTATCTATGAAATGTTGTGACCTAAAACATTTTGAGGAATATTCTGATAATTTTTGCAAACTCTCTTATGAGCTTAAGCCCCAACTTCGGCCATTTGCAAAAATTAAGTACCTTCAAGGTCTCCCTTATCATCTCTTTGATAAAGTCATTGAGTATATGTAGATCCACAATATCTCTACAGAAACCACACCTATAAGTGATCTCATCCACTTTTCCCATGACCATGTACTTCAATTCATTAATGATTGCAAGCATACATAGAATATTACCAAACATCAAGCCCAATGCACTACTCTGTTCCTTGAAACACAACAATATGGCTTAACCCTTTTGCTAAAGAAGGCGTGCAAGCATTACAAAAAACACAAGTTGTCATACCAATACCACAATTTTCCCCACAAACACTCTTATGCACCTAAACACCGCTATTTGTGTCACCGCCAATATCCTCATCCACAAAGCCAAAAAATTATCCTCTACATTTGCAACAAACTTGGTCATAAAGCCCCAAATTGCTATTATAAGAACAGAGATGTTAAAGTTGTTTACTCCACTAATACATCAACATGGTGGGATATAGTTGATGAGGATGGAGATCTTTACCTACAAAATGACATCTACAAACCTTTCATAGAGGAATATGAGGACACTAAAGAAGAACAACTTGATGATCTCATAGAATCTCT
Source organism: Cunninghamia lanceolata (assembly GCA_027924645.1). Lineage (NCBI taxonomy): Eukaryota > Viridiplantae > Streptophyta > Pinopsida > Cupressales > Cupressaceae > Cunninghamia > Cunninghamia lanceolata. Next base: position 104,648 of record BSBN01000937.1, on the reverse strand, counting down.
AAATGAAGCAGATACACATAACTCTAGATCTGATGCAGATGATGATTATCCAGTAGTAATGATGAATGGGCCATATAGATCAAGAGGTGCACATAGAGGAAGAGGAAGAATGAATTAATCCCCTCCTTACCAGGGTATGCACATTTACTCCTCTGGTTCTACTTCTTCCCATCCTAAATGACCAATGTTTTCTAGAGTAAAGTCATATAAGAAAACCTTGAAATCCACCCAAACCAACAAAATTGAAAAAGATGAAATTAAACAAGAACTATAAGATTATTCATTAGAATAATGATAGTTTTTCCCTGCTGAACAATGCTACCAATCCAAATTCATTGAAGAAATCTTGATCAAAATCCATCATTTCTTGATACTTTTGGTCTTCCTCTTAGCCATAAATTATCTTTAGTCAAGATTAAAGAAGTCCAAGAACCTATAAAGCCAAAATTTGATCCATCTCAGTTACGTAATCCTACCAAAGTAAAGTTAATACTCCTTGTATTGCCTGATCCTACACTAAAACTTAAACCTGAATATCTTGTTCAACTTCTCACTGGCAAGTTTTCCTAATATATTTCTGTCCTAATAAATGACAAGTACTATGGTGCTCAGATTCATACATGAGCATCACTGTCCTTCTGTAACGCTCCAATCCTTAAATATTGGGAGAATCTTACAGAAAAGGTTGCTTATACAACTGTTGATATGCAAGGCAACAAATTCCTATGTGATAAATGTACAAGCATCATCAAAAGATTATTATTGGAGAACAAACTTTCACTTGTGATTTCCTTGCAATGAAACAAATTCCATACACTCCTTATGGATGTACTAACAAACACATCATATTCATTCTCCATGGAAACAAGATCAACACTCAGATTAATCTATGCTGCTAAAAAATATCTAGCTACAATGAGAATTCAAATAGCTGAATCGTGAACTCATCTCAAAGAAGCATTGATACAAAAAAATTGCTTAGAAGATCCTCATAAATTCTGGGAAAAAGAAATGCTTGTAATAGAGATTAATTTGCAACTAGGAAGAACAATCAAATCTAGGAAGAAGATACATATACCAGCTCATGATTATCAAGATATGGCTCAAGCCATAGAAGAAATAAAAAAAGGGAAGTTCATTAAAGAATCCAAGTATCCTTTGTGTTGCTTTGATTTCATGGTCAATGAACACTCTAAATAAAAAAGAACAAAGAAAAGAATGCTAGTTAATTATAGGCCATTAAATGTTATTACATTTCCTTTTCTGTATCCAATTCCTAATAAATCTTATCTTTTGGAGAAAGTTGCAAATTCTAAGATATTTTCACAGTTTGATTGTAAATCAAGTTTCTATTGAAGATAAGAATCAAAGAAGATGACTAGTATAAAACAACATTTAGTTGCCCTTTTGGCCACTTTGAGTGGACTGTAATTTCATTTGAATTGATGAACACACCAACATATTTCTAGGAACAAATGGATTCTATTTTCAGAGGGTGTGGAGATTTTTATGTGTATATGTTGATAATATATTAATTTTTAGTCAAAGCTTTGATGACCATAAGTGTCATCTTGAGACATTTTATAGATTAGCATTTAAATTTGGGATTGTGTTGTCCTTAAATAAAATTCAATGGTGTCAAAACTCTTGTAAATTTTTTAAAATGATTTTTAATGATGGTGTGTTAGAAGTTCAACTGCACATCAAAGAAAAAGTCCTAGGGTTTAAGATTCCTTTTGACCAAAAGACTATTGAAGTCTTTCTTGGGATCTTAAACTATGTCAGTTTTTATGAACATGTAGGCTTTGATCAAGAACCACTTCAATAGATCCTGAAGAAGAAGAATATTGTTTGGTTTGAAGAACATACTTCTGTTGTGAAGAAAATTTAGAAAAAGATAAGTAATCTCCAAATGTTGTTGTCATGTCTCAAAACTCTAAGACTTCTTGAATTCATCTATAATTGGAAGTGTTAAATATGATTATACTAAAAATGGATAATTATTTATGGATAAAGTGAATGATTATTTCTCTTGAAACGGATGTTATGCGAAGCCTCAACTATTGATTTTGGATACTAACCTATTAATGGAGAATTGAGTTTAATGATTGTAGGTTTGTCGAAGACAAGAGTGTGGCTAAGGTAGAGGTGCCCTAGTCGCCTAGCAGGGATGGGATGGAGAGAAACTTAAAGATGCATACACAAGCACTTAGCTCGCATTGCATTTGCATTTTTCATCATTTCTTGAATGGCCTTTGTGTTTGAAGGAGTTTACATTATCATTCATGTTAGGAAATATTTTCTTTATACTTCATTAGGCGCAAATAAATAATTTATTTCTAATGTTTAACTAGTCCGTGAAATAGAATAAAATTCAAAGTTATACTATCTTTTATCAAAATATATATATGAAGAAAATAGTTGTTTCTTAAAAATATTTAGTTGTTTTCCTAAAAAGATAGACGTGCAAAAATAATTAAATAGAAATATATGTTAACATATAAGTGAGTTCATTTTTCTTATGGAGATAACGACAAGTTTTAATATTAGGATAAAAACAAAACAACCATAGATAGAAAAGCGAGAAAAAGATAAAAGAAACAAGGAATAGAAAAGAAAACTAAAATAGAACAAGGGCTGCGCTGCAGCTGCAGTCCCTGCCTAAAGTTAATGGCATGAATTGTGCATTGCAGCCCTTGAAATCAACACCACCGCAATAGATACAAACAAAAACTAGGAACTCTCATTAATGTAATTAATGTATGATGAAAGTACAGCACAAGTGGAAAGCAAAAACACATTATGAGCAATGTATAAAATTGAATGATTAAACTATTTATTTTGAGAGTTCCATAATTAGATACTTATAACTGAGAAGTATAAATGTCATTAAAGGTGACACTTTTCAATCAAGGTTTAATATGATCTGAATACATACTCTAGCATATTCTTGACCATGCAAGCTATTTCACAAACCAAAGATGAAACCCCTGGCATCCCATTTGGCCACTGCAGTGGCAAAATAAATCTTTGTCTTTATGGTGATTAATTCTTGGCAACTACTCAGGCCTATTTGTTAGGCCCGAGATTTAGTGTTTGTGTTTGGATATCGATTTGAGACCTACAGCTTTACTGTGATGCAGTCTGCATTCTAAAAATATCTCCTATAATGCAGACACATTGTACCCTGAGTTTTTGACCTCTATAAGATAGAAAGTTCATGTCATTTTGTCATCTAAAAGACTTGTATGTTTACTTAAATGATTGGATAGCTTTGGTGTATGTCTATTGGTTGGAACCTAATTACTTCAACTATAGAAATACCAGACTTAGGCATAGGGATATTGACCTCCGACATGAAGATAACACAAGTATGTGTGGTGTTTGAGTCAAATTGTTTGCTCCAACCATTCCAAGTACCTGTAAGATGAATACAAAATAAATAAGCAAATTGAATAAAGTTTATTAACAGCCCACCCCACACAACTATTGATAATATCACAATTACTCAACGTGCAAACTCAATCACAACAATATGCATTCCCAAGCAAATGTCGAGATAGGAACATTATTTTCTTGAACATATTTTGCTGCCAGTATTTTCGTAGTAGCCACGGTCACCAAATCCTCTGGGAACCAGAATGCCATCTGAACCTTGAGACAAGATATTATTTGATATATCAAGGAGATTAATTGCATTTGTTTGAATGTTTCTAAATCTCTATCAACAAATCCATTTTGTGCATATCCTGCAATCATTGCAGTCCATGAGAAGCATTTCTGTGAGGCATTCTGTCAAACAGTTCACGTGCCTAGTCTGTGCTTCCACATTTTGCATACATGTCTGCCAGGGCACTTGCAACTATAACATCTGACAAAAATCTTCCTTCCTTTATGCTTTGATGGATGTCCATGCCCTGTTCCAAAGCTTCAATTTCGGCACAGGCAGGGAGGATGCTGGCAAAGGTTGTTGAGTTTGGCTTTACACCTGCCAATTACATTTGCTTGAATGTTTCTAAAGCCTTTTCAACAAATCCATTTTGTGCATATCCTGCAATCATTGCAGTCCATGAGACCACATTTCTTTGAGGCATTCTGTCAAACAGTTCACATGCTTTCACTATGCTTCCACATTTTGCATACATGTCTACCAGAGCATTTCCAACTATGAGATCTGATGAAAATCCCCCTTCTATTATGCTTTGATGCATGTCCATGCCCTATTCCAAAGCTCCTATTTTGGCACAGGCAGGGAGGATGCTGGCAAAGGTTGTGGAATTTGGCTTTACACCTGCAAATTGCATTTGCTTGAATGTTTCCAAAGCCTTTTCAACAAATCCACTTTGTGCATATCCTACAGTCATTGCATTCCATGAGATGACATCTCTTTGAGGCATTCTGTCAAACAGTTCATGTGCTTTGTCTATGCTTCTACATTTTGCATACATGTCTATCAGGGCAGTTGCAACTATAACATCAGACAAAAATCCCCCTTCCTTTATCCTTTGATGGATGTCCACACCTTGTTCCAAAGCTCCCATTTTGGCACAGGCAGGGAGGATGCTGGCAAAGGTTGTGGAATTTGGCTTTACACCTGCCAATTGCATTTGCTTGAAAGTTTCTAAAGCCTTGTCAACAAATCCATTTTGGATTTACCAAAGAATATTTTGGATTTACCAAGACTCAGCGAAAATATGAACAATACAAAATTCCTTGAAATCCATTATACATTCATGTCAAGAAATGTCCTCTGTTGTCAAAAAACCAACAGAAAACTAAACAGCAGATAAGCTATAATCTTTCCAGTGAAGTAATGCCAAGAAATATGTTACATGTCCTAACTGTAAAAAACCTAAAGCTTTAGCTTGGGCCTTAAATACATGACAAGATAACTACAATGAAAATTCCATATTGTTTTGCATGCAGCAACACTTATACAATGACACTATCACCAGCTGAGTAGTATCTTCTTGCCGTAAGTAAGCTTGGCAATATGCAAGTTTAGGAATTTCAGCCTTTTGCAAAGAGGAATTATGGAATCTTTAGCTACTTTGCATTATAGAAAAAGACACCAGTTTCATGTACAAACTTTAAGCAATCTGGACTTCTCTTGCAATTCTGATCCTATTTCTTCTTAGTTCCCTATAATGTGTAATTCTAAAATGATGAAGTTGCAGAAAACATTTACCTTAACAACAAACACATAAGCATCAGAAAGTCTAGTGTATTTTCCAACCATTGCAATTCTAACCTAGATATTTAAAGACATCACATTCAAAAATAGAATCAAACTCTAGCCCAATAAAATCTATTCTTTTAGGCTGAAAGATATGGAAATTTGATGCCCTACATACTAGATTTGTGAGATCAAATTGAGCCGCTCTAGCAGTGCACTTCTCCAGACAAGGGGTTTGAGCAACACTGCCAAGCAAAACTAAATTCCAAGTAATTCTGCATAATTCCAAGAAACTTCGAATGACCAAAAAACCAAAAATATATTGAGAAAAGGTTCCAAGGCAAATGCTCAAAACAACTCGACAAACACAATGCACAAGTCTTAAGAAGATACCAAAAAATATAGTTTAGATTGAAAACCCCAAAATAAAATATAAATATACATTCACCTTAGGAGATTCAAGTCCTTCAGAACTGCTTCATGAGCCTGTTGATCCTGTTGCATCATTTGACTCTAATTTAGTGTAAACAAATGCACACTTGGCCCCCACAATTGGGGTTTGTTCTTAAAAATAATAGGAGAGAATGTTAAAATGGACCACCCTCCCAGTAGTCTATTAAAGCTTAACAGGGCATCTAAAGGGAACTTGAGGTCTGTGGGTGTTGATTGTATAAAATCAGCCTAAGCAGTGATTGGGTGCTTCTTCTATTATGGTTCCCAAGGCACCAACCATGAAGTGAAAGCAATAGTCCTAGCCGAGCTAAAAGTGACAAAACAACTTGGCATAATACATCTTGTTGTAAAGGAGTCTGCATGCTTTGATTAAAAATTTAAAATCCCTCTTGAAAACTGAAAATTGGAGTGTATTATTGAGGCTAGTGATAGCTGCTCACACTTCTCCAAAGTTCACTTCCAACATTATTACAAAAAAGCAGTTGTTCCCTTCAAGCTTTTCTAGTCTTAGTATTCAACATTCACTGTGGAAAAAAATAGCCTCGCAAATTTATCATAAAAAATATAAGCTAAACTACAAGCAGAGAAACCTGGCAATTGCACATGGGCAATGGGAGAGGTATACAATGCAGTGTCTACCTACCTGTCTGTGGGCCAGATAATCAATTCTGGATTGATTGCATCTTAGAAATGGTCTAGTTTGGGTGTTTGAGGGGGCTTATATTTATTTCTTAGACTCATGGTTGCATAAAATAGTTCTTGCCTAGGCTTGCTCTAGACTAAGTTTGTGAGAAGATACATAAGTTGAAATGCTTGAAAACATGATCATTCCCAAAAGTACTTGAAACTCAGTTGAATAATTCAATGGGAATGATTATGGCAGTGACCTGTCAGTGGCTTTCAAGCATTTTGGTTTATGCATTTTGATAGTGAGAATTCCACTGTCTAATGTAAATGTACTGTATACCTTTTTTCCACTAAAAGCTAATTTGGTTTTCCAAGTTGTCTTCAGGTGTGGGCTCTCAGCCACCTTTCTAACTACAAAAAAAATTAAGGATTGTCAAGGTGGGCTCTACAAATGGTCAAGTGGACACACATATAACATTGCATACTCTTTGTGGACATAACCCTGCTACTTGGGCTCACAGCAGGTGTCAAGCCAAAATCAGTATCTGACCTCTTTTGCCATTACTCTCCCAGTATTTACCAGTCTAGGAGGCATTGAAACATGGCATGGAGCTCCCCTAATAAACAATTTATAACAATTTCTTGTTAGAGAGTGATGTACTGATTGCCCTATTTATCATTTATACCAACCAAGCATATAGATTGCTCTTGAATGAAGAAGCAAAATAAGGGAACTTAGTGAGTGTCTGAATGATGCTGATGATGAAAGGCGGGAGAATTTTGAGGGAATGAGAAATTTGATCACGATGGCAGCACAAGTAGAGCGTCTAAAAACAAAGCAATGCAAAAAACAAATAGAGCGTCTAACTAACCTAATTGGGGGTTTTCTCTAAGCTCATGCTTCATATGCGATTGCCTGGATGACATCCTCTGTATCCTACGAATGCGCCGACATGACATAAATTTTTTGTGTTTCTCTCTGCACTGGTTGGGTTGCCTTTGGTGCCTCCAGATCAGCAAAGCTAAGCATTATAACCAAACTTTGACTCCTACCAGTGATGCTGCGCTTATCTGGGAATCACTCTGACTATTAGCAAAAGTTATGGTGGGAACAAAGATAACTACCTCTTTGATGACTCGGCCAGAAATGAAGGCGCCTTTGGAGGCATTTGAAAAATAGTTACAATGCTCAATGGTAGCCCAAGCTCCTTGACCAAATAAAAATGGAAGCTGATTATCTTCTGTAGAGACCACGATCTTTGAAATGACACAAGGAAATGAAGCAGCCTCCAATCATTGACATGACTGTTATGAAACCGCTGGTGTAGGTATTGCCACGATTTGGGCAGGAGACCGCGGCCTCTCAGGTGGAAACAAAGACCAGAAAGCCTTCAAAAAATTGCCAACGTGAGTCTATGGATGCAGAAAAGTTGTACCTCGTGGTGTTGAAGATGTCGTTAACTAGTCCTATGCTGAATACAAAGGATACGAAAAAATCAAGGAATGTATAACCGGCGATCTGAAGGCTTCAACTGGTAAATGCCATCTGCAAATCTATCTATGAACAGCGAGAGCAAGTGCAACAAGACCTCTGCTAGGTTCTTAAATGATGCTAAACAATGACCTCACACCACCTTGCCCAGCATCCGTTACTTCTGAACCAGAGGTGGCAACAGGAAAACCAGATCAGACCCCTTCTTAGCTTTGGCAGGCAGAGAGGCAATGACTGAGCATTGGCAACTGCCCTGGTACCCATGTATGAAAAATGTGGAAGCGTAGACAAAGCACGTGAATTGTTCGTAGAATGCCACATAGTCCCTACATAATACGTGTCCTTCCAATTAGAAAACAACTGAAATGCGCCAATCAAAAAATAAGTGATGGGAATTTCTCCCCATAAAATTCCCAATGGAAAAAAAACATTAGGGAAAACTTTAATTTTGAGCAAATGCAGGGATGTCCAAGCAGATTAATAGAAGCCAAAAATTGTCATTTTTACAATAATTTGTCAATGGGCTAAAAACGAACTAGCTAATGGAAAAAGCAGCTTTGGTTAATATCCATGTTTTAAAATTCTAAAAATAAAAAAGACTATAGACAAAAGAGTGATTTTCGCTATTGCACAAATTTCAAGGAAGAAATAATGTTAACGAGCAAAAACAATAGTTACCCTGCCATAGAGAGGGACTAAAAACAAAAAAACAAAACAAAAAGGATAGAAAAACACAAGATTAGAAATAAAGTGAAAAACAAATGGATACAATAGATAGAAACAAACATTAATAAGGAGGAGATCCCTAAGAGAAAGACACAATACGGAGGAAGGAGAAGGAAGGAGGGTGATATATGATGGATACCTGCAACCAGGGCTTAAATTTGGCAGTTGTATAGTTATATTTAGGCATTTTTACTGTAAAATACAATCAAATTTTTAAAAGGACTGTATCATATGAAAGGAGAGATTTTGGACAAAATGACAAAATATATATAGGATAATGCTGATATATATATTTGGTTTTTATATAATCTACTTATACTAAGGTATGTCATAGTATTTTAAAGGAAGTATTGAATATATAACTGTCATAAAAAAATTGCTTGACAGGCAAGGTCGACTGTCAAATTTAAGTCCTGCCTGCAACCAATTAAAGGATTGAAATTACAGGTAGTTTCGAAACTATTTTAGAAATGTCTTAGGATGCTTCCAAGGCGGGGCATGACGTTGGCAGAAGTTGGGAAATCGGCTTAACGCCTGCTGTTGCATTCTTTTTTGTGAAGTTCTAAAGCCTTTTTCTTCAATTCTAATTTTCATATACCTGTAGCATCTCATCTCTCGAGATGACGTCTCTTTGAGACATTATTTCTTCAAATCCATTTTGTGCATATCCTGCGATCATTGTTGCCGTATCACAAATCCAATTTTGTGCTTATCCTGTGAATATTGCTTGCTGTGAAATGACGTTTCCTTGAGTCTCGGTCATCAGTTCACGCGCCCTCTTTTTTTTCCTCCTGTATGCTGATTTATCAGCAGCTTTATGCCTATAGTGTCAGGGAGGCCAATCCGAATAAATGGTCTCCGAATACTTGATTCTTAGTCATTAATATATACTTGATCCTTTATGATCGGCAACTAATTATTGCCTAGATAGGATAGTTCTGTCATGTGAAATGTCGTTACTAGATCACTTGATTGAATCTCTTAAATGAGATTCTTTCTAGTGAGCTGTCACAAATTGATTGTTTGAATGTATAAATGAGATGGTTGTTATTATAGAGATAGTCAGTAGTGACGACTAATTATTTTCTTTAAAAACAAATCTATATGTGGTCGTTGTAAATTAACGAGAATTTTTCTTAATAATCCTTTGTGTAATGTTGTGCGACTGTTTATTATGAAATTTGCATCTTTTTTGTCAAGTTTGTACTTGGAATTTCTTGTAAGGAAAGGCTCTTGTTTTTATGTGATAGTCATTATTTTCTATACACTGATTCCTTAGCCGTTGCACAACTATTTAGCTACATGTAGTCTATATAGGAGTTATACTTTGGCAAGACTATTGCGTAGGGAGTGCATGCCGTCAAATTATGTGATGACTCTGATAATCTCAGCTAGGGTCTAGTTCAAGGGATTGGTCTCTTGGGTTTTTACTATCTAAATTCATAAAGAGCTTTTAAACTCCTCATAATATACGTTCCAATTAAAAATTTACGTTTTAGTTGTATGCATTGTATGGTAAGGATATGAGGGATGTTGTTACCAAATACTGGGTATTTCAAGGAATATGTAGTTGTGCCAAATCTAAGTAATAAAATAATCTACATTATAGAGTTATTATTCTTCACCCGCTCGAAAACCTCACGCGCCCTAGGAGAAGGGTTTTTAGTTTTAAAACTTGGCATTACCATTCTGTTCATATCATGTTGTCACCATTTGCGTGTCTCTATAAGTTAAAAAGGTGTCAAAGGTTAAAATATTTGCGTGTCTCTATAAGCTAGAGCTAGTTAACCCTATTACTATGATGTGATGATTAATAAGCTTAGTGATTAATACCGAATGAGCAAGGAAGAAGTGATTATATTATAGTAGGGCACCTTATTGAAATTTATCTAACACTCTTTGATGGTTTGGATTTCGTGAAATATGAATAGCATTAAAAAGTATTAAGGGTAGATATGGGTTGGATCTAAACAAACGATGTGGTCCAGTACTAGTAGATTTACATATTGCATGTATAGTAGAAGAAATTAATATGTTGTAGTTGATTATTGCTTTACAATGAAATGGTTAGAGGAATATTATAATATGGAATTAGTTTTCTTTAACAAGGTTTGAGAGGTTATTAATATGACATCTAGAGCAAAATGAAATGAGGTAGTTAGACATGAGTTTTCGATATGGAGTGAAGTAATGAATCCGAGTTTTTGGAATTATAACCGGTTATCATATTATTGTTTAAAAACATCTTCTGAATGGATGTATGTGTGGTAAATGATCTTGTGATGGCTTCATTAATGATGTTCGTAATGATTCTTTTCTTATAAGCTATACTTTGCCTTTATGCATTAGAAGTAGTTTTGGTGTCATTGTGGACTCTATGATTATATTTTGTACCATTGACATGTTATTATCACAAAAATCAAACTTGGATATTCCCTTTAATTAAGTTTGAAATAAATACACTCTATCTCTAAGAACCTCATGATATGATTTTATCTTATAAATGTAACTAGATAAATGTTGGAACTGTATGACTTCTGTTATAGAATCAGTACTTTACTATGTGTATGATGAGCATACCTTTCAAGACAGGATGTCGAGTGTGGATTTACAGAGATGGTAAACTTCTTTTTCAAGTTTTACCAATTTTTTTTCATTGCTTTGACCAAAGCTATTTGTACCATTGAAATAGATGGATGTGAAATGCCTAGTTTTCTTTATTATTGTTCTCTGCCACATCCTACATGCAAGACATATGTTCATTCTAGTATAGAGTGCATATAGGCATCAGGCTTGCATCGAGAGTTTCCCTCCTGCCCATCTATTTTAAGTTGCTAGGCTCCTTGTGCAGGGTTGGGGATTCTTCAAGTTAGGAAGAAACCCGAGGAAGTGTAGTGCTTCGTGGTTGGGTGGAAAAAGCACCTTAACCATACTCTTGACCTTCAGCTTGCGGAAGATTGGTGGATCATGGTGGCTGAAGACAAATTTCATATGTTATCTGACTCAAGATGGATATTTCATTGTATTGATCCTTGTATGGCTTGTTTAGCCAAATATGTAATAGTACTTCTCACAGATGTATTATTGATGTTTTTGGAAAAACTATAAAATCTGTAATGATTACTTTTCTACTTATAGAAACTTGCAAGATTCTATACTTTTATGGATATTCCTATTAATGAAATGATTCCATTCTATTTTGGGTTGAGTTTGCTTTTCGTTGGTTATTTTTAGTAAGTGGTATTTTTAGACTTTACAGTTATATGTCCCAAGTACTGACCAATTCATTCTTTATATAGATGCTTTTGATATTGCTTGGGGAGGACATCTTGTTTTCATACGAGATGATAAAGAATACACTGCTAAGTATGCAAGTGGTGTGTTTCCAGTAGATATGAGAAAATGGATTTCTTTTGATAAAGGAATCTATAGTGTAATCAAATGTCTTAAAAAATTTCATTTGAAAATTATGCATCTTAACCATTTTATCATCATAACTGATTGCATCAAGTTTCTCACTTTTAAAGAAAAGGACCATGTGAGAAAAGATAGACATGGAAAATATATCCAATGGCAAGCATATTTGAACTAGTTCAATTATGAAGTCCAGAAAGACCAATGTTATTGTTGATTTTCTAAGCTGAGATCTTCCTAAAGTATTTATGAAAGCCTCTAGTTCATCTACAGCTGTCCTTGGTTTCAATATGGAAAGAATTTCAATGTCTATTTCTAGTCTCTAAACTAGCTTACCCAGTGAGATATCCTTATAAAAGGAGTGAATCAGAGATATCTTTAGAGTTCAATTGCTATTGCAAAAACTCTCAAACACATTAGATGTATTTTTGCACCAGACTACTACATAAACAACTATGGCTAGTTCACTGTTCTTAAAATACAAATTGACCATACATATCTCTCACTCATCAATTTGGTACGAAGACCATTCTTTAATGGGGTTATAATTTGTGTTGCTTACCCAACTAAGCAAATAAAAAATTCCTTCCACCATGTCGACCCACAACATATAAATCTCAACCATTCATTTTCCCAAGATATGGTTACTAATATTGTCATCAATAAACAACTACGATGGGAATTTTTATTTTCATCAAGGTTAATCTATGATAATGATTATCATGATTGGAACATCCATAACAGGTTCTAGATTCATGTCATGTGGAAACCTTTAGAATGGAAGGATGCATATGATGATATTGATTTTAATCCTTGGGTCCCATCTCCTGACACACGATCTAGTGGCAGTTTTGATGGAAGGAATACTTACCATCCGAAATAAAGAATCTTTGTACAAGGATTGTCACTATCTACTATTTTTGAGTACGACAAACCTCCTTTTTTGGTAACCAGTCCACCTAGTAATGTTGGTAAGATTCCACTTTACCTTCTTAGTAGGTCATAATTTTTCTATAAATAAGTGCACAAGGAAGCGTAGTAGGCATCAGTTGGTCTTGAGTCTTTGTAAGTCATAGAGTTTGGTGAGTGCAAATATTTAGTATGCTCTACTCATGCACTTCAAGTGATCTTGAGTAATTAGAAGGATATTTGTAATAAGTTTGGCATAAGTTTGTAATATTTTTGCTAGTAATATTTAGAAGCCGTAACTATTCAATTGTTAGCCTCCATCGTTGTTTTGATATAAGAAGCTACTTTTGACATAATATATGGCACACTTCTTGAACCCCTTTTAGATAGTACCCTCATACCATAGTTTCTCCCATCTTGAACACCATTCTCATCATAATTCCAAATTTGACTTTGCCCATATTGGTTTTCCTTATAAATCGTAGCTAGGTTTTCATAAAATGCAACTCCAATGGAGGGTCTAAGCATGCTTGCTCTGTCTCTATCTATGCCTTTTACACTTCTTACTGCCAACTCAGGACGTCCATGACTTCTTAGCAAGTTAATTCTTAAAAAGATTTGGCCTAGTCTCACAAATGTGAGCAACATGTGTTTTCAACTATATAACTTCAAGACCATAGCCTAGCTCTGCCATGTTTTGACACCATTACACAATTTCTAATTCTGAACTTTATTAGATAATATGGTGGGAACGACCCTCTCTTTGTTGTAGTTGTGATACCTTGAAACCAATATGAAAGCCTGTTGTTGTAGGAATACCCCACTTCTTCACAACAACTCAGGTAGAGTACTCATTACCCTCAACATATTTGATTGCATTGTCCATGTTTGATTGTGTCCACATTTTGTTAAGGGAATCATTCTTAGAGGTAGTAGAAACTCTAGTCACCTCCACATTTGGTATCTTAGTTGGTGGATATGTAGTAGTGCCCTCATTTTCAAGATTACTATAAAGCATCACCCCTCTTTTGTGCTTTGGCAAAGGCCTTTCTCTTTGAACTTAATTTTTTTTGAAATATTAAATTATTATGAAGTTTGAGGACTTTGTAGTCAATCTAAAATATATTGTATGAGTGAAATAGATAAAAACATATATATGTAAGATTCAATTGAAATGTATAGTGGCATTCTTAGATTTCATGCAATCAAATTTATAATGAATAATGATATTAAAATAATTGTTGTTGGTTATTGTAGCAAAGAATTCATATTGTATCACTTTGTGTTGTGTGAGAAGCTTTAAGAATTCATTATGTCACTATGCAAGACATTCATTGAGCACTTATGCAATATTTGATTATGTCACTATGCAACATGATAGAGTGATTGATGCAAAAGTTAATAACAAGCGACTACAAATTTTTATAAAATAGACCTGATATGTTAGACCTCGTAATTCAATCACAATCTGTTTGTCACATTGTAATTAGGCAGACTTACTCATTTTTAATTGCCAAAACCACTATACTAATTTATACTTTTAATTCAACTATACATTGGTTCCCCAACTAAGAATTATTTCATCAAATTGACTATACATAAGAACCTTTAAAATTTATGATAGGGGTATGAATCCCTTGTTTGTGTTATAACACCACATTGGTAGTTATTGCATAAAGTCTCAATATATAGATTGATTTATATGTTTAGTCTAATACAAAAACAAAAGTCTCAATATATATAGGTACTAGTATTTATTTATAGGTAGAAACTTTGAGTTACTTTGCAGGTTGGTCCATATGCTTAGTCTAATATGAAAACAATGAGTCTATCAGAGTTTTATAAACTCTTGGAATACATGCATGGTTTCTTATCATTCATGGAAATGAAGATTACTTGGTAATCAAGGTGATGTGTGCATTGATTTAAAAAACTCTCTTCTTTGGTGGTTGAAGGAAATTTAATCTATTATAAATGTATCTCTCATGAGACTAATTTGAACCTTTCCTATGCATAAACCCTCCAGTGTATCAAGAACAATAGAACATACGATGTTCATGACTAATGATAACGTTTCATGAATCTTGTTACAACCATAATAGTCTTTCATTGAAAATGTGTTATTAAAATATAAATTCCCTCTTATGGAAGACTTCACAAAATACTATGTTGGTATTCTAGTTGACCATACAAGTGGTCTAGTACTATTTCCATTTAAACGTAAATGAAACTCACAATTACCTCTGAATATGGTAGACCAATCCTCCATGTATTTGAAATGATCTACATAGAGACTTGACCTATCTAAAAGGCATTAGATAACTTTTCCATAATCTAGTATATTGTTGTTTAGAAAGCTATTGTACAATGTTGTTTTGAAAGCTATTATATGGGTGTTGAAAATGCTAACATAAAAGAGATTACATGGATGTTATTGGTATAGTTGTCTTGGATAACATAACTTTAAGGCTAGGAACATAGACTATGTTTAAATACATTTGAAACCTTGTTAAGATTATTTTGAATATTTATTGTCTTAAACAAATAACTTGGAACTTATGCAATATTTGATTATTTGTTGAAGTTGTAGCATGTAAAAAAGTTTTTGTTTTAGTGTGGCTTGAATGTACAGATAAATGTTGAGTCTTGGATGTACTAGCCTTTCCAATTTTTTTTATTATGATTATTATGTAACATTTCTATAAAAATGTGAGACTTCAAACTTCTCATTACATAAGATACCTTTGAACACACCCAAATATTCAAGTTGATGTAACTTCAAGTTGATGTGGGTGCAAAAATGACATCTTTGATAGAGTGAAATGAAAAAGAGACGACTTTTATACGCATACAATATTTTTTGTAAGATGCTTTGAGGCTATAAATTATTTTGGGTTGCATGAAATAGGATGATAACTTATGCAGAATTATTTAGAGTTAAACAAACTAAATGTGATTTGAACAAATAAATCAAGGATAATGTACTTGGATATAGTGATTGCCTAAGTTGTTGATGAGAGCAATTAGTAGACTTGGAACTTCTATACAGTAACAACATGGAGAGGAAATTGCAAGTAGTTAGAATCTTAAACAAATTTAGTGAAAAAATGACTTCTTCCAACAATGGATTTTATAGCATTTTGAATATTAAACTTTTTAATTCTACTTAATCTGTGGACTTGCATTCTATTGGTTGTTTTTGGTTGGTATGGATTGAGTTGTGTTTATTCAATATTGATTGGTTGATTTTGTGTACTTCATTTCAATTTCTAAAGATTTTACTTGCTTGTTTGTATTAAAAATTTTTATTATTTGTCTCTAAATTTATGGTGAGTCTTACATGAACATTGTCTAATCTTGCAAGTACAATGGTGAGCAAACTAGATGTAGAAGTTAGAATAAAATCTTGGCATACAAATGTCACTGATACCAATTGGATAAGTACTCTAGTAGTTGATAAGTACTGTGATAGTTGTACATTACTTGCATAGAGTGGAATATGAATTTTGGTTAACTTGTTCAAAGTGATTTGTTCACAAGTACAAACTAAATCTTAATTTGTATTACTTTATAACAACATTTGTGCACATGAGATTTAATATTTTTATATATTTTATTTTTAAATGTGATATGTAATGGATACATCTATTTCTCACACACTCTTTAATATTAATACAAGTAACTTTATTTTATAATTGGTATGTTAGAACACTTTGATATACTAAGAGGGGGGGTGAATCAGTGTATACTACAAATTAATCCAATTCAACTTTATCTTCAAAAATTTCTACTGCCTTAAATAGATAAATAGATAATGAAACAATTTAAAACACAATCACACAACCACACAACCATAACACCAGATTTACGTGGAAAACCCTAGAAGGGAAAATTATGATGAGAAAGTTGCTTAGATCTACTGTCCAAATCCAGCCTCACAAATAATAAAATAGATTTACAACAAGTTTTATGGGCTACAACCCAAAGGAAGCTACAACTCCCTGAATCATAGTTTTTATGGCTTCAACCAAAGGAAGCTACAACTCCCTAAAGTGCTACAACACTTACAGAAAGAAGCTACAACCTTTGTACAAATCACTTAACAAATTATGTTGATCAATCACCTCCGCAACATCAATATCCTTCACACTGACATGAAGCTTCAACACCTCTGCTCAACACTGCTATCTTCAACACACTTCCACACACACATACATCCACACTCACACATACATCCTCACACTCTCACACACACACACACCCCATTTGCAACAGACTTGATCTTTTATTTATATCCTTCGCAAGCTTCAAAAACTTTCTCCTTTGTCGGCCAAAATGAAATGTGTAACATGAAATGTGCAATGGCCACAACAAGTTGGCTCCTAAAATCCAATGTGGTTCAAACCAAGTGATAACCAAGACCCATTTAACCTTAGCACATATCTCCATGCTGGCGCACACTTCTTAACACATGGTGCAATCACCAAAACATATTTAAAGTCAGCCCAACAAACACATAACCTCTCATGCATTAGCTCCAGACCCAAAGTGGTACCAAAGAGAACAAATAACATCATGCAGATCACTTCACAATCATTATATGGCTTACAAAAACATTCTCATAAATTCTTTTCACTAAATTATATGCATCATCTTTTTGGCGTAAACAAACAAACATTGAACACAACATCACTTGCAAACTCTGAACACATAGTCATGAAATAGAACATTGAAAAAACATACTTGCAATACACCTCAACACCTGAAACTTGAAATGAGAAAACATACAGACATTCTAAACATATCTTCCAAACAACAAAGTTAAGTATTGGAATGCAGTGAAATGCTGTGGCTTTCACATTCTCTTCCTAACAACCCTAATCAACAACATGATTTATCTTTACTCTGCTGACTCCAGAGAACCTCTACGGTACATTGTAACATCTGAAACTTGAACATATCATACCTCTCATCTATATCTGACAATACTTCAAGCCGCAAGTTCACATCTTCTAACATGGAGAAATATGAAGCATTCCTCTGACTCTTTCTAACTGCAACACCACTATACCACTATCTTCACTCTGCTAGCTCTGGAATCTTCTGTGGTAACATTCAGACTTTGAAATTTGAATCATACATACTTCACACTTGTCTCTGTCTAACTTTCAAACCACAAGGCCGTATCTTCAAATGTAGAGAAATACAGAGCATTCTCCTGAGCTTCTTCAGTGCAACTTCCCATGCCTTTGCAAGTTTGAAACCTTACACACTTTTTTCATTTCTTTTGCAAATGCTTTTCATCAAGAGACAATGAATACAACATTCACAATATCATAGACAACAATCACAACTCTTTTCATTACAAACATGAAATCACAATTTCTTCATATCAGCATACTCTTGAACCTGTCAACTTTCACCAGTCCATGAACTTTAGTAGATAAGGTACAACTGTATACAGATGATACTGATCCAACATCATGCACAAGACTTTCATCACCAAGTCCTTCACCTCACAACTCCTTTGATCATCACTCCTTTGTCTGCTCCTCTGAACTACTCCTTTGTCTGCTCTTCTGAACTCTAACATTGTTGACATCACATGCAACCTTCACAACACACTTCTATTGAAATCAATGACAACACATATGCAACATGGTACACATATGGTAAATAGTTATAATATATTATATTGAGCAAAACATATTACATAACATTTAACAATATATGTATTTATGATTTTTTACTTGAAAATGACAAGTTTTAACTATTCCATATGTCACATATTTGGTAATATTTTAATTTATATTTGAAATTAATATTAACATGAAATAATATTAATTTATTCTAATATTAATATCTGTAACTATGACTGCTATATCAACAATTGGACCCAACTCAACTACTGGCTCCTCTCCCCAGGGCTTAAATTTGACGGTCGACCCTGCTTGCCAAGTAATTTTTTTATGACATATATTTGTTTGAAATTATATATATATATATCATTCTATATAGATTTTGACCGTAATATAATCTTCCCAAAATTCTGATTGTATTGTAGGGCAAAAATGCATAAATAGAGTCATACAGCCATCAAATTTAAGCTTGTGGCTCTCCCCTACCTAGGCGTCACATCACTTAAAGATGTTTCATTTACAGAAGAAGCCCCTGCCGCAGATTTAGGGGTCGTTCCGGATGTAATTTTGGGTGTGCCCTTTTTATACCTTTCTATCTCTAATCTAGCACTTGGTTCTGAAGCGGTCATAAACGCCGGCATTCTTGGATTTGGCAATGTCCCCGAATTGCTTGTTATCATCATAATAACATTCGACATAGCTGGACGAACTGTGGCATCAGCTTGTACGCACAAAAGCCCAACGTGAATGCATCGTACCACCGGCTCCTGCGGGAAACTTTCTACTACTGTTGACTCAACCATGTTTAACACATCTCCTCCTACGTAGAGTCTCCATGCGTGCATCGCATGTCATCGATTCATGATTAACTTTGGTGTTTGTTTTTAACATCCATTATTGCAGGCAAACGCATAGTAGTAAATTAAGTTTGTTACCCATTCCAACAGATTTTGCATTTCGTGAGGAAGATTGGGATCTGTGTTTTTCCTTCCGCTCACAATCTCAAGCAGTAGCACGCCAAAGCTATAAACATCGGCTTTAACTGATAGCTGTCCTCGCATTGCATACTCTGGAGCCATGTAACCGCTGCACCACATCAAGAGAACACCATTGTGAAAAAAAACATCATCAATCTGAATTCAACAGGTGTCTTTATTATGCACTCTACTTAAATATTATCCATTTCAATAGTCAAACAATTAATATCAATTTTACACCTCATTCACAATAAAAAGTGGTAAATATTTGTCCTATTTTTATTGGCAAAAAATGATCTTTGAGTGTTGAAGTGGATGATATTTAAGAATAGCCCTTACTACGTGCCTGCGACTCTTGTTTGAATTTGTGTTCCATCTTCAGGAAAAAGTCTGGCTAAACCAAAGTCGGCGATTTTAGGATTGGTTTGTCATCCAACAAAATGTTTGTAGCTTTAATATCTCTGTGAATAATTCTCAGCTGTGAACCTTCGTGAAGGTAGAGAAGACCTTGGACAATTCCAATGATGATGTTATAGTGTTTTTGCCAATCTAGCAATCTACGCTTTTCT
Source organism: Cunninghamia lanceolata (assembly GCA_027924645.1). NCBI lineage: Eukaryota > Viridiplantae > Streptophyta > Pinopsida > Cupressales > Cupressaceae > Cunninghamia > Cunninghamia lanceolata. The sequence continues at coordinate 84,666 of BSBN01000937.1, read as the reverse complement.
GGATCTGAAACCCCAATTCTATCTATCACTCCTGTAATTTCTTTCAAAAAAATTCTGCAATATTAATAATAGTGAATAAAGATAGAAATATAACTTACGAAAGAGAAAAGTGTCCAAGCTCTTGTTGGGGAAACATTCATAAACAAGCAACCTTTCATCTCCCTCCGCGCAACATCCCAACAGCTTCACAAGGTTTCGGTGCTGAACATTGCTCATTAGCTTCACTTCATTCATAAATTCTTTTTTACCCTGGGTAGATCTTGTAGACAGCTTTTTAACTGCTACTTCCTTTCCGTCTCTAGTTGTTTGTCATGTCCCCATATTAAGGCATTGTTTAAATTAAAGATTTAAAATGTCATATTAAATATCCTGGCCATGGCCGTTAATAAATATATATAATATTATATGATAGTATCTATAAATATTTTAAATATCAACCCATATATTATATTTATAAATAACCAATACAAATATAAATATTAATATTAAAATAGCATATTATTATTATTATATAATAATATATAATAATAAATATAAATGTTAAAATTAATATTAATATTAATTATTATTATCATTATAATATAATAAACATATTTATATAAATGAATGTAAATCATACATTATATAATATATTAGATTGCCTTTAAGACAATCCGTCAAGGCAGTAGTAACTAATATATTTATAAAAAGACATGACCTTTGTGAAAAGGTAGTCATTGACCATTTAAGAAAATATAAAGGTAGAGAGTGGATGAAGCAATGGAGGACAACAAAAAAATACAATGCAAGCAGATATAAAATTAATAATCTATGAGTTTGAATTACAGACAGGATTAATTGCTGGGGAAAATAAGATAAGTATGCTACACCTATATTCTCAAAGAAATAAATAAATTAATATCTATAAGTTATTTCATTATTTTTTTTATACGGATATTAATTAAAGGGATGATAATATGAATGACATTAAAATATAGATTTAAGTAATAAATTGAGTAATATAAGAAAGCAATATTATAAATAATATATTATTAACAAATATCAATATTAGTGATTAAATATTATTATCATTATAAAATATAAATTTTGCATAGTACACACATATATAATATAATATAGAGATTATAATAAATATTATAATAGAATTATATATATATGGTCTAATTGGAATCTACATGTATGAAAATAACAATATGAGATTAGTCTTAGAACTGCATATAAGTAAGAAAAGATGATCCATTATGAATGAGATATAAAGGCAGAGGTCTTATAAACTCAAGTAAATATGAGACTAATAGATGTCCTACATAAATGTATGATTCTTGTTTAAATAAGATAATGAGTACAAAAAGGTTATAAGTACATAGTTATGAATATGAAATAGAATTATAAAGGCATGATTACCCAAGGGGTAGTTAATAGTCCTTAGCATTAATCATTTTCACCATAGAGATGGGGTGGAAAACAAGGATTGTAGTTGACCAATTCATGGGATAAGTCATAGGCCTTGATTGACGAATCAAGGAAGATAATAAGCCCTCAATCTAGTATTGAAGGGATAGACCTTGGTAAGAGAACCAAGGAATGAAGCCCTCAACCTAGTATTGAAGGGAGAGGCCTTGGTTAGAGAACCAAGGAATAATAAGGCCTTGGTTAGAGAACCAAGGAATAAGAGGCCTTGGTTAGAGAACCAAGGAGATAATAGTCATTGGCTGAAGAACCAAGGACTAATAGGCCTTGGTTGACGAACCAAGGAATAATAGGCCTTCGATTAGAGAATCGAAGGATTAGGCCTTCAATTAGAGAATTGAAGGAATAATGATGGACCCATGAGGATTGGGGTGACATTACATCCTTAAGTATTTTCTCCCATAAGCTGGAAAGAATGATTAATAGGCTTAAGGTTATCTCACCTAAGGTAATTCATGAAGTATAAACAAGAAAAACATATAGTTGTGAAAGAAATAATATATAGTTAAATATTAAAAGAAAAAGAAAGAATAATAATGTGCTCTTTACAAGTTGAAATTGTTTGCAAGATTGCACAAATTTTGGCTTGCTAGAAGGGGACATTACAGTGGTATCAGAGCAGTGATCCTGCCATCCTATGAATAATAGTTAAATAAAAAATAAAAATAATAAAAATTAAAAAAAAAAAGTATTATATACTTTAATATTAAATTTATTATTACCATTCTATGTATACTTCAATATTAAATTTATTATTATCATTCCCTATACTTTTGTCTAATTTTTAAAGTATTATTTCATTACAAATTTGATTTAGGATCTTGAAAGCATCCTAATTGTGATTGCTTGAGGACAAGCAATCTTGAGTGGGGAGGGTTGTCATGTCCCCATATTAAGGCATTGTTTAAATTAAAGATTTAAAATGTCATATTAAATATCCTGGCCATGGCCGTTAATAAATATATATAATATTATATGATAGTATCTATAAATATTTTAAATATCAACCGATATATTATATTTATAAATAACCAATACAAATATAAATATTAATATTAAAATAGCATATTATTATTATTATATAATAATATATAATAATAAATATAAATGTTAAAATTAATATTAATATTAATTATTATTATCATTATAATATAATAAACATATTTATATAAATGAATGTAAATCATACATTATATAATATTAGTCATTGACCATTTAAGAAAATATAAAGGTAGAGAGTGGATGAAGCAATGGAGGACAACAAAAAAATACAATGCAAGCAGATATAAAATTAATAATCTATGAGTTTGAATTACAGACAGGATTAATTGCTGGGGAAAATAAGATAAGTATGCTACACCTATATTCCCAAAGAAATAAATAAATTAATATCTATAAGTTATTTCATTATTTTTTTTATACGGATATTAATTAAAGGGATGATAATATGAATGACATTAAAATATAGATTTAAGTAATAAATTGAGTAATATAAGAAAGCAATATTATAAATAATATATTATTAACAAATATCAATATTAGTGATTAAATATTATTATCATTATAAAATATAAATTTTGCATAGTACACACATATATAATATAATATAGAGATTATAATAAATATTATAATAGAATTATATATATATGGTCTAATTGGAATCTACATGTATGAAAATAACAATATGAGATTAGTCTTAGAACTGCATATAAGTAAGAAAAGATGATCCATTATGAATGAGATATAAAGGCAGAGGTCTTATAAACTCAAGTAAATATGAGACTAATAGATGTCCTACATAAATGCATGATTCTTGTTTAAATAAGATAATGAGTACAAAAAGGTTATAAGTACATAGTTATGAATATGAAATAGAATTATAAAGGCATGATTACCCAAGGGGTAGTTAATAGTCCTTAGCATTAATCATTTTCACCATAGAGATGGGGTGGAAAACAAGGATTGTAGTTGACCAATTCATGGGATAAGTCATAGGCCTTGATTGACGAATCAAGGAAGATAATAAGCCCTCAATCTAGTATTGAAGGGATAGACCTTGGTAAGAGAACCAAGGAATGAAGCCCTCAACCTAGTATTGAAGGGAGAGGCCTTGGTTAGAGAACCAAGGAATAATAAGGCCTTGGTTAGAGAACCAAGGAATAAGAGGCCTTGGTTAGAGAACCAAGGAGATAATAGTCATTGGCTGAAGAACCAAGGACTAATAGGCCTTGGTTGACGAACCAAGGAATAATAGGCCTTCGATTAGAGAATCGAAGGATTAGGCCTTCAATTAGAGAATTGAAGGAATAATGATGGACCCATGAGGATTGGGGTGACATTACATCCTTAAGTATCTTCTCCCATAAGCTGGAAAGAATGATTAATAGGCTTAAGGTTATCTCACCTAAGGTAATTCATGAAGTATAAACAAGAAAAACATATAGTTGTGAAAGAAATAATATATAGTTAAATATTAAAAGAAAAAGAAAGAATAATAATGTGCTCTTTACAAGTTGAAATTGTTTGCAAGATTGCACAAATTTTGGCTTGCTAGAAGGGGACATTACAGTGGTATCAGAGCAGTGATCCTGCCATCCTATGAATAATAGTTAAATAAAAAATAAAAATAATAAAAATTAAAAAAAAAAAGTATTATATACTTTAATATTAAATTTATTATTACCATTCTATGTATACTTCAATATTAAATTTATTATTATCATTCCCTATACTTTTGTCTAATTTTTAAAGTATTATTTCATTACAAATTTGATTTAGGATCTTGAAAGCATCCTAATTGTGATTGCTTGAGGACAAGCAATCTTGAGTGGGGAGGGTTGTCATGTCCCCATATTAAGGCATTGTTTAAATTAAAGATTTAAAATGTCATATTAAATATCCTGGCCATGGCCGTTAATAAATATATATAATATTATATGATAGTATCTATAAATATTTTAAATATCAACCGATATATTATATTTATAAATAACCAATACAAATATAAATATTAATATTAAAATAGCATATTATTATTATTATATAATAATATATAATAATAAATATAAATGTTAAAATTAATATTAATATTAATTATTATTATCATTATAATATAATAAACATATTTATATAAATGAATGTAAATCATACATTATATAATATTAGTCATTGACCATTTAAGAAAATATAAAGGTAGAGAGTGGATGAAGCAATGGAGGACAACAAAAAAATACAATGCAAGCAGATATAAAATTAATAATCTATGAGTTTGAATTACAGATAGGATTAATTGCTGGGGAAAATAAGATAAGTATGCTACACCTATATTCCCAAAGAAATAAATAAATTAATATCTATAAGTTATTTCATTATTTTTTTTATACGGATATTAATTAAAGGGATGATAATATGAATGACATTAAAATATAGATTTAAGTAATAAATTGAGTAATATAAGAAAGCAATATTATAAATAATATATTATTAACAAATATCAATATTAGTGATTAAATATTATTATCATTATAAAATATAAATTTTGCATAGTACACACATATATAATATAATATAGAGATTATAATAAATATTATAATAGAATTATATATATATGGTCTAATTGGAATCTACATGTATGAAAATAACAATATGAGATTAGTCTTAGAACTGCATATAAGTAAGAAAAGATGATCCATTATGAATGAGATATAAAGGCAGAGGTCTTATAAACTCAAGTAAATATGAGACTAATAGATGTCCTACATAAATGCATGATTCTTGTTTAAATAAGATAATGAGTACAAAAAGGTTATAAGTACATAGTTATGAATATGAAATAGAATTATAAAGGCATGATTACCCAAGGGGTAGTTAATAGTCCTTAGCATTAATCATTTTCACCATAGAGATGGGGTGGAAAACAAGGATTGTAGTTGACCAATTCATGGGATAAGTCATAGGCCTTGATTGACGAATCAAGGAAGATAATAAGCCCTCAATCTAGTATTGAAGGGATAGACCTTGGTAAGAGAACCAAGGAATGAAGCCCTCAACCTAGTATTGAAGGGAGAGGCCTTGGTTAGAGAACCAAGGAATAATAAGGCCTTGGTTAGAGAACCAAGGAATAAGAGGCCTTGGTTAGAGAACCAAGGAGATAATAGTCATTGGCTGAAGAACCAAGGACTAATAGGCCTTGGTTGACGAACCAAGGAATAATAGGCCTTCGATTAGAGAATCGAAGGATTAGGCCTTCAATTAGAGAATTGAAGGAATAATGATGGACCCATGAGGATTGGGGTGACATTACATCCTTAAGTATCTTCTCCCATAAGCTGGAAAGAATGATTAATAGGCTTAAGGTTATCTCACCTAAGGTAATTCATGAAGTATAAACAAGAAAAACATATAGTTGTGAAAGAAATAATATATAGTTAAATATTAAAAGAAAAAGAAAGAATAATAATGTGCTCTTTACAAGTTGAAATTGTTTGCAAGATTGCACAAATTTTGGCTTGCTAGAAGGGGACATTACAGTGGTATCAGAGCAGTGATCCTGCCATCCTATGAATAATAGTTAAATAAAAAATAAAAATAATAAAAATTAAAAAAAAAAGTATTATATACTTTAATATTAAATTTATTATTACCATTCTATGTATACTTCAATATTAAATTTATTATTATCATTCCCTATACTTTTGTCTAATTTTTAAAGTATTATTTCATTACAAATTTGATTTAGGATCTTGAAAGCATCCTAATTGTGATTGCTTGAGGACAAGCAATCTTGAGTGGGGAGGGTTGTCATGTCCCCATATTAAGGCATTGTTTAAATTAAAGATTTAAAATGTCATATTAAATATCCTGGCCGTTAATAAATATATATAATATTATATGATAGTATCTATAAATATTTTAAATATCAACCGATATATTATATTTATAAATAACCAATACAAATATAAATATTAATATTAAAATAGCATATTATTATTATTATATAATAATATATAATAATAAATATAAATGTTAAAATTAATATTAATATTAATTATTATTATCATTATAATATAATAAACATATTTATATAAATGAATGTAAATCATACATTATATAATATTAGTCATTGACCATTTAAGAAAATATAAAGGTAGAGAGTGGATGAAGCAATGGAGGACAACAAAAAAATACAATGCAAGCAGATATAAAATTAATAATCTATGAGTTTGAATTACAGACAGGATTAATTGCTGGGGAAAATAAGATAAGTATGCTACACCTATATTCCCAAAGAAATAAATAAATTAATATCTATAAGTTATTTCATTATTTTTTTTATACGGATATTAATTAAAGGGATGATAATATGAATGACATTAAAATATAGATTTAAGTAATAAATTGAGTAATATAAGAAAGCAATATTATAAATAATATATTATTAACAAATATCAATATTAGTGATTAAATATTATTATCATTATAAAATATAAATTTTGCATAGTACACACATATATAATATAATATAGAGATTATAATAAATATTATAATAGAATTATATATATATGGTCTAATTGGAATCTACATGTATGAAAATAACAATATGAGATTAGTCTTAGAACTGCATATAAGTAAGAAAAGATGATCCATTATGAATGAGATATAAAGGCAGAGGTCTTATAAACTCAAGTAAATATGAGACTAATAGATGTCCTACATAAATGCATGATTCTTGTTTAAATAAGATAATGAGTACAAAAAGGTTATAAGTACATAGTTATGAATATGAAATAGAATTATAAAGGCATGATTACCCAAGGGGTAGTTAATAGTCCTTAGCATTAATCATTTTCACCATAGAGATGGGGTGGAAAACAAGGATTGTAGTTGACCAATTCATGGGATAAGTCATAGGCCTTGATTGACGAATCAAGGAAGATAATAAGCCCTCAATCTAGTATTGAAGGTATAGACCTTGGTAAGAGAACCAAGGAATGAAGCCCTCAACCTAGTATTGAAGGGAGAGGCCTTGGTTAGAGAACCAAGGAATAATAAGGCCTTGGTTAGAGAACCAAGGAGATAATAGTCCTTGGCTGAAGAACCAAGGACTAATAGGCCTTGGTTGACGAACCAAGGAATAATAGGCCTTCGATTAGAGAATCGAAGGATTAGGCCTTCAATTAGAGAATTGAAGGAATAATGATGGACCCATGAGGATTGGGGTGACATTACATCCTTAAGTATCTTCTCCCATAAGCTGGAAAGAATGATTAATAGGCTTAAGGTTATCTCACCTAAGGTAATTCATGAAGTATAAACAAGAAAAACATATAGTTGTGAAAGAAATAATATATAGTTAAATATTAAAAGAAAAAGAAAGAATAATAATGTGCTCTTTACAAGTTGAAATTGTTTGCAAAATTGCACAAATTTTGGCTTGCTAGAAGGGGACATTACATTGTTCCCTGAAAGATCAAAGAAGAATTAGAAATGCACAACCCCTTAAAGAAATTTCAAAAAAATAGCCTAATTGATCTATGACTCCAGTGTTAATTCAGTTCAAGGGTATATTACAGTCCCACCCTGTATACTGGTCCAAAGCCTCCCTCTCCAAGCTTGTTATTTGCATGAAAATTTTGTTTGGCTTCTGCCAATACCTCTAAGATGATGATAAAATGTTGATGCTCGTGTCCGAGTAACCCCGATTCGGAAGAATATCCATGCCTTTCTGTAGATGAATGAAAACTTGGAAAGCTTAGAAAATTTGATGTTAAACAAAACCAACAGAAAAGAAAATTAAATACAAAGATGGGAAATTGGAAGCAGCACCTTTGTTGTGGGCAACTAGAGTAACTGGCCTCCCCAGAATGACAGATCTCACTCTTTTTCTCATTGAAAGTAGACAAATAACCAACACCAGAATCAAGCCTCCCACAACTCCCAAAATAATGGGCATTTTTGAGTGTTTCTCTGCATGAGTAAAGCCTCTTTTCAATATAAACATATCCAAGAATATAATCTACCAAAATATTAAGTGAAATAGCTGTGCCTACTATTTGATTGGGTCTGACCTTTTCTGGGAGGTGTGGAAATTGTTGGACTCGGTGGTAGAGCTTCTCGGAAATATGACTCTGAAGTGTCGAAAAATGGGTATGACTCAAATCTGACCATACAGCTTCCTAACAGAGCCCGACGACTTTGATGTCCATAACAACACACCTTGACAACGTTCCTTGCAATCCTTGATGGATAAATGTCTCCAACATTGAACGAGCCCGTAGACATATTGGGATGTGGAGTAATTGGCCGATCCTACAGCGAATCGCTTATTTGCAGGTTCATAAGCTAGATTAGACAGGTTGGAGAGAAGACTTGTGGCCTCGAAATCATCCACGTTGGCTGAAATGTTATTGGAGTTCCACATGTATTCATATACGTTGGTATCTAGTGTTGAAATGAAATCAGAGTTGTCATAGCGCAGAAAGCAGTCATCCGTGAATATCAGGCCACCTATATCGTTGGCGCAAACTATCCCAGGAATATCATATGCTAGTCCTGCACATTCTGAGCACTTATCCGCTCCTATGTTCCCATAACACTGGAGAAGGCCGTAGACCTTGTTGGGCGTTTGACCAAAGAACGAAGTGTTAAACCCTGAACTTAAAGATGTATTTGTCAACAGATCAGTCTTAACTCGGTACAGGTCAGCAGAATATATGCTGTCATCAGTGAAAGTTGAACCATTATTGCATTTAGACCATCTGTAGTTGGATATCACAGATGAAAAATTCATTACGAAAAACAAAAGAATAGAAGAGTAATAGCTGCACCTCATCTTGTTCTTCTTGTAACTCAGATCAGGACGGTGCCCTGCAACCTAGTTAGACCTAACCAGACTTTATAGGCAAGATAATTAGAATTCGGCAGAGTTTGCCTTCATGTGAGGACTTTTAGCCATGAATTGGATGGTTCGAGGTGGTTGTCAAATCTTAATTTTCATGTGAGGACTTTATAGGCAAGATAATTAGAATTCGGCAGAGTTTGCCTTCATGTGAGGACTTTTAGCCATGAATTGGATGGTTCGAGGTGGTTGTCAAATCTTAATTTTCAGTATAAACCAAAAATAAATAAACACTGGTTGTTAAGGGAGCACTCTACTTAAATATCACCCACTTCAATGGTCAAATAGTCAATAGCAATTTTACACGTCATTCACAACAAAAAGTGGTAAATATTTGTCTTATTTTTATTGGACAAAAATGACCTTTAACTATTGAAGTGGATTATATTGTACGTAAAACAAATTTCTCTCTTGGGCTCCTACCAATTCAAAGTCATTAATAAAAAAGATGTAGAATTTGGTGCTGTTATAGTTTGAAGGGTATGGCTTTTTTTTTAATTACGGATAAATTTCGGTTACTAATATATATTTTAGAGAATATTGATAGTTTTTAGACAAATTTTCTCTGAGAATTTAAGAGTCATAGATGAGAGATGGTGCTCCACTTTGAGTGTCAAAGCCAATTAGTTTTTTCACTAATTATTTTCCTTGGTGAGGTATATGATAGCACATGTTTCCAAAGAAAAACATATAAAAAGAAATAATGAAAAAGGGCAGCTTTAAAATTTTTGTTCATTGCTAAAATCTTTGTTTATCATGCACTACACCTTTGTTGGCCATTTCACTCCGAGGAGGCACATCAATAAAACAAAATTTGCATTCTCCAAGTTATGATTATCAATTTAAACAGTTAAACTATGTGAAAGGTTGTATATGTAGATTTTGTAATGTCCCAAGATGTCACCTAAGGCATTGACGGTCAAAACATGGATGAACAAATTTTTCATGATGTAAATGTAACATTAACAAGTCACATTACATGCCCACATGCTCAAGGTGCCCTAACAAAACACAATATAAGGTATGCAACACTGATGTCTCAAGCATGGCAACACAAGCAGAAGACTTAACCATGTCATTGAAAAAGTCACCATGACACACATATGAGAGGATAGAACTTCCTCTAAGGTAAAAACTGGACACTAATCCACGATCTCGTTCTCTCATGAATACAAGGATTAGAATGAGAGTCATACTTGCTTCATTACACATCAAAATATACCATAAACACATAAAGGTACATATTCCAACACAATGGAATGAATAACGTACAAGGAACCTCAAAAGGAAAAAAATGAGGACATACAAACCAAGACAAGGTAAGAGCTAGGTTGAACAAGCCTATAACATGTTAGCTGAGAGAAAAGAAGGCATAACAACCTCAAGCCAAGAGCTATAATTAGAAATGGTTTTAACTAAACATTTACTTGTACTCTAAGTCTGACAACATGCATAAAATTTCATATAAAACAAGGGATTCACTTTAATACAAAATATTTATGTGTGATGATTATAAGGTCATCACACAGAGCATAATGATTAATCAAGAGTTTTTTGGAAAAAGAATAAGAATATTCCTCATATCCAAAAATAGGTGGTTCATCTTGAGATGCCCTTTGCATTTTACTTCTTTGTGTATTCTACATAATCTGCGAGGCATTTGTTTACTCGATCCTCACATCTAGGCCATCTAACCAAGCTAACCTAAATTTAACCTCTTCAAAACTTTTCAAAACAAAATCAATTATATCCTTGAGCCTTTGAATATCACTCTTAATGAATTTGAAATGGGATTTTGTTTCCATACACTTATCTACAATATCCTCATCAAAATTTGGAGATGCATTAAACTCTTCCTCTATTTTCTTGTTGAGAATTCTTTTCACTACTTCCAAGGTATCCAATCTATGCTTATCCTCTAAAGAGAGCTCAGGACTTATAACATCTTTTACAAACTCTTCAAAATTACAAGTATCTTAATATATGTCATTTTGAAGATTCAAAATCCTTGGCTTATACTCAATCATTAAATCTATCCTAAAATTTATTATATTGATATATTTGGGTACTAAACCTGGCTCATCTTGAAGCATATCTTCTTTCTTAAGTTCTACTAGACTTATCCTATTTAGTTCTTTTAGAAGCCTTTGGTCTTGTTCAAGATTTCCCTCCTATGCTCTTAAACTATTCATGAAAGAATCTATTTGTCTCTCCAATTGAAATGCCTTTTCATAATACTCATACCCTGTATCCAAAAATTTTATTAGCTTATGTCAAAAACTTAGAAATCCATCGGTCAATGGTATTTGACCTCTTATTCATCATTTACAAAGAATCAACATCATGTTTGGTAATCAAAATTGGTGCATCTATAGTCAATGCTTGTTGCTAGGAAATTAGAGTGAGGAACTCCTTCACAAATTATTTTATTTGTTCTACTTGTAGTTTCAATTCTACCTTGGTTTGTTTATCCCTATGCATCCTTGACACTACTATGTCAATTATTGACCACAATGAAGCTATCTCCTCATCTCGGGTCATGTTGGGTAAATATTTTATCACTGAAAAAGTGGTAACAAAAAGGTACTTTCAACCATAGTATGATGAGATTAAATCTCTCCTCAAGGAAAGGGGAGGCATCCTTCTTATTGCTAACTAAGAACAAGTAATTAATTACACTTATTTACACTAAACTTATCATGTGGGTGTTTCCATATCATCCAATTCTCTTTCTTCAAAATTGATGCTCACTTACAATCTTATACTTAAAACACTTTTGATGCTTACAATATATCATAAACCATAAAACTACTCATTGGAGTAATTAATAACCAATATTCAGATTGGTTAGACTTAAGAATAACTAAAATAATACTAGTGTGTGTCAATCACAAGAAACCCACAAAAGCTCAAAGACTTTTGTTGCTCCTCATGCTAATCAGAAAATGAAAATGGATGTGCAGCCCAAAGTCTCCACCTTATTGCCAAAGAAGATTAAGTAATCAAGGATAACAACTCACAGCCCAAAGTCTCCAAACTCACCTCCAATCACGAATACATAACATACATCTAGAAATGATATTGTAGCTCAAAGACTTCAAAATAAGATTTCTAGTACCTTCCAAATCATATAGATTCACACCACAATCCAATAAAATGCATAATAAGAGGTAATGGAAAAGACATAAGAACATTCCCATATGCAACAAGTTTATTCCAACACAAAGATTGAATGCCCACTTGACTTTCTTATATTGATTGAAATAAAGATTTACACTTTGAACACAAAGTTTCAAGATGTTTCTAAATGCAATAGTGTTTCACTTCATTAGCCAAAAAATAATGTTTACAAAAGAGCACCCTCTTATTTATAGAGAGGAGCCATGAACAAAAATTAGAAAATTATAACTACCTTGACTTAGTCTAGAAAGAGTCTAATTTTGCTTAGGACTCTGTACTTTTCCTACGTGCAAATTACATTTTACAAAAATACATATGAAATGTTTTGAAAATAAATTATGTGTCCGTAGATACGTGAACTTCTTCCTCTTTATCTTTCTCCAAGAAATCTTAATATCTTTTTAGTGCCATCCAGACTTCATTCTCACTCAGTCCTAGTGTGTATCTGAAGATGGTAAGGACTCTTGCATGATGGAGTCTAAGATGTTGACTGGCACACCTTTTTTCTTGTCCAAAATCTTTTTCAACTTATCCAAGACCACCTAAAAATACACCATCTTATCAATTGATGCCAATGAGAAGGCTTTTGTCTCTATTTTAGCTTGAACCAGTGAAGTGAATTCTTGGATAATTATTTCTATAAGGATGGTCTTCTGATTGTTGTCCAACATTTGATAGGGAAGTTCTCCAATTTTGTCAAAAAGGTCTGACCCTTTGGAAATGTTTACATCTAGGGCTTCCTTGAGATCATTGATCAAATTTTGGAGGACTTCTTTCTTATTCTTCATGACCTCCTTGTATTCTACATACTCATTTCTAACTTGATTTGCCGCAGCTAGGTCTAGGTATGAATATCTTTCTCCATCAGCTGCAAGTTTTAGGATAGCATCTCAAGGGTCCAGTTCAATTCTGCCTTTACTTCCCCCAAGTTGTTGAAAAGTTTGATAGAAGACTATATAAGTTGGGTACCTTGTACCAACAGCCTATCTATCTAGGCACTGACTGCTTGCACTTGTGCTCCAATCTTCTCAACCTTCTGAATGGATTTTTCATCAACACATCAAACTTTCCAAGCTCTAATCCATTAACCAATGAATCCTTTCTCCAAAGATTCTTTGTAAAATCTAAAAGCAAAAGAAAAGCTATGGAGAAGTTGAAATCCACTCATCCAATTCCATCCCCATCCAGCAAAAGCAATCCTAATATTACACATAAGCCTACACCATCTACCATTATTCTTCATCTGTTATATTGTCCATCTACCCATATACTAATGAAGGATGTGATCCATTGGATACTAGCAAGGAATTAATAACCACCCTCATGTTGTCAAATCCCTATCCTTGAAACTATCCAAGAACCTTCCAATGTCATGGCTACTTCTCCAATCCACTCTTGCAGTCCACAAACTGTCAAGTCTCCCTACCATAAGCCCAATTCATTCCATATCATGCATTGAGCCTATCCAATCATTTCACACTTCCACTTCCATTCAAACTCACGAGTTATGTCAAGAGTCAAATCCAAAGCATGTTCAACTTTGCTTCTTACTAAACCAAGATCAAAGCTCTTCCATTCAACCCATCCACAACCTATACAATTTTTATGATCAAGCTATTACCTATGAGGATGAGCCTATCCTTGAGCAAAATGATCCCATCCTTAATACACCTAATCCTATTTATGATCAAGCTCCCATATATGATCGTGATCCTATCTATGATCAATAAAACCATGATGATCCTCTTAGTCTACTTTATGCTTTCCAAGATCACAAGATTGTCACTCCTTTCACTCATGGTCCCAATACTATCCATGATCACGAAACTTCCACCATTCCTATCTATGATCCCACAACATCCACTTCCCTTGATGAGATGCTTGGTCCCCACAAGCACATAGATGATCAAACAAATACATTGGATCTTAATACACATAATGATAATCAAGATCCTATTATTCCTTCACCATCTCATTTTGATACCATTTCAAATCCACCATCATGTCCTATTGGTCTTACAACCTTCCTAAATGAATGTTCTTCCCTAGGAGAGTAGCAACCTATATCTATAACCTCACCCTCCTCATCCAATAAGGAACTCGTGTCTTATATCCTCAAAAATAAGCATCCCATTATGCATCGTATGTTCCAAAAAATGAATTATCAAGGTAAAGGCTTAGGCCTTCATTAGCAAGGTAACTTGGAACCCATCCATGTCAAATTCTCTCCAAAACCATATGGTATTGGTTATATATCTCAAGGAAGTCGACCCAAAGATGTTGGTACCACACCTCCGCCTCCTAAATTTGCTTCATCCAAACCCAAACTAGGTGCACCTCATCACACCCATAAAACATATGTTGCCATCCCTCCTCCGTTATCCTATGGACCCAAAAACCATGTGACCATTCATCTACCTCCATCCACTTTACCTCCACTTCTTCCAACTCCTAAAATCTCTCCATCTAGTTTACTTCCACTCCTTCCAACTCCTAATATCCCTATCATCCAATCCCCTTATCACTTTAACCACAAATCCATTAATTCCTTCATCCATACATCTCGTTCATATAAATCCCCTACAATTCCTAATCATGATCAACAAATGCACACATCGAGTAAACATGAAGCTATCAAAAACACCCCCATGAGATTCAAAAATAAAAATTTGGATGCCTCCACCCATAAAGAAAAAAATCCTAATAATCCTCATGCCACACACCAATCAAAGGATAATCAAAATTCAAAAAGGCTACCCAAGTCCATAGCTCAAAAAGATAATTTCAAAAACAAAATGGTTTGGGTCCCTAAGGAAAAAGCACCCAATTCAAATGGAGCATCCACAATCTTAAAATCCCAAACATCCCATTCCCCATCACAAAATCTTAAAATTCATAAATCTATTTGGGTCCCTAAAGACCTAAATAGGCAATCCCCTAAGAACACATCTCCATTACTCCCAAATCCCTTTTCTAATAAAATCTTCAAAATCCAATTTAGTGTGTGCAACCATTGGTCATGGTTCCCTTCCACTCCACAACATTCCCACATACCTCCATCTCTCCATCTTCCATCTACTATCCTACTTATTTCTTCCATAATATTACTATGGTCCATGCTTTTTCGTAAGTCCTTCTATCTATCTCTTTATCTCCATCCTAATTCACTATCCTTCCATCCTAGTCCACATCATAATCCACTATCTCCTATCCATCCTTGTATGAACCTTTCATACTCCATATCAAAATCCACTATCCACTTAATCCATCTCTCTCATGCAATTCCATACCAACATCTATGAGTATAATGACTGACATGGTCCATGTACAATGACATCTCTCTCTAGTGGGACACTACCATCTTTCTATGGGAACAAAAATCTTGGGTCCCTACCTTTTCCATCCAACTATCCCCTACCAAAAGTAAAAAAAAATCAAAATCAAAATCAAAATAGTAAAGAGAAATCCTTTATCCAATGGTGAAAATCTGGTAAATAGAAGCCTTGGATAAGTACCATGATGAAAACCTGGTAAACAGATGTCATGTGTAGGTGATTATCTGTGTACTTTACACTTGGGGGCATGTTGTTGCATCTATCCCATCCTATCTATCTATCCCATCTCATATCCTATCCTATCATTTTCCATCCTATCTTGCCATCCTTACCTACCATATCTATCATACCTTCCTCATTGTACCACCCATCTTCCCTTCTTTTGATCTTGATGAGGGTAGGGACAAATTGTTGAAAAATGCTTTGGTCAGTCCATTCATCCCTTCCAAACACTATCCCCATCATGCATCCTATTAATGCATCACCTCACAAAATCCTAAGGCATAATATCTAGAGTCGGGTCAAGTATTTCTATGCAACATAGTCCTTGGAGATCACATCCTAGGCTCCCTCCATCCATCCATCAAATATCTTCTATCTATACTCCTACCTTTATCTTATCACCACTCCTTGTATCAATCCATACTCCTACCTTTATCGTATCTCCACTCCTTGTATCCATCCATACTCCTACTTTATCCTATTGTCCAATCCTTGTATCCATCCATACTCCTACCTTTATCCTATTGTCCATACTTTTATCTTATCGCTCATCCTTTAATCCATCCCATCCATTATTATTCATCTGCATTCTATCTTCATCCTTGCCTCTTGGTTGGTTTTTCCCTTGTCATTGGCATCTATCCAAAGGCTATCCACGCCCAATCCAATGCTAAAATATTCCCAAAAATCCAAAAACAAAAAAATTAAAACATCTAAAAATACAAAAAAATCAAATATCCAACAAAAAAATCAATCCAAACCACTCCAATCAAATCAACTCTTTCAATCAATTCTCTAATCATCAAATCAATCTAACTCACTAAATTCATCAAGTCATCATCAATTAATCAAATCATTCCAAACAACAAGGATCCAAATGCAAATCAATCTTTAATCCATACCAATCAAGCCAAATTATCCAATTACACCCATGGTCTTGTTCCTGGCCTTGTAAACCCGATTGATTGATCAATCATCATCACCATCAATGGGATATATCATTCCCAATTCTAGTGTTGTTCTCAGGTTATATTGTTTCCAATTCTAGTGTTGTTCTCGGGATATATCGTTCCCATATCAACAACACAATCCTCGCGTTGTTCCCAAGATAAATCATTCCCACATCAACAATGCTATCAATCAATCATCAAATTATCATTATTAGTATTAATCAATCCCGTCGATCATCGGTTTTCATCTTGACAGGGGCAATACCTTGTTTGTTTTTGAATGATTTGTTCACGCTTTCTTTCTTGATTGTGTGTGTCATCATTTCATCTTGTATTTGAATCACATCCATATTATTACAGCTAATATTCATATCTTGTGTATGTTGGAATAGTTTTTTGCATTATCCTTTGCATTTAAGGTCATATCATACCTTTTGTGCATTAGGACTATAATGATCTAAGTTTTACTTCTTCATATGGTAGACAAGGTTATATTATGTTGGGCACATTTGACACATCATCACCCTGGTCTTTATACCATGGTGCATAACGTCAAGTGCTATATCAAACATTAGGTTTCTCAAAATTTAATCAGCATAACTCTATCTTCTTTTTATTTCCTTTTGCAAGAGCATATCCATCTCCTTCATCCCTGCATATCCTCTTGAGGGGGTATTATCTACTAATCCTTCATTTTTATGAGCCCCATCCAATCCCTAAAATCCATTCCAACATATGTTTTAATCTTATTTGAAATGACATTGCTTCGCAACATCGTCTCAAAGAGGGGCAAAATGTGACATAAAAAATTGACCACATTATCGATCAATTCCCTAAGTCCTCCCTTACCATGAAATTTAATTAATTTTAATTAATTAATTAAATTTCCTTTAATCCTTAAGTTACCCTTAATCCTAAGATTAATTAATTAATTAATCTTTCACTTTTACTTTATCCTGTGAATAATAAATTAAAATTAATTTATTATTTACTAAACCTAAAATCCTCCTGTGAATAATAAATTAAACTTAATTTATTATTTACAGTTCACATAACCAAAAATTTGTTAATGTACCTACCATTTCGTTCAAAATTCATTCAACCACTTTTGAACCACTTTTACCCCAACGTTATAAAACCTACCTCATCTTTCATTTACTAGCCTGACCAAAATTACATTGGAGTTGTTGTCAATCAAGTGTGCACCCTTGCTAAGTTCACAAAAACTTAGCTACCTGTTGAAACATGGAATCATTCTCGGATGTGGGTCTCCTATAATGAGAATGAATCTCCATAGTGAGCTGGTTCTCCTTATGATTTCCTAATCTAATACTTGCAGAGGAAAAGGGATAGCGAATAACTGACATGTAAAACTAACTCTTGAATCTAATCTAGATGAATCTATTCACTCACAAACAACCCTTCAAACTTTAAACTTTCACAATCTCACCTATGAGTTTTGATCCCTAAATAATTTGTAATATGGTTTAATTCAAACACAAATTACAACTAGGAGCAAACGTGTAATTTAAAAGTATCGAGACATGATAAAGGACAAGAAATTGTGACAATAAGTCATCAAATCAAGACTGCAAAAAAACACATAAGTAGATGGAATAGGAGAATTTGCTATTCTGAACTGAAAGGAGTACAATGCATAAAATGAAATATGAGCCAACTGCCTGTATACAACTCTGCCTGTGAACAAGAGAGAAGAAACTGAAATCAACCGATTGAGAAAAACTAAGATCTTTCTCCTATAAATGCCTCCAAAAGATCTCCTCAAAAGAAAGCTGAAAAAGCTCCTAAAAATAGACCCCAAGTCCATTTCGAGCTACTCATAAAAGCCAAAAATAAAGCTCTGGATCTGCCACCAATCTGCAAAATAAAGCTGCAAAACTGCCCTCTCATGTGGTCCCACCATAAAACCACTTTTCTCTGCTCATGAAAGCTCCAAATTTTGTCCTATATGACTCTAAATAAAACAAATCGAAAGGGAATATCTGATTTGTTTTATTAGCCTATAAATTGCCTAAAAATAGTTAAGTTTTAAAAGCAATTTATTAATGATTGCTTTTAAAACCAACTTTACAATGTTGTGGCAATTTAATCTATATCCCATTTGATATGTTTTTTTTTGCAAAAATAAATTAATATTTGGCTCATAATTTCACCAAAATATTTTACAAGATATTACAATTGATTTTCTATAAAAATCATAAAATGATGAACACATTACTATGTACTTTGCAAAAAATATCAAAGCCTTGAAGGCTTAACACCATGACTCTAATCCTCAAAATGTATTATCCATGTGTCAATACCCTACCACCTCATCTCTATCTCCATTCTTTGCAAAATGCCACCTCACTGCCTATGCAAGTATCACATGTCAAAATTAGCCTTTCTCATAATGCCATTACCCATGCATGCATCTTATGTCTTCAAATGTTCTTTGCTTTGACCTCTCTTATACATTTGAATCATATGAGGAATTGAAATAATAATCAATGCATAAGTGGGAGGTCATTTGACTCTCGACCACATGCATAATTATATGGCACTTTGATTACACCATGAGTCGACTACATTGGAAGTAGAGGTTTTGAAAGGTTTTTAAAGGCATAATCCTTACTCTCTCATGATACTGACCACCTTTGACTCTATAAAAATCAAACAAAATGAGAAATGTTGTTGTCCTTTCCACTCTATGATTACTAGGGAACATCAATTGCAAGTGTTGACCCCGTCGGCATTGGCATATGGAAAAAATGCGACCAATTTGTAAACTGCTTTAGGGCTTCTAAGGCTTTAACCACAAAACACCATCGCCCTAACATTTCAGGCTATTTGCATTTTTTAATTTTTGTGTAAGGGCTCTGCACATTCAGCCGCCACCAGATGCTAGGGTTTGGACCCTGAAACCTCCAATTTCTCTGTATATCTCTAGCGATTTTGGATGGATTCCTACTGCAAGTGAAAGGTAATTGTTCTCCATGACATTTTTTGACCATTTCTTTTCAAAAATCAGCCTGAAAATTGTAGAATATGCAATTTTCTAATGCATTCTTTTGTCATTTCTTTTTGTTCTCTGGACAATCCTTGCTCCTATCTAATGTTCCGAGCCGCCATGTGGTGCAGGAGCACCAAGAGGCTCAAGGGCATCCATATTTTGTTTTTTGTTGTCTCATGTTGTCTCATGATGTAATAAGGTCCATTGGACCATTTCATGTTCATTTCATATGATCTCATGATGCATGGTCTTGGCATTAATGGTGTAAGTAAACAAGTTTGATTAATGGCCTTCATAGGTGTAGAACTAGAAGGAGTCTTGAGTTTTTGTAGCCAATCATGAAATATAGGAAGTATATTAAGGAGTTTGAATACCTTGTCAAAGGTTCATCAATCTTGTAAAAGAAGTTTGAACATCTTGTAAAAGTCTCATCAACCTTGTAAACACAATACAATTGCAGATAGAGACAAATGGGGCAGTTTGGTGGTTGCAGGGTAGTTTGTGGCCTCACACCATCCTCAAATTGCCTCCCATTCAGTTGTCAAGGTCAAGCATATGTTCAAAAAGACCTTGATCATGTTCATTGTGGTGTAAAAGAAGTTTGGAGAAGAAATAAACAAAAAAAATCAATTTTCTACTTATTTTTCTGTGTAATTCGTTGTTCCTACCCGTGCCCTATTTCTGTATGGATGAGTTGCAAAGTCCCATGATGTTGGCATGATAGCAGGGTGAGAGTAAATTGTTTTTCATCTTATTTGAGGTCTTGAAACATTTCTATAGCAAAGATCTCTGTATTTTTCTGAGAACAGGTTGTTAAACCCTATTCTAGGGTTTTGACAGAAATCATGTATTTGCACCCCATTCCACTGACTTGAATCCCTCTAGATCAGTGGAATGGATTTGTTTATGCTTGTTTTTGCATGTTGTGAGAATTTTAGGGTAGAGAGTTGAGTTTGATGGAGATTGTTTGAAGAAACCTAACAAGACCCATGTGTTAGGTGTCACCAAAGGGAACAACATAGTAGAATTTTGTTACAGTCGACTGTGGAGTCAAACAAACCCTGAAATCTGTAGTTTTACCACATATGTGAAGTGTCCAAGTGGTTTAGAAAGTTCTTTGAATCCATTGAAGAGTAGTTTCTTTGTATTTTAGGGCTAATTGGGGCTCTCTCTAGTAGGTCTGTCATGAAGAGAGTGCCACATGTCCTTAAACAAACCATAGTAAGTTTTTGATATGTTGTCAATGCCTGAAAAGGGTATCTAGAACCATGCCTATATGCCTTTGAAAGTGCCTAGGTTGGGAGAAATCATCTGATAGGCCCTAAAATAGGACTACAAGGAGTTGGGTTAGTTTATGAAGGAAGTGTCATGTATACAATCATGAGACCCCATTGGATGGTTTGGATAGGTTCTGCTAAGTGTCAAAAAGCCCTCTATATGTCTGTCTCCAAGGGATTGAGTGCTTGATGTCAAATCCCATATGAGTCATAAGTATAGGTCTGTCAAACTCCTTGAAAACTACCTTGTCTTCCCTTGTCCTCTACATTACCATGAGAAGGATTCCCACAGCCCTATATATATGCTTCTCCTCAGAGACAAGGAAGGTAAGCTTTCCTGTTATCGATACATCTGCTCATATTCTATGCTCTATGGAAGATTATGGAATTTCTATATGTTTTGTGTCTGATTATAGGCCACGCCCATTGTCATACTTCTGAATGTTCTTTTGCTTCATAAATTTGAAAAGCTTCTTCATTTTTCTTTCTGTATATGCAGCTTTGACTCAGTCAATTTTCTTATATCTTTTGAAAACTCTAAACTTCTCCTATCTGTGATAATATAAGAAACCATTACCTCTTTGATACCTGTGTTCTGGCCATCAAAGGTCGCAACTGGGCTATCTCTTTGGATCTCTCTCTGTATACATTTTGTTATACAAAAGACTCCCAAAACATGGTGGGCTTCATCCATCTTCATTCTACTATTATCTTCTCTTATCCTCATCTTTATGCAAACAAAAACTCCCTGCACATAGGTTGTGGCTATTGGTGGCATAAACTGGTTTTTGTTCACTTATGTAGGCAGAGGGTTATGAAACTATAACACCCATTATTGAGTTTGCAAGATACAATCCTCATAACTATATCTTCTCTATATTTACCTTTTTCTTCTGTATCAAATGCATGAACAATGAATACTTAACTTGTGTCAGTCAGACATATTACTGTAACATGTATCTCCTTCTTGTCTTGATCATGGTATTGTAGCTTGTCATTTGATCTTTTATGTCTGTGACCTGTCTAATACTTTAAACACCTGTAACATTCATTTGTCTCTTTTACATGATGTATCACCCTTCACTCATGGATGGCAAAGTCAATAATGCATATATCTTCTATAATTTCAACTGTATCAAATGATAACAGCTTTGTGATCTATCCTGTCACTATTCAAATAATACAAAGCTTTATATCTTGGAGACATGATTCTATTTCTTTTATCTTCATTTGGCTGGGAAACTTGAACACATGTAACATTTCTTTATACTATGAATGCACTTTGTCATCTATTCCTATCATTTATTCATGTAAGATGAAATTAATACATGCATCCAAAAAGATTTATGTACTTCAAAATAACTCTTGCAACATGTATACTCTGTGTGATATGCATATGAGACTTAGTTGGCATATGTCCTTGTCTGATGTAATCACTTGATTGTCCTTATTTCTTCATCCTGATGCATTTGGGACCCCTCATCTTATGTGGCAAACTTCTTCATGTATAATGACAGATGAAGTGCCAAACAGTTGGACTGTCATTGATCTTTGTAACAAGATGTTTATTGATCTGCAATATATGATATCTTGTTGGTGCTTATGAACATTTACATACTCTTGTCACTGTAGCATACTTATTTTGATGTCTTTGAACGAAAACATGATAGCATTACTAAATGATGACACCATAGCATTTTTTCCTTCATCATTCAAATGTATAACCTAATTTCTCTTCATGACTTGCTATGATGAAATGCCAGTTGATTTGCAATGCTCTCTTGACTAGTTGTCATATTTCACTATTCCATATGACCTGCTCCTGTAGCACTATTTGCTAGGGCTTGTTTGTTCTTTCATGAAGTAAATGTTCTCATACTCTAAAAGCAATGGCTCCTTGTATCAATCATGAAAAGAAATAAGAACCTTTACTATTCCAAGATTGATGTCTTCTTGATTTAGTCTATGTAATGCAATTTGCATCCTATTCCACCATTGTGGCATGGCACAAACTGATCCATATATGCACTTATGTTACTGTCTATTCAAAACATGCACACAAATGATTTCTATTTTGTGATGTTATGCTATCATCAAACAACCATATACAGTTGCCTCTTAATATTCACTAGCAACTTTTGACATTCAGCTGATGCAATGTATCTTAATATTTTCATTCCTCTCTGATGCATCAAAATACTATGAAAGATGTATAAATGAAATACCTGTGAACGTCACTTTCTAATGTCAACTGAAGTGATGATGACAGCTGCCATGTGCATTAAAAGCAATCCCCTTTTACAGTTCAATTCATTTTCATGGTTGCATCTTATTCCTTGAACTATAATCATGATTATGACTTGGAACACAATTGATGCATATGATTGCTTTTTTATTCCTTCAACTTGTGACATGAATGTGAATAATAATTCTTTCTTTTCTATTCATCCCTTCTGAGATTAAGGGGAAGCAGCATGCTAGGCTCAACCTTGTGGGAGCCCATTTGACACCACATGCTGAATGTGTTCAATTAGCTTCGTGACTAGTCCTATACCTGCACATGAAACAAATAGATTAGAGTAAAACAGTGATGCTCTATGTTTGCTTTTTTTTTTCAGTTCCTTCTGCATATGGATGATGTTCATTTGATCAATGCACTTTAATCAAAGTATTATGCCTCTTCTGATAGATAAAGGATTTTCATAACTGGAGCTTCTAACGGGACCTTTCCCACATTTTTTTCAAGTACATGTTGAGATCAGGAGCAGGACAGGAGGCTATTCTGAAGATCGACAAAACAAGGAAATGATGGATATGTCTCTCCTTTCTCATTCACTAGATGCATAGTATTTTGTTTATATCTTGCATGTGTTGAGCTATAACCCATGGCTTGTGTGGGACATCTGATATGTCATCATTTATTTCAATGCAATGCTTATTCATTTATGTACTTCAACTTGTAAATGACTAAACATTGTGATGAATGAAATACTTGTCTCACTTGACTATTCTGCAATGCAATGATTTATCTGAAACTTTTCTCTCTTTCTTGAACAACTAAACTGTATTTAACATTGAAACATAATAACTATGCAATTAACTCATAACAAAAGTAAATCAAACCTCGCTCAAAAATGATAATGTTATATCTACTCAGCCAATTTTTAAATTGTGGTAAAAAAATGGTAACAGGAGTTATGTAAAAATCCTAAGCAACCACATGGCAATCATTTGGTAACATTTCTTAGTTTTTGGCATTTAATTTTTTATCTTTCTATAGTTTTTGATGTGGAAATTAATATAGGTTTTAGGGTTTTGCTAATAATTTATATTTTTATGCTACATACAGGTACCCGTTTCTAAAATTTTGAATTTCACACCCCATACTTTTGGTTTGGTTTTAGGCTCAGGAAAGGCATGGGTATCCAACCTTGAGCATTGGACCTGCAAGTATTTGTCTAAGTACATAACAAGGGGAAAGACTGACTTTACCTATATGGCTGATGACATTTTTTTCTAAAATTTTTTATGAAACTAAAACCCATTACATATGACAGTGTCTAGTTTTCAAATATGTAATTTTTCATGGGACTTGTTTTTCTATTTATTATTTAATTTATGAGCAAACTATTCCAAAAACTTGATATGATAGGTGTTTGTATTTTTTTAATAACTTTTAATTTTTAAAGTTATTTTTAAATTATATGTTATCAATCTATACATCATTCTTTACACAATGAAAAAAAAATCATTTTATGATTAGTTTTGCTCAAATTATGTTGGCCGTACACAAGGGGTTTTCAAAAACAGCAATTAGGGCCAATAAAAAATTAATAAAAAAAATATTTGGAAAAAAATTATAAAAAAATATCCTCATCAAACTTTACTGTACTACACATTTTTTCCCAAAAGGATTTAGAAAAATACTTTTATTTAGGTCAAATTATGTTGGTCGTACATGTGCATGGTATGGTAAAAAAATAGTGGTTTTTAGAAATGCCTATTGAAAATCAATTTTTATCATCTGGGTATTAAAATAAATTACATATTTGGAAACTAGACTCCGAATACTACATTTTATATTAATAATTTTTTTTAAGATTCAATCTTTAAGTGCCTCAAATGTTTAGGTCAAATGTGATAAATTCTAAAAATCAGAGAAAACACTTCCACTTTTTGGCCAAAAAGTGGACCCAACTTCTTGCACTGACACTAGCTCTGCTCCTAACCTAAACCCTATTTCTAGACCCTAATTGTAATAATTTGTATCCCTAATTCTAACCTAAACCTTAATTGTACCTGAACTATATCACTATCCATAATTCTAATCCTATCCCTAAATGTAACTATAACCCTAACCATAATT
Source organism: Cunninghamia lanceolata (assembly GCA_027924645.1). Taxonomy (NCBI): domain Eukaryota; kingdom Viridiplantae; phylum Streptophyta; class Pinopsida; order Cupressales; family Cupressaceae; genus Cunninghamia; species Cunninghamia lanceolata. Next base: position 58,956 of record BSBN01000937.1, on the reverse strand, counting down.
GTATCCCTAATACTAACCATAATTCTAATTCTAATCGTAACCTTAGTTCTAACCCTAAAGTGTAAAATAATCGAATTACATAGTTAAATAAAAAATAAGGATGACCTCTTTACTTAAACATTGTGTTTGTTCACTATCCTTAGTATAGACCTCTGAGTAGCCTCTTTGAAAAGGGTAAGTGCAGGAAGATGGGGGGCCAAAAAGGGGTCTTAAGTGGCCACTTTTTTCTTTCTAAAATCAGGAAATACTGGCCTTGGATGAGAAATTGAGCATAGTTACACTCAAAATTTGGAGATGCAACCAAAACAATGTTCATAGTGCTCCGAGTCTACTTTCTAAACTACTATTTTTTTTTGAAAATGGCATAGATTAAGGGGTTCAAAAGAGGGAGCCACAGAAATTGGTGTTGTTTTTGTCAAAAAAACATAACATAGCATGTTATGTGGCTCCCTCAAAAGGTCAACTTTTTTGGTATTTTTAAAATCGCTTTGGTGAGAAATTAGCTAATAGCATGTAGTTTATGCCCAATTTTTCTGATAATTGTTTGATGAATATTTGATTTTTTACTAATTTTCAAAGTGGACACATCCTAAAAAATAGAATTTTGGCCGTGCTACCCCTATAAATTTTGAAAACTAATTGAAAATCATTTTTTTCTTTTTTTAATATTTGTAGAATGGAGTCTAGTTTCTAAATATGTAATTTTTTTAAAATTTCAATGAATAGTTAATTTACAATGAAAAAAAGACCAAATAGTGGTTTTTGCCCAAAAACGGACACACAAACAAAAGAAATTAAAGATGAAAGGCTTAACATTGTTAAAATGTGAAAAAAATTACATCGTCAGATAGCTGAGAGAAAGCCTAACATTACCCAGGTGTTTGATTTGTTTGACCTTGAAACACGTGCAAATTTGAGGGTTAGCACGAACAAAATTATCTAAAATCTTGAAGAATATAGAAAAACACGTCTGTTACTGTTCAAAACACACTCCAAGCCTTTGGGTTGGAAATCCAAAGCAAATCCCAAGCCCAAGGCTTGGGATTCCCAAAGCAAGACATAACGTGAGCGCGTTATAACATGCTCGTGTTATAACGCGCTTGCGTTATTCTTTTCTTTGCATTTCTCCTTTTCCACAAAAAGTTTGTGCTATTTTTCATGTTTTAAATAACGCGAGCGCGTTATGTTCAACTCAAATTTTTTTATGTTTAAGGCTATTAATCATGTATGTATGTATGCCTATATGTATGTATGCCTATATGTATGTATGTATCTATGTATGCCTATATGTATGTATGTATAGTGTCGATGGTAGAGGAGGGTAGAGATGGGAGTGAGCTAGATAGGGGAGGAGAGGGGTGGATAAGGATTGAGTGATTAAGGTTTAAGGTTAAGGGTTGAGCATTTAGGGATAGGATTTAGAGTTTAGGGATAAGGGATTAGAGTTTAGGACCTTGAGGGATTAGGGTTTAGGGTTGAGGCTTTAGGGATAGCGTTTAGGGTTAAGGGTCGAGGGATTAGGGTTAAGGTAGAGTGTTGAGGGTAGAGGGATTAGGGATAGGGTTTAGGGTTGAAAGTTTAGGGTTGAGGGATTAGGGTTTAAGGTATAGTTTAGTAGTTCTTGTGGATAGAGCCAGTAAACAATGGGAGATTATTTGCCTGTTTCATAACAATATACCTCCCCTAAGTGCGGGGTGGACAGCAAGAAACATAGATGTACCCCAATGCAAAGCTTTTCTCATAATGATCATCCTTCTGATTTCAACTGTTAATTACTCACTATGGATGTACCATACGCAAAGCTTTTCTCATAGTGTGTACACCTATTGGCATAATGAATCCCAAATGGGCCAGAAAAACATGCCATATAACATTACTAACATTAAAAAAGTTCATAGCCATTTTTCTGACATATTCTTGCAACTCAAATATCTTTAAGAGAAGAGTGTCAAAAATGATGGGTTTAACAACCTAACATAAGGCAAAGTAGTTTTGTTGGGTTTAGGGATAGGGTTTAGGGTTTAGGGTTGAGGGATTAGGGTTTAGGGTTGAGGGATTATAGTTTAAGGTATAGTGTTGAGGGTTGAGGGTTTAGGGATAGGGTTTAGGGTTGAGGGATTAGGGTTTAGGGTTGAGGGATTAGGGTTTAGGGTTGAGAGTTGAGGGTTGAGGGTTGAGGGTTTAGGGATAGGGTTGATGGTCAAGGGATTAGGGTTAAAGTAGAGTGTTTAGGGTAGAGGGATTAGGGATAGGGTTTAGGGTTGAAGGTTTAATGATTGAGGGTTGAGGCTTTAGGGCTGAGGGTTAAGGGATTGGGGTTTAAAATATAGTTTTGAGCGTCGAGGGTTTATGGATGGGTTTTAGGGTTTAATTTTTAAGGGTTAAGGGTTGAGGGATAGTGTTTAGGGTTTAGGGATAAGGGATTAGGGTTAAAGGTATAGTGTCGAGGGTTGAGGGTTTAGGAATAGGGATAGAGTTTAGGGTTTAGGGATGAGGGATTAGGGTTGAGGGTTGAGGTATTAGGGTTGAGGGTTGAGGGATTAGGGTTTAAGGTATAGTGTCAAGGGTTGAGGGTTTATTAATAGTGTTTAGGGTTGAGGGTTGATGGATTAGGTTTTAGGGTTGATGGATTAGGGTTTAAGGTATAGTGTTGAGGGTTGAGGGTTTAGGGTTGACATATTAGAGTTTAGGGTTGACGGATTAGTGTTTAATGTCAAGGTTAGGGTTAGAGTGTCGAGGGTAGAGGGATTAGGGATAGGGTTTAGGGTTGAAGGTTTAAGAATTGAGGGTTGAGGCTTTAGGGATGAGGGTTTAAGGCTTAAGATATAGTGTCAAGTGTTGAGGGTATAGGGATAGGGTTTAAGTTTTGAGGGTTAAGGGATAGGGATTAGGGTTTAAGGTATAGTGTTGAGGGTTGATGGTTTAGGGATAGGGTTTAGGTTTGAGGGATTAGGGTTTACGATTGATGAATTAGGGTTTAATGTTGAGGGTTGAGGGTTGAGGGTTGAGGTTGAGGGATAGGGTTAATGGTCAAGCGATTAGGGTTAAATAAGAGTGTCGAGGGTAGAGGGATTAGGGTTTAAGGTATAGTATCGAGCCTATTAAGGGTCTAGGAATAGGGATAGCATTTAGGGTTTAGGGATGAGGGATTAGAGTTGAGGGATGACGGATGACGGATTAGGGTTGAGGGTTGAGGGTTTAGGGTTTAGGGACAAGGTTTAGGGTTAGGGTTGAGGGATTAGGGTTTATGGTATAGTGTTGAGGGTTTAGGGATAGGGTTTAGGGTTGAGGGATTAGGGTTTAGGGTTGAGGGATTATGGTTTAAGTTATAGTGTTAAGGGTTGAGGGTTTAGGGATAGGGTTTAGGGTTGATGGATTAGGGTTTAGGGTTGACAGATTAGGGTTTAATGTTGAGAGTTGAGGGTTGAGGGTTGAGGGTTTAGGGATAGGGTTGATGGTCAAGGGATTAGGGTTAAAGTAGAGTGTTGAGGGTAGAGGGATTAGGGATAGGGTTTAGGGTTGAAGGTTTAACGATTGAGGGTTGAGGCTTTAGGGCTGAGGGTTAAGGGATTGGGGTTTAAAATATAGTGTTGAGCGTCGAGGGTTTATGGATAGGTTTTAGGGTTTAATTTTTAAGGGTTAAGGGTTGAGGGATAGTGTTTAGGGTTTAGGGATAAGGGATTAGGGTTTAAGGTATAGTGTTGAGGGTTGAGGGTTTAGGAATAGGGATAGAGTTTAGGGTTTAGGGATGAGGGATTAGGGTTGAGGGTTGAGGTATTAGGGTTGAGGGTTGAGGGATTAGGGTTTAAGGTATAGTGTCAAGGGTTGAGGGTTTATTAATAGTGTTTAGGGTTGAGGGTTGATGGATTAAGTTTTAGGGTTGATGGATTAGGGTTTAAGGTATAGTGTTGAGGGTTGAGGGTTTAGGGTTGACAGATTAGGGTTTAGGGTTGACGGATTAGTGTTTAATGTCAAGGTTAGGGTTAGAGTGTTGAGGGTAGAGGGATTAGGGATAGGGTTTAGGGTTGAAGGTTTAAGAATTGAGGGTTGAGGCTTTAGGGATGAGGGTTTAAGGCTTAAGATATAGTGTCAAGTGTTGAGGGTATAGGGATAGGGTTTAAGTTTTAAGGTTTAAGGGATAGGGATTAGGGTTTAAGGTATAGTGTTGAGGGTTGATGGTTTAGGGATAGGGTTTAGGTTTGAGGGATTAGGGTTTACGGTTGATGAATTAGGGTTTAATGTTTAGAGTTGAGGGTTAAGGGTTGAGGTTGAGGGATAGGGTTAATGGTCAAGGGATTAGGGTTAAATAAGAGTGTCGAGGGTAGAGGGATTAGGGTTTAAGGTATAGTATCGAGCCTATTGAGGGTCTAGGAATAGGGATAGCATTTAGGGTTTAGGGATGAGGGATTAGAGTTGAGGGATGACGGATGACAGATTAGGGTTGAGGGTTGAGGGATTAGGGTTTAGGGACAAGGTTTAGGGTTCAGGTTGAGGGATTAGGGTTTAAGGTATAGTGTTGAGGGTTTAGGGATAGGGTTTAGGGTTGAGGGGTTAGAGTGAAGGGTTAAGGGATTAGGATTTGATGTTGAGGGTTGAGGGTTTAGGGTTAGGGTTGAGAGTTGAGGGATCAGAGTTAAGGGTTGAGGGATTAGGGTTTGACATCGAGGGTTGAAGGTTGAGGTTCGAGGGTCAAGGGTTTAGGGATAGGGTTGAGGTTCAAGGGATTAGGTTTAAAGTAGAGTGTGGAGGGTGTAAGGATTAGGGATAGAGTTGGAGGGTTTAGGGATAAGGGATTAGGGTTTAAGGTATAATATCGAGTCTGTTGAGGGTTTAGGAATAGGGATAGCATTGAGGGTTTAGGGATGAGGGATTAGAGTTGAGGGATGATGGATTAGGGTTGAGGGTTGAGGGATTAGGGTTTAGGGATAAGGTTTAGGGTTGAGGGTTGAGGGATTAGGGTTTAAGGTATAGTGTTGGGGGTTGAGGGTTTAGGATTAGGGTTTAGGGTTGACAGATTAGCATTTAATGTCGAGGTTAGGGTTAGAGTGTCAAGGGTAGAGGGATTAGGGATAAGGTTTAGGGTTGAAGGTTTAAGGATTAAGGGTTGAGGCTTTAGGGATGAGGGTTTAAGGCTTAAGATATAGTGTCAAGTGTTGAGGGTGTAGGGATAGGGTTTAAGTTTTAAGGGTTAAGGGTTGAGGGATAGGGATTAGGGTTTAGGGTTGATGAATTAGGGTTTAATGTTGAGAGTTGAGGGTTGAGGGTTGAGGGTTGAGGTTGAGGGATAGGGATTAGGCTTTAGGGTTGATGAATTAGGGTTTAATGTTGAGAGTTGAGGGTTGAGGGTTGAGGTTGAGGGATAGGGTTAATGGTCAAGGGATTAGGGTTAAATAAGAGTGTCAAGGGTAGAGGGATTAGGGTTTAAGGTATAGTATCGAGCCTGTTGAGGGTCTAGGAATAGGGATAGCATTTAGGGTTTAGGGATGAGGGATTAGAGTTGAGGGATGACGGATGACGGATTAGGGTTGAGGGTTGAGGGATTAGGGTTTAGGGACAAGGATTAGGGTTAGGGTTGAGGGATTAGGGTTTAAGGTATAGTGTTGAGGGTTTAGGGATGGGGTTTAGGGTTGAGGGATTAGAGTGAAGGGTTGAGGGATTAGGATTTGACGTTGAGGGTTGAGGGTTTAGTGTTTAGGGTTTAGGGTTAGGGTTGAGAGTTGAGGGATCAGAGTTAAGGGTTGAGGGATTAGGGTTTGATGTCGAGGGTTGAGGGTTAAGGTTCAAGGGTCAAGGGTTAAGGGATAGGGTTGAGGTTCAAGGGATTAGGGTTAAAGTAGAGTGTGGAGGGTGTAAGGATTAGGGATAGGGTTGGAGGGTTTAGGGATAAGGGATTAGGGTTTAAGGTATAGTATCGAGTCTGTTGAGGGTTTAGGAATAGGGATAGCATTTAGGGTTTAGGGATGAGGGATTAGAGTTGAGGGATAATGGATTAGGGTTGAGGGTTGAGGGATTAGGGTTTAGGGTTTAAGGGGGAGGTATATTGTTATGAAATAGGCAAATAATCTCCCATTGTTTACTGGCTCTATCCACAAGAACTACTAAACTATACCTTAAACCCTAATCCCTCAACCCTAAACTTTCAACCCTAAACCCTATCCCTAATCCCTCTACCCTCAACACTCTACCTTAACCCTAATCCCTCAACCCTTAACCCTAAACGCTATCCCTAAAGCCTCAACCCTAAACCCTAATCCCTCAAGGTCCTAAAATCTAATCCCTTATCCCTAAACTCTAAATCCTATCCCTAAATGCTCAACCCTTAACCTTAAACCTTAATCACTCAATCCTTATCCACCCCTCTCCTCCCCTATCTAGCTCACTCCCATCTCTACCCTCCTCTATCCTCGACACTATACATACATACATATAGGCATACATAGATACATACATACATATAGGCATACATAGATACATACATACATATAGGCATACATACATACATGATTAATAGCCTTAAACATAAAAAAATTTAAGTTGAACATAACGTGCTTGCATTATTTAAAACATGAAAAACAGCACAAACTTTTGTAGAAAAGGAAAAATGCAAAGAAAAGAATAACGCGAGTGCGTTATAATGCGAGTGCGTTATAACGCGCTCTCGCTATAACGCGCTTGCGTTATGGCTTGGTTTTGACGAACCTAAGGCTCGTCATTACCAAGCCATAACACGAGCGCATTATAATGCGCTCGTGTTTTGACTTAATTTTTTTTGAAATTAATTTGGCCACTTTTTGGCCCCCCATCTTCTTGCACTTACTCAAAATAGTACGAAGTATGTAGCTTCAAGCCTTTATGAATCTATGATCATCCTCAAAAAATTACTTTATGTACCTTCTTTTGATCTTTAGAATAATATTACATTTTGAATACATAATACACTTTGAGTACCCTAATTCTAACCCTTCTCCTAACCTAAACCTTATTTGTAGACCTTATCCCTAAATGTAACTATAACCCTAACCTAATTGTATCCCTAACATTACATAATTTGGCTATATGTTATTCTATCTAAATTATTTATGCCTTAAGTGAGGAAGTTATTTGATCACTTTTCAATAGTTGGGAGTAGGTAAACTATTAGATGCTTAGTTATGTTTTCCATTTAAGGTCCACAATCTTTCTTTTTCGTATAGATGGTGTCATTTTCTAATGTATATTATAGGCCCTTTTTGGCAATTCCATGGCAATTAAGAGCTTAATTTTTAAGCTATAATGAAACTGTTACCTCTAGTTTTACCTTTTCCAGGACTTTTTTTGTAATTCTCTACTCATAGTTTTGTATCTTTGAATCTTTATTAAATCATGATAAGATTAATACCAACTAATACCAAGTAATCGTATCTCATTAATACCAAGTAATTATCTCTACTTGCCCTTTAAAATAAATATTATAACTATAAGATTAGTTTATATTGAGGAATTTTTTTATGTAGTATGATCTATACTTGCCCTTTAAAGGACTTTCTCATATTAGCTTTTATGCTCACATTTATTTAAAAATCTTAATCTAACCCTTTACACAAACTAATATACATTATTATTTAAAAATAAAGCAATCATGTGTTAAGCCTATGTATAATTTAATTTAGAAATGGAAATATATAAAATTATAGTTTTATTTTTAAAAAGTAAGACATAATTTTAAAGATTAATATGAAATTTTAATATCAATTCAATAATCTAAAACCAAAAATTCCTTCATAAATAATTTATGGAGACTTCCCTTATACAAAAGTTAAGGATAATAACCCTTTACACAAACTAAAACCTAATTCAAAATAGAGATAAAAATATCAAGCCTTCATGAACTCAGCAACAATCTTTGAATAGTGAGCGACTGCACACTTTGCAAGCTCCCGAGGAAGACAAACCCTCATAGTTGTCTGAATCTCTCATATGTTGATGATATTCTTTTTGTTGTGGCAAGAAAAGTTGGCTTCCTAGGTTGTAATTTGCTCAAACATCTCATTGATAAACTTGTCCATAATTACCATAGCTTTGTTTGAAATATTGATATTTGGGTGCACTTGCTTGAGAGTTTTAAACAAGTAGATCTTAATGATCTGCTTGTTCTTTTTATTTATTTTTGTACCTTTGTCATCTTGACCTTTTGTAGGTACCTTCTTTTCAACCTTACAAACCTTGTTTTTTTCTATAGATTTGTCAATCATGACCTCCTTTTCCTCTGCAATGGGCCTCTTCTCTGTCCCTTTTTCCATCAATAAGCACTGCAAAAATGATATCATAAAATTAGAAATTAAATCTAAGTTAAGCTAAAAATAAAATTATAAAATCTAACCCTAATAATAAAAAAGAAAGAAATCAAATCAAATCTAAAAACTAAACAAATTATCCACACATCATATAAAATAATTCATATAAAATTATCAACACATCATATAGAATATTTGCTATATATAATTTTTACCTATAGCAACCGTATTCATTGGATTTTGATGCTATAGCAACCTAAGAGCTTTTCAAGCCAAACCCATTTGCATAAATAATTAAAATTACTTTTGATTATAATAAATGATTAAAATATCTATCAAAATTCTAAAATATATCTAAATTTTATTGAGTTTATATGAAGAATAATTTTTACAAGAATAATTTTTACATAAACGGAACATAAGATACTAATTTTACCATTACAATACCTATGTTATTAAAATGTTAAATCTAAAATCTTTCTATAAATAATTTATTTCTCTAAACTATATAATAATTAAAATAAATCTATATATATATGACTAAACTTAAACACTATTTAGGCTTTAAAAATGCACATAAAAGCACTAAGGCCGTACCTTCTTTGCAAAAATGAGGGATTTCTAAATTTAGAAAATTGGTCCAATGGTTTTGATGATGTAGTTATTTTCGTGCAAAGGATTGCACCCTAAATGCTAAGCCTTTACAAGCTTGGAAATCAACATGGGAACATTCTCAGACTGTGGGTTTGTCTATTTCAAGAATGGACCTCCAGAAGAGCTGGCTCCCTTGAAATGCCCCTTTGGATCTATATCTTGATGAAGAAAAGAGATAGAAGAATGTTGTATAAATTGAAATTGAATTGAAAAATCTATGCTAAAGCGGGTGATGCACCAATATTTTCACTTAAATTTGCAGTATGATTCACAATTATCCTTCAAAAAAATTGTTCATACAACTCAAACTGATAAATTTCACCACAAAAGTGTTTCGTAGAAAAGCCTGAAAGAACTTGCATAATCTATGACCTGTAATGAAATTTGTACTTTGTATACTTGCATTCAATAAAAATGAGACAGAAGAATTTACAGGTTTCAAAATAAAACACAAAAAATCCTTTATCAAATCACTCAAGATGAAACAAGACACATGAATCCGAATAGATGAACCCATGATTGTATTGAAAATAGAAGGAAACTCTACAAAATAACAATGAACTGTTGGTGGGAAAAAAAAAAACTGTTGCTACTGAAAACTGTAAAAAATGGCTGAGTTACAAGATAATCTCCTCTCTGCATTATGCAAAGGCAAAAAAGCAAGAACTAAGGAATAAAAAACATAAGCTTTTTTTAATACAAAATTGTCCCCAAAAGTGAATGGGCAGTCAACTCCAACTCAACTAAACTTGAAATTATGCATGAATGAGTTCGAAAAAGTAACTCCAAGTTGATGGGTGAGAACAAGTGAAAAGCCTAAAATTTAGGCTCCAAAACTCCTCTAAAATGAGCAAAAATAGCTTGGAACTTCAAGTCTCAAAGTCCTTGACCAAGAAACTGCCAAAAATAGTCATGTCAAAAATAGAACTCCAAATATCTCTCCCTGCATGACCCTGCACTTTAGTTCGACTCCTCTCCTATTTTTGTGTGCCTTGAAAGACTTCTGGTCAAGGCCAGAATGGTATTTTCGGGGAAATATCAAAAATTTAAATTTTTAATTTTTTTTATATTTTCTACATCTTAGTGAATTGCATTTTTGGAGGCCTTCAGAGCAAAATCAGGACAATCCACTATCGGATAGCATTGTCATTAGGCTTAGCAGCCTAGAACTGGAGCTAGATAATTCGTTTATCTTTCTAACAAGCCCAAAAACTTTGAATTCTGATAAAGTAGTGAGGAGTTATGACCCTGCCAATTTTTTTTTTCAGAAAGATAGATGAATGGCCTTCAATTACATGTATCTTCACAATGAGAAAATATGTTAGATAAAATGTAGAGGCTAAAGCCTCTCTTCTGACTGTTTTGATATGATATTCTCTTCCTTCCTATTTTATTTTAAGCCACTTGCTTCCTAAAAGCATTAGAAAACAACTCTTACAGCCTAGTGTAATTGGGCTACCAAGTACAATTTGGTAACAGTAGTAAGATACGAAAATCTTAAATTAGTAGTGGTCCAAAGTTGTGCATGTAACACAGGCCGATAGGCCATATGTTTGATGCCACAAGTTAACATGATTACTAGATCGATAAAACCAACTCCAGGAATAGATACAAATCATTTTACTTAAAGATGTGGAAGGAGAAGGAAATACATATTTCTCTTCCACTGCAATGAAGGTTGGTAAATGTAAAAGTTGTGATAGCTATGCATGCAAAGAAGATAAAACATAGTCGATGCATAAACGCATAAAAGAGAGGTGGTCCCATAGAATACCATGATTGCTAGATAAATGGATTTGTTTGAAAAGGCTTAGAAGACTTTCAAGCAACCACAAAAGGGATGAAGTAAGACTAGTTTCATTGACCTTAACCAGAGGAGACAGTAACCAACAAGATTTGAGTGCATGAGTTTTCTTGGTGCCCAAAGACCACATATTAATACGGACTTAGGAGAATCTATGCAGACAAATGGATGGCACACCCCACCATCCACTGCTATGTCAAACATGAAGGAACAAGGATACTGTTGCATCCATATTCTTCTATCTTTATAGATTATTTTGTGAATTGGATACAAATGATCGAGAGAGGCCTAATGGACCTGTGGGTAAGGACAACAAGATACATGTCATTGTTGATTTGTTGAAGCATCCTAGACCAGATAACTTACTATAGTGGCTTTGGTAGATTTGGCTACTCCAGCAAAGAATAAGATATCACCTTTAAGATCTAGCTTTCTACTTATGAATGATTTTGACATTGCTATGATTTTGGTTTGAATGATTGTTATATGGTTCCATCTTCAAATAGCTAAAATAAAATAATAATAAAAGCTTATAATTCTAGTAACAATATCTTTAAAGGATCTAATGTTATTGTTACAGGACCTATGCTCTCCAAAGTATCCATCACAAACTTATATGATACCAAGGAAATGCAAGAATGTTAAATATTATAATGATTACAGATTATACACAAATGGCTGCAAATGGTGCTCAAGAAATCCCTATGCTATGTGGATATCCTATAGACCATGTTTTCTATCTTGAGAATAGTGTAAAATTTATCAAATACAAACCAATTGATCCTGAGGATACTTGAGAGGATAAGTTTCAATAATGTGCAATATCAAGACCATCAATAACAAGGATAATATTATTCATATGAGCAAGAAGACTGATAGGAGGGTTGGGGATGAACCTAATTTGGAAATTGCTTATAAAAAACCTATGAAAAGTATTTAGATGTCAAGCATTTCCACGCTAAGCTTACTGGTGGCATATATCAAATTCTCAAAACTGCTGAAAATGGCAAGCCAGAGCCCAGTGATTCTCTATGTTTCTTAATGAAGTGATATTAAACTTATATGATTACCTAATAGAGTGTAGTTTTTGAATGATCGAATGCTTGTTATAATACCATTAACACTGCCACAACATTACCCAGATGAAACTGATATGGAGCGTTCAAATGCAACTATAGTTCCAATGAATATTAAATGAATTAATTATGCAAACATATAATGCCGCCTTTGTCATGTTACTACTACACGTTACACCCATTCCTTCCATTGCTTTTTCATTTTTTCTTTCATTTTTACTATTTTGATTTTTTTGTTTTAGATTAGAATCTTATAATTTTGTTTTTTAGATTATAATCTTTCATCTCTTCAACTCCATTGTGACTGTAGGAATGCCTCTCAGCATAAATAGGAGGGGTGGAGTTGAAGAGTTGAAAGATTCCAAGATTTCGTATAATTTTATAATAATCTAATCTAAAAAACAAAACAAAAAAAAATTATATGCATGAGATTATTAAGGTAGAGGATCATAATGAAATGCCACAATAAATACACCACTAAACCTGACGCCACTCTCAAAATGTTTTTGCTATTTTAAACCAAAATCCAAATATTCTAGCTACAAGTAATTTATAAATGCTAAGAATAAGAAATATATTTAATGGGAAATGAAAGCTTGCATTCTAACTACCAGTAATTTATAAAAAATAAAAAATAAAAATATAAAACAAAGAACCAAAAAAGAAATTAGAGATATCTCTCAATTATTGTAGATATATTTTTTAGATATAAATATACTAGTTTAATAATTAAAAATATATATAAATATTTATTTTTATTTACTATAAATGTATAAATGTCTTCCGATTTATATCTCTGTGGTGTGATTTATTTTCATCATTATAAAAAAACTAATGTCTCTCTTCCTCTTTCTATCTTTAATTCACTTTTTTTTTTAAGGCGTAAAAATTTATTAATAAGGAAACTGCAAGTACAATATCAGGAGGGCAGCTGCCCTCAGAGCAAGAAAGAACTAGAAAAGAACACCAACACCACAACCAACCAAACTAGAACTAGGGGAACCTCCCCAAACCCAAAGTCCAAGGAGGGACCTCAGCTATCCCTCCATATCCGCAGAGATCAAACTTTCCAAATGTTGAACCCCATCATGGGACAACTTATCCCAACCACTAACATTCCAATCTCCCACCTGCTCCAAAGCCCACTTAGCCAAGCAATTAACCACACAGTTCCATTCCCTAGGAACATGGACAAAAGAAACAAAGTCCATCGCGTGACTTAGCTGAAGAATCTGTGGAACCACCGAAGCCAACTACTAATGCACACCAACCACCACTTGCTCATTCAATAAATTAACCACAATATGAGAATCAGACTCACAAATAACTTTGCGCCATCCCAGAGCACATCCTTGTTCCAAAGCATGGAGAATGGCTGGAGCCTCCATAAGGTTGTTAGTCTGATGCCCCTTATACGTAGAAAAGAAAAAAAGGACAGCACCAAAGCTATCCCTTCCTAATCCCCCAATCCTAGCATGGCTAGGATTCCCCCTAGAAGAGCCATCCATATTAATCTTAAAACTACTTGGAGGTGGAGGGGACCACCTGCCCTCTCTTTGAACCTTACTCTTAGATTGGCTCCTTTTCCTAAGCCATGAAGAGCATAAGCCTCCAATGACTAATCACAAATTATGTGCCACCTGCAACTCCCCAATATCCAATTTAGTAGAGAGATCACATTTAGCCGCTAAAGTCTCTTGAATAATACTAAGAATCCTCTGCCCCATTTTCAATAAAGAACTGTTAGCTACAAAAGTTTCACAGTAGAGTACGAATACCTGTAGAGTACGAATACCTTGGTCTTCTATTGTGTACTTCTCATTGTCAAGGATTGAAAATGAAATTACTATTTTAATTTTTTAATTATGTTGAGATAAGAAAAGACTATATAAAATCACAAAAACTATGGAACCAAAAAAATTAGAAAAATTAAAAAAGAATTGAAAAAATAAAAAAATAAAAACCAAAAAAGGAAATTGCAAATCATTGAAGAAAAAAAAAAAAAAAAACTATGGGAAAAAATATCCCTCATACTTCAAATATATATTTTTAAAAATAAATATAATAGTATAAAGTTAAATAGAATTGTTCTTTTATAAAAAAACGAAGCGCACTGTTTGCCATGTGAAATTTCCTTCCCGTGTTAAAGAAATAAACTTGAATTACAAACAAAATACGCAATATGCAGGTTATACAACTGTTGTCCACCATTCATAATGCTTATCCTCAAACATCATCGGTATCGTCTTATCACCCATAGTTCATTTAGGTGTAGTTGCAAGCACAATATTAATCTCTTTTGTTCCTTCAATCTTTCGACCGACCGATCAACTTTTACTGACGTCTTTCCAATAGCATCCTTAAAAAAAAACCTTTATGAAAACCTTCACTGATACGTGTAATAATGAGTTTTCGCTCTTGTTTCACTCTCCAGTTTTATGGTTTTCTTTACACGGTCGATCAACTTTTTGTGACGTCTTTCCAATGGAATCCTAGGAAAAAAAAATTCAACTTTTATTACAATGAGACGTCCAATTTAATGAATTTTCACCTCTTGTTTCACTCTTAAGTTTTTAAATTCTTTTGACGTGTAAAAGCCGTGCATTGTTGTCAAATTACTTTATTTAGAGTATTGTTTGCTTTTTTTTCCAAGGAAGAATCATCATAAAAGAGTAACAATTATATTTTTAAAATTAAAAAAAATTACAAATTTTAAATGACTATAGGGGAGAGGATATCAGGTTTTCATGAAAATTTCAGCATCAGCATACCGTCATATCTACGTTAAGAGCTTAAAGCTATTGTTTGGATTTTTTGGGTACCAACCATGTAGAGCCTAATCAAGTACATCTTTGTTGAGTTGTCCACAAACACATAAAAAAAAAGGTTAGGCCGAAACATGTGCACCAAAGCACTTATTGCCAATTGCCTTATGTGTCACCATATGATTGATTTTTTCTTTGATATGACATATGAAGTGTATTGTTACAAATGTATATGTGCACATGTATTGATTCCTTTTTAAATTTTTACAAATATATTATTTCTCAACTACTATTCTTTTCATATATTTAACTGGGGTCTAAGTGTGTGACACCATAGGGACCGGTGCTTAGATTTGACACTTGACCTTGCTTGTCAAGCAAATTTTTTATGACTATTATCTATTCAATGGTGCCCTTCAAATACTATGACATGCCTTAGTATAAGTAAATTATATATATATTTGAATAATCCTATATGAATTTTGACAGTTTATCCAAAATCTCTCCTTTCATATGATACAAAATACAACTATACAACTGTCAAATTTAAGCCCTGATAAGGACTATTGGACCATGGTTATCTATTGGGTCCTTTCCCCTAGTTAATCTATTCTAATTTAATATAAAAAGAAAATTAGTTATATAAATAAGTGCTCTAGGTCCTTTGAAATATTGTAATAATAGTATTTATTTTATAATAAAAAAATCAATGGGAATATGTAGGTGGTAACTCATAGGGTGCAAAATTAATAGAATGCTCAAGTGTATCATACCCCAAAGGAGCATGCCTAGGTGTAGAATTAATTGGTGGTATAACTAAGGTGTGAATAGTAAGAATACAACTAGGCTTAGTATGGGATGAAAAACATGAATATAATCATAAGCCATATGAAATGTACCCTCAACATAAGATGTATCGGCTAAAGCAATAGAAGGTACAAATAGGTTAGGTGTCTCCTTCATAAGAGATCTATGATAAGGTGGAACATATGAAGGAAAAGTGCTCAAAGGTAACATATAACTAGAGTCAAGCACACTACTATCACTCTCTATAGGAGAAGTGGGAACATATGATAACCATAGAGGAATAAAGTAAGAATATCCAATAAAGAAGGGAAAGTGATGATCAAACCTCTAAATGAATAAAAGGAGCATTTGTGGTTATATAATTCTTCCATAAACAAAGTGGTGCCATTTTTGTGATAGAATGTCACAAGTAAAAACAGAGCAAAGAGATCACATGTCACAAAGTATACAAACATGTCAAAATCAATGAGGCAATCATGAATAAATGCCAAGTATAGATAACAATGAAAATCCATGATATGAAAACAAGGGTGTGTCCAAGGATATAGAGTGCACAAGAATAAGAAATAAAGGGTTAAAACCCTAATACAAGTAAAGAAATGATACCAAAAAGATGAAAAATCATATTCATATTAGAATATTAGATCTAAAAAATATGCAAAATATAAACCTTAAAGCTAATCCAAGGGTGAGAAGGATTAGTGATATCTAGGAAGAAAAAATGAGCCCAAAAATTCAAGAGAAAGAGAGGTCAATGAAACATAGGACACAAAAGGATGATGAGATCTAACAATGGTGTGAACTCAAAAAAGAACATATTTGAAAATTCTAATGTAATTTAGAAACCTTAGATAAAAGATAGGCTACATATGATTGATTAGGTTCACCAAAAATGTAAAGGAAAATAAAATTTCCTTAAGGTATAGTCCAAGATAATTGAATGAAATGCATACATATAAGAACAATTAACTTAGACTAATTGGTTGTAGAGAGTTAAGAATTGGAAATATTGAACTATTGAAATGTATGAAACTGTAAATAGAAAGTAAATGTACTTAGTTGAATTACTAATGGATACCAAATGGATAAAGTTTTGGAATATGTGTTGCCGATAAAACCTAGAATATAGTGCCTCTCTATCAATGTAATCACCTAAAATTTTGTGTTAGATCTTAGCCTTGTTAAAAGATAAATTCACTATGGATCCATACTTGTTGTCTCGATTCATCCTAATAATCTATAAAACTACTTGATACTCTATCTTCTACTTTGCCTTTTTTTTTAAATTTGAGGATTGGTGGCTATTGATAAATACCTTGTTAAGTTGTCATACAATTGAGAAACAAGTGCATTGTTCCTTGTTCAACCCCTTGTAATTAAAAAATATCAAAAATAATAGGCAAGCACTTAAGATGCATATATTTTACTCTTTTTATTACACCAAATTAAAATGTGTCACTATTAATTGCTCTCTAGAATAACTAAACACTTTATTTCTAGATTAGGAGAGATGATTCCTAGATTATTAGAATGAATGCATCGAATGCCTTTAAGTATTTGAAGTATTTGAGGACATAGAAACATATCATGCAATTTTACATTTAGTTGATTTAAAATTAGAACAAGATGAGTTCATGATTGTAAAGATCACCTCGTGACTGTAAACTAGTCTAAAGACAAAGTGGGACTAGGTTCACTATGGATAACATTGGCAGCATTTGAATAAGTGTGAGCATAGAAATAATAAATGAACGAATAGGGGGAATGCATAAGGTGTGCCAACATAGGAAAAGGAAGAAGTGGTAGGTGTATAAAAAAATGTGTAAATGATAGATGGATAACATAAAGTAAGAGTTAATCTAACTTTACAAAAAATTATAACATTTATTAATATATCCATATATCAAAACACTCCTTTTAAAATAAACACAAAACTAAATTAAAAAATAAAATAGATATGCTACTTTAACAACTAGATTCTTAATCTCATTCTATCCTACATAATACGATTCATGTAATTTGCATGCCTTTATTTAATATTATGGTGAATGTGTCCACACATAGAGCGTATGCATTTGATTAAAATAAAATAAAGATTGCCTTGGTGAAATAAAATTATCAAGATCGTAATTTGAGAGTTGCCCTAATAATAAGGCATGTCTCTATTAACTCTGAACCGCCTCTACTCAAACGGGAATTAGAGCTCTCTGCCTCATTTTTCAGGAAGCTCAGGGAGATGTTCAATCTCACAATTTAGTCGAAACTATTGGAAATATTGAATGCTCTTCATGGGAACATCGTATTTGATCAAAGTTTCAGTTAATAACCGCCATTTGTCCGGGAATTAGAGCTCTCTGCCTCATTTTTCAGGAGGCTCAGGGAGATGTTCAATCTCACAATTTAGTCGAAACTATTGGAAATATTGAATGCTCTTCATGGGAACATCGTATTTGATCAAAGTTTCAGTTAATAACCGCCATTTGTCCGGAAACTCAAGTGGATGTTTCTGAATATAACGATCAACTATAGTTTTTATTGAAGGGTGGTCATCAATCACAGAGGTGCCATCTAACACAAGCTGCTTCCAATGCTGCAAGATACATAACACATATAAGGAGATCTCTAGAGCTAAGAAAACCATAAAAGTCAAAGAAATTTACAAAAATAAATAAATAAATAAACTACCTTTATAATAAGGTTGATATTGTCTTTCCATTGCCAGCAACAAAATATCCATACAAGTAGTTGCACTTGCCAGCCGTCGGGCAAGTTCTTCACTTGACCGATTTGAATAAGAATGTTCCATGCCAAGCGATAGTATGTGAGAAATCTTTTCCATTAACGAGGAAACTGTGGGCCATCCGTTGCTACAAGTCTGCTCAAGAATTTTATGGCTTTCTGCTCCTCCCTAGTGTAGTTTGGAAGTATCAAATGTCTTTTTATTGGCATGCTTTTCAGTATTGTTGGATCCGGACAGGATGAAATGAGAATACACCACTAAACTTGATACTACTCTTTTTTTTTTAACAGAAAAAGGTGTGATAACATCCATAGATTAAAAGGATTAAAAATATTACAGATAATATGGCCTTAGCCAAGTCTCAGCTGATAATTAAAACAACAATAAAACCCTTAACAGGCCTGATAAAAACTTGATACCACTCTTAAAGATGTTTTTGTTATTTTAAATCAAAATGTAAATATTCTATCTACTAATAATTTAATAAATGTCAAGAATAAGAAATACGTGTAATAGGAAATGAAACGCTTACATTCTACCTCCCAATAATTTATAAAAAATGAAAACCAAAAATAAAAAAAAATTGGAAGATATCTCTTGACATACTGTAGATATATATTTTTTAAATATTAATATACTAGTTTAATCACAACGATATATTTATAATTAATGATGGGAAGCTCTTGGAGAAAGTGTTTCTAATGGCATACCTGAATGACGCCATTTGCAAAGCCTACTCCTCAATGCTTTGCAACAGTTGAGCAATTGGGAAATTAATGGCCAGCTCCCTAGGCCGCTTTGTTAAGGAAGGGGGGTTCTGTGGAAGGTTTTGGGGAGGCTGTGGAGGGTTTTCTATATCAATGGGTTGAGCACCTGCATCCATTAGAAAATGTTTTCCTTTTATAAAAATTAAAAAAATTGAATTGAAATGATTTTGTCATCTTTGAAATGGATTGTAAATTTTTGAAACCTCGTAAAGGTATTGGAGGTCTTTCTGAACCAATTTGTGCAAAGTTTGCTGTATCGTTGGTTTGAGCTCCTGCATCGATCAGATAAATCAGAAACTGTTTTCCTTTTATAAAGTAAAGCAATTGAAATGAAATGGTATTGTGGTCATCGAAGGGATGGATTGTAATTTTTTGAACCTGCGGAATCATTTGAATTGGTGTCGTTGTCGCCTTTGTCTTCGAACACCTCTCCAAGCTGCTGGTATAGAAAGTTCATTGTTTCATCATGGTCAGAATCTGGTATGGCCAAGGGCAGCTGAACTATTTTGCTTAAATATTTCTCTGCCAAATCTACTGGCTCTGCGGTATTTAAATTCTTCTTCTTCTGGTATTTATGTGTTACTGCTCTTGCGATCATTTTCTTGTCCATTCCTAAAATCACGTTGATTTTACAAACTGCTAAGACCAAATTAACTGCAGAGAGTACCTGATTATGTGATTTAGCAAAAAGCACATAATTTTAGAGGTTTATATCATCGTATATTAAACTCCTTATGGAAGAAAAATGATTCAAGTGAGAAATACCTGCAAAATAACGGTGTCTTGACATATATCCAAGTCTTCAACAAAGACAATTATGCGAAAATCATCTTCGGAAGACGGAGGTGACTTTGGTATGGACGTACCTTCAACGGTGTCACACATTTTCTCTACCCATTCGAAGGCAATAAATTTCCATAAACAGGAGGGTTTTTCCCGAATTTGTTTCTTTAAAAATTTGATGTCAGATATCACTTGCTGATGATAACCCAGATTTGTGCTATGCTCTGGTAGGCGAACATATCCCATAATTTGAACACTAACAGGTTTAAAGACAGAATGCAATTGTCTCATTACAGTCCAAAAAACTACCAGTAGAGTTACAGGTATGGATCCGTATTTTAAGTTTTGCAGTTCATTGTGCTTTTATCTGCTGAACAACATCCAGACCGCCCAAGTAACCCAACCTGAAAGAAATAATGCAAGGAGGCACGGCAAGAGAAATTCGAACCATATTTTGTCTCCTTGTTCCTTCCATGCGTATCTCCAGCGAGACCTAATTCTTTGGGACCTGGTCATTGTTTCTTCCATCCCCTTCGTTATTTGAACAGCCAAACCTGCCCACGCTTCCAACCTATTTTGGTAATGCCATGCGTTATAGCAAACCGTCAGAATAGTAGGATCCTTGCCCAGGTTGTTGCTTGAATCTGATGTTCCAGCATTCAAACGAAACTGAGACATACGAAACAATGAGATCAGAAATTAATATAGTACATGGAAAATCTGCAAAGCTACACTATTTAAGGGGGAGGGGGCGAGGTGGGGTGGAACTTACCATCCCAGCGCTAACGATTTATACACTTGAGGGTATTTGTCTTGATAGTTGTCCAGAAAATTCACCAGTGGATCAGCAGTCTGATGGCAGGTGCAGAAGCTTTAGGGGATTCATGATGGTTAAAGCTCTATTATCGGAGTTTTACCAGAGTTGATTTAATATATTGCTTAATGACATGTACTTACATTCTCTGTTCCGGTGGCTGGCAATAAATCTTTCACTCCATTCTTAACTTTGCTGTATTTTTCAAGACCTTTTTGCGTTAGCCCAAACTGCGGGGATCCAGGAAAATTCTCAAACGGTAGAATATTTGGAAACGCTAGCTGAGCTCCCCCTTGCAGCAAAATCATTTCCGTCTTCCATTTTATAAATTGTCAATGATTCAGATTTTTATCAACAGTACATCGAGAAAATATATGTAAAATCACTTTGAAGAGAGGATTTAAAAGATACCTGCAACATTAAGCTGGACTTGCCCATTCCGCAGTCACCCGAGATGCCCACCGTCACAGGTGATTTAACATATGGGTTTAAAAATAGTGCAGCCAGGCCTTCTGCTAAAGCCCTTCTTCCTGGCCCATTGCAACTCACATTAAACGACATGGTATGTTGGCCAATAAAATTAAGACAAATGTTTATATTTTTTTTGGATGATGTGTAGAAATTACTATTGATTATTGATTATTGATTGTTTGACCATTAAAAGATATTTAAATTTTAGAGTGTGCCAAAAGTATCTCCTAAAGAGAAGCTGAATATGTGAAATGTGATTTTTGTGCAATGTTGCATAGATGCATTTGATATATAAGACAAAAGCATTGTTACATACTGAGGCTATCCTGAATGGTTGGTTGATCTCCGCTTTCTTCCGGCATTTCCTTTACTCGCTGGAAAACTGTCACGTTTCAAAGTAGGCCATAAGTTTAAATTCATTGTAGTGCTAAATGAGGTAGCTTCCAGTTAAAGATATAAGATCAGATTTAGAAAGCTTTGTTTCGTCACAGATATGATACAAGCCGGGTTTGCAGGGGTTTGCAGGGTTTAAGAGCTCTAAAACGAGTCCAACATATATTGAATTTTCTTTTTCGACACATTTATAGTTTTTCTTAATAGAAAAATCTATGGATAATTTACAAGGTAATCTTATTTAAGAAAACTGGTTTTAAAGCACTGATACTGGATCAGGCAAGCAATTTTTTCTTAATAAATTATCTAATACTCATGTTTCCATGGGGCTGTTTAAGTTATTTTTCTGCTTAAATTTAAGTAGTTGGAGTGGCCCCATGGAAATTTACAATTATCAGAAGAAAAGGATAATAATGAATCTTTCCCTATTTTTGTGGAGCAGCTACTGTTTAGGAATTGCAAATAACCCTTAAGTTAGAGAGCCGTCCCATGGAGCTGCTAGAGGATCTATTTTTTGGGAGCAAAGGGTCCCATGGAACTCAAACAAGTCTGCTAGTGCTTAAATCGAAATCTTCTCCTCAAAACTAAGAGCAACTATTGTTTAGGTGTTTGTTTTTCAGCTGGTGCAGATGGGGTGGGGCTGAAACTTTCCCCCACCAGCTTAGGGATTTATCTGAGAGTCCTCTCATTCCCACCATTTTATTTAGGGGAAAATTTGGAGGGAATTTTCCCAATTTTTATTTTTATATCCCTGGCAGAGCAGTTCATTAGATTGCAGAGCAGGTCATAGAAGGCAAAGCAAATATCAACGAACAGCAGCGGTGCATCTTTAAATCACACAAAGGAGATAATTGTATATGGTTGGCCACTATTGCCATTTTTTAACCATTTGAAATTGCATGATGTGCAACTAGTTTCAGCAAAACCCTTTCTAGTCCTTGTAAGTTCAGAAGAAACAATGTACAAATTGAAAGGAAACTGTATGGAACAGGGTTAAATATTGTACAAATCTTATTGGATTCACTGTTGGTGTTACCCAGAAGTTTATTTGTAGCCCTGAACAATATGGCTTCATTTTGAGTACAGAGAAAATATTGAGCTAACTTTGTCCACAAAGAAGAAATGCTTGCCTCAATCCTCTTTAAAGATAACCTATTTTATTTTGTATTGGGAAAGCTTAAAATGCATCATGCTTTCTATTTGAATTATAGGGAATCTATGCATAAGTTTCCTTATATCACACAATTGTGATCTAACATCCCGTGTAGAAAA
Source organism: Cunninghamia lanceolata (assembly GCA_027924645.1). Classification (NCBI taxonomy): domain Eukaryota; kingdom Viridiplantae; phylum Streptophyta; class Pinopsida; order Cupressales; family Cupressaceae; genus Cunninghamia; species Cunninghamia lanceolata. The sequence goes on along the minus strand of BSBN01000937.1, from coordinate 36,337 downwards.
GAACAAGCAAAAATTATCATATTTGCCCAGTGTTTGTTGTTGTTTTTACCTTTGGGGGGATAGTTACATAGAGTATTGACTGCAAAATTGTTATTTCCAGCAGTAGATGTTTCTGACAAATTAAGCTATATGTTTGACATAGGTATAAAGATCTATCTTTAGGCATAGAGCATGTCTCATGCAGAAATACCAAACAATTCATATTAGAGGATCCTTGTTTTATAATATTTCTTTATTGCAACAGTTTATAAATTTATTATGGAACTCTCTGCTAAATTATTTAGCATAAATTATTGTTTAAAAAACTTCATGAGACCACCTGCTTCCCTAAAGATTAAAAATTTAAGTATACCCACAAATACGAAATACAAAATTCATGGGACCACCCATTGTAAAACGCCCCTAAAAAATCTTAGCAGCACCCCTAATATAATCTAGGAAGCCCCCTCCTATGGGATCGCTTCCTTAATCTTCTGTTTAAATTTAAGCAGTTTTAAGTAGTTGGAGACTTGAAGTGGCCCCATGGAAATTGATAATTGTGCGAAAAGGATAATATAGAATCTTTCTGATTTTTGCAAATAATCCGTGGAAAAAATGGGGGTTGGAAATAGCATAATGAAAAATATGCCATGTGGCTGCATATATTTCCTTCCCTTTTTTAAAATTTTCTTCTAAATAACATAATTAATTTTTTTTTATAAGCAGAAAAATAAAATTTCATGGGGTCACTGACTCCACAAATATCTCCTAAAAAAATTGAGCAGTGGCTGCTAGCCAAAATAAGCTAAGTAGTAGCATGGGGGCATGTGTGGTTGTATGTATTTCCTTCCCTCCTTTTTTAAAAAAAATTTCTTCTAAATTAAAATAACTAAAATAATTTGTTTTATTCTTTTAAATAGTAAAAACTACAAATCAAGATAACTGCTTAAAATAAGCAAAAAATAAAATATTCATGACTATCACTAGCTCCACAAATATCTCCTAAAAAATTGCTAGCCAAAATAAGCTAAGCGCCACGACATGCCCTTAGAAGTTAATCTTCAATTATTAAGGTTTATTTTAGATAGAATATATATATAATAAATTTATATAAACCATGATAATTTATTCAAACTCTCTCCATAGAGTCTTCTTAAAAATTTAATTATATTTAAAACAAAACATTTAGGTTTTGAGTTGTAACTCTAAAATTTATGAAGCTCGTGGTTTTTAGTTTAATGCTAATTGATTTAGCAGAGATATTTTAGGATGCACAAATAAAAAGATTAAAAATAATCAAATAAAAAATTTTCCCTCCAAAATGAAATCTAAAAACTGGTAGAAAAATCCCAAAGATGGTGGAGAAAAGTTTCAGCCCCACCTCAAATGGGATAGCCCCTTCTTCCAATCCCATACATGCATCCCATGACCATTCCTTTAATAAATGACAAAATCTCTCCATATAAAATGGCATGAATCACGCTCTAAATATATCTTCACGCCTGGTCTAAATATGACGAAATCTCTCCGTAGAAAAAGGCATGAATATGCTCTAAATAGATCTTCACGCCTGGTCTAAATATTGGGGGGAGCTGTATAGACGGTGCCTGCTACAAATATATCTTCCATGTCTAAAACCTCTTCTACTATTCTTAATTTTTGGGTCCATTTTGTAGATTAATTTTGTGCTGCGTGAAAGGGTTGGACTTGGACAGATCTGAAGACTCCCGTCAGGCTGGCTACATCTTTGCTTTCAAAACAAAAGGTGTGCTTCTTGCCATTAAAAAACCTTAATACAATTTCTCTGTTGGTATTTTACATCAGTCTTTTGTTTTCGCTTTTGTCCGATGGATATATTTTAGCTAAATCTCTATGGTTTCAAAATGTAAAATAGTCTCTGCATCTCTACATTATTAGAATGAAAATTGGTGTAGGGATTAAATTTTATAATAGATCTTCCCCTAAAATTTTAATTGCTCCATGAATGAAAATTGGTGTAGGGATTAAATTTTATAATAGATCTTTCCCTAAAATTTTAATTGCTCCGTATGTCTGAGAACTGGAGATAAGAAACTATAAAAACAAATGCATATTTTATAAATTTATTTGAACTCTAAAAAACTCCATAGCTAGAAAAAATTTTCACCTACAGATGCAGTCTTTAGAATTTAGTAATATTTTATGGCCATTTTCTGTGTGGTTTTATGAATCTAAATAAAGTAATAAAACCATCACGCTAAAGCTACACAAAGCACAGAGGAACTTGGAAATTGTGAACGGTAGATCCATGAAATGCACTGCCTGAAACGAAGTTTTATCAATTGTGGATAGGTGGTAATGTCAGTCAGATTATTATATATATACCTAAAAATGACTTTAGAAAAGGATTTGTGAATCTATCAAAATATAATTAAAAATATTTTTTTAAGAAGGTGGAGGTGTTATTACCTTACATCTAAAATGTAAAACCATTAAATTAAACTATTCAATGTTTAACAAAATTCCCTAAGCAATTGTATCTCAAGGGTGGTAATCATTGTTAGATTACCAATTGAATTCTCTTGTTGAAGACTATCAAACATTAATGCAACTACTAGGATCAACCTTTATCACAATACTTCCAATTTTTGTAAACTTAGAGATTTGGAAAATAGTGTAAAGTTCCATAAAAATAAAGAAAAAAAAATATTTGTATAGAAAGTGTAACAAAGTTCATTAGGGATGTGATTTTTTTTAGAATTATTTCTTATATGTTGTAGTTGTGATAATATTGATAGAAATTTATGTAAAATTATAGAAGTGCTTATGCAAACAATAGATGAAAAATTTGACTATAGAGTAGTCACACATTATCAATATTTGGTGGCAAGTGTCCTCATCATGCTCATAACTTAATAAAGCATGGCTTATATGCTAATAAAATAAAAACAAAGTATTGGTAAACCATTAGTTTAATGTCTTTGTTATTATAATTTTATGTGAGGTCATTATGTGATTTGAAAAGCTATCAATCTATTTTTTCTATTCTTCTAATTATAATTACAACTAGTTTATATATCATTTTAAAAAAACAACTCATACAAAATATTAAAATTCTAGATAATTTGAGAGACTTGTTCTTGACTAAAAAATACCCTCTTTGATATTGAAGTTGAATATCCTTTGATATATTGATCCTCTATTGTCAAATACAAAATTTTACATGTTGCACATGTATGGGATGACTATTATATAGTTATTGTACACCCTAAAATGAAGGAATTGTCATGAACAATAGCTTAATCACATGACTTAAAATTACTCTTTTTAATATCACTATGAATATCTTTTGATACATTGGTCCTCTATTGTAAAATAAATTTTTTTACATATTGCACATAGGGTTACTATGATAAAATTGAAAGGTTGTTTAGTAAGATTAAATGCCAAACTTGATGGTTGTCTTAATCAATTTTTACTTATGTTATGATGTGCTAAAATCAATCTTGAAGACTTGGAAAAAGTTATTCTTATATAATTAGAGAAAGTAATATAATACTCAAAACTAATTTCCACAAAAATAAAATGCATTAGTAACAAAATAATTCCCCATAAAAACATGTGGATTTCATGGAGCTTAAGCTCTTACCTTCTAAAATATTTTGAGGGGAAAATATTCAAAAGTATATGCTTCTTCTTGGCCGCCTTCTTAAAAGCCTTTCCACCTCTTACATATTTAAATAATGACTCATGCATATAATTTCAATGTTTTAGGTATAATAGCTTTATTTGATAAACATTTCTAACATTATTTCAAGGCTTATCCACACTTATCTTTGTGAATGAATGAAAACAAATTTAAAAAATAGGAGGGATAACATCTATATAATTCACTAGTAGTAATTAACCTACATAAAGATGGGCCTATTATTATATATTTTAATCTTTACATACTCTAATTTTTGCTAGTAATTTGTTTTTTTGAAACAATATAAATTGACCTTACTTAGTAGATAAGGAGAGCTAGTAAAAATAAGTTAACACTATTTAATAAAAAAAAATATAATATTATATTAGTAAATAAATAATCAAACATTTCATTGCTTAGAGTTCTTCAAGTATGCCCTTTGTTATTTTATTTGCATTTGTGTTTGGTTCTTAACAGCCTTTTAAGGCTATGAGACTTTGTGACTTTGTGAGAGTGCCTTTTAATCACCCTACCCATTGTCAATATTGTACTATTTAATGTTTTTAACTTAACGGCCTTTTAAGGCTATGAGACTTTGTGACTTTGTGAGAGTGCCTTTTAATCACCCTACCCATTGTCAATATTGTACTATTTAATGTTTTTAATATAAGTTAAATAGGAAGTATTCATTAAAACAAAAAAAAATCTCTTCAATAAATTTTTGAATATTATTTTATTTCCTTAAGAATTATTTTATTTTAATGTAAGAGCTAATTCTATTATTGGTATTTAACATATTAAGATGCTATAGCTCCCATGCATATATAGATATAAAAAGAAAGTTATAGTCTTCAAGGAGATTTTTATATTCATTTGGTAGGAAACATTAAATAACATATTAGTTTATTATTATATTCATTAAATTTGTTATACCGAGAAGCATTTTGCAATCACAGCTATAAACTAAAACAAAGGTCATTAAATTAAATATTAATTTTCTTTGTGGCTTTTAAAGATTGAAGAACCTAACCCTAACTCTCATTAAACTAAAGTAAATAATTTACCTTGCCCTTAACTTTCAATTGCAACACTTCATAAAAATTTGTTTTGCAAGAAAATTTTTAAAAATGGTGTATTGTGACCTTACCAATTAAACTTTTATCCTTACCAATTAAACTTCTCCTAGTTCAATTAGTTTTGTTTTTATTTGATTTGATGCAAGTGTCCATGGTTAACCTAGGAAATGGTAGAAGAGAGCAAGATATCCTAGAGCTCGAATCAATAGTAACTGCTACAAATAGTAAGAGGCAAAATGATAAGAAGAAAAAGTAGGAATTGAAGAAACAAATTGGAGAACTATAGGAGTATATGAAACCAATAGTAAGCCCATTAATACAAGAGTATGGGAAATATACTTTTCTAGAACTCATAACAAAAGTCACAACCTCTTTCCTAGATAAAATGAATGATAAGACAATTAAAAATAAATGATAAGCCAAAATTTCTAACTCATCCTCAATTCCTAACTCAAATTAAAAAAAACAAAATTCCCAACTCATCCTCAATGATCATGAGATAGTTGTGAAGTGGATATAAAATAATTTGATTTAATTAACACTATCTTTCTTCTCTATGTAATTTTTATGTTTAATTTGAAATCAATTTAATAACTAAACTATGTAATTTACAGGTTTTGATGACATTGCAATGGAGGATCATGTTCAATGCTCTTATGGATAATCATTATAGTTGACTATACTTTCAACTTATGTTGTGTTCATGAAAAATGGTATGATAATGTGTAAAGTTAGGGTTGATCCCTTAGAATTAATCCTTTTATTGTTTCATGCATTCACCTAATTTTCTTATTTATCACACTTATTCATACACATGTCAATATTGGGTCAACTTGAGTGAACAAATTGAAAAATCTAGATATGATGCGAATATTTAAGTACTTGACTAGAATATCTTAAATTGTAAATTGCTTGTTGGTCACATATTGGTCATAAAAGCAGTGACATCAAAGTCCAATTTAAATGGATGTAGAAGTAGCATAAAACAACAATACAAAGTCATAAACTAGCACTCAAACTTCTCAACTATATGAATATTGATACTAATTATTTTTTTATCAACCATCTAATTAACATTATGTGGACATCTTAGATATACTAATAATTGGCTCTACCTATCTAACCTTCAGTATGCATATGAATTCAATCATAAACATCTTAGATATCCTAATAATTGACATTTCTTATTTAACCTTGATCCTAATATCTTGTACCACATTGTATGGTCCTTCATTGGGGGCACCATGCTTTCTCATCTATGTGCTTTCATGCTCATATCTCAATAGTACATGTTTGTCATGTGACACCTATCTATGATTATTGAGCTTTGCATGATGATAAATTTATTTTTCTCTTCTTTAATTTTGTGTATCCATCATATGCAACCAATTGGAGGAGGGGAATATTATATCACTAATATTCTTTTATGTCTATTGTACAATGGCTTGAAGGATGCCCTTCAACATCTTTTGATATTGGGAGCATAGCTATAATGTCCATTGAGGGATCCTACACATCTTCCTTTGTTGATTGCAATTATTGGCTTCATGCCACCATGACTTCATGCTTTTCCTTGGCTTCATGTTGTTTCAGTGTCATGCTTCCCCATGGCTTTGTGCCACATGTTCATGGATTCATGCCACCTTTACATTTATTCTTGCAGTTACTTTGAAAATATTGACATTGTTAAGTAATTATGTTAATACCTATATATTTAAAATGCTTAATATATGCTAGTCATTAGAAAGAATCCTTATTTTTTGTTTTATAAGGTTCAAGATGGATCACTCATTGCAAGGAAAATGTATCAAAGAGATTATCCATATCTATATTCTTTTGAGTGTTTGAGATATTTTACTTTCATGTTGACTACTTGCCTTACTTTGACATGTATCTTCATAGTAGTTCACATGAAGTTAGAGTAGGGGCAAAATGTAATGGTGAAAATTGTATACCATACACTTTTCCTATTAGTTTTTGGACTCAATTTAACCAAGTTACCCTTTATCCATTGACTAGTGTACAAGTGTGTTTTTGACAAAAGTTGGCATGATCCCTAAGCCTATCTTGATTTTGCCTTCACACATCCCTAGGAACTAGTCCCAATCCTTAGTTTACCCATTTCTCACCTAATTCAAAATCATAATGTGAAATTGAACTTAGTTTGATTATTGGGAAATGTGTTGTACATCTTACATAAAATTATTAATATTTTGTAAAGTTGTGGTCTATCTTGAAATAGGACACAACAATTTGGGTAGAGCAATATTAATCACAGGAAGCATCTATCCAACACCACAAATAGCATGCAGCATGGATAGCTGCTTCCCATCCATACATCCCATGACCATTCCCTTAATAAATGATGAAATCACAGGCGTGAAAAATGACATGACTAATCAATGTTCTAAACTATGTAATTTACGGGTTTTGATGACATTGCAATGGAAGATCATGTTCAACACTATTATGGATAATCATTACAATTTATTATACTTTCAACTTATATTGTATATTTACAAAATTTGCTCACTGGCCTAATTATAAGAAATACATTGATATATGTTCATGAAAAATGGTATGATCATGTGTAAAGTTAGGATTGATCCCTTAGAATTAATCCATTTATCATTTCATGAATTCACCTAATTTTCTTATTTATCACACTTATTCATAAACAAGAGATGAACTTTCAAGGCCATGATGTAGTCTAGGGCACATAATTTTAAATGTTATAAATAATATTTTGGGAAATTTTTTTAAGATCAATATTTTATAATTTTAAATTTAGTACATTGTGATAATGGGTGTATAAATTATTGTTTCTTTCATTTCAAAGTTAAGGCTTGAGGAGTATTTATTCTATTTAATTTCTTCTTTCAAAAGTGTTGTGCCTTTACACTTAGAAAGACTTGATTCTTGGTAGACTCTTTCTGAACCATTCAACTTCACCAATAAACCCAATGGCCACTTGACTTAAAAGAAAATTCTATTAAATATCAAGACCAATTTAGAGGAATTGGAAACATCATAAAAGCAATGACATCAAAGTCCAATTTAAATGGATGTAGAAGTAGCATAAAACAACAATACAAAGGCGTAAACTAGCACTCAAACTTCTCAACTATATGAATACCGATGCTAATCAGTTTTTGATCAACCATCTAATTAACAATATGTGGACATCTTAGATATACTAATAATTGGCTCTACCTATCTGACCTTCACTATGCATCTAAATTCAATCATAAACATCTTAGATATCCTAATAATTGACATTCCTTATCTAACCTTGATCATATTTTGTGGATCCAATAATAAAAAGTTACTAACTCTAGCAACAAAATCTAATGATGTGTTTGAGTGCTCATGGTCTTGAGCAATTTTGTCTCTTTGTTTGTTTTAGTAGATTTTCTTGGCTTACCTTAGGTGGGTTTGGCTTAGTTTTTTGTTGTTATCTTTCATTTCACTTGTTCAGTTTAATATCATATATGTAATTTGGTTTTCATATCTCTTATGCAAGACCTAAATTTGATTGTTGTATGGTCACATTTAGGCATTTTGGTAGTAAAATACAATTATAATTCATCTCTTATGCAGGACCTAAATTTGATGGTTGTATGGTCATATTTAGGCATTTTTGTCGTAAACTACATTCAAAATTTTAAAAAGACTATATCACATAAAAGGAGAGATTTTGGATAGATTGTCAAAAATTTATATATGATTATGATAATATATATTTGGTTTATATATAATTTTACTTTTACTAGGATGTGTCATAGTTTTCCCTAATATGTTTGTTTGTGTCTCATAAGAATGTTAGGAAATTGATGGAGGAGTTTGGGGAGGGTTATTTTGTGCTCTCTCTTCAATTAGAATTTCATTATGCCCTCTATTCAATGAATTAGGGTTTGGGAGCATTTGAGGGTGTTCATTTGTTAAATTTTTTTAAAAAAGATTCAAAACTTTGCAAAACAAATGATTCATTTTCAAAATCACAAAAGGATAGAAAGCTTACATTGTTGAGCTTGTTGACCTCATCAAGTGCAAGAACATCATAGTGGCATTGTGTTTGAACAAAATTTTCTTGAGCAACCTCAAAGCATGCTTACACAAAAGCAGTATTTAGGAGAAAATGAGGCCATGGGTTGTATTTTTTTAAAATTTCAAAATACCATGAGCCCCTTATGTATTTTGATTGTTGTTTCTCCTAAAAACTAACTTGCCTTGCTTCAAAATGTTCATTTCATTATTTTAAAATGTAATTGATTATGTTTGGAAGCAAGTTATAGATGAAATATACATATAGCATTAACTAAGTGATTAATCATTAATTACTTATTTTAATCTAGTACTGTTATATAACATTTAAAAATGAATTAACTATTAACTATTTTTTGTTATTAAAATAATTAAAAGAATATAATGTTCTAAATTAAGGATTTTGAGTTTTATAGTTTGATAGGCTTGTTTGGGGGTTGTAGTTTTGTTTACTGTTTTTATACACTTGTTGTATCTTGATTGTATTGTTGTAATGCTATATTTGCTGCCTTCTTATTGTAATTTTTAAAACTTTGTTCAATACCAAATAAATATTAAATTATGATTTATAAATAATTGTTTTAGTTGAATGGTGATAAACAATTTACCTTAACAATAATAATTGACATTCATATAGCTAAAAATGATTTATCACTATTTACTCTTATTAAAATAATTATGAATACTTTAAAAAATAGCTATAAAATATTTTATTTTTAAACTATCAACTGTTTTTTCTCATATATAGTATTTGTAAAAATAATATTTTATTTAAAAAGAATTGTTTAGAAACTTAAATGAAAGAAAAAAATTATTGTTATCGAAGTGTAGTACATTGATCGATCAAGAAAAAAAATTGATATAATAAATATACTTAATAATTATTGGACAAAGTATTGGGTAAACAGATATTCCCATAGCATTGAAGTAGTTTGGTGAACGAGTAGTTGAAATACCGCTGTTGTTGAAAAGCGGGATCGCACATTTAAAGCAGTCTTCAAAAAAGCTAAAAATAAAAAGAGTCTTCGAAAACGCTGCGTTTAAAGAAACTACTACAAACACATGCAGTTATAAAAGCGGGAAGATATATTTACAGCGGACGGGAAGAAATTAAATAAGAAATTAATTATTCATGCCGTTCTCTACGGAGATTTCGTCGTTTATTAAAGGAATGGTCATGGGATGCATGGATGGGATTTGGAAGCGGTTATCCGTGCCCCATGCTATTTGCGGTGCTGGATAGACGTTGCCCCTCAAATACACCCATTCAAAATCAACCACTTAAAAAATTAAGTAAAATGCTGCACAACTCAATGAAGTTGGTATGTCTTACAATTGTCTCTGAAAATTTATAGAAATTAATAGAAATTAATGAAGTTGGTATGTCTTGTCTGAAAATTTATAGAAATTAATGATTTTGATTCCAGGCCAGCCTTTACAAGGCATTCCTATTCAGGAGTAGGAAATGGTTAGTGCACCCAATACCTATGTACTGCAATCCGTATTTAAAAAGGTAAAAACTTAGTTAAAAGGATTCGAAGTCGAACAGGAACAAATACTCTAATTAAAACTGGAATAAATACCTCAATAAATTTTGTTGAATAAATACTTTTCAATCTTTAATATTCAGCAGTAGAAAATGGTTCCGATACCTATATACTGCAATCAGTATCGAGAAAACAAAAACTTAGTTAAAAGGATTCGAACTGGAAGTATCCAGACGAAAAGTTGGTATGGCTTGCCATTGTTTTTCAGAGAATTTATAGAAATTAATGAAGTCGATTGCAGGCAAGCTATTATCAAACTCAATACCTCGATTGTTAATATAAATATTTTAATATTTACGTATTTTCAATCCCTGTCGTACAGCGTTATCTCAAACGTTATTGCTTTATAAATTTGAGATTTTATTATAGCCTTTACATTATTTTATATAAATATTTTATTGAAATATAAATTTAAGTTACGTGAATTTCTATAATTTTTGAAATATTCATAAAAATAAAATAGAAAATCACCCCTCTTAGTATTAATAAAATATTTCAACTACTTGCCTTTAGTACAATCTTTTAATTTGATTTGAAATAGTTTTATGATTATTTGTTAGACTGCATTATTGAAAAGATTTGAACCCTTTCAAAAACCACCTTTATTCTTAACAAAAATACTATTTACTTATTTACAAAATAAAAAAAAAGAAATTAAAATTATTTATTTATTTACAAAATAAAAAAATTAATTATCTTTATATTACCTATTTTATTTCTTCAAAAAATTTAGGACATCTACATTAGAAATATAACATTATATATATAATACTTGAAATCTTCTCTTTCCAATGATACAATCTTCCTAAAATTTTGATTGTATTTTACAGTTAAAATAACTATATACGACCATACAACCATCAAATTTAGGCCATGTAGGCATTCTCTCTAGTTGATTTGCTATAGAAACTCTTTTTATTATTGATAGTTTACTATTCTACATAGGAAAAAGTTAACATCACAAAGTGCAAATTAAAGATATGTGTCTCATATTTTTGTAGTCTTCTTTTTAAATTTGTTTTCTAAATTTTTGAAAATAAAGAAATAAATATTTAGTTATTTAAATATACAACTGGTAAATAAATCAAAGTGTAGTTATAAAGTTAGTATATATCTAAGTAAATAAAATAAAATTTTTAAGTAAATAAGTGTGCACAAGCCAATAGTACAAGTCAAGATTATGGGTTATTGAAAAGCAAGTCAAGAAGTTCTTGTTTTTGGAACTCTCTAGAAAGAGAAAGTGTGTAAGAGATCTCTATTTATGTAATAGTTTTATTTGTAAAAGAAGAAGAGAAGAAGAAATGGTGCCTAATTACTACAACAATTTTTATCAATAGAAATTGTTGTTTTGAATATGCATTTTCTTATGTGTGAGTTTTATCATCTTTAAATAGCAACATTTCAGATTTTATTGTTGTTCCACACATTCTTGGGTGTCTACTTGTTCTATCGCTATATATGGTTGTCTCCTAAGAACTTAAATAGGCCCACATATGTTTAAGGAAAATTTTTAATGAAATGTCTTTGTTACTCTATTAGATCCCACATATACAATTTAGTCATAGGATACAATACACTCATACCTTAAATAAAGTGGGATAAAGCCTCCTCCGCCAAGCTTGTTATTATCATTAAAATCCTTTGTTGCTTTGATCAAAGGTTCTAAGCTAAATGCAATTTGCTTTAAATTCTTAAAATGCCTTTTTTTGGCACATTTTCATTTAAGAGAGAAACAAGTAAAGTTGGATGCTTATCTATTACACTAAACCAAATATTATAGATAGAAAATAATAAAATAATAGTAAATAAATCCACAGTATCACCTTCATTCAACTTCACAAGGGTTACTGGCTTCCTCCGAACTACAAATTTAACTTTGCTTAGTATTGTTAAGGAACAACCAACGAAGATGACTATCAAACCTATAGTAATCCTTAATATTATCGATAACCTTCCTAATGACTTGTAACAAGGCATCATTTTAATTTTTATTTAAAGAATGCTTTTAAAAATATCTAGTATAAAATGAAATAATAGAATAATTAAAAAAATAGAAAGATTATAAGTATAAAAAAATGGATAATTTTGATTCCCATCTTACTTGATCTCATAGGGGAAAGTTCATGAATAGGACTCTTGGCTTTGGAGATTAATATTTGAGGAGCATAGTAGTGGAAAAATGTGTATGTAAAAAAACACTAGTAATAATGGACATAGAAAATGTAGTGTTCCTCCTCTCAAGTGGAAGCTCAAGCTTTAGTGGTAGCTCAAGTTTGAGCTCTCCAAGCTCAAGTTCACCAAGTTATTATAGCACAAATCCAAGTGATAGTTCAAGTCCAGCATCAAAGTCCAAGCATTTCAAGAAATGTATGAAGTTTAAATGAAATTTAATAGAGGAGTGCTAATATGAACCAAGTTGTTAATTTTTCTTTGCTTAGTCAAATCCATGTTGAACCCTCTCCATATGAAGAAGTAGTGAAAGAAAAAGTATAGATGAATGCTATGAATGAAGAAATGGAAGCAATTTAAATTGATAAAAATAATACATGTGAATTAGTGCAACTTCCAAAAGATAGATAGGTAATTGGTGTCAAAAAGATTTATAAGGTGAAATATCATTCTAATGGTTTGTGAAATGACATAAGGCAAGATTAGTTTCCAAGCGATTTACACAAACATCTAGAGTAGATTATTCAGAAACCTTCACTCTAGTTGCAAGACTTGATACCATCAAGATTATATTGGCAATTATTATATAGTACACAAGTGGCCTATATATTAGATGGTTGTAAAATTAACTTTCCTTAATGGTTATATAGATGAGGAAGTCTATGCAGAACAATATATGGGCTAGATAAAAATCTAGGCAAAGAATAATTGGTTTATGAGTTAAAGGAAGTTGTTGATGGGTTGAAGCAAGCTCCTCATGCCTATCATGCAATCATTGATACCTATTTCTTGAAGAAGCCATTCAGTAGAAGCCCCTCAAAACCAACCTTGTATGTCCAAAATGTTGATAATGAAATTCTCAATATTTTTCTTTCTGCTGATGATCTTATTTATACATGTAACAACAAAACTCTAATGGCCTAAAATTTTAGGTAAAAATGAAAAAAGAATTTAAAATTTAGATTTGGGATGGATGTAATATTTTCTTGGAGTGGGAGTACAATAACAATTAGAAGGTATATTCATTTCTCAAACCAAGTATGTAGCTAATTTATTGAAAAAGTTTAGAATGATGACATGCACAATAGTTGCAACTCCCTTAGCACTTGGTGAGAAATGTAGTAAGGAAGATGTGAGGTCCAAGGTGGATACTACTTTGTACAAGAGTTTGGTTGGGAGCCTTATGTACCTCATTACAACTAGATCTGATACTATGTATGTTGTGAGCCTCATTTCTCATTTCATGCAAGATCCACATGAGTCTCATTAGTGTGTTGCAAAAAGAATATTAAGGTATGTGAGTGGTACACAAAATTTTGGCATCCATTATGACCTTCCACTAACAAATGTGAACTAGTTGGTTACACAGACTATAATTGGGTTGGTTCAGTGGATGATAGAAAATTAACTTCTAGTTATGTTTTCTCACTTGGATTTGGAGTTGCATCGTAGAGTAGTACTATATAAAAGGTCTACAAAAAGAATATATATTTCTAGCTTTTGATTTAGTAATTAATTTTTCTATCTAATGCCAGTATTGTGTTAATATGGTTTTGTTTTATTTCAGAGGGCTGGGGGATATACTTGGAGGTGTAAGTGAACCAAAAAGGGGGTAAATTTCATATCTTAGTGTGAACTTCCTAACATTGCCTGGGCGGATTTACTAGTATAGCAACAACTTTCTAGCTTTGTCATTTGTCAACAACAAGAAATTTCTACAATCCTTGATCGATATGCCTCTCCAACACTGTACTATAGGAGAGAAGTCCGTAGTTGTGTGGGTTCCGGTTCCTATTGTTAATATAGTACTTGTGGTTATAGGATTTAGTCTTGCAACATATTTATACCATATATTGTCAATAATTACTCCACATGTAAATCAAAAAATGACCAAATGTTAGTGAATATGGGCCCTTACATGAACACATGAAAGCTTATGAGTGTCATATAAAAAATCATAAATACATTCATTAACAAGTATAATAAATATTTTTTTCTTTATATAAAATATCATAATTATACACTATAAGTTCATCATTTATAAAATAAGGTGCTCATCTAAACAAGTATTGTTGTTATGTGGACAAATACTATTCTTCTGTGTACAACTACTAGGGTGGCAATGTACATGCATTGGAATACTTCATATTATGTTTGTCCTATGACAAAGGTAAAAGGTGAGAATGATAAATATCTTGTATTTTGTCATGAAACGTAAAAGGTTGTCAAAAAAAATTATGATCATTTAAAGTTGACTATAAGAAGGTGTTGTTTTTATAACAATAAACAATATTTTGTGTTCAACTATTGGGTCATTTGTATTGGATATAAAGGTTAGAGATAACAAGATTCATGGTTACTAGAAGGTATTGAGATCATTAAAGTTGCATATAAGTTATATCTTAAATAAAAATAAGATGTTCTAACAACAAATGATTTTTTTTGTTCAACTACTAGGGATTCCATGACAAATAAAGTTTTGGTCATATTTTTAAAAAACATTTTAAAGACACTTCTCACTAGACGTGCTCATATGGCAAGTTGCATGATAAGTCACATGTCCAAACTTTAGTTGTAAATAGATAATAGTTCATATCACATTTCTTAAAAAAGCAAAGATCCTACAATATTCCATGTAACTACTACATGATTGTAAAGTTAACTCTAACGACTACTAATCCCTTTCGCCTAAACCATAGACCTCGGCCAAAACCTTTTCATCAGCCAGCTTAGAAGAATATTCACTCTTTCGTGAGGCCAATACCTTAATTGCTCGAAGGCAAGCTTTATCAATCAGATCTGATAGAAAAGGAAAGGTTATGCCCTTGGAAGCTAAGATTCACTTGCGAGACATTGTTCACGTCACCATGGGGCCACTCCAATTGGTATGTAATGTTGTGTAATTAGAGTTGTCATAGCGCAAGAAGCAAGCATCCATTCACACTCGCCTCCCATGTCGTTGGCGCAAACTCCTTGAATAATATTGTTTGCTTGCCTTGAACAATTTGAACATTTCACTGCTGATACATTCCCGATACTCTGGAGCAGGCCATAGCCTTAATTGGGAGATTGGCCATGGGAAGACGTGTTAAAACCCTGAATTTTGAGGTGCATGACGAGATATATCATTTCTAACCTGATTCAAGTTCGTGGAATATGTACTCCTGTCTGTGTAAATTGAAGCATTATTGCACATAGACGCTCTGTAATATATAACTGAAGGGAAAATCTGCAGCGATTGGGAAAGGAAGAGTTGCACCTCATTTTCTACCCCTTAGACGGCTGTGTCTATCGAGCATTCAAGATGCACCATATCATGGAAGTACCATAACTATTAAACTATATGATTGACAGGATATTTTTTTTTAATGAATATTATCTATTAATTTTATATTAATAAAAAGTTAAATGATACAATATTCATAAAAAAAGGAGGGTGGTAAAAAGGTATAAGGACAAAGTCCAAGATTATAGCAAATTAACAATGTCTAGAGACAGATAACAAAGGGCCAAATCCGAAAGAGACAACTAAACAACTAATGCAACTCCACAGGAAGGAGGCAGATCCTTATCATCAGAATTACCCTCATCAGTGGGAGTAAAAAAATTAAAAAATTAAACCAAAAAAAAAATCAAACAGACAAAAACAAAAGACAAAAACTGATTTTCACTGGATTTTTCTCATTTATTTTTAGGAACATCTAAGTGAGATGCTATACAAAGCGCAGTTTTTTGTTTTAAATCATTTAGGCTGGCTTTGATGGGCGTGAAAGGAAACAAAGGGCGGGTAAATCTGATTAGTGTAAACAAGGGGTCAAAAGGGATGAGAAGCTTCTTCCTTACAATAGTCTAGTAGTTTTTAAGGTAAGCCAAAGCCATAAGCCCAACAGTCTCAACTTTGGGCTTCTTCCTTATTCAAAATATGACGGAGACAAAGGGCCACAAGATGGAGATAAAGGCAAAAGGGCCTCTGTAAGTAGAAGCCACTCCTTGGGCCTTTGACGCCTCAACACAACCCAAAAGGCGTCGGTGACTCTGCATCTATTGTGGCACTGTCGTCATTGTCCTCACCATAATCATATTTGCCCTGGTCTTCACAGTGTTCAACCCCGCTCTACTTAAATATCATCCAATTCAATGGTCAAACAATCAATAGCAATTTTATAGCTCATTCATAACAAAAAGTGGTAAATATTTGTCTTATTTTTATTGGCCAAAATTGGCATTTGACTGTTGAAGTGGATGATATTTAAGAATAGCCGTTCAAGCCCAAGGAGCCTGAGATAACCGTCAATTCCATCATGATTGACAGTCTTAGCACCAGTGTTGGTATGGCCATGTTGACGTTCGACCTGAACTTGACGCTCACCTTGGACATGTGGATCAAGAACGCCAACAAGGCAACCAATTTGAAGTATGGCAACATCACAACCTTTATGCTTTATGGTGGCAAGCTGGTGGTGCAGGCCATCATACCCCTGGGCAACCTAAAGGCCGACAGGACCGCCAAGATGAATGTTTCCGCGACAGTCTTTGTTGACGCCATTGTGTCAAGTACTTTTGATTTGATCGGAGATGTGTTTAAAGGGAGCCTCAATATGACCACCAGGACTGAGATGGTGGGGAGGGTTGATGTCTTACATCTTGTAAAGAAGCATGTGACAGTGTTTGCTTTATGTGATATTAATGTTGATTTGTCTTCAAGGACTGGTGAGGTGCAGTGCTATAAAAATAGCTTCAAGCTTTAGGAGGGGAGATATTTTCTATTTACTTAATAAGTTTTTGTTGTCTCTGTTTATCTCTCTTAGGTCAAGTTTTCTGTTAGGATATGTTTTGCATCCAACAAGTCATATTCCATAATTCTGTCTATTAGGGTACCATTTGAACCCAACAAGTTGTTGGGATATGGTGTTGTACACCATTGCATATTTTGATATATTATAATGTTGTAATTAAATAATTATTTAGTTGTGATGCACCTAGGTGGTGTGGTTAATCACACTAGGTAATTATTTGGGGACCACTTTATGTTGTATCTAACATTGGGATATTATTTGTATTATTTAAATAATGAGAGTCAATGGTTTTGTATTACCCATGGTTTTGAGGCACATGGTTTTCTCAATGTAATGTGTGAGCTTAAATTATAAAAGCAAGTACAAGGTTATTTTTTGAGGTTGGTTGGATAATTCATTGTTGGTGAATAGAGGTTTTGAGAGGGTGTCATTGTATTGAGCTCTCTCCTGTGAGTGCATATTGTGAAGCATGGCAGGTGGGGTGTGGATTCATGCTTGTACACATGGAGGATGCATTGGAGGTGCTTGATGGATTCAGAGGTATTCATGGAGGCTTATGGATTGTATTGTAATGATTTATTACTGAATAATACATTTGAGCGTGGATGCTTTTGGAGGCTAGGTTTTTCCCTCTTGAGGGTTTTCCCAAGGTATATCTTGTGTTATCTTGTTGCTTGTTCATTGATCTTTGCATTATGGTTCATTTCTGCATCTTATTCTCCTATTGGGTTATTGTGGAATTAGTTTTATTTGACCTGTAAATTCTTAATATGTGGTATCATAGCCATGTTTATGGTTGAGGGAGGTGTGAGTTCCCTCATTTGTTGATAACCCTTATGTGTGTAGATAGAGTGCAAAATGGAAGCCATGACAATACATATAAGGATTTGAGACACTACAAGGTTTTGTACAGGTTGTATTGTAGATTGGGGGTTATGTGTATTAGAGATTTGTTGTGTATGTTGCAAATCTATTGATTGAAAAATTATTTTTTGGTTTGGCTTCATGAGGGTTTTGAGGAGAAATTTTCACAAATGACCTCTTGGGAAAAAACTGACCTTGCCATTGAGTTTAAGAGGCCTGAGAGGCAAAGAAAAACATATCATTTTCCCTATTTTGGCCATAGCGACTTGAGGCAAAAATTTTAGCCCCCATAGGGACGACAGTATGACTGTAGAGGTTTGCTTAGTTGAAAAATGTAATGGGTGATTTTTGGATGTTTAGGTTTTTGGTAGTTTTGGTGTATATCCTCCTTTCACCCTTACATTCAAGGACCTAGGGTCAAGTTGCAATGTACTATCATACCCTAGGTCACTATTGATATGTAGGGATACTTAGATTTTTGTGATTAGATTGACAATTTCCTTCTCTTATGTTCAATTGTACCTTAAAACCCTAATTATACAAATAAGACAGTAAATAGATGAATTATGGCGAATGCTTCTGCAAAAAGATGTAGAATAACAAATAACTATGCACCTATTGTCAGGGTTTCGAGGTGGAAAAGTCAGGGACTAAAGAGCAGGCGCCTAAGTCCAAGGTATCAGTTTCTTTGCAGGACCTTGACCTCCTTCCGACACTGATCTACACTATAACTTATGTTTCTGGAAATTCAACTGTGGAGGTCATAGGCACTAGCACCCAAGTCTCGAAAAGGCTCCAAAGTCCTGCTTCTCTCCAAATCCCAAATCCTTGATGCCTGCTGATCTTTCCTACAACTCCACTTTTTCCAAAAGCGACACCTATAACCTGCAATCACAAGACTTTGGGAGGGGGTTGTGGTGTTTAGAGTCTTACCTTAGTCAAGCCTCAAAGAGACATTCAAGTCTTTCGAACACCATTGTCAAATAGAGAGTGCGTGCCTTAAGAGGCAGAGGTAAAAAACCAAATGGTAAATGCTCAATAATCATAATAGATATCACCTTGTAGTGAAGATCTCATGGGAGGAAGAAGCTCTTCATTCCGTGAGGAGATAGATGCTCAAATATGCAAACACAAACACATATACAACACAAATATGCTCTTGCAACACAATGAAAGCCTTGAATCACCTTTAGGATGCATAAAGTTCACAATAACAATCTAATAGTCATCTAGTTTAGAAATGAATGCCTAAACATGCTTTTATATGCGACTACAAACATTTCTGCCAAGATTTCGTAAATTCAAACTTACTGTGTTAGCCTAGGGACCAAATAACAATCATAAACTGACACTAGAAATTTGGGCCTGACCCAAAATAAGGCAAGACTAGGGCGTGGGCACCCAAGTCCTCCCCCTATTTTGGCCAGGGTTAGGTTCAAGGGGTCCCCATAAGCCCCATTTGTTATGATACCCAGGGTTCATTCCATCGGGATGTTGAATTATTATGCAAGATGTCCTGAATGCACACTAGAGACCCAAGAGCTAAACCTTTTGAGGGAAAAGCCCCCAAGGGGACATTTTTTGACATTACATTTAGTCCCCACTTTAATCTATGTATAAACACAAGGCCAATACATGCATTAAAGTATGGTCAACAAACATAGCAAACACGCCAAGCACGGAGAAGACATGCCAAGAACATTGAAGACAATGATAGGCACTCAAAATGTAGGGAAGATAGTTACAGTCACACAAAACACGAAGAATACAGTAAATGCATGGAAGACACATTAATGTGTGGAAGACAGAAATGATTTCTTTTCTTTTCTTTTTCTCATATATATGAAATGTAGATGCAAGTATACGAAAGTAAACAAACCTCCCATAATACAGGATGCACTCATCACGCAGGTCTTTAAACTGTATATATTGGGCAACACACACACAAGACACGTAAAACCTCCCATAATGTAGGATGCACTCATCGCACAGGTCTGTAGACTGCATATAGAGCAACAAACATGCCAAACAAAGAAAGCACGCTAAACACACACACTTTGAAGACACAGAGAAAACACGGCAGACAAGCAATAGAGTGTTCCTATTTCTAGGCTCAGCACCATCTTAGGCACATTACAGGCACACACCGATGATTGGGCTTCGACACAACAATCGCCAAAGACACACTTAAGGGTTGAGTTAGTCACAACACCACTCCTCGCCTTCGTAGAGGACTTTTGAAAATGACAGGATGATGCAATCTGCTCTGGGAAATACACCATCCCCACCTCCGTAGAGGGCTTAAGAAAAAAGATATGTTTAATATCTCACCTTCGCAAAGGGCTTACATGATTGATTGATTGCAAACAAACTTAGGATACAGGACGCACTCATCACACAAGTCTTTAAACTACACCTGAGTACAAACACATTGCTAACATCTACAATAGACAACTTACCTTATATGCCCCCACCTTAAGGTGGTTGATATCATGCATCGATATCAAGCACATTAAGGTAGGAAGAAAACACACAAGGGAACACATAATTTCACACAGCCAATGCCCCCTAGAGGTGACATTTACTTTACAATCACCAAATGTTCCCACAAACACATCCCTGTAAGAAACATGTTAGTGTCCATAATCATGATAAACAACAACATCAATGCATATGAAATCTGAGGCATGCAAGATTCAAGATAGACAAAGTGCACGGAGCAGCAGTATTGTTATTATTTGTAAATGAGATAGAACACCATCAAAATCACTATGCAGTAAGCACAAGTGCCTACACTAGCCAAGCGTCGGATAAGATATACAACCCCATTGTCATATTAGGAACTAAGTCCAATTTTTGATTTCTCGCGAAAGGGACGCTAGGTCTGCATCAATGTAAATATTTTTCGTCATCCACACGCTAGATGGAAACACTAGAGGAAGGGAAACAATAAATAAGAGAGGAGAAACAAGTGTCTTAGGGAACGTAGGAGGGTGCCCCCAAGTCACCAACCACAACGCTATGTCTGCAAGACACAACACACAATAATGAAATCAGAGAGAGAGAGGCAATATAGAAGAATGATGATACACATAGAAGAAGGTCACAACAGAGGCGGTCTCCTAGTATCCCGGACCTTACAAGAGAATCAAGGGTCATCCTAGGAGGCCTAAACAACACATATCACATCACGGGGGAAACACATCATGAAAGGGATAAAGGGTTAGAGATACTTATCTAGTAGGGTCATCGTGCTAAGTCTCATCATCAAATAAATCAAGGAGGTCATCATCTTCCCAAATTTGAATGCTAGAAAGGGTTATAGGTTGTTTTATTTGTTTGTCTAGTGTATTTTGATCACCTCCTGATCCCTGAGGGGATAACAAAGGGTGGACCTTAGTATGAATATCATCTCTTAGTGGACTAGGTGGGTTTTGAAACTATTCCTTATCCACATCAATCATTCCGAATAGGTCGGGATAATCAAAATAATCTTGTGTTGTCATGATGTCCTCCATTAATGCTTCATTTTGGTTGGGAGGATTATTCGAATTACCAGAGCTATCCCTAGTCTTCTCATTTGAGTTATCTAAATTCTCGGATATATGAGAAGTATGGTGGCTTGTGAATTCATCATCATTCTCATAGTCTTTGTTAATATCATCTCCATATGTTTCAACTATCACTTCCAAACTATTAAGAGAAGTGTCATGCTCTTCATTCAAAGTGTGTTTTATCAATTCTTCTACTACCCAAGGGTATGTATTTATAAGAGATATGAAGTTGTTAAGATCAGATACATAGTCAAGTATTTCAAAGGAAGAGGACACAAATATATCCTTGTTGTACATAGCTTGTATATAGGTAATGACATGAGGATGCATGCTAAGAAATTTGTAGAGATTTTTAAATTTTGTGATATATGAATGTAAAGATTCCAAAGAATATTGAGAAGATGAGGCCATGAGTGCCAAATCATATTTTAAAAGTTTTTCCAAAAGTTATGCACAAGTCAAGTGCAAAACTATATGCAAGAATGACTTAAATGCTTGATTTTTTGTACTTTTTCAATGTAAATGAATGAAAGTAAAGGTGTTGCAAGGATTTTGATCAGGGGTAGAAAATTATATGTCTGATATTAGTCCAATACAACAATAATATCCTTCACAACACACTCTTGATGCAAATCTAAGATGATAACAAGTCAAAACATAGTGAAAATGCACTAAAATATGCGATTTTTTCACCAAATCTCAATGCAAAAGAGCATGACAAAGGGTTCTGTGAGGAAAATGATGATGAACAGTAAATTATATTAGTAATAACAGCCTCTTAATGCTAAAATATCTGTCACAACACACTTGTAGTGTCTCCCAAGGTCAAACCCTAGTGAAAATGTAGCAAAATAGGCAATTTTTCGCGGTTTTTCAATTCCAAGACCTAGAAAAAGGGGTGTTGTAAAGAATTTTAGGAGGTACAAAAAATAATAATGATGATATCAGTCACCTCAATCCATAAAATTTGTTACAACACACCTGGAGTGCAAACTAGGCCAAACCCTAGGGCAAAAATAGCAAAAATGTGTAGTTTTCACCAAATTTTCAATACAAGAGCCCGATAAAAAGGTGTTGTGAATATTTTTAGGAGGGGAAGAAAATGATTACCCTAATAGAAACCAATTAGTGCAAAAATATCCTTCACAACACGCCTATGGTGCAAATTTAGAGAGTCGATAAGGCCAAATCTTAGTGAAAATCAATCTTTTTGAAGCCTTGGGTTTAAGATCTTGACACAAAATGCTATATGAATGTTTTGCAAGCTGATATATGATGAAAATTATATGCTTTCAGATCTGAAAATGATTTTCAAGCTCTAACATGCAAAATGCAAGTGCAAATCTAATGAAAAATCAATGAACATGCTAGTTTTTGTTGACTTTTTCTATGCAAAAATGCAAATTTGTTTGAAAATGAAAGACTATAGCCAAATGAAAATTTGAAATAGTCTCTAAAATTAGTAAAAATATCTGAAACAAGATTTTACCTACAAACCCTAGATTTTGGAATTACTAGGTTATATGCAAAATTCACAATTTTCAACAAAACCCTAGCAAATTTATGATTAAAATACAATGCCAATTAATGATTTTTTATAATTTTCTATAATTTAAATAAGATCTAATGCATAAATCAAAAAATTGATGAAATTCAAATTAATTGATGCAAAATAGAAACCCTAGAATTCAATTTTTTCCAATTTTTCTAATTTTTTCAATGTTTTTGTAATTTTTTCAATGCAATAAGATGAATGAATGAAATCAATGAAAATCTAAAGCACAACACTCAACAAGGTGCAAACAAGTCCAATAACACAGGTTCACCAAAATGTAACATGTAATTTTTGGATGTTTAGGTTTTTGGTAGTTTTGGTGTATATCCTCCTTTCACCCTTACACTCAAGGACCTAGGGTTGAGTTGCAATGTACTATCATACCCTAGGTCACTATTGATATGTAGGGAAAGTTGGATTTTTGTGATTACGTCAATTGTACCTTAAAACCCTAATTATGCAAATATGACAGTAAATGGATGAATTACAAAAAATGCTTCTACAGAAAGATGTAAAATAACAAATAATTGTGCACCTATTTTCAGGGTTATGAAGCCAAAAAATTGAGGACTAAAGAGCGGGCGCCCAAGTCCAAGGTACCAGTTTCTTTGCAGGACCTTGACCTCTTTGCGACACTGATCTGCATTGTAACTTTTGTTTCCAGAAATTCAACTACGGAGGACACAGGGACTAGCATCCAAGTCCTAAAAAGGCTTTAGAGTCCTACTTCTCTCTAGATCCTGAATCCTTGATACCTACTGATCTTTTCTACAACTCCACTTTTTCCAAAAGTGACACCTGTAACCTGCAATCACAAGACTTTGGGAGGGGGTTGTGGTGTTTAGAGGCTTGCCTCAGTCAAGCCCTAGAGAGACATTCAAGTCTTCCAAACACCATTAGATAAAGAGTGCATGCCTTGGGAGGTAGAGGCAAAAAACCAAATGATAAATGCTCAATAATCACAATAGATATCACCTTGTAGTGAAGATCTCATGGGAGGAAGAAGCTCTTCATTCCATGAGGAGATGGATGCTTAAATCTGTAAACACAAACACATATACAACATAAATCTACTCTTGCAACACAATGAAAGCCTTGAATCACCTTTAAGATGCATAAAGTTCACAATAACAATCTAGTAGTTATCTAGTTTACAAATGAATGCCTAAACATGCTTTTATATGTAACTACAAGCATTCCTGCCAAGATTTTGTAAATTCAAACTTATCGTGTCGGCCTAAGGACCAAATAACGGTCATAAATCGACATTAGAAATATGGGCCTGACCCAAAATAGGGCAGGACCAAGTCCTCCCCCTATTTTGGGTAGGGTTAGGTTCAAGTGGTTCCCCTAGGCCCCATTTGTCATGATACCTAGGGTTCATTCCATTGAGATGTTGAATTATGATGCAAGATGTCCTAAATACACACTAGAGACCCGGGTGCTAAACCGTTTGAGGGAAAAGCCCCCAAGGGGACATTTTCTGACATTACAAAAAATTATTATAAAATTTCCCTGCGCATGAAATTTTTCTATAGTTGCTTTGAAAAATCAAAAAATTTGACTGAAACTATAGAAAGGAAATACAAATTTTTCAAGGTATACGAAATGTTTTTGAATTTAAAAAAACAAAAAAAAGGGAGTTATTTTTTGCAGGGTCTGTAGGCCCCCCCACCATATGCAGGTATGGCCTACACAGCCTGCCAGATAGGCTTGTGTCAACCTCAGCTGGCAAGTCCTACCGTGGCCGGTAGGCTTACCATGGCCGACAGGCCCTTAGGCCGCCAGTCTGGTGCCTGTCTGGCTTGGCAGGGGTGCCGTCGGCAGGCACTAGACCCTGCCCCCCTTTTATGGGGTTTTTTAAATTAAAAACTTTTTTTAATTTTGGGTGGTGGAGAAATATTATGATATGATAGAAATCAAATTAAAACTTTGAACTAAAAACAAAATTAAAACCTCCTTGTAATACTTTTGGGGTCCGTGCATTTGGTGGAGTTTGAAAAAAAATTTAAAACCTTGTTAAATTCTGCTGGTCAAAGTCAGTAATGTTTCCTTCCTAGTGCCACATCAATGCCACCTCATGCCCACTCAGATTGCAAAATCAGCTGCTTGTGTCAGCAATGACAGTAACAGGTACTAGGGTGCCACTAGGGGTCCCGTTTTAGCCCTAGGAGGGCATTTTCTTCTGGTGGGGCATAACTTTCACACATGGTATCAATTTTTTGACTTCTTATAGGCATCAAAAAGATCTCTCTGAGAACTACATAGTGGTATAGGTTTTATGACCAATTTTTTCTATTTGTGTTAGAATTTGGTGCCTGAAGCTAGGCATTTCTCCAGGAGAGTTTTATGCTCATAACGTTTGCATACGAAAATAGATTTTTAATTTTGGATAGGCATTGGAGAGCTATTGTAGTGTACTACAGTTTGGATTGTGTAGATTTATAGTTTGGTGTGTAGAGAGAAATTGGTACTTGTTTGATCACTTTTAGGAGCCTGAGATTCAAAGTGTATTTATGAGTTCATTCGGATGGATTTTTGGGCACAAACTTGTGAGAGTGCATGTTGTTATAAGACCATCAACATGGTATAATAGGTTTTCAGATTTGGTGCTTCCAAATACAGGTTTATAGGTGTTTTCAAATTTGAACTTTGATGGAGATAGGTACACAAGTTGTCTTCTAGTTTGAGGACATGGTTGATCTATGCCTGTGAGACTTGGAGTCTCATTTTAGTGGGAGTTGAGTATAGGTACAGTGATGACGATGATTATGGTGTCATGGATATGCAAGTACACTTTTGTATTGGCATGACATGATCATGTATGTGATTGACAGGTATGGGCTATGATGTTTGATTCATGATTACAGGTGGTGTTGTGGTATTGTTTTAGGGTATTGTTCTTATCTCCTAGATGCTTGATTAGTTCCTGAACTATGGTTACTTGTTGTTGACATGTTTGGCAAATCAAATCTAGCTTTGATTTGGTGTTTGAGTCTTGGAGTGTACAGGTTATCTTCTTTGATATCTCAGTTTGCATGTTACTAGTGTGATGATGAGTTTGCATGTTATTTGTTTTGTTTTTGTGAGTTATGTAGTTTTGTAGGCTGATCACCTATTTCACTACAGTGGGATAACTCAGATGTGGATTGTCTATATCCATGAGATTGATTCAATGTTTATGCAGTCTTTGTTAGTTGGCCTTGTCTGTGGCCAATTGTACATTGGTATGTTGCATTGGGATGAGAGGATGGATGATTACAGTGCCTGGATAGTTAGTTATTGGGACTTGTAGCATGTTTATCATGATGTCATGGATAGCTTGGATACATGTTTTTATGTGAGCTTTTGACAGTGATGGTTTTATCTTATTGTTTGGAGATTTTGGTTCACTTGACCTTTTAGGAGTTGTTGATGTTACAGTGAGATTCCTTGATTGGTTTGGAGCCTTAGATAATCTTCATTTAGGAGATGGTTACTTTGTTGTCATGGATATCTCAATATCATAGTTCAGTGGGAGCTTTGGCAGCGATGTGGACTCATCATTTGTGATGGATGATCTTCTCTAGTGGTTATGGGTGTCTTGGACAGGCTCTTGGATTATGATTCTTGTTTCAGTGAGAGTGCTTTGACATCCTGATTTCCATTGTTAGTAGATGATTATCTTCATATGATTGGAGATGTTGACATCTTGGTTTACCATGGAGGACTTTTTGAGTCTTTGGTTGAGGTGTCAATTTATGACTTGTTAGTTTGACATGTTGATCCTTTGTTTAGAGATGTTGATATTATGTCATGGTTTACTCTTGATACTAGTTTGAGTATTGGAATGATACAGGTTCTCTTGAGATAGGATGTATGCATTGTTGCATGTGATCTCCTTCAAGGAGATGGTTAGATCATGATGTCATGATGGGCTTCTTGGTTATGCAGATGTGTAGTAGGAGCATTAACAGTGATCTTGTTGATTCTCTTGGTATTGAGTACTTTGGTCATTTGCTTAGGAGCTTCATGATAGTGCAGTTTTGCATTTGGAGTTTGGCATGAATTGATCATAGAGGTGCTCATGGATACTTGGAGACTTAGGTGATGCTAGAGTTCTCTTGAGGTTAGAGACACTTGTTGAGACAGTTACTCATTAGAGGTTTCAGCAGATAGACCAAGGAGCCTTACCCCTGGATATGGACGTGAGTTCATTATGGACCTAGAGGAGATTGTTCTTGGAGAGAGTCATTTTGGCTTGGTGTATCCTGGAGGAGCATTCTCATTCCCCACTATTGGTCTACTCGGTGGTTTATCATCTATGTGGTATTGCCCATCCTTTTAGATGCATTTTGATTTATGTTTCATCTTCTCATAGATATAGATCTTGAGCTATAGTTATTGGTTCTAGAGGGTTTATTTGAGGGATGTTAGCATGGTTATCTCTTTGTTCATATGGTTTGATTTATGATGTTCATTTTGAGGAGTTTAGGAGATGTGATTGGGCTTATTCCTAGTTATGGAATGTTTATGAGTTTGATCTACCTTGATTAGAGAGGCTTACATCCATGTTGGTTACATCTTACATATGTTCATTTCGTCTTATGAGATTGAATGGTTGGGTGTTGTTGAGGCTTTTCATTTGGGGTTGTAGAGGAGATCATACTTAACACAGCTTAGCACTTTAAGGTGTTTGTAGAAGGACATTATGATTTACAGGTTTTCTCTCTTTGTCTTATGGCTACTTCCTAGAGGATCATATTCATATGGTTGGACTTGGGAGAGTTATGGTGACATGTTGTGAGAGAGTATGCAGCGATTTATCATGCATGTGTGGATCATTGTGTTTTTTCTTGATACTACATTGGCTTGTTGATTAGCCACACCTTGGTTTGAGTGTTGATTTATAGACTTGGTATGCTTTGGATCTATTTTCAGATTTGACATTACCCATGCAGTGGGAGTTCCTGGATGTATGTGTTCTTCATTGAAAGGTTTTATACATGGAGCTTATTATTGCAGTATATGGGTTGGATATGTTGTTGGTATGAGTTATTGATGTTATTAATACATATAAGGTATGGATGGTTGGATGTATTAGCATATGTTGTGGGTTCTATTTCTAGTCATGTGGGTTTTTACCTTTGACAATAGCTTGGAGACTTATGTTGTCATTTGGATTTGATGCTTCTATTCTTTGGATTGGTACATCTTCACCTTGGCATGTTCATTTTCTTCCATAGGTGACACGTTGGAGGATGAGAGGAGTTCTTGCTTGAGATGGTGGTCACTTTGATTTTGTTGTAGGTATCTTGATGGAGCATGAGAGCATGTTAGAGATTCATGTGATTTCATGTTTGCCTATGATGATGTATTTCATTGATTGACCCTTATGCAATGTATACAACAAGTGGGAGAATGTTGGGATATGTTGTTATACGCCATTGCATATTTTGATATATTATAATGTTGTAATTAAATAATTATTTAGTTGTGATGCACCTAGGTGGTGTGGTTAATCACACTAGGTAATTATTTGGGGACCACTTTATGTTGTATCTAACATTGGGATATTATTTGTATTATTTAAATAATGG
The DNA here is from genome assembly GCA_027924645.1 of Cunninghamia lanceolata. Classification (NCBI taxonomy): domain Eukaryota; kingdom Viridiplantae; phylum Streptophyta; class Pinopsida; order Cupressales; family Cupressaceae; genus Cunninghamia; species Cunninghamia lanceolata. The sequence continues at coordinate 7,507 of BSBN01000937.1, read as the reverse complement.
GGGTCAATGGTTTTGTGTTACCCATGGTTTTGGGGCACATGGTTTTCTCAATGCAATGTGTGAGCTTAAATTACAAAAGAAATCACAAGGTTATTTTTTGAGGTTGGCTAGATAATTCATTGTTGGTGAATGGAGGTTTTGAGAGAGGTTGTCATTGTATTGAGCTCTCTCTTATGAGTTCATATTGTGAAGAATGGCAAGTGATGTGTGGATTCATGCTTGTACACATGGAGGATGCATTGGAGGTGCTTGATGGATTCAGAGGTATTCATGGAGGCTCATGGATTTTATTGTAATGATTTATTGCTGAATAAAACATTTGAACATGGATGCTTTTGGAGGCTAGTTTTTTCCCTCTTGAGGGTTTTCCCAGGGTATATCTTGTGTTATCTTGTTTCTTGTTCATTGATCTTTGCATTATAGTTCATTTTTGCATCTTATTCTCATGTTGGGTTATTGTGAAATTGGTTTTATTTGACCTGCAAATCCCTGACACAAGTTGCATACACTATTTTACCCAATGTTAACATTACAATGTTTCCACTAAATATTTCATGATTGTTATTGTATAATATTTATTGTAATTTCTTTTTGTAATGTTTTATTTTTGTAGTGTTTTGTTTTTTGTTGTTTTTCTTGTTAGTTCTTTTTGTTGTCCTTTATTGTTTTGTTGGGATTTAATGCTTCATCCTTATGTACAAGGGTCTAGAAATCCCTGCTTACCTTAATAAAAAATAATCAAGAGGTATCCAAAATAATATTCAAATTGAATACAATGATTCACCTAATAATTTTAAAATATTTTAGTGCATGCCCATTAAATTGCTATGATTACATTATCACTATTACCAAATTGTAATAATTCATTGCATATTCATTAAATTGATATGATTACATTATTACTATGTGTCACATCTCAATTAATGTCTTGTCAAAAAAATATATATTTAATGTTATTGATGATTCATTTAGTAACCAATTTGGTAAAGGAAATTATGTTATGTTTGAACATTATTTTGACTTGTTAATAGTTACAATTACAAGTTATGATTTTGAAATAGACTAAATACTTGTTCCTAGTGTTCAATAGTGAGACAGGAAAAGAATGACACTCCTACTGAGGGAGAGTATCATTAGAGAGAAGTTATCTAGGATACTTTGAAAGTGACATGAAATGAAAGAATCAAATCACACAAACAGTTAGAAGTCATCTATTTCAAGTTCATGTGTGTGATTATTGAAGAAAATAGAGATGAACATGATTACTACAACAATCACAAAGAAAAACAAAACTAATTTTTTATTTATTGATCTACAGAAACATTACAAAAGCCCAAATAAATAGGCATAAAAAGTGGTTACAAGAAAGCTCTAGAAAAGAACATGAAAAATAACTATTAACTATATTTAGCCTATGTAACAGACAACAAGAAAAGAAGAGAAATTACTAGATTCCTCCAACACACCCCCCTAATTTCTACCACTAATTGTATCAGCATTTACAATGACCAAATTTTGTCTTAAATATTCAAAAGTCTCCTTTGCTGAAGCCTTGGTAAAATTATCTGCTAGATGATCTTCAAATCTACAAAAATTCAAATTTATTTCTCCATTGTTTACCAACTCTTTGATAAAATGATATCTTGTATCAATATGCTTGCACATCTTGTGGAAAATGTGATTTTTTGACAATGCTATTGCTGATTTGTTATCACAAAAGATTGGTGTTGACTCCTCTTGTGGTTGAAATTAATCTGTTAATACTGTCCTCATCCAAACAACTTGACATGTTGTTGATGTGGCTGCAACATACTCTGCTTCAGCTGATGAATGTGTCACTATTGCTTCTTTGATTCCCATGAGATTACACCTAATCCAAAATGAAAGACATAACCAGAAGTACTCTTCCTATCATCAATACTACTTGCAAAATCATTGTCAATATAGCTAATCAAACCAAAATCATTAGAAGTGGAATATAAAATTATATATCCAATTTTTCCTACAACATATCTCAATATCCTCTTTCCAATTTGCCAATGTGAGTCTTTTGGTGACTCCATGAACCTTGATATTAGAGAAACTTCATACAATAAATCTAGTCTTGTAGCTGTAAGATACATCAAACCTACAACTAATCTTTTGAATATTGTAGAATCAACATTAGGCCCTTTGTCTTCCTTGCCAATTTTAGTACATGTTGCAACTGGTGTTGGTGTTGAATTACAATTCATCATTTTAAACCTCCTTAACACATCCTTTGCATATTTAGACTAACAAATAAAAATTCCCTTATCTGATTGAATTACTTCAATGCCCAAAAAATGCATCATCAATCCTAAATATATCATCTCAAATTCTTTCTTCATTGCTGATTTAAATATGTCTACACACAAATTTCTAGTGAAAATCAAATCATCAATATATAAACACACAATCAAACCCTGGCCTTCTTTGTTGATCTTTGTGTACATAGGTGTAAGAGGTAGTTAGATTTGTTAGGTGTAAGAGGTAGTTAGAGTTGTTATTCATACATATTTATGTGGATGTTTACCATATTTATCACTCCATGGATTGTATATATATTTGATACCATCTAACTATCATATCTCTATCATAGTTAACTTTAGAGAAGTTGTGTCTATATGACGTATTTATCTTGAATATGTTTAAAGGATTAGACTTTTAATTAGGACAATTGCAAGTGAATGCATTTTGAGTCCATGAAAAACAAAAATTAATGGCTATATGCTATGTTTCTTAGCATTGGAAAGCAGTCTTCTATGAATTGCTTAATTTGAGATGCATGAACCTATGATCTAGAACTATATGATAGCTTAATTATTGTAGGTTGATTATGATCAAACTAAGTGAAAGTTGACCTAATTATTATTATTTTAATTAGTAGTATGAATACCAAGGATGTCCTCCATTATCAAATTGTATCTTCAATGGTGAATCGAGTTCACATTATCTCACCATCTTTAGAATGTAAGCTCTTTGCACAAATGATTAGTACATCTACATAAATAACTATTGAGGTTAACATAGAATTGGTGATATAACAGCCACATGAGTAAAGACATATCACATGTTCCTCCTATCCAGGACAACAAGAGTCATCAAACACAAATGCTTTAAATGGGACCTATCTCAAATAAGGACTATTTTGCAATAAATATTAAATGATGCACATGAGTACATGTCAGTAGATATGAAAATCTCAAAGTTGAAAATGCTTTATAACAAGAGTATTTTTTAAGATCTAAAAAAGAAATACATGGCTAAAAAGGTTGAACCACCCCAACCAACACTGCATGATTTTCCCTCAAATGTAGAAAATATGTGCTATTGTTAAATAGTTGTGCCAAAGAAAATTTTAATTTTAAATGAAGGGTTGGGACCTTAACAATATAGCTAATATCTTCATTTAGTATACATGGTATCCTTATAGTGGATTATAATACATTAGTTGTGCTTGGATTGTATTCCATACTTTGGGGTGATACTTAAATTGAGAATGTATTGCTTCTCGTTGGTGGTTTGAAAACCTTTCCAACTTGTTATGAATGTCATGATATCATTTGCATTGATTAGGACATCATTACACTGGTCTATTATCCATTGCACAATATTATTACATCGCATTTGATTTCTAGTTGTCCATTATGTGTTAATTTTAACAGTCTATTTACAATCTACATGGGATAGAATGTGAATTGTCTCGGAAGTCTTATTTACTATTTAGTAGTTTTAGAAGAGTTGGAAATTCACCTTATAGAGACAAGACAGGCATTGAATATGAAATAACCAAAGAATAGTAAGTTAGTTTACTAGCTTACAACCTAATTTGTTAGTGGAGTACTACATATAAAAATGCTTTGGCCAAAGCTTTAAATTGAATTAAATTAATTAATTTTTATTCTCTATTCATATCATATTTTTGAGGACATGTACATTAAGTATATGCTATATTGTTAGTGAAAACATGTTGCACTATATTCTTTCACACATGGCAACTTCAGTCTTCTATATCCTTTGTTGAAGGGTCGGGCTTCTCCAGTTTAGAAGTTAGCATGGGAAAGCTTAGACTTCATGCATTGGGTTCCAAAAAATAGCATAATGATGCTCTCCCTCCTCTCAATGTTTCCAAGGTAATGAATTCATAAGTTCTATTAGGTGATGTGACACATGTAGAAGAACATAATCATAGTAATTTAATGGGCATGCAATGAAATATTAAAATTAGGTGAATTATTGTATTCAATTTGAATATTAATTTGGATACCTCTTGATTGTTGCATGTTAAAAAAACTTAAAAAAAATCCGCTTGATATCCTTGATTATTTTTGTGTTGTCTTAGGGTCCTAGTTAGCTATGCACAAAACTAAATTCTGGATGACATGTTCTAGCCCTCATCACCATGGATTCTAAAAGAGAGGAAAGAAATCAAACATGGATCCATTACTTGATACCTCAGCATTCCTTTTGGAATTAGAGTTTTGTTGCAAGATATTGGAGGTAGTTTTAAATAAACTAAAATCCAAACTTTTGGCTTGGACAAACTATTTTTTGTGTGCATACAAGTGGTTAATAAAATCCTCTTTTCTAGCCATGTTTATATTTCATCATGATGGATACCCTCTAAAGCCTATTATAACCAACTAACTTAGCTCATTCATAATTCTATTTGGTCCAATGGGGGAATAAAAATGACATGCATGCCACTTTCTGGTCTCACTTTATTCTCTCAAAAAATAAGGGCAGGTTGAGTATCATTGATCCATACATGCAAGGGGTATGTCTGGTAGCCAAATGGATTGGTAAAACTTTGGAAAGGAATGTGCCTTGGAATTTTTTCTTCGGTACTGTATATAAATAGCTACTGCAAGTAAATCATGGAGTATTATTCAATGGAATGACAAGATTCTTTTAGTTCCATATTTTAAGATCCTTGATGTTGGAGAGTTCAAGATTGCTAGACAAAATGCGGGTACAGGTTGGCCATGAGAGATTAACAAACACATACCCTACAAAGTTAGAAGAAAACACATAATGCAAGCAAATAAAAGCACATGAAAATGGAAATGTTGGATTATCAATATTATGAACAATGTATGTACATATAGTGAGAATTGGTTGAGTTGCATTACAATTTGACTTATACACACAAATAGTGGTGGTGAGTTTGTTCCTCCAAAATAGAAAGAGGTCTGGGCCACATACCAAAGGTGGTGCCACATACCTTGGAAGAGTTTGACCAACTCTCCAATTCATAACATAGCCACCTAAGATGACTTAATGCCAAAGTTGAAGTACACACATAATTACTTAATAAATATTAAATAATAACAATAATCCTCTACATTATCACCTGCTAAGCATAGCTTAGGTGGACATAAATAAATATTGGTCCCTGACAACTAGACTTGATGATATACCCATGTACAATGCAATCTCTCATATAAAGTGGAGAAAGGAAGAAAACCCAGTGGGAAAAATTTCCTCCAAAAGAGAGGAAAAATATAGAAGTGTACTAGACATAATACAAAACACCCAAAGATGTTAGTCCCAAGATCCCTGCAAGATAAGGCCCATGTGTGCCTCCATAAAGATGAGAAAGAATGTCAACAAGGAATGTTGCATGGTGAATGCTATAGTAGGTCCCACTGCAACAAATGATGCTTCTTCCTTTCAAAAGATAGAAACCCTAAGTTGTCAAAATGTTGAATTCCCACTCAAGTGGAATGTATGAAGGAATCGGGATGTATGGTTATTGAAGTTGCTCATGTTCCAAATGTTGATGCTTATGAGTTTAGGATTGCTCAAGTTTAGGGTTTAGGGTTTAGGGGTTTGGGGTTTAGGGTTTAGAGAGAGATGGAGAGAGGGGACTGATAGAGATTGGGAGAGATAGGGAGATAGAGGTTTAGGGGTTACTTCTAGAGTTTATGGTTTAGGGGTTTAGGGTTGCTTAGTTTTAGAGTTTAGGGTTTAGGGGCATTATTTAGGGTTGAGGGTTTATGGTTTAGGGGTTAAGGTTTAGAGGTTTAGGTTAGGGTTTAGAGAGAGAGAGGATCGGTAGGGAGATATAGAGGAGACTGAGGGGAGAGATGGGGAGATAAAGGGTGAGGGACATGGCTAGTGACATAGGTAGAGAGATTGAGAGGTAGAGGGATGATAGAGACAGGGAGATGGGGGTTTAGGGTTGATCAATTTTAGGGTTTAGGGGTTAGGAGTTTAGAGAGGGAGAGATAGGGAGATAAAGGTTTAGGGTTTAGGGGTTTAGAGAGAGAGGGAGACAAAGAGATAGATGTATACTTATACATAAAGGTTTGCATAGATATATACTTATAGACATATCCTTATACATAGAGAGAAAACACTTATATCGAAATCGACTATATCAAATGTAGACAATCTCTCAAGAGCCCTGATAAGACTTGTGTAAAATCTTGTGCTCCTTTGCCTAACTCTTCCATTCCTTAGCTTCTGATTAGTTTATGTGAGTTAGGGTTTATTAGAACAATGTCTAGGGTTTATCTTGGCTTGATGAACTTGTAAAAAACCTAACTTTTGGTTGCTAAGGTAATTTGATCTAGTCCTATGTTGACTGGTTGAGTCGGTTCCCCATCAGTTTAGTTATAACTTATGTCCATTTATTCATGTTTTGACTGTCCCCTTTCACCTAGTGACATTGTCTAGTCCCTTGTCATAAAAATTCTATCAAATGTTCCACTTGTTGAAAAATATGGATTTTATCCTATGTTTGAGTTGTGAATGTGATCTAACAAGTGCCCCCTTTCTTGTATTACCTAGTGATTTCACCTCTTTAAAACAACTTAAAGCGCATGTGTAGAATTATTCACTTAAGTTCTTTCATCCACTGCCTCGCTTGCGCCATGTGGTCGCATCATCTTTCATTGCATTCATCCTTTGTATCACATTTGTATACTCAATGCCCCATGTCTGAAGTGTGACATGTGATGAGAAGAGAAGGGAAGGAAGAAATGAAGAATATGCTAGTAGAATATTCCAGTATAGGTGTCCACTTCCCATTGTGTCACATAAAACCCTTTCATCTTTGTTTAGTCTCATGGAGGATAAAGGAAAGCACGATATGCACTAGGTACTCTAGATCTCTGCCACATGTCATCATCCTTGTTCATCACATAGCCTCAATGCATCACAAATTGAATGGATGAGTAATATGGAGAAAGGTGATGTTCGATGAATGTTGGAAACAAAGGTATAAACTGAGGGATATTTCTTTGCTAGGTGTCACAATAGCAGCTCGTTGCAACAACTCATCACATCACATTTTCTAATCATTAGAACTAAGCCAAAGAGTGATTTGTGATGAGAAAGAGAGAATTATGGAGAGAGATAGATAGAGAAGGAGAGATAGAAAGATATAGAGAGGGGAAGAGATATCTATAGAGATAGAGATAGAAAGAGGGAGAGATAAATAGAGGGAGAGAGAGAGAGAGAGAGAGAGAGAGAGAGAGAG